>OX463236.1:113741430-115168930 GCA_949820135.1 Sylvilagus floridanus
CCCCTGCAACATACTAATTTTAAAGATAGTCATATCCACTCCTGTTAACTGATGGGACCACCCATCTGCCATCCCACTGGGTAGGCAACAACCTGTGCCATGCATTTTAGGTCCATTCAGAGTGTATGAACTTTGCTGCTGCTCATAGCTCAGAAGGAATCCTGAAACACAGATGGCTAATTAACATGGGAGGAAGGTAATCCGTGAGACACAAATAGAAACACAAGTAAGTGCTATTTTTGCTCATATTGAATTGTCAGATTTTTTCTTAAAAGATCTGTCCCTTGCTAGTAGGGGACTTCCAAAATTGGATCATCTTAGGTACAAGTGATAGAAACGTATTTTGCTACTCACTTTCTAAATGGCAATTGTAAAACAAATTGTAAGTTTTAAAATATGCATATCCTTTGGCCAATGATTCTACTTTTGGAAATTTATCCTAAGAAACAATGTGGATTTTCCAAAGGGTAAACAATGATTTGTTCCCCCAAAACATTGCTTGTTACAAACAATATATATAGGAAATAATCTCCAGTCCCAAAATGAAGGTTACATAAGTTAATCATGGTTCCTCCATAAAACAAAATGCTATACAATCATTGGAAATGATACCATTTAGACTATCACTGGGAGACAGATAAGAAACTTGTTCTAGCAGGATGTGGTGGAAATTGGACTTTTCACTATTTAACTTATTTGAACATTATGTTCACTTAGCATTTTCAAAAAATGAAACTCCAAAGAAAGATGTTGATTTTAAAATAGGCTGATCACATGGAAGAATATTTATAACTCTATTGTTAAGAGGAGGGAAAGCTACAACCCAAATTAGATGAATGACTAAACTTTTTTTCTAGTTAAGAAATGAATACATATTCCTAGAAAAATCCTGAATGGTTGTTAAGAAGACAATATAAGGCCAGTGCCGCGGCTCAATAGGCTAATCCTCCACCTGTGGTGGCGGCACACCGGGTTCTAGTCTTCCTCTTCCAGTCCAGCTCTCTGCTGTGGCCCACGAAGGCAGTGGAGGATGGCCCAAGTGCTTGGGCCCTGCACCCGCATGGGAGACCAGGAGAAGCACCTGGCTCCTGGCTTTGGATCAGCACAGTGCGCCGGCCACAGCGGCCACTGGGATGTGAACCAACAGAAAAGGAAGACCTTTCTCTCTGTCTCTCTCTCTCTCTCACTGTGCACTCTACCTGTCAAAAAAAAAAAAAAAAAGACAATATGAATTAACTTTTTTTAAAGACTTTTTATTTATTTATTTGACAGAGTTACAGTGAGAGAGACAGAGATAAAGGTCCTCCTTCCGTTGGTTCACTCCCCAAATGCAGCAACGGCTGGAGCTGCACCGATCCAAAGCCAAGAGCCAGGAGTTTCTTTCTAGCCCCCCATGCAGGTGCAGGGGCCCAAGCACTTGGGCCATCTTCTACTGCTATCCCAGGCCATAGCAGAGGGCTGGACCGGAAGAGGAACAACCGGGACTAGAACCAGTGCCCATATGGGATGCTGGCACCGCAGGCAGAAGATTAACCCTCCGCCAGCCCCTGAACTTTGTTTTCAAGCGGCCAATTCCCCCTCCCTTCCTGGGTCCCAGCGTGAGAAAGGGCCTTTCCCTGCTGGAGGCTTCGACTACAACATCCCTGTTGACTGAGAACCAAAGGGTAGGCCACAGAGATGGAAGAGATTTTAACAAGGTTGGAGAATATTCATTCATCTGTTCATTATGTAGCAGACCCTAAGTTATGAAATATTTGGGGAAGTTATTGCCACCTCAGTAACTAGCAAGTAGAAAACTCGGCATAGACAACTTGTAACTCCAGCGTCTTCCACAGGCACTAATTTAGCTCCGGAATGTTTCCTTTGCAGCAGTTTTGCAACTTTGAAGAAAATTGTTCATGACATAACATGGCAACTGGGAAAATTTGTAGGTTTCCTTTCATCTTAGAAAGCAAGATCTGAATTACATGCACCCCAGGAGAAAACCTCTCTTTCTGGGTGTGTGGATGTATGTTTTACAAAAGCCCACTGCACTCCTTCGTTCCCCCTGAAGTTAGACGTGGTGAGAGGGAAAACTTAGGACAAAGTCTCAGTATAAGAATGTGCATCACGATGGGGCCATGGCCTAGGCCTGGGCATTTGGAACCCAGAGCCCTGAATTCTAGCCTCGTGTCTGGTGGGAGAGCCACAGAGACACGTGAGCTCCGGGAGCTGCAGTCCTCTCAGGTGTAAAGGCAAGGACTGAAGCACAGAGGGGTAGCCCCCGCGTCCCGACTACAGTGTGAAAATTGGAGCCACCGGGGCATACTCTTCCATCTCTTGTCGCCCTCCACCCTCCCTGTCAAGGCTCTGAACATCCCCAAAATAACTCAGCTCTCAGGACAAAGCAAGAACCATCGGTTCAGACACATTGAGAAGATTCTTCCATAGGCTGCACGTTTAAGGTAGTACAGATTACTACAGACTTTTCTTCAGGGTGGTTCTTGTAGGGGAGGAAACATTTCACACAGTTGGGTATGGTGATTCTCAACCCTGGCTGTACCTCAGAACCACCTAAAGAGGTTTTTTGAAAACATTTATTTATTTAAAAGGCAGAGTTAGAGAGAGAGAGAGAGAGAGAGAGAGAGAGAGAGAAAGAGAGAACTTCCATCCACTGGTTCATTCCCCAAATGGCCACAAAGGCCAGTGATGGACCAGACCGAAGCAAGTAGCCAGGAGCTTCTTCTGTGTCTCCCACATGGGTACAAGGTCCCAAGGACTTGGGCCATCCTCCATTGCTTTCCTGGGTACATCAGCAGGGAGCTGGATTAGAAGTGGAGCAGCCGGGACTTGAACCAGCACCCGTATGGGATGCCAGTATCACAGGCAGCAGCTTTACCCACAATGCCAGTCCCCCAAAGAGGTTTTCAAAATGTCATGTCAGGGCCAGTGCTGTGGTATAGTAGACTAAGCCTCTGCCTGTGGCACCAGCATCCCATATGGGCACTGGTTCTTGTCCTGGCTGTTCCTCTTCCAATCCAGGTCTCTGCTATGGCCTGGGAAAGCAGTGGAAGATGACCCAAGTGCTGAGGCCCCTGCACCCTGCATGGGAGACCTGGAAAAAGCTCCTGGCTCCTGGCTTCATATCAGCCCAGGTCTAGCCATTGGCGGCCATTTGGGGAGTGAACCAGTGGACTGAAGACTTCTCTTTGTCTCTCCCTGTCTCTCTCTTTAACTCTTCCTCCAATAAATGAATAAATTTAATACACACACACACACACACACACACACACACACATATATATATATATATATATATATATATCTCCATGTCCAGGTCTAGACCTAGGCATTTGTATGCTAAAAGCTTCGTGCTTGGGATCTGGACAGCACAGCAGGCTAAGCTGCCACTTGTGACACCAGCATCCATTATGAGCGCTGGTTTGAGTCCTGGCGGCTTCACTTCCCATCCAATTCCCTGCTAATGCACCTGGGAAGGCAATGGAGGATGGCCCAAGGGCTTGAAGCTTTGACATTATTCATGCCTGCTGAGGGCTCACAGGAGGGTGCCAGGGACTCTTAACTCTCCCAGGACCTCCCAAGACCCCCTGCTCATGGCCTGCCCACCTCTCAGGGGCCAAGAACCCACACTGTCCCCACAGTGTGGGGAGGGGGAATACAGGGACCGCATGCCCCATGCTGCCCTCCCTGCAGGTGGTCCTTCCTTCCCTGCAGTGCACTGGCCAATCCATAGCAGGTGACAAAAGATGAAACATTAAGTTTTAGAAATCAGTGTAGGAGGGAGTCCTAGCTGATGTGACTGATTCAGCAAGTCAAGCAGAGTGGAAGAACTTATGTCCTTCTCCATGTCCATCGCTGAGACCCTGGGGCAGAACAAAAGTCTCACTGCCGGCTTAAAATTGTGCTTGAGTTGAGGGTACAAGACTTAACAAATGAAAATGCAGTATACCGAGCTAGATTTCAGTCACAATCATTTGTAGTATAAGTATGTCTCAAATACCGCATGGGATATACCTAGACTCAGAAGTATTGTTTATCTAAAATTCAGATCTAACTGGGCATTGTCCTGTATGTAATCTAGCTCAGATATACCTGCATGTTCAACAAGAAGAAAGGAAATATCCACCTTCAGACCCAGTTGTTTGAAGTTACGTAATGAATCAAATGAATTCAGCTCGTGGTCCCTCAGCCAGGGCTCAGCTTGGACAAGTGTGCAGCCACATTGTGTGATGATTTGAAGCTCGGTAGTCAGTTTATGCATTGCAGTGTTCCTGGAAGGCTATCTGGAATCTGGAATTCTTCCATTTTCTGACAAATTTAGCTCCAGTTTATACAGGAACTCAGAAAAGAAGAATGCGCCAAAGATCTCAAATGGGAAGTCAAATATGGGGGAGGCGGGTTTGCAGGGATTATTGAAATGAGTCTTGTTTTATATGCAAACTGGCATTTGTGACATAACCTACCTTTAAAAAGCATGAGAAGGAAGCAGCCCCCAGTGTACTGCCACCTGGAGAGCTGTTTGGGCTTACACTTTCAGAACATGGAAGTATTGTCTCCAAAGTAAATAACTCTCATTCTGGTGGGAATCTTCAAACTGCAATGGCCCAGTTTATCTACAGACACTTGCTGAATGAGCTCATAACTGTCCAGACAACCACACTGTTGTGTATCAGAATGCAAGTGCACTGGCTCAAATACCGAAATAAGGGAGTTCAGGTTTTCACTCTGCCACGTGTGAAAACCTTGCTTATAGAAATGAGGACGTTTTTATCCTATGTGCCTCACTAAGTTTGGCTTTTTGTTTTTGGTTGTTGTTGTTGTTGTTGTTGTTGTTTTGAGAGGCGTAGAGACAGACACACAGAAAGAAAGGCAGAGAGAGAGAGAGAGAGTTTCCATCCACTGATTCCCTCCTCAAGTGCCCACGATGGCTGGAGTCCACCTGGGACTGGAGACAGGAGCTGGGAACTCAATCCAGGCCTCCCGCATGGGTGGTAGGAACCCAATTACTTGAGAATTACTTGAGGCACTGCCACTGCCTACCAGGGTCTGCATTGATGGGAAACTGGGGTCAGGAACTGGCAATCCAGTTCAGGCACTGCAAGGTGGAACTGTGGGCATCTTAAGTGCTAAGCTGGGTGTCTGCTCCCTCATTGGTTTTCTAAAAGCTTGTTTATCTGAAAGGCAGATACATATAGATTGGGACAGAGAGAGAAAAGGAGAATACACCCCCACCTACCAGTTCACTCCCCAAATGCCCACAGTGGCCCAGGCTGGCCAGGGCTGAAGCTGAGAGGCAGAAACTCAATCTAGGTCTCCCGCAAGAGTGGTAAGAGCCCAGTCACTTGATCCATCGCTACTGCTTCCCAGAGGCTGCCTTAGCAAGAGGCTGCCTCGTTGGTTTTCTAATTTTCAGATTTTTTTAAAGGGAAAATCAGGATAAATTTCTCAATCTGCGAACAAGAGAACTTCAAACAGTTGGTGGAAAGATGAAATTAAAATATAAGTTTATTTTGAAATCCACTCATAGTGTTTTCATAGTATGCATTTTCCATGAACTCTTTGAAGTATGCTTGTACATGCATGGATTTAGTTAATGTGCAACATGTCATTTTTGTATTTTTCCTCTTTCTCTTAGTTTTGAATTTTCATCTGACAATACCATACCAGGCCTTGTCAGTGCCTTCATGGAATGACAGGAGATTTATTTCTCAGAGTTAATTTCCCCTAGTTATTAAATATTTGTCATGTCTCTAGGTTTTTTCCATGACCAATAGTGTTATTATATCCATCTTAATACCTATTTCTTCTCTTGGTTTACTTCACCGGGACGTGCCTTAGTACAAGTTGGCTTTGCTCCCGTCATGTATCACCAAACCGCCCCTCGGGAGTGGAGGAGGAGGGGTGGAGCTCGCAGGCTCACCTGTTTATCTGGCCTCCCTGTGCTGCCTCTTGACCTTTGGGTTTATGCTCACGACGAAGGAAGCTGCAGTACAGGGGAAGCATCTCTCACCTGAAATGCTTGGCGTGAGAAGTGGTGTGGATATTCTCAGATTTGGGAATATTTGCATAAACACAATGAGATGTATTTGGAAAGGGACCCAAGTCTAAACATGACATTCATTTATGTCTCATATGTATCCTATACACATAAGCCGGAAGGGAGTTTTATATGATATTTTTTGTGTTGGGGATGCTGAATAAACTGTTGTGTTGTGCACCTGCATTTTGACTGCAACTCAGCGCATGCGGTCAGATGTGGACTCTGACTTGTGGCGTCGTGTCTGCGCTCACCACGGTTTCCGATGCAGGGGCAGTTCAGAATGCAGATTTTCAGATGCTCGACCTCTGATTGCTTCTAACTGAAGTTCTTCGTCAAGGTGATTTAGCACCTCTCACTATCCTACTTCCTTACTGTATTTCAACGTATTTGAATGTTTCTCTCTCTTGTCTCAGCCCTTCTACTATATGCATATGGCTATGTATTTTTTCTGGATATGTATTTTTAAATTATTTTTATCTTTCTGTTGCACTTCCTTTCATCTTAGGTCTGTTACTTACAGTAACATAAATATTTTACTTTAATATAATTGAACCCATCTTTGCCGGTAGTATCTTCTTCCCAAGTTGAGACAGTCTTATTTCCTTCTAAGATTTTTATGGGAATGTTTAAAATTTTTAACTATACAACTCATGGAATTTATTGTCGCCTATGAGAATCAACAAGTACACTGGAAAAAGCAAAGGATTTATGATTTATTTTAAAAACTGGTTGGAGTCCAGAAGCAGTAGCTTATGGCCTTAAACAAGACATCTAACCCCTTTAGATTCAGTATCCACTACTGGACTTGAAAGCAAGGACTTTGTCTGATTTCTCTGCCTTCCCCACAATACCCAGCAAGGTACTTTGCATGTGTGATACATGTTGTAATGTCTATATTTAAGTTATATATTTGCATATTGCTCTCAGGTTGTTCCTACGGCATTTATTAAATGATGCATTTCCTATTTACTTATTTACTAATTACTTATATTTGGTTATATGTCAACAGCACTCAGATTTGTTCCAGTGGCAAAGCACCTGGAAGTTGCAGCACTGTTTGCAGAATACTGTGATATATGGAGACACAAAACTTAAAAGAATGAAAATTAACATTTTATGCTAAATGAGACAACCAGCTTATCCCATGATCTAGTATAGTACAGAAGCCATATGATACAACACCAGCAGTTTTTTCTTTTTAATTCATGGGAAGAAATGTTAAAATTGAGGAAATTTCTATCTAATGATTTTAATACCTTTAAGAGTCAGGAAAAGAACCCCAGCCCATGGAACAGTGAGTTTGTCAGGAGCAAAAGTTAAGCACCACATCTTATACAAAGCATTGCCAATTGCAACAAATAAAAGCCTCTAATCAAGTGTAAACATCACCTAAATATAAAGTCCAGCTGAACCGGGCTGAACTTCAGCTGAACCGAGAAACTATTTAAGATCAGTCCTTTGAATTGCCCTGGATAGAATTCCTGCAATATTAGAAAGTCTAAGGGAGAGCAGATGTCAGGCCTCCCATGCGTGTTCACACCAGCAATCTGACCTCCGGAGACTTCTGTTCATTCATCTATAAATGGGAAAGGGCCTATAAAACACAGAAGGGCCTTACCACCTCACGTGGACTTTGCACGCAAACAGGAAGTAGGATTGTTGGAACCATCAGAAAGATCCCATTTCAATTCTGCATTCCTTGTACTCAAAAAAGGGTAGCAGCACAGCAGGCCAGAGCCCTGTGCTCTGAAGATGTAGACAGGGATTCTGTTAAGGCTGTTGGAACCCTCCGCAAGCAACACCAGTTTCTATGCTAATTAGTATCCTTTTATTGAGCTTACTTCTAATAGACCTTTAACTTAATAAAAAGGTTTCTTATTAAGAAAGATAGTATGGAGGCCAGTGCTGTGGCATAGGGGGCTAAGCAGTGCCTGCGATACCAGCATCCCTTGTGGTCGCTGGTTTGAGTCCTGGTGCTCCACTTCTGATCCAGCTCTCTGCTATGGCCTGGGAAAGCAGTAGAAGATGGACCAAGCCCTTGGGCCCCTGTACCCAGATGGGAGACCCAGATGAAGCTCTTGGCTCCTGGCTTCGGATTGGCCCAGCTCCAGCAGTTGCAGCCATTTAGGGAGTGAACCATCAGATGGAAAACTTCTCTCTTTCTCTCTGCCTCTGCCTCTCTGTAACTCTGACTTTCAAATAAAATTTTTTTAAAAATACAATATGCTTTAGTTAAAAAAATTAGTGGAATCACTGTGGTTCACAACAACCTATTTTGTAAACAAATAGATCTTACAGCCTCCAAACATAAGTAATGACAAGAAGAGGGAAAGCTTAATTAGCCTGATTTGGCCAATACACACTGTATACCTTTATTAAAGTGCCGCACTATACCTCATAAATATGTACAAGTATTAAGTGTTAATTAAAATTATTTTTAAGATATAAGGAGATGGAAATGCTAACCTGATTTGATCATCACACACTGAATACATGTGTTGAATCACAACAGTACAATCCATAAAAATGTATAATTAAAATAATTTTAAAAATACTTGCTAGGGGTAGGCATTTTGCATAGACATTAAAATGCCATCTGGGCATAGTAGGTTAAGCCTCCACCTGTGGCACTGGCATCCCTTATGGGCATTGATTCGAGTCCTGGCTGCTCCTCTTCCAGTCCAGCTCTCTGCTTATAGCCTGGGAAATCAGTAGAAGATGACCCAAGTGCTTGAGCCCTTGAACCCACATGGGAGACCCGGAATAAGATCCTGGCTCCTGGCTTTGGATTGGCCCAGCTCCAGCCATTGAAGCCATTTGGGGAGTGAACCAGTGGATGGAAGACTTCTTTCTCTGTCTTTCCCCTTCTTGCTCTGTAACTCTGCCTCTCAAATAAATAAATAAATAAATAATTTTTTTTAAAAGTGCCATTTGAAATACCCACATCCCATATCGGGGTACCTGGTTTTGATACCTGGTTCTGGTTCCTGACTCCAGCTTTCTGCTAATTCTCTCTCTCTCTTCTCTCTCTCTCTCTCTCTCTCTCTCTCTCTCTCAATGAAATAAAAAAAAATCTAAAAACAAAAAAGATTGTCTTAGCTCTTAAAAAAAACCTACTTGCTAGAAAAGGATTGGTCTACCACTTGATCTGAAGTTTTGAGCCTCCGTTTCTCCCCTGAAGAGAATGAGTGTTTAGAATGGACCGTTTCTAAAGTTCTTTATGATTCTAATCTTCTTGTTCAGACATAGCTATGTCCCAACTCCAGAAAAATCAAGATGCGAAACGTCATACTTAGGAAACAGATAATCTGTTATTCATAATAGCCCTCGCTGAGTCACTCTAAAAAATTCTTTAGTATTTCCTTAACTGGTGGAAATCACAAGTGAAATTAAAATATGATTCCCAGTACAAATCTCCAAGTCTTTTATGGATAGCTTATCATAAACACCCTGTCCAGGAAAGTGGTCTCTCTTTCATATACTGTGATATTCATAAATGAGATTCTATGGCAGTTTTATACGCACACGTGTATGTGTGGGGTGTGTGGGGGTGTATTTGTGTGGGGGGGTGTATTTGTGTGTGTGGGTTGGCAGGAAGTTAGAACTGCTGAGTCCTGATTCAGATACAGATCCAAAAGGACAGCAGATTCCTTGAGAGTCCTTTGCTTGGAAAGGAAGTGCATCATGACTTCAGCTGACACGTGGTTTCTGATCTGCAGCGCACTCTGGGTCCAGGCTCTGAAACCAAGGCTAACAGAGTGAAGCAGCTCCACAAACTCGAGCAAACAACCTCTCCCCTTCTGATACCACCTCCAGAGACTGCATGGCTCAGTGGGATTATACAAAGCATTTCAGTAAATACCGGCTCAAGCCATTTTCCCCTCAAAAATGTATCCCGCCAAAAGGTTGGCTTCTCATCTCCCCAGGAGTGTGTGTACTCCATATGTCTTTGAACTCTCGCTGTAGGCTGTGGTACAGATGATCGCAGACTGTCTTGATTGTCCTAACGGAGTTAGCCCATGAAAGGCACTGCACTCTTAAGAAACTGACCACTGGAGTACGGACAGACCAGGTGGCTCGCCCTCACGGTGGGCCGCCGAGTCAGATCAGAAAGATCAAGGCAAAGTTACAGTCAGCAGCAGCCCTGTGTACATCGAGCACTCCCCTGTGTGTATGTTTCTGAGGATGACGTTGCTCCTAATATTAGCAAAGCTTCAAACGCTCCCAGTGCAATGGGACCCAGTGCATTGATGGGAACAGCCGTTTTTCACTTAATTCTCCCAACACCTGGGCTATTTGCAGTCAAGTTTTGCTATCCTGTTGCAGGTTCAGCAACTGGTCTTGCCCAGAAGCAGCGAACACCTCGCCGGCGATGTCAGCAACCCAAAATGTTGAGTAGCCCTGAGGACACCATGTACTATAACCAGTTAAATGTGAGTTCAAAGTGGCCATAAAGCTGTTTCCCTGGCTTTGTTTCCAGTTAATAATTCTGTTATTAATACCTGTTCCAGCCCCTCCAGCCCCACCCCCACTCTCTTATGCTCTCGTCTTGAACATGTGCTTAGGCTCTTTATCTGTTGCTTTCATGTCAGGATGTCTGCCTTCACGGTGAATAATTGATGTGGTTTATCAAAGACGAGCAAGATGCATGCTTCATCAGGCTCACTTGAGCCCTTTGATCAAAAAAATTATGCTGTGACTTCTGATATTATCAGCATCTGCTTGCATTCAACACAAAATCACTTTGAATTAAAAATTAACGACTTGCTGCTTTGCTTTGACTGTGTGTTCTTGGCCCTCTCCACAGGGAACTCTAGAATATCAAGGGAGCAAGAGGAAGCCAAGAAAACTTGGGTAAATATCTGTCTCTTAGTTCTAAGCAACTGTAAACAGAAGGGGTCCTTTGTGATATTACAGAAAATGCAAAACTTTCCAGAGAGGCTTCTAAAAATCTGCAATGTGGCTATGCCACTATTATTGACATTGGATGCTACTTTTACAGTAGCAAGTACACAAAACTTGAATCTACTCTGTCTGAAAAGGCTGAAATTATCACCCAAGGGCGAATGTTATTTCTCAAGATTTTATTCCAGAGAATTGTACCTCTTCAAAACTGGAAGCATGTAGTGGGTTGTATGACACTCTCCTTCCACAAGTAAGAGCACTCCACAGGCTACAAGTAGACTACTTCCTCCACGTTACCCTATCCCAAAAACATGCCCAGAGGGAAAACCTCCCCCAGAGGTTAACAGAGGCTGGTGAGGAGTGTGGGGCTCAGTTGATTGTTAGCATCTTGACTGGGAATAGCGATGAAATAGGTCATTGGCACTAGTTCTAGAATTGGGAGAGGTCAGGTGGGAAACTTTCTCAACTTGAGGGAAACAGACAGAGACAGACAATTTAATCACACAAACCAAGTTGCCCTACGACCATAACTTCCGTGCACCGCTAGGTTGGACCTGTTATCCATGTGGGAACCAGAGGGTATCCGTGTGGTGGATCTGACACCGAGCTGCCCGAGCTGTCCTCAGCTTTGGGCTCCTACCCTGTACCAGTGACTCACACACCCTCAGTTCTCAGTGATGACCATTGGCCTGTGTTTGCTTGTTCTGTTGAAAATCCTCTTCTTGTCTTTGTTGCAGCCAAGTCAAAGTGCTCGATGGGGACGATGAATATTACAAAGCTTTGTCTCCCGTGGACTGCGTCCCCGAGGACTCTAACTCTGCCCACCGGTTCTTTTTTTCCTCCTCACCCTCCAAAGGAGACTCTTTTCTTCCACACTGAGTTGTGCTTCCTGACCCCAAATCTGTCCAGGGTAAGAATAATCATGGTGATGGACTGCTTGTCCTTGAATAAGAAGGCGTCGGCTCCTTTGGACACCCAGTCCCTGCCTGAGCCTCACTGAACAATTTGCGGGTCCCTAAACATCTTCCCAGCTCTTTTGGACTGTCGCACATGTACAGTGCAGCCTGAGCGGGGCAGTCTCTCCTTTCCTTACCCCGCAGGCCTCCCTGGGATGCTGAGAAACGACCCCCCCCCCCCCCCGACAGTGGTGAGAGTCCCTCATGCCTCCACACCTACAGTAACAATCGCACCAAGGCCGGTCACAAACACTCAGATGTCTGACTTTCCCGCCAGGTCACCTGTCCACCCACGCAGAATCCCTGCAACAGGAACCCAGGGCTCCCTTCCCTGCTCTCTGCTCTCCCCTTTCCGTTTGCCGGTGCTGTGTCCCCGTGCCTCTCCCAGGGTCAGAGCCCCACTGTGAGGAGCTGTCATCCTGGAGTGTAGGCAGAGAGGCCTCTATCTTTCAGATTCTTTCCACAAGGCAATTGAACCCCTCTCTCGTGAATCACTGTGCTGAGAAAGCCTTTGCCTGTTGATCTACTTGCCAGGATTCCCCAGCCCCCCGCCCCGCCCTGTCAGTTTATTAGTGAAAAAGAGAGCAGGGTGAGAGAGAGAGAGAGACTGTGGGTCTGTCTGAGGCCAGGCCCCCTTGTTTTGAAACTCTCCACTCGCTGGTCAGCTGTCTCCACTAGGCTGGGAGTGGCCACCGGGGAAGGATCTGATCTTGTCCATCTTGGTGTGCACGGAGCCCAGCACAGGGCCTGGAAGAACAGGCGTCCAGTGTGTGTGGCATTAATGGAGAGACACTGACATAGCTGATAGGAAAGTTACTTTCCATTAGGTGTTATATACGATGCATCACTTGTCTTACCTTAGAAGCTCTGACTTTTCACTCGAGATTGGAGTAGTCCATTACAATGATGCTATATTATATGCTGTAATATTCAATGTGATTCAATATGACAAGCTCTTCTGAGCATTATACTCTGTGAGATTGCTGTGTGACATAAAAGCAAAGCAAAATAATAAAAACCTAAGACCCTTTCTCTAGAACATTTGTCTTAACATTTTTCTTCATCTAAAGTATTTGGCAGAGATGGCCATTTGACCTGGCAGTTAAGACATTGGTTGGGAAGCCTGCATCCCATGTTGAATGCCTGGGTTCCAAACTCAGCTCCACTCTGACTCCAGTCTCCTAGTAGTGCAGACCATGGGGGGCAGCAGTGATTGGTTCCTGCCACCCTGTGGGAGATCTGGATTAAGTTCCCAGGTTTCAGTCCCCATGGGGGCACCTTGTGGGAGTGAGCCAGCAATTCAGAGGTCTGTCTGTCTTCTCTCTGCCCCTCAAATAATAATTTAAATTTTAAAGAAGAAAATATTTAGCAGATAGAATGCATGATAGTACCTACATTTTTAAAAAAGATTTACTTATTTGAAAGTCAGTGAGAGAGAGAGAGAGAGAGAGAGAGAGAGAGAGAGAGAGAGAGAGAAGTCTTCTGTCCACTGGTTCACTCCCCAAATGGCTGCAACAGTCAGGGCTGGGCCATGCCAAAGCCAGGAGCCACAAGCTTCATCCAGGTGTCCCATGTGGGTGCAGGGCCCCAAGACCTGGGCCATCCTCCACTGCTTTCTCAGGTGCATTAGCAGGGAGATGGATTACAAGTTGAACATCCAGGACTCGAACCAGCACCCATGTGAGATGACAGCACTGCAGACTTTACCAGCCACACCACAGTGCCGGCTCTAATACCTACATCTTAAGAAAAATAACCTTGAAGAAATTAAAAAAAATACTGTCGTCGGTTTTGAAAGAGGGAATATAAATAAGTATTTACTAAACATAAATAATGAAACAAAGCATTTAAAGGTCTCAGAAATTATAGTAAAGCTAGCTTTTTTGATAGCTAAACTTTGGTATTATAGTACAATGGGTTTAAAGCCAGCATTGATGATGCCCACATCCCCTATCTGAATGGGGGTTCAAACCCCAGCTATTCCACCTCTGATCCAGCTTCCTGTTAACATGCCTGGGAAGGCAGGGGTGAAAACCCAAGTCCTTGGGTTTCTGCCACCCACATGGGAGAACTACATGGAGTTGGGTTTGGCCCGACCCAGCCCCACCTGTTGCAGGCATTTGGGGAGTGAATCACAGGATCTCTGTCACTCTACCTTTCAACTAAACGAATTAAATAAATCTTAAAAGAAACTCAAAAAGATGTATGCAAGTAGAGCAGAAGAAACACAAATGAGTTTTATTTTATTGTTTAAAATATAATTCCTAGATTATATATAAATGTTTAATGCTGGTGATGAGCACATGTGGAAATTTCACTTTTATCCTTGATGGTATACTTTGGATTTGATAATATTAGCTGCTTTTCAAACTCTCACATAGAAATGTTCATTACATCCAGCTTGTCCGTGTACAATGCAGTGGTAAACCTGCCTTGTTTCTGTAAAGCTAAAATGCAAAAAGAAGTAATTATAAAATCATAGTTCAGAATTTCTGCAATAATTAGTCATTAATTAGCTGTAACTCCTAACAGTGCTTTAAAAGAAGTAGTGTTTACCGTCCCCTGCCAGCTGCAGTATAGATGCGACAAACTGGACATTATTCTCAGGCTAATCCTAATTCCACACACTCAGAAAGTGATTCCTAAATTAAGTAGATGAGAATGATATGACATGGTATCTCATAAATGTCTAATTACATTCAGCAAATTCAAATAAACATGGCAACAACCAAACAACAGTTGGCAGGGTTTAAAATGGACAGCAGTCTTCTCCTCCGTGTCTGTCACACTCAAAAAGCAAACGGCTTTTACAGAATTTCCTATTTCTAATTATATTTTTAGTTTATTTATTTATTTAAATTTATTTAAATTTATTTGAAAGGCAGTGACAGAGGGAGGAAGATGAAGAGATCTTCCATGCACTGATTCATTCCCCGAATGCTCACAGCAGACATGATTGGGCCAGGCTGAAGCCATGAACCTGGAACTCAGTCCAGGTCTCCCACATGGGTGTCAGGGACCTGTATACTTGAGCCATGACCTGTTGCCTCCCAGGTGCACGCTGGCAGAAGCTGTGTTGGAAGTGGAGGTGGGACTCCAACCCAGGTGCTCCAGTGTAGGATGCGTGTGTCCCAATACAGCGGATTAACTCACTGTGCCACAACACCCAGCCTGCTTCTAATTATTCTAATAATTTCCACCATGTCTCTGAATAATTTGCTTCTACTTTCTTGGTTTATCTTTTCAACTAGTTATTTTCCTCCTTGCAAGAAATATGGATTTATTCTCATCCCTCCTCTTGGGACTTGTAATTTTATGTTTAAATTGTCTCTTACTGTTTTTTTTTTTTAATTTATTTTATTTGTTTGAAAGGCAGAGTTATAGAGAGAGTGGGAGAGACAGAGAGAGAGATCTTCCATCTGCCGGTTCACTCCCCAAGTGGTTGCAACAGCTGGAGCTGGGCCAGGCCAAAGCCAGGAACAAGGAGCTTCACCCAGGTCTACCATGTGGGTACAAGGCACAAGATGGCACTTAGGCCAACTTCTGCTGCTTTCCCAGGTGCATTAGCAGGGAGCTGGTTCAAATGCGAAGCAGCTGGCACTTTAACTGGCTCTTATTTGTGACGATGGCATTGCAGGTGGTGGCTTAACCTGCTGTGTCACAACACCTGCCCTTCTGATTACCTTTTAAACTTTATATGATTAAACATTTTTGGTTGTTGTGCCATCAGCTTTGGAAGTGTCTCTATGAGAATACCTGACATAAGCAGACTGAAAGATGAGATCAAGACACACAGGGGCCAATGTTGCAGCCCAGCAAGTTAAAGCACTGCTTCCAACACTGGCATCCCATATTGCAGCCCGGTTCGAGTCCAGGCTGTTCCACTTCCAATCCAGCTCCCTGCTAATGAGCTTAGGAAAGCAGCAGAAGATGGCCCAAGTATTTGGATTCCTGCCATCCATGTGGGAGACCAGGATGAAGTTCCTAGCTTCAGGCTGCAACCTGGCCCACCCTTAGCCATTGTAGTCATTTAGGGAGTGAACCAGCATATGGAAGATCTTTCTCTCTTTGTCACTCTACCTTTCAAGTAAATCAAATAAATCTTTTAGTTTAAAAAAAAGGCACAGAAATAATCCTGGGAATAGCGCTTGTTTAAACATTAAGACTCTTGGTGTCCATATGCTGAGCTGCTCATCAGCAGATAAGCCTCCATTCACTGTTACACTATAATACATACAGAAAAGGGTACAGATCAGAAAATTCGACTCAGTAAATTGCCAGAGCATAAACACCTACATGACCACCTTACGAGCCTGGAAGCAAGCACCCCAGAGGCCTCACCAAAGCCTCTTCCCAAACACTGCTCCCCCCGCCTTCCCAGAGCTAAGCATCCTCAGGGCTCTAACTGTAACACTTCCCTGGAGTTCTTAGTTCTACAGTTATATGCATCCCTAAACACTTCAGTGACAGTTTGCCTTTGATAGTTAGGTTTTGGGGACTATATATAAGTAGAATCACAGAATAATTTTTTTTGGTATTCTGTGTTTCATCTGATGTTATATTTGTGAGGTTTATCTACCTGTCTTATAGAATGCAAATGTAGTTCATTATTTTTGTGACTGTGTAGTGTTTTCGTGCTTAAATATGATGTGGTTGATTAAACTAGTCTACTTTTAATGGACACTTATGAATTACTTCCAATTTGGGGGCTACTTTTGGAAATTGCTGCCATGAGCATTTTTATAGATATCTCTTGGTGCCTTTTTTTATTTTAAGGGGTTGGTAAATGAAATTAAACATTTATTTTGGTGCAGAGAAACTTTGAAATCCATGCATAGCTTTTCTTTTATTTTTGGCTTTTTTCCCCTTAAAAACCTTTTATTTAAGGAATACAAACTTCATGTACTTCATAAATACAACTTTAGGAACATGGTGATAGTGATTCTTCCCACCGTACCCACCCTTATTTCTCCTCCCTCTCCTATTCCCATTCTTATTTTTTTACTAAGACCTTTTTTCAATTAACTTTATACACAGAAGATTAATGCTTTACTTAGTGAAGAGTTCAACAAATAGTATGAAAAAAAAAAAAAACTGTTCCTCAACAGTTTTTTTATTTCTCTTTTGATTTGTTCCATGACCTACTGTTCATTCATGAGCTTGCTGTTCAGTCTCCATGTGTTTGTATATGCTCTAGAGATTCTTGACTTGTTGATTTCCAGCTTCATTCCATTGTGGTCAGAGATGATGCATGATATGATTTCAATTTTTCTGAATTTCCTGAAACTTGATTTATGGCCTGGCCTGTGGTCTATCCCACAGAAGTTTCCATGCAATGTAGGATGAAAATGCTGTAGATATCCATTAAGTCCATTTGGTCTATAGTGTTGATTAACTGTTTTCCTTGCTGATTTTCTGCCTGGTTGATCTATCCATTGCTGAAAGTAGGTTTTGAAGTCCCCCATTACTACTGTATAAGAGTCTGTGTCTCACTTTAGGTACATTAACATTTCTTATAAATAGCCAGGTGCCCTGCAATTAGATGCCTATACATTTATTATAGGCACATCTTCCTGTTGGGTTGATCCCTTAATCATTGCATAGTGCCCTTCTTTGTCTCTTTTAAGTTTTTATGTTGAAGTCTATTGTGTTTGATATTAGTATGGCTATACCAGCTCTTTTTTGGTTTCTATTAGCATGGAATATCTTTTTTCATCCTTTCACTTTCTCTTTTTTTGAAAAAAAAAGATATTATTTATTTGTTTGAGAGGTAGAGTTACAGATAGTGAGAGGGAGAGATAGAGAGAAAGATCTTCCATCCACTGATTCGTTCCCCAAATGGCTGCAATGGCAAGAACTTAGAGGATCCAAAGCCAGGAGCCAGGAGCTTCTGCCAGGTCTCCCATGTGGGTTTAGGGACCCAAGCACTTGGGCCA
Source organism: Sylvilagus floridanus (assembly GCA_949820135.1). Lineage (NCBI taxonomy): Eukaryota > Metazoa > Chordata > Mammalia > Lagomorpha > Leporidae > Sylvilagus > Sylvilagus floridanus. The sequence continues at coordinate 113,759,268 of OX463236.1, forward strand.
TCTTCTGCTGCTTTCCCAGGCCTTACCAGAGAGCTGGGTCAGAAGAGGAGCAGCCGAGACATGAACCAGCACCCATATGGGATGCCAGCACCACAGGCAGAGGATTAACCTACTATGCCACAGTGCCAGCCCCCTTTCACTTTCAGTCTGTATATATCTTGGAGAGATGTGTTTCTTGTAGGCAGCAAACAGATGGGTTTTGTTTTTAAATCCATTCAGCCAGTCTGTATCTTTTAACTGGAGAGTTGAGGCCATTTACATTCAAGGTGACTATTGGTAAGTAGCAATTTGCCCCTGCCAATTCTCCAAAAATATTCCTATTGTTTACGTTGGATTTCATTTGGACTTTTACTGAGAGATTTTCTGCCTTCAACTTCTTTCATAGTGGTGACCATGCTTCTGTTTTATGTGTGTAACACATCCTTAAGCATCTTTTGTAAGGCTGGACCAGTGGCAACAAATTCTCTCAATTTCTGTTTGTTATGGAAGCTCTTTATTTCACCTTCATTCATAGATGGGAGCTTTGCAGGGTGCAGTATTCTGGGTTGACAGTTTTTTTCTCTTAAAACTTGGAATATACCTCACCATTCTCTCCTAGCCTGTAGGGTTTCTGATGAGAAGTCAGCTGTGAGTCTAATTGGAGATCCTCTGAAAGTAATCTAGCATTTCTCTCATGCACATTTTAGAATGTTTTCTTTATGTTTTACTATGGAGAATTTGACTACAATGTGTTGTGGTAAAGATCCTTTCTGGTCATGTCTATTAGGAGCTCTGTGTTCTTCCTGGACTTAGACATCCCTTTCTTTCTCCAAATTAGGGAAGTTTCCTGTAATTATTCCACTAAAAAGGCCTTCTAATCCATTCTTTCTTTCCATGCCTTCAGGAATTCCTATGACCCATATGTTGGGTCATTTGATAGTATCCCATATATCTCCCACACTGTTTTTTAGTTTTCAAATTTCTTCTTTTTCTTCTTTTTTTTTTTTTTTGTTGGACTGTAAAATTTCCAGAGATTTGTCTCTAACTCAAATATTCTTTCTTCTGCCTCACCGATTCTGTTGTTAAGAGTTTCTACCACCTTTTTATTTAATCTATTGAATTCTGTATTTCTAATATTTTGTTTTGCTTTCTCTTTAAAATCTTACTTTCATGAGAAAAATTTTCTTTCATTGCATATACCAATTTCTTTAGTTCATGGATTTGCTTTTGATTATTTTTTTTCTTTTTTGGACAGGCAGAGTTAGACAGTGAGAGAGAGAGAGAAACAGAGAGAAAGGTCTTCCTTCTGTTGGTTCAATCCCCAAATGACCACTACGGCCGGCATGCTGTGCTGAGCCAAAGCCAGGAGCCAGGTGCTTCCTCCTGGTCTCCCATGTGGTTGCAGGATCCAAGCACTTGGGCCATCCTCCACTGCACTTCCGGGCCACAGCAGAGAGCTGGACTGGAAGAGGAGCAACTGGGACAGAATCCGGTGCCCCAACCAGAACTAGAACCTAGAGTGCTGGCACCGCAGATGAAGGATTAGCAAAGTGAGCCACAGCACCGGCCTGCTTTTGATTATTTCTAAGTAATCCTATAATCAATTTTTGAACTGGCATTTCTTCAATCTCTTCATTTTCACATTCTATTATTGAAGTGTTGTTATGTTCCTTTGGAGTGTCATGTTCTCTTCCTTCTTCTTATTTCTTGAATTGCTGTGTTTATTTTTAGGCATTTGTGGAGATACTTGTTGGTGCGTTTTTCCTCCTGTGATGGCTTTTATCTTTGGACTATACCTCTGTGGCTTATTGAAATGTCTGCTTTTTCAGTGAATACCCTGAGACATGTGCTGTGTGTGACCAGGGAGCTCTGTTCAGTGCTCCAGGGTGAGAGGGGTGTCCCAGGTGACTCCCAAATTTGGCATGGTAAATCTCCTTTTTTTTTAAATCAAAGGTGAGGTTTATTCAGTTCTGTTTGCATAGTCTCACACTCATCTCTTCTCCTCAAAGAAGACCAATCCTGGGTGCTAGCCCCAGTGGCTACAGTATTTATCCACACTGCCACAAGAACCATACAAAAGATTTGTGTGAGCACAGATCTCGCAGCAATGACCCTCACCAGGGAATCAGGGAGCCCTGAGTGTGTGGAGCTTCCCACAGTGACTTCCCAAAGACCCAGCCACACCCTGTGCCCTCCCAGGCAGCCACAGTGTTTTCACAGTCCCAGTACACAAGGTTCCCACAGTAACAAGCACCCAGACCCCTGTAAATTCTCCCAGCCAGACTCAGGCATCTCTTCTTGGCTGGTTGCTAGGCGCATGGACACAAGCTGGCACAGCTGTTGTATATGTCCAAACTGGTGTCCACTGCCTCTCAGCTACAGGACACCAGTGCTGGATGGTTGGGGAGAGAGAATCGTGCCCCCTTTTTTTTCCTCCAGATTGGCAGGTGTGCTGTCCCCCACAGGTCTCCAAGCCATACTCAAACCAGGCTCTTCTACAGCTTTATCACCTACAGTGGCTTGGGCTGCTTCAATCTGGTCTCACCTCACTTCAAAGCTAGTGCTGAGGTTCTCAGCTGCTAGGGTCCTGAGTTGCGCGTGTCCACATCCTCCACGTAGGTCCAGAGTGTCCCTCTATTTTGCATGGAGTTTCTTCTGCCATTTTCTCCCTAGTTCTTCCCTGAGATTGTACTCTCTGCACATTTCTTTTTAACTATCTTCCCCTAGACTAGATCAGTAAGCTCCTGCCCTATTCTGCCATCTTGGCACCTCTCCCTCTTGGTGTCTTGTTTGCATGCTTTTGGTTACATACTCAAGATTAGGATTACAGGATCATAAAGTATACATTTCCTCCATTCAGGAGCTAACAACAAACTACTGTTTACCAAAGTAGTTGTGCTGGGCCATTGCTGTGGTGCAGCAGGTTAAAGCCCTGGCCTGAAGAGCCAGCATCCCATATGGGCACCGGTTCTAGTCCCAGTTGCTCCTCTTTCGATCCAGCTCTCTGCTATGGCCTGGGAAAACAGTGTAGAAGATGGCCCAAGTCCTTGGGCCCCTGCACCCACATGGAAGACCCAGAAGAAGCTCCTGGCTCCTGGCTTCGGATCGATGCAGCTCCTGCCATTGCAGCCAACTGGGGAGTGAACCAGCGTATGGAAATGCTCTCTCTCTCTCTCTCTCTCTCTCTCTCTCTCTCTCTTTGTATCTCTCTATCTCTTTAACTCTGTCTTTCAAATAAATAAAATAAATCTTTAAAAAAAAAAAGTAGTTGTGCTAAGTTACAATTCCACCAGTTGTGGAAGAGAGCTTCTGTGTTCTCAACAACTTTGGCTATTATCAGTCTTTTCCATTTTATTTTTAAAGGAATTTGAAATGTTTTGTTTACTTTTATTTATTTATTTGAAAGGTAGAAAGAGAGAGAAATCTTCATCTGCTGGTTCACTCCCCAAATATCTGCAACAGCTAGGAGTTGGCTAGTGAAAGCCAGAAGCCCAGAACTCAATCTAGGTCTCCCACATGCGTGGCAGGAACCCATGTACTTGAGCCATCATCCGCGTCTTCCCAGGGTGCACACCAGAAGGAAATTGGATCTAATACAGAACTGTGACTTGTACCCAGACACTTTGATATGGAACTTGGGCACCCCAGTTGGCATCTTAATTGCTGCACCAAACACCCACCTCTATCAATTTTTTCATGTGGGCACTGTGAGATGTAGTGGAATCTCAATTTAATTAAACTGTTTATATCACTGATTAATAATGATAGTGTACACATTTTATGTGTTCTATGACCATTTTAGATAACTTATTTTGTGACATGCACATTTTTATTTGGGTTATTTTTTTAAAACTTGAAGAAAAATCTTATATATTATCAGTTATAGGTGCAGCAAATATTTTCTCCACTAGATGCTTTTGATGGAAAAGAAGTTTGTCATTTTAGCAAAGTACAATTTATCTCCTGCCTTTCTGACTTAGTGCTTTTTATATTGCCTGTTGAGAAATCTGCCCCCAAGGTTACAAAAAATATTTGCCTGTAGGATCTCTTGGAAGTATTTTTTAAAATTTTTGTTTTGCCATTCACATTTTAAATCTTCAGATTACCCATAATTGATGTTGGAAATGGTAATCAGGAAAGGTCAGTTTTCATGTTTTCTTCATGGGTGTTCAAGCTCTCAGCTTCGTTTCCTGAAAAAGCCATCTTTGTCATACTGCTCTAAACTATCATTTACATAAATCAGTTATTCACAGACCTGTTTCCAGATTCTCACTTTTGTTCCATTGATGTCTTTATCAAGGTCTTTTCTACAATACCTTTATAATAGACCTTAGTATATGGCAAAACAAATCCTCCAAATTTGTTTTCCTTCTCCAAGATAAACTTCATTAGTCTGGGCCTTTGTAAATCAGAGAATCAAATAACCAAATGAAAAATAAACTGCTGGGATTTCTTTGGAATCATCTTGAATCTATGGCAGTTTGGAAGCAATAGTGATGTTTATAATATTAGCTTTTTCAATCCATGAATATGGTATATCCTTCCTTTATTTGGTTATTCTTCCTCTCCTCTCAATAATGATGTAATTTCATATGAGAAATCTTACATGAACTTTGTTAGCTGTATTCTTGTGTACCACATATAATTTGTTGTTATTTAAAAGAGTTTTTAATTTTTAAGCTTGTTGCCATTATATGGAAATCAATTGAAATCTAGCAACTTTGTTTAATTTACTCAGTAATTACAGTAATGTATCAGTAAATACTTTTGGACTTTCTACATACATAATTATACCATCTGAACTTGATAGATTTTTTTTCTTTCTTTCTAATCTTTCTTATTTTTTCTTGACTTACTGTTTGCATTCATTAGCTGTTGCTGAATTACAAACCACTCTGTAATAGCTACATATTTCTCCCAAGTCGTTGATTTGGCTGAGTATTTCTGTTGATTTGCATTAGTCTTCTCAGGGCTTAGTTGTGCATCTGCAGTTACTGCAGGTCAACTAAGTAGCATTGCTGATATTGACTGGGTTTCTTTTTTTTTTTTTTTTTTTGACAGGCAGAGTGGACAGTGAGAGAGAGAGACAGAGAGAAAGGTCTTCCTTTGCTGTTGGTTCACCCTCCAATGGCTGCCATGGATGGCGCGCTGCGGCCGGCGCACTGCGCTCATCCGATGGCAGGAGCCAGGTGCTAGGTGCTTCTCCTGGTCTCCCATGGGGTGCAGGGCCCAAGCACTTGGGCCATCCTCCACTGCACTCCCGGGCCACAGCAGAGGGCTGGCCTGGAAGAGGGGCAACCGGGACAGAATCTGGCGCCCCGACCGGGACTAGAACCCGGTGTGCCGACGCCGCAAGGCGGAGGATTAGCCTGTTGAGCCACGGCGCCGGCCTGGGTTTCTTACATGTCTGGGGCCAAGCAGAATCATCTGGGCTGTATAGTTCTGTTCCACATGGTCTCAGCTTCCAACTTACTATTATTCCCAGTGGCACTCAGAGAGAGAGAGAAGAGAGATTCTTGAACTTCAGAACTGATATATTTTCAATTCCACTACATTCTTTTAATCAAAACAGATCATAAAGCCAACTGATTCAAGAGATAAATGAATGGAATCCCTCTCTTGATGAGAGGGGATGCAGAGTCAATTAGATTGCAAAAGGCAAAGATGTAGGTGGCATTTTTGTAATCAATCTGTCACACTTATCTGGGTAAGATTTTCAGTACAACACTGACTAGGAGGGTTAATAATAGGCACTCTTATCTTTTTCCTAATCTCAAAGGGAAACCTTTCAGTATTATGCCATTAATTATATTTGTTGTTCTGTTCTTTTCTAAGGATAGTTTTTCCCTTTTAAGTAGTAAGATTTTATTAAATACTTGTTCTCTATATAGTCAAATAATCCCGTGATTTTTTTCTCCTTCATTTTATTAATGTAGTAGGTTACTGTAGTTTTCCAATGTTAAACCAACCTTGAATCCCTTTAGAAATATCCAACTTTCTCAAGTTGCATTATCCTTTCACATATTCCTGGGTTTTGTTTGTTAGGTTTTTTTATGTATATATCTATGCTGCTTTTGATGGCAGTAACATAAATATATCTTTTTATTCTTCTAAATTCCAATTTGTCTTTCTCTGGAGGAATCTGTGAAAAAATGACATTGTTTCTTAGTATTTTTTATTCACTAGGGGAACTATATATGCCTATTGTTTTTTTTTTTTTTTTTTTTTTTTGAATCAGGGAAGGTTTCAATTCTGGTTTAAATTTCCTTAATACTCTATGACTTCGTGTTTTCTATTTCTTCCTGTCAGTTTTTTTTTTTAAGATTTATTTATTTATATGAAAGGCAGAGTTACAGAGAGGCAGAGAGAGAGGTCTTGTATCTACTGGTTCCCTCCCCAACTGGCCACAACAGCTGGAGATGGGCCGATCCAAAACTAGAAGCCTGGAGCTTCTTCTGAGTCTCCCATGTGGATATAGAGGCCCAAGGATTTGGACCATCTTCTGCTGCCTTCCCAGGCACATTAGCAAGGAGCTGGACTGGAAGTGGAGCAGCTGGGACTCGAACTGGCATCCATTTGGGATGCAAACGCTTCAGGTAGTGGCTTTACCCACTATACAACAGTGCTGGCCCTGGTTGGTTTTATTATTCTAGAAATTTTCCCATTATGTCTACATTTTCAAATTTCATTAGAATTGTTCAAAATATTTTGTAATATTGTAGAGCCTATATAGAAAGATGACCTTTTTTATTTTTTTTTTTTAAAGATTTTCTCATTTATTTATTTGAAAGGGAGAGTTAGAGAGAGGAAGAGACAGAGAAAAAGATCTTCCATCCACTGGTTCATTCCCCAAATGGTCACAAGAGCTGGGACTAGGCCAAGCCGAAGCCAGGAGCCTGGAACTTCCTCCAGGTCTCCCTCGAGGATGCATGGTCTCAAGCACTTGGTTCATCCTCTACTGCTTTCCAGACGCATTACCGGGAGCTGGCTCGAAAGTGGAGCAGCCAGCGCTGGATCTGGTGCTCATATGTGATGCCAGCATTACAGAAGTGGCTTAACTCACAGTGCTATAACACTGGTCCCCTTTTTAATCTCTTTTTTCTTTTAAAATGCTGTGGTGTAGTAGGTAAAGCCGCCACCTGCTGCGCTGGCATCCCATGTAGATGCTGGTTCGAATCCCAGCTGCTCCTCTTCCAATCCAATCTAATAATATGTCTGGGAAAGCCACAGAGGATGGCCCAAGTCCTTGGGCCCCTATACCCATATGCAAGACCCAGAAGAAGCTCTTGGCTCCTGGCTCCAGACCAGCCCAGCTCTAGCCATTGCAGTCATTTGAGGAGTGACCAGTGGATGAAAAATCTCACTCGCGTGCTCTCTCTCTCTCTGTAACTCTTCCTTTCATATAAATAAATAAATATTTTCTAAAAAAATCACTTAAGGAAAAGATATATTTAAAACAGATTTATTTCACTTATTTGAAAGGCAGAGCTACAGAGAGAGAGAGAGAGAGGGAAGGACAGAGAGAGAGGTTTTTCATCTGCTGGTTGACGCCCCAAATGGCTGCAATAGCCAGTTGGACCAGGCTGAAGTCAGGAGCGTCATCCAGGTCTCTCAAGTGGGTGCAGGGGCCCAATCTCTTGAGTATTTTCTGCTATTTTTCTAGCCCATTGGCAGAGAACTGGATCTGAAGCAGAGCAGCCAGAACTGGAACGACTGCCCCTGTGGAATTTCTGTCAGCTTGAGGTTTTTGGTTTGGTTTGGTTTGGTTTGGTTTGGTTTGTTAAGATTTATTTATTTGAAAGGCAGAGTTACAGAGAGGCAGAGACAGAGACAGAGGTCTTCTACCGGCTGTTTCACTCCCCAGATGGCCACAACTGCCAGAGCTGAGCTGATCTAAGGCCAGGAATTTCTTCTGGGCCTCCAACATGGATACAGGGGCCCAAGCACTTGGGCCATCTTCCGCTGCTTTCCCAGTACTTTTCTCAGACCATAAGCAGAGAGCTGGATTGGAAGAGGAGCAGCCGGGACCTGAACCTGCACCCACCCGGGATGCTGGTGCCACAGGAGGAGACTTAGTGTGCTATGCCACAGCACCGGCCCTGCATATGATAAATTTTTATGTATTTAAAATTGGGTATATTCTGCAGTCTTCTACAGTATACAGTAGGTCAAGTTTTTAAACCGTTATATCCACGCCTACTGATTTTTTCTAAACTGCCTTTATATCAGTTGTTAAGAGAAGTATGTTTAAACTTCCCACTTTGGTGGTAGTCATTTTGTAAGGCAGTTAAGATCCTGTTTGAAGATTCCCATAGCTGATTGGAGTCCCTTGTTCAAGCCCAGCTTCTCTGCTTCCAATCCAGATGCCTGATACTGTGTCCCCTGGGAAAAGGCAGATGATGGCTCAAAGTAGTTGGGCCCCTGCCACCCATGTGAGAGAACCAGACTGAGCTCCCAGCTCCTGGCTTGTGCCTGGCCCAGCCTGGGCTGTTGCAGGCATTTGGAGAATGAACCAGTAGATGGAATATATGTGTGTGTATGCCTCTTTCTCTGTTTCCTTCTGCCTTTCAAGTTCAATGAAAATTAATTTTAAAATTTAGCAAAAAAATATAAATTTCATACTGTAATTTAGAGTATACCTATTTCCCCTTTAATTTTGCCAGTTTTTTGGATACAGTGTGAGGCTATGTTATTAGGTACATATCAATTATCTTGTCATTCTCTTGAGGCCACTCAGAAAATCCTTGGCATATCAATTGGCATATTGCTTTATTCCTAAACAATTCAAAGACGTTAAAACACTACCTATATCTGTGTGTGTGTGTGTGTGTGTGTGTGTGTGTGTGATCCTTGTTTATTGGGACTATTATAATATATTTTAATCTCATATATTTTAAATCTCACAAGCCAGTATTGCTATTGTTTTCACTGCTCTTTATTTCTTCGCACATTTCTCCCCCACTATTCTGGGACCTGTCTTCTGCCTAAAGAAGAAAGTGGAGTGTGGGTCTGTGGCTGGAAGTTTTTATTTAATGAAAAATGTCTTTATTTCACCCTCCTTCTTGTAAGATATTTTTGATGGTCGCCGTACTCTATATTATAAATAACTTCCTCTCAGTGCATTATAGCTGGCACTTCATTGTCTTTGGCTCCCATTATTTCTGCAGAAAGGTCACCTGTAAGTCAAATTGTGGTCCTTTTGAGGACAATCTGTCTTTTTCTCTGACTGCTTTCAAGATTTTCTTTTTTATTTTTTTAACAGTTTTGCTATGATGTGCTTCTCATTCATGTTTTCTTCCTCCCTTGGTATTTTGTTCATCACGTGCGAAATTGTTTGTAAAGATAATTTGAGATACAGGATAACATTCCCATTCTGTACAAAACAGTAAATTTGCTGGGGGCATGAATAAATTGGCATCACTTAAATCCAAATTCAGAGGCTGTGATGTGTTTCCACTGACCTGAGGTCCTTGTAAGAGAAATCGCCATCTGGTCTACTATCTCCTGGCGCACAGCTCTGCGACCCTGAGACAGAGTGTGCATTGTGTGCGTGTGGAGAGGCAGATGTCTCCAAGACTACAGGTTTTGTTTCCATGCCCCAGACTGCTCAGCCTCAGAGTTAGTTAGCACTTCTGGAATTAGCAAGTTTCTCCTAGAAGGAAACTAGCTTCACATTTTGAGCTCTGATCTCAGAATTTCCACCTTCACCCAGACCTTGGTTCAGTATTTCTTTATTCTCTCTCTAGCTCTCCAATCAGGTACATCTTAAATTTTGTCCTGATTTACTGTTTGTCCCCAAGGGAAGAGCCTCTTGAATCACCTAGTCCTTTCTTCCAGGAAGCAGGTGTCTCTATCCACTCATCTTTCTAGAAATGTGTTGAAATCTCTCCTCCCTCTATGATTCTGTCTTCCACTCGTTACTGTCTGAAGTTTATTCTCTTTAGTTCTTTTTTTTAAAGATTTATTTATTTATTGGAGAGGCAGAGGTGGGGGTGGGAGGGTGTCATCCATCCGCTGGTTCACTCCCCAAATGGCCGCAACAGCTGGAGCTGGGCCGATCCAAAGCTAGGAGCCAGGAGCTTCTTCCAGGTCTCCCACTCAGGTGCAGAGGCCCAAGGTCCTGGGCCATCTTCTATTGCTTTCCCAGGCCATGACAGAGAGCTGGATCAGAAGTGGAGTAGCCAGGACTCAAAATGATGCCCACATGTGATGCTGGCCCTGCAGGTCGCAGCTTTATGCCTACGCCACAGCGCCAGTCCAATCTCTACTTCTTCTTTACTGATATTTAAATGAGACCTCAGGAAATAAGGGAGACATACCTACCACATTTGTACCAGATCCTGTTTACAACCATTTTCAAGTAAACAATTTATATTCATATTTGAATTATTTTTACAACAGCTTTACTGCAATATAATTCACATACCATAAAATTCTCCAATAAAATGCACAAGGCAATGTTCTTGAACCATTAAGAGTAAATTATCTGTGCTACACCCTACAACAAACCTCCAGGTACAGTTGTTGATCAGGGATTTCTTAAGCTACTTATTACCAGTGCCCTGGTGAGAGCCTACCCTCCAGTGGAAAAGGATAACCTAGAGCACTTTACAAATATTTCAATATTCAGAGACTGTTCCCAAAATCAATGTTTGCGTGTTCCTCTTTCTTATTGCATATGGCGCCCCTTTTCCATGTTGCTAAGCTAGAATTACATTAGTTTACATCCCAGCACTAATTTGTATAAAATAGAAATTTTAAAGGGATGTTGATGTATTTCCCCTTAAGTATTTTCTTGATTGTATCCATGACTCACAATACCACATCTAACCAGACCTGGTAGTTGAAACGTTTGATCCATCGAGGACGTCTTGGGGAAGTCACTAAATGGTTGTTGATCAAGTTACTTGGTTAAATGACTGAATGGAGCACCAATTTACCATGTCTATGGGTAAAAACCAGTTTGACTGTTTTTCCCGAAGTTCCCAGCCAAATCCATGTATCCAGTTAAAAAAAAAAAAAGAGAGAGAGAGAGAGAAAAGGTCTATGTACATGACATGCATGAACCAGTGACAACTTGTGACTGAAATGGGAGAGGATCGAAGACTTGCTGAGTTGGGCAGTGCTTCCCACTCATGCGAAACTACTGTTCTGCAAGCCTGCCCTTTGTCAGTGACAGTGCAGAATGCTTATCTTTTGAGTCACACAGAATGTTTTCTTCATCTGCACACCTGTAGCTTTACTGAGGCTTATAATGTTCAAAACAAAAGGGGGGACACAGGCAAATCAACAACAAAACACGTACTGCCTCTTGCTCTGCAGTGCTAAAGGCAAAGAGAATGTTTCTGCCAATTCTTTGACAACATTGGATGGTTGGGTTTGACTTGTCAAGCCAGTGTATGGACATAAATAATGACATACATCACTGCTCTATGCATTCAAAGGCATTGTTTTTAACTTGAGAGGCAGAGAGACACAGAGAGGAAGAGAAAGAGGGAGAGAGGAAGGGAGGGAACTAGACAGAGATCTTCCATCCACTGACTCACTTCCTGAATGTCTGCAATGGCTGGGATTGGGCCAGGCAAAACAAAACCAGGAGCCCTAACTCAATCCATGTCTCTCAGTGAATGGCAGGGAGTCAAGTACTTGAGCCATCACCACTTTCTCCCATTAGCAGTTCAAATCAGGAGCAGAGCCAGTACTTGAATCCAGGTACCTTAACATGGGATGTGAGTATCCCAACAGACAGTCTAACTGCTAGGCCAAATGCCCATCCCATACATAGTAATATTTTAAAAGAGTAGGAATCCTTAGGAGATCCTGGGCCAACCCACTCTTTTTAGATGACAAGACAGAGGCCCAGTGGCTTGGCCCTGGGTCATACAGTAAGTTAGGAGCAGAGTCAAGGTCAGTTGATTCTACATTCTGGGCTTTCTGAACCAACCCACCAGGCTTTCTACTGAGGTCATTCTATCCGGCACCAGCCTTGTCTGCACACAAACAGCTAGCTTAGAGAGGAGATCCTCTTTCCAAAACTATTTCCCTGACTGATTCTCCTGATGGGTTAGATAGTGAAACCAACACTAGTGCCTGCCAAGGATTCCAGAGATATTACAGGTGAAATCTAAGGACATTAAAGGCCATTATTGAAGTAAAAATATTTAACAAGGACTGCCATTCTCCCATTCATGTTAGCTATATTAAACAGGTTAAAAACTACAAACGGTAGGTTCAGAATGGCATGGTCAGAGATCTGGCAGGGAAGCGCAGTGTGCACACAGGGGTGTCAGAGCCCTAAACCGTGTGCTCCCCAGGAGGCGAAAGCCTGCATTTCAGTGTCCGTAAAGAATGGTGATAGTGAAATGGCGCTTCAGCCAAGGTCACCTGATGTACATTAACATAAAGTAGGCGGAGATGTTTTCATCTAATTCGTATCTGAGAATGCCAACACCAGATTTGTGCCACACTGGCTTCACCCCTATTGTTTGTTATGCTTACGCATAACCTACGTATAAATGCTGCCATCATCATTGGTACCATTTTTATGGGAAACAGGTATGGAGCAGTTCAGTGACTCCTCCAAGACCCCACAATTTGGAGCTGGGATTTGAGCCTGGGAACTTCTGGTGCTAAGTCCTCTTTCTTTTCTTTCTTTGCTTCCTTCCTTCCTTTCTCTCTTTCTCTTTCTTCTTTCTCTCTTTCTTTCCTTCTTTCTCTCTTTCTCTTTCTCCTTTCTCTTTCTTTTTCTCTCCCTTCCTTTCTTTCTTTCTTTCTTTCTTTCTTTCTTTCTTTCTTTCTCTCTATCTCTTTCTCTCTTTCTGCTGGCTCTGTGGCATAGCAGGTGGAGCCACAGCCTGCAGTGCCAGCATCCCATTGAGTGCCAGTTCAAGACCTGGCTGCTCCACTTCTGATCCAGCTCTCTGCTATGGCCTGGGAAAGCAGTAGAAGATGGATGAGCCAAACCGAAGTCAGGAGCCTAGAATTCCATTTAAGTCTCTTACATGGGTGTCAGGAACCCAATTCTTTTGGCCATCACTGCTGTCTCCCACATAGATTAGCAGGAGGCTGGATTGAAAGCAGACCTGGGACTTGATCCTAGGTCCTCCGATATGGAATGCAAGAATGCAGGCATTCCAAACCACAGCTTAACCCATTACCCCCCAACACTGCCCCAGACCCTCCAGCTCTCTTTGATTGCTTTTCTATACTGCCATAGAGATACTTTCAGCCTCCACAAGAGGCCTGCAGAGGAGGCCTGGTGGTGACTCCATCAAGAAAGTTGGGGTGTGAATGGACTTTGGCTTGGTCTGCTTGGGATGCCCACGTCTCATAACGGAGCACCTGGGCTCCAGCCCTGTCACCACTCCCAGTTCCACCCTCCTGCTCATTGTAAAGCAGCAGTAATTGGCTTCCTTTTACTCATATAAGAGACTCAGATTGAATTCTGGATCTCGGTTGCAGCCTGGTGCAGCCCCAGCTGGTGCAGGCATTTGGGGAGTGAACCAGCAGATGGGAGATCTCTCTCTCTCTCTCTCTCTCTCTCTCTCTCTCTCTGCCTTTCAAATAAATAAAAATAGTTTTATATATAGAAAGAATAAAATTATAAAATAAGTTAATAAAAATTTAAAACAAATATAAAACTGTTACAAAAATACAGCCCTAAATTCACAGTGCCTTTATTTTCAAAAGTCTTTTATTACAAATAGCATGCTAGTCTCGTGTCACATAATTTTTGGTTAATAGTTTCTTCTGCTTTCATTCATGGACTGAGAAATCAAGCACATAACTCATTCCTCCAACAATCCAGTAGTAAATACATATATCCAGGCAATAAGATGAATAAAGTCAACTTGCTTAATACTGATACATAAAATTTGTTCCTAATCTTGGCTCTGCAAGGAAACAGCATTTCTGAATACTAAGGGTTCTAAACTGCAGCCTGTTGGGCATACCTGGCCCACTGCCTTTGCTATAGGTGGGGCTTTATTGGAGCACATTCATGCCCGTTAATTTACATCTTGTCCATGGCAGTGTTCACTCCGCCATGGTAGCACTGAGTAGTTGTGTCAGAAAGCTTATGGCCCAAAATGCTAAAATAGTTACTATATGGCTGTTTATAGGAAAAGTTGGCCAACCCTTCCACTACACTATTAATCAGAGAAATGGGACCAAATCATTTTTCTAACAATTTTCCCACAATTCTGGGAAGACACCAAATAGATTTGCTCTAGAGAAAAATTCTTGGACTAGAAGCTTGATAATCTGATCCATTGTCTCTTTTAAGTTGCATGTGCCTTATATTACAATGTATAAATTATAACATATAATTGTATAATTTCTGTATTTACAAGTTATGCATCTATAAATATAATATATAAATGAGACTGTGGAGTATGAGCTAGTGAAGTAAACCTAGCTAATAAACCATGCATTGACCAATAACTGGGAAGAAGGAAGGGAGTATGGAATGCTTAACAGCTCACCAGGCACCCTTCAAAAGAGAGTAGCAAACATGAGTGAGAGGACTCAAGAGGGATGGAGTGAGAAGGAACCCTTAAAAACTGCCAAATGAGGGCAGTGGGCTTCTCCATGGGGCCTATGCCCAGTTCCCAAGGACCTTCAACCGTTAGCTTCATTAACATTTCATGAATCACCACGGAACTGTCAGGTGTGAGGTCCTGATATCCAGCAGCCCACGAGAACTGGCAGACCTGGAGGTTCCCTGACTGGTACCATGAAGGCCCTGCAACATCTCTTCAGTGTGCTGGGTTACCGACTCCTCGTCTTTAGTTTCTGTATGTATAACATGTCTTGGAAACTTGACTTCTCTTTTAATTATTAGCAAATTCACAGCTTTTCCCAAATATTAACACATATAAGGAAACTTCTAAAAGTTCATAAATATTTTGGCCCCAAAAATTATGAAATCCATGTATACCAAAGGTCTTCAAAAAGATCATGGAAAATCATGTTATGGAAAAAAATGATGTATGATCTTAGAATTTCTTTGCAGTAAACTCATCTTTTAATTCCATGTTCTATGGACTTTCTGACGTACCCTCATACAAGCTGGCTGTCACAAGAAAGCCATCCTCATCTAGCACTGGAAGACTCCACAGTTTTCTAAGGCCTCAGCATTCTGTCCTTAACTAACCACAGACTTAACCTATGTATTTTAGACAGCTTAGCAGTGGCTAATAATTCCACATGCAATCAGGTATTCTTAACAGTTGTGGCAGGTAACCAAACAGCAGCTCAACTGAAATTTTAAATACTCTCACAGCTCTGAAGAGGTGTAATGGAAGTTGTCTGTGTACCTTGTATGTAAATAATACAGTAAAACAGGACTTAGGTTTGGGTAAAAAAAAACAGTATTTATTTAAATAAATACCAAATGCTGCTCTATGCCAGGAATTGGGTTACACTCTTATCTCCAACTATATATGGAAGCATTACACTATTTTTGGGTTTTTTCCCTCCATATATCTTGCTAAAATAAACCACATTACACATGTACTCTAATTTTCCTGGTAAATACCAAGCTGTCTACCTGATGAGATTTTCACATGAAGATCACAGGGAAAAACCACTTCCTGCAAGGACATCAGAGGCAATAGTTACTTTCTCTTGATGGCTTTGGCTCCTAGGGGTCAAAATGTCACATCACGGCCGGCGCCGTGGCTCAACAGGCTAATCCTCCGCCTTGCGGCGCCAGCACACCGGGTTCTAGTCCCGGTTGGGGCGCCGGATTCTGTCCTGGTTGCCCCTCTTCCAGGCCAGCCCTCTGCTGTGGCCCGGGAGTGCAGTGGAGGATGGCCCAGGTGCTTGGGCCCTGCACCCCATCGGGAGACCAGGAAAAGCACCTAGCTCCTGGCTCCTGCCATCGGACGAGCGCGGTGCGCCGGCCGCAGCGTGCCGACCGCGGCGGCCATTGGAGGGTGAACCAACGGCAAAAGGAAGACCTTTCTCTCTGTCTCTCTCTCTCACTGTCCACTCTGCCTGTAAAAAAAAAAAAAAAAAAAAAAAAAAAAAAAAAAAAAAAATGTCACATCACGTTTAACCAATACCGGTCCCTCATTGACAGTGCCCACTTGTTTCTAGCCCATTTGTAGTTAAGAAGGAACCTACCAACATTAGCTTCAGCTGTAGGAATACAAGAAAAGGATAGAGGGGCAGAGAAACCTCATTATTTCCCTCTCTCCAGAAAGCAGAGAGGGGTACTGGGGATGGAAGAAATAGGAGAGGGAAGTAGGTATTAGTCCAATGGTTAAATGTCTTCACCCCACATCTGACTTCCTGGGTCCAATTTTCAATTCTGGCTCCTGATTCCAGATTTCCACTAATGCAGAGCTGGAAAGGAGCAGGGATGGCCTAAGTAATTGGGTTCCTGCCACCCACGTGGGAGTCCTGGATTGAGTTCCTGGCTTCTGGCAATGGCTCCCACCCAGTCTCTGCCTCTGCTTGCATTTGGGGAGTGAACCAGCAGATGAGAGTGCCCTGTGTGTGTGTGTCTGCGTGTGTGCCTCTCAAATAAATAAATGCAATTTTAAAAAAACAAAAAAGGAGGCCAGTGCCATAGCTCACTAGGCTAATCCTCCGCCTGCGGCACCGGAACTTCAGGTTCTAGTCCTGGTTGGGGTGCCGGTTCTGTCCCAGCTGCTCCTCTTCCAATCCAGCTCTCTGCTGTGGCCCAGGAAGGCAGTGGAGGATGGCCCAAATGGTTGGGCCCTGCACCCACATGGGAGACCAGGAGGAAGCACCTGGCTCCTGGCTTTGGATCAGCATAGCGCACTGGCCGCAGCGCGCTGGCTGTAGCGGCCATTTGGGGGGTGAACCAACAGAAGGAAGACCTTTCTCTCTGTCTCTCTGTCACTGTCTAACTCTGCCTGTCAAAAAAAAAGGAAATAAGAAATAGGATGGGGGCTGGTGCTGTGGCACAGTTAAAGCCCTGGGTTAAAGCGAGAGCTAAAGCCCTGGCCTGCAGCGCCAGCATCCCATATGGGTGGTGGTTCAAGTCCCGGCTGCTCCACTTCTGATCCAGCTCTCTGCTGTGACCTGGGAAAGCAGTACAAGATGGCCCAGGTCCTTGGGCCCCTGCACCCACGTGGGAGACCAAGAAGAAGCTCCTGGCTTCTGACTTCGGATTAGCACAGCTCAAGCCATTGAGGCCATCTGGGGAGTGTTCCAGCAGAGGGAAGATCTCTCTCTTCTCTCTCTCTCTCTCTCTCTCTCTCTCTCTCTCTATCAAATAAATGGAATAAATCTTTGGGAAAAAAAGAAAAAGAAATAAAGAAGTAGAATAGAGAGGAGGAAGTACTTGGGACCTAACAAGAAATAGAATGACTCTTAAACCAGTGTTTCTCCAGGTGCCCCCAGCTTGGTGTATCAGAGCCACGCAGAGTGCTTGGTACAGGAGTCCTTTTCCTGGGCTCGCTCAGACCTGGGCAGTCAGAGCCCCTGGAGTTGGGGTGAGGGAGAACCCACACTCCTGAGTGACTCCCATGCACAAAACAGATGAGAACTCCCGTTGCAAAGCTTTATGGATTAAGTTGATTTACGAGTCTTTAACTTTGAATGGACTAAACCACTCATTTAAACTAATGTGGAAAATACTAAAGTGGAATTTATTAAAGGGCAAGTCCTTGAAGTATGGTGTTGAGTGACCGAAAAAAAAAAGTGGTCCTTGGAGTGGGTTCTGACTTTGTCCCTTCCACCTTCTTCTCTCCAGCTTCCCTCTCTCTGCCCTGTGGGGAGGGCCATAGGGCAGACATAGAATGGCAGCAGCAACAGCAAAGACTGACACTGAGCTGCAGAGAAGGACTAAGCATCAGTTCATGGTTAAGAAAGTCTCACTGAGGGGCTGGTGCTGTGGCACAGCAGGTTAAAGCCCCAGCCTGCAGAACTGGCATCCCATACGGGTGCCAGTTTGAGTCCCGGCTGCTCCTCTTCCCATCCAACTCTCTGCTAAGGCCTGGAAAAGCAGTGGAAGATGGCCCAACTCCTTGGACCCCTGCACCCACGTGGGAGACCCGAAAGAAGCTCCCAACTTCAGATCAGCCCAGCTCTGGCCACTGGAGTCATTTGGAGAGTGAACCAGCAGAATGGAAGACCTCTCTGGCTCTACCTCTCTCTGTAACTCTTTCAAATAAATAAAATAATTATTTTAAAAACAGGTCACTGAAAAAAAATAAAAGCAAGGAAAGCAAAACATGTACATTTCTTATAAAAATCACCCTCAATCTGTAAAGATGAACAAGACTGGAAATTTTTTTTCCTTCTAAATCGTCCCTAAAGTTAAACTTCTTAATCGTTGCAGATGGTGGATGCACTTGGCCCTGTTACAAGGAGAGGTCCTTCCCTCGGTCTCCTCTAGCACATTCTCCGCTTCCTAAACAGACTCCAGCCGGGGGTCCCTTTCTTGCTGCTGCAGAACAGAAATCTTTGCTGCATTAACGAGTCTTCTTCCTTGGCCAGGTCCTCCCTCCACTTCTGCACATACCTATTGGCCCTATACTCCTTCCACCCCTCTGCCCAGCTTGGAACAGAGCGGAAACAATTATCCTCGTCCTCCAAGGTCATGACGTCTACAGCAGACAGCCATCAAAGACGCCTACATCAACACCCATCTTCTGAGCAAGCCCTCAACTCCTTCTCTTCCTCCTCTCTCCCCCTACCCAAGAACGCTGCACATTTTCCTTTCAGAACCTTTATCTTTCTCTAAATTCATTATCTTCCCCACATATTATTGAAAACATTTTGCTAATGAAAAAAGCGATTCTTTGGGGAACATTAAACAAAAAAAATGCTAATGAATTAATTTTAAATTCTTTTTTTAAAAAATTATTTATTTGAAAGGTAGAGTTACACAGAGAGAGGGAGAGACAGAGAGAGAGAGATCCTGCATCTGCTGGTTCACTCCCCAAATAGCCACAACAGCCAGAGCTGGGACAATCCAGGAGCTTCTTCCTAGTCTCCCACAAGGGTGTGAGTGCCCAAGCACTTGGGCCATCCTCCGCTGCTTTCCCAGACGCATTAGCAGAGAGCTAGATGGGTAGTGGGGCAGCCAGGACTCGAACTGGTGCCATACGGGATGCTGGCACCACAGGCACAGCTTTACCTGCTACGCAGCAGTGCTGGTCCCATTTTAAATCCTTTTTAAAGGTGAGTACAAGTACCACCTGCACTTTGAAGAAAGCAAATAGCTGGCTTCATGGTGTTTTATTTCACAGGGTAACCAAGACAGCATTTCAGATACACGAAAAGAAAAGCGAAGGGTGAGTGAGAGAGCAACATAACCGTGTATGTGTAAGCCTCTCTCTGTTTTCCTGGCTGCCAAACAGCAGAAGCACATTCGTTCCTGTTTCCCTACTGACTGCACTGGGAGAAAACATGTTGACATTAAGACAGATATACATGAAAATTAAGCAGAGACTTTGTAGGAACTAATTCAGCATGAATTATTGGTTAATACCTGAGGGAGAAAAACACTAGGAAGAACATGAAATCAGACCATGTCTGTAAATTAATATTTTAATTCATGGAAAAAATACCATATGAGAAAATATTACAATGTAAATAGAAAATTTATCCTACTGGAAGTGAAAATAGCTCTCCAGGTGGGCTCTTGAGAAAGGGAAGAGAGAAACTTGAACGTGTTATATTACTGCAGAGTAAATCAACCCTCATTTATGTATCCTAATGAAGGGACATAGCAGCCTGCTAGTTCAGAGGCGCCAGCCAAGCGCAGCTGTAATACGAGCCATTGGGATGAATGTTGAGTCATTCATTTTAACAAGAGATGGGCATTCTGGGAAGTCACCAAATTGCAAATCAGATCACCAATTAAGAAATAGTTAGTGTGTTCTTATTATATGAACAACACTCAACATGGCGCCTGGGGTGTGGCAAAGATTTGGGGCATTTGGTGTGGTTTAGAGCCTTCCTTCACATTGATTTAACTCCTTTTTCCGAAATGAGCTTTTCTGTCTTTTATTCATGTATTCATCCAGTCCATGACTGTTTCTCAGATACCTGCTTAGTGCCTAGCACTGCTCTGGGCCTCAGGATACAACAGTGAAGAAACGAAAAGCTTTGCCCTGTGTGTCCCATGTAGCTTCAGCCTGAGTTGGAGAATGGACAATAAGCAATAAGCATAACACATAAGTCAACCACAGAGCGTGTCTCTGAGGCCGCCAACACCTGGCTGCCCCAGTCAGTCCCAGGCTAGAGTGTCCTCCCGGGCCACCTCCTGCCTCACCCCTCCCCCATCCCAGCTGAGGTCATCTTTCACTCTGAAAACGTTCCATTTGGCCAATGGATTGTGTAGCCGCTCTGAGTTTGAAGGTAACAGGACCTTGGAGACTGAGGGGAAGAAAGTAGACTGCAGTTTTAACAGGGTGGTCAGAGAGGGTCTGATGGAGCAAGAAACATTTGAGCAAAGATTTGAAGGAGGTGAGAGAATTAGCCGGGAGAATATGATCTTAAAAGTCAACATCCTTATTATAAAAACACTAAAATAACACCAAAGAATTTTTTTTTGATGCAAAAACATGAGGATTTATTAAGCATTTGCGCAAACGGGCTTCCCCCTCAGTAATGGCGAAGAGAGAGGCCCCGAGCGGCAGTCTACAGCAGTTTTTAAAGAAAGGAACCACACGATTAGCATATTTCGCGCGCTTTGGTTTGATTGGCCAGTTTGAAGGTTACCAAGAGTACTCATTGGATCCTTTAGATGGGGGTGCGTGGCTATCCCACGTGGGCGCCTGGGCAGGAGTTACAACCAGTTTTCTTCCTGGGGAAACCGGAACTGGGGAGTGGCTAACCTGGGGGGGGGGATTCCTCGGGTCTTTCATTCCCCCCTTTTCCTTTGAACTAATTTTAATCTTAAAATTTAGGGTATTTTAATAGTCTTGAGAGCCTGGTATTGTTGGGTTAACACTAGGGCCTGAATGACGGACAGCCGTTCACGAATGAACTGGATGTCTTTATATTACACACACATAAGCTCATAACTGACTGCCTACCTAACATTTTCCCCTCAAGAGGTAATACCCAAAATTTTTATTTGGGATTATGGATGGAGTTCCGTTTTCTGTAACTTCTTCGAAGCTGGCACATGGGCGTCGAGGGGGATTTGGGTATTTCCTCTTGCTATCTGTCTTATGGTGTGTGACAGTGGCCTTGGAAAGACTGTCCTGCTCGGTCCAGAGGGCTGATCAGGTCGTCCAGTGGAATGGGCTGGAAGCCTTGCCTGACGACCATTTGGGGTTGACAGCTTTTATTCTCTCCGTGATGCGGGCCCAGTGTACTTGGGATCGTGGGCTCCGAGGGCCAAGACGTGGACGAGTTTCTCTTCCCGGGCTGGGCCTCTTCGCCTTCCCGGGGGCGCGTGACAGTGTACGTTCTCTCCCAGCGCCTGCTTCTCGGCGTCCGCTTCCCTGACCGCAGCCGCAGCCGCCACCGCCCTCCTGCCACAGCCTGCTGGGTCCCCCCCCCCCGCCCCCCGACACAGCCACGCAGTGCGCACCGGGCTGCGGAGTCCAACTGCAGTGGCACGAGGAGGAGGAGGAGGGGCCGGAGCACCAAAGAATTTTTTAAAAGTTTTCTTTCTCCTCTCTTCCCCCACTTAGTTCTTTTAGTAGTTTCCTTTGCACACTTTTATGCTTTTGTGTGTGTGTGTGTAGGCTTTTGTCATGTGAATTGTGTCATATTGTACATAGCATATGGCATTTTTTGAATCAATCACTTATAAAAACAATGTTCTACACTTTAAATATACACAATTTTGATGGAAAATAACCCACTTCTTATGGACATTTTCACATTACTGTATCGGCACAGTAGTCCACTGCACAGGAAGCCCTTCCAACCAACAAACCACCTCTGCATCTTAATCAGCTGTGCTCTGGAAAAGGAGGGGTGGAATCCCGGAGCATGGGTAGGGTTTAAATCTTTCTTAATGACAGAATTGATGCAGGCTGCAATGTATCCTGCAGGCTACAAAAGAGTGAAAGTAACCACAAAGCAGATTAAGAATGCTTTAAGAGGCCAGCGTTGTGATGTAGTAGGCTAAGCCTCCACCTGCGGTGCTGGCATCCCATATGGGCAATGATTTGAGTCCTCAGCTACTCCACTTCTGATCCTCCCTGCTGATGGCCTAGGAAAGCAATGGAGGATGGCACAGGTCCTTGGGCCCCCGAACCCACATGGGAGACCTGGAGGAGCCTCCTGACTCCTGGCTTCAGATCAGCCCAGCTCTGGCTGTTGCGGCCATTTGGGAAGTAACCCAGCAGATGGAAGATCTCACCCTCACTCCTCTTCTCTGTAACTATGTCTCCCAAGTAAATAAATAAATAAATATTTTTAAAGATTTATTTATTTATTTGAAAGTCAGAGTTACACACAGAGAGAAGGAGAGGCAGAGAGAGAGAGAGAGAGAGGTCTTCCAAGCACTGGTTCACTCCCCAGTTGGCCACAACAGCCAGAGCTGCACTGATCCAAAGCCAGAAGCCAGGAGTTTCTTCTGTGTCTCCCACATGGGTGCAGGGGCCCAAGGACTTGGGCCATCTTCTACTGCTTTCCCAGGCCATAGCAGAGAGCTGGACTGGAAGTGGAGCAGCCAGGACTCGAACTGGCGGCCAAACGGGATGTCAGCACTGCAGGCTGCCGCTTTACTGGCTATGCCACAGCACTGGCCCCATAAATAAATCTTTTAAAAAACAATGCATGACCTCTAAGTTCTCTTGTGTTAGTAAAATGGCACAGTCTTATCTATGGTGCAGTCTACACCCTGACACCATCCTAGGCTCTAGCCCCTGCCGCCATTGCTGGAAGCCAACTGGCCACGTGGCCCAAGCACCGGTGTCAGCCTCACCCCCATCCTAACGGGATTTGCTGCTCCTACTTCCCTGCTCGCCCCCTGGCAGTTTTAAGAGGACCTGTTCCTGAACACATGGCTCTCTGTCTCCTGATCTCTCTTCCCCCTCTCTGTGTATGAGTGTGTCTCTCTTTTTCCTTCTTTGATCCTTCCCTCCAATCTGTCAGGTTTCCCCCAATAACCCTTATTCCAGTGTTTAGTGTGTTTTGTGGCGGCCTTACATCTTGCAACTTTTTTTTTTTTTAATCAATAGTGAAAGGAGAGGAGGTGTTTGTCACAGCTGTTAAGATGCTACTTAGGATGCCTGCAACCGTTAGAGTTCTTGGGTTCAGAGTTCCAGTTCCACTTCTGATTCCTACTACCTGTTAATTCGTACCCTGGGAGGCAGCAGGTAATGGCTCCAGCACTCCCTGCTATCTGCATGGGAAACCCAGATGAGGTTCTGGGCTCCTGGCTTTGGCCAGGGCCAGCCACGGTTGTTGCAGACATTTGGGGAGTAAACCAGCAGTTAGAAGAGCTCTCTGTGTCTATTTCTGTTACTGTCTCTCTGCCTTACAAGTAAAAAAGAAAAGAAAGAAAGAAAAGGATAATATATGTCCAATATGCAGAAATTGGTCACCTCAACAGAAGTGAAATCAGGAAGTGAAGAAATGTCTGAGAGATTTCCTTGGAACACCATGACAGCACTCGTTCCAATCCCATCTTCACTGGGGTTCCTTCCTCCATCCCTCCCTCCCCCTCACCCCACAGCCCTGCCCTGGCAAATAGGAATGCGAGTAGGTGGCACTCACAGTGGGGATTAGGTCTGATTGTTTCTGCTGCTTCGGATTCCTCTTGCACCCCATCTGAAGAGTGGAGCCATCACTAAGGGTATCTTTCGGGATGAAGCTAAGGATGCCTTTAGAGATCAAAAGCTGGGGACAAGTCCGTAATGCTCTCTCACCAGCATATTGGAAGCACCGATTGGTCAAGTCATGCCATGGCAAGCTGGGAGTGTAATTCATTTATTTGGGTGACAAGCCCTTACAATAACAGTGCATTTTATGTACAATCTGAAACAGGCACCGGTGGACTGTAACAGCCATATCATGAAGACGGCATAGAACCTAGTAACTGAGTTTTCTCTTAGGTGAGTTTTTTTACTATCATGAAGGCAAACAGGCTGGCCCTGGGTATTCAGGACTTCAAAAATATCGGAAAGTAAAAGAAATGAATCAGTGATCCAGACATGATAGTCTATCATACACCGGCTGTGGTTTTTTCCAAATATCCCAGCCTGAAACCTCCACTTGTCAGTCTGCCGTTAGGGGTTAGGGTGCCAGAGAGCTTTAACACTGCAACTCACAGAAAGACAACGAGGGGAAATCCTTCTGAAACAGGATAAATCCTTGCTAAATTAAAATTCTCTAATTAGAGTATGTAAGACTTGCAGTGGTTTAAATGAAATTCCTTCTAAACTGTCAAGATTTGACTCATAAATAGGAAGAGACTGATTGGCTTCCGTAGCCTTCCCAGATGAGGGGCTCAGGAAAACAAGACCTGCCCTCAGGTGCACCTAGCAATTCATGCTCATAAACACTCTGGTTACTTGCTCGTGATTTAACTCTACCAGGAACTACGATGCTTTGGTTAGTGACTTACTTTTTTCTTATTAGAGTCCCCTCCATATCAGATGATATTTTATATTGAATAAAATATGCTGTGTTATTAAAAATTGTATTATTTAAGGTGTTACACAAAATCAGACTATCTACAACATACATATACCCATTTTACTGAAATTTACTGTATTAGCATCATTGTCAAAACAGAGTGAAATAACACAAAATGTTTTAGTGTATATTTCACCAAACTTTTGTGCATGGGAAACCTGGAGGGGGGAAAAAGTAGGTGTCTACCCCTAATTCCTAACAGTCAAAGTCTTTCCCTTTGGATGGTTCTGTATTACTGGACAAGAGGAGACAGATCAAGGTGAAAATAACAAGGAATAAAAAACAGACAAGACTTAGAGGCAAAGTTTGCCAACCACCTGCCAGATGGGAAAAATCCTCACTGAGCGTGAAATCTGAATTACCCAAGATTTTTTTTACAGAGAGACGTAAGTCATACTTAGAAAATAAATTGCCTGCGTCGCTGACTCACAAAAATCTCTAAGACCACCTAATGCCGTTTTAAAAAATAAAAATGTATGAATACATACATCTCCACTTTGACTTTCTAATGCGAACCAGAGAAAATTGCAGCATTTCATCCAGGCCTCATTACCTCATGGTTAATTAGCTAACATTTGTAAAGTGCTTTGAAGATGAAAAGCATCCTATAAATGCTAAGAATTGTTAAATAATACGAGAGGCACGTCATAAAGTGGATACATTGTTAACATTAATTTGTATTTTATCTTTGCTTATTATCTTTCCCCCAGCACTTGACATTTGGGGCTGAACCCTGTGGAAAGGCTGAGGGAGCTGCCTCCTGGTCCAGCTGTGACTGTGTTACAACCAGCTCCAAATTAACACTTGCCCAAAAGAAGGAGTTCTTAAGTAGAAACAAATGAACTGTCCAAGGAGCTGTTAGACAAATTGAGCCACCTTCCCTTAAAGAGCTAAAAGAAAGGGGTTTTAATTCAGAAGCAATTCAGAAGCATTCTGCTTTGTTTATAATCGAGCAAAATGTCCTAATGAGCGGTAAGACCCCGCAGCACGTTGGTGTGAAACATGTGATTCCACTTTGTACCAGCGGACGGGCTTGGGACGCTCTATTATGGAGTGTTGACTGTTCCCTATATTTTGCTGTCATCAAAACGGATGAAACAAACTTTTCTGAAGCTGCAGCTCTACCCCCCTGTCATCTCCCCTCCCCCTCCCCCGAATCCTGAAGGAACAGAAGGACAAACAGGCAAACTTACCTTAGGAAATCTTTGGCAGCCTGCCAGGGACTGCCACATGGAAAGAAAAGCTATCGTCAAAGATCCTTTAAATATGGTATCGTGAAAGCTTTCGATACAACAGGAAATAATAGATTGAGTACATTCAGAGTCTTTGCAAACTGTTTAATTGGGTAAAGCAAGTCCAACTTTTGCGATTACAGCAACGTCTTTATGGTAAAGCCCACTTCAGTGATCCTGAAGTTAATCCTAAGTCCTGTTACAGGAAACTCATCCTTATTAAAGTAACATTAAGTGCTCCCTTCCTATTGATCTTCCCCTTCAGCTTAATGATAGAAACTTACTGATGTTTTAATAATAACCTCACAAGCTTTATCTCATTTTACTTTGCCTTGGTACTAAAAGATGTAGTGGAAACTAACTTAGCATAAACATTTTGCAGATGTCTTTAAAGGCCAAGGGGAGGTGGGAAAAAAAAAAAAGATCCAATTGAGCTGATTGTTAACAAAGATGGCGGAAAAACTAAAAGATAAAAGGGAGGCTCCAGTGGGAACATCAAAGAATTGTTAATGACAAGAAATACCATTAGGGTTAGCATCTCTTTTGTTTCAACTCTTTCACACCTGCAGTGTGTGGCCAGCTTAAGCCTTTGTTCCAAAATCTGAATTACCTCCATTAGCATTTGTAGGGAAAAAAAAAACGGTTGCAAAACAACAGAAATGTACTTCGGGCTCTACCCTTTTGCTTCCAAAGTCAGAAATTCTTAGGTTCTTGTGGATTTCCTCCTCACTTGTTGGGTGTAACAGAGGTGTGGGGTAATGGATTGCAAATGAGCTTGGTGGAAATGTGAGAATAGCTTTGTCACTCCGAGAGAGAGCAAGGTGGGCCACGTGGAGAAGTGCGCCGGAGCAGCTCAGACGCTGGCCATGGCAAAATCAGAGCGTGAAATTCAGATTAGCCCTCCCTAGGCTGCGAGAGGAAGGGGGTATTGCAAGACTTGGCATGGCTCAAGGTGTAACCTGTTTTATTTGGCCCCTGAAAAATGTTAACAGATGGTGAGACCAGCTGTCTTTTTCAGCCATTTAATAAACTCTTCGGTGGTAACAGTTTGGAAAGTGGGGGTTTTTCGTTTTAGGCCAGAGGAGAAAATAAAGAAATCTGTCCCAAATTGTCTTTGCCAAATAGTAAAGCCTGGAAACATTATGGAAAGTTAAAGAGAAAAAAAAATCTCGTCCCCAATACAATCATCATTGTGTTTTTTCAAGGGAGCAACCACAGAAATAGATTAGGTGACCGACAAATGGCGAAATGGATTTTGTCTCAATGTCTTCTGGGGTTTTAAGTGTTGTCTTTAAAAAGAGAGAGAGAGAGATGCCTGGTTGTCTTGCTTAGAGCTCACTGACAAACTCACAGCAATTCAGCACAAGCCTCCACAGCGGTAAGGACAGATGCAAACTGAACCTTTGCTAGAAGTTAGTCCTCGGAAGGTAAATACTTTGTGGGAATGAATGATGGGTGATGTCCCTCTAATTTACATAATTAATGGCAAAGAACTTTCCAATTCACATCATGTAAATCAGAGCCCAGCTCCAGACCTCGGAATGGGGAAAATGCTCCTGTCAAGTTATTTTCAGAACAGAATCTAAGAGATTCTGCTTTTGTGTCCATACTGTTTTATAAGTCGGCATTCCTACCCCTCATCCCCACTCCACCAGAAAAACAGCAACTCTCACGGATGGGAGAAAATTTTCTTGCAAAGACTCTTCCCAGTGGCTACAAACACAACTCCTTTTGCAAACATCTACGATCTTGGATTTGACAAAGCTTTATTCTGCCCTGAGGCCTATTATAGATACCATACCTATACTGTCTCAAATAAATGGCAGCAATAAAATGTAAAGTCTTTAAGTTCACAAAGACTCTGCTCTGTTCTAGACACCTGGGGAGTAGGCAGCTTTCCTTGTGTCTGGTAAGCCTCTTTGGCTTAGCTCCCAGCTTGCTCCTTCCTGGGCTGCTGGTCATGTTTGGCTTCTTAAGCAGTTTGCAAAGTGCAGGAGTTGAGAAAGAAATAATGAATAATTCTACCTGGAATAAGTTAGCTCACTTCCAGCTAGTCACCAAGTTGACACAATGCCATGACTAATGCCCCAGTTTCCATGATTTGTGAAATAACAATTCTTCCCCCAGAGACACTAGTCTGCAACTAGACACTAGTCGGAACCCCAGGCTACCATTCATTTAGCATCCTGTAGGAGAACCTGCTCCATACCAGGCACTGTGCCAATGTGAACAAGAGACACAAGACCCCTGCTCTCTTGGAGCTTCACTGGATGAAGAGAGAGACAAAGGTTAGAAGCACGAAGCCCTCCACAACAGAACGGTTGGGTCCACAGAACTTCAGAATTGTCAGCATTGCCGAAGTGGTGCAGCTGAGTTTGACATGGAATGGGAAAGGGATTTCCACTTGCAGGAAGAAATTGCAAGTTCATCCTAACAACCCTTAGCAAAGCATCTGAGTTTCCAGTGTAATGTTCCAGTCACTGGCAAGCCTCACCAAAGTATGATCATCTAGAAATTATATAGGTCTAGAAATTAGGCATATGATTGTCCTTCAGTATCCAGAAGGGGCTGGTGCCAGGACTTTCCATTGGTGTGTAACTTACACACATCTTCCTGTGAACTTCAAATCATCTCTTGGTTATTTTGTAATACCTAATACAATGTAATGCTATGTGAATAATTTTTGTACTGGATTGTTTAAGAAATAATGACAGGAACAAAAGTCTGTACATGATCAGTATAGTTGTATTTTTTCTAATATTTTCTTTTTTAATTATTTGAAAAGCAGAGAGACAGACCAGAGAGAGAGAGAGCGTCCATCCACTGGTTCACTCCCCAAATGACTGATCCAAGTCTCCCTCGTGCATGGCGGGGTCCCGAACTTGACCTGTTACGGCCGTGCCAGAGTAAAGAATACACCAAGAGACAGTCTCTTATGCAAAACGCAAGTAGAGTATTTTATTGACCAGCATGCTGGGGTCGCAGCGTCACGAATGTGAGCGAGCGACCCTGAGTACAAATCACATCAGCTTTTTATAGTCACACAAAAGCTTTGAAGTTAATCCATTGAATCTGTAGAACATATTTCACATGGGAACCCAGGGAACAGGGGAATCCCGTAAGCACAAAGTGTACATATACAAGGTACAGATAACATCAGCTATTGGCAAGATTTACAACAGGTAAGGGTCACTTTTACCATACATTTTTTTAAGGTTGAGTAAAACCCTAAGTTCATTAACCGGATGCCTGTCAAGGTGAACAGGTTTCAGTGGGTCATTCCCCTAATTTTACAAGGCCACATTCCGGTATTATCTCTTCCTGCCCCAGCATCATTATGTCTGTTCAGTAAGAACAGGCCTCAACCCCTCCTTGAGTCAGGAATTTAGAAAGTATGTCAAAAGTTAATCTGGCAAGGGTCAGAAGAGGAAGGGGGGGTCCTGCTTAGCTTTAATATTCCTTCAGACCCACCACCTGCTGCCTTTCAGGGTCTGCGTTAGCAGGAAGCTGGAATCGGGACCTGAAGCCAGGACTCAAATCCAAGCACTCCAATGTGGGACACGTGTGCTGGACACCCTGCAAGACACTCTCTGCATGGCTGCCCACATTACTCTCACAGCCACCAGCTAAGGGCCATGACCCAAGCAGTAAGGAGCAGAATAACCCATGGCAAACCACACGAAAGCGACAACTCCCCGGGCATGACCTCAGTGATGCCCAAGTATATCCACATGTTTATGCTATTTCCTCAATGCACCTCATAAATGAATGTTACATTCGATAATATAGTGAACTGTAACATTCCTAGCAAAGATGAAAGCAGTATTTTTGCTCAAATGAAGGTAACAATGATGAAATAATGAAGTCCATTAAAAGATGGTAAATAAATATTGACCTGTAAATTGCCTTAGGACTGCAAAGAACTGGCATTAATTTCAGAATTTTCCAAATATTTGGGAAACTTCAAAGAACCCTTACGTTTACACTAGGTGTTTTCTAATAGGATAAATTTTCTTCTTTTTTGTTTGAGAGAGAGAGAAAGAGAGAGAGAGAGAGAGCAAGCTCCCATGCTGGACCACTCCCCAAAAGCCTGACATTGTTGGGGTTGGGCTGAAGTTGAAATCAGAACTGAGAACTCAGTGCAGATCTCCCATGTGAGTGACAGGGACCCAGCCACCTGAGCCAGCACCGTTGCCTCCCAGCTTCTTTATCAGAAGGAAGCTGAGTCAGGAGCTGGAGCCCGGAAGCAAACCCACGCACTCCAATGTAGAACTCAGGCATCTTGAGCACTAAGCGGTACCCATTCCTGTTTCTTAAATTGCATAATCAGTTACAGTGACATTATTAGCATTCAAAGGAATGGCTTCATAAATTAGTTAACTAATTAGTAGTACATAAGAAAATTACATTATTTCCAGTTTCATTGCTATAATTAACATAGTTACAAACGTTCAAAAGGGATTGAGTACTTAGACTAATTCTCAATTTCACTAATATCTTTCAAAAGATATTGGCCAGGGCTAAGTATATGCACAATCTACATGTTGAGTAAATTTTCCCCTAATTGGAGTAAATTCCCTCAGAATTTGAATAAGAGTTCCCCATTTTCTAAAATTGTACAGACATAAGAGCTCAGTATTTTAACCATTGATAATGTGATATAACAGGAAAATTGCTTTTGTCTTTTCTTAATGGTAAGCAAAATCTTCACCACACAGCCTCACTGGTCATTTGTATTACTTCATTTTCCTCTCTTCCTTTTTCCACTTCTCTTGAAGATTAGCTCTGTTATTGATTTCTAAGAGTTCACTTGTGATTAGTAGATTGATGCTTTGTCATGCATTGCAAATGAAATACCACATTCTCCAATTTATTTTACTGTGTGGTCTTTTGTTTTTTTGTCTGCACAGAAGTTAAGTATTGAAATATCATGTCCTTTTTCTAAAGAAGGTATTTATTGATTATATACTGTGACCCAGATACCATTCATCTGCTACGAAGAACCCAGAAACTACTAAAGGTGGCAGAGAGGGGGAGAAAGAAGATATAGCAAAGACAGGGAAATAAAGAAGGAAAGATGATATTTCCTATTTGATGTTAAGATATACTATGAAATTATAAAAAAAAAAACTTTTATTGGCATAAAAATAGAGAAATAGGGGGCAAGTGCTGTGGTACAGCAGGTTAAACAGCCATATCAGAGTGCTTAGTTCAAACCCTGGCTACTCTACTTCCAGTTCAGCTTCCTGCTAATGCACACTCTGGGAGGTAGCAGATGATAGCCCAAGTATTTGGGTTCCTATCACTTAGCCCTGGCTATTGTTGACATTTGGAAAGTGAACCAGTGGATAGGGACACTTTTCCAGACATGGCAAAGATAAAGGAAAAAGAATAATGGGTTTTAGTATCTAACAATTTAAAACCTCATCATATCAAAACAAGTTAAGTTGCACTGGGAGGATGTTTAATATGTACTGATCATCAGTTTGGGAAGATGGAAAATTCTGGAGATGAATGGTGGTGATGAGTACACAACACTGTAAATGTATTTAATGCCACTGAACTGTACACTAAAATATGTTTAAAATGGTGAATAAATTCAATAAAACATTTGTAAAGATTAATCTGCAAAAATAAGCAGGAAATAACATTTGTTGCATATGTTTATTTTCTTTCAACAAGTATGTATTGTCTTCTCTGAAGCTTTGTGAGTATAATGAAAATCAAGACATTGTGGTCTTGCCTTTAAGGATGATAATGAGCTCCCACAAACTATTAGCAGAAAGAAAAAGTTTCAATAAAGAATAAAGAAGTGGGACCAGTATTGTGGCGTGTGACACCTGCATCCTGTATGGGCACCAATTCAAGTCCCAACTGCTCCACTTCTGATCCAGCTCCCTGCTAATGTGCCCAGGAAGGCAGCATGGGATGCCCAGGTGCTTGGGTCCCTACACCCATGTGGGAGACCTGGACGAGGCCCCTGGCTCCTGGCTTCAGCCTGACCCAACTTTTGCAGCCATTTGGGGAATGAACCAGTGAATGGAAGATGTCTCTCTCTGTGTGTCTCTCCTTCCCTCTCTCTCTGTAACTCTTTCAAATAAATAAGTAAATATTTTAAAAAAAGAATACAAAGCATGCACAATTAGTTCACTAAAGAATAAAAATTGATTTGTTTGGAAAAATGTTCAATCTCACTAGTAATAAAATAGAAATTATAAATAAAATATCATTTTAACTTTCAGAATGGAAGTTTTTTCATAAAGTGCTCAGTGTTCATGAGGCTACTGGGAAATGAGTGCTCTCAAACTCTGCTAGTAGGACGATAAATTGGCATCAACTTCCAGCCTGCAACCTGAGTGCATGTTTCAGAAGCCTTAAAACCCTGCCTTCTCCTTGCTCAAGGATTCCCCCATAGGATGCATATCCTGAGAGAATGATCTGAAATATGTACAAAATGTTGTTCTTTGCAGAATTGCATATAACAACAGAAACACACTGGAAACAATTCAGAAGTAGGGCATTAATTAGGTAACTATGGTACAGCTATCCAATGGGATTCTAAACATGCCCAGCCTTCCAAATGGCTTGAAAAGGGTAGAAAGCAACCCGGCTTTAAAAGTGCATGAAATGATACTTTCTCCAACTTTCAAGTAGGCCTATGTACCATGGAAAATGTTAGAAAGAATTAGGTGTAGAAGGTTGGCAACAGGTATCTTTCGACACTGAATGTTTAACAGTTGTCATGAGGAAAGAATTGCTTCCGGGAAGGGAGTACCTGGTTGTTTTCACTCCAGTAGATTTGCACTGGATGTATTTGGAGAAATATAATAATTTAATTCATTCTATAATGCAAATGCTTCTTTGTGTAATCTTTTCCCCATTATCTGACCCTGTTTTTAATCTCTCTGTTTCCTGGTAAGAAGTTCTAGGAATGGACTCTACCAGTTATCCAGAGAACAGATTATAATTATACACTGCATTATAGAACAAGAATAAACTATGGCACATCATTGGATTGTAATGTCAACGGCATCAATTGTGCAGAAATATGGGAAACACTATGGTAACATTAAGCACAAGATGAGAGTGCTACCTAGGGGTATGGGATGCATCTTTGAGTTAACACGGCAAGGACACAGATGGGAGCCTGGCAGCGAGCAGACAGAAGGATGACAGGAGACGGGCTGCGAGAGGCTCAGACGTGGGTTAACGTGTGAGAGAGGAGCGAGAGGATGGAGCGCAGGAGGCGCTGGGGCCGCACCTTTGTGGGGTCAGCGCTGGGGGGGTGTGTGGCCCCTGCAGCATGATGACCTGCTGCATCAGCTCTACCCTATGCCCTGCCCAGGGCGGGGGTTTTTCTGGAAGGTGGAATTGCTCGTGTCAGGTAAGCTTCGCGCCATCTTCTATTTCATCCTTCAAGATGGCCTCCAACATCCAACCTCCAGCACCAAGATCCCGTCACCTGAAACCAGACAAAACCGCAGCAGTAATTAGGTGCTCACCCTGTATTAGTCTCCTGCTCCGGTGACCTGGGAGAAATGCTGGTCACATATGCAAATCATTTCCAGAGATGCAACCATTGCATATATACTTACATGTCAGAGAGAGAGATTTTCTTATTGTTTTCCTAACCTTGCATATGCCCTCTACTCTTGAAAGTCTCTACATGTTAATAAAATGCAATACTTTAACATTGAATTCCTGATAGAAAACAAGAACAAGATACTTCAAAACTCCTTCCTGAAATTCTCTTTTCCTTGACTGAAATAAAAACTTCCAAAGAAAAGACAATATCCCTGGCCCTGATTTTTTTTTAAATTTCAGCTCTGACAGCAGAATCAGGGTCTAAAACTTTGCATTAATTACATGATTCTTTTGATAATAAAAGGGACGCATCTGATTCTTTGAAACAGTTGCAGCCAGATGGAGGTATGATGTGGATATGCCAGTATCTATGAAAGTGATTGGATTGACTGCCCTGGGGACCAGAACTTGAGATTTTACCGCAAAGCAGAGCGTAAGCCGCAATGAAGGTTTTAATTCTGGATTCCCGGTCTCTGCTGCTGAGTCTTAGCCCTGTCCTGCTGGGGCCACCAGCTCCAGGTGGAAGAGCAATTTGGTCTCCTCTCGACTTAATCCTCGCCTGTCTGCGGAGACTGCACCGAGGGTGCCAATTGTGAGGATGGCTCTGGGTTTCAAACACCTGTCCACTAGGAACTGGACTTATACCCCCAACTTCCTTTCACGCGGCCACAGGCAGACATCAGATGGTGGCAACTTCTGGTCTCTCCCGAGCGGATCGGCTCCCCGGTGTCCACCGGCTCCCCACTGCAGCTTCCCCATTTCCCAGGTATTTATCCAAGTGTGGAATTTTAAATGGAGACTAAAATAGCAAGCAAAATCTTCTTCAGGAAGCTTTGCCAGCCTCGTGGGCAACACTTTCCTCTCATTTGATCCTCACAACAATCCATTATTCTCATTATATCTGTATTTAAAAATTTTAATTAACATTAATTTTGTGCATTGTTCTAAGCACTATACCCCAATGAACTATTTTAATCTTCATAACCCTATAGGGTCAGTGCTGTTCTTATCCCTGTTTAACAGATGGGAAAGCGAGACCCAGAAAGGTTAGGTAAGGTGTCCAAGATCACAAAGTAGTGAGCGGAGGAGCTGGGTTCACACCTAGGCAGTCTGGCTGCAGAATCTGAGCCCCAGGAATTATTTTCCTGTTTTTGCAGAGAACCCCTGGTGCCGAGAGCCTGTTTTCCTCCATGCCAAATGGCCTGGAACTGGAGACCCTCACCTGTCCTGCTCCTGCGGTCTCCATGACCCTCATGTGAGCACCCTCAGCTGCACCCTGCCAGCCTGCCGTGTTTCTCTGGGTGCTCACTGTGTGACCCTGACAGCCTGGAGATTCCCAGCAGGAACAAGGCAGTGACTGACTCGGGGCTTTGCCTTCTGCCCAGGCTTCCTTAGCATCAATTGCTGGGAATTAGGAGCAGATCAATATCCCTTCAGTGAATTAACAGGGGGCTGAGTCCTCTCCTGCCACATGTACCATCAGGACCCTTGATCCACTCATTAGTTCTTTCATTCAACATATATATATATAAATTTTATTTTTATTTAAAGACTTATTATATTTATTTGGAAGGCAGAATTACAGAGAGGGAGAGACAGAGAAATCTTCCATCTACTGGTTCACTCCCCAGATGGCTACAATGGCTGAAGCTGGGTCAGGCCAAAGCCAGGAGCCAGGAGCCTCATCCAGGTCTCCCACCTGGGTGCAGGGGTCCAAGGACTTGAGCCAGCCTCTTCTGTTTTCTCAGGCACATTAGCAGGAAGCTGAATCGGTGGTGGAGCAGCCAAGACTTCAACCAGCACCTATATGGGATGCTGGTGTCACAGGTCATGGCTTAACCTGTTATACCATAATGCCAGCCCCTACATTTTTAAGTTTTTTAGTGATATTACTAACTGGTTGATTAAAAATTTATTTATTTGAAAGAGTTACAGAGAGAGAGGGATAAACAGAAAAGTCTTTCTTCTGCTGGTTCGCTCTTCAAATGGCCACAACAGCCAGGACTGGGCCAGGCCAAAGCCCTGAGTCTCCCATATGGGTACAGGTATCCACGCACTTGGCCCATCCTCTCCTGCTTTCCTGGCTGAATTAGCAGAGAGCTGGATAGAAAGTGGAGCAGCCGGGACGTGAACCGGCTTCCTATGCCATGCTGGCGCCACAGAGACTCAACCAGCTACCCCACAAAACTGGCCCTTTTATTTATTTAGTTATTTATTTTGTTTGCCAGAAAGACCTCCCACCCTCTGATTCACTCCCCAAATGCCTGGCAGCCAGGAACCCAATCCAAGTCTCCCACATGAGTGCCCAGCCACATCTTAGTGTGCTCAGCAGCAGGAAGCTGGAATTGGGAGCAGAGCCGGGACTCACAGACCCCCAGCAATCCAGCACAGGTGTGGGCACCCCGCTGGCACTGTGCCTAATGGCCAATCCCATGCAACATGCAGTTAACACAAGCCTACCAACAAATACCGCACTGGGTATTGGAGATGCAACGGTGAGCAAGAGGCATAGTCTCCCTCTCCCAGAAGCCCACGGTGTACAACCGGATGAAGACAGATCCATGGTAGGAGAAATATGTTGTAAGAGGAAGTGAGCATGTCGCAGAATACAGCAAAGGGACAAAAACCAGGAGAAGGTCCGACACAGGACATGCCACCCAACGCAGCACTCAGCAGTGCAGAGTCCACAGCAGGACTTCAGCACTCAAGGTCGTTAAGGCGGCGGTGGGGATGCCCTGAACAGCCGCTGAGCGTCCTAAGCCAGGAGCTCACCGTAAAAATGAACACTGCCATTTCCTGAGCTGTGTCCCAAGCCACTGTTTGTGATGTAAGAACAAGGTGCCCGGCTGTTGTAGTCAAGGTTTTTGCCCCTGCATAGGATAAGAATTCAAGGCCAAGACATAAGTGAAGTACAAGGAAGAAGCAGGACTTATTTAAAGACAGAGGGGGGTGAGTACACATTCAGACATGAATGCAGCCCCACCTGTGAGGAGAGGGCGACAGCCCCCCACTTTAGTGGACCCCATTGCAGGATGGGAGAGTGCCCTAATTGGATATACCACGGGTGGAGCTTGGGCAAGGTTCAATGTAGGCGATGTCCTCTGGGAAGGTTTTCACAGCATCTCCAAGAAGAGCTCAGCATACACCTGCTCCTCCTGGCATCTCCCTTGCTGTGGAGGAGACAGGTGCATCATGGGAACATGGGCATGTTGAATTGGTATGCAAGGGGGTGGAGTTAGGGTACAGAGCTGTGAGACCGAGGCTATGGGAAACCTCCCATTCCCAGCCTATCCCATGTCATCTGGATGATATTCCTTGCAGGCTCACCACAATGATGCGATGTTGGTGCCTCTGCTGCAGTGTTCAGATGAGCTACTGAGGCAGGGCGAGCTTGAGCCATCAGGCAATGGAGCCACGAGTTGAGCCCAGGCACTCTGACTCCAGCACCCACGCCCTTACTCACTCTGATACCTTCCCTCCCAGGCAACACAAGGTCACACAGAGGATTCAATAAATGTTTGCAACACTCGGTAGCTGCTTGATTACTTTCTCCCTACTCCAAGGGTTCTTATCCCTGCTTTTCACTGGATTTGCCTAGAAAGACTTTGAAGCAAGAAATGAAGAATGGAAAACTTTCTCACTTTTCCCCCACGCACATACACACATGCGTGAATGCGGAGAGCAGCTTTATTTCCCAAATTGGAAATGACCAAAATGCACCTGAGAAAGCAGAAGATGACCCAAGGGCTTGGGTCCCTGCCACCCACGTGGGAGATGCAGTTGGAGTTCCAAGCTCCTGGCTTCAACCTGGCCCAGTCCTGACCATCGCATCCATTTGGGGGAAGAAACCTGCAGATGGAAGACCTCTCTCTCTCTCTCTCTCTCTCTCTCTCTCTCTTCCTCTCTCTATATAACTCTGCCTTTCAAATAAATGAATAAATCGTGAAAGAAGAAAGGAGTCTCACAGTGCTGGAACAGTTCTGTGCCCCGTGGTGGATACACTCGCCTCCGCGTATAGTAACATGGCATAGAACTATACAGACGCGCCATACCAATGTCGATTTCGCGGTGTTAACCTTGTACTACTTATATAATTACATAAGATGTGGGCATTGGAGGAGACTATGTAAGAGTCTGTAGGATATCCCTCCGTGTATTTTTGCAGCATCCTATAAATCTATAATTATTTTAAAATAAAGGTATTTCAAAAGCCAGTGCCTGGGCCTCCCAGAGTCTGATTGGGTCAGTCTGGGTGGAGCCTGGGTATCCATATGTTTGAACAGCTCCAGGAAGGGTTCTCCCTGGCAGCCAGCCCCTGGGTCCCTAGGGTTGGAGGCCATCTTTTGGGCCTTCAAGTACCAGGAAGTTTATGAGGTTCGTAAGCTGTCATCTGGCAGAGGACATGTCCCTGAAAAGCCGGGACACCCGCTCCATCCTCCTTCCTGATGGGAGGAGAGCCAAAGGCCACAGCAGAGATGAATAAGCAGCAGCACCAGTTCCCGATCTGCCCACCCAGCCGGGCTCCCCGCTGCTGTCGGCTTGGGAAGCCTCAGCCCAGAGGCCCAGAGCTGGATCCCAGGTCCTGCATTGACTTTTTTCCCTCTACTGCAGGCCTAGGTTGCCAGGTCCAGTTTCTCTTTCTTTTCTTTCTTTCTTTCTTTCTTTTTTTTTTTTTTTATTTGACAGGTAGAGTTATAGACAGTGAGAGAGAGACAGAGAGAAAGGTCTTCCCTCTGTTGGTTCACTCCCCTAATGGCCGCTACGGCCGACGCTGCACTGATCCGAAGCCAGGAGCCAGGTGCTTTTCCTGGTCTCCCATGGGGTGCAGGGCCCAAGCACTTGGGCCATCCTCCACTGCACTCCCGGACCACAGCAGAGAGCTGGACTGGAAGAGGAACAACTGCGACTAGTACCCGACACCCCAACTGGGACTAGAACCTGGGGTGCCGGTGCCGCAGAGGATCAGCCAAGTGAGCCACGGCGCCGGCCACCAGGTCCAGTTTCAATTTACCACGTGATAAATTCTCTGGGGACAGGTCTTATCAAGTGTACGTTTACCACCATCTTTCACTTTACACTGGGAGCATGTGCATGTTTTCAAGGCGGTTGTTAAACTGGTGTCAATGAAAAGCGAGTCAAGGAAGCAACAACTTATGCTTGGCAGCTGGCAACTCAGGTGTCTCCCAGAAGTGTCTAAAGCCTCCTTAAAGGTCGCATCCGGGAAGGTAGCAGCGACTGGGTGTAGAAGCGTTCCCCGGAACCCAGCAAGATGGCAGCCACGTGTGCCCCACGCTAACACAGCGGCCACCCACAGAGCCCTCTGGGCAGCTGGGAGCAAGCCCTTGAGTGCATGTTCTGGTAGCTGC
This sequence comes from Sylvilagus floridanus, assembly GCA_949820135.1. Lineage (NCBI taxonomy): Eukaryota > Metazoa > Chordata > Mammalia > Lagomorpha > Leporidae > Sylvilagus > Sylvilagus floridanus. The sequence continues at coordinate 113,798,017 of OX463236.1, forward strand.
AGCTGGGTAAGTGGTAGACTTTCTGGCTGCCTGTTTCTTTCTTTCTTTTTCTTTTTCTTTTTTTTTTTTTTTTATAGCCTCTTGGCTGTCAGTGTGCAGAGATGTTCTGGCAGCTGGGTACCTGCCTCGGGCGGATTTGGGGTCGGAGTCCTGATGAGTGGCTTTGTTCTCTTAAACACTATTGTCATCTGACTCACCTATTACTGTGAATAATTTGCTAATTTTGGCCGTAAAAACAAGTTCTTAGACAATCTCCAGTAATGCGTCTTTTTATGTCGATCAGGGGAGAATTTCCTGCCTCCTTCTTTGTTTGATATGGAAATGAGCCTGATAGTTTTACAGCCAGCCAGGAGTTGAAGCACTGGAGAGAAAGAAAATTGTGTCCACCACAAAGGTGGCTTAGGCTCTCTTTTGCAAGTCTTTGAAGAATTAGCTCTTGGAAAACAAAATCTCCCAAATTAGGGCTCCCATGGGTGTGCATTGACTATAGCTGGCATCTATAAAACATACATATTATGTAATGTGTTGCTGATACTGTCCTTTAGAAATCATCTGAGACAGAGTTCTCTTGTTAAAGAAAGAAATTACCTGGGATGATAAAGTCAAATCAGAAGAAATCATGCAAATCTGTGAGCTCACAGTTCTGGCCGGGGAAGATCTTCTACTGAGGCTGAGGCCACACCGCAAGAGCACATGTGTCCATCATCAAGGCTCCACCTTCTGCTCGCTCTTGGTCCCTCCCCCCTTTGCAGCAAGGCCTGCAACCCACCTGTTCCGCTCCTGTTCTATCCCCAAACAAGAACGTTTCTGGTAAAATCACTCGCATTTGGTGAGAGGCTGGTTGCTTACACTTTAATGGGCCAGGGTGGCAGCTGGTTGCCTTAACCAGCCCTTCCCAATGTAAGAGCTCACTCTTCACAGCTTTGAAAGCGTCCTGGTATTTTCAGGTATTCCATGCATCAGTGGGTGAGAATAGAGAAGTCCTCCATTTCTCACTAATTTTAGCTCACGAGAGGAGGTGACAGGAAGTGAACTTCCTTGAGCTCCCATAGGACGCAAGTGCACATCTTCGCATTTGTATTTACGAGTGATGTTGTTTTGGGGTAACCTTAAGCTGATGTGAGCAAGGGGTTGTTAGAACCTACTAGGTGGAAAACCCTGCACCTGGGGCATTCCAAACTGCTAAGGCAACGCATTTGTAAGCTTCACCAAGGAGCCTTTCTGCATTGCTCCCACCCACCTTAGCAAGGTCCATGTGGCTCTGCACCTCCCCCAACAAGCAGCTCCAGAAGGGACTCTGCCGGCTGCTCAGACGGAAGGCAGCCTGGCTTCAAACCCCGCCCTCTGTCCAGAAAGGCTCGGCCCCACTCTCTTTTACCTCCCTCTATTCTGTCCCTCCTAAAATAGTCTTCTCTACTTTTACTGGCCACCTCACCATCTTCTTTGAACCCTGAAATCCTAAAACCTAACAGGGGTGTATTCATTTCCCTCCAGACTCTCATTCTAAGTGCTGACACACGTAAGGTGCACAAAGTGATAACATTTATTTAAAAGGTGAGAGAGCGAACACACATGTATGACCATGGGTTGCCCCCCACACAGAAATACCTTCTGGGCAGCGGCCCAGAAGATGGCCCGAAAGGAGAAGGGGGGAGGGGAGAGAGCACCCAGCAGCCCCTCTGGCATTGGTCTGTGGTGGAAGAGAGGGCCCCGCCCAGTTGCTGGTCTCTTTGATAACAAAGATGCGAAGCCACCTGGGAATTACATGGCACCTCCACAAGTTCCACGTAGAAGCTAATATCCGTATTTTCATGGTGTCCCCCTTTAGATCCCAGATGAAGCAGATGCATCCCTGGAAAGGAGACATTTTGATTGACAAGTAGGAGGATAGAATTACATGGGGCGGGGGGGGGGGGGGGGGGGAGCCTTGCAGGTGCTTCCAGCTCAGTAGACCTATCTACCTATCTAGCTGCCTGCCTATCCCATATTACTAGCACCTTTTTTTTTTTTTTTTTTTGGACAGGCAGAGTGGACAGCGAGACAGAGAGAAAGGTCTTCCTTTTTGCCGTTGGTTCACCCTCCAATGACCACCGCGGCTGGCGTGCTGCGGCCAGCGCACCGCACTGATCCGATGGCAGGAGCCAGGGACTTATCCTGGTCTCCCATGGGGTGCAGGGCCCAAGCACTTAGGCCATCCTCCACTGCACTCCCGGGCCACAGCAGAGGGCTGGCCTGGAAGAGGGGCAACCGGGACAGAATCCGGCGCCCCGACCGGGACTAGAACCCGGGGTGCCGGCGCCGAAAGGCAGAGAATTAGCCTAGTGAGCCGCGGCGCCAGCACTAGCACCTTTCAAAAAAAAAACTCTTTAAAAAATATTTATTTATTTGTTTGAAAGGCAGACCTATAAAAAGGGAGAGAGAAGGAGAGAGAGAGAGAAATCTTCCAGCTGCAGGTTTACTCCTCAAATAGCTGCAATGGCAGAGGCTGGGACAGGCCAAAGCCAGGAGCCAGGAGCTTCACCCTGGTGTCCCATGAGGGTAGACTGACATGGATCACTGCACAGCTCTGGCCCTCAGCTTCCATGTCTGAAAATAATGGATGGATTGTCCAGGCCTGACTGTCCTAAAACTTCCTGATCCCATCAGCCTTCAGGGGCAAGTTTTCCTTTTACCTTTCCTCCCTCCCTTCCTGCCTTTTGTCTCTCTTTTTAAGTGCCATTACCTCAGCCTTCAAAAGGAAGGGCATTCTGACACCTGCTACAACATAGATGATCTCCGAGGACACTGAGCTAAATGCAGTAAAGCCAGGCACAACAGGGCTCGCGTTGTCAGGCTCTGCTTCTGTGAGCTCCCTGGAGAGGCCCAGGCCGTGGAGACAGTGAGTAGATGTGGCTGCAGCGCCTTGCGGTGGGATGGGGGGCTGTTGATTCAGCAGACTTTCAGTTTCTCAAGTTGAACAATGTTCTAGAGACTGGTTGCACAATAATGGGGACATTTTTAGCACAAGTTAAATGGTTTTAAAAATAGTTAAGATGAAACATTTTGTTACACGTGTCTTATCATAATTAGAAATTACTTTTTAAAAGGGGAGGGAAAACCTCAAACTTAACATAAAAATGTGGGATGGGCATTGTGGGACAGCAGCCTAAGCCACCACTTGGGACGCTGCAGCACATGTTGGGGTGCCAGTTCGAGTCCTGGCTACTCCAGTTCCAAGCCAGCCCCTTGCTAATGGGCCAGGGAAAGCAGTGGAAGATGGCCCTGCTGCCCACGTGGGAGACCCAGATAAAGCTTCTGGCTTCAAAGGAGTTCTAGGATCCTGGCTTCAGCCTGACCCAGCTCTGGCTGTTTTAGGCATTTAAGGAGTAAACCAGGAAATGGAAGATTAGAAGATCTCTCTTTCCTTGCTCTCTCTCTCTCTTGCTCTGCCTTTCAAGTAGATGAAAAGAATACACATTTTTAAGGGTTATTTATTTTTTATTTATTTGAAAGGCAGAGACACAGAGAGAGAAGGAGAGACAGAGAGAGATCTTCCATCTGCTGGTTCACTTCCCAAATGGCCTCAACAGCCAGGGCTGGGCCAAACCAAAAACAGGAGCCAGGAGCTTCCTCCGGGTCTCCCACATGGGTGTGGAGACCCAAGAGCTTGGTCTTTCCCTTTGCTGCTTTCCCAGGCTCGCTAGCAGGGAGCTGGATCAGAAGTGGAACAGCCGGGCTCAAACCAGCCCCCATATGGGATGCCAGTGTCATAGGTGGCGGCTTAACCTCCTGTGCCACAATATAATTTTCTAAAAGATTTATTTATTTGGAAGTCAGAGTTATACAGAGAGAAGGAGAGGCAGAGAGAGAGAGAGAGAGAGGTCTTTCATCCACTGGCTCACTTCCCAATTGGCTGCAACGGCTGGTGATGCGCCGATCCAAAGGCAGGAGCCAGGAGCTTCTTCTGGGTCTCCCACAGGGGTGCAGGGGCCCAAGGACTTAAACCATCTTCTACTGTTTTCCCAGGCCATAGCAGAGAGCTAGATTGGAAGTGGAGCAGCCAAGACTCAAACCGGTACCCATATGGGATGCTGGCACTGCAGGCAGCAGCTTTACCTGCTACACCATAGCACCAGCCCCATCCCAATACACATTTCTTACAAGTGTTTTTACTCTTGTTAGAATCCAAGTACTTGGGTTCCTTCCGACCATGCGGGAGACCTAGGCTGAGTTCCCAGCTCCCAATTTTGGCCTGGATAGAGCCTAGCACTGTAGGAATTTAAGGAGCAAACCAGTGGATGGGAATTATAGCTCTCTCTCTCTCCCTCTCAAAAGTAAATATAAGCCATCATATCTTAGACTGCTGGTTGCTATGGTCTGAAGAGTGATGGTACCATTTAACACTTGATAGAGAAAGGTGTTATACCCTCCCTAGGTACTGAGTAGAAGTCTAGGCCCCCACTCACTTGGCGGAAGCCCCCTGGTAAAGAAAGGCACAGGCAATGTCCCCTCCCACTGCAGGCACCCAGGAGTGGGGCGGGGGGAGGGTGACTCACCGGTCCTGGGCCACAGATGCCCCAGGAAGGGTCTCCTGCTGCCTAGGCACAGAGGCATTTCCATAAAGTGCTTTATCATCCAAGGGTGCTCCTAAGTTCATGGGAAAATGGAGTTAAAAGATAACGTGTATGAACACGAATGTTTCACTGAGAGCCAAGGACTCTGTTCTTAGTCTGTTTCCCACTGATATAGCAGGATACCATAGACGAGGTGATTTACAAAGCAAAGAAATTCACTTCTTTGTTTCTGGAGGCCGGGAAGTCCAATCCAAGTGCTGGCATCGTGGCCGAGGGCATCACACGGGGAGAGGGAGCGTGTGCACTCAGGTCTTTTCCTCTCTTTAGGAAGCATTTCACCCTCAGCTACATCTAACCCTAATTACCTCCCAAGGGACCACCTCCAAATACTATTAACATGTGAATTTAGGGGTTGAGTTTCCCGCATATGAACTTTGGAGGACACATTGAAATCATATCAACACATTTCTAAAATACCAAGAAAAATTAAGACTTTCTACATGTTAGAAACTCATTCCAACGCAGTAAGTACAAGATGTGACTGTTGTAGTTAATTATTCTAAATCGACAGTTCAGTTGTAAGAATGGTCCAAAAGTATTCCAAAGTTATGCACTCCAAAAGCAAAGAGCAAGGCCCTCATTTTCAGCATCTATTCCAGAAACAGGCAAATAAATTCCCATTTACTACTGTCAAATAAAAGTAAAGTTATTAAGTAACTGGAAAAGGGCTCCGCTACAGAGTACAGGTTTTATATTTAAAAGAGCATGTTTAGATTATATAAATATTAACTTCAAAAATGTGCCAGTTTTAATAGGAGTTTCATTCTGAGGTTTGAGTGAAGGGAAATGACAATAACAAACACCGTGAACATGGATACACATGCCATATGTAAACATTCCCAAGGTTCCCTGTTTCACGGGCTTGGTGAAGGCTGTTTTCATGAATGGGCTTGGTGAAGGCTGTTTTCATGAATGGGCTTGGTGAAGGCTCTTCCTGAACACAGTGCAACTATCACATGCCTTATCGCATAAGTGAAAATTGAGATGCTTGACTTTAAATGATTCTCTGTCTCTCTCCACACACACACTTAGGATGAAGTAGTCTTGTCACATAGTATGGGACTTTAAAGTTACTTTTATGTGCTTTATTTGTATGAACTTGATAATTTAAGGATTGTAATGGCCTTTTCTCAAACTGAATGGAATTCTGTTATTTTGGTGATTGGCTGTTTGTTCTCCTTGGTCAGAGGAGGGATGGTGAAAAGGAAATTGTTCCTTGGTTGGGTGGCAGGTAGAGTTGGCAGCTACGTTAAGACATCGTGAAGACCAGGCAAAACTTGGCATACTGGAGACAACACACACACACACACACACACACACACACACACACAGAGAGAGAGAGAATCAAATCCTTAAAATAGCTACTAGAGAGAATAGAAAAGATTGCTCTGAAATGCCCCTCTCAAGAGAGCTTCCCAAATCATTTATCATGTAATAAATAGCTTTCCTGAGAGAGTGCATATTGTCAATAATAACTTATTTGTCTTGTTTGTCAAATATATTATCAGAAAGGATCCTAAGAGGTTGTTTCAGCCAAACTCCTTAACACAGGAAGTCATCATTGCTTCTGTGCCACTCAGTAAATGTTTGAGCCACCTACAGAGCAATGCACTAGAATAGTAGAACACCAAAATGCATCTGTAATTCTGTGGTATTGGATTACATGACCTTCAAAACACCATTCCTCAAAATTGCTAAAAATGCAGTTTTGAGGTTATGAGGGAAAGGGAGAGATTAAACTGGAAAAGGGAAAGCCAAAATGAGTGCTGTCCAATGGGACGCGGCTCCTGATATTTTGGGAGGATGCTCATCAGATAATGCGCCATGTGGATTTGAGGGCTGTTTCAATTCACCAGTTACTATAAAACAATCTACCCTGCACTTGGCGAAGTCAAACACGGCCACCTCATCATGTTCGTGGATTGTCTGAGTCAGGAAACTGGACAGAGTAGAGAGACAACAGCCGGTCTCCACTCCGTGACATCTGGCACCTCAGCCAGGGTGACCCAAACAGTTGGAAGCTGGAATCACCAGAAGACCTCCTGGTTCCTGGGCCGGGAGGCATCAAAGGCTGGGTTCCCCTGGGACTGTGTCCTAGAGCGCCTTCAGATACTCTTTTATGTGCATGTGCTTGTCACAGCTGGATTCCATGAGGGGACTACCCAAGGTAGAAAACATCTGTAGAGTGAGCCCTCCAGGAGAAGCCAGATGAAGCCATTTGGCCTTCACTAACCTGAACTTGGAAGGCGCTTCCACCACCTTCTGTAGGCTGGCAGTGAGTCCCGAAGACAGCTAGACTGTGGGGTACAGAATGAGTTGCGCTATGTTATCTTCCTAGTAAGCACAGTGGTAGCATTTTTTTTTAAACCTGTGGAGCTATAATCCCAGCCCTGTATTCAGTTGCTAAAAGACAAGATACTGCTGGTGCCGTGGCTCAACAGGCTAATCCTCTGCCTTGCGGCACTGGCACACTGGGTTCTAGTCCCTGTCAGGGCACTGGATTCTGTCCCGGTTGCCCCTCTTCCAGGCCAGCTCTCTGCTGTGGCCCGGGAGTGCAGTGGAGGATGGCCCAGGTGCTTGGGCCCTGCACCCCATGGGAGACCAGGAGAAGCACCTGGCTCCTGCCTTCGGATCAGCGCAGTGCACCGGCCACAGCGCGGCGGCCATTGGGGGGTGAACCAACAGCATAGGAAGACCTTTCTCTCTGTCTCTCTCTCTCTCACTGTCCACTCTGCCTGTCAAAAAAAAAAAAAAAAAAAAAAAAAGACAAGATACTGACCACAGCAGAGGTAGCATGACATGAAGCAGGTAGCTGTCACTCTGGCTACCCAGCTGACAGGCAGCTTCCTGTTTCCAAAGTTCCTGACTCTGACAGGGGCAGGATCTCCCCCAGTGAACCCATGTTTGTGGTGTGGCTTTGGGAGTCATTCCTGAGAGCTGTAATAAGTCCCTCTCTGTTTAAACCAGGTAGAATGGACTCTGTTCACTACAACTGAGCCCTGATACAGAAAACAAGAGACAGGTGAGGATCCTGGTGTAAGTCTTCGACCCCCTCCCCCCTTTTAAAAAGGTTTATTTATTTATGTATTGAAAAATACATAGATAGAGATCTTCCATCTGCTGGTTCACTACCCAAATAGCTGCAACAGCCAGATCTGGACCAGGCCAAAGCCAGGAGTCAGGAACTCTATCTTGGTCTCCCACATGGGTGGCAGAGGCCCAAGTACTTGGGCCATGTTCCATTGCCTTCCCATTAGCAGGGAGCTGGATGAGAAGCAAAGTAGCCAGCACTCAAATGGGCACTCTGATGTGGGATGCTGACATTGCAAAGGGTGGCTCAGCCTGCTGTGTCATAATGCTGGCCCACTCCCCAGAGCCGTTTTTTTTTTTTTTTTTTTAATATTTATTTGAAAGGCAGAGTTACAGAGAGACAGAGGCAGAGAGATACAGAGGTCTTCCATCCTCTGGTTCACTCTCCAAATGTCCACAGCAGCAGGATCTGGGCCGATCCAAAGCCAGGAGCCAGGAGCCTGGAGCCTAGAGCCTCTTCTGGGTCCCCCATACGAGTGCAAGGGCCCAAGCACATGGGACATGCTTTCCCAGGCCATAATAGAGAGCTGGATCGGAAGTGGAGCAACTGGTTCTTGAACTGGCATCCAGATGGGATGCCAGCACTGAAGGCAGTGGCTTTACCCGCTATGCCACAGCACCATGCCCCACTTTCCCTTTTTAAGCTGTTCTCTTGCTCTTCTTTTGTAAAAGTATACTTATTTATATTTATTTGAAAGGCAACGCAGCAGAGAGAAGAGAGATCTTTGCCATTCACTGCTTCACTTCCCAAATGCCTGCAACAGCCAGGGCAAGGCCAGACCAAAGCCAGGACCCAGGAAATCCATCTGAGCCTCCTGTGTGGGTGGCAGGGATCCAAGTGCTTGAGTCACCATCTGCTGCCTCCCAAGTGAGCATTAGCTGGACCAGAGACAGAGGCAGGACTCAAATGAGGCACTCCAATAAGGCATGAGGGTGTCCCAAGCAGCAGCTTAGCCCCGGCAACACGAAGCCCACCCTGGTCTTGGGCCTCCTGAAGCAGCCACCTAGGAGAACCTTAGAAAAATAGCCAATGAGAGAGAGGTCAGAGACAGGCATGAAAAGACTAGAACAGAGCCAGTGAGGAGAGGATCAGCCCTGGTACCCTGCAAGGGAAGAAGATCTAAATCTGAGTGATTTCTGCATGGGAAAGTTTAGGGGAAAGAGAACAGGTCCAACTTCAAACTAAAACATGACACTGAAATCCAATTAAAAAGAATGCTGCTTCCTCAAGACCAAAAGGCCCATGGGTGGGTCTCTTGCCAATGCTAGAGAAATTAGAGAAGAACTTTTATTTATGCATTTATTTATTATTTTTTAAAGATTTATTTATTTGAAAGGCAGATATATATATATATATAGAGAGAGAGAGAGAGAGACAGAGAGAGAATCATTATCTGCTGGTTCATTCCCCAAATGGCCACAATGGCTGGGCCAGGCCAAATCCAGGAGCCACGAGCTTCATCGAGGTCTCCCACATGGGTGCAGGGGCCCAAGTACTTGGGTTATCGTCCATCTTCCACTGCTTTTCCAGGTGCTTTAGAGAGAGCTGGATTGGAAGGTTCTGGGACAGGAACCAGCACCCATATGGTAATGCTTGGACTGCAGAAGGCAGCTTTACCTTCTACACCACAGCATCAGCCCCAAGAAGACCTTTTAAATGGAAATGGGCACAGAGGGAAACCTGATATTTAGGGGAATCTTTCCATCCAAAGTTATCCCCCTAAAGACATGGGACTAATATCGGCCTGTATCCTTAAAATTGTTGACTTTTGGACTGGCATTGTAGGCACAGCCAGTTAAGCTATGGCTTCCAATGCCAGGATCCCATGTGAGTGCCATTTTGAGTCCCAGCTGCTCCACTTCCAATCCAGCTCCCTGCTAATGCGCCTGGGAAAGCAGCAGAAGACGGTCCAAGTGTTTGAGCCCCTGTCACTCTTGTGGGAGACCTCAGAAGTTCCAGGCTCCTGGCCTCAGCCTCATCCACCCTGGCTGTTGTGGCCACCTGAGGAGTGAACTTAGCAGATGGACAATCTCTATGCATCACCCTCCATCATTCTTTCAAATAAATAAAATAAATCTTAAACCATTTTTGTTTGGTTGGTGCCTTAAAACTTTCATTGCAAATAACAATGGACCCCTATTTATGATGGTCCAGACTTTTTCAACTTTACAGTGGTGTGAAAATGAAAAGCACTCAGTAGAAGCTGTATTTTGAATGTTGATTATTTCCTGGATTAGCAATAAGCAGCAGGTCCCTTCAGCCACATGATCACAAGGGTGCACAACCAACACTGCCATGTGCACTGTGTTGCTAAGCTAGGTTGGAGGTAGGTTAGGTGAATTAAATGCATTTTCAACAGAGCATAGTTGCATCTTATGATGATGGGTGATCAGGAGATAACCCTTTCCTAAGTGGAGGACCATCTATAGCTGCTGTTGTGTGCCCCCTGGTGGCTTGGGGTGGGGTAAGAGGGAAGAAAAGCATATTGCGGAAGTGAAAGCTAAAGGTCATGGATCCAGGCTATAATCCTTGAGGTCTAGACAGCGATTTCTCCTTGGGCAAAACCAGATAGCAAACATCTCACATGGGGCTGACATCTTCACCACAAGTCAAATAATCAACAATCTGTAATGTGGCAAATACATTCTACCAGATTTGATTTTAATAGTGTGGCCACAGACACATTTAATTGTTCTTCCAATAATGCAAAGAATTCTGTAGTCACCCAGGGAGGTGCTCTGCTGTGACAGTTAAAATGTCACCCTTTGGAATAATATTACTTGGATTCGATTCCAAGAACAAGATGTGGGATCTTGGGCAACCTACCTAACCCCTCTGTACTACCATTTCACCTTCTCTAAAATAGGGTTGGTGAGAGGGGGCAGTCAGCAGGACCCCATGGTGACTGCTGTCACTGGCGCTCCAGCCTCATGGTCACATAAGCACACCGTGCCAGCACATGTGTGGATGGGACATAAGCTGTGGCCCCCCCAACAGACTACTACCAGCAAGCTGGAGCCAACACAGGACTTTACAGTGCTCCTGCCTCCAGCCTGAGTTACCTAACCCCACTCCTCAATCCAGAAGCCTGCAAATGGACAGTCCAGACGCTATCTGCACATTTTTGTATGTAGGTAGAATGTTCTTCATCGGATCTTTATTAGATTTGCATACATAGTAACCATCCTACATATTGATATATGATTTTATTTTACTGCTAAATCCAGATCACATATCAAGAGTCTTGTCTGTGTAAAATTATTGCTTAGCTTAGAAGATTCATCACTGTCAGCTATTTTCAGGGACTAAATGCCACCACTAGTAGGTAATAGGACATGGAGAATTTTCCCGTCTCTCCTCATGTTCCCTGTCAGCATTAGGAAAATACCATATGTGCGCTTCATGTCTTTCACGGGGCCCTGTGATCTCAGGAAGCCACCTCATTTCTCAGAGGTTTCGGTTCCTTCCTCCATCAAAGAGAAGGGCCAGGGCTCTTCCAGCTCTCATTGCCCTCCTTTGATCCTGGGGGTGCACCTGTCACCTGTCTCTTCCCCAACACTGGGTGACAAACTCTTTGGGGGCAGGGATGTCTTCTCTATCTCTGGGGTCCTCCACAGGCTGGGCACGGGGCCTGTGCTCACCCGAGGTGCCCTCCACTGCACTCAAAAATGTGTCCTGGTGCCTAGAAAGAGAGATGGGAGACAGCGCCATAGACTGGCGCTGGGAGCTGCTCCGCCCTGCAATGCTCCTTCAGACTGTGGATTTCTCATTTCTCTGGGCCTTTGAGTCTGCAGACTTCAAATGGTCCTTGACAAACAGGAAAAGATAGGTTGAGTAAAGGAAGTTTGACACCATCTTTTCCTAAGATGTGGCTTTTGTAGGAGGCCTGATCTGTGCAGAATGATCATCAGTACCCTTAGCAGGGCTGCTGCGGAAGAAAGCACGGTAGTGGAGACTTCCCTCCCAGGGCCAGCGCTCACTTGGTTAATCCTCCACCTGCGGCGCCAGCATCCCATATGGGCGCCGGGTTCTAGTCCCGGTTGCTCCTCTTCCAGTCCAGCTCTCTGCTGTGGTCCGGGAGGGCAGTAGAGGATGACCCAAGTACTTGGGCCCTGCACCTGCATGGGAGACTAGGAGGAAGCGCCTGGCTCCTGGCTTCAGATCCGTGCAGCATGGGCCGTGGCGGCCACTTGAGGAGTGAACCAGCGGAGGGAAGATCTTTCTGTCTGTCTGTCTGTCTGTCTCTCTCTCTCTCTCTCTCTCTCTGTCTATAACTCTACCTGTCAAGTAAATAAATAAGAAAAAAAAAAAAAAAGAAAGTACAGGTAGTGGAGACTTCCCTCCCACAACAGGCAGGTGGCATGCCAGGCTCCTCCCCCACATTACATCACAGCCCACATTAACTCCGCCCCTCTCCATCCCTCCTTGCCCAAGGGAATCCAGATGGCATCAGAGTGGGAGGGAAAGCAGGACTTAGGTGTGTGAGGCTGACTGTGACCACGCAAAACACACAGGCAAAGTGGGAGGGAAAGCAGGACTTAGGTGTGTGAGGCTGACTGTGACCAAGCAAAACACACAGGAAAACTTGGTTCCAGTGGGTTTCAGCATCGGGATCAGCCTCCTGTTTCCAACTGCCCTGCTGATGTGTGAACACTCCTGTCACTCCCAGCAATGGGGCTGTGCCTGCCACTTCCAAATAAATAAGCAACTTCGCAGCTGCCCGTGGGTGTCATTCAGCCCCAGGCAGAAGTCCCCTACAATGGCTCTGCTTGTGTCCCTCCAGCCTTGGGAAGAAGTTCCTCTGCCCATTCAAGGCACAGCCACACCTCCACTGCAAGCCCCTGGCGTCCACGCTCCCCACTCACAACCGCCACCTCTCCAACACAGCCTTTTGACCAACTTTCCCTTCCCTCTGCTGTCTATTCTTCTCGCTGCTACCCTGCCATCTCAGTTCCGCAGGTTGCCTTCCTTGGCAAGCAAATAGAGCCTCCATTTCTCACGTTGCCCTCGGCCCCTGCAATGCATCCCCAGACTGGAACATGCCCAGTGCCCTCTGCTGCTCTCCCACCTCTACCTCTTGCCTCTTTTTCCTTTGGCTGCTCTGGAGGCTCCACTTCCTCTGTTCGTATTCTCTCTCTGATATCCTTCCCAAGCTGATTGTAGCTTTGCTCAGCCAGCTCGCTCTCCTCTCACTCCTATAAGCTCACTGATCCATCCATCCTCACTTCTACAAGTTCACAAATGCGTCTCTGTTCCTGCCACTCACATACACTGTCCACTCCCCACAGTTCCAGACTTCTCCCCAGCCTCAAGCTTAGCTTCAACAGCTCCCACTGAACACACCATCTCCTTCCTTATTCTCCACTTTTGTCAGCAACTGAGTTATTCTTGCTACTTACAGGCTAACACCTTTGGAGTCCTTTTGATTTAACAACTCTATTGACATATAATCATGTATCATCCAGTGCACCTGTTCAGTGCAGCAATGTTTGTTTAGTATAGTCACTGAGTTGTACAGCCTTGAAAACATTTTTAGCCCCACCACAAACCTGTACCCACCATCAGTCATTCCCCATTCCTCCCTCCCCTGGTATCTTGCAACCACCCATGCGCTGTCTCTGAATTTTTCCATTCTAGACATTTTATATAAGTGGAAGCATACAATCTTTGTATACGATCTTTTTAAAAAAGGCTTTTTAAAAAATGTATTTGAAAGGTAGATCACAGAGAGAGGGACACACACACATACAAAGAGAGAGAGAGGGAGGGAGGGAGGGAGAGAGAGAGAGAAAAAAAGAAAGAGAGAGATCTTCCATGTACTAATGCCCACAACAGCCAATCTAGGCCAGGTCAAAGTCAGAAGCCTGAAACTCTGTCTAGGCCTCCAATATGGGTGCAGGGGCCCAAGCACTTGAGTCCTTTTCCACTGCCTTCCCAAGTGCATTAGCAGGAGCTGGATTAAAAGGAGCAGCCAGGACTTGAACCAGCACTCATAGGGGATTCCAGCATTCTAAGAGGTGGCTCGACCCACAGCACCACAACACCTGCCCCTGTATGTGATCATTTGTGACTGGTTTCCTTTACTTTGCCTAATATTTTCAGGTTCCTCCATGATGCAGCATGTGTCAGGGCTTTCTCTTTTATGGTTGAGTAATGTCTCATTGCATAAATGTGGAACACATTATCCATGCAGCAGTTGATAGACATTTCGGGTGCTGTCATCTTGTGGCTGTTATTACTAGAGCTGCTATGACCATTCAAGTTCTTGGGGGGATAGATGCTTTTATAACTCAAAGTAGAAGTATAATCCCATGTTTAATATTTTTTTGAAAAGATTTATTTATTTATTTGAAAGGTAGAGTTACAGAGAAGTGGGGCAGGGTGGGTCTTTCATCTGCTGGTTCACTCTTCAAATGGTTGCAACAGCCAGAGCTGGGCTGATCTGAAGCCAGGAGCCAGGAGCTTCTTCTGGGTTTCTTATGTGTATGCAGGGGTCCAAGGACTTGGGCCATCTTGTACTGCTTTCTCTAGCAGAGAGCTGGATAGGAAATGGAACAGCTGGGACTCGAACCGTCACCCATGTGGGATGCCAGCACTGCAGGCGGCACCTTTACCTTCTACACCACAGCACCGGCCCACCGTGTTTAACGTTTTATGGAACTGCCGAATTGTTTTCCAGAGAGGATACACCATTTTACATTCCCACCAGCAATGTACAAAGGTCCCAGTTTATCTACATCCCATCCAACACTTCAGATTATCGTTTTTATAATCAAGCCATCCTAGTAACTGTGAAGGGCTTTCTTATGTGGTTGCAATTTGCATTTCGATAATAGTTAATGATGTTAAGTATCTGTGTGTGTTCCTATTGGCCACTTGTATATCTTCTTTAAAGAAATGTCTATTCAAATCCTTTGTCAGTTTATTAATTTGATTGGTTTTCTCCTTACTGTTGAATTGTAAGATGTCTTTATATGTTATGAATAAAATTCCCTTATTAATATATAACTTATTATTTCACCCATTCTGTCAGTTGTCTTTCACTTTCTTTTAAAATTTTTTTTCTACTTGAAAGGCAGAGAGAGAGAGCAAGTGAGCGAGCAAGAGAGAGATTGTATATCTTCTGGTTCACTCTACAAACACTTGCAACAACTAGGGCTGGGCCAGGCCAAAGCCAGGAGCCCTGAACTAAATCTGGGTCTGAGTCTCTCCCAAAGGTGGCAGGGACCCAACTGCTTAAGCCATCACCTGCTGCTTTCCGGGGGTGCATTAGCAGGAAGCTGGAATCAGAAGCAGAGTGAGACCCTCTGAACCCAGGTGCTCTGCTATGAGGTGTGGGCATCCCAAGTGGTGTCTTAACCAATGTGCCAAATGCCTGCCCTTCTCATTTTCTTTTTTTAAAAAAAATGAAGATTTATTTATTTGAAAGGCATAGTTACAGAGGCAGGGGGAAAGAGGGAGAGACAGAAAGACAGAGATCTCCCATTAGTTGGTTCACTCTCCAAATGGCTACAGTGGCCAGGGCTGGGCCAGGCTGAAGCCAATAGCCCCCATGGGAGACAAGGAGAAGCACCTGGCTCCTGCCTTCAGATCAGCGCGATGCGCTGGCCACAGCGCGCCGGCCGCAGCGGCTATTGGAGGGTGAACCAATGGCAAAGGAAGACCTTTCTCTCTGTCTCTCTCTCTCACTGTCCACTCTGCCTGTCAAAAAAAAAAAAAAAAAAAAACAGAACTCCATATGGGTCTTCCATGAGTGGCAGAGTCCCAGTACTTAGGACATCTGCTGTTTTCCCAGGCACATTAGCAGGGAGCTGGATCAGGAGTGGAACAGCCAGAACTCCAACCAGCACTCATACGGGATGCTGGCTTCATGGGCAGTGGTTAACCCACGGTGCCACAGCACCAGCTCTGATTTCACTTTCTTGATATTGTCCATTCAAACACAAAAGTTTTAAATTTTGTTAAAGTTTAATTTATCTATTTTTCTCTTGTAATTAGTGCCTTTGGTCACATTTAAGAAGAATTGTCAGGGCATTGTGGTATAATAGCTTAAGTCACCATCTGAGACCTCAGCATCTGATAGGAGCACCGGTTCCAGTCCTGGCTGGCTGCTCCATTGCCGATTCAGCTCCCTGGGAAAGCAGTGGAAGATGGCCTGAGTGCTTGGGCCCCTGCCACCCATGGAAGACCTGGATGAAGATTCTGGCTCCTGTCTCCTGGCTTCAGCCTGGTCCATACCTGACCTTTATAGCTTTTTGGAAATGAAAAAGTAGATTGAAGATATCTCTCTCTCACTCTTGCTCTCTCTCTCTCTGTAACTCTCCCTCTCTATATAACTCTGCCTTTTAAATAAATGAATAAATCTTTAAAAAAAGAAAAGAAGAATGTGCCTAATCAAAGGTCACGATTTATTCTTCAGTATTTTTCTTCTAAGAGTTTTATAGTTTAATTTTCACACCTAAAACTATGATCATTTTGGAGTGTATATTGTAAAGAAAGTATCCAATTTGATACTTTTTTACATTTTAGCTGATAAGTAATATTTAATTTTAATTGATATATAATTGTAGGGTAGAATGTAGTAGTTTGATATTTCAAAATACTTATACAGTACACAATGATCAAATCAAGGTAATTAGCATATCCATCATCTGAAACATTATGATTTGTGTTGGAAACATTCATTTTGAAATACACAATAAATTACTGTATATAAAATATACATTTTATGTATATACAGTATATTAATATATTATTATAAATACAAAATAATTGGGGCCGGCGCTATGGCACAGTGGGTTAATGCCCTGGCCCAAAGCACCAGCATCCCATATGGGCACCAGTTCTAGTTCCAGCTGCTCCTCTTCCAGTCCAGCTCTCTGTTATGGCCTGGGAAAGCAGTAAAAGATGGCCCAAGTCCTTGGGCCCCTGCACCCATGTGGGAGACCCGGAAGAAGCTCCTGGTTCCTGGCTTTGGATCAGTTCAGCTCCAGCCATTGTGGCCAACTGGGGAGTGAACCAGTGGATGGAAGACCTTTCTCTCTGTCTCTGCTTCTCTTCTCTCTATGTAACTCTTTCAGATAAATAAATAAATACACAATAATTATTGTTTAATCACCCTACTGTGCCATTCACACAGAACTTACTCCTCCTATTTAACTGTGATTTTGTACCCACTAACCAACCTCTCTATCCCCCTCAGGGGTACAGTATTCTGTATATATGCATGTATATGAGTATTCTACACCCTCATTCATCCCCAACTTCATCTTCTACATGTGGATATCTAGTTGTGCCACCATCATTTGTTCAAAAGAGGGGGTCCTTTTGAGTTTTCCTGTGATTCCATCTCTTATTCCAAACTGTCACCAAATTTGCTATTTTTCCCTTTACAATGCTGAGTTACCCCTTCATTCCCAGTTCCCAAAGCCTTCCTCATCTCATGCCTGGAGAACTGTATGTTCATCTGTCCTTCCAGGCTCTCTACACACCAACCCTCCCAAGGCAGGCTTCAGAAATGGAATTGCATCCACATTATTCACCTAGCGGGGAGCCTATGATAAATTCCTACAGCATACAGCACTGGGGGTTGACTCCTCTACTTGCGTTCTTTATTCTGGCCCTACCTTGCTTCCACTAGGAAATCCAAGGTCCCAAACACCAACCCTTCCGTTTCACAGTGAAAGGGGAGCTCGATTTCCTTCACTGTTCCTTTCTCACCTCCATATTAAAATTCTGTAAGTCCTTAAAGGCTCCTTCAGAGCCCAGCCAGCTCCTGGCCAAAGCTGCCCTTGGCTTCCGCAGCCCTCACCGGTCCTTTCTCCTCTGAGTTCCCACTGTGTACTAAGGAGTACCAGACGATAATCATGCAGACGACGCTGACACACACAAGTCCACATTTACAGGGCATCTACTCAGGTCCACAACACTGTGCGTGTGTCACACATAGCACACAAACGCTGTTTGCCATCAAGTGAATAGAACTGGGTGAGATAAAGACCCTCGCCTTGTTCTGCACCCGTTGTGTAAGGGTCTGATTTGAAAGTTTAAGCCTAAAATTAATTCGGGGTTTCCAGGTGAGGAAATGCCCACATTTCCCTGGGAAGGAAACTTTCCAAGGGAAAGTTTGGTCACCAAATCAGGTTCTCAGCATTTTAACTGTGCTGAATGAGCCTCCCCATTCCAGAGGAAGAGCCCTATTTCAGAGGCAGGTGTTAGGGCGTCTGGGATTTGGTCTGCTAGGAGCCTGCTTCAAATCCTCAAAATTCACTTAGAGAGTATCAGATTGCAATCCCTCTCCTCCCCACCAAAGGGGGAAAAAAAACCTTCCAAATTGAGAAGGCAAAGTTTGATCCTTCCTTGTAGAGAGCTGAGAACAATAGCAGCTTTCTGCTGTAGCATGACTTCAAAAGGCTGCCGGGGGAGGGCTCCGAGAACACTTGGTTGTAGATGGCTGAAGAAATGCACGAGCATCCTCCCGGGACTCGGTGCCCCATTAGCACGAGGGTCACTGTCCCCGGCCCTGCCTGCCAGCACCTTTTAAAAGCAATGACTGGTACTGGATTTACTGGGCAGTTGCAAGCAAAAGACCCGGGTAGGGGAAGAGGGAAGATCCACCCAGTGAAGCAACACCCTGCTAAAAGGCCAATGAGAATTTGTTGCAATGACCTAAATAATGTTGAGTTTTTTTTTTTTTTTTTAATTTAAATCAATCGGAGAGGAGTAAATGCCTGCTTGGATTTATGCCACAGGCGCGGGTCCCCGGTTGCTGGAAGAAAAAGCCCGAGGCAAAGTCCCAGGCTTGGACGCGAAGCAGTCCCAGAGTCGATCCCGTACTGGTCCCGGGTTGATCCCTGAGCGCGCAGAGCAGGTGTGCCCCGGCGCAAGTGCCTCTGCGGGTTCCCCTACCTACCCGCCTCAGCTCGCAGGTTGCACGGGGTCGGCTCCTGCCGCCTGCCCGCGGAGAAACTGTGATGCAAACTTCCCAGCCTGGAACCCCGCTGCTTCTTGGAGAGCTGCTGGGACCACGGCTCGGCAGTGCCAGCCGCCGCCAGGAGACCGGTATTCAACCTCCCCCGCCCCCGCCCGCAGCGGTGAAAGTTTGCTCCCCATTCGCCGCTCCCCCACCTCCGCCCCCAGGCGGGAGGACCACGTAGGAGTTCCTGGGTCCCCTGTGCGGTGCACAAACACACCCACCAACAAAAGAAAGCCCATTAAATCGTCCCTCCTGTGAACTCGCGTCCCAGCGGATACCTCTTTGAACTGACCCCCGCCCCCGCAGCCCCCGCAGCCCCCGCAGCCCCCGCAGCCCCCGCGCGGGCTGGGGCGCGCCCAGCCCTCCCGGGCTCGCTCGTTCGCTCTCGGCTGCGCACTTTTGCGGCGCGCCGGGCCTTTGATGTCTCTTCACACGATGGCAGAGCAGCCGCACGCGCTTCCCCGGCGCGGGGCTTTGTGCCGCGGAACTGACATTTGGCCTTGATACCTGTATCTCTTGGTGATTGTTAACAAATTTCTAAAATAAATATTGTGCTTTGATCTTCCGGCATTGCATTTTTAATGGACGCCCCGAACATGACTTCATCAGGAAGCTTTTCTGGCGCTCCAAGTGGGAAGAGAGAGAGGCTAAGTAGCAGTTCCGCAAACTTCTACTAGCTTCGTCTGGGACCTGGGAGGGCAGGAATCCAAGGGGGTTGTCACTAATGGGGAGGAGGCAGAGAGCGGCGACGGCGGCGCGCGGTGTGTGCATGGGGGTGGGGGGGACCTCCGGGGAGCCCAGCACGGTCGCAGAAACATTGCTGAGAGTCCCTTTTTTTTTTTTTTAAAGATTTATTTATTTGAAAGGCAGAACCGCAGATAGAGAGAGAGAGTCACTATTTTAAGTTTCCAAGGGGCGCGCTATTTAACTCTCTTCTTACAAATGGGCTCCAGGCACAGGGACGCTGGGTGACATGTTTGCCGACATCACCAACTAAAAAATGCCAAGGCAGGAAAACGCCTGGCAGTTCACCACTGATGGTGGTTTTATTGGCTAATGGGGGCAAACTTAACTCCTAGAACTATGGATTGGGCTCTGAATGGGATCTTCTTACCTTTTGGGGGAAACTGTTCATAGGTGACTTCAAGTTGATCCCAGCCTGGCCCGCCTCCGGTGAAAGGAGGGTGCAAAGACGTCAACAGAGCAGAACCAGCCTGGAGTGTGCGGGTCTCTGCGTGCGCGATGTGTGTGCCACGGGGCTTCCCGTGAAAGGGCTCCATCACGCCCCAGGCTTCCCCGAGACTCGATTCCCAGTCCAGGCTTGGGGGTGCCAGGACTAGGAACAAACCCAAAGCCCTCTCCCGCTGCCGGCTCCTAGAGCACCCCTCCCGGGCTGAGTAGGCCGGGCTGTGAGGTCACTGCTCCCCACTCCATGCCTTGCTGGGGAGTAAGAGCCAGTACATGTGCGGGGGCCCAGTAAGACATTCCTATTTCCTGGCCCGGCCCGGGCGACAAAGTAGGTCCATCTGCTCCCGCCTCTGATGGATTTGCGAGGGCACCGATACACAGCTCTGACTCCAATCCCAAGGACTTAGGCTAACCTCGGGTGCCGCATCGAGCCACCCGCTCATCCTCTCACGGCAGTCCTGATCACAGTGTGGTTCGCAGAAGGCCCACGCACAGGAAGGCACGGGCTAGTGTGGGGACCTCCCAGAGATCGCGTCTGCACGAGCACCAAGTTAGGCCAAGCTCTGGCGGTCCACTCTGCTGTGCGGTTACACCAGCTTGGCTGGGAGCCCCAGAGGCCGTTCCGGACCCCCAGATTGGTGAGGGCCCCAAGATGCTCCACTTGTCCCTTCCTCCTTTCCATCCCGCTCTCGGGAGTACAGGACACGGTGTTCGCAGGGCCTGGGGCCCTGGGCCGGAGGGAGGCGGGCTGCAGACTGACCCTCCTCGCCTGAACGTGGGTGGCCATGAGAATGTAGGATCAACGCGCCGCCCTGGAGGGCGCTTCTCAGCCCCCGGGGAAGCACGCCCAGTGCCTAGGCAAGAACTGTCTTTTCTTTCCAAAGGTGATAGGAAAAGTTTGTATTGACTTTTCTCTCCTCTTCAGGGGCCAACCTCCTATGATCTGTAGTTTGTTGAACCACAACAAAAAGGGTTTCCTTGCCTGCCTTCTTATGGACATTTCCCGGGTGGGTCTGTTCCGCTGGCCTGAGCAAGCACTCCCTCGTGGGGGTCTGGGGACAGAAACGACCCGCCGCGCCGCGGGCTCTCCGTGGGGCCTAATCGCCGTCAGCCCTCAGCGTGCAGGCGGGCCGGGTGAGCACGATGACCTCCCGGGTGTAAGTCAGGGATCGCTCCGGGGGTCCGGCCAAGCCCAGCTTTGGGGGCGAGCGCAGAGCCGGTGCTTTTTCCCAGGCTCATTCTTTGCAGAAGTTGTGGCCCGGGGAAAACTTTCTTGTCGCCGGCAGGAGCGTCACCGGAGGGCCGGGCTGCTGCCCGAGCTGGCAGCCTTGGAGCGTGCGCGCCACCCACGACCCGCACTGGGCGGCCGCCCGGCCCCGCCCCGGGTCGCAGTCCTGCCCCCGGCTCCACCGCAGCGAGTGGGGGACACGCGGCCGACCGGGTGCGGTTGGTCCCACGCCCCGCCCTGGGAAGTCGCTTGGGCCCGCGGCGTGTGCGGGCGGGTGCTGGGGTTTGTGCTGGTTAGCCCAAGGTGTGTACGCACTGGGGAGAGTCAGCCTCCTGCCCCTAGCGCAGGCCCGCGCCTGGAAGCTGGAGCAGATTTTTCTAGAGATAACAAAGACACTTTGTCACTTGGGGCGCTGCTTTGGTGCAAATCTTTAATTGCAAGTGTGTTGGGGAGGGTGTTGGGGGGGGGATCGAGTGTCTCGAGCAACCCAAGCGCTAGTCTCCAGGCGGCAAGGCCCCCTTTGATCAGGAAAATCCAATTATTTGTGTATATACATTTCCCACATAGTGATTACTTCATTAATTGTCCCGCCTTTATCTCCTCCCTTCCCATCCCCCTAATAATCAGTTCTTTTATCCAGACCAACAAACACACCATAGGAGCTTTGTGGATTCAAAGGATTTGCTTTCGCTTCTGAAAGAGCCGCTATTCTTTGATGATTGGGTAGCGGCAAACTTCAAAGCCATAAATCTTCCCTCTGACTGGCTGGCGGCCCAGCAAAGTCCTTATCAAATTCTTGGAGGTGATCCTGAAGCGCTCAGACCGCGCGCGGGGCGAGCGAGCGGGGCGCGGCGAGGGGCGCGGGGCGCGGGGCGCGGGGCGGGGAGGGCCCCGGCGCGCGGAGCGGGCGCCGGGGAGGCACGCTGGGCGGCCGCTCGTCCTCTCCTTCGGGCGTCCATGCCTCGGTGGCGGCGCCCCGCTCGGCAGCCCGCGGCCTGCAAGCTGTAGCCATGGCCGCCGTGGCCGTCCTCCGGAACGACTCGCTGCAGGCCTTCCTCCAGGTCAGAGTCGGGCTCGGGGCGGCGGGGGAGAGGTGGCAAAGGCGGCGGTCCGACCGCGCCTGGAACTCGGCGCGAGGGAGGCCAGAGTCAGACCTACGGGTGCCGACACTAACTTCACACTTAACCTGGTGTCCGGAGTGTGGCCGTCAGGAGAGGGACGCAGGGAGACGGGGGCTGGTGCCGAGGTGCGCGTTCGGTCCAAAAGCAGAGCCCAGGCTCACCCAGCCGGGCCGGGCCGTCCTGCCGACTTCAGCGCAGGGCCGGCAGGGGAGGAGCGCGAGGGCAGCGCGGTAAAAAGCGCTGAAAAGGCGGAAGGGAGGGCGCACGGGCAGCCGGGCTGTGGGTGTTTCCACACTCCCGGACCAGGAGCCCCGGGCGGCCCGTCGGGTCCGCCCCTCCGGCTTTGCGCCCGCTTCCTCCGAGGCTGGATGGCGTGCGTCTCTCTGCCCCAAGTAGTTTAGCAGGAGGCACTCGCGAGCCCCGCTTGCAGGTAGCGCAGGCACTAAAAGTTTCTTGGGGCCGGTGGCTGCGTGGTGGGGTGCGGTGACGGGGGAGGGACGGCCGGGCGCGGAGGAGGGGCGCGGTATAAGAGCGGGCGTGGGGGCGGCGGGCCTGCCCGGAGTCCGCGCTCTGAGCGCTAACCTTTTGTCTTCTTCTCCGCCCTCCTTCGCCGCCGCCCATGCAGGACCGCACCCCCAGCGCCTCCCCGGACCTGGGCAAGCACTCGCCCCTGGCGCTGCTGGCCGCCACCTGTAGCCGGATCGGTCAGCCGGGCGCGGCGGCGCCCGCGGACTTCCTGCAGGTGCCCTACGACCCGGCGCTGGGCTCGCCCTCCAGGCTCTTCCACCCGTGGACCGCTGACATGCCGGCGCACTCTCCTGGCGCGCTGCCGCCCCCGCACCCCAGCCTGGGGCTTACGCCGCAGAAAACGCACCTGCAGCCGTCCTTCGGGGCTGCGCACGAGCTGCCGCTCACACCCCCTGCCGACCCCTCGTACCCCTACGAGTTCTCGCCAGTCAAGATGCTGCCTTCGAGCATGGCGGCCCTGCCGGCCAGCTGCGCGCCCGCCTACGTGCCGTACGCGGCGCAAGCCGCGCTGCCCCCGGGCTACTCCAACCTGCTGCCCCCGCCGCCTCCACCGCCGCCGCCGCCGCCACCCCCGCCGCCCCCGCCCACCTGCCGCCAGCTGTCCCCCAATCCGGCCCCCGACGACCTACCGTGGTGGAGCATCCCGCAGACGGGCGCCGGGGCCTCCGGAGTTCCAGGGGGCGGCCTCCCCGGTGCCTGTTCCGGGGGCCCCCACGCGCCGCGCTTCCCCGCCTCGGCAGCCGCTGCGGCCGCAGCCGCGGCCGCCGCCGCCCTGCAACGCGGCCTGGTGTTGGGCCCGTCGGACTTCGCGCAGTACCAGAGCCAGATCGCAGCGCTGCTGCAGACCAAGGCTCCCCTGGCGGCCACGGCCAGGAGGTGCCGCCGCTGCCGCTGCCCCAACTGCCAGGCGGCGGGCGGCGCCCCCGAGGCGGAGCCGGGCAAGAAGAAGCAGCACGTGTGCCACGTGCCGGGCTGCGGCAAGGTGTACGGCAAGACGTCGCACCTGAAGGCGCACCTGCGCTGGCACACGGGCGAGCGGCCTTTCGTGTGCAACTGGCTCTTCTGCGGCAAGAGCTTCACGCGCTCGGACGAGCTGCAGCGGCACCTGCGGACTCACACGGGTGAGAAGCGCTTCGCCTGCCCCGAGTGCGGCAAGCGCTTCATGCGCAGCGACCACTTGGCCAAGCACGTCAAGACGCACCAAAATAAGAAGCTCAAGGTGGCCGAGGCCGGGGTGAAGCGGGAGAACCCGCGGGACCTGTGAGCCCACCCTGGGAGCACCCCGGAAGGCCGCTCCCGCCTCAGGACCCCTTCCTGGTACTTTTGCGGGGGTCCCGGGGGCCCTGGACGCAGCTGGCCCCGGGGGAGACTCAGCAGACCACTTTCCGCCGCCCGCCTCCCAAAGAGGAGCCAGGCTGTGGGCTTGCTCGGCGCTCGGACACAGGGACCCGGTGCCCAGGAGGCGCGGAGGAGGTAGAGTAGGGACCCGAAGGCGCTTGGGTCAGGTTTGGGAACCCTTCATCACAATCACACCAGGGCAGCTTCAAATTCTGACCCAGTCTCGCCGTCTGGGGGACCTGCAGTTTGGGGGCGCCCACCCTGGGCTGACCTTGTATATAGGAAAAGCTGCTGGATTAAAACGCGGGGACCTGGGGAGATTTCAGACAGTTCTCGGGTTTTCGCTAGGACCGGCTGGGGCTTTGTACAGGTTATTTAATAGCTTTGTTAAAGAATATAATAATTATAACGTTAATAAAACAAAAAAGTTCCTTTTGTCCTCGGCTCCTCGCAGAGCTACAGCATGATATGTCTCTGTAAAGCGATCGGCAGTTGCAGCGTGAAAATAAATTACGTTCACTCCGGGGTCACCTCGGGAAGACCCCGCTGAGCCGGTCTCGTTTGATCTTTTCTTCTTCCGGGAGGCTGTGCGGCGAGGTCGGGTTTCAGTGGGATCCGCGTGGTTCCCAGGGGCGGCCTGGGGCGGAGGCGGGTGTGGTGCGCGCAGTTGTGGGCGAGCGCGCAGGGTGCGAGGATGGAAGCAGGGCTGGCTTGGAAAAGAGGCCTGAGCGAGCACCTCCGAGCTGTCGCGCGGCGTTGGGACTTCGCCCTGGACGCCTGGGTTTCTCACACACGTTGGGCACCTGCTGCCCGCTCACGCAGTCTGCGGTCTTTGGATCCGGCAGATTCGCTCTGCTTCCAGTCTGGTGGTGCTCTCGGGACAGGTCCCGCGGGGGCTGAGCTTTCTCCCCGCAGTCCGCCGCGGTCGTGTCTGGGGAGACCCTGGCGACCCTGGGGGATCTGGAGAGTGACCGAGAAACTGGGAAACCCTGTTCAGGTCGGTGCTTACCGGGCAGAACCAAGAAGACAGTAGCTGCTGAGGCGCCCTTTCGGCATGTCAGCCCCCTCGGGATACTCGGCGTGGAGTTGCGTGCTTCTGTCTTAGCCTTTGTTGTGGAGAGCTTTCCAAGTCGTGTTCCACACTGACCACCTAGAGGTTTCTGCTTAGGCCTGGAAGTTTGACTTGGAAATTAAAAAAAAAAATCATTGACGTATACGAAGATGTCTCAGGGAGGAGCCAGGGATACTCATTACCTTGGAAATAGGATGTTTTCGTCTAGATTTCTCACTTTCCTCTCAAATGTGAAGTGTTAAAGTTTACAGGTGTGTTTTCAGATCTCAGCTCGATGGTTTCGGGTATTCGCGTTTTAAACTCAAACTGAAAACTTAATCAGCAGTTACAGCTTCTGCTTTAGAATGTGCAACAAGCAGGAAATGTAAGTGTGTTAATAATGTCAAGTAAGCAGCGTGAATGCCAAATGTGCGTGGCACTGAGTAATCTCTTCGTGTAAAAGACGTGTATGTAAGTCGATGGAACTTAGGGGTGACTGAAGGGAAAGTTCTTAAAAGCTATGAGGGGTTGCTCTTGAGGTCCGGGTCAAGCAGAAAGCAAACCTACATCATTGAGAGGGAAATTACTTTTTATATTCCTTAGAAACTGCATCGTGACTCTGTAACTCGGGACGAGATAGTAAATACATAGTCCTTTTGGAACTATGCGGTGGCACAGTTCTATTTAACGACAGTTTAGAATGTGAGTCTTCCCAGTTCTTTCCCTGGGAAAAGCGGTTTGGGTTAAATTTTCAAGGGTATGGCAGTTTTGCAAGCAATAAGAAGAAGTTGCTAGACACTAACATTAATATCCATCCACATGTGTAATCTTAATCTGAACCAATTCTAATCAATCAGCCATCTTGGTTTAGTTTAAGAAGACACACGCAGATGTATAAATCAGCGTGGAGAGTTGCAAAAACCCACTCTCACCTCTGAGCCATGCCTTGGGATCAACTTCAGTCAGACAAAGTCTTTTGGCAGGTGATGGGAAAGAGGAGAGGCCTTGGCAGAGTGAAAACATCAAGGGCTTTGGACTCTGAGATTTTGAAGTGATTATCTCATGTGGGCAGAAGCCTTGATATGGAAAGAAAAATGGCAATTTTGAAATCAATCTGCTACCTCTTATTGACAGCTATTATCATTTATTTAGTATCCAAACAGATGAAGTGTTGAAGATCAAGTTCCCTTAGAACTTTAACTTTGTGGCTGCTCAGAGGAAAAAAAAAATAGGTAAAGTGAATCAAATTTAATATTTGAATACCTTATATGTTGAAGGTAATTATATATATATATATAATTTTGGTTATTAAGAGAAAAACTAGATAAAATATTTGGAATTTACCAAAAATAATGTAATACAATTTCTAAAAGCAGAACAAAGTCATTTGATGACAAAATCACTTTCTTATGGTTTCACTTAACGAACGTGCAGAGTTTTACAATGTGGTAAAAGTATGGTCTTTAGATGAACTTGGTACAGCTCAAAGACTTGCTCATTTTACCACTGCAAATCTGTGTTCCAATTACTTTAGGGAAAAAGGTGTGTGTCCTTATCCAGTCATCTTAGTGTTGTCCAAGGATAGGGAAGCATTTTATGTTGGTACTGAAAATAAGCTAACAAATGCTGGGAAATGTGAGTTTGATGATGCAGAAATGTATTAGAGTTTACAAGCTGTTGAAATTTAGTCTGCTGCTGTGTGCTTTATTTGTTTCATAAAACTGCAACCAGAGTGCCACTGAGGACTTTAAAAATTACTTTAAAATACATCAGTATGCAAGAACTAATTGTATGCATAACTTAGGCATAAATTAGCACATTCGTAATAGAAAACGTAATGAAATTCAAATGAAGTTTAGAAGCAAATTACTATTAATTATGAACTAAAATTATTTTTAATTGGAGTTTACCAACATCAAAAAAGTAAGTTTAACCACCAACTTTATAGAAGGATCTCCTTAAAGGCCTCAGCACACAAAGTTTTAAAAACTAATTGAAGAAAATGTTAATGGCTGTGTCAAATGTCAGTAGATATTTTAGGTTATTTAAAAACAATTAATCAATTGTATTGGTTACAGACTACTGTGATACAGTGTCTTACTTTAGCAAAGCATAAACTTTGTGTGATATATTTTAAATTTAACCCTCAATGAATGAAGGAACCATTTTGGAAGCAGAGAAATTGCATTAGCGGTAAATTAGCAGGTTTGGAGTTGTGAGTTTCTGATCATAGTAAAACTTCATGGCAAGAGAAAATTGTGCAAATATATTCTTTCTACTAATTCTTAATAGTTCTGATTATGAATGAAAGTTAATTATGTTAAAGAAAGTACAATTGTGCTGTTCATCTCCATGTTAGCCTTTTCTAGATTTAGACAGAGCTTAAAACTAAGAACTTCAAAAAGTTCTTGGGAAAATTGAGTAAGTTTATTTACATGAAAAACTATTGAGATCCCTGCAGGGTTTTTCTGTAACATGCATTTCCATGGACTTTCTGAAGACCTTTCTTATTTTAAATTATTTTTCTTGAATCAAACAAGACATAGCAAATAAAAAGTTTATCTTGCTGAGCCTACTTCTTACTGAATCCTGTTTGAAATGATGACATTTGTGGAAAAGAGCTTTCACCCCAACTTGCCCTGTTGTCTATTTTAATACTGCTGGTTTTAAAATAATCCATTTAATGCAGCACCTCGGTGTTTCCCGTTTGTTTTGGTTCTGCTGTGAGAGTTTCGCAGAATGTTGTTACAGCAGTGGCTATGGACTCCAAATCCACACAGTCAGTCAGTTGTTCGGGGCTCTAAAATCGCAACCCACTTTCACCCGCGTTACCTCATCGCATTTACATAAAGACAGCTTAAGGTAAATTGACAATACTCATCAAAATATACTGTGCCGTGAGGTCAGATTTAGACCTTACACTTTCCTTTATAATAAACATAATTATACTTTTCTAATGTTCCAAATTGAAGGCCACTCAAAACTAGTCATAATTATGTTCTGTTAAATATCATTATGTTCCTGTGGTTTGCGTCACAGAGGGCTCTGCGTCAGACCCAGGGCAGCGTTGAAATGCTCCATGCAGACATAGTTTGAGAAAGTAGGGAAAGTGAAGTGCACAATTAGATGGGTGCATGTGATAGGGGGAGGTATATTTAGATTAATACACTAAAAGGACATGTTCTGTTACCCAGCCACTGGAAGAGTAAACCAAGTCATATGCCAGTCATATATGTAATTGAATCAGTGGATTTTTCTTCACTGTTGTTCAGACTCAACACATTTTTTGCATGAAGATGTCAATTGCTCCTCCCTTGATTGTTTTATAAGAATTTGATATGTCACCAGGGACAGACATGTTCAAAATTAACTTGAAGGCATTGCAAAATAACTTACATAATGTTCCCATAATAAATAAGTGATATTTGTTCAACAAAGATGTAATCAGCTATGGATCACTGCAACTGTTTTTTTGAGATTTTCTCAGTAGTTTTTACAATTTCTTTGTTTCTAACCGAAGATTTGTCCATGGTTGATACAGTGTAGTGAGCTTCATGTTGACAATGTGATGACTTCCCTTTCTAGACTTCATACATTTTTTCCTTCATGTCATTAGTGACTATTTAAAGTAATTTCTCTTGGGCTATTTAATTCATAATCCAGTCTTTTCATGTGAACTGCAGTAGTTATGCACACCATACATACACTATGTTAACGAAAACATTCTGTCTGTCTAATGTCAGAACTCAGTTGAGAGGAAATCCAGTTCTTAGTCTGATACCACATGGAAAATCTGCAATTTTCTCTTTTCAAAAAGTTGTTTCAGCATTATGAGGATTCTGTCTGTCTTTCAGAAAAGTTTGCTTTACAGTGAAACTGTTCACCTGAACTTTTTTCATTACCTATCAAAATTCTGACATCAAAAATAAATTAAAATGTTCTGAAGTCTAAGGGAGATTATGTCACCTGACTTTTTAAATATAAACTCAACACTGAGTCATATGGGGTGCTTTATAATGACTTTTACATTTAGGGTAATCTAAAGCACAGATGGGAAACATCTGGCTCACAGCTTAATTTCATTTAATTTACGAGACAAATCTCAAGGCTAACTTCTCATTTATAGCTATAGTTGGGGAAAATGTGTCCTAATTTTCAAACTATTTGGTGACAATTCCTGAACGTCTACATAAGATACCACGAAAGCCTCTTTCTTTTGTTTCTGTATTTGTGAGATCTTTCCTTTCTTCTGTGCAGAGCTTTCATTTTCTGTTCTGTGTGACTCTTACTTGTGGATGTCACAAGTCCACTGTATATCCGTGTCCTCCGCTGGCATGGCAACTTTCATTTTGTGTTGCTTTTCTCTAAGTGGTTATGCCCTTTATTTGATTTGACTCCCTATCATGCAGAACTCAACAGAATTCTTAACTGTAGTGCTTTTAAATATGTATTTTTAAAAATCTTTGTATTTGTTGGTCAATATTTTACATGTTGGTGAATTAAATGTATAGCTCTATTTGTAGACTCAAGTAATGTTTTATTTATGTAGTACATGACTAATAGTCCCTGTATTTATCTCACAGTTGAACTTAAAATTATAAAATATGATAGAGGATTAGGTTCTAAGGTAATCCCAGTTTGGATACATTTTAATTAGTAAAAAATGTACACCAAAGAAGTAGATTAGTCAAAACAATAAGCATAGTCCTTTTTTGAGATAAAATGTTCATAAAGGGGATGTGAACTAAGACAGTGAGATTGAGCTGTTTGTATTTCTGATTGAGGTTATTTGGTAGTGACTTCTTTTCCTCTCAAAGCCTTTATTCTCTCATTTGGTCTTTGATGAAGTCTGTCCTCTCTTGATAATACAACATATAGCTACTAAGAAAATCATCGTGGTAACACATTTTTGTACCGAGCTGGTGTTTGAAGTAGAAAGTTGCTAAGTCGTTTTCTAAGGAGAAAGCACTCCCATCAGGAATCATGGATTCAGACCTGTTGACAGCAAAGCTGGGCGCCCCAGGGGCCAGGAACTGGAAGCTCCTGGGCTGCAGCTGCAGCTGCCCCCTTGCTTCTGTAGCAGGGAGATCTGGAAGCGGGAAAAGAGCTCTTGGGGAACAACAGGACCCAGGGGGACACCAGGCGTGGGGACCATCCTGACGGGGACCGTGAGAGGCGTTGTGATAGGGCCATTACAGGGAAGCCACAGGCAAGGTTTCAGCTCCTCCCCTGCCTTGGAATGGAAAGTCCTTCCCTCACGCCAGGTTCCTTTCTTTTCTGAACCCAAAGATGAGCATGCAGAGGCTGTAGAGGAGGGGTAGGCTTTGCCTGCAGGCATTTGCACTTGGGGGAATCTTTGTGTTCTTTTCCTAAGTTGAAATAACTTCAAACCTATAAATCACAATGCTCAAATAAGTCGTATTATGGCTGCTGAAAATGAATCAGTATTCTGGGTAACCCCGGCACTCTGGCAACTGATTTCGGAAACCTAGCTTCCTGTTTTGTTTTGTTTTAGATTTATTTATGTATTTATTTATTTGAAAGACAGTGACAGAGAGAGAGGAGATTGATCTTCCATCCCCCTAGTACACTCTCCAAATGTTTGCAACAGCTGGGGCTTGGCTAGGCTGAAGCCAGGAGCCCCGGAACTCCATTCACGCCTCCCACATGGCTGGCAGAGACCCAAGTAAAATACTTGAGCCATCATCTGCTGCTTCCCAGGCATGTGAGCAGGGAGCTGGATTCAATGGAGTAACAGACTCAAACCTGCACTTCGATGTGGGATGCAGAAGTTCCAAACAGCAGCTTGACCCACTTTGCCAAAATGCCTGCCTCCAGAAGTCTACCTTCTAAAAATATGGTTTGTTCTTTCAGTCAGCAGCATTAAAGAGCAGCAAAGGTTGGGACTGGCCTGAGGCATAGCAGGTAAAGCCACGGCCTGCAGTGCCAGCATCCCATTTGGAGGCTGGTTCAAGTACTAGATACTCCACTTCCAATCCAGCTCTCTGCTATGGCCTGGAAAGCAATAGAACATGGTCCAAGTCCTTGGGACCCTGCACCCATGTGGGAGACTGGAAAAAGCTCCTGGCTCCTGGCTTTGGATTGGTACAACTCCGGCCATTGTGGCCATCTGGGGAGTGAACCAGAGGATGGAAGACCTCTCTCTCTCTCTCTGCCTCTGCCTCTTTGTAACTCTGCCTTTCAAATAAATAAATAAATTTTTAAAACGACAACAACAAAGAGCAGCAAAGATAACTCAAGATAAATCAGCCAACCCCTGTGCAAGTGATACCAGATTGTAGTGTCCTCACCGTAGCATTGGCTTTCAAAGGCAGTGCTTCCGGCTGTGTGACTTTTTGTAAGCATTCTGCTATGATGCACAGCCCCATGTCCTTTTACTTTGGAAATTTCACAGGAAACAACAGGACTGAAAAGTATAGGTAACTTTTCAGTAATTAAGTAGGCATGATCACTAAGGTTTCAAAGCTTTGATCCTCATTAAATTTAGGGGAAACTTTCTTTCTCCATATCCTTAAAGTCAGTCAACTTGATTATACAAATATGTGCCCAGGTGGGCATTTGACATAGCAACTAAGATGCCACTTGGGCCAGCCACGTCCCATATTGCAGTGTCTACATTTGAGCTCTGGATCCAGTCTCCATTCCAATTTCCTACTAGTGTGCACCCTGGGAGATGGCAGGTGATGGCTCAAGGACTTGGGTTCCTGACACTCATGTTGGAGACCCAGATTAAGTTCTTGGCTCCTGGTGCTTCAGCACGGTCCAGCTCTGGCTGTTACAGACTTTTGGGGAGTGAACCAGTGACAGAAAGATCTCACTCTCCCTTTCTCTCTCTTTGCCTTTCAAATAAATAAAAAATCAATTTTAAAGAGTATATGCATACTTAATTCAGTATTTGTCATATTCAAAATATACACCTATTACAATTCACTTTACCAAATGATTAGGAGCATTTAATGTCTCTAGGCTGTAAGATACAATGATGATTGCAAGATGCACACAACCCTTCATAGAGCTCACAATTCCAAAAGAGGTAAAACACAGGCACAAATGAATAAAGTGCAAGGCATAATACCCGCTGAAAGCAACCAACATAATTCCTATCAAAGTCCAAAGCACAGAGAAATTACTTTAGGTCCTAACAATGATAAGCTGTTTGATGCACACACAGGCATTCTGCTTTTACCCACAATCCACAAACAGCATCTGCGGCTTCAGAACCCACTAGCTTTTTCCCCAGAGCTGCTGGCTGCAGACAGCGTGCTGCCGCACCAGCAGCGTAGCCATCACACAGCAGCACTTGTTAGGAAAGCCCAGCCCCCAGCCTTCCTAAATCAGAAACTCTAGAGGTGGGGCCCAGAAGTCTGTGTTTAAAGCAGTCCTCCTGGTGAAGTGTGAGGCACATCCAAGCTTCAGAACCATCAGTTTAAAATGCACATTTTAACCACGTGTAAAATGAGAAGTGAATTCTCGGCTAAAAGATTTCTCCTAAGTGACTTTCGGGAGACAGAAAATGGAAAGGCCTTTTGGGCTAAGTCCCTCACCCAGTTGAGAAAACTGGGTTCTGACTCCCAGCGAGAAGACAGCAACAGTCTTACAGAGGGATTCCTACATGTACATTGTGCAATTCTGTAGACAGTTACCCTTTCATAGTATTTAATAGCAATAGAAGATTTACATTTTTTGAATTATAAATCACATATTTTATCTGTTAGGGGACTTTTCCTCATGAAGTGGAACAATGACTTTGAGCAACATCTGTTTTCTTGAAAGGAATATGCAGCTAAGTGACAGTCTGGCTTCTCAGTGTCATTGAATGATTAATAACTAAATATCTCAGGGCACGTAGAAACTCCATCACGAAGAGTGAAAAACACACGCACGCTCCAAGCTGCAGAAATGCAGCGAGGACACTTCTGCCAGACAAACACAGTCTCTGCAAGCCTTGGTTTTGCTCTGATGGCGTTTTTTGCCAATAACTTGCTGAAACTACCCACAGGGGAAAGATTTAGGTTCACTGGTCTTGCGTGTTGCTCACGCACTGAATTTTTTAAAGGGCCCAAGGTGGGTGTACTGTACAGCAACCCTGTCTTTAAGGTTGCTTTAAAACAGGGTTTGGAAATAGACCTCAGCTCTGCACTTCCCACGTCATATTGTGCACGATACAAATACACTTAGCTGTCAATTTTTAAAAATAGTCTAAAAAGTTTTTTAAAGTACAAGAAACTTTGGTTCATGCCTGCATTATCCACACTGCAGTGAAGAGTTAAGCACCCGCCATAGATACCAGAACCCCAGAAAAGGGAGGGATGAGCACAGACCCTGGGACCTGGGAGAGGATTCGGGGACATGGCATCAAAAGGGGCTCTGGCCTGAGGCTGCTGGAGGACGGGAATGTGGCTGTGAGCTTTTATGTGCTTAACAGTGACCTAGGGGATGCTGACTTAAATGCAGAATCCTGAGCTATGGCCTTCCAGAACTGCTGGTTTTTTGGGCCCCACGGTGAGGCTTCATTATAGCCATCACCCCAGTGACTCTCAGACAGGAGGTTGGCAGAGCACCATTGTAGAAACACGTGCCTACAAGACGAAAACGTAGTGGGTGGAGCAATTTCAGAGCATATAGACAGTGGCAAGTGCTCAAGTAGTAAGTTTATGTTTGGTTTTCTTTTTTAGAAAGCCCACAGTTTCTGTGCTAAGATCTAAGGTACAGTATACCCCATTACCCCATAATGCTGAAGAGGAGCAGTGGCTTAGAACCTTTATCTTAGGTCTTTTTTTTAAAAAAAAAGATTTATTTATTTATTTATTTGAAATTCAGAGATACACAGAGAGAGGGGAGAGAGAGAGAGAGAGAGAGAGAGAGAGAGAGAAACAGTCTTCCATTCACTGGTTCACTCCCCAATTGGCTGCAATGGCTGGCGCTGGGCCAATCTGAAGCCAGGAGCCAGGAGCTTCCTCTGGGTCTCCCACGTGGGTGCAGGGGCCCAAGGACTTGGACCATCTTCTACTGCTTTCCCAGGCCATAGCAGAGAGCTGGATCAGAAGTGGAGCAGCTGGGTCTCCAACTGGCGCCCATATGGGATGCCGGCGCTTCAGGCCAGGGTGTTAACTCGCTGTGCCACAGCATCAGCCCCTATCTTAGGTCTTTGCCAAATGCAACTGAAATCATAATCCTTTCCTTGTCAAAATGTAAGCAAGTGGCCAGCGCTGTAGCATAGTGGGTAAAACAGTGCTTACAACTCCAGCATCCCTTACGGCCGCCATTTTGAGTCCTGGCTGCTCCATTTCCAATCCAGCTCCCTGCTAAAGTCCTGGGAAATCAGTAGAGGATGGCCCAAGGGCTTGAGCCCCAGCACCCATGAAGGAGACCTGGATGAAGCTCCAGCTCCTGGCTCCTGACTTCAGCCTGACCCAGACCTAGCCTTTGCAGCCATTTGGGGAGTGAACCAGTGGATATCAGCTTGCTCTCTCTCTCTCTCTCTCTCTCTCTCTCTCTAACTCTGCCTTTCAAATAAATGAAATAAATATTTTTTTAAATGTAAGAGTAAAGACATTAATAGTCAATAGAATTTGCTAAATTCCCAACTAGAATTGGGTAACTTTTGAATAGAAGTCAGAAAAATTGAGATAAATAGGTATCTCATTCAGGGCTTGTATTTTTGGTGACATTTCAGAATCAGATTCATCAGAGTTTATTTTTTTATTATTTTTTTTTTTTGACAGGCAGAGTGGACAGTGAGAGAGAGAGACAGAGAGAAAGGTCTTCCTTTTGCCGTTGGTTCACCCTCCAATGGCTGCCGCGGCCGGCGCGCTGCGACCGGCGCACCGCGCTCATCCGATGGCAGGAGCCAGGTACTAGGTGCTTTTCCTGGTCTCCCCATGGGGTGCAGGGCCCAAGCACCTGGGCCATCCTCCACTGCACTCCCGGGCCACAGCAGAGGGCTGGCCTGGAAGAGGGGCAACCGGGACAGAATCCGGTGCCCCGACCGGGACTAGAACCCGGTTTGCCGGCGCCGCAAGGCGGAGGATTAGCCTGTTGAGCCACGGCGCCGGCCATTCATCAGAGTTTATAACTAAAATCATCCAGGAGTTCACCAACTCAAACCTGTTCTTTGTATAGATGAGGCAGCCAGTATTATCCAGAGAAGAAAAACGACTCACGCCATCGATTCCACAACCCAGGTCTCGTGCGTGTAACTCCAACCTCTGAAATCCCATAATTTCTGTGGCCTAGGTCAGCTTACAGCCAGTTGCCCTATGGACAAGATTGGAGCATTTCGCTACTACATGAATAGGGGAACATGGAGTGACTCAAATAGTCTCAAGAATATTTTCATTAGTTGCACAGAGATCCTAAAGGAAGAAATAAGCATTTCAGGTCACGATTATAAATCTAGTCACTCTGTGAAAGTTATTCGCTTCTTCAACAAAAGTGTACAGAGCGCCTCCTGTATGCCAGGCAGTGTTTTGAGCAGCAAAAAACACAGACAAAACGCCAGCCCTCATAGAGCGTGCATTCTAGTGAGATCACTATATCATAGCTCTTACTCCCTTCCCTATTACCCTACCTCATTGTCATTCTGTTCACTTTCTTTCTTTATTTCTTTTTTTAAGATTTATCTTTATTTATTTGAAAAAGAGTTACAGAAAGAGGTAGAGACAGAGAGAGAAAGGGAGGTCTTCTACCTGCTGGTTCACTCCCCAAATGGCTGCAATGGCCGGAGCTGCGCCGATCCAAAACCAGGAGCCAGGAGCTTCTTCCGGGTCTCCCACATGGGTGCAGGGGCCCAAGGACTCGGGCCATCTTCTACTACTATCCCAGGCCCTAGCAGGGTGCTGGATTGGAAGAGGAGCAACCAGGACTAGAACCAGCATCCATATGGGATGCTGGCGCTTCAGTCCAGGACTTTAACCTGCTGTGCCACAGCGCTGGTCCCCATTCTGTTCACTTTCAGCTTTATTTATTCCACAGATATTTGTCAAATGTCTACAGAGGCCAGAGACAATGACTATCCATCATGAAAAAGGTATACAGGACTGGCATTGTGGAACAGTGAGTTAAGCTGCTGACTTAACTCAGTTAAGCTGCTGACTACATGGTGGCATCCCACAGGGGCACTAGTTCAGGTCCTGGCTACTCCACTTGCAAACCAGCTCCCTGCTAATGTACCCGGGAAAGCAGCAAAGGATGGCTCACTTCCCTGGGCCCCTGCCTCCACCTGGGAGACCAGGATTTGGGTCTTGGCTTCCAACTTTCCCTTGGAATTTGGAAGGGGAGGAGGCAGCAGATGGGAGACCTCTCGTTCTCAAACAAATAAACTAAATGTAAAATTAAAAAAAAAGTCACACTAGCTCCTTGCCCTCATGGGTCCCACAGTCTGGAAGGAGATAGAAAGTTAAGACGCAGTGCCTAGAGGAACCGGAGAGCAGGGGCTGTTCACGACTGCTCACCAGAGTAATATTTACTCAATAAATGGTTTTGTTGTGAATATAAGGCTAAGCATGGTCAAATATAAAAATGCTGTAGATTCCACTGGGACCCTCCCTTCCCATCAGCATCATAAAGACCAGGGACGCTTTGTGCCATGACCCTTTGGGTGAGGGTAGGGTGATGGTTCTAGGAAGCTGCCTGCTGCCTCTCTCTACCCCTGCAGTACCTTGGTTGTGACATCTCGGAGGCAACCTCAGCCTCCCAATGTCTAGAAGTTACTCCCTTGTAGTTCCCAAGTCTCATCACCACAACTTTTTAAAAACTTCTATGCTTATTTTTCACTTCATTCAAAGGCAGAAAGACAGAGAGACAAACAGAGAACATCTGTCTGCTGGCTCACTCCCCAGATCAAAGCCCCAGGATCTCAGAACTCAGCCTAGGTCTCCCGTATGAGTGGCAGGGAACCCTCTACTTGCAAAAGCATCTGCTGCCTCCCAGAGTGCATATTAGTAAGAAGCTGGGTAGGAAGTGGTGGAGTCAGGACTCGAACTCATGCTCTGATACAGGTTGTGAGTGTCCCAATCATGGCACCAAACACCCAGCTCAGCTTTTAAAAAAAAAATCACCCTGCCACCTGCTTCCTGGTTATTACTATTAAAATCTAAACTCCTTTAGAAGATTATGTGAAATGAGACCATTCAAACGCAAAAACCACAAAGGCAGGAAATGGTAGAATCCAGATCTAAAGAGAGAAGAGCGTCTTGGATTGGAAAAGGTTGGTGGTGGTGTGTGTGTCATGTAGAGTTGATGGATCTGGGGCCATGAAGGACCATACTGCAGAAGAGACAGGTATGATGTTCCTAAAAGGTTAGACCCAGAGCAGGCGACAATTCTTGACAAAGACTCCTATGTTTTTTCTTTCTTTTATTACCTGTCAGGTTCTGTGCATCAGAAGTCCAGGCACTGTTTAGTTGCACCCTTTGCTGCAGGATCTCTTATAGGGCCCCAACCAAGGTGTCACCCAGGGCTTAGTGCACCCAGGGCTGGCTAATCTGAAGGCTTGCCTGGTGAAGGATCCATTTCCAAACTCAAGTGGTTGTTGGAAAGTTTCAGTTCTTTGTTGACTATTGAGTTGAGGACCTAGGTTCTTGGCTGGCTGTTGCCTGGAGACTGGTTTCCATGTATAGTTTCTTGCTGTATGGACTCTGCAACATGGCCATTTGCTTCGTTAAAGCATGCAAGCTAGGAAGGCAATAGAGGCTGCTAGCAAGCTGGAAATAGATGTTATAATCCAATCATGAAATTGAGAGCCTATTGACATTCTGTGCATTTGAAGAAAGTTATGCAAGAGATGAGGATGACATAAGGCTTGAATAATACCAAGAGGCAAGGATCAATGGGGTTACTTTTAGAGGCTGCCTATCATACCCTGAGACATAGGCTGTCCAAAATAATCATGTTAGGCCAGCGCCATGGCTCACTTGGCTAGTCCTCTGCCTGCAACACTGGTACCCCGGGTTCTAGTCCTGGTTGGGGCGCCAGATTCTGTCCCGGTTGCTCCTCTTTCAGTCCAGCTCTCTGCTGTGGCCCAGGAGTGCAGTGGAGGATGGCCCAGGTCCTTGGGCCCTGCACCTACATGGGAGACCAGGAGGAAGCACCTGGCTCCTGGCTTCATAGCGGCCATTTGGGGGGTGAACCAACAGAAAAAGGAAGACCTGTCTCTCTGTCTCTGTCTCTCTCTCTCTCTGTCTAACTCTGCCTGTAAACACACACACACACACACACACACACACACACAATAATCATGGTAATAGAGTCATTGACACAGACTACAGGGGTGCTTGAAAAGTTCATGGAAACTAGAATTAAAAGTTGAGTTTAGGCCGGCGCCGTGGCTCAACAGGCTAATCCTCCGCCTTGCGGCGCCGGCACACCGGGTTCTAGTCCCGGTCGGGGCGCCGGGTTCTGTCCCGGTTGCCCCTCTTCCAGGCCAGCCCTCTGCTGTGGCCCGGGAGTGCAGTGGAGGATGGCCCAGGTGCTTGGGCCCTGCACCCCATGGGGAGACCAGGAAAAGCACCTGGCTCCTGGCTCCTGCCATCGGACGAGCGCGGTGCGCCGGTCCGCGGCAGCCATTGGAGGGTGAACCAACGGCAAAAAGGAAGACCTTTTTCTCTGTCTCTCTCTCTCTCTCTCTGTCCACTCTGCCTGTAAAAAAAAAAAAAAAAAAAAAGTTGAGTTTATTCTTGTTGCATATACTCTTGAAATCCGTGCATATTTTTCCATAACACACATTTCCCATGAACTTTCTGAAGACCCCTCATAGATAGCTTGGACAGTCTCTCAGCATCACCCATGATGCTTCCTCACCAGTGAGAGACAACCAATTGTCCCCAAAAATCTATCTGACGATGTGTCCTTTTAGCAATAGTAGTTCTCCGGTTTCAGGGAGGAGGCATATGAATGTCCACCAAAAGACTACATATCCCAACCTGCCTTGCAGTTAGGCATGCTCATTGGACTGAGTCCCCACCAATGGGGTGTGAGCCTAGGGACTGCGAGCCACTTGTGGGAGACAGCCTTGAAAGAAAGCCGCATACCCTCTGCTTCTCCTTCCTGAGGCCAGAATGCTGATGGACACCCAACTCCAATGAGGACGAAACCCAGAAAAGGGCAAAGTAATACAACAGAAGGAATCAGGCATCACTTGAGGCAGAGCAGCCCAGGATTCTTGGCAAAGCAGCTGGGTTTTCAATGAGACATAAGGGGCCCCTTTGGATAAGCCCTTGTTATGCGGTGCTGATTGTGACACAGTGCTTCTAAGTCAGTTATTGGCAGCGCTGCTGCTG
The DNA here is from genome assembly GCA_949820135.1 of Sylvilagus floridanus. Taxonomy (NCBI): domain Eukaryota; kingdom Metazoa; phylum Chordata; class Mammalia; order Lagomorpha; family Leporidae; genus Sylvilagus; species Sylvilagus floridanus. The sequence continues at coordinate 113,837,450 of OX463236.1, forward strand.
AGCTCTCTTGGGGCAACTGTGTCTTACATCCCTTTAAAAGAGTGCTAAGACAGCAAGCCACGTGATGCCACAGGTGTCAACATTTTAGCTGTGTCTGTTGGTGTCCTCAAAATCAGTTTTCACCCCCTCTTAGGATGCAGATACAGAAAACTCCATCACCCCTTTGCAGCTTTGCCCATACTCGGGCGTACCCAGAGGACTTCATTCACTCAACGATTCATTTCTTTCACTATCGATGGCATCAGTGAAACAGCAGTGAACAGGACACAGCTTTCTACTCTTGGGATGCTGGCATTCTCGGAGGGCAGGAAAGGCCCAAGAAACAAACAAGAACTTCAGGATTTGTAAAACAGCACAGTAACATGAGATTCATCTGTATGGGCCCTACCAGATCCCACAGGCCAACTGTCTCTGTCACACTGCTGAGTGGCTGATGATCTCCGTGGAGCCAGCCATGCAGAGGGCCTCCAGCGATCCTTCCACACACATTGCTTTGGTGAACATAGCAAGAAGCAGGTGCTGCCCTCCTGAATGGGCTAATGCGGTCGTTGTGGAAACTGGGCTCATTATTAGATGAGGGGGTTTGTTTTAAAAATGAGTTAGCCCTCTGCTGCCCTCTCACACTTTTGAGTTCAAACAACTGCCGACACCTTCCAGCTCAGGCTTTGTAAATTGCGTTTCTGTATTCTTTTGTCTCAAGCCTTAGTTCCTTTTCTATGTATAAGATGTCTTCGTTTATAGTCCTCCCCCTTTATTTTCACTCTAAAACATCTCTCCTTAGAAGACACTTAGGCTCCACTAAACACTTCACCGCACCCCGTAAGTGTGCTCTCAACCCTATTTAAGGCTGCTATCTATATAGTCTAAATTTTTGATTTGCAAAAGGTACTTTTTAAATACCAGTGCTCTTAATATTAAACTGCCACAGATAAGACCTTTAAAGGGGAATTCAGGGGCTGGTGCTGTGGCGCAGCGGGTTAACGCCCTGACCTGAAGTGCTGGCATCCCATATGGACACCGGTTCTAGTCCAGGCTGCTCCACTTCCAGTCTAGCTCTCTGCTATGGCCTGGGAAAGCAGTAGAAGATGGCCCAAGTCCTTGGGCCCCTGCACCCTTGTGAGACACCCGGAAGAAGCTCCTGGCTCCTGGCTTTGGATCGTCGCAGCTCTGGCCGTTGCAGCCATCTGGGGAGTGAACCAGCAGATGGAAGACCTCTCTCTGTGTCTCTACCTCTCTCTGTAACTGTCTTTTAAATAAATTAAATAAATCTTTAAAAAATGGGGGGGGGGGAGGCCGGAGCCGCGGCTCAATAGGCTAATCCCTGCACCCACATGAGAGACCAGGAGAAGCACCTGGCTCCTGGCTTCAGATCAGCAGCGGCCATTGAGGGGTGAACCAATGGAAAAGGAAGACCTTTCTCTCTATCTCTGTCTCTCTCTCTCACTGTCCACTCTGCCTGTTGGAGGAGGAGAAGGAGGAGGAGGAGGAGGAGGAGGAGGAGGAGGAGGAGAAGGAAGGAGAAGGAGAAGGAGAAGGAGAAGGAGAAGGAGAAGGAGAAGGAGAAGGAGAAGGAGAAGGAGAAGGAGAAGGAGAAGGAGAAGGAGAAGGAGAAGGAGAAGGAGAAGGAGAAGACGTGTGAGGGGCCGGCACTGTGGTGCAGTAGATAAATCCTCCGCCTGCGGCACCGGCATCCCCTATGGGCACCGGTTCGAGTCCCGGCTGCCCCTCTTCCAATCCAGCTCTCTGCTGTGGCTTGGGAAAGCAGTGGAGGATGGCCCAGGTGGTTGGGCCCCTGCACCCATGTGGGAGACCTGAAGGAAGCTCCTGGCTCTGGATCAGCACAGCTCTGACTGTTGGGCCAACTGGGGAGTGAACCAGCAGATGAAAGACTTCTCTCTCTCTCTCTCTCTCTCTCTCTCTCTCTCTGTAACTCTTCCTTTCAAATAAATAAATAAATCTATAAAAAATAACATGTGTATATATAGCCAAGTGTTCCAGTATATCTGTTAATGAGCAGAATCACCCAACACTTAATGGCATAAAATCACAGCCATTGCATTATGCTCATGGATTCAGCAGGACAGGGGCTCACAAAGGGCACGGCGGGAGTGGGCTGTATCCTGCAGCATCTCAGGCTTCCATTGGAGTGCCTGTTGGGCTGACTTGCATGGCTAGGAGCTGGGATCCTCTGGACACAAACGCCTTTGGCACCTGAACTAGAATGACTCAGGTCTAGAGAGTTTACTCTGTAAACAGGAGCACCTAGTCCGGGCCTCCCCACATGGCTTGAGCTTCACACAACAGGCAGCTAATGGGGACACCCTGAGACTGTGCATGCCGACGTGAGGTTCCAAAATGGGCAGAAGCTCCGTGGCCTTTTCATACCTAGCCACAGAAGTCACTTAGGGACAACACTAAGGCTAGCTTGTGTCATCTAAGGCTAGCCTGCTTCAAGAGAATCTAGTCCTGGAGGGGAATGGCAACCTCACATTACGGAGGAGTCATCTTTGTTGCTACCCTTTTGAGAAAAGTACAGTCCGTGACTATCTGTACTCTGACGACAGTTCACATCTTTCCCACACAGGAACTGCACTCACCCTTGCCTGGAGAGCCCCAGAGTCTCATCCCTTCATTGCAACAGTTCGAAGTCCAAGACCTGTCATCTGATCAGGTGCTGGGGCTGACGAGCTCTCCTAGGTACAGTGGCTTTAGTGCAGTTCCTTGCAATCTGAACACCTGTGAACTAAAGAGACAGATGGTGCTTTAAAATCTCAAAAGCCCCATGACCTGTTTGAAAAGGTTCGTGAAGCACCACCTTCAAACCCTCTGAGGTCTTATAGCAGCATCTACTCACACTGTGGCTGCAGCTTTCCTCTGGCTCTTTCTGATGGTGCCCTGGATTTGTCCTTCATACCAGAGCCTTCTGACTTTGAGACTGCTCTGCTGCCTAGAGACTGGCTTCAGCTCTCTATTCTTCCTCGAAATTGTGCTGGAAAGTTGAAGAGGTCCTCCTTCTGCTCAGCTTTATTATAATTATTATACACGTTTAAAGAAATGTTTCTGCCAGGAAATCGCCTTGGCCAAACGCAGATTCGTCAGCTGCATTTTCTATTTTCCATGTTAATGCAGGCAACAGCGCTGCTACACTTTTTGGTGTCAAAAAGTTTCAGCAGAAGTTTCTTGCAACCTAGAAAGGTCACCTTTTTTTTTTCTATCTTCCAACAATAATTTCCTCTGTCTTCCAGCCTTTCCTTAAAGTCTTCTCAACATTATTCCAGCTTTCACGAACAAACTTCTCAAGGCCATTTGAGCTTCAGAGATGGAATATATAAATGGACACAGGCCAGACAATATATAAAAATAGATCTCTGACCCAAAACATGTAGCACCCAGCCTAGGAAACCAACCCATTATCTCCAGCAACCAGTCCAGGAAGCCAGCCTGGTGAAAGTCAGACTTGTAGAAAGTCGGACTGCTATCTCTATCAACAAGCCAGGAAACCAAACAATGGCTTCTGGAATAATTGGCCCCAAATGGCAAAAACTTGATTAATAACTGATAGTTTTCCCTGCGTCTGTCTTCAGTTCTTAGGACCAACCAGAGAAAGCCAAACATGCACCCTAACCAATCGTACAGGACGCCCTGCTTCTAACCAGTCTATAACTTTCCCAGGTCAACAGCCTCCATTCAGGACTCACTGGTCTTCCCTTTTTCCCACTATGAACCGTTCCTGCTCCTCTGCCTGCCTTTGTGTCTCTGCCTTACTCACAAGCCTGACACTGGTGTCACTGGGGTGACATGAAGACTAGGCTCAGCTGCAACTGGCAACCAGGAAATTAGCCACGTGGTTCTCCCGTGTGGCTTGGGCTCTTCAAGGGCACGGCCCAAGGGGCACAGCCAGTGAGTGTTGTGAGAAAAATGGCAGAAGCTGTAGGAACTTTCCTGATGTAGCCTTAGAAGCCACAGATTCAAGGGAATCACTAGCGCCAACCCAGAATCAAGGGGGAAAGAATTAGATTCAGCCTCTTGATGAGAGAGTGACAGAATCCCTCTGCACACCAACAGGTGCGATGGAAGATATTGCAGTCAGTCATTTTTGGTAACAAATTTGACATTTCAGGCTTCCTCTTTCAGACATCTGTCTGCTCCTTCTATCTACCCTGCTTCCTTCCAATAGGCAGGTGAGGGAATTCCTTCCAATAGGCAGGTGAGGGAACTCTGCTGTAATTGGAAGATGATTTGGAAGGCATGGGAACAAAAACAAGGAAGTTGGTGGACCTCAGGTGATAATGTCAAACAGGTGTTGTAGATGTGTCTTTCTCCAAATTTCTAAGCATGCTACAGCTCTTTTATGTTAACAGCTTGCTCTTCCCACCGGGTTCTTTGTCTCGTGTCCACAAAGATTTAGGCACGAGGAATACGAAGTATGAGCAACATGAAGGAAGTTAACTAAGCAAAAGGAAAACGAAAAGTGAGCAGGAAAACTCTCAGCAGCACACTCACAAGAGGTGGCTGAAGAGGCCAGGGGCTTTAATACATTTTAAAATGGGGACCATTCCCTGACTGGTGGCTATCTGTGCTAATAAGGTGAAAACCCATGAGCCACTAAGGGAGCAGCGGCTAGAACCACCTTTTTGCGTAGATAAGCTAACCAGTGCTCCTCAGAGCCACCCAGAGGTCAGAACTGGAGTAACTCCTATTGTGTAGGGAAGTTGATGGAGTGCTCAAACCATCTGTAGGGGTCAATGCGGCCTCCCTCATCTCGTGACTGCATTATTCATCCTTGGAGCCCCTTGTCCCTGTCTATCTGCCAGTACTAACTGTCTTCTGTCTCTACCACAGGTATTTATTTATTCATCTCATAGGTATTTTTAATACATTGATGGTAGGCACATATCTTGGTCAACACAGGGGATATAAGGTGAGCCATGTGAACACAGGTCCTGTTATGGAGCTTAAATCCAACTGGAGAGGTGAACATCCTGAAATAATCATGCAAATACACAAAGGGAATTCAAAATGTTTGTGGAAAAATGGAATTGAAAGGTAATGCACATTCTCTATGGACATTATTGAAGTGCCCCCATATAACTACAAGTGCTCGGGTGCATCCCAAGTGTTATGCAGCATTGGCTGAAGGTGTGCGGATCAAGGGTGTGGTCTGGTCCACGAAATTAGAGGCGACTTCCCTGAACAGAGTGGCACAGAAGCTCAGAACACAAAGATTAGTAAAGGGTGACTACACTAGGGTCTCGCAGAGTATGTGACACAGACCACTGGTAGAACACAGATAAGGAGTATCTTATTATTGGCATTATTATGTACTTATTTTATAATTTTGTGGAATTTGTATCCATGATGTTGCTTTTCTGGTTTTGCTAGTGTATATATTTCTTATAAAATATATATATTAGGTTTAACAAAGCTGCCAATTAAAAAAAAAGATACTAAGTAAAATAGTAGAGTAGGCATTACACAAAAAACATAAACACCATGTAGGGGAGGTGTGGGTATCTGAAGCTTCGTAAATCCTGGACTAGGTGTATTGGGGTGGGGTGGAGGCAGGCAGTTGTGGGCAATAGAGGGAATTCCTGGTGCCAAAGCCCTGAGGTAGAAGAAAGACGCAGCTTTCAAGAAACAGAAAAGTGACTGAAATGGATTATGTGGAAAAAAGGGGAGTAGCTTAGAGTGAGCCAGGAGGTGCCAGGTAGGGCCCTGATATTCAGGAACTCTGCTTGGAACTGAGACCCCCCTCCAAAATCTGAACGAGCAGTTCACTTTTTTCCCTTAAATATTGTACTTGTGAAAGTTTCCTACACACTGGTATTTGAATAGTAGACATTTTTAATTAACTGATTAACTTGAGAAACAGAGAGAGAAAGAGAGAGAACCCATTATCTGGTTCACCTTGAATACAATGGTCAAGCCTGGCCAGTCCAAAGCCAGGAGCCAGGAACTCCATCCAAGTCTTCCATGTGGGTGGTAGGAGCCCAATTACTTGAGCCATCACCACTGTCTCTCCGGGTCTGCGTTTAGCAGGAAGCTGGAGCCAGGAACTGGAGCCAGCGATCCAACCAAGGCACTTTGATGTGGGGTGTGGGCATTCTAACTGGTGTCTTAACCCTTATGCTAACTATCCACCCCAGAACATTTTTAATAGAACAAATTTAAATTATGCAAAAAATAAGAATGTTAACTTGCAGTGTTTGAGAACTAATATTACCATTGGAAATAGTGTTGTTCAAATATGTTTTAATTTTCATCAAAGCAATGGAACACTACTGAAGAATTTGGGAAAAGAAAATGCTTAAGCCTAGTTTGTGAGAGTTTTTTTTTTTTTTTTTGAAATATTTATTTATTTGAGAGGCAGAGTTACAGAGAGAGGGAAAGAAAAAAAGAGAGAAAGAGAGAGAGAGAGACCTTTCATCCTCTGGTTTGTTCCCCAAGTGGCCAAAATGCCTGGAGCTGGGCTGATCCAAAGCCAGGAGCCAGGAGCTTCATCCTGGTCTCTCACGTGGGTGCAGGGGCCCAAGGGCTTGGGCCATCCTCTGCTGCTTTCCCTGGCCATTAGAGGGAGCAGGATTGGAAGTGTAGCAGCCAGGCCTCACACCTGTATGGGATGCCAGTGCCACAGGTGGAGGCTTAACCAACTATACACCACAGCACTGACCCCAGTTTGTGAGCTTTTTTGTTTGGTTGGTTGGGTTTTTTTTTTGTTTTTTTGTTTTTTTGTTTTTTTGTTTTTGTTTTTTTTTTTTTTTTTTTTTGACAGATAGAGTTAGACAGTGAGAGAGAGAGAGACAGAGAGAAAGATCTTCCTTCCACTGGTTCATCCCCCAAATGGCTGCTACAACCGGAACTACGCCGATCTGAAGCCAGGAGCCAGGTGCTTCCTCCTGGTCTCCCATACAGGTGCAGGCGCACAAGCACTTGGGCCATCCCCCACTGCCTTCCCAGGCCACAGCAGAGAGCTGGACTGGAAGAGGAGCAACTGGGACTAGAACTCGGCGCCCATATGAGATGCCAGCACCACAGGTGGAAGATTAACCAAGTGAGCCACAGTGCCGGCCTCTGTGAGTTTTTTAAAATTTCTATCAATATAATTCCTGCATTCAGGAAATTAAACAGGAAAACTACTAATAATAAGCAGCATTCTGCTCTCCAACCTCTTTCCCATCCGTAGAGCCAACCACTCTAACTCTTTCCCTTTTTATTCTTCTCTTATCTCTAAAACAATGTGCTGGTGTCTCTCTGGATTGACCAGGTGTAGACAACGGCAGTGGACACTTTTTTTTTTTTTTTTTTTGATAGGCAGAGTGGACAGTGAGAGAGAGAGAGACAGAGAGAAAGGTCTTCCTTTGCATTGGTTCACCCTCCAATGGCTGCTGCGGCCGGCGCACCGCGCTGATCAGAAGCCAGGAGCTTCTCCTGGTCTCCCATGCGGGTGCAGGGCCCAAGCACTTGGGCCATCCTCCACTGCACTCCCGGGCCACAGCAGAGAGCTGGCCTGGAAGAGGGGCAACCGGGACAGAATCCGGTGCCCGGACCGGGACTAGAACCCAGTGTGCCGGCGCCGCAAGGCAGAGGATTAGCCTGTTGAGCCACGGCGCCGGCCTGAACCCCTCTCTATTTGTTCATAATGTTCATAGTAGGTTATTGTGAACTGTGCTCACCCCACTATGTTCTGGAGCAACCTCACTTATTCCTCTGATCTGTTTTCATTCCCATTATCCAACCTCCCTCGGTCCTTCTCCCCATCCCTACCACCCTCCCAACCTCTACTACCCATTGTTCTGCACTCAAGTCCAGTTTTCTTTTATAGCTTCCACGTATGAAAGAGAACATGTATGGCCGGTGCTGCAGCTCACTAGGCTAATCCTCCACCTGTGGCGCTGGCACTCCGGGTTCTAGTCCCAGTTGGGGTGCCAGGTTCTGTCCCAGTTGCTCCTCTTCCAGTCCAGCTCTCTGCTGTGGCCCCAGAAGGCAGTGGAGGATGGCCCAAGTGCTTGGGCCCTGCACCCGCATGGGAGACCAGGAGGAAGCACCTGGCTCCTGGCTCCAGATTGGCGCAGCGCGCCGGCCGTAGCTGCCATTTGAGGGGTTAACCAACAGAAGGAAGAGCTTTCTCTCTGTCTGTCTGTCTGTCTCTCTCTCTCTCTCTCGCTCTCTCTCACTAACTCTGCCTGTCCAAAAAAAAAAAAAAGAAAAAAGAAAAAGAACATGTGATATTTGTCTTTCTGAGACTGACTCATTTCACTTAACATGATGGTCTCCAGTTCTGCTCATTTTGCTACAAATGACAGGATACCCTTTTTATGGCTGAATAGCATTTCATTCTGTTTATATACCACTTCTCGTTATTCTTTCTTCTACTGAGGGGCATCCAGGTTGCTCGCATATCCTAGCTATTGTGAATAGTGCAGCAGTAAACGTGGGAATGCAGGTATCTCTTTGAAGTGCTGATTTCAGTTCCTTTGGATAAGTACCTACAAGTGGGACATCCGGATCTCATGTTAGATTTGGTTTTAGTTTCTTGAGGACTTTGGCTGTTCATGAAGCAATGGCCAGTGCAGTAACCTATCGCCTTGGACTTGCTGACAATCCTTCCCTGGCTTCCTTCCCTTTTCCCTGACTTGCACAGCTGGGATTGTACCCCCTAAAAAAGCACTAGCACCTAAGCCTTGTCTCAGGCTCTGTTTTCTAGGTAAATCAGAAAGACGAACATTGCCAATATTGTCTGTATATCAAGAGCTATGCTTACATCAGCTCTCCAACTTTCTCTCAAATTCCTCTTGTTGTCACTTTAACTTCTATTACCTATGCTTGTAACTCTCAATTTTTTGCTGATAACTTTACTCCATTATCCAGCCACCAGAGATGGTAGCTTTTGCCTTCGTTTTGCAGGATGAAGATACCAATGTCCCTCCCTTTCCTCTCCTACTTACCTCCAAACCTTGGTTATCATAAGGTTGATAGGATTCACATTCTACTCTATAATCATAATTATCTTCCATTATTTTCCAAAGTGTTGCTTCTAAGGTTAAAAATCAGTATGCAGAGTCTCCATTCTGATGACTGTCTTTTTTTAAAAAAAAGATTCATTATTTATTTGAAAGTCAGAGTTACAGAGAGAGAGGAGAGGCAGAGAAAGAGAGAGAGAGAGAGAGAGAGAGGTCTTCCATCTGATGGTTCACTCCCCCATTGGCTGCAACGACCAGAGCTGGGCCGATCCAAAGCCAGGAGCCAGGAGCCAGGAGTTTCTTCCGGGTCTCCCACATGGGTACAGGGGCCCAAGGACTTAGGCCATCTTCCACTGCTTTCCCAGGCCATAGCACTTGGAAGTAGAGCAGCCGAGTCTCAAACGGGGGGGGGTGCGGGGGGGGCATATAGGATGCCAGAGCTTCAGACCAGGGCGTTAACTCGCTGTGCCAGAGCACCTGCCTCCAATGACTGTCTTTTGAACAATAAGTGATTAGTTTGCTGTTTGTAGCACTGTTCTCTCATCTTTAGGGATAAATCAATAAACAAAGCAGAAATCCTTGCCCTCACAGGCCTTCATTTCAGTGGGGAAACAATCAAAAGTATGTAAAATACGGAGTCTGCTGGATAATGGGAGTAGCAGGAAGGAATAAAACGAGGGAGAATAGGAAAAGTCAGTCTAAGGAGCTGAAATTTTAGGCAAGCAGGCGAGGGAAGGCTCCACTGGGAAGGTAACCTTGAGGGTGCTAGAGAGCAATCTGCTATCTGGGGAACAGCATTCCAGGCAAAGAGAACAGGAAATGTGAAGGCCCCAGAATGAGTGCGCTCTTACTGTGTTTAAGCAGCAGCAAGGAGGCTCATGTGGTTGGAGCAGGCCAACCAAGGCAGAGAGTAGAGGCAGTTCCATGTAGTATTATTGAGAAAGGGAACAAAAATAAAAGTAACCTATCAGGGTGGGTATTTGGCAGAGCGGTTAAGATACCATTTGGAGTGCCTAGGGTCTACCTTGGAGTGCCTGTGTTCAAGTCCCAGATCCATTCCTGAGTCCACCTTCCTACTAATGCACACCCTGGGAAGCAGTGGGTAACAGCTCAGGTGGCTGAGTCTCTGTCGCCCACAGGTTCTGGGCTCCTGGCTTCAGCCTGACCCAGTCCCAGGTGTTGCAGGCATTTGGGGAAGGACCAGCAGATGGCTCTCTGTCTTTAAATAAAAAATCAGTTAATTAATTAATTTTGAAAGTAAATAACCTACCACATCATAAGATGTCAGGAAACATGTTATTTTTTAAATTAAATATAGGTAATTATCTCCTTAAATTGCAATATTTATATTCTCCTTTAAAAGACCTTGTATATGTTTATGTATTTCAAAATATCTTACATATGTTTATATATCTTAATGATATACAATAAAAGAGTCTACAAAATTAAATACCAAGGATAAAGTTAAAAAGAGATAAGAATAAATTGCTGCATCAAAGGATAAGAAGAAAATCATTAAAATATTATATTTTCCTTGCACATATTGTTTGCTTAATTAGCACTACTACTAATTAATTCTACTTGCATCATTAATCCTACTATTGTTTATTTAAATAATAGCCTTAATTAGCCTATATAGTTCTATTTCTCTTCTGTAACTTAAGTAGTTTATTTCAATTTTTGTTCGTGTACATATTCACTTGTCTTCCTGTATCCCCAGGGGATTCTTCCAAGACAGCCTGTGAATGCCAAAATTCCTGGGTGCTCAAGTGCCTTATTTAAAGTTATTTGCATAAAGCCAGTCCTCCCAAATAATTTAAATCATCTCTAGATTACTCATAATCCTGACACAATGTAAATGCTATGTGCAGAGTTGTTATACTGGACTGGATTGTGAATAATCACAAGGAAAAAATCTGTACGTGTTCAGAACAGACGCAATTTTTTGTCTCTTGTATTTTCAACCTGTGGCTGTGGAGCTCTCACATTCGGGGGGCTGACTGTGTGGTCTCTGTTATTCTGCTTTTGAGAGTAATTTAATGCAGATCTTGAATAAAAATCAGAAATAATTCCATTAATTTCACTGGACTTCATAATTACATTTTCTGTTTATGAAATAGAAATAATATACCCAACTAAATAGCATGAATTTGAAGCTAGCAACCATTTTTTGCTAGGAGAGAGATAATATTTAACATTTTATAAGATAAAGATTGACTGCAATTGAAATAAATATTTCATGAGTGATTTAATAAAATAGGTACTAACTGCATTATTTAACAATGTACATCCAATCTGAAAGAAATCAGATAAAAGTCTTATCTTTAGCTTTCATCTAAAATGTCTTTTAAAAATTGGTGATCTCGGCTATCATTCCAAGTACACTGAAAGTATCGGTGTTGCTAACTTACACTGATTTGCTGTACAAAAGTATTTTTATTTCTAGCTAATGACACAGCCCTAAGGATCAGTATTGAGACCAGCTGAAAAGACTTGCTAATGTTTAAATTTGAAAAGCTATTTTTTTCTCATCAACATTCAGTATTTCACCAACCTTCTCACCAATATGAGTATTTTACTCCGATCCTCTCCCTTTTCTCCTGGGCTGTCCCCCAAGAATGCTGTGTTTTTGTCAAAAGTCTGGGGATGGAGCCCAGTTCCTTCAACAAAGATGATCACCAGTTCTGCCACTCCACTCAAGTGTCAGAACTGAAAACATGTCAATGTGGCCAAAACACCCTGTTTCTAGTGTTGGCTTCACTTTAATAGACATATACTTAGGACAGAGAAAGGGACAAGAAATCTACAAATCATGAACAGCCTTCTGGGTTAGCCTTGGAGATGTTCACATCCAGGAGCTGCCCCACCCTAGAGCCTAGAGAGGGAGGACAGAGTGTGTTTCTTTTGTATCCCGGGAGAAGGAACTTAGTGATGTCAATCCAGCTGGATTGTGTAATTCTGACTTTCAAATAAAATAAATAAATAAATAAAAAAAGATGAATGGGCATGGCATTTAAACTGGGTGAGAAGAGCAGAGAGGGCCTGGGGGTGGGGAAGGAGGCTCAGTGGAAAGGTGGTAACACCCATTAGAAGTCATGGGGGCACTGTTAGAGGTGGGGTCCCTTAGGGAAATGGTGTTCAGAGAACAGGATGATTGAAATGGAGATTGTAGAGAATTTGCTGATGTTGGTAATAAAACCTAGCATACTGCTAGTAGAAATATGTGAGTCACATATGTAATTTTGTTTTTCTACGATCACATTTTAAAAAGTCAAATGAAACAGGTGAAATTCATTTTAATAATATTTTATGTAACTTATATATCCAAGGTATTATCACTACAACAGACAATAAATATAAAAACTATCAATATATCATAAATTCTTTTCTTTTTTTACTATATTTAAAACCAGTGTGTATTTTACACTTAATTTGGCCAAGTTACATGTCAGGTGCTAGTGGCTGCATTTTGGACAGCTCAGGTCTGGGGGCTGACCACGAGAATGAAGCTTGGGGGTAGGTGGAAGACACATTCACTGCGAGAGATCAAGGACTGAGCACAAGTCATTTCCATGGATATTGAAATCACCAAGAATAATGATCGAAGAATCAGAAGCGACCATAAATCACAAAATCTATGTAAATACTGTGCTGTGATTGCATTTCCTTTCTTATACCTTCTTGTTGCATTATCTGCCTCTCCCACATCTCTAGGTTTTCAAGGGTCCCTCTCGGTTCTCTTCTTAGATGTTCCCAGGAACTGTCTCTAAGCTTGCTGCAAAGCTGTCATCCTTAAGACGTCTGTGGATCCATATATCCTGCATATCTAGAAGTCGTGTTCATCCTGGTGTCACAATGATTAAATTGGGTCTAGTATAGAATTCTCAGGCCTTTGATGGAATTTGCTTTCTAGAACTAAGCATTACTGAGAAGTCTGATATCAAGAGCAAGTGTTTGGCCTACCAGTTAAAATGCTGCTTGGGACATCCGCATCCCCTTTTGAAATGCCTGGATTTTAGTCCAGATTCTAGTTTCCTGCTAGCGTGCACCCTGGGAGACCGCAGATGATGGCTTGAGTGCTTAGGTTCCTGCCACCTACATGGGAGCACCCAAACTGAGTTCCAGGTGCTGCCTTTGGCCTGGCCCAGTCCCAGTTATTGTGGGCCTTTGGGAAGTAAACCAATGCATGAGATCGATCTCTCCCTCCCTCCCTCTCTCTCTCTCTTTTTTTCTCTCTCTCTCTGCCTCTCATACAAAACAAGTAAATAATTTTAAAAAGAACTTCTGTGTTTTGGAAGAATGTTAATCCTTTTGCAGGTAACTTTTTTTTTTTAACTTGAAAGCAGAGTTACAGAAAAGGTCTTTCATCTGCTGGTTCACTCTCCAAATGGTCACACCAGCTATGGCTGGCCGGGCCAAAGTTAGGAGCCTGGAACTCCATCTATGTCTCCCATATGAGTGCAGGGGCCCGAGCATTTGAGCCATCTTCCACTTATTTCCCAGGTACGTTAGAAGAGAACTGGATCAGAAATAGAGCAGCCGGGATCAGAACTGGTGCTGATATGGGATGCTAGCATTGCAGGCAGTGGCTTAACCCACGCTACCACAACACTGGCCCCTGTAGGTGACATTTTCTTTCTTTTCTTCCTTTCTTTCTTTCTTTCTTTTTTTTTTTTTTAAGATTTATTTTATTTGAAAGACAGAGTTACAGAGAGAGGTAGAGCCAGAGAGAGAGAGAGATCTTCCATCCACTGGTTCACTCCCCAAATGACTGAACTGATCTGAAGCTACAAGCCAGGAGCTTCTGACAGATCTCCCAACTGGGTGCAGGGCCCCAAGCATTGGGCCATCTTCCACTGCTTTCCCAGACCATAGAAGAGAGCTGCATCAGAAGTGGAGCAGCCAGGACTCAAACTGGCACCCATATGGGATGCTAACCCTGCAAGTTGGGGCTTTAACCCACTGGCCACAGCACTGGCCCCTGTAGGTAACATTTTCAAAAACTCAAGATGTTTTTAATTTCTTGCCATTCTGAAATTTCACAATCATGTTGTACTAGGATCCAATCAGGAGAGAGAAACCATATGAAGATGGGGAATTTAATGAGAGGCATTATTCCCTAGTACAGAGGATTATCTACTAAGAGGGATGAGGGGCCTACTAAGATGTAAGGGGCACTGCTAAGGGGAGAGCCCAGGAAAGAATAAACATGGAAGAGAACTTTCAGTAAAGTTGAAGGTCAGACCTCAGTGGAAAGGGTGTCAGTGTGGCCCACTGGATGGCAGAGGAAGTTGCTGAAATACAGGCCAGCAAACAGGAAGTCCCCCCAACGAGGATACTATCAGTGTCCCGGGAAGCTGCCCTCTGGGTTGCTGGCCAAATTTTCTGGTATGAACCGCTAGATTTCTTATACACCACCAGGAAAAAAGCATATGTTGGCTACTTTCTGGGGTTGATCTTTTATACAAAGGTTCGTGGAAAAATGCAGATAATAAAAAAATTATGCAAGTATTTCAGTTTTTGGCACCAAAATGAATGCATACTAACTCGTTACAACATGTCTGAACAGGGTCTAGCTTGAGGCACTAAGAAGGATAAGACATCATTGGAAAAGAGCCCCTATCAGAGCACCATGAATTCTGCTAAAATTGAAGCAAGGACAAACACCACATTCATGGTGAAGCTTGCATGGAGGAATGCTGAAATCACTGATGATTTACAAAAACTTGGTAGACTCAGTGCCCCAAAGAAATCAGCCGTTTACACGTGTATTAGGAGAGATGAGGCAATGTTGGAGATGAAGCCCGCAACAGCAGACCACCACATCAGTTTGCAAGGGAAAATCTTGTTCATGCCCTAACAGTAGAGGGCTGATGATCAACAACAATAACCAAAACCATATGTGGAATCTAATCTTTATTCATGTAATGTTACTTATTTCAAAGGCAGAAAACACACACACAGAGAGAGAGAGAGAGAGAGAGAGAGAGAGGAATCTTCCATTTGCTGAGTTACTTTCCAAATCCTTGCAACAACCAGGCTGAAGCCAAGAACCTGGAACTCAATCCGGGTGTCCCACGTGAGCAGCAGAGACCCAAGTACTTGCACCATCACCTGTTGCCTCTCCGAGTTTGCATTAGCAGAAAGCCAAAATCAGAAGCAGAGCAGGAACGTGACCCCAGGCGTCTGCTAGGGGATGTGGACCGGCGAGCAGTGTCTGAACTGCTCCACCAGATTAACCCCTGCCCTGTGGAATCTAAGAGTAGATGTCACAGACGTGGATAGGAGAACAGAGGTGACGGAGCCTGGTGGGGAGGGTTAGCCACTGCTCACCAAGTGCTAGTTAGATAGTAGAAGTAAGCTCGAATGTTCTGCACAACAAAGTGACTATAGCTAATGCGGATTTCAGAAATCCAGAAGAAGGGATTTTGAATGTTTTCACCACAAAAAAATGATAAAGCTTCAGGAGATAGAGATATTCACACTGATGTGAACAGTACACGGTTCATACGTGTATCAAAACATCACATGGTACCTACAAAAATGTACATTTTAAATGTAAATTTAAGAATAAATTAGAATAAATATACACATACCAAGTGACCCAGCCATTCTACTCTTATGTATTTACCCCAAAAAATGAAAGTCTGCTTCTATACCAAGTCTTACATATGAATATTCTTTATAGCCTTATTTGTGATAGCCCAAAATTGGAAATAACCCTTGTGTCCATCAACAGGTGAATGAATGAATTGTAGTGAATTTATGCACTGAATATTACTTAAAAATAAAAAGACTAACGGAGCCGGCGTTGTGGCATAGCAGATAAAGCCACCTCCTGCAGTGCCAGCATCCCATATGGGTGACAGTTCCAAGTCCCAGCAGCTCCACTTCCGATCCAGCTCTCTACTACAGCCTGGGAAATCAAGTAGAAGATGGCCCAAGTCCTTGGGCCCTTGCACCTGTGTGGGAGACCCGGAGGAAGCTCCTGGCTCCTGGCTCCTAGCTTCGGATCAGCACAGTTTGGGCCGTTGCAGCCATTTGGGGATTGAACCAGTGGATGGAAGACTCTCTCTCTCTCTCTCTCTCTCTCTCTCTCTCTCTCTCTCTCTCCTTCTCCTTCTCCTTCCCTCTCAGAATAACTCTGACTTTCAAATAAATAAATAAATCTTAAAAAAAGATTCCATACTACATTATTTCTTTCATTAAAAAAAATATAAAAAGGGGCTGGCACTGTGGTGTAGCAGGTAAAGCTGCCACCTGAAGTGCCAGCATCTCATATGGGTGCTGGTTTGAGTCCTGGCTGCTCCACTTCCTATCCCACCCCTGCTAATGGCCTGGGAAAGCAGAGGAAGATGGCCCAAGTCCTTGGGCCCCTGCACCTGGACGCAGTTCCTGGCTCCTGGCTTTGGCCTGGCCCAGCCCTGGCCATTGTGACCATTTGGAGAGTGAACCAGCAGATGAAGATCTCACTCGGGATGCCCTCATCACATCTTGGAGTGTCTGGGTTTCAGTCCTGGTTCCACTTCAGGTTCAGCTTCCTGCTAATGTGCACTCTGCAAGGCAGCAGGTGATGGCTCAAGTGTTGGGTCCCTGCCACTCGTGTGGTAAACCCAGATTGGGGTCCTGGCTCCTCCCTTTGACCTGGTTCAGTCCCAGCCATTGTGGCCATTTGGGGGGTGAATAAGCCAATGGAAGATCTACCTCTCTGCCTCTCCTCTGTAACTTTGACTTTCAAATCAATCAATAATTTTGTTTTAAAAAAAACTTGTAAAAAGTACAAACTTATCCATGGTAGTAGAAGGCAGATCAGAGATTACATAGGGATAAGAGAAGAAATAGAAGGGTTTTTGTTGGATTTTTGTTTTATTTTGTTTTATTTTTTGAAAATCAAAGAGAGAGAGAGAGATTTCAGCCTTGACTCTCTGGGCCCCCTTCGTACCACAGTTAACAAGGCCATGCATGCTCTGAGGCACTCATGCCCACACTGCCTGCCATAATTTTCTTTAGAAAGTGTGTTTACAATTTCTAGAGATACAACGTGTACTCTTCCTCCTCCCCCTCCTCCTCCTCTCTCTTTTCCTCATTCTTTTCCATCCCCTTTCCAGATTCAGGAATGCATGTTATCTTGTAGTGTTGAGCCCTCCCTATTCTATCTACAATGAAGATATTACCTTAGGAACCCCTTTATAATGCCAGCAAGTTAACAAGGGAATGAACCGGGATAAAGTTGATAGAGCAGAAATCAGCAAGAGACAACACCTTTAACTGAGTTTAACAGAAATTCGGGGCCTGTGAAAGGATTGGGAATTCATTAGACACCTTTCCCACAGGATGCGAGCTGAATTCAGGGCCAGGTGTCTCCTTAGACCTCTGGGGAAGCCATCAACTAAACTCCGTAACTTTAAATTAAGGCACAAACTGGGCAAGGGTAACATATTTTGAGGTTTTGATGAGATAAAGAATCACGGTACGATGCCCATGGAAATAGAAGGCTGATTACCATTGTGAGTTGGAGAAGGGGAGATTACACAGCACAAATGTGGCAGTGTGGCAGGGTGTTGTCTGCAGCACCACTCATAGAAGACAAAGAACAACGGGATTCTGGTTGGTTGCATTATGATCCCTGATGACATCCATCCTGCACAGGCAGCCAACTTCCTCTCAATCTTTTATTTTTATAGTATTCTTTTTTAAAAAAAATTATTATTTGGGGAGCCAGCATTGTGGCACAGCGGGTAAAGCCACTGCCTGCAATACTAGTATTCTATATGGGCACCGGTTCAAGACCTGGCTGCTCCACTTCCAATCTTAATCCCTGCTAATGGCCTGGTAAAACAGAGGGGGATGTCTCAAGTCCTTGGGCACCTGCACCCACATGGGAGACTTGGAAGAAGCTTCTGGCTCCTGGCTTCAGCCTGGCCCAGCCCTGGCCTTCATGGCCATTTGGAGAGTGAAACAGCAGATGGAAGAGCTCTCTCTCTCTCTTTCTCCCCCCCTCCCTCCTCTCCTCATTCTCTCCTCTGCCTCTCTTCTCTTTGTAACTGTACCTTTCAAATAAATAAAATAACTTTTTATAAAAATATTTTTATTTGAAAAGGAAAGAGACACAGAGAGAGATCTTCCATCTGCTAGTTCACCCTTCAGTACTCACAACAGCCTAGGCTGGTTCAGGCCGAAGCCAGGATTCAATCCAGATGTCCCATGTGGGCAGCAGGAACCAAGTTCTTGAACCATCACCAGAAGCTGGACTCAGAAGTGGAGCTGAGATTTGGACCAAGCACTGTGTTACGGGACGCAGGCATCCCAGGCAGCATCTAAACTGCGGTGCCCAACACCTGCCCCTCCTTCCAATTGCATTAAAGTGATTTGTAAGCACAACCAACCTTTTCAGAAATGATTGCTATTTCACACATACACTAGTGTTTAATTTCATCCACACATCAAGAATTGGAAGACAATTGTCATTTACATGCTGCCCATAATAGCAATGTTTTGGCTCCAGGCTCCCTCTACTGTCTCTGAAATAATAAACAAATGTTTTATGGCACCCTGGTGCTAGATTCCCATATTTATGAAAGTCAAAGCAAACAAACCAAATGCCCTCATTATGATAATCAGGAGTTTCAATATTTGGAGCAAGTTGGAAAGAATTTAAATTAATGAAATATTTATATAGATAGAACCATATGAAGCTGTCATTCATTGACTATTTCTTATCTACAAATGGCAATTTCACATGGCTCAACCTAATGTATAAAAAGGGAATACCACTCTTGTCAATGAATAGGGTGTGTGTGTGTATGTATGTGCAAATGTGTGTTGTGAGAGTACTTATCGCTTTTAATAAATAATCCCTATTATAAAATTCCCTATGTGCATAGGTTAATGATTATTCTTAAGCAAAATTAATGACAGGATTTAAGTCCAGGCCTTAGAGGAGTATATGTGTCCTTTTTTTCGGGGGAGGGGGTGGGGAGAAGAGAAATCTCTTGATCCAAAATGTGCTGTTGAGTATGTGTGTTCTACCTTGCGTTTAGAAGGAAGAAATCGGTCTTCAGGTTGGTAAGTTTGAAGATACAAAATGTTTCACACAAGAAAGTAAAGACTGTAGAAAAGCCCTGTGTTTACATGAGGAAATAAAATGGTGTAGTTAACATTTTAACTGTGAGAAGAGGAAGTAGAATAATTTGCATAGACTTCAAACAATCTCACAGCATTGAGAAACCAGCAAATCCTGACAAGAATTAGAGGTAAAAGCCAAAGTCAATACTCTCCAAATACCCACAATGTTTCCCGGTAACTAACGAGAATGCATCCTCTGGGGGAGTTCACACTTCACACAAAATAAATACGAATTCTCTTGGTGGTGGTTTTCAAAAAGTTAATATTTTACAGTTCAGAATTCTAGTTTCTTAAGTTTGCCTTTGACGCTCAAAGAATGCTCTTTGAAGTTATGTTTTCATATTAGTAGGAATTCAAAGGCCGGCGCCCCGCGGCTCAACAGGCTAATCCTCCGCCTTGCGGCGCCAGCACACCGGGTTCTAGTCCCGGTCGGGGCGCCGGATTCTGTCCCGGTTGCCCCTCTTCCAGGCCAGCCCTCTGCTGTGGCCCAGGAGTGCAGTGGAGGATGGCCCAAGTGCTTGGGCCCTGCACCCCATGGAAGACCAGGAGAAGCACCTGGCTCCTGGCTTCGGATGAGCGCGGTACGCCGGCCGCACCGCGGCGGCCATTGGTGGGTGAACCAATGGCAGAGGAAGACCTTTCTCTCTGTCTCTCTCTCTCACTGTCCACTCTGCCTGTCAAAAAAAAAATCATATTAGTAGGAATTCTGACTAAGAATGAACAATACATCCAACATTTGAAAGATGGTCCTCAAATCTTTATTTTCTATAATCACTGTTTATCACTTAAGTCATATGTCTAACATAGTGTCTCATAGATAATAAACGCTCCAGAAATAGTTTTTGAAACAATGAATTGTAATAGGAAAATTGGAAAGTTCCAAAACTGGGGCATGGTTCGGTAAAATTATGGATAAATTATGATTTATGCAAATTATATTATATAACCATTAAAATGTTCTGAAGATTTAAAGACATTGGGGAAATGGTCAAGAAAGAATGTTCAACAAAAAGGGATGCTAGCAATTATAAGCCATATAATATAAATTTTATAAAGTAAATATATATGTGTACACAAAAGACTAGAAGAAAAAAAGAATTACTGATTGAAGTTATTTTTGTGTTTCTGTTTGTGTGTTGCAAATTCTCTTTCATGAGCATGCATTAGTTTTATAACCAGAAAAATACTATATGTTATTCAAGCATTTTTTATAAGATGGTCTGCCAACATTCAAATCTGCAACAAGAATTTATCCAGGCTGGCACTGTGCGTAGCAGTTAAAGCCACCACCTGCAGTTTCGACATCCCATATGGGCACTGGTTCATGTCCTGGCTGCTCTACTTCCTTTCCAGCTCTCTGCTATGGCCTGGGAAAGCAGTAGAACATGGGCCAAGTGCTTGGGCCCCTGCACCCGAGTGGGAGACCTGGAAGAAGCTCCTGGCTCCTGGCTTCGGATCAGTGCAGCTCTGGCCGCTGCAGCCATTTGGGGCGTGAACCAGCTGATAGAAGACTCTCTCTCTCTCTCTCTCTTTCTTTCTCTTTCTGCCTCTGCTTCTGCCTCTGATTCTCTGTAACTATGTCTTTCAAATAAATAAATAAATAAATCTTAAAAAAAGAATGTATCGGCCGGCGCCGTGGCTCAACAGGCTAATCCTCTGACTTGCGGCGCCGGCACACCAGGTTCTAGTCCCGGTTGGGGCACCGGATTCTGTCCCGGTTGCCCCTCTTCCAGGCCAGTTCTCTGCTGTGACCCAGGAGTGCAGTGGAGGATGGCCCAAGTGCTTGGGCCCTGCACCCCATGGGAGACCAGGAAAAGCACCTAGCACCTGGCTCCTGCCATCAGATGAGCGCAGTGCGCCAGCCGCAGCCCACCATCCGCGGCAGCCATTGGAGGGTGAACCAACGGCAAAGGAAGACCTTTCTCTCTGTCTCTCTCTCTCACTGTCCACTCTGCCTGTCAAAAAAAAAAAAGAATGTATCCATTAAACACCATGGAGATTAATAAAGGTAGTTGTGATGAAGTGATTCCATATTTGTATGAGTGTTTGGCTTTTCCTTTTCACTTTGTTAGACCAAGGCCTCACAGGATAGGTCCTTTTGGTGATATATTCCACAGTCTGATTGTGCAGGTCAGACAGAGCTAAACAGTGCATCACTTGTATTACACTAATAACAACTTTCGCACCAAAGTTATGAATGATTTCTGAAGCTATACAAATATGGATGAGATGGAATGCTTTTTTCATCCACAGAGTATAACAGCCATCACTGGTTGGAATAAGCTCTGGGACAGGCGTGGTGTTTAATCCTCAGAGCTGCCCTGAAATTAGGTACTTTTGTTCACTTGTGTATTATAGAAAAAGTAATATCAACGAAATACTGACCAACTGTCACTTGCCAGGGCTTGTGTCTTCGGCTTTCCCTTTCTCTCTTCCCACCTTCTGAGCTGCAGGAGCACACAGTGCACACATCCCACTCTGTACTTGAAGCCCCTGAGTCCCAGGGTAGAAGCCAGATCCCTCCCAGGACTCCCTCAGTTGGAGAATATAACTTGTATTCTCAGAAGTTATCAATCTGTGTTTGCCCCTTCTCTCAGTAACAATAGATAAAGAAGATTGAAAACTGCATTTCACGAATGGACTTGAATTCTTCTCTTGGAGAGGGCTGGGAGGCAGAGACTAGGAAGACAAAGTTTAATCAGTCAGATCTGATGTTTTCTTACATTTCCTGGAGTAGAACAATGGGAAGAGGCAGTCAACTGTTACCTGTGTATCAGTGCTTAGCAAATTCAGCCAAGTAACGGTTGCAAGGTCGCTGATCAAGAAATAGAATGAAATTGTCTTGTTTGAATGAAAGTCTTCAAACATAAGACATCAGCTATGCAAGGGTGTTCCTGTAATAGAGGAGGTGGGGACTTGCTTAGCCGACTAGGAATGGGTTTGTCAGTGACTTCATTAAGTTGTTTTAAAACGTCCATTCTGGCATTTTTTCT
Source organism: Sylvilagus floridanus (assembly GCA_949820135.1). Lineage (NCBI taxonomy): Eukaryota > Metazoa > Chordata > Mammalia > Lagomorpha > Leporidae > Sylvilagus > Sylvilagus floridanus. The sequence goes on from OX463236.1 coordinate 113,859,528, forward strand.
TTGCCTCCCTCAATCACCCATGGCTCACAGGAGATTTAGAGAGTGAATGTGAACAGATGATTAAGAGAATTTCAAAATAACTCAGTCTCTCTACAAACTCTCGGTTCCTTCATGACCCAACTATTTTTATTGCATTCATAATAAGCATTGCCAGAGCTTTACATTTTTTATTTGAAGTTCACATCGCTTCTCGGCCTTTTGGCTAAGATCAAGTGTGTGAAGTTCACAGCCAACTGCCAAGGTACACATTCCCAGAGGGAACCTAACACCAGAGGCTAAATAGCGGTTATTATATGGTTATACTCGAAATTCAAATCCAGATTTGATTCAAATTCTCTCGCTTTTTTAAAAAGGCGTTGCTGAGCCAAGCAGAGGCCAGGAGCCAGGAACACCATCCGGGTGCGCCCCTTCGGGGGCAGAGGCCCAAGGGCTAGATCATTAACCGCTGCCTTCCAGGACGCTGGAGCCGGCGTGGAGATGGGACTAGATCCAGCGCACTCAGTGCCACAGGGTGGCTTAACCCAAAGCCTCACAGTGCCTGCCCCAACTCAGGACTTCTTTTACTCCACAAAGTTAAAACATCGACGAAGCCACCCTGCCTCTTTCTCTTTACCCTCTAGAATCAGGATCGCATATGGACACCTGCTTTTGTTGGTCCCTGGCACGTGCGCGGGTCTGTCCCCGGGGGAGCGCACCCGACGTGCCGCGGGGCGAACCCCCAGGACTGGGGTTCTCTTGGAGGAAGGGACTGTCCACCTCGCCCCCTCTGTGGCTCCCCGAGCTAGCTCCGCCCCGGCCCCGCCCACCTCCGTGGCCTCTCCCGGCCCCGCCCCCGGCTTCCGCCGCGCGGCGTCCAATCTCCATAGCGACGCGGCGTCTCGGGCCGCGCTCTCCAGAACCTGCGAGCGCCGGGCCGGGCTGGCTCTCGGTGTCTGCGCTTGGCGCGTCGGCTCCGGAAGGCTCCCAGCGCTGAGAGGCTCGGTGCACAGCCAGACCCAGCCGGCACTCCGGACGACCTCAAACCCTGCGCCTGAACCCGCAAACTTCTGTGCTCCTCCAGCTTTGGGCTCGGGGCCCACGGCTGCCGAGGCGCCGTCTTAGAAGGTAGGACCCGCGCGGCCGCGGGTGTGCCTGGCACTCGGCTTCACCTTCCCGATGGAGGTGGGCACCCAGGGAGCGGCGTTTGTGGCTGCGAAGGTGCGGGTGATAACCGGGCGGCACCACCATTTTTCCACCTGACTGGCACGAGCCACATCCCCGTCCCAATGCAAATAGCCACATTCCATTCAGGGCTTCTGGTTCCCGCTTCTGGACAAGGGGCGAGCACCCGCTGGCGGCTGTTGAGACGTCACTACTCGCTTAGCCATAAAAATGTTGGTAGAATTTGTATATATCACTTAGCTTCCAGCATTTTGCTTTCATCTTCCGTAAAATGGGGAGTTCTGATAAACGGATCACCTCTAAGGTCCAGCCTGGGTGGAATTTGACTTGAGACTTCTAAAATCAAGATATTATGGACTTAGGCCTACTCATACTCCTCCCCGCGCTCCTTAAAGTAACGCCAAGGCACCATGAGCAATTAAATTCCCGGTTGGCATAGGTAAGTTGGCTGAATCTGTTCTCGCTCTAGGAGCGCTCCTAGAAGTTGCTTAAATCCGAAAAGACACTGAAAACGTGTTTTGTTTCGTTCTCCTAAAAAAAAAAAAAAAAGTAAATACAGCGATCCCCAAATCCAATTTGTTAACTTTTTCCCTTGCTAATCGGAGTTGTTGATTTTTTCCAATCTCCGGAACAGAACAACAGCGCTGCTGGTTAAGTATGGAGTTGACCAGAGCCGCATGCGCACCTCTGCAAGGATTCCTCGCACCTGCTCCAGAATTCTACCGCTTCCTACCAAGCCCCAGCACTCAGCCAAAGGCCTCTCGGGCCTTCCACCCCTCCTCTGCCCCACAGTCTCATTGGCGCCCTTGGAACTGGCTTCTTTTGTCGGAGTACACCTTGCTAGGCTGTAAATGGTCATAATTGGGGTCACAGCCGCAGCGGCAGGAGGAGGAGTTGTAGCCATTGTAACTCTGGTAGGACATGAGTGTGCTGCTGTTACTATTAGCTTCTATGAGCTCTATGAAGCAGGTGGTATTTTTATCATCACTTTATAGGTGAAGAATGGACTCACAGAGAGGTTAAGCAACTGGCCCAAGACCACACAATTAGCTGAGATCTGAACATAGATAATCTGACTCCAAAGTCCTGGCTTCTGGCACTATATTATCATTTAAAGAAAATGTACAATATTTGCATTTAGCTCCTTTAAAAATGAATGTAATGAGTCATCATTGAAACCCGTTTTGTACACATATTTCCTGCAGTAAGCTCCTTGAGGATGGTGCCTGATCATTGTCTCTCTTTCCCACCTGAGCGTGTGGCTGTCTCTTCATTTATGCTTCGCCTGTCACAATACATGGTGTTTACAAGCAGGATGAAGAAAAGCTATGTTATGTTCTCCAGTATTGCAAGGGAAATCTAAAAAAAAAAAAAAAGGATATATTTTGAAATCTGGACTAGTTGTTTGGCTTTTTGTTTTCATCAGGTTTTTTTTTTTTGTCTTTTTTTTTTTTTTTTTTTTTTTTTTTTGTGAGCGAGAGGGCTCTCATTTGCTGGTTCACTCCTCCAATGCCTGCAGTGGCTGGGCCTGGAGCCCTGCCACGTCTTCCACATGGATGGGAGGAACCCAGTTACTTGAGCCATGGCTGCTGTTGCCTCCCCGGGTCTGCACTGGCAGGAAGCTACAGTCATGAGCAGGAACTGGGGATGGAACCCAGGTACTCTAACATGGGACGAAGGTATCCTAACTGGCATCCTGTTAGGCCAAACACCTTCCCCTGAAATCTGAATTTTAATATTGATAGCTCATTGTATTAAAGGTTATTTGGTCTATATAGTCCTAATAAAATCTATTTGGCCCTATTGGCTGCTGGTTAATTAACATGAACATAAAGGAATGAGTATATCAGAGGTGGGTTTTTTTAAATTGATTTTATTTATTTGGAAGTCAGAGTTACACAGAGAGAGAAGAGAGAGAGAGAGAGAGAGGTCTTCCATCTGCTGGTTCACTCCCCAGTTGGCTACAATGGCCAGAGCTGTGCCAATCCAAAGCCAGGAGCCAGGAGCTTCCTCCAGGTCTCCCACGCAGGTGCAGGGGCCCAAGGACTTGGGCTATCCTCTACTGCTTTCCCAGGTCACCGCAGAGATCAGAAGTGGATCGGAAGTGGAGTAGCTGAGACTAGAACCAGCACCCACATGGGGTGCCGGCACTACAGGCAGTGGCTCTACCTGCTATGCCACAGCGCAGGCCCTTCAGAGGATTTAATTCTATTTTAAGTACTACATCTTAAAACTCTGGGGTATATACATTTTGAATTAATCACAATTCAGTGCTCAAAAGCTACCATATTGGAAACTCTAGGCACCGGAGATATGTAACTCCATCTAGTAAGGAAGGCGGGCAAAGAATGAATGAATGAAATTATGATATTATATTTGACCTCACAGAAGGCCTCTTTTTTTTTTTTCTTGACAGGCATAGTGGACAGTGAGAGAGAGACAGAGAGAAAGGTCTTCCTCTGCCATTGGTTCACCCTCCAATGGCTGCTGCGGCCGGCGCGCTGCGGCCGGCGCACCACACTGATTCAATGGCAGGAGCCAGGTGCTTCTCCTGGTCTCCCATGGGGTGCAGGGCCCAAGCACTTGGGCCATCCTCCACTGCACTCCCTGGCGACAGCAGAGAGCTGGCCTGGAAGAGGGGCAACCGGGATAGAATCTGGCGCCCCAACTGGGACTAGAACCCAGTGTGCCAGCACCACAGTGGGAGAATTAGCCAAGTGAGCCACAGCACCGGCACCCTGGCAGAAATAATTCTGCACTGGCAGAAATTATTTTTCCCTAAGGGCTGGAATTATATCACATGAAACCTAGGAATTTCTGGAAGCCACATTTTCACCATGTGTAGAAAATCTGTCTGCAGTGAGAGAGAAGAGTAAGGGCCACATGTGAGGAGAAGCCGTGATGAGGCAGGGACAGGCCCCCGAGCCCTGGAACATGACCCGATCCACTGCTCTCCGCCCTCCACACAGCTTGGGAGTCCAGTGAGTCAGCAGCACGTTCCACACTGGATCCTAGCCAGAAGGCTGAGAAGCGATAGCAGCACATTCCTTCTTTGCCTGTGCCTGGTGTGGTTTCTGTATCTTGCAAGCAAGAACTCAGAGCAGTACAGCTAAGAACCCAAGAGCCCAGCCCATTCTCCTAGGAGGAGCCCTTCCTGACCTCTACCCAGCTGTGCCCCAACCCCAAGTTCGTTTTTATTTATAGAACACAGAATATTTTCAAACAAATATATGCACGTGATTATACCTTTACAAATCATCTTGCTGTATACATATTTAATGATATAATCCATCTTCTGGGTAATGCTTCTATGTAAGTATGTATTTCTTTTTTTCTTATAAAACAAGTATCTCTGCTTTCCCCCAACTCTTCTCAGAGTCCCTCCTCCCAATTCTGTGAGCCTTTCTTTTTGCCTATTAGAGCACTTTAAGCCAATCAAGTTACTTTATAATATTCCAGTGGTTTTGTTCATTCAGTCGCTGTCTGAATACCTTTAAGGTTATACACGACCCAGATTCATGAGTGAGAAGCCATGTCTGCTCTGACGAAGCTTTCATCGTTCCAGCCCTCTGGTTACTCGTCTACATGTGTTTTACATGCATTTCCTCGCCTGCTGCTTTTCTGCACCTGCTTCTTAAGAGTTTCCCAGGATTCTGTGCTCAGCCTTGTCTTATTTGAATATGGGCAGTTCCATTGATTCTCAGGTTCTGTGTCACTGTCCTGTACACCGTCTTTTCTCTGGAGTTCTGCACTGCTCTTCCAATGAAATAGGACAACAACTTGCCACTCCACCTCAGGATCTTCAGAGACAAACTCATCCCCAGAATGTGCTCCTCCTCTGGTACCCACATGCTCGTCATCCAAGCTAGAATCATCAGTGGCGACAGTTGACATTAGAAATGTATGTTGGAACAAGTGAGAACAGCCGTTAACTGCCAGGTGCTAAGAATGTAGGACTTAACCAGGAGGCAATAAAGAGTGAACCAAGGCTTTTAAGGGCTGAGCACATGATTAGATGTATCCTAGAAGAAATTCTTGGAGCTCACATTGTGATGCTGCAGGTTAAGCCAACGCCTGCACCACTGACATCCTGCATGAGCACCGGTTCCAGTCCTGGCTGCTGTGCTTCTGATCTAGCTCCCTGCTGATGCACCTGAGGCTGAAGTACTTGAGCTTATGCCGCCCACAGGGGAAAAACAGATGGAGCTCCTGGCTCCTGGCTGTGGCCTGACCTAGCCCTAACCAGTGTAGCCATTTGGGGAGTAAACAAGGAAATAGAAGTCAATCTCTCTCTCTCTCTCTCTCTCTCTCTCTCTCTCCCTCTCCCTCTCCCTCTCCCTCTCCCTCTCCCTCTCCCTCTCTCCCTCTCTCCCTAGCTCCACCTCTCCACCTCTCCCCCCTCCCTCTCTTTTCTTACTCTTTCTCCCTTTTCCTTCTTCTCTGTAACTCTGCTTTTCAAAAATAAAAACTAAATAAAAGGAAGAAGGAATTTTGTGGGGGATAAACCTAAGAGAACGGGATGGAAGAAGACTGAGAGGCTACTGGAATAGAGCAGAGCAGGAGTTGGCAAATTACAGCCTATGGGCCAAGCATGATTCACCACCTACATTTGTAAATGGAGTTTTATTGGAATGCAGACAGACACTCTCATTTTTTCCTAGATTGTCAATGATAGCTCTTAATTACAATGGCAAAATTTAGTCATTTCCACAAAGACCGTCTGGCTCAGGAAGCCTAAAATATTTAGTATCTGGGCCTTTACAGAAGAATATTTACTATCTTCTAGTCCAGGGAAAAAAAAATGATGCTATACAGACTGGGGAGGTACGCTTTTCTTACCCCACTCCAGTGCTCCCCTGGCTGTATCTGACCTCTTTTTTCATGCCAACTGGTTTGTTTTGTTCCAAGTTCAAGAGGCACAAATGGACATAAAGTAAGTCTTCCTCACATGCAAATCCTGCTCTTATCTCTTTTTGTTCCCCAGAGTCAACCAGTATTATCAGTTCTTTTCTGAGTTTCCTTTCAGATGTTTTTTATATATCGATAGTTATTTTTAAAGGTATATGATCCATACACCAGCCAGTCCTCGTTCTGCTCAGCTTACTATGTGCTGCTGTAACTTCACCCGAGTTCTAAGTTACTGCCTTTTCCCTGGTGTCAGTGATCTTCCTCAGCAAGTTCAGTACTTTAGGACTTGTGTGGTTTCCTTTGTTAATTAATTAAAAGCCCTCAGAGCGAGTCTGCTTCTCTCAGTCATGGGAAAGCCTCCTTTTGGTTGCCCTATGCATGCCTAGCCCTGTGTGAGGTCCCCCCCAGCTTGTCCTCCGGTACAACAGCAGGTGGTTTCCAGTGTCCCTCCCTTGTGCCAGGCTCTGGGCTAAACATTCTGCCTGGGTTGTCCCACTTAAGTCCTGTACTCAGTAAAGCAGGCACCACCGGGATCCCCACTTTTCAGATGGAAGAATGAAAACTTTGAGAAGGTAAATAACTTGCCCAAGTCCACCCGGGGAGCAGCAGATGTGAATCCAGTTTGTATTACTCTGCTCTGCCTGCTGTGGAGTTCAGTTTTATAAAAGGAGATTAAATGGGCTCTTCCTGGGTAATAAATAAATGATCAGGCTGGACCGAGCAGTGATGAGTCTCCATCAAAAGCCAGGACCTGCCTATCACAGATTTTTCCCTTCACCGGGTAAAAATGGGAGAGGAATTAAATGCACTGATGTGTCAGTCCCGGTAACGGATGGAATGTTGCGATCCATGAAGATCCTGGAGCTAGAATGGAGAGGAGGGCTCTAAGTAGAGAGGTGATGCTCTGTGAAAGTGAGCACCCACAGCACTGTGGGTGGAGCTGCGGAGGAGAAAGCTCTCAGCAGGTTATCTTACACCCTTTGTTAAGGCCCCATTGAATTCATTATGGCCTTGTTCCTGCTTCCCAGCTTTACTGCCCTGGAGAATTAGAGTAAAATTTTTCCTGTATCCACAGGATACAGGATCTTTTGGTTGCCCCCCAAAGATGCCTTGCTTTTATGATAGACTAAATGCAGCTCTCTCTATGCTTCCCAGAGGAATAATCAAACAAGAAAAGGTTTGGGGTGGGCATTTGGCAAAATGGGTCAGACTTCAGCCAACCTTATCCAGTATCACCTGAGTGCCTGGATTTGAGTCCCAGCTCTGTTCCCATTTCCAGCTAATGCACACCCTGGGAGGGAGCAGGTGATGGCTCAAGTACTTGGCTCCCCATGACCCATGTGGGAGACCAGGATTGAATTCTGGGTTCCCTGGCCTAGTCCCAGCTGTTGCAAGCATTTGGGAAGTGAACCAGCACATGGAAGGTCTCTGTCTATCTCTGTGAATCTCTTTGTCTCACATATAAAATGAAAATAGATAGCAAAAAACTTAATATAAAGTTATAAAACCTACTTTTTTACTGTTCATGGTTCTGGCTCTGAATTTGATACTCTAGAAATTCCTGAGCATCTTATGATAAAAATAATTTTTTAAAATCTGGCATAGGATGTGGGGATGAGTGTTAGATTGTAGAACAAGTAGATTGTTACTTATAAGAAATTGAAGTGTGGCCTCTTCTATATTTAAAAAGACCTTTAGAGTTTATTTTTCTGTTTACAATTGGAATGAATTGGAATAAATTACAATTGGAATTTTTCTGTTTACAATATGTAATGGGCTAAGTTATAGAAAAATCAAACCTGATGCTGGGTAACTTAAGTGAAAACTCATAGAGAAAACGGTGTGGCTTATAAGTATTGATAAACACATAAGAGAACTTCAAAAGGTAAGAATTATTGTTTTAAATGTTTGTTTATTTTCATTTGCATGAAAGAGCAAGAGACAGAGACAAAAAACAGAGCTTTCATCCCCTGGCTCACTCCCCAAAATCTGGGCCAGGCTGAAGCTGGAGCCCAGAACTTCGTCTGGGTCTCCCACATGGGTGGCAGGTACCCAAACATTTGAACCATCATCTGCTCCCTCCTGAAATGCACTAGTAGGAAGCTGGATTGGAAATGGAATAGCGGGACTTGGACTGACACTCTGATATGGGATGTGGGTGTGCCAAGTAGCAGCTTAGCTTGGTGCATCACAGTGCCAGCCCCAAGAATTATATTTTAAATGTATCTTTAGGTAAACCAAAGGTCAATTTCTGTGTTTATTTAACTGTATTAAAATTATTATGTCTTGAAATATCATGGAGCAATGCCATGATGTACTGGCCCACATATACTCTAAAGGGTGTTCTTCATTAACACCAGTAAACTAGAACATGGCAGACAGTTTGATTTCCATGTTGTGTTCTGTGCTGTTCTGTTGAAGTAGGGGAGAGAAATGGTGCTGTATAGGGGAACAGGGTGAGTGTGGTTTCTGGGGTCTGCTCAGTAGGAAAGGGGGGTCCTTAGCTTGCTGTTGGTTTTATTTGTATCTAGGTCTAAAGCCCAAGTTATATAAATCCAAAAGGATAACCAAGAATTAGAGGCATATTTGTACATCATTTTTTTCCCATGCAAAATTACTCCTATAACTCTTCTTTGAATTTGTAAAGATCTACATATTTGAAAGACAGAGTGGGGGAAGAGATCAGTCTTCCATCCAGTGGTACACTCTCCAAATCCGCCTAACAGCTAGGGCTGGACCAGGCTGCAGCCAAGAGCCCGGAACTCCATCCAAGTCTCTTGGTAAAAACAAGTACTTGAATCATCAGCTGCTGCCTTCCAGGCACAGTAACAGGAAGCTGGATCTGAGGCAGAAGCTGGACTGAATCCTAGGCACTTAGATACTGAATGTAGATGTGGTGTCCCAGGCTTAACCTGCTGTGCCACAATGCCTGCCCACCTATATCTCTTTTATAATAAACTCCCAGGGGAGATGATGAGAAAGGGAAGGGTTAATTTCTCTAGATTTTATTTTTAAATATACTCTCATGATCCTGAAGAATGAGGCTTTACAGTTAAGCTGGAAATAATGCTAGTAATTTAAAAATACATATTAAAAAATACTTAGTACCTTACTGATGACTGGGTTTCTGTTTCATTCATATTTTAAATTTATATGGGCATTCAGAGACTGTTTAAAAAAGATTTATGAGGAGTGCAGTGGAGGATGGCCCAAGTGGTTGGGCTCTGCACCCCATGGGAGACCACAAGAAGCACCTGGCTCCTGGCTTCGGATCAGCGCGGTGCCCTGGCCGCAGTGTGCCAGCCGTGGTGGCCATTGGAGGGTGAACCAACTGCAAAGGAAGACCTTTCTCTCTGTCTCTCTCTCTCACTATCCACTCTGCCTGTCAAAAAAAAAAATAAATAAAAAAATAAAAAAAAATTTAAAAAAGATTTATTTATTTGAAAGACAGAGTTACAGAGACGCAGAGGCAGAGAGAGAGAGTCTTCCATCCACTGGTTCACTCCCCAAATGGCTGCAATTGCTAGAACTGGGCCAGGCCAAAGCCAGCAGCCAGGGGCCTTCCGTGAGTCCCCCATTTGGGTGCAGGGTTCCAGGGATTTGGACCATCTTCTGCTGCTTTCCCAGGCACATGAGCAGGGAGCTGGATCAGCAGTGGAGCAGCCGGGATCCGAAGCAGCACCCACTGGCACTGCAGGCAGCGGCTTTACCTGATACACCACAGTGCCGGCCCCGCAGAGACTGTTTAAAAGAAAAAAATTATTTTATTTGAAAGGCAGAGTGAGACAGAAAGAGGTCTTTCATCTGCTGGTTCACTCCTCAAAAGGAGGGCTGGGCCAGGAGAAAACCAGGAGCCCAGAGCTCTATCCAGGACTCCTGTGTGGGTGGCAGTGGCCGAAGCACTTGAGCCATCTTCTGCTGCTTGCCCAGGTGTTTAGCGGGGATTGGATAGGAAGATGAGCGGCTGGGACTCAAAGTCGTGCTCTGATATGGGATGTGGGCATTGCAAGCTGTCTTGACCTGCGGTACTACACCACCAGTCCCTTCAGAGACTTATGAAGTAAATATTTTGGTTTCTTTTGCAGGAATTATTTAGATAAGATAGATGTTGTAAAACTGTGAACGTATGACTAATTTTTTAAGGATGCTTTTGATCTTTTACCATCATTTGTATAGTTTTGAAATAACTGGCATTAGTATAAAATTACATTTTAGTCTAATGAATAGAAACATTTATACAAAGGTTATTATTTAAAATACTTCAAATTGATGTCATAATGATAATGCTACTTTTTATTTATGCTTCTATTTTAGGCACCAAAAAAATAGGGTGACAGATTGCTAGTGTTTGATGCAAACGGTGAGTGATTTGTTACATAGTATGTGTTTGTCCAAATATTAAGAATATGGGAATGGTTGAATGTGATTGAATGACTTAGCAATTAAATCCTTTATTCATCTATATTCTTAAAAATCCTACATATTTACCAATTAGAAATTTGCTAGGAACACCTCTGTTGATGACATACTGAGGGTTCTTTTCCTTATTTTTCAGGAAAAGTGATGATTGAACCAAATGAAGCAATGTCAGAGTAAGAGGATGTCTTTGAGCAGCTGATCCATCACATACCTTTTAAGCAATTAGAACTAGATAATGCAACCATTTGTCACCCAATTAAATTTGAAAGGCCAGAAATGCATGGATTAGCACTGTGGCTTGTGCTTCACTTAAAGCAAGTGTTACATGGAAGATCATTTAAAATGAAAAATGAATTTTGATAAAAATGTAGAGGATTAGATAACATTAACTTCTTTTAATGCTTTAACACTATAAACTCTATATTTTACATATATAATAATTCTCATTGCTTATTCCTATTTCCCTTTGATACTTTTTTCTTCCAGAGTAGTTCTTTAAGTTGATATTTACTTTAAAATTAAGCAAATTATTTGTTTACTATAACATAAACTGTTTCTACTTATTAGGGAAAACAATCATCTCAGCTAGTTGAAAAACTAATGTTAAAAAAAAAATCACAATACTAGGGCACGCACTGTGGTGCAGTGGTTAAGATGCCTGTATCCTCCATCAGAGTACCTGTCTTCCTGCCACCTCTGCTTCCAATCCAGCTTCCTGCTAATGTGCACCCTGGGAGGCGCAGGTGATGGCTCAAGTAGTTGCCACTCATGTGAGAGACCCAGATTGATTTCCAGGCTCCTGGAGGGACCAGCCCCAGCTATTGTGGGCATTTGGGGAATGAACCAGTAAATGTAGGACCTCTCTCTCTCTCTCCCTCTCTCTCTCTCCCTCTCTCCCTCTCTCTGTCACTCTTCCTTTCAAATATAAATAAGTAAATAAATTTGAAAAATGTCTTTTTTAAAAAAATTGCAGTACAATATCACTTTAGTAACAAAGTCGTTAGTACCTGCTCTGTTCAAGGCATTGATTCTGATCATTCTTTTCAGCCCTTTCTAATATGCTCATCTCTTAGCTCCTGAAAAAAATTCCATTAGTCTGAAAAATTACAGTTTGAAAGTTGATCATGAGACACAGTCACTCATAGGAATTATTGATAGATGGGTAGGTACCATTCCAATGGGATTCTTCTAGTCAAATTCTTATTATTTTTGTTTATTTTGAATACTATTGGCTGAAAAAATTCTACTTTATACAACTTATATATTAACTTTCATGCTTAAAGCTTAAACTGTCCCTTGGCTTTTGTCATAAATTATAAATATTAAATATAAATATTTAAATATACTATTTTTATGTTAAAGACATAAGCCCATCAGTGGTGGAGCATCAATATGTATTTCCATTTAAGGTTGCAACTAATGAGAAAAAAAAACCCTTTAAGTATATCAATCTATGCATAATTAAATAATGATTACACAATTGAAAGCATATTTAAATCTCTAGGAAATGTTCAGTTGTCTCCAAGAAAAATGAGATGTAACCTTCAGTAATAATAATAATAATAATAGAAATCAAGGGGTCCTTGGTGAAAATAAAGTGTTGTTGTATCCATAAGGCCTGATGCTCATAGACTGTGATAAGCGATGTTGGAGCTTAGAGCAAGGGCTAATCCACATCCTGAGGTTGATAATCCCCAAGAATAAATCACAGTCTGGGCCAAAATAAAAAAAATGTAATGACTCCTTGTTTTCTTGCTCTCAGTAATAATTGCATCTGCCTATGAAACTACACTACTTTTTGCAGAGGCACACACGATCAGGTTCTCTATAATTCCTCTGTACACAAGAGCAGGGTAGTTTGTCAGCTTAGGTGCCTTACCCAGAACTGAAAGTGAACAGCACCAGGACTGAAAGAAAGGGTCACATAGGAAATATTTAAAATCCTGGGATGTCTTTTATTGAGGAAGAGAGTACTTCTCTACAAACTGGGTTAATTTTCTGAGCATGATTTCCACTCCACTGCATTGCTAACTGGTGAGGGGGGGTTTGCCAAAAGATGACCCGACTGGGTCAGGGGAAGCCGGAAGTTTTCTTTCTCTTTGTCCAGCAGTGCTTTGCCTTAGTCTTCTGATTCTTCCCTGTGGGCCCAGCACAGGGGTGTGGTTTCCATAAACCAGGAGTTTCAGTTGTCTGTGAACACAGGGCCCACTTTTATCATTTCCATTTTGCTCCCATGAATCCCTTGTATGAAAAATTTTATCTACCCAACAGATACTGGTTTTAATGACAAAATATTTTCAACAGTAAAAATAACTATATTTTGAATTCCGGACAGAGTTTTCTAGATCGTGAATCGTTGGTCCGTTGGGTTTTGATGTTGTTGTTTGTTGTTGTTTTGAGATGGAAAGCTCCCATCTGCTAATTCATTCTTCACATGCCAGCCATGACTGCGACTGGGCTGGGACTCGGTCTGGGTTCTCACACGTGTGGTAGGCACCCAACTACTTTAGCCGTTACTACTACCTCCGAGGCTGTGCATTAGCGGGAGCTGAAATGGGGAGCAGAGTGGCCCAAGTGTCATCTGAACCCCTGGGTCAAATGCCTACTCTAGGCCAGCGCGGCAGCTCACTTGGCTAATTCTCCACCTGCGGCGCTGGCACCCCGAGTTCTAGTCCCACTTGGGCGCCAGATTCTGTCCGGGTTGCTCCTCTTCCAGTCCAGCTCTCTGCTGTGGCCCGGGAGGGAAGTGGAGGATGGCCCAAGTGCTTGGGCCCTCACCCGCATGGGAGACCAGGAAGAAACACCTGGCTCCTGGCTTCAGACCGGCGCAGGGCTGGCTGTGGTGGCCATTTGGGGAGTGAACCAACGGAAGGAAGACCTTTCTCTCTGTCTCTCCCTCTCACTGTCTATGACTCAACCTGTAAAAAAAAAAAAAAAAAAAAAAAAAATTCTGTCTTATAGTTTTTCATTATGTAATCACGTTTTTAGAAACTTTTTCAAAATGAGTGACAAGTTTGTTGTTGTTGTTGTTGTTGTTCCTGTTTTCACAAGTAAACACCTCTTCAGACCCAAACCAAGATTTGCAAGAAAATGTTACACCTCACCAACACAAGTCTCTCTCAGTGTAGCTAAGACATTCTCAGGAAAGTAAGTTTTTTATTGAATTTTGTTTTTATGCCCATGTATGATAAATATAAATCATCTTAAGGCAAAGTTTAAAGTATAAATCTCCTAAAAAGCTGCTAATTCTAACAGAAATTTGGGGGATTTCCTAAATATGACTATACTCTTAACACACTAAGAAAAAAATCTTAAAACCTATGTTTATCCATTCTTTAGCGTAAATATGTTCCAATGAAATAGCTAACATGACCTGAGTTTGTAACTTTAGTAACTACTTTTTTTTTTAAAGATTTATTTTATTTATTTGAAAGACAGAGTTACATAGCGAGGTAGAGCCAAGGGTGGGGGTGACCACAATGGCCAGAGCTGAGCTGATCCAAAGCCAGGAGCCAGGAGCTTCTTCGGGTCTCCCTCACAGGTGCAGGGATTTGGGCCATCCTCTGGTGTTTTCCCAGGCCATAGCAGAGAGCAGGATCAGAAGTGGAGCAGCCAGGACACAAACCAGCACCCATGTGGGATATCGGTGCTGCAAGCCATGGCTTTAACCCGCTGCACCACAGCGCCAGCCCCTTTAGTAAGTACTAAATTAAATACATTCCATTTCCAAAGGACATTATTATATAAAGTAAGATTTGAATTTTTCTTGGTTGTAATTGTATTTAACTTAAAGCTAATGAAAACAAATCTTTTAAAGTGGACTAGTGGGCCAGTGCCGCGGCTCAATAGGCTAATCCTCTGCCTTGTGGCGCCGGCACCCCGGGTTCTAGTCCTGGTCGGGGCTATGGGTTCTGTCCCGGTTGCCCCTCTTCCAGGCCAGCTCTCTGCTGTGGCCCGGGAGTGCAGTGGAGGATGGCCCAGGTGCTTGGGCCCTGCACCCCATGGGAGACCAGGATAAACACCTGGCTCCTGCCTTCGGATCAGCCACGGCTGCCATTGGAGGGTGAACCGACGGCAAAAGGAAGATCTTTCTCTCTCTCTCTCTCTCTCTCTCTCACTGTCCACTCTGACTATCCAAAAAAAAAAAAAAAAAGAATGATATACAACAAATGTCAAGTAGAAGTAGAATTCTAATCAGCACAAATTATTTGTAATGTTTTCCACAAAGAAGCTATTTTTTAGTCATTTTATTGTTGGCATATTAAATTGTGTATTTGTATCAAAAATAGTGTGTGTGTTTGTGAACCCATAGAAAGCATCAAACAATTTTAACCTAAGTAGTTTTTTTTTTTACTATATTCTTAATCCTTAGGAAAAAAGTCTCTTCCAGGAACACTGAAAATAAAGTTTCCTTAGAGCATTCTGGAAAAAGAGTATCTTCAAAGGGTATTAAAAATCAAGATATCGTATCAAGTCTTCAATCTGACCTATGGTCCTCTTCCTTCTTAAAAGAAAGCACAGGTAATAACATTTGTTTTATGAATTGAGCAACTGTGGCTTCTAATTCAGCCTCCTTTTCTGCAGCCTTTGGGAGCTGACAACTCAAGTCTGGAGCAAGTCTTGGGAGTCAGTTTTTCAAATCATGTACTGACTGGTGATTCTGATACAGCCAGGGTTAGGGTCCTTGAGTATACATTACATAAGATGACAATGATAGGGCTTAAATCTTAGAATGAATTTACATACCCGTGAAAGCATTAACCAATTCCATTCATTTAACAAATGTTGAAAACCAGTATGCCAGAAGCTGTAGATAAAATAGCAAAATAAAAGTTCTTGCTGTTATAAAATTAATATTCTAGTGAGAGACAGCCAGCTATTTAAAATAAAACACATAGAGCAGATGTTTGGTGCAGTGGTCAGGTTGTCATTTAGGATGCCCACATCCCATTTCTGAGTGCCTGGATTTGAGTCCTGGCTCTGCTTCTCACCTAGCTTCCTGTTAATAACGAACATCCTGGGATGCAGTATGTGATGCCTCAAATCCTTGGGTCCCTGTCGCCCACATGGGAGACCTGGATTGAGTTCCAGCCCCTTGCTTGGCCTGGCCAAGCCATGGCTATTGCAGTCATATGAGGAGTGAACCAGCAAATGGAAGGTATCTGTCTCTCTCTTCTGTCTCTTTCTCTCTCTGCCTCTCTTCCCCCTCTCTGCATTTCATATAAATAAGATCATTTTTAAAATGTAAGAACAAGATAATTTTAGGTTGTGATAGGTGCTATAATGTAGGTAAATAGTACCTTTAGGGAAGATTGTTTGATCTAGGCATCAGGAAATTCCCCTCATGAGGTTGGCTGTGAGTTGAACAAGGCAGTTCCTATGACATCACAGGATGTCCTTAATTCCTTATTGTGACCTTCCCCTGATGACATCAGTGTGGTGAGTTGGTGCAGAGGCTGGGTGAAGACTGGAAGATTAAGGTGGTTGAGAGCCAATGGAGACAGTAAACGAGATAGATGCAGGTAGCTGGAAGGCCTGAATAATCCAGCCGTTGCTCCTTAGGAAGGACTTGGTATCG
Organism: Sylvilagus floridanus; assembly: GCA_949820135.1. Taxonomy (NCBI): domain Eukaryota; kingdom Metazoa; phylum Chordata; class Mammalia; order Lagomorpha; family Leporidae; genus Sylvilagus; species Sylvilagus floridanus. Next base: position 113,875,594 of record OX463236.1, read on the forward strand.
CTTTTTAGGGTAGCATTTTTGCTTTAGTGTTAGTCTCCCCCCCCTTTCTCTCTGCCTGTGTTTTCTTAGAACTGTCTTCTGTCTCTTTGGGTCTGTTTTCTTAGCATTGTCTTATCTGGAACTCTCCTGGGCTTCCTCATATTCTTCTTTCTAACACAAGCATCTATACATTATTTAGACTAGCTCATGGCCACACTCTCATCAAAGAGGGCATTGCACAAGACTTCTCAGGCACTCACAATCTTATGTGAAAGGGGTTGGTGTAATACAAGTTCAGTTTGAAACTGTGAAAGGTTTTTCTGAGACCAAAGGAGCTAGCAAGCTCACTCAAAGTGTTTCCCAAGGAGATGATTTTAGGAGACACAGAGTTAAGCTTTAAAAATTATTTTGATGGTTTTATATGTGTGTGTATATATATATATATATATATATATGTATTTAATGTATATTAGAAAAAATAATGCAGAATGTAGTGGGGAATACAAACTCTGGGGTGGGCATTTGGTGCTGTGGCTAAGGCACCCCTTGGGATGCCCGCATCCCCTAATGGAGTGCCTGGGTCCCAGTCCCAGCTCCATTTCTGGCTCTAGCTTCGTGCTAGTGCACACTGTGGGAGGCGGCAGCTTATGGCTCAAGTACTTAGGTCGGTCCCTGCTATATATATTGGAGACTCAGATTGAGTTCCAGGTTTCTGGCTTCTGCCTGGCTTGGACCTGGGTGTTGTGTGCATTTTGGGAGTAAACCAGTGAATGGAAGATCTCTCTTTGTCTTTATGTCTCTCTGTCATTCAAATAAATAATTTTTAAAACAAATGGTTATGAACTCTAGAGTCAAACTGACTCCCAGAGCTACTGCTTACCAGCTATGTGAAGCTGGGCAGATTATTTAACTTTTCTGTCTTTCCATTTCTGCTTCTCTAAATGGGAATAAAAGCAGTACATACTCCACTTGGCTGTTGAGAGAACTAAGTGAGCTTATATATATATATATATATATATATATATATATATATATGTAGAGCTCAGAAGGGTGATGACATCACTTTCTTATGCAGATTATGTTACTTTTATTAGTATATCTTGGATAATAATAGGTTTGAGCAAGTTGTAACTTTTCCATGTATGTTGATCAAGTCATATATGATCTGTTTTAGGTGAAGGGGTCCAAGATGCAGTGATTGCAAAGCAGGAGAAAAGTGGTGAATTCCGCCTTCAGGAGACGGATGATAAGTTGTCGGAATCAACAGACGATGATGGTGAAGGTGACGCCAATGATAAAGACAGTAACCCCAGAAAGGAAATCCGAGCCCCGCTAGAGTTAATGGCAGAAGTAAGTGTTACTTGTACATTATAATTTAAGAAACTTAACAATATTCAAGTAACTAATATATAGCCTTGAAGATTTAAAAGATTAGTGAAGAGATCCTTGCTCACATACCGATGCTTACCTGGATATTCATCTCTCCTGGTACTTTCATCGGGTGAGAGATGAAGAAGACTCTTAAAGTGCCAGACAGCACTCTGTTAAGGCAGAGGCATGAGTACGAGAAGTTTGTGTATAAAATTCTCTAAAGACTGCTTCAAAAAATGCTTTCCACATACTGGGCACCATGCTGGTTGCTGGGGTAGAGGTTAAGAGAGATGTGTCCTTGTCCTTGAGAACAAGAACATATGTAATTACAATAAAATGAAATGCATGCTAGTCAAAGTATTAAGTTCTCTGGGAACACAGCGACTTAGATGAGTAATTGAGAAATGAGGCAGGAGGAACGAGAGATAAGAAAAGTACTTTTAGAAGAAGAGACATGAGTGGAATCTTAGAAACTTGAATGAAGATAGAAGTATAAGAATTCTCCGGTAAACAAGAGAAGGCGGCATTCCTGGGACAGGAGATCGTATGTGCAGAGCCATTTGAAACTCGAAACGTCACACTCAGAAATTGTCCATAAACATTTATTGATGACTCTATGGAGAACAAAACAATTTTTGCCTCAATTATGATATCACAGTCTACCTTTAATTAGTATTATACAACTTCAAGTACATTGTAAGAACTTCATAACCATTCACTTTTATTTCCCCTTCTCATACTTGTATTGCCATACATTCCATTTCTACTTATAAGCTCCCGTAATACCTCATCATTATTTTTGTTTTAAATGGTCAATTATCTCTTTTTTTGTTTGTTTGTTTTGACATGCAGAGGGACAGTGAGAGAGAGAGAGACAGAGAGAAAGGTCTTCCTTTTTCTGTTGGTTCACTCCCCCAAATGGCTGCCACTGCCAGCGCGCTGCACCGATCTGAAGCCAGGAGCCAGGTGCCCCCTCCTGGTCTCTCATGTGGGTGCAGGGCCCAAGGACTTGGGCCATCCTCCACTGCACTCCCGGGCCACAGTAGAGAGCTGGACTGGAAGAGGAGCAACCAGGACAGAATCCGGCACCCCAACCGGGACTAGGACCTGAGGTGCCGGCGCCACAGGCGGAGGATTAGCCTAGTGAGCCATGGCACCGGCCTCTTAAAGAGATTTTTAACATCTTTTAGAATATGCTTTTAACTTACCTATCACTATTTCCAGTGTTCTCCTTAACTTTCTGTGGATCCAATTTTCTACCTATGATTTTTCTTTCACCTGAGAACTTCCTGTAGTATTTTTGATGATACAATTATTCTGAAAATATTCTGTTTGAAAACAATCTTAGTTTTTGCCTTCATTTTTAAAGTCTATTTAGAGAATTATGGGTTGTGAGTTTCTTTTTTGTTGTTGTTTTTTTTTTGTTTTTGGTTCTTGAAAAGTTGCTTCATTATCTTAGAGCCTGCATAGTTTTATATGAGATGTCTTCTGTTATTCTTATCCTTAGTTGTGTATAATATGTCTTTAAACATTTTTTCCTCTATATTGTTACATCTGGCAATTTGCTTATGATGTGCCTACATGAGGTTTTCCTCATGCTTCTCTTGTTCATTGGAATTCTTGGATCTATGGGTTTATAATCTCCATCAGGTTTGGAAAATGTTATTAATCTATTTTTCTGACTTCTACTTTCCTTCCCTTCATCTGAGCTGCAGTTGCTATGTGATAGCTACCCAATAAGGTCCCAAAGACCACTAATGTTCCATTTTTTTTTCAGTTTGCTTTTTCTATATATTTCATTTTAGATCATTTCTATAGCTTTGTCTTCAAGTTCATGATCCTTGCAGGGTACCCTGCGGTTAATCTCATCCTGGGTTGTTTTTTATTTCAGTTATTGCATTTGTCATCTCTAGAAGTTCTGTTTAGTTTTTTATCATTTCTCTCATCATTATTTTCGTATTTACCTGTTTTTCAGCATGTGATACATTTTTGTAACAGCCGTTTGAACTTACTTGCCTGCTATTCTATCATCTTTGTCAAGCCTGGTTTAGTTTCTATTTAATCAGTCTGCTTCTGCATAGGAGATTTATTTTCCTGCTTCTTTGCCTGCCTAGTAATTTTTCACTGAATCCTAGTTGCTGTAAATTTTACGTACAGAGTACAAACTCTTTCTTTGTTTATTTGTTTCTTTTAAGTATGTTGGACTTTGTTTTGAGACATAGTTAAGTTAGTTGGGTGCAGGTTTTTATTTTTGATCCTTCCTTTTCAGCTCTGTTAGGGAAGTTCCAGGATAGCCTTTATAGTATAGGGATTCTAGTGTATTTATGAAGATAAATATATTCTAGTCTTTTTATGAAGTTCTAGTATATTTATGAAGAGTCTTCCCGGTGCTCTGTGGATTAGAAAGCCCTCCCACTATGGTGGTAACAGCCTGAGTTCATTTCGACCCTCTGTGAGGTCTAGTGATTATTCTACCTGCTCATTAGAATAATTCTTTTTCCCTTCTTAGATAATTTCTTCACACTCATTTGTAGATCAGTACGAGCCAAGAACTCACAGAGATGCCTCTGCAGATTGCTGGAGCTCTCTGTCTTTGTGAAGCTCCCCCTTCTCTTGAAAATTATAACCTCTTGGGGCCGGCGCTGTGGCGTAGTAGGTTAACGCTCCGGCCTGCAGTGCCAGCATCCCATATGGGCGCTGGTTTGAGACCCGGCTGCTATACTTCCAGTCCAGCTCTCTGCTGTGGTCTGGGAAAGCAGTGGAAGATGGCCCAAGTCCTTGGGTTCCTGCACCCACCTGAGAAACCTTGAAGAAGCTCCTGGCTCCTGGCTTCAAATTGGCATAGCTCCGGCCATTGTGGCCAACTGGGGAGTGAACCCTCTCCCTCCCTCTCCCCCTCCCCCTCTCCTTCCCCCTCTCTGTGTAACTCTGACTTTCAAATAAATAAATCTTAAAAAAAAGAAAATGATAACCCTTTGGCTTCTGTGCTGTTTGGACTCAGAGATCACTAGTCTCTGTTGGATTCCTTTTTCCCCTGCTGGTGCTTGAAAACAGTCTGCAAGCAGTAAGGAAAAGCACCTGAGGATCCACTTGGTTCCCCTTCTTTCAGACATCTCACTGTCCTGTGACGTTTGTTGTCGAGTTCCTGAAAGCTGTTGTTTCACATATTTTTGTCCAGCTCTATGGCTGTTTAAGAAAGGAAAGTAAATAGGATCTGTGACTTCAGCATTTCTAGATTCCTCAATAGATTGTTAGCACAAAGAGGAATGCATTCAACCAAAACGCTAACCCTGGAATCATGAAAGGAAATCCATCATATTTACTTTATTTTCCTCCTAAAATAAAGCACATATAGGAAAATTTGAAACTTCCTAATATTATAAGGTGCTTCTAAGAAGTAAAAACAAATACTGGTGCCAAGTGTTAGAAAGAATTCACTTAACTGATTCACTTATCTTCCTCTTGGCATCTAAATCATGAACTACAGAACATTCAAAGACCCTACTACCATAATCAAATTCTCTGGAGTCGTTTATTTTCTTCTTTTTTTCCTCCAATATTCAGTTACAACAGTGATCCATTCAATCTTTTGAAAATAAAAATTCAGATAGTATAGGCCGGCGCCGTGGCTCAACAGGCTAATCCTCCGCCTTGCGGCGCCGGCACACCGGGTTCTAGTCCCGGTCGGGGCACCGGATTCTGTCCCGGTTGCCCCTCTTCCAGGCCAGCCCTCTGCTGTGGCCCGGGAGTGCAGTGGAGGATGGCCCAGGTGCTTGGGCCCTGCACCCCATGGGGAGACCAGGAAAAGCACCTAGCTCCTGGCTCCTGCCATCGGACGAGCGCGGTGCGCCGGCCGCAGCGCGCCGACTGCGGCGGCCATTGGAGGGTGAACCAACGGCAAAGGAAGACCTTTCTCTCTGTCTCTCTCTCTCACTGTCCACTCGGCCTGTCAAAAAATAAAAAAAAAAAAATTCAGATAGTATGAGATTTCCTATTTTCATATACCTGTGTTATATCTGTGCATAAGATGTTTTGTTTTCAGAATATATCCATTTAAAATTTTCCCAGCTTTCTATTTTGAAGTTTTTCAAACCTATACAAGATTTGAAATACTAGAACAACAGAAAGCTATATAGGCTTCACCTAGATTCACTCCTTGTTAATATTGTGCTACATTCATTCTATCGCTCTCGTTCTCACTTGTTAGATGAGGCATAGACATAGCTTACTTGTGGCTGAAACATTTTAAAGTTGCAGATGTCATAAAACTTCAACCCTAAACATTGAAGAATGAGTTTCCTAAGGATAAGTTTCTTTTTTGGTGTAATGCTATAACCTTATTTTATCTAAAAAAAAAAAAAAAGTCTGTGATATTATATAATATTCTACACAGATTCAACCTTCTCAATTTATCTTTTTTTTTTTTTTAAAGATTTATCTATTTATTTGAAAGTCAGAGTTATAGAGAGGCAGATGCAGAGACAGAGGTCTTCCATCAGCTGGTTCACTCCCCAAATGGCCACAATGGCCAGAACTGGGCTGATCCAAAGCCAGGAGCTAGGAGCTTCTTCCAGGTCTACCACGGGGGTGCAAGGGACTTGGGCCATCTTCTACTGCTTTCCCAGGCCATTGCAGAGAGCTAGATCAGAAGTGGAGCAGCCAGAACTCGAACTAAACCATTGCCCATGTGGGATGCCGGTGCAGCAGCCAGCGGCTTTACCTGCTATGCCACAACGCTGGCCCCTCTACTTCTACCTATTTAAATTTTTTAATAATAAAGGACGTTTAAAATGTAAGCAATAGCTGCATCTTATACTGATCAAATTCTCTGATCATAATAAATAACATTAACAAGGGGCTGGCACTATGGCACGGTGGGTGGAGCTGCTGCCTGCAGTACCAGCATCCATATTGGGCTCCGGTTTGAGTCCCGGCTGCTCCACTTCCTATCCAGCTCTCTGCTATGACCTGGGAAAGCAGTGGAGGATGGCCCAAGTCCAAATTAAGACCACTTTAAACAAAAACATTCTTATAGATAACACTTGAATCAAAAATAAAAATCAGGGGCCAGTGCTGTGATGCAGCGGGTTAACGTCCGGGCCTGAAGCACCGACATCCCATTTGGGCACCGGTTCTAGTCCCGGCTGCTCCACTTGCGATCCAACTCTCAACTATGGCCTGGGAAAGCAGTAGAAGATGACCCAAGTCCTTGGGCCCCTGCCCCCACTTGGGAAACCCGGAAGAAGCTCCTGGCTCCTGGCTTCGGATCAGCGCAGCTCCTGCTTGTGGCCAATTGGGGAGTGAACCATCAGATGGAAGACCTCTCTCTCTCTCTCTCTCTCTCTCTCTCTCTCTGCCTCTCCTACCTCTGTATAACTCTTTCAAATAAATAAATATTTTTTAAAAATAAATAAAAATAAAAGTTAAACTTAATAAACTTTTTCGAATATAGTGATAGTTATAATACCAAATAATATGAAGTTTTGGGGGCAGGCATTTGGTGCAGTGGTTCGGGCACTGCTTAGGACACCTGTATCCCATATTAGAATGTCTGGCTCAAGTCCTGGCTCTTCTGCTTCCTGTCCATGCTGTTAGCTTCATACTAATTACGTACCCCAGAAGGCAGCAGGTGATGGCTCAAGTACTTGGGTTCCTGACAGCCATGTAGGAGAGCTGGATTGAGTTCCCAGCCCCTGGCTTTGGCCTGGCCTCGCCTTGGCTATTGCAGGCATTTGGGAAGTGAATCTACAAATGAGAAAACTCTCTCTCTTTCTCTCTGCCCTTCAAATAAAATTAAAATAAACTGATTTAATTTAGCAATCCTTTAAAAAATTTGAAAGTTTCAAATGCTTTTATGATAAAGATATAATGACAGTAAGTGAGCTAAATATTAATGCCAGAAATTAGAAATATAAGAAAATAAACATAAAAGAAAACAAGAAAAGAATGTTTAAAAGAAACTAATAATTCAAAGTTGAACCCAAATTAACATATCTAAAGCTGAATGCTGGAAAAAAGAGTAACATAAATAAGCCACTGGATGTAATTAAAATGGGAGAAAAACACAAATAGGCATGAAAATGTCTTAAACTTAGACAAGAATAGGTTTTGAAGATATAAGAATTCCATTGGATGAATTGAACATAGCATGTAGTAATATGTAATAAATTAGAATTTAATGAAATTATTTATAGAAAATCCCTAGAAAAATTCTATTTACTTTAGAAAACTATATTTTTAAAAACTCATGATAGGGGCCGGCGCCGTGGCTCAACAGGCTAATCCTCCGCCTTGCGGCGCCAGCACACCGGGTTCTAGTCCCGGTCGGGGCGCCGGATTCTGTCCCGGTTGCCCCTCTTCCAGGCCAGCCCTCTGCTGTGGCCCAGGAGTGCAGTGGAGGATGGCCCAAGTGCTTGGGCCCTGCACCCCATTGGATACCAGGAAAAAGCACCTAGCACCTGGCTCCTGTCATCGGATGAGCACGGTGCGCCGGCCGCAGCGCGCCATCCGCGGCAGCCATTGGAGGGTGAACCAACGGCAAAAGGAAGACCTTTCTCTCTGTCTCTTTCTCTCTCACTGTCCACTCTGCCTGTCCAAAAAAAAAAAAAAAAAAAAAAACCTCATGATAGAAACAGGAAACTAACAGAATTTCTTCTTAAAATTGTATCTAGGTACTTAGCAAACATCTGGAAATGTGTGAGAAGTGTCTTTTTTGCATTACTTAATTCCTTAACTCTTGTAGAGTAAATCTCATGTCCCTGCATGTGGTCTAGAATATGCATTACACAACAAGAAAATTTAAAATATAGAATTGCTTTTTAATGGACATAGTCTGATTCATAATAGAATGTTAGCTTGGTAAATTGTACCCTAAGTAAAAAAATACAAGAATATTTAATGTTATGGAAAGGAAATGGTCACAATATGAGGTTCATTTTTGGAAAGTTACTGAATAATCCTAATTTTTGCAAGTATGTGGGTTCATTTATGGAAAAACATATATGATGATGATAATCTCCAGATGGTAGAAATAAGGGTGCTGTCTTATTGGAGACAGAATATGTTTATTGAGCTTTAGATTCTCTAAAAAATACATGAATTACTTTGTTATAAGAAAAATATAATAAAAATAGTAAAAACAAAGTTGGATGATATAAGAGCAATGCCAGAAAAATACTGATGTTCATAATTATAAGTCTACAAATATTTCAATCAAGTAGTGCCACATGGTTAGGGTCTAGGTTTATCAATGAAATCTCTACCTCAGCCCAGGGGATATCGAAATAAAGTGACCCATGTCCTCACTCTCTGTGCCAGATGAATCAATGCATGTATTCTCAGATTGTTCCATAGAATTGCACAGCGTGACTACAGCAAAAAAGAGGTAAACTACACGATGTTGTCTTGGCATCAAAAGTCCTTAAATATCATTTGCTTGATTAAAGACTCACTCCTAGAAATGTATGTAAATATTAAAATAAAACAACTAATTATTATTGAAATATTTTCTAAGAAGTTTTATAGCTGATGTTTAAATTCTGTCTGAAACTACTTATCTGAAGAATTTAATGTTTTCCAGTTCCTGAGAGCAGAAATGGGCCGAGACTACCATCTGGCAAAAAAATTATGTCAGATGAGTAAGTACAAAATACTTCCACATTTCCTAGTCTTCTTTTTGTTCCTAAAAATAAATTCCATAATATGTAAGATGGTTTGAGTTTTATAAGCCTAGTGAATTCCATGATGGTGTCTCAGTGATTTCTTAATGTACGTTCAATTCATTGGTATAAGGACTAATTTGGATTTCTAGAGTAGCTTTCAGTGGAATAAACTAATGTAGACTAACATAGACAAGTTCACCTCCATTGTAGAATAGATCAAAATCCTTACCCTGATGATAGTGGGTTCGTAATTTTATACCTTTAGTTTCAAAGAAGTGCCAGGTGGTACAGCAGTCAATGCTACTTAACATGCATTTATTCCACAAATATACGAGTGTCCATCTGTGCCAGGCACTGAAAATACAGTAGTCAACAAGATAGGATTTTTTTTTTTTGAAAGATTTATTGATCTATTTCAGAGACAGAGGGTTCTCTTCCCAAATGGCTGCAATGGCCGGAGCTGGGCCAGTTTGAAGCTAGGATCCAGGAGTTTCTTCTGGGTCTCCCATGTAGGCGCAAGGGCCCAAGCACTTGGGCCATCTTCCACTGCTTTCCCAGGCTATCACAGAGAGCTGGATAGGAAGAGGAACAGCCAAGACATGAACTGGTGCCCATAAGGGATGCTGTCACCGCAGGTGGAGACTTAGCCTACTATGCCACAGTGCTGGCCCCACAAGACAGGTTTTTATGGCTTGTGTTAGGCAAATAATAAATTATAAATAAATAGTGTCATAAGTAATGGGTGATATGGAGAAAAATAAAGTAGGGAAGAGTATATAGAAGGTACTGGGAGAAGGCAAAGTGGTTTTAAATGGGATGGTCCAAGAGGGCCCCACTGAAGGACTTGGGGGAGACTGGGGGAAGCTGTGGAATCAGCCACGTGGGTATCTGGAGGAAGAGTGTGGCCGGGGGGGGGGGGGAGCAGAACAGCACATGTTCTGAGGAGGAAGTGTGCCTGAGAGGAGTGGGGGGCATGATAGGAGACGGGCCAGAGGGTCAGGGGCAAGGGGTTGTGCAAATAGCATAGGATCCTTTCTCCATATAAGGACTTCAGCTTTTTCCTTGTGTGAAGGAGGACACCCCTGGAGGCTTCTAAGAGGAACAATGCTACCTGCCCTGTTTTTCTGTCTTTGATTTTTAGTGGTCTGACTCGATGTTCATAATAGCTAAGGTTTTCTTTGCTGTTTGGCGGAGCAGGGGAGTGTTGAATGTCTTAAACCTGTAGGTTGATGTTTTTATCACCTGACAATTTCTTGGCCATTACATTTTCAAATTATGCTTCTTCCCTACTCACTGTCTTATATGCCTGGGTCTCCAATTATACGTAAATTAGACTTTGCTTCATGATATTCCAGATATATTGTTTGGGGTTTTTTCTCTTTTTTTTATTTAATGCATAAGTTTAGATGCTTTCTACTGACATGTTTTTTAGTTTGTTTATCCTGTCTTCTGTCCAATCTACTGTTAAAACTACCCAGTACATTCTTAATCTCAAAGAATATCTCAGTTGAAATCTACTATTGTACAACTATTTGCCATGATTTCCTCAAATACATTAGTCATAGTTATTTTTATTTTTTATTTTTTTATAAATTTTTATTTACATAAGGTGAACACATTTCATGTATTTTATATATTCAGACCCAACAGCATAGTGATACTTCCCACTCTATCCTCCCTCCCACTCATAGTCCCACCCTCCCGCCTCCTACCTTTCTTAATCTTTCTTTTAATTTTTACAATAACATATTTTCAGTTTATTTTATAATCATAAGCTTGGTTATTTTTAAAGGGAAAATGACAACTCTACAGTTAAACCTTCTTTTTAATACAACTCAAAATAGTACCTAGTGTCGGACTTAAATTGGTCTTACGGCAAAGTGGCTGCAGGACAAATGTAGTCCAAGGGTTGCGAGGGTCTCCCTCTCTTGCCTCACTGGGTCCCCTCCGTGGTAGAATGCTTCGAAAATCACTGGCTCATTTCTGAAACAGGTTACTTGCATACTGTACAGTTTGCATTGTTTAATCCTTTCATGCACATTTAACCTTTAGAGCCATTGACTAAAAATGTTAATCAAAACTATTTTTGGTGGCCCACAAGATAGAATTTCCAGTCAGAAGAAATCCTTAAAGAGAATCCTGCCCAGGCCTCTGTTTTTGTAAATAAGCTGAAGCAGAGTGAGGTAAGCAGCTAGCTCAGCACTGTTGGCAGTGACGGTGATACCCACGGTGACACAGCCGGCATGGGAACCGGGTCTCTTTCCCCCACAGTGTCGTCTCTCTAGGTGCTGATGAGGAAGTTCATGCTTGTGTAGTTTTAGCTCCTAATTTTGAGTTTCTTAAGGAGCCTACTAGTGGAAACGTTTATATATATTTTATTTCCATATCTGTCAATCATTTTAGAAAGCCTCTGGCTGAATATATACAGTGATATCACCCCTTCTGTCTGTCATTTTTGACCATTAGCCCTTCACGATGCTACATAAACAGTAGGTGCTCAATAAAATGCTTGCTTGACCTGTCTTGAACCAGTTGAACATACAGAAAGTACCAGGTCATTGTGGAGGGAAAAGTTCAAACAATCTGTCTTGATGGGGTTATAGCCCTACGGGGCGGGGAACCTTTTTCCTGCCAAGGTCATTTGAATATTCATAACATCACTCACAAGGCCATATAAGATTATCAACTTAAAAATTAGCCTGATTTGGGTTTGTGGAATTTCAGCTCCCTCTTGCAATTGCCTTGGCAGGGCCAGACCAAATCATTCCTCTGGTGCTATAATGGCCTGTAGGCTGGACCTTCCCCACCCCTGCAAAGTATCCTCCTCCTCTCTCTTTTCTTCTTTCCTTCCTTCTCTCCTTACAACAAATTCATTCTGAGCACCCACTGCATGCCAAACATTGTGATGAGAGCTGAAGAGAATGGAGGAACTGTAGCATACATGCTATAAATACCTTCTTGGGGCTGACATTGAACAGCTTGGTTTTCACTCCTCCTGGCTCACCCCGTAACTCAGTTCCCTCTCTTCTGTCAGGGTGAAATAGTGGTGCCTCTCCAACTAGGGATTGGACCACAGTAAAGGTAGCTGCGGAGGCCCCCAGATAGGCACCACGATCCAAGGAGCCTACTGGGAGAGAATCCTGCTCCCCAAAAGGGACTGACCAGAAATGAGGACCAAGATGCTCCAAGATAAGGTGGTTGGGCTGCCAGTGCAAACTAAGATTGGCTACCCTGAGGCAGATTCCTACCAGGGTTTGAAATGAAGGAGGCCCAGGTTTAAGAATGCCAACCAAGGTCAAGAAAGAGCAGTAAGCTGGCGAAGGGAGGGCTAGTTCTTAAGGCTAATAGGAACATTTAGTGAGAGCTGCCCCAAAGCCCTCTTTATTATGTAGAGCAACAGACAAAATGAATTCTCATGTAGCATGGACACCAATATTTTATATGTAAATGCTGATAGTATAGATATTTTTTGTTTGTTTACATCTTTGAGCTCTTTTACATAGTGTTCTTCCTTTCTGTATGTATTTAGAAGTATATAACTTCATGTCTATAAATATGGATTATATAATATGGTACTTCAAAAACTGTGTGGAAAATGGAATTAAAAGATAAGTTCGCCGGTACCGTGGCTCAATAGGCTAATCCTCCACCTTGCGGCACCAGCACACCGGGTTCTAGTCCCGGTCGGGGCGCCGGATTCTGTCCTGGTTGCCCCTCTTCCAGGCCAGCTCTCTGCTGTGGCCCGGGAGTGCAGTGGAGAATGGCCCAAGTTCTTGGGCCCTGCACCCCATGGAAGACCAGGAGAAGCACCTGGCTCCTGCCATCGGATCAGTGCGGTACGCCGGGCGCAGCGCGCCAGCCGCGGCAGCCATTGGAGGGGGAACCAACGGCAAAAAGGAAGATCTTTCTCTCTGTCTCTCTCTCTCTCACTGTCCACTCTGCCTGTCAAAAAAAAAAAAAAAAAGATAAGTTTATTTTGGTGCAAAAAATTTTTTTGAAATCTATCCATATGAATGGTCTTCAAGAACTTCATGGAAAACATGTATTATGAAAAAACTATGCATGGGTTTTAAATTTTTTGCATCAAAATAAACTTATCTGTTATTATTACTATTATTATTTGAGAAACACAGACAGGCAGACTGGTTCATTCCCCAAATGCCTGCAATGGCTCTGCCTAGGCTGGGCTGAAACCAGAAGCTGGGAACTCAATCCAGGTCTTCCACATGGGTGGAAAGGGACCCAACTACGTGAGCCATCGCTCACTGTCTCCCAGGGTGTGTCTTGGCAAGAAGCCAGAATCAGTGCCCCAAGCCAGGAATGGCATGCAGGTGTCTTAACGGTATCTTAACCCCTAAGCCAAATGCTCACCCCTAATTATCCAGCATTTTCATTTCCCAGGAAGCACTATTGACTGCATTGTATAAGTTGTTTTTTTTTTTTTTAATTCTTTTTTACTTATTTGGAGAGCAGACAGACACACACACACACAAAAACACAGAGTGTTATCTTCCATCTGATGGTTCATTCTCCATATGCCCAAAATAGACATGGCTGGGACAGGCCAAATCCAGGTGCCAGCAGCTCAGTCCAGATCTCCCACATGTGTGGTAGGAACCCAACTACTTGAACCATCTCTGCTGCCTCACAAGGTGTGCATTAGCAGGAAGCTGGAATTGGAAGTGGAGCTGAGACTCAAGCTCCGGCACACTGTGTGGGATGGGGGCATCCCAAGCAACGTCTTAACCACTGCACCAAATGCCCACCGCCGTTGTTTAATCCTTCAAACACTTGTGTGTGGCAGATATCATTAACCTCACAGTACAGGTGGGGAAACTGAGGCCAAGCAAGGACAACAAATTGTACAAAGCCACACAGCTACTGAATGGTAGAGGCAGGATTGCATTCCAAGTCTAACTAGAAAGCAAAGCCTACAACATCCCTAATATATTTCTATTTCTTCATTTGATTAATAAATTTATGTTTCTGATAAGAGCGATGGAAACTTGGAAAATAAAGACTTTCATGGATCAGTCAGGCTAGAAATATCTGCTATGGTCAACTGATAAGTTTATCTTATTTGTATGCTATGCTAGTTACATAAAATAATACATCCTTACCCATTCAGAGATGTACACATCCATTTTCCTGCATAAAGTCATTGGTTCTTGATGTTTTCTTGCTGCCCAGTTATGGTATAGTCATTTATGTCTGCATTTGGCTCTAGGGCTTCCCACATAGCATCCAGGTATATTTTTTTCTTTGCCTGCTTGAAAAAAAGTTCTATCTGTTGTCGTAGGCTTGACTTTCGTCTGACTTCCACACACAGTTTTTGTATGGTCCTAGTATTTCCTCAGCTATTTCCATGTCATCTCATGCAGAATTGATACCTCTGCTCCATGCCATTTCCTGCCAGGCAGTATGGGCAGCCCTGAGAAATGGCTTTTTAATGGGACTGAAGGTACTTTATCCATCCATCTTATGAGTGACTGAGATTTTGTGCCAGTCTTCCTGTTTCTTGGTCATGTCACCTTGAAATTGGAACCTGCCATTGTCTTCCCAGGGAGCCAGACTTCTCATCACAGAAAACCTGAGATTCTACATAGATATTGAGGCCCTGGAAGACCAGTTAAAATAATAATCAATTGTTAAAGAATAGTGGCTGGGATAGGCATCTGACTTGGAGGTTAAGACACCAGATGGGGCACCTGTGTCCCATATCAGAGTCCTGGTTTTGAATCCCAACTTAGCGCCCAATTCCAGGTTCCTGCTAATATGGGCCCAGGGAGGCAGCAGTGGATGGCTCAAGTTGTTGGGTTTCTGCCACCTATGTGAGAGATCTTGACTGAGTTCTTGGCTCCTGACTTTGGCCTGGCCCAGCCTTGGCTCTTGTGAGCATGTGGAGAAGGAACCTCCACATGAACAACTCTGTTTCTGTTTCTGTCTCTCTCTGCCTTTGAAATCAAAAAATTTAAAAAGTTAAAAAGTCCATAGAAAGTATGTATTATGAAAAAACTGTATATCAGTTTCATTTTTTTGCCCCCAAACACATGTTTTTTAATTCCATTTCTCATACTTTTGGAAGTGCCTTTATATTAAGAAACTAGTATCTTAAGAAACTAGTGTCTAAATAAGCAAGTTGGAGAAACCCTGTTCAAGAATGAGGCTGATAAAGAGCTTCAAAGGAAGATTTAAGCTACTAATGATGAACATATTTAAGTCCAAGATAAAAGGTGTAAGAAAGTACTTTCACTGGAAATGTATACACGTATGGTGATGCATAAAATACCTGTAGATCCTTAAAATGTGGCTTCTGAGCAGGCACACAATCATGCTAACCGAGATACGCTGTTGGTGGATTAGGAAGTAAAGTCATTGGTTTGGTATATTAGGATGAAAATTGTGGTTAGGGTCCTCTGAACCAATGGAGCCTTATTGAACCATCTGATTCTCTTACGCTCAGCCAAATAGCACACCTGGTGTTTCAGCGCCCCCTAGGGGCCACCAAGATATTGCGCAGGAATCCCAACATTAAATGGATGATACAGAATTAACAAATATTCCTCAAGGTACGCAGGGAAAAGGTAGAGATCTGCAGAGTAAGCTCTGAAAACAGTAAATAGTCCATAAAACTCTGAAATAGAATGTGTAAGTATTCTGGCCTCTAGCACTTTGGTAACATACCATCAAGCCTTGAAATGTCTATTGGTGTGGTCCAAAGGAAAGATTAGACAGGGACTCGTCAAGTATCACCAAATGGGAACAAGTAGTGCTGGAAACAGTGGGTCTGATGAAGAGGGGGAGAATGCCTTTATGCAGCATAGGCCAAAGAGACTTGCATAAAAGTTGTCAGATGAAGAGAAAGCAGTAACATCAGTTGTCTCTATTTGAAAGATTTTGTAAAAAATGGAAGAAGTGGCTTTGTGTTCTGGCTCTTTGTGTTCAGATGAGACCTTCACAACAGGATGTCATATTAACACTGCGTTGAGGAAATGGGGTGGGGGTTAACAAGCTCCACGCACATCATCTTCTCATTCGCAAAGTCTCCATGTTTTTCAGGATTTGTACCTGCTTTGGGGAATGATGATATCCATGAAACACTTTGGCCACTGGCCTATGAGGGAAGCTGTGTGGAGGTGATAGAGACTGCATTCTTTGAATAGGACGTAGAAAAAATACTGAGGGTCATGTCTCTTAAATACCAGGAGTAAGGGGAGCATTTTCTCTATTTGCATTTAGTACACCTGTGGTATACTTGTTGTTTACTGCCTTGTGCAGTTTCACCTGCTCTGGTTGACAGTTTCAATCTCATTCTGAAGACCCTGTTTGCTGAAATGCTTTGAACATTAATTCCACACAATCTGTTGTCCATTTTCAGTCCTGATCTATGAACCGGAAAATCCAGAGGCCAAGGAGTTTCTCTCGCTTATTGAAGAAATGCTGCTGAAGGGTAATTGTAGAAATTGGAATTCCTCCTTTCTCACAGAGCCATGAGCAGTCACCCTTTAAAAATCCATCATCCCGGCCGGCGCCGTGGCTCAATAGGCTAATCTTCCACCTTGCGGGGCCAGCATACCGGGTTCTAGTCCCGGTCGGGACACCGGATTCTGTCCCGGTTGCCCCTCTTCCAGGCCAGCTCTCTGCTGTGGCCTGGGAGTGCAGTGGAGGATGGCCCGAGTGCTTGGGCCCTGCACCCCATGGGAGACCAGGATAAACACCTGGCTCCTGCCTTCGGATCAGCACAGTGCGCCGGCCGCAGCGGCCATTGGAGGGTGAACCAACAGCAAAGGAAGACCTTTCTCTCTGTCTCTCTCTCTCTCTCACTGTCCACTCTGCCTATCAAAAAAAAAAAAAAATCCATCATCCCAGGAGGTTGCTGGAATGCGCCTTCGGGAAGTGGCTGAGAAAAGGCTAAGTGGCCACCTTGGATGGCTTAATGAAACCAGCTTGTCCTCTGGGAATAGTCGAGATGACCCCCTCTCTCTGTGGGGTGGCACTGCCCAAGCAGAACATGTTCATCACCCCCATGTTTTAAGAAGTTACCCTGTAATTCCAAGGCAAGTTGACCCTCTAAACTACCCAAAGTCTCACATCCTCTTATTCTGTTTAAAGAATTTGATTGATAATAGTAAAAAGTATTTTTATAGACATATTTTTTCTTACCTTTTTTTTAAATTTGGTTTTTCCATGAGCTTTTCTTTTTAAGATGTATTTATTTATTTGAAAGTCAGAGTTACACAGAGAAGGAGAGGCAGAGAGAGAGAGAGAGAGGTCTTCCATCCACTGGTTCACTCCCCAGTTGGCTGCAACAGCCAGAGCTGCACAGATCCGAAGCCAGGAGCCAGGAGCTTTTTCCGGGTCTCCCACGTGGGTGCAGGGGCCCAAGGGCTTGAACCATCTTCTACTGTTTTCCCAGGCCATAGCAGAGAGCTGGATTGGAAGTGGAGCAGCCAGGACTGAAACAGTGCCCATATGGGACGCTGGCACTGCAGCTTTACCCACTGCGCCACAGTGCCAGCCCAAACTGATATTTCAAATTAACTTTAAAACTATAAATATCTTTATGCCAATAAGAACATATTTCTTCCTTGTACTGCTGCTCTGACCCTACACATAATAAGCAGGCTTGGCTTAGTTCCCAGGTGCCAAAATTACATACTTCTTAGTAGAGGGAGGGGCAGAGAGAAGTGTGACTTTGTTGAACAGTAGAAATATTGAGAACATTTTAAGCAACTCTCTTCCTTTCCATGGCAGAGGAAGAGCAGACTGTTGAGGAGGAGGATGAAGATAGTGAAGAAGAAAGTAGCGACGAGAGCAAAGAGGAGAGCAGCGAGGCGGGGAGCGACGAGAGCTCTGGTGAATGTGAGAACGGGTCATGAGTGCTGCTGTGACAGTCTAAGCTTCCTGGCTTTTCATTAATGTGTGCCATGCAAATATAAACAGAGCTGCGTTGTAGTGCAACTGTTCTTTATTTGCTACCTAGCTAAGTTACCCACACTCTGAGAGTTCCTTCCTAATATTTAGGCCACGGCTCAAAGTGAATTGCTCAAGAAAATAGTCATTTTCTCATTTGAAAGTACTTTATACCAGGAATTATTCCAACTGCTCCATGAATGTTATTTAGTCTAACAGCCCCATGAAGTAAGTAGTTATTAATCCATTCAACAGATAAGGAAGTGGAGGCATAGAAATGGTGAGCAGTGTTCCCAGCATCATATACCTATTGATTTGTAGAGCCTGGATTCGTATTGAGACAGCATGGCTCTAGAATTTATGCTTTTAGCTGCCCAGGAATGACCACTACTTCAGGTGTTTTCTTCTTTGGAATTTTACTTGTTTACTTGGAGAGAGACAGATTTGTCATCTGCTGGTTCACTCCCCAAATTCCCACAGCAATCAGAGCTGGGCCAGGCCCAGACCAGAGGCTGGAACTCAGTCTTGAGCCATTACCTGTTGCACCCAGGGTGTACATTAGCGAGAAGCCGGAATCAGAAACAGAGCTGGGACTTGAAGGCAGGCGGGCAGCAATGTGATTGCTGCACCGAACACTGCCCTATACTTCGGGTACTTTTGTGTCATTTGTTTTGTGTTCTTTTTTTTAATTTAATTTTATGTTTTTGACAGGTAGAGTGGACAGTGAGAGAGAGAGAGAGAATGGTCTTCCTTTTCCGTTGGTTCACCCACTAACGGCCACTGAGGCTGGCATGCTGCAGCCAGCACACCAGGCCAATCCAAAGCCAGGAGCCAGGTGCTTCTCCTAGTCTCCCATGCGGGTACAGGGCCCAAGCACCTGGGCCATCCTCCACTGCACTCCTGGGCCACAGCAGAGAGCTGGACTGGAAGAGGAGCAGCCGGGACAGAATCCGGCGCTCCAACAGGGACTAGAACCCGGGGTGCCGGCGCTGCAGGTGGAGGATTAGCCAAGTGAGCCAGGGCGCCAGCTGTTTTGTGTTCTTGATAGCACAGATAGAATGTGGAGTGTTCACTTAGCTATTTGTTACTTTCAGTTTCTCCTTACCTGCCAGAGAATATAAACGCCATGAAGCAAAACTTTGTCGTTTTCTCCATTATCTTCTTACCAATTGGACAAGTGCCTGGCAAATAATATATAAATAAAATATAAGTCTCAAGTGAATGAATGAAAGTGAAAGTTAATGAAAATGAAGTTTCTTCCTCTGAACGCTAATAGGCCACCACACGCCTAAAGAACAAACTGTGCTGAGAGCGCTTTGGATATGTGAATGAAAATTCAAACTATTACCCTGAAATCAGATAGGCATATTCATAAACAAATTATTTAGGAATATTTTTCTCATTTTTTATCTCAGTTATAGCCTAATTTGAAAGAGGTAAACATTTAAGCAAGCCTGATACCTACAAAAGGTACAATCTGGCCGACGCCGCAGCTCACTAAGCTAATCCTTCGCCTGTGGCGCCAGTACCCCAGATTCTAGTCCAGGTCGGGGCACTGGTTCTGTCCTGGTTGCTGAAGTAGTGGTGGTTCCTGGGCAGCTAAAAGCATAAATCCTAGAGCCATGCTGTCTCAATACAAATCCAGGCTCTACAAATCAATAGGTGTATGATGCTGGGAATACTGCTCACCATTTCTATGCCTCCACTTCCTTATCTGTTGAATGGATTAATAACTACTTACTTCATGGGGCTGTTAGACTAGGCTATTAGATTCTTTCATGAAACATAAGATCGTACCTTTTGTTTTGTTTTGACAGGCAGAGTTAGACAGTGAGAGAGAGAGACAGAGAGAAAGGTCTTCCTTCCGTTGGTTCACTCCCCAAATGGCCGCCACGGCCAGCGCGCTGCGCTGATCCAAAGCCAGGAGCCAGGTGCTTCTCCTGATCTCCCATGCAGGTGCAGGGCCCAAGAACCTGGGTCATCCTCCACTGCCCTCCCGGGCCACAGCAGAGACCTGAACTGGAAGAGGAGCAACCGGAACAGAATCCAGCGCCCCAGCTGGGACTAGAACCTGGGGTACTGGCGCCACAGGCGAAGGATTAGCTTAGTGAGCTGCGGCGTCGGCCAGATGTACCTTTTGTAGGTATCAGTCTTGCTTAAATGTTTACCTTTTTCAAATTAGGTTATAACTGAGATAAAAAAATGAGAAAAATATTCCTAAATAATTTGTTTATGAATATGCCTATCTGATTTCAGGGTAATAGTTTGAACTTTCATTCACACATCCAAAGCGCTCTTTGTTCTTTAGGCGTGTGGTGGCCTATTAGCATTCAGAAGAAGAATCTCTGCTGCACAGGTTCATTGGGGTGACTGAAAGAAATGAAGACAGGTGCGCGTTATGCTTGAGTTACGCTCCTTTAATTTGCAGTAAATTCTCGGGGACTTGTGCATAAATAACCAAATAGTATCAGAGGTCTGGCTAACACAGATCTCAGGAATGACCTGTCCTCATTTTTATGTGGGTTTAATGTTCCTTCTCACCATTGGAAAGCCACCACCTGCAGTCTATTGATGCTTACCTGATTAAAGAGCACGCTCCCGGAGCAGGTTCATAAAATACCTAAAACTGGTATTGCAGACTAAGTATATGACAATGAAATTTTCATTTTCTTTCAAGGAAGAAACTCTGTGAATAAAAAGCCATGACCTCACAGGCCATGTTATAGCTAAATCTAAGAATTTATGAGGCTTGCTCATCCAGAATAATCAGTACTCCCAATTCATATTCTTTATCCTACTCACACCTTTAATTAATGAAACATAAAATGATAGCCTAACCTGGCAATAGGTATGTGTGCCTATATGTCATAATAATGACTGAAAAATAATCTCCAAAGTATTTTCACATTATGTAACTTCCTGGTTTTTCACAGTAGTCCTAAGAACATGCTGTTATCTCTGTTAATTACAGAAATTGAATTTGGGATGACTGAGAGCACCCAAAGTTAAATGTTAGCTGGAGTGCTGGAATTCAGGTGAGACCATTAAAACATAAAGATGCTGGGTTACGTCCCCGTGCGCAGCATCTGCTGAATCTGAAGGCTGGCATTCCGTGTCGTCTCACACATGGCTAACCTCTGGAAGCTAACGAGCCAGCCAGCAAGGTCTATCTGTAGACACTTCAGTTCCAGACCTGTGCCCCCTCACTAAGTTTATAACACATGACAAAGATGTTAGAGAACTCAAATTTCCAACAGTATGAGAAATGTAAGACTGCCCACTTCCTAGACTTGAGGTGGGAACCCATCAAAAATATCCCATTTTCCTATGAAATGATAAATGCTGGCATTGAGGAAGTCCAGTTGCCAAGGCAGCACGCAGGAGGGGCCCGACCAGTGCAGGCATCCCAGGAAAGCGTCCTAAGCGAAGTGAAGTCTATGCTCAGAAGATAGAAGAAGTGAGAATTAGCTACGAGAGGTTGTGCAGAGAGAGTGCAGGCAGGCACCACACCTTGGAAAGGCACAGAGATAACGCCAGAAGTCCACACAGTAAGCAGATGAGTAGGATTGCAAGATGAAAATGAGCCAGTTAAAGAACAATGAATCTCTAGTGTTAAAAGGACTGAGTAATGGAAGATCTAGATGTCATATTAGAGTCTGAGGTTGATCCTTAAAATAGCAGGAGAGATTTTAAGGAAAATAACTGTTTTAGAAAGAGCATTTGGGTACCCAGGTGAAAAAGAAAAAATTCTTTCTCAAATTCCAGGTCACGATCCACTGGGCAATTGTGAAATCAGGGTAGTGAGTCACAGGTAACTGAATTTTTTAAAAAATTAAATATGGGCCAGTGCTGCAGCTCAATAGGCTAATCCTCCGCCTGAGGCGCCGGCACACCGGGTTCTAGTCCCGGTCAGGGCGCCGGATTCTGTCCCAGTTGCTCCTCTTCCTGTCCAGCTCTCTGCTGTGGCCCAGGAGGGAAGTGGAGGATGGCCCAGGTACTTGGGCCCTGCACCTGCATGGGAGACCAGAAGCACCTGGCTCCTGGCTTTGGATCAGCGCTGTGCGCTGGCCGCAGTGGCCATAGAAGGGTGAACCAATGACAAAGGAAGACCTTTATCTCTGTTTCTCTCTCTCACTGTCCACTCTGCCTGTTCAAAAAAAAATTAAATATGAAGAATAGAAAATAGCAGACACTGCAGAATATGGCAAGTGTTGTTTGATGAAACTGGTTTCAAGAGTGTATGTATTCTAGATATTTATGTGAAATGTATTTTTAAAGATTTATTTAATCATTCATTCATTCATGTATTTGAAAAACAAAATGACAGAGCAATGGTCCACCTGCTGGTTCACTCCCCAAATGGTTGCAACAACCACAGCTAGGCCAAGCCAAAGCCAGGAGCTAGGAACTCCTTCTGGATCTCCCACATGAGAGGCAGGGACTTAGGCACTTGAGTATCATCTGCTGCCTTCCCAGGCACATTAGCAGGAGGCTGGATCAGAAGCCAAGTAGCTAGGGCGGAGCTGGCACACTGATATGAGATTCCAGTGTCACAAGCAGCAGCTTACTACCCTTGTGTGCTGCAACCTTGCCCCTGAAATGTATTTTCAATAAAAATAAAATCTGGGGGCCAGGTGCTGTGGCATTCACAGGTTGTCACTGCCTGTGACACTGGCATCCCATATTAGAAAGTGCTTGTAGTCCTGACTACTCTACTTCCAACCCAGCTCCTTGATAATATGACTGGGAAAGCAACAGAGGATGGCCCAGGTCCTTGGGCCCAGCCACCCCCATGGGAGATGGGGATGGAGTTCTAGGATTCTGGGTTCAGCCTGGCCCAGCCCTGGCAGTTGTGGCCATATGGGGAGTGAACCAGCTGATGGACAATATCTTTCTTTCTGTTTGTCTATCTCTCTGTCACTCTGCCTTTCAAATAAAATAAATCTTTAAAAATAAAATCTGAAAATATAGCAAACAGTCTCGAGTGGAACAGAGAACTCCACTCTTCAGCAGTTCATGTCAAAATTGAAACCTGCAAAGACAACAGTGCCCAGGAGGTGCAGTGGAATGGAGGAGTCACTTCCGACATAGAATCGACAGGACCTGGTGAGTGAAATCTGGGGAAACGGTAGATGCTGGGGATGCCTCGCATTTCAAAACCAGGTGTGTGGTGCTAGCCCTGAAGCAGGAATGTGGGAGGAAGAGCAGCTTTGCTGAAGGCCAGGGCGACTCTGCTGCACAGGCTGAGGAGCTACACTGCCAGTGTGTCCCTGCTGCGGCTCTCCTACGCTGTGGTTTAGAATGATACAAATTTATTATCTTGTAGCCCTGGAGGTCGCAAGTCCAAAATGAGTCCCCTTGGGCCAACACCAAGATGTTGGGAAGACCGAGCTCCTTCTGGAGGCTCTAGACGAGAATCTGTGTCCTGGCCTTGCCTGCTCCTAGAGCCTGCTCACATTTCTCAACTCATGACTCCATGTAGCCATCCTCAAAGCCAGTAGTGTCTGGCCATGTTCTCATACTCTCTCTCCTTCTCTCTCTCTCTCTCCCTCTCTCCCTCTCTCCCTCTCTCCCTCTTTCCCTCTCTCCTCTCTCCTCTCTCAAGGCTGTAATTCCATTGCACCATCTGTATAATCCAAGATTTTCTCCCTATCTTAGAGTCAGCTTAATCGATGAGCAATCTTAATTCCATCTGCAACCCCAATTCTCCTTATACCTTCAGATTCTAGGGATGAAGCTATAGCGATCTTAGAGATAGAGGAGTGGATTATTCTGCCTACCACAGGAAGTATTGGGTGTTTACTAGTTTTTTTGGAATTATGATATGGAGCTTGCAAGATACACTTGGACTGGAGATATGCCTTTACTAGAAATCATCAGATTAGAAATAGCTATCAAGTAGGCCGGTGCCGTGGCCTAATAGGCTAATCCTCCACCTGCAGCACCAGCACACCGGGTTCTAGTCCCGGTCAGGGCACCGGATTCTGTCCTGGTTGCTCCTCTTCCAGGCCAGCTCTCTGCTGTGGCCCGGGAGTGCAGTGGAGGATGGCCCAAGTGCTTGGGCCCTGCACCCACGTGGGAGACCAGGAGAAGCACCTGGCTCCTGGCTTCGGATCAGCGTGGTGCGCCGGCTGCAGCACACCAGCCACAGCGGCCTTTGAAGGGTGAACCAACAGAAGGAAGACCTTTCTCTCTGTCTCTCTCTCTCTCACTGTCCACTCTGCCTGTCAAAAAAGAGAGAGAGAGAGAGAGAGAGAGAGAGAGAGAGAGAGAGAGAAAGAAAGAAAGAAAGAAAGAAAGAAAGAAAGAATGAAAGAAAGAAAGAAAGAAAGAAAGAAATAGCTATCAAGTAAACAGAATGAATGCCTCCTGGGGAGATTGTAGTCTGAATAGAAGGGGGCCAGGGGAAGAATTTAATGATCACATTTCAGTGGTAGTCCAAGAAAGAGAACTACATGAATGAGACTGAGCAGAGCAGCCAGGAGGAAAATCAAGACAGCCAATACATGGAGGAGTGTTGGTTACCTACTCAGCATCCATCCTTTCCCGGCTTCTTTGCAGAAAGAGCCCTGATTCTGTTCACACAGCCACTTCCTCTTCCCACACACGGATCAGTGAGACTCAGGACCACTGGCTCCGCCCTCAGCCATCCGTGTGTGGCGTTTCTGTGACTGTTACTGTTCCCAAGACGATCAAGGGACCTTCAGTGGCCCAATAAGCCCAGCATTTTATTTCCTTGTTTGGAGGAAGTGTTCCTTCAATCGTCTGGTTAAGTTCAAGAGAGCATGCTGCCCTGTGATTGCCAGTGGTCAACTTCTGGTCATGAGAGAAACTAATCTTAGGATGGAGCAGCTGCTGAGGATGGAAAACCACAAGGAACCCAGGTTCCTAGTGGTATTCAGCTGTTGAATCACCTTCTTGGGAGCCAGGCCTCTGCGTGTGCTCACTGTTAGAATATTAACTTCCTTACTGTTTAAGCTAGTCTGGGTAGAGGTTTACTTACTGTCAGAACATCCCAAGGTAGATTACCACCACCCAAACCCAGAAGAGAGTTTTAAGGTGGCTGGAAAAATCTACTTTGCCAAAAATTGCAGAGAGGATAAATAAGAACAGAACTAAAAAAGGTGACTGGATATCAACAAAGAGGTGGTTGGTGATTTGGGAAAGTACTTGAGTGTGGATGGAGAAAGCCATATTTCTTTTTTTCTAAATTTTTAAAAGATTTATTTATCTGAAAGGCAGAATTACAGAGAGGCAGAGGCACAAGGTGGGGGGGAGGGTCCTCCATCTGCTGGTTCACCCCCTAAATGGCTACAATGGCCGGAGCTAGGCCAGGCCAGAGCCAGGAGCCCCCTCAGGGTCTCCCACATGGGTGCAGGGGCCCAAGGACTCAGGCCATCCTCCACTGCATTCCCAGGCCATAGCAGAGAGCTGGATCAGAAGTGGAGCAGTCAGGACCTGAACTGGCGCCCATATGGGATGCTGGCACTGTAGGGGGCAGCTTTACTGCTAAACCACAGAGTGGGACCCAAGCCGTATTTCAATGAGTTTGAATGCATTAGATTTGAAAGAACAAGGACTCTGAATATGAAGAAAAAAGGTCATGTGTCATCAGAAGACAAGCAGTAAAATGAGTGCACTTGTGCACCACTTGAAAGTCGGACAAGCTCTAGGAAATGCATCTTGAGGCCAGTTTATCACTGTGCAGACATCATGGAGTGTGCTTACCCCACATGGTCCCCTGGCATGTTCTGCAGTGTGTGGCCATGCTATTTTTTTAACATGTAGGAGGAGCATACTTAACAGCAAGGATGATACATACCGACAATTCAGAAGCTGAACCACTCCTCGTGACACCCCCGTGGGATAGACATTCTCATCCCTAATTTATGTATGAAGCCAAGACCTGGAGAGAGTGGAAGTAGCTTTCTAAAGATCCCATACCTAGGGATTGGCAGGTTCAAATCTGGTCCTTTTACTCTAATGTCCTGCCTTGTGCGCTGGGCTTTCCTCCTGCAGAGGCCAGTGGTGAGGAACAGATTGGGTAAAAAAAAAAAAAAAAAAAAAGGCGGGGGTGGTGGTGGATAATTTACATGACTAATTTATCTAATTCCTTAGAAAATGCGTATAATACAACCTCAATATGTGCAGTGGATTTCAGTGTGACTCAGCGCTGCCTCTCTGTGCTCTACCACTGGCACCTAGATTTCCTGATACATTCGACAAGTTCATGACCTGCATTTACTGTAGTTGAAACGTATCCTCCCTTTTAACTTCACCTTGGGTGACATGTAAGAAACAGATGATTTTTGTATTTGCCTTAAATACTGATGTTGGTCAAGGGGGACGCTTGAGCAGGACTCGTGTGAAGCTTAGACCCGTGGGAGATGTGCAGGGCAAGTGTCCTTTTTCATGAGGTATTGAGAGTCTCTAAGAAGCAGGTAAGGTAAGGCCTCCAAGACAAGACTCAGGAGGATGAAGGCCTTTCTGGTGAGTTCTTGGAGCAAACTCCCAGCTATTGTGGTGCGGATGTGACAGAGCGGGGACAGTGGCCAGAACTTGGAGAGGTTTCGGAAGTAAAGGACTGGGCGATGAGACTGACTTGCATAGCCTTGCTCAACAGGAGCCCTTTTGTAGCAGTTGTCAGTCTACAGAACAGTCCAGTGGTTGACCCCTCCCTATAGTCATCTCAGCCTAGATCATAAATCTCACCTAATCATGGTGATCCCATTCCCTGTACTCCTAGTTATTAGCAAACAGGTAGAAGTCAGCTGATGGAGTGGATGAAACAGGCAGGAGTTGGATGTGAACAGAAGGAGTGTTGCTCCCCTGGAGACTGGTGGCCATCTTAGAGCCACGAGCAGACCTTCTGCAGGGGCCCATGCTCGGGACAGCAGAGTACAGAGGACAGAACCTGCCCTGGAGACCTCTTCCAGTGTCTCAGTCAGCCTGCCCTGGCTTAGTGCCTGCCCTGACTCTGAATAGCTTAGGAAAGAATACATTTTCTTAATATTTAAACCATTTTGTTGCAAGTTTTCTATTATTTGCAGCCGACCATGCATCTGACAGGTCTGCCACAGCACAGTGAACGTGATAAGGCCTATAAATCCCCTAAGACAGTGTAAGCCCAACTGGACTCTGACGTTTCCTACAGGTTCACCCGGTTCATGGCCACTCAGATCCAAGGAAGGTAACTTGCAGTGTTAAGTAAGGAGGAAATGTGAAAGCAGTTAGAGTGATTGTCTCTCATATGGTCTCTCTTGGATTTGTTCCTTTAACATTTTATAAGTCATGAGTGTATATGACTTTTGAACTAAGAACTTTTTATTATGAAGTATACATAGCATATAATTCTATCATTATAATCATTTGTAAGTGTATAGTTCAGTGGCACTGAGTTCATTCATTATTGTGCAACTATCACCACCATCAATCTCAGCACCCCTGTCATCTTCCCAAGCTGAAACTGTACTCACTGAACACTTACTTCCCTTTTCCTCTTCCACGCAACCACCTTTCTACTTTCTGTCTTTGAATATGAGTGTTCTAGGTGCCTTATATAAGTAGAATCATAAAATGTATGTTCTTTTGTGACTGGCTTATTTCACTTAGTATAATGTCTTCAAGCTTCATCCATGTTGTAGCATGAGTCATTACTCATTCCTTTTTTATTGCTAAAAAAAATTCTATTCTGGGCCAGCGCCATGGCTTACTTGGCTAATCCTCCGCCTGTGGCGCCGGTACCCCAGGTTCTAGTCCTAGTTGAGGCGTCAGATTCTGTCCGGTTGTTTCTCTTCCAGTCCAGGTCTCTGCTGTGGCCCAGGAGGGCAGTGGAGGATGACCCAAGTTCTTGGGCCCTGCACCTGCATGGGAGACCAGGAGGAAGCTCCTGGCTCCTGTCTTCGGATCAGCACAGTGTGCTGGCCTTAACAGCCATTTGGGGGGGTGAACCAATGGAAGGAAGACCTTTCTCTCTGTCTCTCTCACTGTCTAACTCTGCCTGTAAAAAAAAAAATACATAATCTAAAGGAAAAATGTCATTTTTTTTCAAAGAAGAAAGAAATGTAAAATGAGAACATGATAAAATTGACCTTGGGGAAAAAATTAATACAACAAAGGGAAGAAATAATGGAAATATTTATGTAACACTTATTATATGAAATGCATTTTAGAAAGCCTTAGTACCCTTTTTGTTGTTATGGAAACTTTTAATGAAGATAAATACTGATAAGGATTTATTATATAGTGACTTTTGTTTCCTAACTATGCAAATGCATCCATATTTTGATGGTTGACTTTCATAAGCTCCTTTCCTCCTTTTTTTTTTTTTAAATACTTGAGCTGCTCTATAATAAGGCTCTGGTGATTTCATGCTCTCAGATCCCTAAGTATATTCATCTCTAATAGAAATAATTATAAAAGTCTTTTCATAAAAATGGTTACCTGAGGGGCTGGCATTGTGGCGTAGTGGATTAAGCTGCTTCCTAGAATGCCAGCATCCCATATGCGTGCTGGTTTGAGTCTCAACTGCTCCACTTCCAATCCAGCTCCCTGCTAATAGCCTGGGAAAAACAGAAGATGGCCCAAGTACTCAGGCTCCTGCACCATGTGGGGGACCTAGAAGAGGCTTCTGGCTCCTGGCTTCAGCCTGGTCCAGCTCTGGCCATTGCAACCATTTGGGGAATGAACCAGTGGATGGAAGATGCTCTCTCCCTCTCCCTCTCCTTTTTCCCCTCCCCCTCCCCCTCCCTTTCTATCTCTCTCTCTCTCTTTCCCAATTTGGAAAAATAAAAAAAAAAAATTACTTGAAAATAACCATTCTGTAAAGATGGTCCTTGCCTACCATGGAACAATGTGTTTGGAAAAAATCTCTTCCCCATCATAACAGGCACTAAAAAGCTTCTTCCTACTAGCATGAGAAGAACTCAACCAAAGATAGTGACAGAGTCTCAAGAGCAGCAGACCACATTGTCATCCCAAAGCTACCTTCTCTTAGCTCACAACCCACCAATGAGAGAAAATAGTAAAAGTCATGTCACTAAGTAAAATTGAGAGAATACATTGAGAAGCCTATCTCAACCTAAAACTTACTGGATTGAGCTATCTTACAACCTGTTAAAGCAATAGTTTGGACCGATTGCTCCTTTAGAAGCCAACTGAAGTCTTCTTGGTGGCTCTGATCTCCGGGATTTATTTCTTCCTTCTGTCCTCTCCCTGCCTCCTCATCTAAGTCCAGATACAGCAAAGAAGCAAAGTGACACAAAATGGCTGCCACAACTCAGTCATCAGTTGCCAGGCACCTTCCAACTCTGCTTGCAAACCTCAATGGCGACCTAAAGATTTTGGAAATATATTGTCTATTCAGCTATGTACAAAAAAAAATCAACAGAGTATGGTTACAGGGTTTAAGAATCATTGTATACTAGGAATACATAGGTGAAAAAATGACATCTTTAAGGAGCTTATATTTTAGGAGGAAGAAGTAAGAAGTAAAAACCTACAAGAGGTCAAGGGGTAAAAATTGTTGGAAAACACATGCAGGGGGCACAGGGAGTACTGTGGGAGTGGAGAGCTGCCATCTCCAACACAAGGAGAGAGGAAGCCATCTCCAACACAAGGAGAGAGGAAGCCATCTCCAACACAAGGAGAGAGGAAGCCATCTCCAACACAAGGAGAGAGGAAGCCATCTCCAACACAAGGAGAGAGGAAGCCTCGCTGCTGAAAGAGCATTTGAGCAAAGGCCAGAATGAGAAGCAGCAAACCCTGTGTGTACCTGGGGAAAGTAGAGGATTAGTCATGGAGGAGGGAGCTTGCCTAAAATGTTCAAGAAGCATGAAGGAGGCCCTTGTGACTGTGGCAGAGTGAGCACGGGACAGAGGACTCAGATGATATAGGGCCTTGTAGGCACTACAGAGACTGGCTTTAATGAAGAGACAGGGATTTGGAGGATTTTGAGTAGAAGAAAGCCATGATGTGGCAATGACTCAAGGTTTACATGATGTGTGTTCTGAAAAGGAATGGGAAAAGAGCTAAAACAGGTTGGAAAAGTTTGAAATTCAACAGCATTTACTGACAGATGGAAAGGGAGGAGTGGGTGATAATGGTGAGACTTTAACCAGACCAGCCAGAGGATGGAGTTGGCTCTAGCTGTTGTGTGTTGACATGGAGAAGACTGTACTAGGGCAGGTCCAGGACAAAGGCTCAGAAGTTCAGCTTAGGGCATTCCAAGTTTAAGGTGCCTTTTTGCAATCAAAGTGGGAAATTCTGCTCAACATATGAACCTACAGTGTTGGCCAGAGATTCAAATAAAGACACAAATTCAGAAGTCAGCATCCTATAGATGTTATTTAAAGCCATGTGGCTGGACAAGATTACAGAAGGAGGAATCAAGGTAAGGGAAGAGATCCAAAGAGTGAATCCTACAGAAAGTGGTAATTATGTGTAAATGTCACCTCAACACAAAACTGCCCTCCTCTCACCTCTTGTTAGATGGGTCTGAAAATTCATCAGAACGTTTTCTCCTCTAGGAAT
Source organism: Sylvilagus floridanus (assembly GCA_949820135.1). NCBI lineage: Eukaryota > Metazoa > Chordata > Mammalia > Lagomorpha > Leporidae > Sylvilagus > Sylvilagus floridanus. Next base: position 113,906,049 of record OX463236.1, read on the forward strand.
CAAAACTTCTCTGCGGATGAGAAACCCCTGTCACTGAGGAAGAGAGCCCAAAATCCTCAGTGATCATCCACTCTGCCAAAACAAATGGGAGACAACAGAACCAATGTTGCACTGAGCTCAGACATTCCAGGGGAGAACATTGATGTGGATGAAAATCACTGTTCATCTAAGGGAGAGCAGCAGAAACAACTGACATTCAGGGAACAGCATAACCCAGGCTGAGCTGAACTCGATCACATGGGTTTTATAAGCATCAAATAATTTGGCCTACAAAGCTGGTTCAGCCCCTGTTTTCTAGAAGCGAAAGTAGAGCAGTCAGTCCATGGCTGCTAGGTAGAATCCAAGTTCAAACTTAAGTCTGACTGCCTTCAAAGCTTCGGCTTTCCCTCCAGTAAAACCTGCCTTGACGACCTTAGATCCTTGGTCGTCAAGGATCCTTAGAACCCTTCTTTACAGGAAAGGAAATGGGTAATAGTCCTATGCCCGCCTCCCAGTCAACACTGCGCTTCCCTACAGCATCTGTGGTGAATCCTCTTCCTTGTGCCCAACTTGGGAAGGCACTGGTCTTGGTCTTTGTCGAAAGGAGAATAGAAATACATCTGTCAGGGTCCCTTTCAGAGTGGCGCGTCAGATCCATGATTTCCAGTTGCCAGTTCTCAGCCTCAGAGCAAAGGGGTCACTCCTTAAGGCCACCTTTAGCATGCGGCTGTGTGGGAAAGCCGCAGATGCCGGGCATCCTCTTCTCTTTCGCCACGGGGACAGACGGCCCTCCCCCCGGGCATTTGCGGTCACTTCTGGAGCATTTCTTGGGCTTTGAAAAGGACCCGCTCGGTGAACCGCGGCAGGGCTGTGTGTGGAACTGGAAGACACGCGCGCTTCCCTAAAGAACGGATCCCTGGCGGGCGCGTTCTTTCCTCCCAGAAATTGTGATCTAGCACCACCTGGTGGTCGCTCGGTACTGTGTTCGGAAGAGCAGGAATTGGGTATTTTCAAATGAACCCAAGATTTGCCCAAATACAAATTGCCCAGTCCGCCTTGGTTAGTTTTCTTTATGTTCGACTGTTTTCATCCTCGGCATATCGAGGAGGAAGGGCCATTGGACAGTGTAAGGAGGAAGTCAGCTCGATTCCTTAGCAGAAATGATTCCCAGTGTCGGCCACCTCCCCGCCACGCTTTTAACCCCTTGCTGCCAGCCGGGAGCGGGTGGTACGTGCTCTGCTGGGCCGGACGGAGGTTGCGGGGCGGGGGTTGGGGGTGAGTATTGGATTTAGCGAGGGTCCTCGGAATAAAGTTCAGGATGATTCGGGGCACAGCCTTTAAGGTGCACAAGCAGCCTAGGGACCTCAGCTCCAGGCCCGAGGCAAGGTTAAGCCGCGCTGCCCCTGCCCTCAACCGCGCAGAGAGACGGTCACTCGGTGAGCACCGGCTTTCTTGAATGTTATTTTGGTCATAAACTGAACAGCCAGATGAAATGAACCAACGCCTTGGCTCTGAGTTATCTGTCCTGGAGGCTAAAAACGCTAAGTGAAAGAAAGAAAGAAAGAAAGAAAGAAAGAAAGAAAGAAAGAAAGAAAGAAAGAAAGAAAGAAAGAAAGAAAGAAAGAAGAGAGAGAGAGAGAGAGAGAGAGAGAGAGAGAGAGAGAGAGAGAGAGAGAGAGAAAGAGAGAAAGAGAGAAAGAGAGAAAGGAGAAAGAAAGAAAAGAAAAGAAACCACCTGGCGTTTTTCGTCTTCCCACTTTAACGCGCCGAAATTTACGCCTGAAAGTCTCCTCGCAGCCCTCTGGGGTGCCCCCTGCACTCCTACTCTGCGCCCGCCCTGCCCGCTGGTTTCATTGGCGGGGAAGGCCCGGCCGCAAATCCTTTTGAAATATCTTTGAGCCGCGCGGGAACAGTCCCCGCCCGAGCTGACTGGACGGGGGCAGTCGGGGGGCTACGGACCCTCCCAGCATCGTAGGGAGAGGCCGAGGGGTTGCGCGTCGACGCTGTCGCCGCCTCCCCTTGCCTTTGGGCGTCGCTTTCCCATTTATTTTTTCCAGGCGCTAAACCTTGGATCAAACGCTAACGAACAGCTGGGCGGACACCGCTCCCTTCCGGGCCACCCCTCACCACCGGTCCGAGACCTGGAGAGGATGTCTGTTTTCCACCCCCACTATCCCAACCATCCTCCCCCGGGAGTAATAAAAGATTAAAAGAAGAGTGAGTTGCAAATAACACAGGCTCCGAATGATCTGAAGAGCCAAACGACAACCGCAGCCGCCCTCAGGCCACATTCTTACCATGGAGAGGTGGGCCAAATACCACCCCCCCCCCCCAAACCAGGCGCAATAAACTCGGCAGCACCTGGAGGAAGGGAAGAGGGCGGGGAACTGGAAGCCCAGGCCGGTCTAGGCTCTCGGTGAGCGTTGCCGCGGCGGGCGCTGTCCCCGGTGCTGAACGCTCTCCACAAAGCTCTGAACTCCAGACCCCCGGACTGGGTGGAATGCCAGGCCCAGGATTCCTTACCATCCCTGCTGAGCCCACGAGTCTTAGCTGAAGTGGGAGACAATTGCCGATTAAATCAAAGCCACACGGTCCTAAATCGGCTACCCTACCTGCCACACTGGCGTGTCAACTCCTTGAGGGAAGCATGATAATAAACATGGTGGGAACCATGTCAGCTCCCAGAGACCAGTGCCTGGCTCTTGGCCAGTTGTTAATAAATATCCATTTGATTAATTACTGATGTTTAATTAAACATTTTAAAATTCAAGACGAACAGGAGCCTGCCTTCCTCCCCTCCCTACCATAATGGGGGGGGGGAGCGTGAGAGGCGTTCTCACAGCTGGACGCACTCAGCTTTAATTTGCCATTCCCAGTCTTGTAGGAGATTCTTTTTTTTTCCCAAAAATACTGTTTTGTTGGCTAAAACGTTAGTGTGGGGGGGGCTGGCTTCTGCCCTTAGAGGAGGAGACGGTTGGAATTTTCTTAGTCTAGTGCCACAGGTGTATTAAGAGAATCTTCCTATCCAGGGAAGCTTGAGCTTGGGAGAAAGCTGAGGAGACAGAGCGAGCAAGCACCTACGTGCGACAGAGGACACCCGGGGACACCTGGATTTGTCTCCGCCCTCCTGTCTCCTTGCCCCTTGCGTCTCCGATGATTTAGCCCTGGCACCCTGCTCCCTGATTGGCGCGACCGTGTCTTTGAGGGAAGGCTGGAAGAGGGGGCGTGGGTGGAATTCTGAGCTTCACCCGGTTGTAAACCGCACGTTTCCAGCAGTGCGCTGAAGCGGTGGGTGCGCGGCTTGTGGTGGGGGTATCTCCTACGAGGAGCGGGCACTTGCACCCTGCTCACTCCTGCGCTTTAGCCCCTGGGACTGCTGTTACCGCACACCCCACCGGTCAGGGTGCTGTTGTGTCCTTCAAAAGCGCCCAGGCTTTCATTGTAAGGTGGAGAGACGCCGACAGCGTTTTCTTTTTATTAAAGCCAACGCGGTTATTTCAAAACGCACGGTGGTCTTTTTTTTTTTGTTGACCGGACTCGATTTTCGCAGGGCAGAATCTTCTATCTCCTTGATGGAATGTGGGTGATTTATTAGATTTTCGGCGTTTCTACTGTGTCGTGGTGAAAGGCAGTAAGACATTCAGAGAGAAGACAAGGACTTAGAGTAAACCAGCGAGGCCCCGGAGGTGCGCACAAACAACCCCTGAGTGTTGAGTAGCAATAGGGGGGAAAGAAATCACTGTGAAGATGAGTGAAAGAATCGGAGTGCACGGTGTCGCCCAGAAACACACAAAGATCAGCTTTGCTTCGTCGTAGAGCAAGGAGGGGGACGGAGAGGAAAGGGGCACATCAGCGAAAGAGGAGGGGGTAGAGGGGCGGCGAGTGGCGGCCGGCGGGCCGGAGGGCCTGGCCAGCTCCTCCTGGGGTTGGCGCGGGTCTCCCAGGAGAGACCCGGCCAACACAGGGCCTCTGGGTCCCTGGGCGCTTGGCGCCCTCTGGTGGGAATTTTCCCGTCAACGCCTTTTTATTACGAGGGTCTTCTCTCAACGTAAACGTGCTCGGATGTTGGAAAGGGAGAGTCCTTAAAGGATGTGTAGTCGTAGGGGGACTGAGGCGAGGGGGCCAGGGGAAGGAGAGCCACTCGGCCTCTCCGGGCCCCCGGTGCGCTCAGGGCCCGGGTGCATGTGGAGCGGCGCCCGAGCGTGGCGTTAACCTTCAGACGCCATCCATCAGGAGGACCGCCTCTCCTGTCACTGAGGAGGCCAAGCTAGGAGGGCGCGCATAGCGCAGTTAAACGGGACCCCTTTCTCTGCCGGGGGCAGGTGGCTTGGCTCAAGCTAGGTACTTGGGGAGGCCCGGAACTGGATGGGGAAATTGGAGTGAGGAGACTGAGGTTTCTCCGCGGTCTGAGCGGTCCCGGCTCAACCTTGACTCCGCGGAGAAGCCGGCCAGGATGCGACCCAGAGAGCGCCTTCGCTCAAGCAAGCGTCGCGGGGTCACACCTCTGGGGGAACCACGGGAGAACGGAATGAAGCAAAGCCACAGTTCTGGTCCCCAAGATATGGGAGGGGGTGGGGTAGGAAGGGGAGGGAAGAAGAAACGCTCAGCGAGGCAGAATTCTTCCGAGAATTATCTTTCCCCTCATCAGACACCCTGCCTGTTTCAGAAAACAGTGCGTTGAGTACGTTCTGGATTACTCATAGGACCTCCCCCACTCCCACCTCCCCACACACACCCCGGGCGCAAACCCGTGAGCCGGATTTATAGTCGCCCTATAAAGGTCCAGAGGCTGGCAAGCAGGCACCTGCGAAGGAGCCCGCCGCTCCGCCGGCGAGCTGCCCCCGCGAGCAGCTGCCTCGTGATTCCCCCGCGGAGCCGGTCCCCGCCTCCCCACTCCGCCCCCGCCTCCCCTGAAGCCGAGCGGCAGCTCTCCGGATCTCTCGTCTCCTCCAGGCGCTCGCGTGCGGGACGGGGCTGGCAAGAGCGAGGTAGCAGCTGGAGGTGACGCCGGGCAGAGACGCCTGTGGCAGGGCCGGGGCGAGAGGAGCCGAACAGACAGCTGGACGCTGCTCGAAGGAGCGAAGAGAGTGTGCGGATCGAAGCGACCCAGCCGAGGCAGGTAAGTGTGCGACCGCCTGGACTTCCTAGCGCCCTGCCTCGGCTGCACAGTGGAGTCCTCTTCTCCATCGCAGCTTCCCGGCCAAACCCTACCTCCGGCGTCGACCACCCACTCTCCCCAACCTAAAGAGCGTCTCGCTCGCCCCATTCCCTGCTCTGGCTCAGAGCGCGGCGCGGGGACCCCCGCCCTCTGCCCTCTTCTCATCCCTGCCGGACGGATTCCTGCCCCGGGGACTCACAGAGACTGAGGCTTTCGCTGAAGTGGAGCGAGAGCGATTTTCCCTGGCGCATCCATCCATGCTGTGAGCTCCGGTCTCTCCAAAGGGCGCCGGTGCAGCTGCAGCCAAAGGCGCACCCAGCAGCGAGCGATAACCTGTTACTTCCCCAGCCTCCTCGGTCCCCTCCGCCAGCCGCGTTGCTGTGGAAGCGCTAAGTGAGCTAGGTGGGGGAACCGAGGGGAGGAATGCAGAAGCGGTGGCTGGTGGTCGCTGCTCAGCGGGGTCTTAGATCTACCCAGATTCGCCCTCACTTTGTCCCGGGGCCTTGGGGCGCCATCGCGCCGGCGCCGATCAGGGGCGCCGCGCAACCATCTTTGTCCGCTGCCTCTTGCGCCCTGGGCGCAAGTTCGTTTCCCCCGTGACGATCCCCGTTCTTTTCTCCCCCTACCCTCTCCGGATCTCTACAACTAGCAATCTGGGGTCTTGGGTCTCAGGAGGGCTGGATAGAAGAGAAATATCAAGACTGGGATGGAGCCTCGCCCTGGTCTTGGAGATAGCTCCGAACCAGCTGGGATAAGGCAGACGAGCGAGGTTCCGAGCTGCTGCTCTCTGGCTGTCCGGAGCGCAAGGTGACTGGTTCTTCCCCAGCCAGGCCAAGTTCGAGCGAGGACGTAAAGGTGTGGACCTCCCCCCCACACACACACACCTTGTCTCCCCCAAAGAACCTGGTCCCCAGAGCAGAGAGCCGCTTTCTTTCCAAGGAATTAGCCAGACACAACAACAGGAACCAGACGCCGATCCAGACGTGCCCTCCCCGCGCACCCTGCCCCCAGCCTGCCCGCTCGCCGGCTGCCGGGAACCCATTGGGGCTTGTCGCGGTTTGGATGGCAAATCGCCCACCGAACGTACACGCCCTGGTGCCCCTAGCCCGGTACCCCCATACCCCTCACATCCTGCACTGGCCTTGGGCCCCCCTCAGCTGAGCGCTACAGTTCTGGTCGCGCCGCCAGGCAGCCAGACTGGACAGTAGCCCGGGGCTGTGTTGCCCTCGCCGGAGTCCCGGAGCTAGCGCACACGTCTCCCCCCCCCCCCCCCCCGCCCCGCCACTACCGCGCACCCCGGCTCGGCTGGTTCGTGGCCCTGCCTCCCCCAGTGCCGGGACCTCCGGCGAAGCGCCGGCACCCAAGCTGCCCAGCCGCCGCCCGCGTGCAGGACCCCGGAAGCCCAGCTCTCGTTTGTCTTCACAGCCTGTGCCCGCGCCCGACCCAGTGAGGACTCCGGACAGCAGCGGCCCCAGGACCACCGAGCTGATGGCGTCTTCGACACCTTCTTCGTCCGCAACCTCCTCGAACGCGGGAGCGGACCCCAACACCACCAATCTGCGCCCCACAAGTAGGTGCTGCCCCAGTTTCCTATCGAACGGTCTGCGGGGAAGATGGGGGCGCTGGGACAAGGGAGCCAGTGCTGGCGGAAAGAGCAGGGGGAGCGCGGCGATGATGGAGGCTGGGAGACAAATGGGGCCCTGACCCGCGGCCCGGACAGAGGTCATTGGGTGACTGCCAGGACACCGCAGAGCGTGGACCACGCAGGGTATGGGAGTCGGCGATTGTTGGCGGCTTCGCGCTGGGGGAGGACGCGCGGCGAGTGTTGGTTCCGTGGTGTTGTGTGTGGTGGGGTTTTTTGTTTTTGTTTTGTCTGGTGAGATGCCTGGGCTAAGGGCAGGGAGCGGCGTGCGGGGCCGCGAGTCTCCGCGGGAAGGGAGTTTTCTGTCCCCGGGTTTCGTTGAGCCGAGATCTGACCTCCTCCCCTCTCTGCACTGTGCTCCAAGTCTGTAATCAGCGGAAATCTCGACGTTAATTGCAGCTTTTAGAAAACTCAGGGTCCCTAATTGCTCTAAATTTGTGTGAGCTATTGACGAGTGAGGCAGAAATCAGGGGCGGGGAAGGTGCAGAAACCTGCTGGAGGGAGCCCCGACATTCCGTGCAATTAATGACATCTCAGAGAAAAAGAGTGGGGGGTGGGGAGAGCAGGCAGCACCCTCAGTAGCAAGAGGCGGAGAACTGGGAGCGGAAGAGACGTTGGCCTGGGCGCCTCGAGAAAGCATCCTTCTCCTTTTTCCGTGGCGGAAGCCTGGTCAGCAGGTGACAAGTACGGGAGAGAGAAAAAAAGGGGTCCAGCAAGGGAGGGGGACTATGCTTCTCCACCCTCAGGTCCACCAATGTTGAAACCAGCTCTAGAATCTGTTTGGAACTGGGAGTGACCGCCTACCGCTCCAGAGGCATGCGCATGAGGGAATTGTTTTTCCAATTTGGAGTGGTGTCCCCCACCCCAACCCCCAGTCTCTGAGCTGCAGACAGCAACGCCCTCGGATGTCTATATAGGTGGCGTTTGGAGAGGCCTCCGTGGTTAGGGTACTTGTGGCTCTGCTTTTGTGGCACTTTCTAGAAGCTCGAGGAAACAGCGTCTTCACCAGCGAAGGTGGGGCGAGCTCCCCCAGGGAAGCGCCCCTCCAACCCTTTGGGCCGGGAGTAGCTCCCCGGTGGGAGGCCTTGACTTAGATCCTGGTGCCGCCTTCCAGTCCCCCTGGCAGCTCCCTCTTCCCGCCACCAAGGCAAGCTACAATTACCCACACAACAAAGAGCGGCTCGGGAGAGCAGCCAGCCCCGGTGGCACGTGAGCCAGGCGAGGGCAGAAGGGCTGGCCCAGCAGGCCTGGAGAAACGCGAGGCCTGCGCGCCTTTTGTTTTTTGCTTTGGCCTCCATGGATTTTTTTTTTTTCTCCCGTTGGTCGCCACATTTCTGGCGCCCTTTTTGCAATCCGGAGGACTTGGACCGCAGTTGTATTGGCCCTCTCTCCTCGCTACCTCCCCCCCACCCCACCCCGCCTCCGCCGCTGCCCAGTGGCCCTGTTTTTTGGCGGGATGCTCAACCTCTGATCTGGGACCCAGGATGGGGCGAGGAACGGGGTCCACACTTGATCTGGCATGTTCGAAGCCATGCAGTCGGAGGCAAGAAAGCGGAAGAGGCTGTCCGGGAAAAGTAGGCGGCACCTGTGCCGTGAGCACGGCCCGTGCGTCCTCCCCAGCCCATCGGCAGCGTCTGCGCCCCATCCACTCCCACCCCTACCCCACCTTACAGACACACCCTCGCGCACCCAGCTGGCTCCGCTTCTCTCTGCCCCGTCAAGGTCTCCTGGGACATTTCCCTGCTCAACCTGCGCAATCTTACCCTACCTCTTGCTCCAGCAACCCCTGGGCCGGGCATGGAGCCCCCTCTGCCCTGGGCCCCTAGGTCTTCCCGACCCTGGCTGAGTCAAAAAGGGCTCTCTCTCTCTCTCTCTCTCTCTCTCTCTCTCTCTCTCTCTCCTTTTCCCTTTCTTGCACTGTAACCCCCAATTCTGAAAGGCAGTGCCATTTCCAACTCCAATCTCCTGGCTGAGTGACCTTGGAAAACTTGCTTAACCTCTCCGAGCTCCATTGTATTGTTTTTGTTTTTGTTTTTATCCAGTGAGTCTTGGTTCAGCACTCCATCTCCTTGCTTCCTACGGTTGCCATGAGAATTAGACGAGATGTCAGAAATGAAAGCGCTTTAACCGCAGCAATGGCTCCTTACCCGCTTGTTATTATGATTATTAGGGCTTTGCTTTAGCATGCTTCCCTGGCGCTGGAGCTCCATCTGTGACGCGCTGTCCACCGCGCCACGTCGGGATGTCTCCCCAGCCCTCTGGGGCTCTGCTGTGCCTCGGGTGTAATGGATGTCACTCTCCTTATCGCAAGAAACACTCGCGCCGCTGGAGGCGCAGGCCGTGGTGGGCTGGGGGTTGGGGGGGTGGGGGGGATGGGATGATGGAAGGCGCCTGCCTGGCTCTGCGGGATGGGAAGGGGATTTCTCGGTGCGCCCACTACACCGCCCTCGGGCTTCGCGGGCGCCGGGCTGCTTTCCGCGATCCTCGTTTGAAAAGCTGGCCCCGAAGGCAGGCAGACCCCGGGGAGTTTTTGAGAATAGCTTGGAACAGAAGGAAAGCCCGGCCGCCCTGGGTCGCAGCTCAAACCAAGAGGTAAAGCGCCCGATCCCAGTGGCCTCCGTCCGCTCAGGGCGGGGTAAGTCTGAGGGAAGGGTTAACCAGCGGCAGGTCGAGGAGAGGGGCCGCGGATGCGCACGGGAGGCGCACCATTGTCTCTCCGCCTCCCCGGCCTGCCCCAGGAGCAGCCATGCGAGCCCGATCACCTAGTCAAATACTATTTTTCACCCAATTAATTCCTGAACTCTTCCGCGACCCCATTTCATGCCAGTTTATTTTAAGCTGCCACTCGGCTGGAGACCCGCCAAGAAATTATGAGACGTTTCGGTCCCAGATGCCTCTGTGTTCCCTTTCTGGGGCGCTGTGGTCGCCCTTCGGGTCTGTTGGGCCGAGACCCAACAGCTGGCACCGGGTGCGGCCGGTGGGTGCTGGGCAACCCGAGCTCCGGGGGCTGGGGCCTGGCCTTTGGCGGGCAAGGTCTGCCTGCTGCCCATTTGGACCCCGCCAAAGTGGCTGGCGGGAACAGCAAGGGAGCGCGGTGGGGCTTAGAGGGCATGAGTCTGTCAGTGCGCCCACTGGCCTGGTGCCTCGCTCCCTTCTGGAAGCTTTCAGTGGAGAGCCTCGGGGAAGACCTCCAATCGCCGGGAGAATCTTTGAGCTCCACGCCGTTTCCCTCCCTTACCAACCTTTTCTCTCTCTCTCGTCCTAGCGTATGACACCTGGTGCGGCGTGGCCCACGGATGCACCCGAAAACTGGGGCTGAAGATCTGCGGTGAGTGCCAGGGCCCGGCGGGCCAGCGCTCGCCAAGGGAATCCCGTCTTCGGTCTAGTTTCCCACTGTAACGAGAGCCCCGACGCTAGGCGGAGACTCTCGGCTGGAGGCTCTGACCCTCGTCTGCCTAAGGCCAGGGGCGCAGGGTGCGGCTGCGAAAGCGCGAGCGCAGCGCCCCCGCGCGGCAACCCCGCGCTGCGGGGCCGCTCCGACCCGAGCGCTCTGCCCGCGGGTCTGCGAGGCGGCGCGGAGCGGTGAACGCGCCCGGCTTTCCGGGAGAGCGGACTCCCGCGGCTAAAGCTGTGGCCGCCACCGCCCGCTCCCCTCGCCCCCTCTCCGCACCCTGTTCTGGCCTCGGGCTGGAGGTTGTCGCCCCGAGGTGCCGAACGAATTCGGATTTCGTTCCGTGGAGCCTAAGAGGCCCGGGGCCGGCCGGCCTGCGTATATTCTAGAAGGCGAGGAGAGCAGGGAAAGGAATGGGGCAGGCGGGCTGGGAAGACAGGGGTGTGTGGCACGGCTGGCAAACAGCCGGGAGGGCGAGAGGAGAAAGAACTGCTCTCCAGACTCGTGGGTCTGACAAGAAAACGCCCAAAAAAGGGAATTTTCAAAGGAGAACCGGAGGTTTGTTCGAAGGGGCACAGCTGAGCGGCCCCGGCTGAACAATGAGGTCTGGCTGCGCTCGCCACGTTTTATCGCCTCGCATTTTCTCCAGCCTTATCGGGCCCAAAAATCCGGACTGTCCGCTGGCGGGGGTAGAGAGCTGGGGAAGATTAACGAGGGGCTTATTAAAGAGCCATCCGTCAGCCGCTGCGCCGCGCCGATAGCGCTGGGGCCGGGGTCGGGGTCGCGCGCGGAGCGGGTGGGCGCGCGGATACACCCCGGGCCCGGGCCGAGTAAAGAGGCGTTGTTTCGCGGCTGTGGGGTGCCTGCATTTCCGGGGCCCTTGGTGCCGCTCCCGTAGCAGTACTAGACAGGAAGGGCAGCCGGGGCTATATGGCCCGCACCCCCGCACGCGAGGCTCGCGGGGCGAGGCCAGGGCCGGGTCCCCAGGCCACCGAGCTTTGTTCTATAAATAGCCCCCGCCCACCCCGCCCCCACCGCCGCCGTTCCCGGCTTAATGGCCCGTTCCGCGCGAGGTGCCCTCCGGGGCCCAGCGTTCGGCTTCTGCAGCCGTCATTGTCATGCAGCCGGGCAAGCAGAACCGAGTGAGCCCAGGGCTCGCGCCGCGGCCGGCTGAGGGCTGGGCAGGGGCTGGCTAGAGGCGAGGTCCTTTCCTGCTGATCCTGGCCTTGGAGCGTGTGCGGGGACCCTCTGGGTCGGCGGAGAGCAAAGGTCTAAGCGCCCCCCCCCAAGGGACCAGGGACTGCAGAGAGAGCACGTTCGCAGGGTCTAGGGGGTCCTTGAGTGGCACCGACTTCCGCTGCCCTCTGCCCACCAATGCCGGCCGGGAGGACGCTGAGACCATTGGAGACGGCCTTCCTTTCGGAGTTTCTTCCTTGCCTCTCGCCCCTTAAGCTCAGGAAAGTTGCAATCCAAGTCCGGAGGCAAACTGCCTTCAGCTAACTTGTTCTGTGGTTGGGGACCCAAATGAGCTGGCATCCCCGTAGGCTTTATTCCACACTCTAGCTTTCCATTGTAATCTGGTGGAGGCAAGTGCAGCCTTTTGTTTCTGCCCTGGATCCACCCAGCCCAGCACCCACCTCCCACCCCTCTGCCCACACTCACCCACCTCTCTAGACCTGGCCCTAAACCTTCAGGGACCGCCTCCTTGACCTAGCACCATCCCAGTTGGTTTTAAGGCAGCAATGGGACTAATCATCCTCTTTTTCCACTTGCAAATGCATTGCCCTGGTTGATCCCCAGAGCATCCTCAGTGCCTTGCCAGCGCCCCCCCTCCTTCCCCAAGCCTGGGAATGAAGCTGCTAGGAAGGCCTGAGTTTCCCCTAGGGATACCCTTAGCTCTGGAGGCAGAAGCCCCATGGGAGAGTCATCAGCTAGAAGAAAACCAGGGTCTTGCCAAGAGCTGGAGAGTGGCTGCAGGCATGGCGGCGTGACCTACATAAAGTGAGTTGCCTGGATCCCTTAGCCCTGGCCCTGGGCCCTGCAGGTTTCTCAGTGTGTCCTTGGGCTTCCATCTCTTATCAGTGCAGAGGTCCCAAACTTGCTGCCAGTTTCAACCCCCGAGCCATTGTAATTAGAGTGTGTTTAATTTTGTATTGGTTGACAAATCCTAAAAGTAGAGAGACCTCAAGTGTTCTATATTTCTGGTTTCTCTGGGAAAAGGTGGATGGGGAAGTCTGGAAGATGCTGTCAGCCCAGGAAGATCAGACAAAGAACCTGTTCTCCAGAGCAGCAGCAGTTCGGTGCTGCAGCCTGGTGGGCAGAGAACACACTGGGCCTCAGCCGCAGGCCCATTTATGCTGTGCATAGCTAGAAAGCCCCACTTGGAAACAACAGCTGGAGCTGGGTGCTGTCTGAGACCATGCGCACTCACCTGGGTTCCCCTAGTGAGTTTGAGAGTGCAGGTGTGAGGAACCAGGACCAGAGCTGCCCTCTGCCCACTAAACAGGTGGAGTCATGGCAGGGCACACTACCAAGTCTCCCCTTGGGGCTGGCCAGGATGCTACCAGCTGAGCTCGGCTCTCCTCTTTCCTTTTTGCTTCTAAGAATGCAGAGCTTAAACTAGGTCCTCATAGTTGAGGAGCACAGTGAGAGACCTTACAGTCTGCCTCAGTCTCAGGGTCACTGCACCCAAGAGCCCTTACTTGCTCAGGCAGTTGTCACAACCTCAATGTCATCTACTACCTCTTCATCCTTGAAGGAGCAGGAACTCCTTCCAGTACCTCTCAGAGGAGAGAGGCCTAGGGGTCTTTGACCTGCTTTGAGAGTCAGGATAGTTTAGAAAACAAATATCTTCCTAAACAAAGTGAAAGAAATGGCAGTATACATTAAAAGTGCCTGTCAGCAAATTGATGGGATTTTTAAAAGATTTATTTATTTGAAAGGCAGAGTTACAGAGAGAGAAAGAGAGGCGGTGGGGGAGGGGGTGTTCTTCCATCTGCTCATTCACCCCCCAATTGGCCACATTGGCATTGGCCATAGCTGTGCCGATCTGGAGCCAGGAGCCAGGAGCTTCCTCTGGGTCTCCCACATGGGTACAGGGGCCCAAGCACCTGGGCCATCCTCTACTGCTTTCCCAGGTCTTAGCAGAGAGCTAGATCAGAATTGGAGCAGCCAGGACTCAAACTGGTGCCCATGTGGGATGTCAGCACTGCAGGCAGTGGCTTTACCAGCTACGCCACAGCACCAGCCCCAAATTGATGGGTTTTGATGCAAATTATAATGCAGTGTAGTAAGTGTGCCATTCACAATTTCAGGATTTCATGAGAATGCTAATTCCCAAGGCCAAAACCTTTTTTGGAGACAATGTACAAAGTCTGAACTGAGTTTCTGTTCCTGCCGCTGCCTGGAGGAACCGGGTTTCTAAAGGGGTTCTCAAGTGGTGGTGGTAGGGGAGGGCTCAAGGCTTTCCTAGGGAATGAATCAGAAGCCCAGAGATCTGAGAATACACAGCAGGGGTCCAGGTGGGCAGAACCTTACCCCCATTAAAGCCACATGGATTTGGCCTTTCCAGACAGGCAAATTCCATCCTCCCTGATTTGGAAGAGGACAGAAGTTTCAGAGTTCAGGAGCCAGGTGGCCCTTCATCCCTTTGGCAAAGGAAGCTGGCTGCTGGCTCTGGTCTCAGGATCTGGAGGAGGAATCCAGAAAGTAAAAGAGGGGAGGGAAAAGAGAAAGGATGCAACCCTCAGCTATTATGGTAGACATATACCCCCACCCCACCCCACCCCACCCCGTCCTGCCCTGCCCTGCCCTGCTGTGTCCCTTTGGCCTTTACTAAGGAGCTTCAGAGGTGTCTGCCTTCATACTCCTCCCTCCAAAAATAGAGGCTGGCTCCTATGTCGGGGAGGGTTCTCATCCCCCTACATGCCCCCTTCTCCTACCCATCACACTGAACTGCAGCCCTAGGGAAGTCAAGCCGAGTGCCCCAGATTCACTCGCCTGTCCTTGCGCCTCCTGGGACTTTCTTCCAAGCCTGCCTTGTGATGAGTGTGACTCCCCGAGGAGCTTGATCTCTACAGAGACCACTCTGGGGTCACCAACAAGCTTAGAACTTGATTCCTCTGCTCAGGGTAGTGCATTCTGGGCAAAGGCCAAGGCTGCATTAGAGGAGGAGATGCTGATGGAGGAGGGGTGTGCAGGCTCAGCGCCCCACAGAGGATGGAGGTGAGGGGAAGATGGTGGTAGATTCTCCAGCCCTGATGGCCCAACCCTGCTTTCTGGTTTGCTGCTAATGTTGTCCCAGCTGGTCACTCCAGGCCAGAGAGATTCCTGCTCCCTCTGAGGGGCCCAGGTGAGGGGTTGTGGATCCCATCCTGAGTTCAGGAATCATCGGGAGCGGAGTGGGGGGGGGGGGCAGTTCTTGGGTGGCTTTCCAGCTTTATGACAGTTTCGGCCACCGTCTGCCGGCTGTGTGCCCTTGGTGTGTGTGCGCGTGGGGGGGGGGGGGCAGGGGAGGAATCTGTCCAAGTCCACAGTAAAGTGCTGTTAGACAGCAGGTGCTGCTGAGAACTGAATGCATAAGACTTGAAGTTCTCCTGTGTCTTTCCCCAGTACCTCTATTCAAAGGCAGGAGTGGTACAGGAAAAGTTACCCTAATACTGAATCCTGCGGGTGTTAGTGTTGCTAGAGGGACCTGACCCTTCCTTCCTCTGCTGTCCTCCCCCTCCTCCCTAGGCTGTGCTCCCCCCTCTCCCTGGTGTCTTCTTCCCTCTGCTGTCCTCACCACCCCTCCCGTCTGCCCGCTGTGGTCGTGTAGCCCGGAAGCCCAGAGCTGGGAGCTGTGCTGAGCCCGGGTCCCTGCCTATGAAGCGGGCCGGGGGCTGGCTGCTGGAGCGGAAGCTGTCTGACTGACAGTTCTCAGCTCCCGGTCACACCCAGGGAGGAAAACGGGCTGCTTCGCTCACTGTTCCCCCCTTGCGCATGACTGGGTCCATGCCGCTGACGACATTTGGCACACCCCTGCCCCCCGAAGGCCAGCGGTGCCAGAGCCACTCTCTGTCATTCCCCGAGCGAACGCGCGGCCCGACCCGGCAGCTGAGCCACGGCGGCGCCTGGGAGGTCGCACCCTTCCTGACCTAGCCTCTCACGCCTTAGGCTTTTTGCAAAGGACCAACAGCCTGGAAGAGAAGAGCCGCCTCGTGAGCGCCTTCCGGGAGAGGCAGTCCTCCAAGAATCTGCTCTCCTGCGAGAACAGCGACAGGGAGGCCCGCTTCCGGCGCACCGAGACTGACTTCTCCAACTTGTTCGCTCGAGGTAGCTAGCCCGCCCCTGCCTGGCCCTGGAGCCTCCCTCCGGCTCCTCGCTCCTAGCTGGGTGTCTTCATTTGTTTCCTGAAATTTTACTTCTTTCACCAAGAAATGCCGTTCCCTGAAGCCTCATGCAATTGCTTTTCCCACACTGGACAATAGCAGTCTCCCTCCTTCCCTAACTGCTCCCTTGGTTTGGGAGCTGGGTGAGGGCAGCCAGTGATGGTCTGCTCAGAAAAGACACTCATGGGGACAGAATCTTAGAACCCAAAGCAGTCTTACCCATGAGAAAAAATCCAGTGAATCCCTCCATAGCACTTGTCCCCAAGCCTGGGCAAAAGAGTGACAGTGACACCCCCCTCCAGGAAGCTGTGTTCTAGGCCTCATAACTGAGACTGTCCTGAAACTCATTTTCCTTCTGGAGATCGATAGATCGATCGATCGATCGATCGATCGATCTATCTATCTCATTCCAGCTGCCCCCGTAGCACTGGTCTCAAGGTGCTGTACCAGCTCAGAGGTGGACCTGCCTCCACCCCTTCCATTCATTCTCCGCAGGGCCACAAGGACCAGACTAGAACATTTAACAAGACGTGGCTAAAACCTCAGAGAGAATCCAGGGAACAGACAGAGCATCAGCCTGCTCTTGACTATGGCTGAAACCTCAGGAGGGACTCCCCCACCTCTCTTCCCTGCCTGAGAACACCACAAAGGCTGACCCTCTTCGGGGAGGAGAGCTGCCTTGCCTTCTCCCTCCGCAGACTGAGCAAAGGTACAGGGGCACACCTGGTCCCAAGGTAGTATGACAGGAGTTCCCTCCATCACACGCCTCACAGGGGCCCATTCAGCCTGCAGATGGACAAGTACAGCAGGCAGGTCACTCGCAGCATCCCTCGCACGGGTGAGCAGCCTCACTATCAGAAAATTCTTGAACCCCAGAAAGGGAGTGCAGTACTGCTGGCGATGCAGTCCATCAGATGCTCAGCACACGCACATGCCGGAATGCGGTTCAGCAGGTCAGGATACTGGCTCATGCGAGGGATCTTGGGCCCAAGGTTGGGGAGTCAGGTGACAACTACTCATTGACTCATCACCCCCCTTTCCCCAGATCTGCTTCCAGCTAAGAACGGAGAAGAGCAGACTGTGCAGTTCCTGCTGGAGGTGGTGGACATCCTGCTCAACTATGTCCGTAAGACGTTTGACCGGTCCACCAAGGTGCTGGACTTCCATCACCCACACCAGTTGCTGGAAGGCATGGAGGGCTTCAACCTGGAGCTCTCCGACCATCCCGAGTCCCTGGAGCAGATCCTGGTTGACTGCAGAGACACTCTGAAGTATGGCGTCCGCACAGGTGAGGGGGGGCTCGCACCTGCGGCTTGCACCTGCCCTCCCTCCTGCCCTCGTCAGTGGTGAGGACAGCAAGCTCACGCTGAAGGAGAAATGCAGTCCTGGTAAGAGAAGGCAGAGAAGTTCTTAGAGATCCCAAAAGCAACAGCCCTGGGCAGTAACAGCTGGAGGAAGGCCCCAACCCTGGCGAAAACTCATCACTCTTTCTTGTGAAATTAGGTTTAAAAGGTGCAGATGCATGGTGCTAAGGCAACTTTTTTATAAAGAGTTTCTAGTCTTGGTTGGAAGCCATTTAACACCAAGGGGGAACAGAGTGACCTGACCTCTTTTCTTGCCTCCATGATCTTGTCTATTTCATTCTGATAAATCTCACCTGCCCTTCTGCATCCCGATGCTGGGGAAACAGGATCTGCTTCCCTCCCTCCCCGCGTCTGTTTCCTAGGACTACCATTACACATTGCCCAAACAGGTGGCTTGAAACAGCAGGCATTTATTCTCTCGCCACGCTGGGGTTTGAAAGTTCTGGCAATGTCCCCTGGCCTCTCCCAGCTCCCGGTGCTTGTTGTGGGCTTTCCTTGGCTTGCATATGCATCGCTCCAGTCTCTGCCTTCTCCTTCCCTGGCCCTCTCCACTGTGTGTGTCCAAGTTTCCCTCCTGCCACAGGATGCTAGTCTGTCATAGTGTCCCCACCCCCTCCCTGCCCCAATCCAGCAGGACTTCATCTCCACTGCATTACGTTTGCAAGCACCCTATTTCCAAATAAGATCACATTCATAGAAGCGGGGCGAGGACTTCAACACAGCTTTCTGAAAGATACAGTTCAGTTCATACCACCTTCTGGCTAGGCCAGAAAGTCACACACACATGTACACTTGGACACACACATGCATGCACACACACACAGACATACCACCTTTCCAACCTCTGAAATATAGACCCTCTGAGTCACTAATCCTGTTCCAACTGTGAGTTCTTGGGGTCGTCCTCTTACCTCCTTTTTTTTTTTTTTTTTTTGACAGGCAGAGTGGACAGTGAGAGAGAGAGACAGGGAGAAAGGTCTTCCTTTACCATTGATTCACCCTCCAATGGCTGCCGTGGCCGGCGCACTGCGGCCAGCACACTGCGCTGATGCAAAGCCAGGAGCCAGGTGCTTCTCCTGGTCTCCCACGCAGTGCAGGGCCCAAGGACTTGAGCCGTTCTCCACTGCACTCCCAGCCACAGCAGAGAGCTGGACTGGAAGAGGGGCAACCGGGACAGAATCCGGCGCCCCGACCTGGACTAGAACCCGGTGTGCCAGTGCCTCAGGAGGAGGATTGGCTTATTGAGCCAAGGCACTGGCCCTTCTTGCCTCCTTTACCTCATACAGGAGCCCTCTCTAGCCAGCAGTCCTGGCCAAAGTACTTTCCAGTTGCCTCAAATTCAAGGACGTTTTGGATGTACCTAAGCCCAGGTTTGAGGCAGTGTTTTCTTCTCTCCAGCCTGAGCTCTGGGGTGGCTAGGTCTACAGGAAGTCGCAGGACAGAAGAGGATTTCCCAAGGTCACAGCTCGCAGCCCCTTGTTCTTTTTCCTTCCTTCTCTCTGCTTTGCCTTTATTCCCTCTCACTCTTAGTCACTTGAAGATAGATTTAAGATACAGACTGCAGAGGCCGATGGGATGGAGCTGAGTAAGGCTATTTGGTGTCAAAACCAAAATGTTGCAATGAAATAAGAGGGTGGCCAGAGAAGCTTTTTTTTTTTTTTTAATATTTATTTATTTGAAAGTCAGAATTACACAGAGAGAGGAGAGAGAGAGAGAGAGAAGTCTTTCATCCATTTGTTCACTCCCCAATTGGCTGCAATGGCCGGAGCTGTGCCAACCTGAAACCAGGAGCTAGGAGCTTCTTCCTGGTCTTGCATGCGGATGCAGGGGCCCAAGGACTTGAGCCATCTTCCACTGCTTTCTCAGGCCATAGCAGAGAGCTGGATTGAAAGTGGAGCAGCCGGGACTTGAACTGGTGCCTATATGGGATGCTGGTGCTTCAGGCCAGGGCATTAACCCACTGCGCCACAGTGCTGGCCCCTCAGAGAAGCTTTTTAAAGTAAGGAATCCCAAATAGCATTTGAGGTCCACCAATACCACGGGAATAAGGATAGCTCACTAAGTAACTGCTGGATGGACAAGACCCGATCACAGCTACATCCTCTGTGTTTGGTTTTTAAGGAGAAGCACTTCTATCAGTTTAGTGCCATCTCATCTTGGTCTGGCAGCTAAACCTATTCATGATGGAGACCAGGTCACATTACATGGCTGGATTAGGAAGAACCAGAATTCCCTATGTTTGTTTTAGCTTGACTTGCTTTGGGCCAGTGTATTTTATTTTCTCAGTTCACGCTATACACACTTTCTCAGAAACGTGAGAACCACACATGAGGGTACTTCAAAGAGTTCCTGGAGGGGCATTTGGCGGAATGATTAAACCCTCTCTTAGGACCTCCTCATCCCATAGCAGATGCCTGGGCTCAAGTCACAGTCAACTCTCCATCCCCACTACCTGCTAATCTGTCTCCTGGGAGGAAGTAGGTGATGACTCAGGGGTCAAGTCTTTGCCACTGATGTGGGGGACCCAGATTGAGTTCCTTGCCCCCGGCTTCAGCCCGGCCTAGCCGGGTATGTTGTAGGCATTTGGGGAGCAAACCAGTGGATGGAAGCGCTCGCTCGCTCTCTCTCTCCTCTCTCTGCCTCTCTCTCTCTTCCAAAGAAACAAAATCAAAACTTTTTTTTTAAGTTCATGGAAAATGCACATTAGCATATAACTGTTTTCTACAAACTTTTCATACTACCCTCATATTTTTCTCCTGAATAATGTTGTCCCTCAGAGAAAAACACAGGACTTTATCATCACAAATTCTCATACCAGGGGTGAGGCTGAAGGCTCTTCTGGCCAGGCAAAGCCTGGACTGTCATGAGTGCAGTGTGTGAAGCCACTCCGGGATTTAGCCTGCACCATCCATTCCTGTTCTTCAGAGCTGTAGCTGAGAGCAAATATTTGCGTGTGCAGGGTTTTTAGTTTTCCGAGCACCATGGCGCCTTCTGCTACATCTCATTTTGACCCTGCAAAAGCAGACTGGTGCTGGCACATCAATGCGGACAGCTCCTGGTGTGGATCTGTGATCTAGAAGTAGATACCGAAGCGACAGAGCACACCCCATGTGCTACACACACGTGGGCAATATTTTTTAAGGTATCAGTGTATTAATGCTCAATCCACATAATGGGTTGGTTTAGTAGTAAGAACTATCTGATGGGGTTATAGCCTACACAGGGATGATGAGGCATTTGGAAATTCTTGACAAGTTAACAAAAGACATTTTTTTCTTTTTTATTTGACAGGTAAAGTTATAAACAGTGAGAGAGAGAGACAGAGAGAAAGGTCTTCCTTCCATTGGTTCACCCCCCAAATGGCCGCTACAGCCTGCGCTGCACCAATCTGAAGTCAGGAGCCAGGTGCTTCCTCCCAGTCTCCCATGCTGGTGCAGGGACACAAGCACTTGGGCCATCCTCCGCTGCCCTCCCGGGCCATAGCAGAGAGCTGGACTGGAAGAGGAGCAACTGGGACTAGTACCCGGCACCCCAACCGGGACTAGAACCCAGGGTGCCAGTGCCGCAGGCGGAGAATTAGCCAAGTGAGCCACGGCGCCAGCCCATTTTTTTCTTTTTAGGATTTATTTATTTGGGAGAGGCACAGACAGAGAAATTTTCCATCTGCTACTTCACTCCTCAAGTACCTAGAGCAGCCAGGGCTGGGCCAAGGCAAATCTAGGTGCCAGGAACTCCATCTGAGTCTCCTACATGGGTGTCAAGAACCTAAGTCCTTGAGCCACCTTCTGCTGCCTTCCATGCAGATTATAGGAAGCTGGAGCAGAAACAGAGTAGCCAGGACTTAATCCAGGCACTGCAAAATGGAATGCGGGTATTCAAAGCATCGGCTTAACCTGCTGCGCCACAGCACCTGCCCCCACAGACTTCTTCAAAGAAAGAACCAGCATATTGTGTTCCGCCAGCTACAAATCAGCCCTCGGTCACAGCAGCTACTTAGGTGATTTGTAGATACACCAGACTTTCTTGGCTAGTCCTTTAACTTTTTATTACTGAAAAAATGTCTTAAATTGCATTTTCATGTTTGAGAGGTAGACAGATAAAGGGAGAGAGTGCATTCCTGTGTACTGGGTCACTCATCAAATGCCAGCAACCACCGGGCCTGGACTAGGAGCCAAAGGCAGGGGTTGGGGTCTCAATCTAGGTCTCCCTCGTGGGCAGCAGAAACCCAATTACTCAAATCATCACTGCTGTCGCCCAGAGCCTGCACTAGCAGGGACGTGGAGGCAGGAGCCAGAGCCGGGTAGTGAACCAAGGCACTCTGATGTGGGACACAGGCATCTTAATGACTTGGCTGAATGCCTGCTCCTATCCTGGCAAATTTTAAAACTATACAAAAGCAGAATCATATAATGAACCCTATATACCCAATACCCAGTTTATTATCAACTCCAGATAATTTTGTTTAACCTGTCCCTCCAACCACTTCCTTCTCTTCTGTACTATCTGGAAACAACTCTCCAACATAATATTATTAATCCATAAATAGTCCTCATCCTCAAGAACTCTCTTAACAAAAGGCATAACCATGGAGTCATTGTTATACCTGAAAAAATTCACAAAACTTACAGTTCCTTAATATGAAATATTCAGTGTTCAAATTTCCAACCATCTCATGAATGTATAAATATTAATCTTTATAATTCTTTTGAAGGAGAATCTAAGTTCTTCACGTTGCAGTTGGTTGACACGTCTCGTAATCAATAGTTTCCTGCTCCACTCCTTTTCTTCCCCTTACAGTGTACTTGTTGAAAAACTTTCCCTTAAAAAATCAAAAACTTTTTTCCTCAGCCTAGCTGAGTTTAGGTGCTGCTCAGTATCCTACATATCATCCATTATTTTTATGGAATATAGAGAATTGAAATTGAAATTAAAACTAGATTATTTTGTTACTTGATAGAAATTCTGAGCTCAGATTTTGGGAGGCACAAGGTTGTAGCCATCAGCTAAGTGTAAGGTCTGGGGGGACTTTGAGTCCTGTGTGTTTGAGTGGGCAAAGAGTTTGTCTTTTGTCTCTGCCATGTGAAGTTGTTTTTATACATTATCAAAAATACGATTGCATTTATGGTTCATCCCTTCCTTAAAGTGAAATATTTGTTAAGAGTTTTCAGATGGGGTATTGTGCAAATATTTTAATGGATTTCAACAACCTTTGTTACGTTGCAGGAGTTGTCATGGATTCTGCTGGCACTGAGCAAACGAGTAAAATAGAATAGTTTAAGCTATTTGGAATAGTGTACATAATCATCTGGAATCCAGTTGCATACTTATGCTGTTTATTTATTTATTTTTTTGACAGGCAGAGTGGACAGTGAGAGAGACAGAGAGAAAGGTCTTCCTTTTTGCCGTTGGTTCACCCTCCAATGGCTGCCACGGCTGGCGCACCGTGCCGATCCGATGGCAGGAGCCAGGTGGTTCTCCTGGTCTCCCATGGGGTGCAGGGCCCAAGCACTTGGGCCATCCTCTACTGCACTCCCTGGCCACAGCAGAGAGCTGGCCTGGAAGAGGGGCAACCGGGACAGAATCCGGTGCCCTGACCGGGACTAGAACCCAGTGTGCCGGCGCCGCAAGGCGGAGGATTAGCCTAGTGAGCCGCAGCGCCGGCCGCTGTTTATTTTTTATTCCACTTTTATTGATCTATTTTGAGGTCTCTTAAGAGGCAGAGCTTGGTCTCTTCTGATATAATCGTAGTCCGGATGTTCTGCATGAGTCTCGCTCCCATCTAGGGAAGACCAGGCATCCTCAGGGGATCCAGAGCAGGAACACTCACACCCTAGCTCCCTGGCAGTTACTTCAGAGGCAAAGGCAATTTCCACTGGAAACCGAGGCGTCAGCAGATCTTCCTAGCACCAGTTCTCTGTCACACCTCCCTAGATAATCTATTGTGTTGACTCCTTCGTGACAGCTGAGCCAAGCCTGCTGAAGTGGAGTTGAGTTTTCTGGTGAACGCCAAGTTGGCCAACAACCCTGAATTTGCTAAGCACAAAGCCTGCTAAAGCAGACTGTGGGTCGCACAGGCCTTTAGAATTGTGAAGCCATAACAGTTATTTCTCCAGCAACTCAGTGGGTGAATGAGGCTGACTCTGCCCAGTTCATAGCAAAGGTGCTAGGGTGGTCTCAACAATAAATTTAGTTTAATGGGCACCTGATTATGTATGGGCAAAACACACTCTGCTCGATGTCGTATGTGTCATAGAGCACCACGGAGGGATGGCTGCTAGCAGCGTCAGCACTGGAGCTGGTACTTACTCCAAGCTTGGTTTGGCCCACAGAGCCAAGAACCCTCTTGGAGGCCTACAGCCTCTTCTCTATCAGCAAACCTCGATTTGGGGATTTAAAACTTTGAGATTTTTAAGCAGGGGGAAAAATCAGGATCGACTACATCTTCTTTTGTAATGAAAAAAAAAATACATGTGAAATAGGAGTTTGTCTGGAAGTCAACAAGTAAAATATTGGAAAGCATCATTAGTTGCATGATTTTGGATTTCTTTTTAAATTTAAAGCATGATGCTTCAGAAATCTAGAAATTTGGGAGGCATCATTAATGCTAAGGGTTTTTATAGAGTGAGTCAACCTTCCCTTTCTCCAGTATCCTTGGGTAGCTTTGATAGAACTGGGATGGAGGCTGTATGAATGTTGCCTGATGGGAGAAGCCTTTTGCTTTGAATATAGATTGAAAAATCCAGATTTACGTTGATGCTTGCCTGTTACTCTTCTCTCTAGGTCATCCTCGATTTTTCAACCAGCTCTCCACTGGACTGGATATCATTGGCTTAGCCGGCGAATGGCTGACATCAACTGCCAACACTAATATGTAAGTCCCACATATTCCACAGTCATGATGTATGACTATGGCTTGTTTCTTAACAAATTCAATGCCAATGGTCCTATTTCATTAAAGTTGCCTTGGTCATCTTTTCTCTTAGAATCCTCTAGGTTTATCACCATTCTGCTTTAATAGTACATACATATAAACTATTTTTGAATTGAATAATGCAACTTCGGAAAAGTAATGAGAAGTAATATCTCTAGCTTTCAAAGTTTAGTGTGAAATTTGATGTTCAAAGGCTGCATTTCTCTGAACAGCACTTGTAAAAGGTCAGGTTGTGGTGTTTGATCTCGGTTTCCTTTTCCCCTTCAAGCACGTGGTCCTCACTATTCAGGTCACATTTCCTCTGTCAGTAAAGCTTCCTTAAAGCCACAAACCTATTGCTCCACTTAAAATTCTAAAGCAACATTCAGCTGGTACTGACCCACTGTATATTCCTTTCAAAATTGCTGACTGTTTTTCTGAATTTGACATTTATTTCCCCATACTTGTGTGTGTAAACAAATCCCTTGTTTGTTTCTAAGTTTTTGTAAATTTATATGAAACTGACTCTAAGGTCCAGAGAGGGCAGATATTGCTCAGGGTGGTTTTCCCAGGGTCCCCTTCAAGTTTCCTCCATGTGCGTATGCCCTAGAGGCAGACAGGTCAGAAGGTGACAAGGGTTCCTCACATCCTAGTGAGTTCTGTCGTTTCTCTCAACTCCAGCCCATGCATCACATTCTACTAAAACATTCAGGGGCAAATAATGAAACACATTTCTTCCAATGATTTAATAATAACCATGTAAGAATTATATGAGGATTACTAACTATAGAATATTGAGAAACTAGCCACCTGCTTTAGAAGTTCATGGTAAAGTAGATTCTGAAAAAATGAATTATGGTGAAAGGGTGGTATTGTTTAAAATGAGAAATTCCATTTGACATCAAGATAGAATGAAAGTTACTAAAGTTCAAGGCATTCTATTTTTTCTTTAACAAACTACTACCAGCCAAAATCTGAAAGGCATTTAAAAATTATATACTGATGCCTGTGTGTTCGAAAGTTGTTTAAGGCGATGGCCAAGATCCTTAACTACATTCAGAAAAGTTTCTGTTAGCTAAGGATTCCTGCTTTGTGTGATAATTTAAAATGACAATGACAAATTTTAAGAAGCAAATGTGACAAGCGAAGCCTTTAGTGCTGAAAGCCATATAAGATTAAACTGATTGAAAAGTGAAAATGGTTGTCATGCTCCCTGCTCACAAGTCATGGTTGACATCACAGGGTGCCCGTGCAGATCACCGACACTCCAAAGGGCCAATGGCAAGTCAGGTCAGAGATGCAATTGCTTGCATGATGGCCTCGAACAAAACACTTCCTTCTGTGGTCTTTACTGTATTATGATTTGTGATATAGAAATAAACTAGTAAGTATAGATACCATAATCTACTAGTTTTAACTGAAAACAGACAGTAACATTTAGTTGTAGTATCTAATACTAAGGATCAATATAAATTAGAAAATATAGAGTTTTTTTAAGTCCCTTATTTGGAAAATACTTGAAAAAAAGCAAAGTGAAAGGGACCAGCGTGTGGTGCAACAAGTTAAGCTGCCACCTGCAGTACCAGCATCTTATATAAGCACTGGTTTGTGTCCCTGCTGCTCCACTTCCAGTCCATCTCCCTGCTAATCTGCCTGGGAAGGCAGTGGAGGATGGTCCAAGTTCTTGGGCCCCTGTATGCATGTGGGAGACCTGAATGAAGCTCCAGGCTTCTGGCTTTGGCATGGTCCAGCCCTGACTGTTGCAGCCATCTGGGGAGTGAACCACCAGATGAAAGATCTCTTTCTTTCTCTGTCTTTCCTTTTCTCTGTAACTCTGCCTTTCAAATAAAGTAAATCTTTTTTTAAAAAAAATTATTTATTTGGAAGGCAGAGTTAGAGAGAGGAAGAGCGGCAAAGGCAGAGAGAGAGAAGTCTTCCTTCTGCTGGTTCATTCCCCAAGTTATTACAATAGCCAGGGCTGGGCCATGCTGAAGCCAGGAGCCAAGATCTTCATTCAGGTCTCCCACATGGGTGCAGGGGCCCACGAACTTGAGCCATCTGCTGCTGCTTTCCCAGGCACATTAGCAGGGAGCTGGATCAGAAGAGGAGCAGCTGGAACTTGAACTAATACCCATATGGGATGCTGGCACTGCAGGTGGAGGCTTACCCCACTATGCGACAGCACTGGCCCCAAAGAAAATAAATATTTCATAACAGCAACAACAAAAAAAAGTGCATACTCATGAAGGCCCAAGTATACATATTAATATAGACACCAAATTCCTCAGCGTTTTCCGGTATTGTATTCTGCAAGGATCTTAGCTGCAATTTCACAGTATATAAGCTCAAGGTAAATAAAAGGAACTCAACCCTTTGAGCCAAGTCTTTCTTCAACCTGAAAAATTCCACAAATTCTCCTTTTCTTGTCTGGGTTCATAAAATCAAAGTCCCCTACTCCTCTCTTACATCAGCCCAGCCACAAAACACTAAAATATGCCCCATCCATCCGAGGTCAAGGCCAGTTCAACTGCATGACATGTAGTACTTGCAGCTGCACTGAACAGTAGATATTTATAAAATATGATGTGATTCCAGCAGATCGATAGAGAAGGTTATTTAAAATAGGGAAACAGTTTCTGTCAGTTCTGGAGACAAGGCACTGTCTGAAGAAGTAATTATCATTGCCTAGAGATTGTTCTAAGCCGGTCCCCGGGCACACAGCGTGCAGTGTGGCGGCACTGTAGCAGCTCTGCAGGAACGCTGTGCCCTTGTTGCAGTGCCTTCTTCAGCGGGGAGTGGTGTGGACCGTGAGTGGGGGAAAGCATGGCAGAGGAGCCTGCCTCTGTTTCAAAGAGCATGCTCAGTGATCTGCTCGCTTTTTTGACCTGCACTCTCATTGACTTTGAAAAAAAATGATTTCTTTCTTGGTTTGATTGATTGATTGATTGAAAGGCAGAGAGATTTTCCATTTGCTGGTTGATCCCCAAATACTGGCAATAGCCAGAGCAGGGCCATGCTGAAGCCAGGAGCTTGGACCTCAATCCAGGATTCCCGCATGAGTGGCAGGGACCCAAGTGTGTGAGCCATCACCACTGACACACCCTCCCCCCCCGCCAGATGCACATTAGCAGGAAGCTAGAAT
This sequence comes from Sylvilagus floridanus, assembly GCA_949820135.1. Taxonomy (NCBI): domain Eukaryota; kingdom Metazoa; phylum Chordata; class Mammalia; order Lagomorpha; family Leporidae; genus Sylvilagus; species Sylvilagus floridanus. The sequence goes on from OX463236.1 coordinate 113,933,004, forward strand.
TAGAAGCAGAGCTGGGGGCCTGGTGCTGTGGTGTAGAAGGTTAAGGCTCCTCCTACAGGGCTGGCATCTCATTTGGGTGCCAGTTCGAGTCCCAGCTGCTCCACTTCCAGTCTAGCTCCCCGCTAACACACCTGGAAAAGCAGCACAGGATGGCACAAGTGCTTGGGTTCCTGCCACCCATGTGGGAGACCTGGAAGAAAATCCTGGCTCCCGGCTTTGGATCGGCCCAGCTCTGATCATTGTGGCCATTTGGGGAGTGAACCAGCAGATGGAAGATCTCTGTCTCTGTGTTTCCCTCTGTCTGTAACTCTGCCTTTTGAATAAAATAAATAAATCTTAAAAAAAAAAAAACAGAAGCAGAGCTGGGACTCAGACCCAGGCACTCCAGTATAGGACGTGGAGGGGTCTTAACAACTGCACCAAACACCCACCTTTCATTGATTTGGAGTAGCCATTGGTAACAGAGAATCATAGTTCTCCTCCTCAGAACAGTCTTTGTAAAAGAACTCTCCCCAATCCTGATTCAAGTGGCGTAGTATAAGGTGTCTGACTATTGAAAAGCAAGAATGTCTTATGTTCGCACTCTTACACCTGCCTGTGCATACAGCTCTCAGACACACAAACATTCTTTCAAGTGAGGACCCAGTGAAGAGCCAAAGAACACTTCGTCAACGTGTGGTCACCTAAGACATGTTCCACTCCTTCTTTCCAAAACAAGGCCGCCAGGCACAGTTGAGCAGGTTGAACAGTGCCCCGGTGTGAACAGCGCCCCGGTGTGAACAGCAGCAGCCTGCCTTCACACAGCCAGTGACAATACAAAGTCTCAGTGGCAAGCTACAGCTCAGTCCTGTGTTAGCAGGTTGAGATCTCAAGCCTTTAGCACTTTACGTTCATAGAAATTACGTGGGAGAAGCTTTCTGTAGGCGTCATCAGTCATCCTGTGCTGCTGGGTGGGCTGTTGAGGGCAGCTACGGGAAGCGGTTCTCCTTTGTCAGAGAAAGGCCCCTGGGATGGGGAGGACTCGGGGGTCTGACTCGGAGACGTGCTAACCGTGAGATCTTCATGCAAATCAGTTTCCCTCGGCCTCAGTTTCTTCATCGGGAAGGTGGGGGACACTGTCCATCCTACAGAGTGGACCTCAGACTGAAGGGGCCCTAGGCCTCAGAGCCTGCTGCATGCTGGTATACCATGTGCACTAGGAGACACATCTGCTGCTATCAGAGACGCCCTCCTTCACTCTCCTGGTTCTTTTGTTTCACCTCTTGTCATCTCTGGATGGCAGAGAGTCTCACTAGTTTTCCCTCAAGTGTGTAACCTTTTAAGGTGAAGATATGCTACATCCCACATCTGTGATGAGAAGTCTAATACGAGAGACAACACAGAAGAGCCCTTCCTTCTTTCATTAAAGAAGTTCCCAGTTTGACGGTCACCAGGGGTCTTTGTGCCTTTCTGATCCCTAGAGTCATCCTTGAAGTTACTTCATGGCACAGGCTGGCTGTTGGAGCTCTAGCCCTCACCTCTGTGTTCCAGGACCAAGGAAGGGAAGAGGAAGTGGAGGAGAGAAGTAAGGGATGGAGAGGGGACAAAGGGGGGATTTAACTCCCTATTGCTAAGGAATTTTCTCAGAAGCCACCCATTTCCCATAGTGCCTCTTTAGCCAGAACTTAGTTCCATGGCCACATCCAAGGAGACCAGAAAATATGGTCTGCATGAACAGCACCCCTAAATGAAACATAATGAAGCAAGAGAAACGGATGGGGTTGGAACCAGCTGATGCTACCACAGCGAACCACAGCTTCTTACAATTCACTTGCTCGAGTTCCACATGAACCCCACTAGGCAGGTGAGCTGAACCACTGCAGCAGGCCTGACTCCCCTCCCGACTCAGCACGGGGAAAGACGAAGAGCTCCTCTTTTGTGTCACTCCATGAACTTCACCATCTTAGCGTTTTAAACCCCTACTTCCAGTCCATGTTGTGATGCTTCGACCTAGAGCTCTCAGCAGACTTAATGTCTGGTTCTCTGATTGGGAAGGGTCATCTCGTACTCTGACTTCAGCATCTCACTGGTCTCTTCTGACCAATAGTGGGCCTTCACTCTCTTGACTGTATCCTCTTCCATCTGTCACTGGGGAAAGGGGTGAGTAATCTGGGGTCCAGGTTGCAAGGGGAGAATTTTCATCATTTGAATACAAAATGATGTTCATATCCTCATTGCTTAACCAGAGAGAGGGACCATAGCTTTTCCAGTATTCCCAAAGTGGTCCTAACCACAATTAAGGTAGGACCCACTGCTCCAGGCTTCAAGGGCTTCTTTAAGGCTTTGGTGTAGGCAGACTCCCAGCACCCTCACCATCGATTGTCAACCATGGCTTAGGATGGAAAGGCAGTGTCAGAGAAAGTGTCAGAAATGGGTAACACCATGTTAGTGCAGACCTGGCTGTGAACCAGCAGCTAGGGCCAGCCCACCAGCTTCCAGGATAGGATGTCAGGACCAAGCTCATGAGTCAGGATAGGCTTGGCATTAGCTATGGGATACTTGGTGCTTCAGGTTCAGGCAGGGACTATCAAACAGCATGCAGCTAAGGCCAAGGAGCAAGTGCTGGATTCGTCCTAGTAATCTTCTTACTCAGCTTGGAAATGGTGTCTCATAACATCTTGGACTCCTTGGTACGTAGAATGGCACCTTGCAGGAAATCGTCACTCAGTATATTTATTGATTACAACTGAAAGAAAAGTGTAGGAATCAGGTACCCAGCTTAGATAAGGACCTGTAATACTGGAGATCAGATGGTGTCATGATCAAACTCTCTAGATGCTTCCTCCTAATCCTGGGAGTAGTGGCTGTGTTCCTGGTCCTCAGCTAGGAAGGCTGATTTTGCTCAACTCACGAATCATGAACCTAAATTTATATAAAGCATGGGCCACCCCTTGGTCTTCAATACCATTCCATCTCCCTTCCCCCATTTGGTTCCTGTGTGGCCATCTAACGCTGACTTGGTTCTCATTCAACTTTCATCCAATTCTCGATACAGTTCTAAAGTTATATTGTATGATTCCATATGTTCCTTGCCTTCCTCAGACAACTGTATTTGGTATTGTGAATTTCTAGCACACACCTGCCACCAGTAGTTCTTCACCATTCAACATATTTACCATTCTGCCATTTCCAAAAATCACTGAAGCTATTGATAACACTTTGTTCAAGAATGGTTAGAAGCACATCATGAGTTTGCATCTCAGCAGCACAGGCTAAACCAGGAATCCTTCTCTTCTTCTTCCTTTATCAGGCCATCAGACATGAGGGAGTGTTGTTGCTACGGTGATGGGGCTCAGAGCAGGACCAAAGCATGATTGTGACCTCCAGAGGTGATGGTAACTGAACACACGTTTCCCAAGGGTCTTCCTCCTGTTTCCAGGGGCCTCCCAAAGAAAATGGATGTTGTCTTTTTGGAAACAGAATTATCCTACCAACAGATATCCTGAGGATCCTCCAGGATCTTTTTGTCTTCTTCTACTGACATATGATTAATGTGACTGCTTTTTTCCCTCCATCATTAAAACTTGGTAGCTTCATTCGTGTCTTATGTGGTTATCTAATCTTTCCAAATAGATTTTCTAAACCATTAAGCTAGCAAGAATTCCCATTACTCCTTGACATTGGCATTCAGACTACATTCCCTAACCAATGATAACCTCACCCAACCAGTTGGCTGTGTCCTTGTAGCATCTCTCTACAGCAGGGATGGCCTGAACCCACCCCACAGATTAGTGCTGAAGATGGCCAAGCAAATACAAGAAAGGCCAAGATCCTCAGAGCTTAATGAAGATTTTTTTTGTTTTCTACTTTACTTTTCTGTGGCTAGATCTGCCTTGAATCCTCTCAGGACATATCATGATCCCATTCTGATGACTAGTCCACCAGACTACGCCGTTGCTTGGGACTGCTTTGCAAAGAGCCTTTTTTAAAAAAATCAGTTTATTTGTAAACAAATGTAAACTGCCAGGATATCTGATGCCCACAGTTAGCTGTGTGTGCCAGTTGACTGTCTTCTTGTTATTTATAATTAGTAATTAGGAAATCATTGCTAATAATTATTCTTGACAGATATTGACTTCAGAGAATTATAGAAACATAGTTGTGATTGGGGATTATCAGTAGAAAAACTATGCTGATAATTATATTGAGATCTTTAAAACCTGGGTCAATATTTCCAATTATCTTCATAGTTAGCTTTCAGATATTTACATTGTTTTGAAAAGATAGACTTTGGCTTGCATAGAGTCTACATGTGTGAAACTGGCAGTCAGTTTTTAAAATGTTACAAAGCAATTATATGTAGAACTGAGAAAACACTTTTTTAAATTATCATTTGCACTGTCCTACAATCTTAGTAGTAAAAGGGACACAGAAAAGTCGTTTTCTTTCTTTTGTTTCCTCTGTGTGGATCACACCTATGACATTCCATTCAGATGAGAATCTGGTTGGTCAATGAAGTATCACAGAGCAGGCACTTCCACCGCCTGCCTCAGTAACTCAGCCTGGCTTCTGACATTTGATGATTGATGACTTAAAGGATTTCCAGGAAATGAATTGTTTTAGTGGTTTTGATCATCTTTTCTTTTCTTTTTTTTTTTTTTTAGAAACCAAGCACAAACACTAAATCAATCCTTTGTGTTCTCACAATGCAATGGCTGGACTTCCTCATTTTCATCCTTTTTCTCACCACCTTTCCAGGTTTACCTATGAAATTGCACCAGTGTTTGTCCTCATGGAGCAGATAACACTGAAGAAGATGAGAGAGATAGTTGGCTGGTCGAGTAAAGATGGTGATGGGATATTTTCTCCTGGTAGGTTATCTTCTCTTTGACTCTCCTCAAGGTCTGCAGTATGGAGCCTTGGGAACCCTAAGTACAGAGTGGGGTTGAGGGAGAACAATGACTTTAAAAAATAGTTTTGATCCCATGTCTTCCTGTCTTTGTTAGGATGAAGGCTAACAAGAATGCTGCATTCAATGTGAACTAACAAAGGCTGAGCCTGAATCTGTACAAACTGACAAAAGCTCTGTCTGGTTAATGCTGGACAACTCCATTCTACCAACAGCTGTTTGATTTTGCTGGGGATCAGTGAATCGAGACTGTCAGTCAATTGTTTGATTTCAACCAAAATAGCATATCTACTTTGGATCTCAACTTCAAAGTAGATACAATAAGAATCTTTAAAATAAATAATTCTTGGAGGGCAAGGGGAGTTACAGAAGGTGTGAGAGACAGTGTAATTGTGTACAGGTGAAGAGAAGAAAGAATTGCAATTATCCAGGCCATTCAAGCAGACCATGTATTTGCATGATTAATTGTGTAATTAATGTGAAAGTGATGGATCTGTGTTGGCCTGACATAGGCAGATAGTTCCCTTAGTTCTCCCTGTGTCTTTATTCAGTCAACACGAGTTTGTTTTTATTCTCATCAATTTAGAGCTCTCCTAAATGACTCAATAACTGATCCTTGAAGCAAGTTCTCAGGCAGGTGACCCAGCAATGTCATGGTTTCCTTCTGAAAGCTCCATTGCTTTCTCCTTCTCTGTCTCTCTGACTTAAGGAGCGGATTCATCTTTGTTGGGTAAATAGATGGAGCAGAAAGTGGAAGCAAGAGGGTTGTAACTCACCTCTTTCTCTCTCTCTGCAGCCACTGCACCTGCCTCCTCTTTATAGTTCTGTCTAGGCTTCAGGTGGGCAGGGCACTAGAGTGTGTGAATCCCCTCCTGCGAAACTGTCCAGCTAGCTTTGGAAACCAGTGTCACTGTTCCCAGGGCAGAGTCCTGAGGGAAGCCCCTGGCAATAGGAAAGTCAGCAAAACTTGACTTCCTTCCTTCTCCTTTTGGACCTCTCAGCCTTGTCTCCCTCAGCCTTTGTTGTTAGCAACAGTAACAAAACGCCCCCAACACCTCCCAATCTGTCTGCTTGCTGACAGGGGGAGCCATTTCCAACCTGTACAGCATCATGGCTGCCCGCTACAAGTACTTTCCGGAAGTTAAGACAAAGGGCATGGCCGCCGTGCCCAAACTGGTCCTCTTCACCTCAGAACATGTGAGTTGGGGGTGCTTGCTCATGGATTGTGGTATTTTCCATGGGACTGTCTAACTTCTAACCTCGAACCTCTGTTTGTTGTAGAGTCACTATTCCATCAAGAAGGCTGGGGCTGCGCTTGGCTTTGGAACCGACAATGTGATTTTGATAAAGTGCAATGAAAGGTAGGCGAGGGAGAGTGAATATTAGGTTCTTGATATATGAAATGTGTTCATCTGTTAAATTTGTTTTATTGTGCTTAAGGACTGGCTCAGTACAGTGTGCCAAGCTGCTAATGGTCTGTTGAAAATATCCGATTAAATTACTTTTTTAGCTGCCGCTCAAGTTGTTTCATGTGCAATCTCATTGATTCTTCATTTTAATCTCTCTCCTTTTGCAATTCTTACAGAGGGAAGATAATCCCGGCTGATTTAGAGGCAAAAATTCTTGAATCCAAGCAAAAGGTATACTCTCCATGGAACATTTAAAGTCCAGTGGATATAAATTTTTTAAAAATTCCCTGCTTTGTGCCCCTAGACAATAAAAGTCCTTGATAATGTAAGAGGGCATTTTATTGCGTTCTAAAATTCTTTTAGCAGATATTTACTTGTTGCTAGCCTGTGAAATGAATTTAAAGCTGTGTCTGTATCCCGCCTTCATTGTGCCGAAGAATTAGTTTGGCATTCTTCAATAAATCAACTCCCTGGGCATCATGAAGGGACATAACTGAGCTTTTCAGTTGCTCCTGGTTAGGTATCATCTCCTTTTAACAAATACTATTTTAGCCTAGGATTCTTTTTAGCCAAGTACTTCCATGCCCTGGCAAATGGCCCATGTTACTTGGCAGATCCAGCCTCAACAAACTCCATTAAACGAAAAAATTTCAAAGAACAGATGTATCCACAAGTCATTGCCAGGTAGCTGGCAGGCCATTTACCAACACATGGTTGTCCTGGTCGCATTCCTGTACCTCCTTCTCTATTTGTGGTTAGTTGTTGGGGGTCTCAGCAGAAACATGGATGGACAGAGCAAGGATTCAGATGGAGCTGAGCTTCCAAAACTCCAAGACTCATAGGTTTTTCCACAACTTGTCTTAGCTCTGTTACTCCATTTCCTCATTTATGTCTTGATCGTGTCAACATTTCACCATGTTCGCTATCAGTGAGTGTTTCGGCTTTTGTAGTAGGTAGCTTATTTTAAATAACCAAACAAGTGCTTCAGTATAGTTATTATATTGGAACCGTTTGAACAACACAGCACCCAAAAAGAAAATGTCCAGCTGAGATTGAAAACCACTGCCTCTCACTCCAGAACCTTATGACTCTGCCCTTCTTTATTTCTTTGCCATAAGAACTTAACGCTATCAGACTTACCGTATATTTTTACTTGACTTCGCTACTGTCTCTCACTGCCCTTTCCCCCTTTTTTGTGCTCACTGCTATATCCCTGACACCTCCTACAGGACCTGGCATGTGAGAATCACTCACAACATACTTGTTGAGTAAATGAACATGTGAGTGAATGGACCAGAGGAGAACGCTGCCTGATAGAGCAGCTGACACAGCGGCTTTGCCGATCGTTGTTGGGAATAAATGCCCCTGCAGCTCTTCTGTGTCCCGTGGAAATGAGCAAAGGACAAAGGTGACAAAGACTCATGCTCCTGTCTCTCTTCCCTTGCAGGGGTATGTTCCTCTTTATGTCAACGCGACGGCCGGCACGACTGTTTATGGAGCTTTTGACCCGATACAGGAGATTGCAGATCTGTGTGAGAAGTACAACCTCTGGCTGCACGTCGACGTAAGTGCCGTGACTCGCAGGGGGCTCGGTCCCTCCGGGGGTAGGAGCAGCTCTGCTTTGTGATTTGCCTCAGGCTTCTCCCCAGCTGGCCCCTCTTGCCTGCATGCCACAGTGGATCCAGCCCTTCCCTGGCCCTCATGACTGGCATGTGCTGTGGACCTGGACCTTCCTCTGGGACTCGTCCAGTCCCTTCCTGGCCCGTGCTGTCCTCTGGGGGTCATCCTAGAGTACAGTCTCCATCACCTTTCCAGGTAGATATTTTTGATCAAATGGTTACAGACTAAAATACAGCTGATTTCAGAGAAATACAGAGATTTCAGAGGAAAAAGATACAAAATGTATAGAAAACTGCCATCAGTGTGCACACTCAGCGACCTGCCTTCGCTCCAGCCATCTATGACATTTCTCTTTAAAAATGTGTATCTGCTTACCTGTGGGACAAATCAGGCAGTGCATGGAAGATGTTATCAACTAAGAGATTTAACCCTGAGTTTTCCCAACAATGCAAAAGGAGTGTTTTCACAGGTGTGATTAGGTGCAATTTTTCTTTCCCTCGGTCCATTCCCTTATGGATTTAAGCTCTTAGAACTGACCAGCAGGGTGATCTGCCCCTGGACAGAGCAAACACAGACTGCTGCTCTGTCACGTGGCATCCCACACTGCTCAGCGAGGGTGCGCGTGGCGCCCACAGACACAGCTTACCATCGCAGGAGCTGTTGGGGGAGCTGCCACCCCGGAGGGAGCTGCTGGAATTCTGCCTGAGGGGGAACCAGGGAGCAGGCCCCAGGGCTTTGCCTGGGTTCCAGGGCCATCCGGGGGCTCTTTGAGGACCTTGAGGCGCTCCAGGCTCAGACCTGATTGGCCTGCATCCCTGGGCAGCTGCTCTGAGTTGCCCTGGAGGAACTTTGGAGAAGTGTCCCACAGTGAATCATCACGACTGCTTGCTTGTTGCTTTGAGTTCTGTCTCACGTGGCGTGACCGGCTCGGGAGCCTTACGCATCACCACAGCCCTGTGCCTCTTTTTCTCTTCCTTGCAGGCCGCGTGGGGCGGGGGGCTGCTCATGTCGAGGAAGCACCGCCATAAACTCAGCGGCATCGAAAGGTAGGGGCGAGCACGCGGGGCCTCCTCCTCCATCTGGAGCAGCAAACGCACGGCCCTGTGCTGCCTGCTGCGCCTGCCCGCCCTGCTCCCCAGCATCCGTTCAGTCCGTGCGCACTTCGTTCAGCTGGCCTTCCTTGAGCACTTATCGTATGATGCATTTCCCAGCCAGACAAGTCCTCAAGGAGCTGGCAGGTTTTTTTTTTTTTTTTTTTTTTTTTTTTTTTTTAAGATTTATTTAGTTTCTTGAAAGAGTTAGAGAGGAGAGCCAGAGGCAGAGAGAGAGAGAGGTCTTCCATCCATTGGTTCACTCCCCAAATAGCCACATCTGCCGGGGCTGGGCCAGGCCGAAGCCAGGAGCCAGGAGCCAGGAAGCTTCTTCCAGGTCTCCCACATGGATGCAGGGACCCAAGGACTTGGCCCATGCTCCAGTGCTTTCCTGGGCGCTTTGGCAGGGAGCTGGATCAGAAGTGGAGCAGCCAGTACTGGCACCAGCTCCCATATAGGATGCCAGCACTGCAAGTGGAGGTTTAACTTCCTACACCACAGCACTGGCCCTGCAGTAGGCAATTTAGAGGGGAGAAAGTAAGTAAGTGGTTGCAATACCCTGTGGTAAACCTAACAGTCGATGAAATTGCAGTACCAGGTAGGAGAGCTGGCTGAGGGCTTGGGAAGAGCCCCTGACCCCTGTTCCACTTCCTCCCGCTCATCGGCCAAGACCCTTGCCTCCCTTCACTTCCTATCTTTTCCGTGGTCTGAGTTCAGTGGGTGGTCTAAGCAACACAGGAGACTGACCTGACTCCCAGGTATCCACCCATCATGAACTCACGGGCCCATGCAGATGCAGAGGCCCAAGGACTTGGGCCATCTTCTACTGCTTTCCCAAGCCATAGCAGAGAGCTGGATTGGAAAAGGAGCAGCCAGCACTTAAACTGGCACCCATATGGCATGCTGGCACTTCAGGTGATGGTTTTACCCGCTATGCCACAGTGCCAGCCCCAATTTTTTTTTCTTTTCTAACATTTTAAAGCATGTATGTATTGTAAAGGAAACCGAATCCATGACATGTCTTACTGCATTCCATTTGTAGCAGCAAGGAATCATTTGCTTCAAACCTTTAGGGCATTCAGAAAACCATTTAAGACATTTGATGAGATCTAAATATAATTTTTAATGACTTGGCAAATGATAGCAATGAGAACATTGATCAAGTTCACTACCATTTAAATATGGCTCACCCTGCTGCTTGTTCATCAGATAAGTTAACTTTTCTCGGAAGTTTTTCTCATTGTCTTTCATTGTGCACACCGGAAAAAGCACTGTAGGTCCTCATCTCCTCTCGGTGAGGACAGCACACATGTACATTACATCCTTTTCCCTCCACAGGGCCAAGGCAACATGGAGAGGTTACAAATTCATAGCAGGGGCTCAGCTCCAGGGGAGCAGCAGCAGTCTAATTCCGAGACCTTGTTCTGTCAGATTTCCTTCACAGAGATCAACACGCAAAGTCCGGCCAGGCCACTGGGAAGGAGCCTGAAACCACTGAAGCAGGCTGTCCAAGTTTTGATCATAATATATGACACTTGATCATAATATATGACACTTAGTTGTTTCTGTAATGTCCTAGCGAGCGAGCTCCTTTACCAATCTAATGTCTGACAGAGTGGCGCGGTTGCTAGGAGACCGTGCTTGTAAAACTATCATCGCAGCCCAAACTGGCAGAATCATGCTCACTTAGCATGTAAACAACACTGCGAGGTCGGCGAAGTCCAAAATAGTGCAGCTGCTCTTAGCTGTCACTCTTCCTATGCAGGGTCTGAGTCCACCCGTACAAGGATGGACTGGGTCCGAGGAAAGGTGAGTGCGCCGCGCCGCTCGCCGGTTCCCCAGCCTCCCAATCCCGGAGACAATCAGAGGCAGCGGGGAGCCAAGTCTAGCAAGGACTCATTTATTCCATGCGAAACTGAACCTTTTATAGCACAAAACTGCAGAGTCATTGGGGCAGGGCTAAGGACTAACCTATCACTTAAAAGGTCACTTTACAGGGGGATTTCTATAGGACTAGCCATATGTCTATACTAGTCTTGTTACCTCCCCTGATGTTGCGTAGCCAATTAGCTTTTGAGTTCCGCCCATCTTACTTCCTCTGGGCACCATCTTTTTTGCCCCTCCTTGGCGCCGCCTGGTCCGGGGGCCACGTGCGTGCACGCCGGGCCCCTCCCTGCGCTGCCATCCCCGGGACACCTGGCGCCTGGCTCCGCGGGCCCTGGCTTGGGTTAATTCACGGGCTCGGCTCCATGCGGCTCCGTTCCGCACAGCTCAGGTAGGGGCACCCGGGGGCAGCTGTGCATGCAGAGCCCCCGGGCCGGGCCGTGCCTGGCCTGGCTGCGCCGTGCCTGGCCTGGCTGCGCCATGGCCGCGCTCATGCCCCGCATTCTTAGTGGCTCCTAAGTAGCTAGGTCGGCACCACCTTCCAGCCCTTTGTATAAATTAGAAGAGAGGCCAGAAGAAGCCGAAGCGTGCCAGCAGGGAGTGGTTAGGAACGCTGGCTCTGCAGCTAGGTTCCTGGGGCTTGGATCTTGGCTCCACCGCTTCCCAGCTCTGTGGCTTTTAGTCATACATGAAGGACCTTCAAAAAGTTCATGGTAAATTTTCATTCTGGGGGGCACCCAATCAACTTACCTTTTCATCCCGTTTTCCTGTGAACTTTTTTTTTTTTTAAGACAGGCAGAGGCCGGCGCCGTGGCTCAACAGGCTAATCCTCCGCCTTGCGGCGCTGGCACACCGGGTTCTAGTCCCGGTCGGGGCGCCGGATTCTGTCCTGGTTGCCCCTCTTCCAGGCCAGCCCTCTGCTGTGGCCCAGGAGTGCAGTGGAGGATGGCCCAGGTGCTTGGGCCCTGCACCCCATGGGGAGACCAGGAAAAGCACCTGGCTCCTGGCTCCTGCCATCGGATGAGCGCGGTGCGGCGGCCATTGGAGGGTGAACCAACAGCAAAAGGAAGACCTTTCTCTCTGTCTCTCTCTCTCACTGTCCACTCTGTCTGTAAAAAAAAAAAAAAAGACAGGCAGAGTTAGAGAGAGAGACAGAGAGAAAGGTCTTCCTTTTTCCATTGGTTCACCCCTCAAGCGGCTGCTGCGGCCGGCGCACTGCGCCAATCTGAAGCCAGGAGCCAGGTGCTTCCTCCTGGATTCCCATGCGGGTGCAGGGCCCAAGCACTTGGACCATCCTCCACTGCACTTCCGGACCACAGCAGAGAGCTGGACTGGAAGAGGAGCAACTGGGACAGAACCAGTGCCCCAACTGGGACTAGAACCCCAGGCGCCAGCGCCACAGGCGGAGGATTAGCCTAGTGAGCCATGGCGCCAGCCATCCCATAAACTTTTTGAAAGGCCCTCTTGTTTAACCTTTTTGCGCATCTGTTCATCCATCTAAAGCAGAAGTGATAATAGTGCCTACGTCATGGGGTGGTTGTGAGAATTACGTGTGCTAGGCACCACCCGAAGCATTTTCTGTTAACTCATTTTGCTTTTTATTCAGTGTTGCGAGGTGGACCCTGCCCACTTTCCAAATGAGAAAGCTGAGGCACAAGAGAAGTTTTGCAACTCACCCAAGTTGGCAAAAGCCAGAGCCAGGACCCAGACTTGGAGAGTCTGGTCCCAAAGCCATGATGCCACAGTAATATTATACCCACAGCCCTCAGAACCCCAGGACACACGCTCAGTGCCTCAGGGACATGAGCTCTAGTGTTAGCAGTTACTTAGAAGGGACGGTCTGCAGTGTCACAGCCTGGCACTGCCTGGGATGTTCTCTGCTTGGCTGGTCAGTTTAGAAGAATGGGCATTGGGAACATTTCTGCATGAGCTGACACGGGTGGTGTTTTCTTCAGGAGGATGCATGCCTCTCTCAGTTCCTACTCCTTCGCCCCAAACTATTTTGTGCTTCTTTCAGGGCCAACTCGGTCACCTGGAACCCTCACAAGATGATGGGCGTGCTGTTGCAGTGCTCGGCCATTCTCGTCCGGGAGAAGGTCTGTACTCCGTCCCAGACTCGCGGGTGGCCCGCACGTCCTTGAGAGGGCACGAGAAGAGAAAGCCTGGGGTCCTTTTGCAGTCCTTGCCGGCCGTCTTAGCAGACTGGCAGCCCGTTGTGAGAGCGCCCCGGCCTGCCCTTGTGGCGAGCCTGGCTTCTGCTCTGCACGCTTGCTGCCAGCTGCCTCACTCCTCGTTCAGTTCCCAGGCGCTGTGAGTGACAGGACCGCTAAGGGGTTTATAGGCATGGAGGATCCCTTCGTGTCCGCACAGACAAGGGTGATCATGTGCAGTTGGCTGAGGCGTCCAACGAGTTCTGTCCTCGGTGAGGACAGAAGGTGCTCTCTGGAACATACTTTGCGTTCTTATATTTTATGGTCCCAAGAGCTGAAATAAACGAGGTAGAACCAGAACTACAAATAGCAACTTAGGACAGCAAGGAAGGTTAGCCACTAGGTTTTTGTGAATAGGTTCGTGCTCTTTTCCCTTCTTTACACACCTAACACTGTGTGTTGCATTGCCCTGAAATGCATTGCTGCTCCAAGGACGCTTCTGCATGCCGGGGCATTCCAAAAGTCTCCAGCCAGTGGGAGTCAGCACTTGTACAGGCTCTTTACTTCGCTCACCTGGGAAGTCCCTATTGATCCTAGGAGATCCCCTAGAAGTTGGGAGGACAATTCTTCACATCCCTAACCCTTGCCCATCGGCTGCCACAGCACTTCCCCGTCTTTGAAACAACCCAATTACCCACGCATAGTTCCAAATGCCAGTTAAATGGGGCCCTGTAGTAGGCATCTGAGACCAAAGATGAGTTTCTAATCTGAGAGATAGAAGAAGGGGCAAAGGTTTATCCAAGGGTGAGCTGAGGGCAGGACATCAGAACAGGGCAAGGTCTGATGAAGACCAGGTTGCCCGTGACCCCAGATCCCTCCTAGTCGGCCCCACTTCAAGGTTGTGTCACCTGTGGATACAAACGCACCCATCTGGATTCTCATGATAGGGGATACTCCAAGGATGCAACCAGATGTGTGCAGGATACCTCTTCCAGCCAGACAAGCAGTACGATGTCTCCTACGACACCGGGGACAAGGCAATTCAGTGTGGCCGCCACGTGGACATCTTCAAGTTCTGGTTGATGTGGAAAGCAAAGGTATGAAGTGGGGACTCGGGAAATAGAGCAGAAATGCAATGTTCAGACTGGCTGGCAAAAGAGAGGCGAAGTTGTGTCACAGATAATTCACTCTGGGTATATGAATATCTGCATCATGGAGTTAACCCTAGTGTTTTTGCTTGTGAAAGAAATAACTATCTCCTATTCCTCCTGTTCAGTCTCCTGAATTTGAATGATAATCAAGTTTTTTTACAACTTCCTCTTATGATGAAAAATTATGCCAAGATAAAGATTTCCACAGCAATCCTCAGGGATACTGAAATTATTTAGTACAGAGAGAGATGACAGGTAAAATGACTGCATTACTCTGAATAGAAGTCTGAATCCTTTTAGGAGGCCTCTCATCGTGGGACGTATAAGACAGTTTTAAGTTCTGTTGAAATAATGGCATTCCCATTATTTATATTTTCTTCACCATTTTGGACAGTGCAGACTTTGGAGAAATCCTGCTACACTGAAACATGGCGCGTCTGTGTACATCAGCCCCTTGGTTTGCATTCTAGCACCTTCGGGAAAAAAAGCTAATAATTGGAATTTTCCCCAAAATTTGAGTGAGGGCCACTGTGTGGAGAGTTTCCTGCTTGGCCAGTGCCGGACTCCACCCAGCCTGTTAGCCACCTGCAAGTCAGCCTCGTGGTCTGCCCTCCTTGTTAACACAGACCCACTCAACAGCCCTGGTGCTGCTGTTGTCATCGGCCGTGCTGGCTTTCGAGACTCACGCTCAACCAGTTTGTCAGTAGTTGGAGCTGTTGCAACCTCCAGGCTCGCACTGGGCGCCCTGGCAGTGATGCCATTGTGCCCTGTGGAAGGTATCCTGCCTAGAAAGGTGTGGGATAAGTGTGGCCAGCATACACTGCTGGGAAAGATGGTGGGGACTTTCCAAGTGTATATGATGAAGAACCAGTTATTTGCTCTTTTTTTTTAAAGTCTTTAGTTTTATTTATTTAAAAGGCAGAGAGAGACAGAGAGACAGAGAAAGAAGCAGAGATCTCGCTTCTTTTCACTCTTCAAATGCCCACAGCCTGGAGCTGGGCCAAGCAGAATCCAAAAGTCTGGAACTCAACCACACTGAGCCATCATTGCTGCCTCCCAGGGTCTGTATTGGAAGGGTGCTGGAATAGGACATGGAGCCAGGGCTCAAACCAAGCTCCATTGTGGGACGTGAGCCTTCCAAGCAGCATCTCCCCTGCTGTGCCAAGCATTCACCCCCAGTCGCTTGTTCTTTCAACCTCTCCTAGATCAATGCAATAAAAATGAATGGCTAGAGAAATGAAATATACAAAGTACAAGCCGCTTTTTTAAAAAAAGATTTCATTTATTTATTTGAGAGGTAGAGTTACAGACAGAAAGAGGGAGAGACAGAGAGAGAGGTCTTCCATCTGCTGGTTCACTCCCCAAATGGCTGCAACAGCTGGAACTAGGCCGATCTGAAGCTAGGAGCCAGGAACTTCTTCCAGGTCTCCCACGTGGGTGCAGGGGCCCAAGCACTTGGGCCATCTTCTACTGTTTTCCCAGGCCATAGCAGAGAGCTGGATCAGAAGAGGAGCAGCTGGGATGCCGGCACAACAGGCGGTGCCTTTTACCTGCTATGCCACAGCACCAGCGCCAAGCCACAAGCCAGTTTTTTTAAATTAGATCCAATAGACGTAAAATGACTCTGTCAAGTTGCTTCAAGCATTTCTTTATTGCTCGATCTCAATTTCTGTACTGATCTCATTGTGGACCAGTTACAGTTTGCAATCCGTGGCCTGAGTCCACAGATGACACTTTGAGTGTCGCTACCCTAAAGCAAACCAACAAAAGAGGCCTCTAGCCCAGGCTGTGAATAACCAGCAGGAAGCTACAAGCCCTGTTGAGAATAACTGTCAAGAGACGAGAGTGCTTCAAATGAGAGAGCAGGCCCCCTTCATTCGTTGCAAGCAGAACTGCGGAGATGCTGTGCGTGTTTACTTAGATGGTTCTTCCTATCATCTCTAAGAATGCTCTTTGTATATTTCCCATAGACAAGAACAGCTTAGCCTTCCCAAAGGCACATCACTGGGACGTGCAACTTGTCACCAACAAATGCGACTTTTCTCTTTAAAACAGGGCACAGTGGGATTTGAAAATCAGATTAACAAATGCCTGGAACTGGCTGAGTACCTCTATGCCAAGATTAAAAACAGAGAAGAGTTTGAGATGGTGTTCGATGGCGAGGTAGGTTGTCATCATGGCCCGGGTGCACCATGCGTCCAGAACAAGCGCTGAGGGCAGCGCCTCCAGCCAGGTTGCCCCACAGTGCCAGCAGCTGCTTCTGCATCTTCACCCAACTGCACCCTTCGTTAGTTCCCTCCGTGATCCTGAAATTTTCTTTTGGGAGCACTGAGGTGACTTTTCCCCTTCACCCCTTCTAAAACTGTCACTGTCAGCCAGCGTTTGCAGACAAGAGGTCTTTCCTTGCCTGTCAGGACTGGATTCTTCATCAGTCTAGGGTTTGCCTTGTGTTAAATTCCCATGATAAAGTGCTTCTCTTGTCTAAGAAGCTTATATGATGGGGCTACCCTGGTGGCCAGCTCTGCTTCAAGAGTAGGATTCTACTTTACAGAGACCCCTTGAAAGGATGGCCAGATAAAATCATCGCTGCCCAGAAGTCACACCCGGTGAAGTACCAGGGATCTTCCAGAAGTTCATAGGAGCTGCAGATGAGGAAAAACCAGGCATGAGTTCCAAAACTTTTGTACCAAAATGAACTTAACTTTTAATTCCATTTTCCATCATTTTTAATGAACCTCCATATTTATCATATCAGTGTTTACTGAGTGCCCTGCTGTATGCCAGATCTTATGCGAAGGCCTGGGCTAGATGGCATTGGCCCAGACAACACTGCCTCTGCAGCTCCCAGTTGAATAAAGAAAGAAGAGGAGCCAGGGTTGAATGAAAGAAAAACCCACTCAGAACCCAATATAATCCTCAGGGAACACCATCTGCATTCAACCCTTATCTATTTATCAGGCAACCTAGTTTTATTAGGGAATAAAACCCCAAGAGTCACAAAATGAGCAAAAAAGAGCCCTGAGCAATTAAAATCAATGCGATAGCATTCAAACATTTGACCCCTGTGGTCTTACTCTGGTATTTACACTAGGTCATATATGCTAATACTCGCGGCAGATTGAGCACAACAAATTTGATCTCAAGGCAGTTAGAGGCAGGCACGGTGTTGGTGAACAGCAAGGAGGAAGGGAACTGACAAACGATAACACATACTCAGGAACATTTCTTTATCAACAAAATAAATTGTCTCAAGCACCTTCTATATGGAGGGGACCAGAGTTTGGCAAGATAGATAAGACTGTGTTTTCAGTGACACAGGTGTAACGAATGGTAACATTTCCGTGTTTAAAGGAGGTGACATTAGTTACGTAGAAAACTGGCTGTGGGGCTCTCTTACCAGACCTGACTGGAGAAGGCAGGTCTTGTTTTCCCCAGTGTGGAAGTGACAGGGCCTTTGAAGTAGACCCAACCTCTTTGATCTGAGTGACCGCCATCAAGGCCACATGGGTTTAGGAACAGCTTTCTTTCAAGTGCTCATCATTTTCTTCGTTTTTGTTTGTTTTGCTTGTTTGTGACAAATCTCTACAGCCTGAACACACCAACGTCTGTTTCTGGTATATTCCACCGAGCCTCAGGGGCATTCCTGACAGCCCTGAGCGGCGGGAGAAACTCCACAGGGTATGTGTGTGTCAACTCACTCTTTGTCTCCTCTACCCCTCTGTGAGCTCCCTGACTGTTCAGGACTCATTTGTTCCAGTCTGCCTTCTGGCGGGGGAGAAATAAAACATAGCAACTTGGGGTAGGCTTCCAGCGATGGGGTGTTGGATGCCATCTTGCTGTATTTTTCCTGGGTCTGCATTGTCCCCTGGCTGTGGTTCAGATACAATAGGATGCCTTAGGTGTGCATTCCACCTGCAAAAGAGGTTCATTGTAGGGCAAGTGAGTTACAGACACATTCCTAGAACACTCTGTGTTAAAGTGTATCTGCTAATACCTTTCACAAAGTTCCAATCTCCAGCCATCCATTTCCACATCTGGCTTATTCCGAGTTGGTATAGTGGTGTTGAGTTTATGTAATATTTCATTCATCCAACCATTCAACAATTTGTGATACACAATCAGCATGCCAGGCAGAATCTTGGGTCCTGGGTTACACAGGAGCCATGGTTCGTGGTGTTCCCTGGGAGAGCGTCTTTGATCTTGTTTTCCTTTTTGATTGTATCATCACTGTTCCATGACTGACTTTCAGAACTCAGCCACATGGTACTTTCTAGAGAAAAGATTGGGTAGATTTAAGTAGTCATTAGATGTTAACCACTGAAGATAACCTGCAAACAAAATATTTCCTTGACTTTATGTCAGGATAAACACAACTAGTACAAAGCAAGCTGAGTTGAATTGTTAAAAAGAGAGGGTGTGAATGTTGGTTTTGAGTGTTGTTTTGTGTTTTCCATCACAAGGTGGCTCCCAAAATCAAAGCTCTGATGATGGAGTCGGGCACCACCATGGTTGGCTACCAGCCTCAGGGGGACAAGGCCAACTTCTTCCGGATGGTCATTTCGAACCCAGCTGCTACCCAGTCTGACATCGACTTCCTCATTGAGGAGATAGAAAGGCTGGGCCAGGATCTGTAACCACCCTTGGCGGAACACGAGTTCGTGAGAATTCTCGCTTCCTTCTGGCCCTCTAGACCCAACCTCTATGAGTTGCTGACCCGCCCTGTCCAAACCTTCCTTCAGCTTGTTTGTTATAGTACGCAGGAATAATGCTCTTTTTAACAAGTTGCACATTAGAAACACAGTACATATGTACAGTTCTATATATATACCTCTCTCTATATATATGAATAGCGAGTAGGGCTTAGTCATAGACCACAGCATGTCGCTGAGGGGCTAACCATGCTGCAAACCAGCTTGCCCATCAACCACAGACAAGATGTTTTCCAAAAGGCTGTGACCTGGGGCCTCAGGGGGAGTGTTGTTGGTGGGAGTGGGGCTCTCTGCCAGTGCTTCTCCCACTGAAGTCACGATGGATGAGAACACACACCACAGGCTGACAAGAGCCATACCCTTCCCGTTAGTGTCCTGCTGGGGGACAACAGTCCTTGTTACAGGTGTACTATTGCCGTTATTTTTAGAGATTATTTTGTGTAGACTGTGTAAATTACTGTTACCTGGGGGGCGGTGGGGAGGGGAAAGGGAAAACTCATGTAATGATTCCAATGACTGTTTAATTGTAGGTCAGTGAAATATTTGCTTATTTATATCCAGAGATTTATCATGTTAAAGAGCATCTTGTATTTTCGTCCCATTTGTAATGTATCTTATTTATATATTAATGAAGTAAGTTCTGAATACTGTTTATGGTATTTCTGTGCTTTTGTGAGCCAAAGAGAAAAGATCAATATTAGCGAGACTTGTATTTATCTTAAGAGTGCCCTTACAACAATGATTTAAACGTAAATGTACTGTGTGTGAAAGAACTCTGATACTGTACATAGAGTAATATATATGGAAATCCTATTCCTTCGTAGCATCTGCTCTTACCCTCTCTGTCTGGCTGTATGTCTTGGCGTTCTCGATGCTTTTGTAGCAACTGTTGGATAATACCTAGCTCTCCTGTCATTTTGTAGTGTTCATGACCAATCTCTGTGACTCGCTTAGCTGAAACCTAAGGCAATGTTTCTGAAGATCTCAGACAAATCGGCCAGTCTCACAACTGTCTTCAAAGAAGGGAAATTCACACTGTGCGGTTTAGAGTATGCAAGAAGAATATAAATAAATAAAAATATTCTCCATGGAGAATTTGAACAAAATTTTCTTCCCATTTGTGTCTCATACAGAGGGTGGTGTTTCCAGCTGGGGGTTCCTCGGATCACCCCCGGTCTGTTCCCTTCCCGCTGGGTGACGTGCAGCGCCCCATCGAAGCCAAGACTGGACGCCTTGTGATAGTTCCCTGAACCTCTGGTCTATAAAATTGCTACAACTGCAGTCCAGGCCTTGAGAAAGGACAGTGGCCCCGTTTCTTATTTGCCTTATTAGTCTCAGCGTGTAGGTCCAGTCATTCAGGCACTCAGTAAACATTCCTTCCTGTACTGCCTCGGGCACTCAGGTGAGCATGGTGTGTATGACAAAGACCCCTTCTAATGGGATGTCTGTGGTATCCGAGTGCCTCCAAGTCCACAAGTCACCGTGCAAGCTGCTTCGGCGTGTCATTGGCTCCAGTTCACTTC
The DNA here is from genome assembly GCA_949820135.1 of Sylvilagus floridanus. NCBI lineage: Eukaryota > Metazoa > Chordata > Mammalia > Lagomorpha > Leporidae > Sylvilagus > Sylvilagus floridanus. Next base: position 113,953,429 of record OX463236.1, read on the forward strand.
CTCGGGAGAAACATGTTTTGGTGCTGCTGTCATTAGGACTTTCTGTGATGTCCCACTGAACTGTGACAACACTGTCTCGATCATCTGGAATGCAGGGCGTTCCCTATTTAGCAGGTGTAGGGATTAGAGGAGAGTCGTTTGTAATGAGCACATTCACTGCGTGTGTAACTGTCATACTAAACAAGCCAGACTCCACGGGGTGACCCTCTTTACGCTCTCTCCCGCTGTTCCCTTGAATCCTTTCTGTGAGCTGACTTCTTCCATGTTCCTGCTTAAATCCAGTTCAATCTTGTGCTTTTCTGGCCTCTTGGGCAGTTCTATTTTCATGCTGATACTCAGTCCTGTCAATTTTTTTCTGAATTGTAGCCATGCCGCAAGTAGGATCCTGTGGTTTTAGTTTGCTTTGCCATGAAGCACTTTTTGGAAGGCTTCTGCTGGGGTCCTGCCCCCCTCACTGCAAGATCTTGACCCCTTCATGGTCAAGGTCTCTCCTGCAACCTCCTAGGAGTCAGACGCTTTGCCCCAAGGTCCTGACAGTCTACTCTGTCCCGACCGTAGGCTGAGATTCCTCCTTCAAGCAGTACTCTCAGACGGGGTCCTGTTTATTTAAAGTCAGGAATTGTGGATCACAGGAGGGAGTTTTTTCTGAAAAGATCATACATGTGTAAGATAAAGGCTAACAGTGACACTGTACTTGAGTGCCAGTCCTCAGCCTGACGTCACAGGACACGATCGGTACCTTGCAGCCCTGCAGCCCAATCGCATATCCATCTCGAGTACCTCCCTCTTCAAGAAGCAATCGCCATTCAGAATTCTGGGTTAATCGCTTTTGCTTTTCTATTCTACCTATATAAGCATGCTCACTCTTCACATTTACCTTGTTTCCCACTTTATGTAAACAGGATAATACTTTTTAAAAAATATTTATTTATTTATTTGAAAGGAAGAGTTACAGAGAGGCAGAGGCAAAGACAGAGAGAGAGGTCTTCCATCTGCTGGTTCACCCCCCAAGTGGCCGCTTTGGCTGGAGCTGGGCTGATACAAAGCCAGGAGCCAGGAGCTTCTTCTGGGTCTCCCACGCCGGTTCAGGGGCCCAAGGACTTGGACCATCTTCTTCTGCTTTCCCAGGCCATAGCAGTAAGCTGGATTGGAAGTGGAGCAGCCGGGTCTTAAACCAGCGCCCATATGGGATACTGGCACTGCAGGCAGCAGCTTTACCCACTGCACCACAACACCAACCCCAGAATAATACTTCTGTGACTTGTCTTTCCTATTTAACATTACAGTGTTGCAGGACCACAGCTAGCCCATACAGAGACAGTTGAAATAAAGAAAAAATGTATTCATTCCTTAAGGGATGAATATCCTTGTGCCACTGGAACTGGAACAGATTTCATTTAATTTTTAAAAAACATTTACTTATTTGAAAGGTAGAGTGACAGAGAGGGAGAGGCAGAGAGAGAGAGAGAGATCTTCACTCCCCAAATGACTGCAATGGCCAGGGCTGGGTCAGGCAGAAGCCAGGAGCATGGGACTCCATCTGAGTCTCCCATGTGGGTGGCAGGGACCCAAGTACTGAGCCATTTTCTGCTTTTCCAAACACATTAGTAGGAAGCTGGAATGGAAGTGGAGCAGCCAGGACTCAAACCAGCACTCCGGTACATGATGCTGGTGTCTCAAAGGCACCTTCACGTGCTACGCCACAATGCTGGCCCCTGGAGTGGATTTTTGCATCAGATAGATTTTAAGATCTTCTCAGCCACGGGCACAGCCTGCAAGCACAGCCTCCTGTGGAAGCCTCATGTTTTTAAGATTTACCTTTGCTGATGCTTCTAGCTGTAATTCACACATTCTTCTGGCTGCTGTGCTAGTCCATTGTGTGAAAATACTTGATCAGTTTACCCATTCTATTAGCAGTGGGTGGATGAGATGTTCCAGTTCTCTGCTTTTAGGGACAATGTTTCTATGAGTGTTCTTGTAATTGCAAAAGTGCAAATGTTTCCCCAGGATGTATACCTGGAAGCAAAATTGCTGAGCCACAGGGGACTGGCTAAGCTCCCCTGGGTAAGGCAGAGAGGTCTCACCACGTTATGCTTTGAGTAGCAGGTTCTCATTGTTTCATAAGCTCACCATCGCCTGGCCTCAAAGTTTTGACAGCCTGGTGAGTACGAGATAGTATCTCCTTGTGGATTTGATTTTCCTTTCTCTGATTACAAGAGAGGTTGAGTATCTTTTACCATTAGAAACCACATGGCTGCTTCTATTCTATGCAATGCTTCTAATCCCCTCAGTCCAATTTTCAATTTGGTTGCTTGTCTTTATTCTTTAGGTGTTCTTTATGTATCCCCAAATTCATTCTTTTTGATTCTGTGGTTGGCAAATATCGTCCAGGTTGGGGGCTTCTCTTTTCACTCAACTAATAGTCTTTTTGAAAATATAAGTTCTTTAATAATGTAAAATGAACCAATATTTTTCATTATGGCTTCCACTTTTTATGTGTCTTCTTTAAGACATTCTCTCGAATCACAAAGCTGTAAAGACATTTCCATATGTAGGCCAAGTGCCATGGTTTTGTGCTTTTTATATTTAAGTATTTAATCCACTTTGAATTGACTTTTGTGTTTGGTTCTGCTTTGAGGCAGAAAAGGCTGTTATTAGTTCTTTACTCTTTCATATACATCATCTCATCAAGTTTCACCAGAAAATCCTGTTGGAGTATTCATTGGAATTTTATTGATCAATTTGAAGAGTAGTCACATCGTTTCAACACTGAATATAGTCACCATAAGCCTGGTGTACCTCTCCGTTTAACTAGGTCATCTTTAATGTCTGCCAATAAAGTTTCATAACAGACATGCACAACTTTAGATAGATTTACTTCCAGGTGCTGTTATTTTAAATGGCATCTTTTAAAAAATTACATTTTATATTTTCTAACTGACTATTGCTACTGTATAGAAAAGTAATTGCCTTTCAGGGAGTGACTTTATGTTGAGAGAACTTGCTGAAACTCAAATAAGTTTACTTCTTTAGTGTTTTCCAAAGCCAAATATCCGTGGATAACGGCGGCTTCGTCTATTCACTCCTGACTCCTGTAACTGTTTCTTCTTTTTGCTGGTGTCCACACAGGCCAGGATAGCCAGTGCAGAGTGGCAAGAAGCCTCGGTAAGAGGCAGCCCTGCTTCTCTCCCTGATACCACAGAGAATGCTTTCGCTGTCCACTGTTAAGTTTTCTGTAGCCTTCAGGTTATTGTAGATGCCATTTTCTGGATTAAGGACACTCCTTTTTATCCCTCATTTGCGAAGAATGTCTGTAAAATGGATGAATAATTTCACTGATAACTTTCTCAGCATTTGTTGAGATGGCCATGTCTTTCTTCTTTATGTTAGTGAGGTATGTGAGGTGTTACTCAAAAACTAAGTTCCCCATTTCCTCTTGAGTAGCTGTTTGCAGGCTGTATTTTTCCAGGAATTTACACATATTTTTAAGTTTTCAGCTTTATTCGTAAAGTTGCACATAATATCCCCTTTTTTTTTAAAAAAAAATGCTTATCTTTATTAGTTACATTTTCCAGTTTTTCTAATAGGATTAATTTGTGTCTTATTTCTTTTGTCATTGTTAATCTAGCAGAGGTTTGTTGGTTTCATTAAGCTTTCAGAAAATGGCTTTGTCAAGACTCTCAATTGTGTAATTGCTTTTTACTTCATTAATTTCTCCCTCTACATTTATTATTTCTTTCCTTTTACTTTAAAAAATGGGGGGAGTGTTGTTTGCTGTTCTTTTTTCTAATTTCTCAAATTGAATGCACAGATCATTAATTTTGAACATGTCTTCTTTCCTAATGGAAGCATTTAAGAATATATACTTCCTACAAGCATCCTTTAGCTATCTAGTTTTGACACATAATATTTTGTTCTTCTATTCTAAATATGGTGATTTTGTCTATTTTTCCTTGCCATTTATTAATTTTTGGTACATTAAAGGTATAAATAAGTTTATAATTTTCATACTTTTCTAATGATTTCAAACTTTTTTTAAAAAAAGTGTTTGAAGGGTCAAGTTAGAGAGAGGGAAAGGCAGAGAGAGAGAGAGAGAGAAAGAGAGACAGAGATCTGCCATCCACTGGTTCACTTCCCAGATGGCTACAATGGCCAGTGCTGGGCCAGGCCAAAGCCAGGTGCCAGGAGCTTCATCCAAATCTCCCATGTGGGTACAGGGGCCCAAGTACTTGGGCCATCTTCTGCTGCTTTCCCAGACTCATTAGCAGAGAGCTGGATCAGAAGTGGAATAGCCAGGACACAAATCAGTGCCTATATGAGGTACCAGCACTACAGGTGGTGGCTTAACTCACTGTGCCACAGTGCACTATGTAGCAATCACTTTTTTATTCCTTTGTCTAATAGTCTATTTTATCTGATATTAATGTAGATATTAACTATAAATATTATGTCATATTTCTTATAGTAATCTTTGCCTGATACATATTTTCTTCTCCTTGAGCTGAAATATTTCTATTTCTTAATGTTTAAGGTTTTGCTTGTATAAATGGCCCATAGCCAAATTTATTTTTTTTCTTCTATGTGGAAATCTTTGTTTTTTAACTGAAGGATTTCATTCACTTCATTTATCATGATTATTACTGGATGTGGCTTTAATTCTACCATCTTATTTTGTGCTGTTTGTTTCACTTTTCCTGTCCTTTTTTTTTTTTTTTGCTGTTCTTGTCAAAAATGCAGATTAATTGAGGTTTTATTTTTGACAACTAAAACATGGTTTATTTACTTGCTTAAAGTTTTCTTATTGTACATAAGATGTTTCTTGGGGTTGATCCCAACTCTTGAGGCAGCTGTGTTTGGTTTTCTGTGCTTCAGACTTCTTAATTGCTACCACTGCTGTTGGTTTGTTTTCTTTTAGGATCAAGGTGGGTACTTTCATATAAAATCTTGTTTTTAATTCCTTCTCTGGCAATCCTTTCCTGGATTCGTTGCTTTGCATAATTGTACCTGCAATGGAACCAGCATCCCAAAGTCACCAAGATAAATCCTCCTACTCCAACATCACATGATCTTCTGATTCCACTAGTAAACAAAAAATGTCCGAGGCCAGCCACAGCAGATCCCAGTGAGCCGTATAATATTGAGTCCCGTGCACAGGGAATGTTTTCCACATCTAAAATTCCTAGGAGTTTAAAAGGCTTCCCCTTCCCGGGCTCGCCGGGCTCCAGCGCGGCAGCAATGGGGACGCGTGGGCGCCAGCTGGGCCGCCCTGCCGATTAATTGAGTTTTGCTTTTTGTTCCTGTTCTGTTTTTTCTCCTCTGCTCATAGATTGTATGCTTTCTGGTTTTTGTGGTTACCCTAGATTGCATTTTGCCACTTCAAACATTAATAATTTTGTACTCCTCATGAGTCATATTAGAATAATTTTGCTCTGATCATGTTCATCCCAATCTATGTTGCTGAACCTTATCAACAATTTGATTCAGTTGATTTTTGCTTAGCTGTTCCCATGTGTTAAACTATATTTGCATGTGAGTCCTCTTTTTTTTTTTTTTTTTTTTTGGACAGGCAGAGTTAGGCAGTGAGAGAGAGACAGAGATAAAGGTCTTCCTTCCGTTGGTTCACCCCCCAAATGGCCACTATGGCCAGCGTGCTGCACCGATCCGAAGCCAGGAGCCAGGTGCTTCCTCCTGGTCTCCCATGCGGGTGCAGGGCCCAAGCACCTGGGCCATCCTCCACTGCCTTCCCAGGCTACAGCAGAGAACTGGACTGGAAGAGGAGCAACCGGGACAGAATCCAGCACCCCAACCGGGACTAGAACCCAGAGCGCCGGGGCCGCAGGTGGAGGATTATCCTAGTGAGCCATGGCACCGGCCTCCTTCTTTTTCTTTTTCTTTCTTTTTTTTTAATATTTATTTATTTACTTGAGAGGCACAGTTACAGAGAGAGAAGGAGAGGCAGAGAGAGGTCTTCCATCTGCTGGTTGACTCCCCAGATGGCTCAACAGCCAGAGCTGAGCCAATCCAAAGCCAAGAGCCAGGAGTTTCTTGTAGGTCTCTCACATGGGCGCAGGGGCCCAAGCACTTGGGCCATTTTCCCAGATCACCAGCAGGGAACTGGATCAAAAGTGGAGTAGCCGGGACTCAAACCAGCGCCCATATGGGATGCCGGAGCTGCAGGCGGATGCATGTGGTTCCTTCTAACATTTCAGACCTTCCACTGGGTCATCTCCTCTTTCCTTGTTCTGCACACACCTGCACTTCCTTTATCGAAGACTATCACAGCCTGTCTCTCAGAACAGACCCTCTAATGTGGCCTTGGGGGCATTCTTTGTGAGGCTGGATTGAAAGCAAGTGATCCAGGTGGTTTGTGGTCTTGAGGAAGGGAGAGGTAACTGAAAAAAGGCAGAGTTGAGGATTCTGCGTGTAGGCATTGCAGGGGTTCTGTGTCTCTTATGCAAAGGAAACCAGATTCAGGCATCAAATCTACCTGCCAGAATCTTAAATCCTTTCATCTGAGCAGATGGTGGGAAGCAAATTAATGAAGGGAATCTCACTATATTTTGGACTGAAGAATGGAATTTTTTATAATAACTGGTATGCAAGGCTGCTTTAATGCGCCAGTGCAGCCACTTCAAAACTGCTCTTCCCAGTTCCTTCATTCTCCATAATGAATCAGAATGCTTTATGCCTGCCCAGCATTTATGCTTTTCTCTTCTCATTTTCCCTTGAGAAACTATCCTGGGGCAGGTATTGTGATCCGGAGGATTAAGCTGCTCCTTGGGACCCCTGCATTCCATATTGGAGTGCCTGGGATTGAGTCCCACCTCGGCTTCCCTCCCAGCTTCCTGCTGATGCACACCTGGGAAGCAGCAGATGATGGCTTAAGTAAGTACCTGAGTCCTTGTCACCCATGCGGGAGATCCAGATGGAGTTCTTGGGTCCTGGCTTCATCCTGGCCCAGCCCTGATTGTTTGGAGAGTGAACCGTTGAAAGGAGGATTCTCCTTTTCTCCCGCCCTCCCTCCTTCCTCTCTGGCACTCTGCCTTTCAAATTAAAAAAAAAAAACAAAAAGGAAAGTCTCCTTTCTTCATTCACACCCAGTGCAATTTGGAAGGATGAGGCCACTGAGTCCAGAAGTGGCCACCTGCCTGAGGTGTGGTCAGTTTGGGCATTCCATCCCCTGGGCCACAGAGATGGACACTTGACCCTAGGCAGGCTGATGAGATTCTGACGTGAGGTCATGAAGCCCTGGATCAGTAAGGAGTCACTGAGCAAAGCCAAGTGCAAGAGCCCCTGCAATCTTGGCTTTGAAGCAACACATGGAACAAGGGCCCTATCTTGCCAAGTCCACACTGTGCTCACCCTAAGATGCTTTACTAACAACTGAGCCTCACTGGAGGGCTGCAGTAGTGTCCTGGTGCCACAGCTGATTACCACGAGTAGAGTGGCCTAAAACAACACAAATTAATTTTCTGACAATTCTATGGGAAGTCCAAAAGCAGGCTCAGCCAGCTAAAAACACAGTGTTGGCAGAGCTGCGTTCTTTCTGGGGGCCAGAAGGGAGTCTGTTTCCTGGCCCTTTCCTGCTTCTAGAGGCTGTGTGCCTTCCTCAGTTCATGACCCCATGTCACATCTCCAGCCATGACTCGCCTGCCTCCCTCTTTCTGTTATGAGGACCCTGGTGATTGCATTAATAATAATAATCCATGACTAACCCCTCAATAAGCTTCCATCACCAGAACCTCAACTTCATCACATCTGCAAAGTCCTCTTTGCCATGACAGACATATTCATAGGTTCCGGGGGTAGGATGGATGCCTTTGGGGGCCATTGGACTCTCCACCCTGAGACCCTATGGGTGACATCCCCTTGAATAAATGTGCTTAGGAGCCAGGGTGCCTCCTTACCGAAAGCCTTCCTGGGAGGGTAGAACGTGCCCTTCTTTTTTCTTTTCTTTTCTTTTTTTTTTTTAAGATTTATTTATTTATTAGAAAGTCAGAGTTACACAGACAGAGGAGGGGCAGAGAGAGAGAGAGAGAGAGAGGGAGAGAGAGAGAGAGAGGCCTTCCATTCAATGGTTCATTCCCCAAATGGCCACCACTGCCAGAGCTGCACCGATCTGAAGCCAGGAGCCAGGAGCTTCTTTTGGGTCTCACACATGGGTACAGGAGCCCAAGGACTCGGGCCATCTTCTAGTGCTATCCCAGGCCACAGCAGAGAGCTGGGTTGGAAGTGGAGCAGCCAGGTCTCGAACTGGTGCCCATATGGGATGCCGGTGCTTCAGGCTAGGGCATTAACCCGCTGCACCACAGCGCTGGCCCCTTTTTTCTTTTCTTTTTTTTTTTAAATTTATTTTTATTTACTTGAAATAGTTACAGAGAGAGAGGTCTTCCATCTGCTGGTTCACTCCCCAGATGGCCATAATGGCCAGAGCTCTGAAGCCAGGAGGCCAGGAGCTACTTCTGGGTCTCTCACATGGGTGCAAGGGCCCAAGGACTTCGGCTATCTTCTACTGCTTTCCCAGGCTATAGTAGAGATCTGGATCGGAAGAGGAATAGCCAGGACTAGAACCGGTGCCCATATGGGATGCAGTGCTTCAGAATAGGGCTTTAACCCACTTCACCATAGCGCGGGCCCAGAACTTTCCTTCTAACACCAGCTGTAGCCTCAAACCACCCTCCAAACCCCAACCCCTTTTGAGAGAGGAGAGAAGAGACCTGCCAGGCCTCTGAGATCCAACACCCCTGAGCAGCTACAGCCTGGAGGCTGGAAGGGAGGAGGCATCCCTCTGGAAACACAAGCTCCTCCCTTTGGAGCTGAGGGGCAAAACAGAGGGACAGAGAGTTCATGGCTGTTAAGGGTTAGACAGGACTTGGTGCCTCAAACTCAGGGAGGCGTTCAAACCCCAAATCTGATATTAATAGCTAATAAATTCCTGATAATGGTTGATGGATTTGGATAGAGATTTGACATAATTATGGCCACCAGGAGGTGGGATCAGTGGGAGGTCTCTAAGGTCACTGGTGCTTGTTTTCAGAAGGTTGCAAGAGGGTTGGTTGTTCAAGCCAAGATCAGCATAGTTCTCTCTCTGCTTCCTGGCTCATCATGTGACCTTCTCTGCACTGGCTCTACCATCACCAGACTCAACCAGATACCAGACTAACAGGACCATCTCATCATGCATGCTGAACCTCCAAATTGTGAGTCAAAGCAGCTTTTGAGGGGGCCAGTGGGTTAAGACACTACCTAAAATGCCGACATCCCACATGGGCACCAGTTTTTGAGTCCTGGATGCTCCACTTCTGATCCAGCTCTCTGCTAATGCACCTGGGGAAGTAGCAGAATATGGCCCAAGTGCTTGACCTCTGACCCCCATGTGTGAGACCCAGATGGAGCTCCAGGCTCCTGGTTTCAGCCTAACCCAGGCCGGGTTAGGAAGTGAACCAGTGGATGGAAGTTCCCTTTCTCTATCTTTCTCCCTCTACTTCTATCACTCTGCCTTTCAAATAAATTTAAAAAATTTTTAAGAAAGTAAGTCTTTGGGCCAGCACCGCTGCTCAATAGGCTAATCCTCCGCCTGTGGCACTGGCACACCGGATTCTAATCCTGGTCGGGGGGCGCTGGATTCTGTCCCGGTTGCCCCTCTTCCAGGCCAGCCCTCTGCTGTGGCCCGGGAGTGCAGTGGAGGATGGCCCAAGTGCTTGGGCCCTGCACCCCATGGGAGACCAGGAGAAGCACCTGGCTCCTGCCTTCAGATCAGCGCAGTACGCCGGCTGCAGTGCGCCGGCCGCAGCAGCCATTGGGGGGTGAACCAACGGCAAAGGAAGACCTTTCTCTGTCTCTCTCTCTCTCTCACTGTCCACTCTGCCTGTCAAAAAAAAAAAAAAAGTAAGTCTTTGAGAACTGGCATTATGGCCAGTGTGTGTAGCAGATAAAGCCACCGCTTGTAATGCCAGCATCCCATATAGTGCTGGTTCATGTTCCAGCTGCTGCACTTCCCACATAGCTCCCTATGAATGCACCTGAGAAAGCATCAGCAGATGGCCCAAGTGTTTGGACCCTTGTCACCTACATGGGAGACCCCGAAGAAGTTCCCGGCTCCTGGTTTCAGCCTGGCCCAGCCCTGGGCTTTGAGGCCGTTTGGGGAGTAAACCAGCAGATGGAAGATCTTTTTGTTTCTCCTTCTCGCTCTTCTCTCTCTCCTTCTCTCTCTGTAACTCTGTCGTTCAAATAAATAAATATTAAAAAAAAAAAGTAAGGCTTTTCCTCCCCCCCCCCCCCAGAAAACTCCTCCCGGCGTTTTAGTTACAGTTGCAAGAAGCTGAGTAATCCTACAGCCCTGCCCTGGCACTTCGTGTCTCCCGAGTCACAGGGTCACAGGCCTGGCAAGATGGGAAAGCAGACAGCTTTGAAATGCTGGCTGTCCTCCATAATCATGGGGGGTCGAGGAGGTCACGGGCTCCACGCTGTCACTAAGGGGCCAGAGATCGGAGACCAGGAAAACCATTCACGTTTTACCCCACCCTTAGGATTGACCAAAAATGTGTACAGCCCACTTCCATTAGTGGCAGAATAAGCACCAAGCGTCTGACTTTCTTCTGGGAGCTGTTGAGCTGCCTGATTTTCCTAGGAGGGGCCAATCAGCTGGAGAGGTGGCTATTTCCCCCAGGGTACTGCAGGCAACGAAACAAAAGGGCGCAGAGCAAGGCACCTGTTGAAGCGAGAAGGGCAGGGCTTTGAGGGGATGAGCAGCTGAGGGCACAGGACTGGGACTCGATTTCTTATGGATGTGAACATTGGGAGGAAGGGGCACCAGGGAACCACGTGGCGTCCAATCAAGGAAAAGCCTCCATGATGCTGGGGCCTGAGGGTGCGTCCCCTGACTGGAGCATGGCCAGTAGTCCCAGGACAGCATAGCACGCCCTGGCGACTCGGGACCCCAGATGGGCCTCTGCTGTGTACATGCCTGGCTGGAGGAGGGGCTACCATCCCTACCTGGGGCTTTCTAAACCAGCTGGAAGGTGTGGGTCTTGTGGTGCTGCAGGTTAAACTCCCACCTGGGAAACCAGCAGCCCATGTCAGAGTGCCTAGTTTGAGTCCTGGCTACCCTACTTCTGATCCAGCTCCCTGCTAATGCCTGTGGGAAGCAGCAGAAGCTGACCCAACTACTTGAGTCCCTGCCAGCCATGTGGGAGACCCGGATGGAGTTCCTAGCTCCTGGCTTGACCTGGAACAGCCCTAGCTATCATGGCTACTTGGGGAGTGAGACCATGGACAGAGGATCTCTTATTCCTTCTCTCTTTGACACTCTTTCAAATAAAACAATAGCTCTTTTTCAACAAATAAACTGGCTGGCAAGGGTTTGAGCAGGCCTGGAGCTCCCTCAGATAATGGAGGGGGAAGCCCCCCAAAAGAAATAGGGTTTTGCTGATACTGTGACCCTATTCTTACCCCCACACAGATGTGGCCTGGGGAGAGATGAGGGTGAGTAGAACATGGCCTTCAGGAAGCCAGAGGCAGTCCTCGAACCCCCGTCTTCCCCTCTCCTGCATCTGAAAACTCACTGCTGAACTACAAACTGAAGTCCTTGGGAATGACCACACCCAAAAAACACACCAAACACGGGTGTCAGGGAGAAGGGTGATTGTCGGGTGGGGGAAACCCGGCAGGCTGCCTCCCCGTGCACCACAGAACAGCCTGTACTGGGAGAACGGGTCTTACATAGCTTCGCAGAGGCAGAGAAGTGAGAGTCAGTGAATCCCGTTAGGGTGGGGCTGGAGCTGACGCTTGTGGTTGTGCCATTTGGTCACCTGACTTCTAGTAAGCGAGCCTGGGCTTAGAATCCAAGCTTATTGTACAAAATGGCGACGGGGGTGGGGGGCAGAGCCTGAGATGGTGTCCCAGATAAGACCGTGCCATTTTACTAACAATGTCTTTTATTGGTATAACTCATCTTTATTTTGTGGGCGCAAATCAGTATAGACTCTCCCTTCTCGGGGGCCAGCTCACGCCCTGGGGCCCATAGGCGTGCAACCACATGGTCCTGGCTTAGCTGGTTAAGAGATTCGCTTCTCCTGCTGCACCTCCTTCCAGAACAGAACACTCTTTAAATGGAGCCGGAGAGGGAAGGAAGGCAACCCTGTGGCTTACCTTCTTAACTGCGGGGCCTTGGAGAAAGCTGAAAGAAGGAGAGGGATGAGGCGAGGGTCGCGGGCGCTCGGGGGCTCCAATTACAAGCCCGCAGCTTTCAGGCAGGAGGACAACAGCAGCCCTTTGACTTGGCCCTGGGCAGGGGAGTCTCGGGGAAGCTGGCGTCCCCCTGGGAGGGAGAAGTAGAAAGGAGCCTTGTTTTAACGCTGCTTTTAGGATGAGGGGTGGAGCGGGGAGGGATCAATAGGAAGGAAAAAGAAAAGCAAAACCACACTTCCTTTGTGCTCTTCTGACTGCAAAGCCCTCACGGTCACCTCAGGCTCCACGGGCGCCACCTAGTGGGAAAACAGCGGGTCTCCACTCGGCCCGTGCGACCTTGCCCAGGTACTTCGCTTCGCCGGCCAAGGGCAGGAGAGCGGGTAGCGTTGGACGCCGTCCTGCGACAGGGAGCAGCTGATCAGGACTGGGGAGCCCCGCGCGGTGGGGCAGAGCTCTGGCGAGGGTTACAGCTGCCTGGGGGCCGCAACCAGCCGAGGCCAGCGACCTGGGCTGTCTGGTGAGTGTGGTTGCGCTGTTTCTTATCCTTTCTTCTTTTACTCAAGTCTGAAACCTAGTGGCTGGAACCCCTTCCTTCCAAGACAGAGGTCTGGTGTTGATGGTAGCAGCAGCCAGCGGAAATTGTGTTGAGTTTCATTCTGGCTATCTGTCCACCAACTCGAGATGCCACATGGGAACTTCAAAAAGTTCGTGGAAAATAGAATTAAAAGATATTTGCTTTGTTGAAAAACTTTTGAAATCTATGCATCATTTTAAAATAATACATATTTTATGTGAACTTGTTTTTAAAAAGATTTGTTTATTTTGAAATCTAGAGTTAGAGAAAGAGAGAGAGAGAGAGCAAGAGAGGGAGATTTTCCATCCACTGCTTCTTTCCCCAGATAGCTGCAATCGCCATGGCTGAAGCCAGGAGCCAGGAGCTTCTTTCATGTCTCTCACATGGGTGCAAGGGCCCAAATGCTTGGGCCATCCTCCGCTGCTTTTCCCAGGCCACCATCAGAGAGCTGGATTGGAAGTGGAGCAGCCAGGACACAAACCAGCGCCTGTATGGGCTCCCGGCATCACAGATGGTGGCTTTACCCACTGTGCCACAGCGCTGGCCCCTACATGAATTGTATGCACGGTGTATTTTATGCTGCCATGTGTGTGTTCAGGGCCTAGAGAAGACTTCTGGGGCCAGGTTGTCCAGGAAGATGGGATATTTCAGCCAGTTTGAAAAGAGTTTAGTGCACTTACAATCAAAAGATCCCTAAATAAGATAGCTGCTCAGGGGTGGGCATTGTATCACAGAGCGCTAAGATACCTCTTACGACACCTGCATCCCAGATCAGAGTGTCTGGGGTTGAACCTCACCTCTGCTTCTGATCTGGCTTCTTGTTAATGCACACCTGGGAGGCAGCAGGTGATGGCTCAAGTGCTTGGGTCCCTGCCACCCATATGGGAGCCCTGTAATGAGGTCTGGGCCCTTGGATTCAGCCTAGCCCAGCCCCCAGGCCCAGCTGCTATAGGCGTTTGGGGAGTGAATCAGCAAATAGAAAATCCCTCTTTCTGTCTCTATGATGCTCTGCCTTTCAAGTAGATGAAAATAAGTTTTAAAAATGAAAAATATTTAAGAAAAAAAAAAAACAACTACAGCTGCTCAATCCTTTGCAAAGGACTCAGGAGAAAGCCCAGAAACAATGGGATAGTGGGGCAGTAAACTTGGTCATTCCAGCCACCTGTGCGCTGCCCCACCTAAGGGCCTATTCCTGCCTAGAGTAACTTGATGAAGGGGTGGGGTCAGACAGGGGTCAGGCAGTGTAATCCTTCTGCAGGGAGTGAACCTGATCTTGCTGAGCAGTTATACCCTCTCGCTCAGGCAGCCAGTCCACAGGCTGGGACCCTGAGACACAGAGGGCGTCGGTCGGAGTAGGATAAACCTCTGCTTCCAGGTGCTTGACATCACTGGTCTTTCTCGTCTGTATCGCAAGGTGGCGTGATGCCCTGTGGGCAGCTGTGTTGTGATGAGGATCCCGAGTTTCCTCCCACATAATGACTGCGCCGTCCCTGGTGGCCTGGGAGTCTCCTTCCAGTTGGCTAACAGGGAGATAAAGGATAAAGAAGTGAGAACTGGTGCAACACACGTGCACCTCTATTACAGGTAGACTAGGACATGAGTTCCACACTGGCCCTGCGCTTCTCAACCACAGCTCTGCACTCTGAGGAGGGAGCAGACCCTGCGGGAAGCTGGCCAGCTCTGCTGCAGGCATTCAAAGTTGGAGATCGATGGGTAGGGGCAGGCACGTGGCACAGCAGAGTGCCTGGGGTTCAGTCCTGTGCTTCCAATTCCAGATTCCTGCTCATGTGCACCCTGGGAGGTGGCAGGTGATGGCTCACGTACTTGGGCTCCTGCCACTCATGTGGGAGACCCAGATTGAGTTCTGGGTACCTGGCTTCAGCCTGACACAGGCCCAGCTATTAAGTGAACCAGTGCATGGAGATACATATTCTCTCTCTCTCCCCCCTTCCTCCTTTCATCTATGTCTATGTCTCTCTCCCTCTGCCTTTCTAATGATAATAACATTCATGAAAAGATAGAGCTATACAGAGCTCCAGAGTTCTTTAGCAAACACTAAAGGAATTTTCCAGTTTGTAGTTAAATGATTCAATCAGGATTGGGTAGAGGCGGTGATGGTGGGGGACAGAACCAGCAGTATTTAAAAGAAGCACGTTTCTTACCTTTGAAGGTCCAGAGATGGGCAGCCCAGGGCTGATGTGGTGGTGCAGCTCCACAGAGTCCTCGGGGATCCAGGCTGCTGCTGTCTTGTTGTAACAGGCACAGCCTCCATTCCCAAGGAAGGGTTCCCTCCTAGTTCCCAGTGATTAGGCCATGCCCAATCACCTGTCCATAATCGAACCAGCGAGTTGGCCTGAAGATGGGGAAATTAGCCTGATGATCCAGATGGGCCCACTGCAGTCCATCGAGCCTTTAAAAGCTGAAGAACTCAGAGGGAGAAAGAAAAAGAATCAGTCTACCAAACACTCTCGACTCAAGGGGTACAAACTTGAAATGGCTCTACTTCTCTCCAGCCAGTGTTCCCCACCTTATATGTCACTACCTGTTGGGTAGCAGGCACCCTAAAAGTGTCTTTTGTGGTTCCCCCAGGCCTCTGGTCATTTTTAATTACTAAAAGTCTACTTAAGGACGGGTATTTGGCCTAGAGGTTAGAATACTGGTTAGGACCCCTGCACACCATGTTGGAGTACTTGGGTTTGATTCCTGGCTCCACTGCCGATACCAGCCTCCCGCTAATGTGAACCCTAGGAGGCAGTAGTGATGGCTCCGGCAGTCGGGTCCCTGTCACCCACACGTCAGACCTGGATTGAATTCCTGGCTCCCGACTTCAGCCCAGCCCTAGTTGGCATGGGCATTTAGGGAGTGAGCCGATGGATGGGATCTTGCTCTCTCTCAAAAAAACACTGTACCTAATTTCAAGCTCCAATGTCACAACAGCTTGGAAGCTTTCCTTCCCTTCATCACCTGACAGCTTGAGACTCCAGGGAAATGAACTGAAGGGAGAAACAGGGATGGCTCTTTGTTGTTTTTTTTTTCTTAATGTGTTTTTTTTTAAAGATTTATTTATTTATTCGAAAGTCAGAGTTACACAGAGAGAGGAGAGGCAGAGAGAGAAAGAGTGAGAAAGAGAGAGTCTTCCATCTGATGGTTCTCTCCCCAGTTGGCTTCTTCTGGGTCTCCCACACAGGTGCAGGGGCCCAAGGACTTGGGCCATCTTCTACTGCTTTCCCAGGCCACAGCAGAGAGCTGGATTGGAAGTGGAGCAGCTGGGTCTTGAACTAGTGCCCATATGGGATGCCAGCGCTTTAGGCCAGGGCATTAACCCACTGCACCACTGCACCAGCCCCAGGGATGGCTCTTCGACTCCTTCTCCGCCTCCATTTCTCGTGGAGGACATGGGGCTGGGACACTGCTGCCGCCCCCCCCACACACACCTTTGTTCCTATGGGCTGTAACTCCTCGGGGAGGTTGAGGTAGGCAGGAAGAACCAAGAAAGAGACAAGGGTCTCCTACATGATTGGCCACTCTGGGGATCTCTGGTGGCTGTTCTGTTTCTCTAGTTCTTGCAGATGGGCAGTAGGCTCTGGATCCTCTGTGGGGCCATGCATTCTACAGAGGGCTCAAGGCAGGTGCCTCCCTTCTGCACAGTTGCCCATGGAAGCCCCAGGCACCTCAGCTCTTGCCAGCCTTCGTGGCTCAAGTAAGGGCCTAGTAAGGATAAATAAGTACCTCTGGGATCCTCGCCACTCTAACCAGTGGAGTGAGTCCTGATCTACTGCCTTCCTCTCTTAACCTTGCTGTCTTACAATTCTTATTGCCCCTGCTTAGAAAGGTGCAACTCAAATCCACATTTCTACTGCCTAAACAGACAGCCAACAAGAAAATTAAGATATCTAAGCCTCCCCACTATGGTTTGAATATTTGTTCCTCTGACATTAGGAGTTTAGTGCCCTAAGTAGCACTAGTGGAGCTAAAAGGATGCAAACTTAATCCAATTGTTTAGAGACGTGGCCTTTGAGGAGTGACTAGATTGGATGGGGTCGTTAGGAGGGAGCTCTGTGATGGATTCCCAGTGGCTTTATAAGGAAAGAGATTAGACATGTATGTGTGCCCCCTCTCTCTTGCCATATGATGCTCTGTACCACCTTGGGACTCTACCAGAAACAGTGCCATCACCACAGACCCAACCAGTGGTGTCTGCCCAACCTGGGGCTGTGAACCTCCAGGACCAAGAGCCAAAATAAACATATCTTTGTAAAGTAGCTTTCCTAAAGCATGTGAGTACTTTCAAAAGTTTGTGTAGTGCCGGGTGGCTTGCCTAGGGGTTAAGATACCAGACGAGATGCCCACATCCCACATTGGAGTAGTTGGGTTCAATTCCCGGCTCTGCTTCTGATGCCAGCTTCCTGCCAATGTAGACCCGGGAGGCAGCAGTAATGACTCAGGTGAATGGGTTCCTGTCTCCCATGTGGATGACCCAGCTTTGACCTCCAAGCCCAGCTCAGGTTGTTGCATGCCTTTGGGGAGTGAACCAGTGGATTGGGAACACTTGCTCTTTTTTTTTTTTTTAATTTTAAGTTGATATAAAAATGGAATTAGAAGATCCATTTGGGTACAAAAATTTGTAATCCATGCATAGTTATGAATAATGTAATTTTCCCTTGAACTTCTAGAAGTGCTCACATCTTTTTCTGTAGTAATGTAAATCTGATTAGCATATCACCAAATTTCCACATTTGGCATGAATGGATTTCTTGGCAAATCTATCCCATTTAGCCTAGAGGAAAGGAGCATCCCCCAGCCCTTCACAATGCTTCTTGCAAAAACACATCCCAACTCACTGGAACAGTGGCTCACATTACTTGAAGAGTTCCAATTATGGAAGCAAGTAAGAATCGGTTAAGCCATGGCTTAATACCCTTAATAGGTTATCCAACTCAGTGGTTGATGGGTGTCTTACTGCTTCTTTATCTTCATCTTGGAGCCGCAGTCACCAGTTCCTGGCCACCAGAAATAGTCTTTTTTTTTTTTTTGAATATATAAAAATTTTTTTCATAAATACAACTTTAGAAATGTAGTGATTCTTCCCACCATAACCACCCTCCCACCCACACTCCCACCCCTCTTCTTCCTCCCTCTCCTATTCCCATTCTTATTTTTTACTAAGATCTATTTTCAATTAACTTTATGCACATGATTAGCTCTATATTAAGTAAAGAGTTACACAAATTGTGTGTGTGTGTATATATATGTGTGTATGTGTGTGTGTGTGTGTGTGTGTGTATAAAACCCTGTTCCTCAAAAGTTGAGACAAGGGCTGTTCAAAGTCATTGCATCTCAAAGTGTCAATTTCACCTTTTAGGTACTCTATTAGTTATCACAAATTAGGGAGAATATATGGTATTTGTCCTTTTGGGACTGGCTTATTTCAGTAAGTATAATGTTTTCCAGTTTTATCCATTTTGTTGCAAATGACAGGATTTCATTTTTTTAACCAATGTGTGGTATTCCATGATGTATATATTCCATAATTTTTTATCCAGTCTTTAGTTGATGGGCATTTGGGTTGATTCCATATCTTATCTATTGTGAATTGAGCTGCACAGAAATAGTCTTGTTCAACACTGTATTTCAACAGTTATAAAAAAAGAAGGAAGGGTGGGATTCAGAAAAGAGAAGAGAAAAAACTGTCTCAATGTAAATAGAAAAGATTCCCTTCCTTTCCCTTTCTTTCTGCCTAATAGCATATAATGTTAATAGAAGCAGGAAGACCAGTGAACATATCCTTTGCTCATTTCTTAACTGTGTTGTTTGTTGTTGTTGAGTTTCTTGAGCTCTTTTATCTATTCTGGATATTAATCCTTTATCAGATGTAAGGTTTGAAAATATTTATTCCCATTTTGTTGGTTGCCTTTTCACTTTCTTGAGTGTTTCCTTTTCTGTGCAGAAGCTTTCTTACCTTGATGTACTCCCATTTGTCCATTTTTGCTTTTATTGCCTGTACTTCTGTTTTTGGGACCTTATCCAAGAAGTCTTTGACTGACTGTGCCAGTGTCTTTCAGCATTTCTCCTATATTTTCCTCTAGTAATTTGATGATTTTAGGGCTTAGGTTTAAATCCTTGATCCATTGTGAGTTGATTTTTGTATAGAATATAAGGCAGGGGTTTTGTTTCAAACTTTTACATGTGGAAATCTAATTTTTCCAACACCATTTGTTTATAAAACTGTCCTTAAGGGAATGATTTTAGCTTGTTTGTCAAAGATCAATTGGTTGTAGATGCATCAATTAATTTCTAGGGTTTTCATTTTGTTTCATTGGTCTACATGTCTATTTTTGTGCCAGTACCAGGCTGTTTTGATTATAACAGCCCTGTAGTATGTCTTGAAATCTGGTATTGTGATGCCTCTGACTTTGTTTTCAAACAAAATAAAACAGTAGCTCTGGCTACTAGGACTCTTTGGTGTTTCCATATTTTAGAAGTTTTTCTAGATCTGTGAAGAATGTTGGTATTTCTATTGGGATCGCATTGAATGTAAATTGCTTTGGATAGTATGGACAATTTGATATTAATTCTAATACATGAACACGGAAGATTTTTTCCATTTTTTCTGTCTTCTCTTCATTAATGTTTTATAATTTTCACTCTAGAGATCTTTCACATCCTTTGTTAAATTTATCTCAAAGTATTTAAAGTTTTTTTAACTATTGTGAATGGGACTGATCTTACAAGTTCTTTCTTAGCTGGAGTACTGTTGGTTTATAAGAATACTGTTGAGTTTTGTGTGTTGATTTTATATCATGCAACTTTGCCAAATTCTCTTAGGAGTTCCAATTATCTCATAGTGGAGTCTTTTGGCTACTTTATATGAAGGATCTCATCATCTGCAAACAGGTATAATTTGGCTTCTTCCTTTCCACTTTGTATCCCTTTGATTTCTTTTTCTTGCCTAATGGCTCTGGCTAAAACTTCCAGAACTATATAAAAAAAATAATGGTGAGGGTGGGCATCCTTTTCTGGTTCCGGATCTTAGTGGAAATACTTCCTGCTTTTCTCCATTCAATATTATGCTGGCTGTGGGTTTTTCATATGTTTATTGTGTTGAGGTATGTTCCTCCTATACACAATTGTTTAAAGTTTTTTTAATCATGAAAAGATGTTGTATTTATCAAATGTTTTATCTGCATCTATTGAGATAATCATAAGGTGTTTATTCTTCATTTTGTTGTTGTGATGTATCACGTTCACTGATTACACATGTTGAACTATCCCTGCATCCCTGGCATAAATCCCACTTCATCTAGGTGAATGATCTTTTTGATGTGTTACTGTATTCAGTTTGCTAATATTTTGTTGGGAATTTTGCACCTATGTTCATTAGGGATATTGGTCTACAGTTCTATTTTTTATTGTACCTTTCTCTGGTTTTGGAATTATGGATTATTTGGAATAATGCTGGCCTCGTAGAATGAGTTTTGAAGGGTTCCTTCCCTTTCAGTTGTTTTGAATAACTTAAGAGAGTTGAGATTAGTCCTTCCTTAAATGCTTAGTGGAATTCAGCAGTGAAGCTATTGGGTTCTAGGTTTTTCTTTGTTGAGAAGTGCTTTATTACTGATTCAGTCTCAGTCTTGGTTATCGGTTTATTCAGGTTTTCTATGTCTTCATGTCTCAAATTTTGGTAAGTTATATGTGTCCCCAGATCTATCCATTTCTTCTAGATTTTCCAATTTTTTGGTATTTAACTGTAATAATCCCTAGTTATTTCTTTTTATTTCTGTGTTATCTGTTGTAACATCTACTTTTTCATCTCTGATTTTGTTAATTTGGTCTTCTCTCTCTCTCTCTCTCTCTCTCTCTCTCTCTCTCTCTCTTTCTCTCTTTTTGGTTAGTTGGGCCAGTGGTTTATCAATTTTGTTTACTTTTTCGAAAAGCCAGCTGTTCATTTCACTGATCTTTTTAATAGTTTTTTTTTAATTTCTGTTTTTTCTTTAATTTTTATTATTTCTTCCTACTAATTTTGGATTTAATTTATTCTTGCTTTTCTAGGTCCTTCAATGTGTTGTTAGATCACTTATTTGATACCTTTCCAAGTTTTGGCTATAGGCACTAATTGCTATAAACTTTTAACAAGGCTTTGCCATATCCCATGAGTTTTGATAGGTTGTGTTCTCATTTTGTTTCAAGGATTTTTTTTAACTTCCCTCTTGATTTCTTATATGACTCACTGCTCATTCAGGAACATGTTCAGTCTCCATGTTTTTATATATATTTTTTAGAGTTTTTTATGTTGTCACTTTCCACTTTATCCCATTGTGGTAGAAAAGGTACATGACATGATTTCGATTTGTTTGAATTTGCTGAGACTTGTTTTATGGCTTAGAGTCAGAACAGAGATGGCTGCAGCTCCACCTCAGCAAATTGAAACTGGCAGTTTGGTGGGGAGAGGGGAGAGAAGCAAGGCTGTCTCCCTTCTACAAGTGAAGTAGCTGCATTCCCCAGGCTGCACTCAGAGCTAGTGGGCTGTGGAATTCTCCCTCCTCAAAGCTGTCAGTGGTGTAGGCTGGGGCAGCCTTCTCTCTCCTCTCCTGGGAAGATGGTGCTTCCAGGCAGGGTGCCCTGCATGAGTGTGCAGGAGTCGCTGGCAGCGTGTGGCCAGTGGCTGGCTGGCTGTCCTGTCTCCTCACTGCTCTGTAGAGACTCTGTCCTGTCTGTTCTCCACTGAACATTGCTCTAAGTCATTCCCCTGGGTATCTGGGGCTGGAGTCAGTGCTACTTCTCCCTATTCAACCAAATCCCCAGTGAAGCTCTTTCTCTGAGCCCACACTGGGGCAAGAGTTTAGATTAGGAAGAAAATCAACTTCTGCGTCACGTGACCTGCTTCCTTTTTATGCCCCAGCAGAAGACTTCATTTTCCATCGATTCCTCTACGTTCAGCAAGGTTCTCTAACTGAATCTATTTGGCCTGCTTTCTAGGAAATAGATTTCTCTAATCTTTATGTGTATCGGTTTTCTGTGCTGTTTTTTATCCATTTGATATGAACTTCCTCAACTGTGTAGAAACTTTATGAATATTACTAATGCTCTTGAGTGTTCCTAGTTTAAAAAGTGTTTTTATTACTTCTTCAATGATAATGTTTAAGCATTATTGTTATAAGCAAAAATAAATGTCTTAGAGAATAGTGGCATGAATTATATTTAATGTCAAAACAAATCAGGTCCTTTAAAGTCACCATTTCTGTCCTGAAAATGGTCCTTAGAATTGGCTATGGTATGAGTCTTTGTACTGTCAGAGGTCTATTAAAAGCCTGATTCTGCATAACACTTCTTTTCCTTTAAACATCAAAGCTGTAGGTGAGCCATACCATATCGGACTTTATAGTGGAAGGAGGAAAAGCTGGGGGTGGGGAGTAGTGCAGATCTGAACCAACCTAGGGAGCAACTAAGAAAAGAGCTTCCCGTCGTAGGTACCTGGGAGGAAGGCATTATAGAATAAGAAATGGTATTGAGATGATATTATCTATTGGCTCTCTCTTTTTTTTTTTTTTTTATTTTTGACAGGCAGAGTGGACAGTGAGAGAGACAGACAGAGAGAAAGGTCTTCCTTTTTTGCCGTTGGTTCACCCTCCAATGGCCACCGCGGCCGGCGCACTGTGACCAGCGCCCCGCGCTCATCCGATGGCAGGAGCCAGGTGCCAGGTGCTTTTCCTGGTCTCCCATGGGGTGCAGGGCCCAAGCACTTGGGCCATCCTCCACTGCACTCCTGGGCCACAGCAGAGGGCTGGCCTGGAAGAGGGGCAACCGGGACAGAATCCGGCGCCCCAACCGGGACTAGAACCCGGTGTGCCGGCGCCGCAAGGCGGAGGATTAGCCTGTTGAGCCACGGCGCCGGCTGGCTCTCTCTTTTTAAAAAATATTTATTTATTTATTTGAAAGGCAGAGTTACAGAGAGGTAGAGGCAGAGCAAGAGAGAGAGGTTTTTCATCTGCTGGTTCACTCCCCAGATGGCCTCAACGGCTGGAGCTGCGCCGATCTGAAACCAGGATCCAGGAGCCTCCTCTGGGTCTCCCATGGGGGTACAGGAGCCTAAGGACTTGGGCTATTTTCTACTGCTTTCCCAGGCTGTAGCAGAGAGCTGGATTAGAAGTGGAGCAGCCAGGACTCAAACCAGTGTCCATATAGGATGCCGGCATTGCAGGCGGCAGCTTCACCAACTATGCCACAGCGCCTGCCCAATTCTCTTTTATTTATTTATTTGTTTTTAGGATTTATATTATTGGGGCCGGCGCCAGCATCCCATATGGGTGCCGGGCTCTAGTCCTGTTGCTCCTCTTCCAGTCCAGCTCTCTGCTTTGGCCAGTGAGGGCAGTGAAGGATGGCCCAAGTGCTTGGACCCTGCACCTGCATGGGAGACCAGGAGGAGGCGCCTGGCTCCTGGCTTTGGATCCGTGTAGTGCCTGCTGTGGCGGCCATTTCGGGAGGTGAGCCAGTGGAGGGAAGACCTTTCTCTCTGTCTCTCTATCTCTCTGTCTCTCTCACTAACTCTATTTTAAAAAAGATTTATATTATTTATTTGAAAGGCAGAGTGATGGGAGGTTTGGATGAGGAACAGAGAGGGATAGAGATCTTCCATCTACTAATTCACTCCTCAAATGGCTGCAATGGCCAGGCCAAAGCCAACAGCCTGGAACTCCATCCAAGTCTCTCATGGGGGTGGCGGGGGCTCATAACGGGCCATCTTCCACTGCTTCCCCGGCACATTATCAGGGAGCTGGATTGGAAGCAGAGCAGCCAGGACTCAGACCAGCTCTCTGATATGGGATATCAGCACTCCAAGCAGTGGCTTAACCCACTGCACCACAGTGCCAGCCCCGTCTTTTACTCTGTTAGCTATTTGTACAGGAGTGTTGCATGTACACTATTTTATGTCACATTGCTTCATTGAGGTCCATATCCGTTTTTTGCATGGGTGTTTTTTCTGTTCACCTGTTTACAGGTGTTGGGACAAGAAGTGTGTTCCTATATTCTTACAATGGGTTGTTGCACTTAGTGGGTGCCCAGGGTGTGTGGGGGTGGGGCTGCTGCTGGGAAGTAGTGAGGCAGTTGTCTTCGATTTTCCAACATCCTTATTTGCAAGGAAAAGTAGGTTGTATGGGGTAGGTGTGCAGTTACAAGAACTGGAGAAAAGTGGGCTGGGGTCCAGGAAGGCCCAGGTAGGGGTCTGTTAGTTTCTTACCGGGTATTCTCCCGCATCCTTCATGGTACTTGCACCTGAGTTTTCCTCTTCATCCCATTTCCTGTCCTCGTTGTATGGGATGATTAAGCATCATGTGGATGACCAACAAGCCACCACCTGCTCACGCTTCCTTAACCTCACTCAGTGCTACACAAGGATCTTTTCCTTTACTGGGCTGTAGCTGGAACCAGCCATGACCACAGCCAGGCCGGCACCTACACCACATCTGAGATCAGTGTCCTGTTCTCTGGTCACAGCCTCCTATCATTGCTTCTCTCATACGCTCATGTCCTCTAAACCTATTTTATGTTTTAATTTGAAGGGTGATTATTTTATTTGTAGTAATAATGAAAATTAGGGGTAGTAATAGGAACAATAATACTAGCTACTTGGAGTATTTACTCTGTGTCGGGTACTGTGGGAAGCATTTTACAGGCATTATCTAATTATCGCGATAGTGCTGTGGGGTAGGTTTACCTGCTACCATTCGGAGTTGAGAAGTGAGTACTATAAGACAGTAAGTGATAAACCAAAAACCTGACTATAGATCCTGAGCTTGTAACCGATGTGCTAAGCTGCTTCGCTTGTGGAATTTTAAAAAAATATTATTGAGAGGAGGTTCTAATTTGATTTGGAGACGTTCTATAAAACACATTGTAAAGACACTTGCTCAGGAAGGCAAAAAACAGCAAAGAATAGCAATAGTTATGGGGTGGGCATGTGGCACAGTCGTTAAGCCGCTGTGTGGAATGCCCACATTCCACTTCAGAGTGCCTGGGTTTGAGTCCTGGCTCTGCCTCTGAGCCCAGCTTCCTGCTGGTGCACACCGTGGGAGGCAGCAGGTGAGGACAGAGCACTCGGGTCCCTGCTACCAACATAGGAGACCCAGATGGAATTCTGGGCTCCTGGTTTGGGCCTCGCTCAGCCCCAGCTGTTGCAAACATTTGAGAAGTGAATCAGTTGGTGGAAGATGTCACTGTCTCTCTATCTTTCAAATAAATAAAACTTTTTTTTAAAATAGCCTTATGCTTTTTACTTGTTGAACACTATGGTTAGTGGTGTATTAAGCCTGTGATTGTAAAGTAATTTGAAAGTATGTTGTAAAAATTAAAGGGAAAAAAGGAAAGAGAAAGGAGGGAGGGAGGAAAGTTTGGTTATCTTAGAAATGTGTCTATGAGGGTCTGGTGCCATGGCGCAGTAGGTTAATCTTCTGCCTGTGGCGCCAGCATCCCAAATGGGCGCCGGTTTGAGTCCCGGCTGCTCTTCTTCCAATCCAGCTCTCTACTATGGCCTGGGAAAGCAGTAGAAGATGGCCCAGGTCCTTGGGCCCCTGCACCTGCATGAGAGACCCAGAAGAAGCTCCTGGCTCCTGGCTTGGGATCAGCACAGCTCTGGCTGTTGCAGCCATTTGGGGAGTGAACCAGGAGACAGAAGACCTTTCTCTCTGTCTCTACCTCTCTCTGTCTGTAACTCGACCTCTCAAATAAATAAATAAAATATTTAAAAAAAAGAATTGTGTCTATGAAATACTTGAAATTTGTTCTCTTTAATTTTGAAAAGAAGGAAAAAATTCGTAATTAATACCTAACTTAAATATTCTGTTCTGTAAACCGCTTCTATTCCTCCCAAAGTTGGGTGAAAATTCTGCCACATACAGATTCCGGCTAGGCCGGGGTGCCTGTGACAATGTGCTCTGACGACGTACATGGCCTGCCCGGCCCGCTCGCCAGACCCCCAAGGCATTCCCAGCCGGGGCTGAAGGGGGCGCTGCTGGGTAAAAACCCGCCTCCCGGCCCTCCGCCTGGGAGAACGCTGAGGCCTTCCCCGGCCGCCAAGTTCCCCAGCGGCGTCAAGCCCCGCGGCCGGTGGCGGGAATGCGTGCTTCCTCCTCTCGCTGCCCCCCAGCCCCACCCATCTCCCCCTCTCCCGTTGGTGTTCCCTGGGGGCACGACCCGTGGAAGCTGCTTGTGACCACACCCTGGTCAGAGAGTTTGTGGCCAGACAATCCTAAACGTGCACAATAACCCAAAATCTGCCCACTAAAACTGCGATCCAAGAGCTTTCCTAGCTTTGTGTGGGAAAATAATTCTAATATTCTTAATTAAGTAATTAATTCTTAATTAATAATTTTTAAATGTCTGTTGATAACCCCCTATCCTGGAAAACAATTCCAGATTAAAGTCTCTTGTTTCAGTCATGGGCTTTCAGCATTAAATTTGAAAAGTTGGAAAACACCAAATAATTGGATTTTCCAAGTTCAATTTTACTTTACTCCCTGCTAGCACCTTAAAACAGATGGCATCCATTCAGATGAAAATGCAGTATAAAAGTGAATTTTATTAAGATTAACATTCAATTTATGTTTGCTTTATTATACGTACTATGAATAACTGTGAATTCCCTACAAATAGGTTGTCTATAAGACATAATTCATAGTTATTCATGCTCTACCAATTACATTGAAATTATGACTGGAGTTACCGTAGAACCTCAATAATCATTACTGTGTCATTTGCAGTTTTCCTGACTGGGGAACTCTGAAAGCTGCAAATAACTAGCAGTTGTTTTTAGAGAATACAGTAATGACTGTTATTACCGAGGAGTTGGATGAAGCTCTTTTTTATGTCCTGAAGATTACTTGATAATTACGCTTGATGCTATCATTTAAAAAAAAAAAGAAGTAACCAACAGATAAACAGCCAGCAAACTAAGTATATAACAATCCAATAATGTGGGCCAATATTGTTGGCTGTGAAAATTAACACACTCTTCCATTGATTTTTATTCTCTAGTGGGAACACCTGCCTATACAAATACACTTAATTAGATGGATTGCCTTGGCTTGTAAATGGTGTGCGAACAACAAGTGAAATTAAGGAAAGATCTTGGAGATTTGGTTTATTATGCGACAGTACAATAGGCTGCACAGACGACTCAAGCTAAATCGGCTCCCCCTTTACCCGAAACAAACCTAGTGCTGTCTCCCCTCCACAGCTCCCTGAATGTGGCGCCCAAGTCCGTTTCCAGTAACCTACCCTGGACTAGAACTTGCTCCTATAGGCTGCTTCTCAGAGATGGCCTGCGCTTGTGAGAAGACCTAGTGCCAGCCCAGTTCCTTCTAGCGAGTGAATTAAGACACCCCCTGCCACACACACATGAAAGTATCTCAGTTGGGGTGGGGCGTCTGGGGTGGGGCTGAGCGTCTCCAGATCCGATGTCATGGCTGTACCTCGTCCAGTTACCTTCCTGTAGCTGTGGGTATGGCTGGCAAACCTGCTCTCTCCTGCCATCCCTGATACAATGGTGCAGGCCCTGTTGGAAAACAGCCCCCGGGACAGCATTGGGACTTCATCTTATGCAGCAACAATTCCAAAACGAAAGCCTCTGCCTCTCACTGGTGGGCTGCCCTGAAGCCGCTTGCATCCATTTATCGAGAGAGGTAGAGAGAGAGAGGTCTTCCATCTGCTGGTTCACTCCCCAAATGGCTGCAATGGCCAGAGCTGAGCTGATCCAAAGTCAGGAGCCAGGAGCTTCTACCAGGTCTTCCACGTGGGTGCAGGTGCCCAAGGATTTGAACCATCTTCTACTGCTTTCCCAGAGCATTAGCAGAGAGCTGGATCAGAAGTGGAGCAGCCAGGACTCGAACCAGTGACCATTTGGGATGTGGACGCTTCAGGCCAGGGCTTTGGCCTGCTGCAGCACAGCACCGGCCCCTGAAGTAGACACATTTAGGGGCTTCTCAGCTGTCCTTCTCTCAGGAAACTTCCTTCCTGAACATTTCCGCAGAGCTAGGCCACACGTCCCTGCTGCCCAGGCCACAGCAGACAGGACTGCAGTTAGGGCCAATTCAGTTCTCTGTCCCCAGAGTTCAGGATGGAGCCTGAGAAGTTGGTTGATCTAGGAGTGCTTTGTAAGTTCAGGAGCAAGGGGTGGGGATGGAGGGTGGGTATCAAAGCCAATGTGAAGAGGACAGAGAATAAAGACAACTGGAAGAGAGAACGTTGGCGACACCGTGTTAAGGGTGCTGCCGCATTCCAATCTTGCTGTCTCGGCTTCATCAGTACCCTCACTGGTGTCCCATGAGCCTTCTGTAAACTTGTAACAGTGCTGGCGGCCCTCAATTCTGCTTACACTGACCCCTTCCCATGGCCCGGGTGTTATTTCCAGAATGTACCCACAAATTCTGTGACACTCCCCTCTCCAAATGGTGAAGCCTAGTCTCCCTCGCTTTAAATATGGGCAGGATTTAGTGACTCACATCTAAACATTAAAACTGGATAAGGAAGGACCACATGGGACTCCCAAAGCCAAGACATAGAAGGCATTGTCATTCCACCTTGCTCTCCTGTACCTTGCCCACCCTGGGACTATCTTGCAACTGTGTTTTGGGGACATTCAAGCCACCTGTGGAGAGGCCCAAGTTGAGAGGTGTTGAGGTCTCCTTGCATTAACCAAATTGTCTCTCCAGCCATGCGTGTGAGCTGCCTTGAAAGCAAATCCTCCAGGGGCCAGTGCTGTGGCACAGTTGGTTAAGCCACTCTGCAGCACAGGCATTCCATATGGGTGCCAGTTCAAGTCCTGGCTGTTCCACTTCCGATCCAGCTCCCTGCTGATGCACCTGCGAAAGCAGCAGAGGACGGCCCAAGTCCTTGCGCCCATGTGCCCACATGGGAGACCCAGAAGGAACTCCTGGCTCCTGGCTTTGGCCTGGCCCAGCGCTGGCCATTCCAGCCATCTGGGGAGTAAACCAGCAGATGAAAGACCTCTCTGTCTCTCCTTCTCTCTCTGTAACTCTGCCTTTCAAATAAACAAACAAATGAATCTTTAATGAAAAGAGAGAAGAGGCTGGCACCGTGGCTCAATAGGCTAATCCTCTGCCTGTGGCGCCGGCACACCGGGTTCTAGTCCCAGTCAGGGCGCCAGATTCTGTTGCCCCTCTTCCAGGCCAGCTCTCTGCTCTGGCCCGGGAGTGCAGTGGAGGATGGCCCAAGTGCTTGGGCCCTGTACCCGCATGGGAGACCAGGAGAAGCACCTGGCTCCTGGCTTCGGATCAGCGTGGTGCGCCGGCCACAGTGTGCCGGCCGCGGCGGCCATTGGAGGGTGAACCAACGGTAAAGGAAGACCTTTCTCCCTGTCTCTCTCTCTCTCTCTCTCTCTCTCTTTCTCTCTCTCTCTCACTCTGCCTGTCAAAATAAAAGAAAGAAAGAAAGAAAGAAAGAAAGAAAGAAAGAAAGAAAGAAAGAAAGAAAGAAAGAAAGAAAGAAAGAAAGAGAAAGAAAGAAAGAAAAGAAAGAAAAGAGAGAAGAATTTGGATCCTCCAACCCGGGTCAAGTGTAGCCCTGGCCAAAACTTAGAAACCTCATAAGACTTCAAGCCAGAACCATCCAGCTAAGCTGCTCCTGGAGTCCTGCCCCCAAAGAAACTGTGGGGCAATAAACCCTTACTGTTTTAGGCTGCTAAGAGATAAGGTGATTTGTTATGCCACAGTCTTCAAGGGTCCCCTTTCCGTGGTCATCTCTGGCCTGCTGTCCCCAGCCTCTGTGTCCTGGCCAGGTGTTTTCTCCCTTACAGCCTCGCCATGGGTATTTCCATGACCTACCTCTTTTCCCCCTAGAAAGCACCAACTCATCCTTCAGGTCCCAGCCTAAATAATGCATCAAGCAGATTTACTCCCTCACCGGCCTCCAGCCTGTGCTTCTACCTCATCCCCACTATTCCCTCATAGCGTCCTGTTCTTATCTTTCATGACTATAACTTATGATTACATATCTATTTGTCTAGGGGTTTTTTTGTCTAGACCTGCCTCTCCTCTCTCAAGTCCCCAGGCCAAGCACGTAAGCAGACTATCAATAACATTTGTGAAATACATTTTGTAAATGAAGTTGTTTTCATCAGTTAAAACCAAGGAGTCATAACCAAGAGCAGGGAGCCCAACCCCCCTTTCAGGATGGTTTTAGCTCTTCAAGGTACCTATAGAACAAGTAGGTGCTCATTTAATGAAGGGGACCCCGAGCCCACATGGTTTGGCTGCCAGAGGTCAGGCAGTGAAAGGACCACTGGGCAGGCTGGCTAGCCAGTGATGGGAATCATGGCCCCAGCTCTCCATGGACTCAGTCCGCCTCACTTCCCAGTACTAAACCCAGAGCAGGAGAAAGATGATGTCAACTGCATCGGGTGCAGAGGTCTGGTTCCCGCTCCACGAGTGCTGGAAGCTCAGGGCTCTCCTGCAGGCCTCTCCGTGATGCGGGAGGATGTCCCCCTCCCCGCCCCACATTTCACTCTGGCTCCCCTCCCCTTTACCTGAAGGCCTCTCCCTCCCTGCATTCCCACCCTCTGTGCTGCCCCCAACTCCTACCTCAGTCTGTCGTGTGCCTCTTAGGGCGTCTGCAGCCTTGGGGATCCCCATCCCTAGGGTGGCCCACAGGTTAAGTGATTTTTCCTCACATGGACAGCAGGAGAGGGCCGGAGGGGGGGTTCTGTGTGTGGTCACTTCATGGTTTTTGTGGCTGAATGTGTAGACAGCATAGCCATAGCCCCCTCTCTCACTCTCCCTCTCTCCCTCTTCCTCTCCCCTTCCCAAGTTCCTGGTCTCATCCTGTCTGTGTTTCCATTCCTCTCTGTCCACCTGCTCCATTATTCATTCATGCCCAACCTGCTTCCTTGTCTAGCTGCACAAGCCCCACCTCCAGCCCCATCCTCCATTTCCACAGGACCACACACACCACAGTTCCCACAAAATACTGGGATTGTTCCTGTGTCTTAAGTCCCTAAAACAGCTTCTCAGAAGTTCAGATCATCTTGACTAGACAAGCTATACCCATCAGAGGGCACTGGCTAGGGTCTGGGAACAGGGTCCTCAGCAGACTGTGGGCAGGATTCTTCCAGAAGGGAGCAGAATGGGAGGGCCTCTGGAAATGCCACTCCTCCACTAAGACCTGCCTCTCGGGATGCTAAGTGTGCACTGAGGATCACCCAGCAAACTAAATATTCCATCAAGCTTTGGAGTTCAAGGAACTATCTCCAGAAAATCCTACTACTAGACAAATGTATTATGTGCAAGCACAGCTTAGAGTCTTACAAAACAGGATGTTAGAGACCATCTGGTCCAAGAACAGCAAATGTGACTCATCGCGTGCCAACTCTGCCTGCCTGCATCATTGTATGGTAACCGGTGTGTATTGCCCATTCTGTGGAGTGTGGGAATGAGGATCTGCTGAATACTCAAACATACTGAGTCACTCAGCATCTTTGCCTTTGGGGGACAGTCCCTCCCCCACCCAACATGGTGGAGTGCCCCTTGTGGTGTCTTGTCCCTTTCATCTTCAGTGGTGGGCACATGATCCAAGCTGAACCAAGTCCAGCTCACCATCCCTCTGGCCTCAGGGATTAGCAGAGAGGATAAAGAGTCTTCTCTCTAACTGGTGTGGGTTGTGCAGTTGGCAAGCTGAGGTGCCAGGTGCCCTCTTCCCCATGACACGAGGACACCTGCAGGTGCCCTGAACTCAAGGGGAGTCCTGAAGAATGGGAGAAGTGAGGAGAGAAGGGAAGGGGCTGGAGCAGATGCTTCAGATTGTAGTTTGACTTACTGGATCCAACTACTACGCCCAAAGAGTTGTTTTCTGTCACACTCAGCCAACAGGATTTTAACTAATAACCCCATTCACTTTATGGATGAAGAGACAGTGCCAGAGGTTGACTAATTTGCCCAAGACCACTGATCTGGTTAGTTATACGGCCAATTGGAAAGCAAGATCTAAAAGAATATGACATGGATCATTTATTTTTGCTGGGTCAGAGAAAAAGGCCCTGTTGAAAGCTCTCTGGGTGCCAACTCTGTCATTGACTCTCTCTTCCAGTTCTATGTCATTCAAAAACTGGTAAGCAGCCCATGAATGTCCAAGCCACTATTGATACTCTTAGACAAAAGCCCAACTAAATCCCAAGCAGAGAAACATTACCCCGAATAGTACTTAGGATGTATTGTTCCATTGCTTGCTAATGCACTTCACTGTACTTGTACACTGTCTACACTTTTGCTGCTCAGAGTGGCCTGCAGACCAGCAGTGTTGGCAGCACCTGGGAGCTTGTTAAACTCTACTTTCAGGACCTACACCAGACCTCAGGCATAAGAATCTGTGCTTTAACAAGATCTGTAGGGGATTCATTGCATAGTAGGGTATGAGAAGCATTGCTTTTCATTCTTCTACCCTACATGCACACAGGGTCTTCAAAGCTTATGGAAATATGTATTATGAAAAAACTATTCATGGGTTTCAACCTTTTGTGCACCAAAGCTTATCTTTTAAAAATATTTTATGTATTTTATGTGAAAGGCAGTGAATCAGAAGCCTTCTGTCCACTGGTTTGCTCCCTAAATGTCCACAACAACTAGGACTGGACCAGAACAAGGCCAGAAACCAGTACTCCATCTGGGTCTCCCACATGGATGGCAGGGACAGAAGTACCTGAACCACTACCTACTGCTTCCTGGGGTGCCATGAGCAAGAAGCCGAAATTAGGAGCAGAGCCAAGACTCAAATCCAAGCACTCCAATATGAGATGCAGGCATCCCTAGCAGCATCTTGACTTATGCCTGGCACCTACCTCTTGTTTTTATATTCCATTTTCCATGAACTTGTGGAATATCCTTGTGTGTGCGTGTGTGGATGAGTGTACAAAGTGTCCCTTGTTTAAACATCAGGCAACAGTGCTGGGATAGGAGTTGTAGTTAGTTTGATGTCTCTTTTTCCTGCTGAACCTGTGAAAGTCCATACTGGTCACTGTGGTTTTTTTTCCCAGCAAACTATTATTTAAGGAATACAAACTTCATGCTTTCCGTAAATACAACTTTAGGAATATAGTGATTCTTCCCACTGTACCTGGTCTCCCGCCCAAACTCCCACCCCTCTTCTTCATCCCTCTCCTATTCCCATTCTTATTTTTTTACTAAGATCTATTTTCACTTAACTTTATATACATATGGTTAACTCTGTTCTAAGAGTTCAACAAATTGTATGGAAAAAAATAAAACTTCCTCAACAGTCGAGACAAGGGCTTGTTCAGTCATTGCATCTTGAAATGTTAATTTCACTTCTATAAATTACCTTTTAGGTGCTCTATTAGTTATCACAGATCAGGGACTGATCCTTTTGGGACTGGCTTATTTCACTAGGTATGATGTTTTCCAGTTTCTTCCATTTTCTTTCAAATGACAGGATTTTTTTTTTTTTTACCACTTGGTCACTGCATTTAACCGATAATTTCAATAAAAAGAAATATTGCCTAGGCTGAATGCCAAGTTCCTAGAACTATAGATTAGAAGGCTTTCTTGTTTTGACTTTGTGAAAGTTGTCATCATATCTTCCCATCTCAAGTCTTTCTCAAATCATCTCTTCTTTGCAGTTCTTAAAGGTGATCAAAGGAGTCCAGTGATTTCATTTGCCAGTGTTGCCAGGGCTCTGGAATCTACCAGCTCAGGTCACTGGAGCTCACTCAGAGCATCAGGGTCAGTAGATCACAACATCGGCTGCACACGGGCGCCACCTGACACAGCTTGGAAACCACCAGGGCCTGGACTCTGCCACAGGCTAATTGAATCAGCATCTCTGGGGAGGAGCCCCATAGGATAGTCCTGTGTTAAAGTTCCCCATATGTTTCTTATGTGGCTCCAAGGTTAAAAAGCCATTAGCTGGAGGCTTTGCGCTGTGGTTTGTTTGATTCTATTGCCTGGGGCCTACACACTCAGCATTTCAGAAGTTCAGGCTCAGGTTCAAGCATCAATAGTTTTGTTTTTGATTTTTAAAAAGATTTTATTTACTTATTTGAAAGGGAGAGTGATAGAGAGATCTCCCATCCACTGGGTCACTCCACAAATAGCCACAACAACCAGGACTTAGCCAAGCCTAAGCTAGGAGACTGCAACTCCATTCATCTCCTATGTGGGTGGAAAGGGCCCTGGGTATTTTGGCCATCTTCTTCTGCTTTCCCAGGTGCACTAGCAGAGAGCTGGATCCATGACTCGAGTGGAGCTCCAATAGGTAATGTAGGCACTGCAGGCAGCGGCTTAACCTGCTGCACCACAACTCCAGCCCCCCCGTGTGTAACTGCAGACGCCCCCACAGTGATATGCAGGTGCAGCCAGTTCAAAGCGCCACTGAGCTGATATGAGCAGATGCTTTATTTTTGTTGTTTTCTCACACTAATGCTTTTCCCATCTTTCCTTTCTTGTCAGAAGAGAAGTCTCCTTGGCCAAGGCATCCCGCACAAAATAGAAGCTCCTGGTACCTTCTTGAGGAGTTAGTTTTATAGTTTTATTTTGGCATTTTTCTCTGCAGTACAATTGGAAGTCTTCTTGATTTGACCAGTTTGTCCTGAAAAAAGCATTTTCCAGGGACCAGCGCTGTTGTACAGTGGGTTAAAGCCCTGGCCTGTAACACCAGCATCCCACATGGACGCCGGTTAAAGTCCCGGCTGTTCCACTTCTGATCCAGCCCCCTGCTAATTACCTGGGAAGGCAGCAGAAGATGGTCCAAATCCTTGGGCCCTTGCACCCACGTGGGAGACCCAGAGGAGGCTCCTGGCTTTCAATCAGCTCAGCTCCAACCATTGCAGCCATTTGGGGTGTGAACTAGCAGATGGAAGATCTCTCTCTCCCTGTAACTGTCTTTCAAATAAATAAAATAAAAAATCTAAAACAAACAACAACAACAAAAACATTTTCCAGCCCTCATGAAATTTACTCTGTCCTTAGTTTCAGAGTCTAGAATCCATACACCATTCACTGGTACTTATGGAGTCAGCAAGTTACAGCTCGCCAGCTGGCTGTCTCAGCCTTCCAGATTTCTCTCAGAAGGCTGCAGGAGAGGTATGGTCAGCACCACGGTGCAGATGAAGAAACGAGCTCCGATGGGAGGCATAGTGGTTAGGACACCCACACCCTATATCCAAAGTGCCTGGGTTTGAGTCTTGCCTCTTCCGATTCCAGCTTCCTGCTAATGCACACCCTTGGGAGCAGCAGGTGATGGCCCAGGTAGTTGGGTCCCTGTGACCTTTGTGAGAGTCTTGGCTCCCGGCTTTGACCCGGCACAGTCCCAGCTGTTGCAAGCATTTGGAGAGTAAACCAGCAGATGGAAGCCCTCTCTCTCTCTCTTTCTCTCTCTCACAAAGAAAAGAAAAATTAAGCTCTTTACACACATCCATACAGCCAGTAATGACAGTACTATGATTTGAATCCAAGCCTCTGGCTCTCTCAGTGATGTGTGTGGTCCTGTGGAAATAGAGAATGGGGCTGGAGGTGGGGCTTGTACAGGTAGACAAGGAAGCAGGTTGGGCATGAATGAATAATGGAGCAGGTGGACAGAGAGGAATGGAAACACAGACAGGATGAGACCAGGAACTTGGGAAGGGGAGAGGAAGAGGGAGAGAGGGAGAGTGAGAGAGGGGACTATGGCTATGCTGTCTACACATTCAGCCACAAAAACCATGAAGTGACCACGCACAGAGCCCCCCCCCAGCCCTCTCCTGCTGTCCATGTGAGGAAAAGTCACTTGACCTGTGGGCCACCCTAAGTATGGGGATCCCCAAGGCTGAAGACGCCCTAAGAGGCACAGGACAGACTGAGGTAGGAGTTGGGGGCAGCACAGGGGGTGGGAATGCAGGGAGGGAGAGGCCTTCAGGTAAGGGGGGGCAGTTAAGAGGTTGGGGGGGGCGTCCTCCTGCATCATGCAGAGGCCTGCAGGAGAGCCCTGAGCTTCCAGCACTCGTGGAGCGGGAACCAGACCTCTGCACCCGGTGCAGTTGACATCATCTTTCTCCTGCTCTGGGCTTAGGACTGGGAAGTGAGGCGGACTGAGTCCACAGAGGACTAATTCCCATGTCATTTTTGTTTTGTTTTTCAAATTTTTTTGTTTTTTCAAATTAAAGGATTTTGTTTTTCAAATTAAAATCTTCAGAGTGTGAAGGGTTGCAGTAGAAGTAGGGGACTTTGGGGGCCATCGCTGTGGCCAGTGGATTAAAGCCCTGGCCTGAAGCACCGGCATCCCATGTGGGTCCCAGTTCTAGTCTTGGCTGCTCCTCTTCCGATCCAGCTCTTCTCTGGCCTGGGAAAGCAGTAGAAGATGGCCCAATTCCTTGGGCCCCTGCACCCGCGTGAGAGACCCGAAGAGGCTCCTGGCTTCAGATGGCGCAGCTCCAGCCGTTGCGGCCAATTGGGGAGTGAACCAGCGGATGGAAGACCTCTCTCTCTGTCTCTACCTCTTTTTCTTTTTTTTTTTTTTAATTTTTTTTTTAATTTTTTTGACAGGCAGAGTGGACAGTGAGAGAGAGAGAGAGACAGAGAGAAAGGTCTTCCTTTTGCCATTGGTTCACCCTCCAATGGTTGCCGGGGACGGCGCGCTGCGGCCGGCGCACCACGCTCATTCGATGGCAGGAGCCAGGTGCTAGGTGCTTTTTCCTGGTCTCCCATGGGGTGCAGGGCCCAAGCACTTGGGCCATCCTCCACTGCACTCCCGGGCCACAGCAGAGGGCTGGCCTGGAAGAGGGGCAACCGGGACAGAATCCGGCGCCCCGACCGGGACTAGAACCCGGTGTGCTGGCGCCGCAAGGCGGAGGATTAGCCTGTTGAGCCACGGCGCCGGCCTACCTCTTTTTCTAACTCTGCCTTTCAAATAAATAAAAATAAATCTTTAAAAAAAAAAAAAAAGTATGGGACTTTGAATGCTCATCACAGACAGACCAGGCCTAGATGATCTGCCCAGATCCCTGGCAAAGCTGCATGAGCTTGACTAAGAGCAGGCAGCCCATTCCTCTCTAACTGCCGGGACCACAAGATCCCACCCTGACACTGGTGAATATTTGTATGTGCTTTTCAGCTGTGAAAATACACTGGCTGTAAACCGCTATCCTTCCAACATGTTCTCTTGCTTATCAAATGATATTTTAAAATAGTGGAATTCCTTACAATCCTCCCCCAAAAAGGAGAAATCTAGATAAACTCACCGTACCTACTTGTTAACTAAAACAGCATCTTTTTCCTCCTGGAAAAATAAGTATAAGATTGCTAATTAGTCTCAATTCCCAAGGATGATAAAGCACAAAATGGACTTGAGTTATTCCAGGCACTTGGGTTCGATCCAGGGAAGTTCTTTACAGGGTTAGGTAGAGGGGAAGAGATCTCCGTCTCTAAGTGTCCTTATCAGTAAGGTCAGGAGCAGAAGGAAACTAGAGGCAGGCAGGAATCACGTTCTACTTCTTCTGAGACTGTTTTGCACTGGCAGTGCCGACCAGTTGGAGGTGCTGAAGGAGAAACTGGAGAAATCCCGACCTAGAGAGAGGCAGGCAGGATTCTCAGACAACCCTGGTTACAGTTACCCCAGGGTACAATACAGTGTTCCGTCAAGAGTGGGAAGTGAGGGGGAGGTCTGCCTTGTAAGTGTTAAAGTGGAGGAGAAACACGTTCTAGATCAGAGCAGAAAGGCACAAAGTCAACTAAAGAAGACGGCAGGTCTCCCTGCCAGCCTGTCTTGGGGTAATTTCTGCTCTCCCTCCTTCCCGCTGCCTGCAGGGGGTTGGGGTGCTTGGGGCTCTCAACTCTCTTGACAGCAGAAGCCACTTTGCTGAAGGTTGCAAATCAAAAATGCAGCAGGTGACACCGAAAAGCTGGTGTAGCTCCACACCTAGAGGGTCTGTTTCCAGACAATTAACTGTTCTCCATTTAAGCCAGATGGTATGTGTTCTTCTGTTGGATGCAGCCCTATCTAATCTAAACTAATGCAAGAAGAATTTACCACTTGTGTAAGTCCCCCAGGCGTGTAACAACTTGGGCCCTCGTGGCCCAGGGCTCCCTGGAAGGCAAGGAAAAAAGATCAATTCAAAGAAAAATTCAAAAGACCAGCTCAGGAAAAGATACAGCTGTCAGATCAGCCCTATAACAGACTATTCCTCCAACCAGCCCAACGATGCAAAGATGGCCCTTTGCCAGAGCAGAGGAACTTTCGTTCAGATCCGGGTTTTGGTCCGGGGTCCTGGAGAAAGCATAAGGAGAAAATAAAAAGAAAGTTGGAAGCCGAGTGAAGGGAAGTGGGGGAGGGCAGACAGTTGAAGGGCTTCCCCCTCCCACAGGCTAATTGTCACAGCTGTAGATGTAGAGAGCCAGGAGCCAGGGCAAAGTGACTCCCTGACCCCGGAACTGAACTAGTGAGGCCTCTCCCATGTCACCCTGGGAGCCAGCGTCACATCAAGGGTGGCATGCGTGAGTAAGAATCTCTGATTACGTTTCCGGTTTATTGATCTCTGCTGACCTATTAACTTGGTCCAACCTGCACTGGATGGCGGCTATGCCGATCGTCACCTCCCGGCTGTGGGGCTTGATTAATTACACTTGGCATCTGGTGGATTGCCATAGAGCCTTCCTCATGAAAGATGTCGCTGGCTCCCGGGAGAAGGGAGTTCTCTACCACAGAGCATTTTTCCAGAGAGGATTTCACCTGCCAAATGGGAACATCAGCTTGTCGGGCGGCCTGCCAGGCCATCTTGGGTGAGTTTTCTTTCAGCCATTCAGCAGGCACGGGTGGGGGCATTTTAAAGACTGACCGAGAGCTCGTGAATAGCTGCCCCCCCCACCCACACACACCAGGCTGCACAAGCCACACAGCTGTCCTGGTGATGGCACTGTGCCTGGGCCAGTTCTTCAGAGGCACCACATTACTTAAGAAAGAGCAATGAACTAGATTCAAATCCTGACTCTCCTCTGACATGCCTGGAGTGATTCCTTTGGGTTCTTATTCAGCCCACTTACTTGTAAAAGGTTCAAGTATTCTTTTTTTTTTTAAGATTTTATTTAGTTATTTGAGAGGTGGAGATACAGAGAGAGGAAGAGACAGAGAGAAAGGCCTTCCATCTGCGGATTCTCTGCTCAAATGGCCGTAACTGCTAGAGCTGAGCTAATCCCATCTGAAGCAAGGAACCAGGAGCCTCCACCAGGTTTCCCACACAGGTGCAGGGGTCCAAGGACTTGGCTATCCTCTACTGCTTTCCCAGGTCATAGCAAAGAGCCAGACTAAAGAGGAGCAGCTGGGACTAGAACCAGAGCCATTATGGCATGCTGGTGCTGCAGGAGGAGAATTAACCTACTGTGCCATAGCACTGGTCCCTCAAGAATTCTTTAAGAAAGCTTTCAACTTTAAAATACAGTTAATTTTGGGATGGGCACTGTGATGTAGCAGGTAAAGCCACCACCTACAGTGCTGTCCTCCCATTGAGGCAGGATTTGAGTCCCAGCTGTTCCTCTTCCAATCCAACACTCTGCTATGGCCTGAAAAAGCAGTAGAAGATGGCCCAAGTCCTTGGGTCCTGCAGCTACATTGGGAGGCCTGGAGCTCCTGGCTCCTGGCTCCTGGCTCCTGGCTTTGCATCAGCTCAACTCTGGCCTTTGCAGCCATTTGGGGAGTGAACCAGCAGACAGAAGACCTCTCTCCCTGTCTCAGCCTCTGCCTCTCTGTAACTCTGACTTTCAAATAAATATTTTTTTAAAAAAGACAATTTTGTGAGTTATGTTATTTGGAGGAGAAAAATGAAAACTGATCTCTTTTTCATTGCACATGAGGAGTTGTTTTTCCAGTCTTATTGAGGCATAATTGACTAATAATATTGTATATATTTAAGAGCAAAATGTGATGATTTGCTGCCCATATACATTGTGAAATCGTTATTACCACTATCAAATCAGTTAACAGAACCATCACCTGACATGGTTACATTTATGTGTGTGATGAGAATGTCTAAGATCTACTCTCTGGGCAGGCATTCTCATATTGGTAAAGATGCCATTTGGAATACCCCAACCCATACTGGAGTCCCTGGTTTAAGTTCTGGTTCCAGGGGCTGGCATGTGGCATAGAGGGTTAAGCTGCCACCTGTGACCCAGCATCCCATAAGGGCACCAGTTCATGTATTGTGTGCTCTACTTCCAATCCAGCTCCCAGCTAATGGCATGGGAAGAACAGAAGATGGCTCAAGTGCATGGGTCCCTGGAAGAGGCTCCTGGCTTCTGGCTTCAGCTTGGCCCAGCCCTGACTATTGTGACCATCTGGGGAGTGAACCAGGAGATGCAAGGATGGAAGATTCTCTCTCTCTCTCTCTCTCTCTCTCTCCTTCTCTCTATGATTTTCAAATAAATAAATACATTTTAAAATTTTCTGGCTGCTCTCGGAGTCCAGCTTACTGCTGATGCACTCCCTGGGAGGCAGCAGTAATGGCTGGAGTACTTGCATCCTCACCACCTACGTGTGAGACCCAGATGGAGTTCCAGACTCCTGACTTCAGCCTGTCCCAGCCCTGGCTGTGGCAGACATCTGAGGAGTGAACCAGTGAACAGAGGTCTCTCTCTCTTTCTGTCCCTCTGCCTTTAAAATAAGATGAAAACATAAAAATGTAAAAGCTATTCTCAGCACATTTCAGTTTACAGTGGAGTATTATTAATTATAGCGATTATTTTTATACCCAAATGGCCCACATACTTTGCCAGAAAGTGCAAATACATATTAGCACAAAGATTAAAATGTAAATCTTCCATAATTTCTCCAGTGGATTTTTATATGTATTCTTCCAGATTTTTATTGTAAGCATAAACATGATAGAAATCTTTTTGTAAAAGCAAGTTACATCCTATCAATTTTCTGTAGTCTTCCTTTTTTTACAATATTTCAAACATTGTATGTCAAGTAGGGGCAGGTGTTGAGGCATAGCAGGTTAAGCCTCTGTCTGCAATGGCAGCATCCCATATGGGCACTGGTTTGCATCCTGGCTGATCCGCTTCTGATCCAGCTCCCTGCTAATACACCTAGGAAAGCAGCGGAAAATGGTCCAAGTGCTTGGGCCCTTGCTTCTATGTGGGAGATCCAGAAGAAGCTCTGGGCTCCTGGCTTCAGCCTGGCCCAGCTCTGGCTATTGCAGGCAATTGGGGAGTAAACCAGCAGATGGAAGATCTCTCTCTCTCCCCCCTCCCCCTCTCTCCCTCTCTCCTTCTCCCCCTCTCTCCCTCTTTCCCTTTCTCCCCTCCCTCCCTCTCCTTCCCTCCCTCTCCCTCCTTCCCTCCCTCTCCCTCCTTCCCTCCCTTTCCCTCCTTCCCTCTCCTCTCCTCTCTTTGTAAGTCTGCTTTTCAAAATAAATAAAAAATAAATATCAAAAAAATACATATGTGCAAGTATATACATAATCGTGTTTAATAACATAGTATTCTATTGTTAAAAAATACCAAAATTTATTTAACCAAACTCCCTTTTTTGCTATTATACATATTCCTATATGGAACACCCATTTTAAAAAATTTACATTTTTTATTTGAAAGGTAGAGGCAGAGATCTTCATTAATCCACTAGTTTACTCCCCAAATAGTCACAACAGCCAAAGTTGGGCCAGGCTGAAACCAGGAGCCCAGGATTCCACCTGGGTCTCCCACGTGGGTGGCAGAGACCCAAGGGCTTAAGTCATCATCTACTGTGGCCCAGGGTATTCATTGGCAGGAAGCTGGAATTGTAAAGAGAGCCTGGACCCGACCCAGGCACTCCAATATGGGACGTGGGCATCCCAAAAAGTGTCTTCTTTCTTTTTTTTTTCTTTTTAAAGATTTTTATTTATTTATTTGAGAGGTAGAGTGACAGACAGGGAGAGAAAGAGAGAAAGGTCTTCCATCCACTGGTTCACTCTCTGAATGTCTACAATGGCCAGAGCTGAGCTGATCTGAAGCCAGGAGCCAGGAGCTTCGTACAGGTCTCCCATGTGGGTGCAGGGGCCCAAGGACTTGGGCCATCTTCTACTGCTTTCTCAGGCTCATTAGCAGGAAGCTGGGTTGGAAATGGAGCAGCCGGGACTCAAAGCAGTGAGCATATGGGATGCTGGCACTGCAGGTGAAGGCCTACCCTACTACAGTACAGCACAGGCCCCACGGGATTTGTTCTTTTAACTGATTTTTCTCGGAGATCTGTGGATATTCCCCAGAAAACTGTTCATGTCCTACATACACTTTTCTGTTGGACTGTCTCTGGACTCTCTTGTTTCGATGTAGCTGCTGTCCCCTTAAACATGACAGAGGGAGGAAACATGGTGGTCAGGCCTAGGGGGATCCAGAGCAGCCCAGAAGCTGATATTTAGGATAAACTACCTGGAGAAAGCTGTGAGTGATGGCATGGGGTGGGAGGGCTGTCTCCACAACGCCCAGCTGCACCATGCATATCTGCCACACCTTTGTGCTTTGAGTTGTTGGATAAATCATTGAGTTTATATGCTGAGCCAAGGACTGTGCTTGCCAAAA
Source organism: Sylvilagus floridanus (assembly GCA_949820135.1). Classification (NCBI taxonomy): domain Eukaryota; kingdom Metazoa; phylum Chordata; class Mammalia; order Lagomorpha; family Leporidae; genus Sylvilagus; species Sylvilagus floridanus. The sequence goes on from OX463236.1 coordinate 113,995,732, forward strand.
TAAATAAATTCACTGTAGTAAAATGTTGCTTATATAATCTGTTTTTCTTGTCTTCAAACAGATTCTATTTTCAATATTCAGAGGACTGAATATTGAAAGGACTGTATACAGGTAATTCATTTGAAATAGATGAGTAACATAGCACTCAGTGGAATAGGATCTGAATGGACAAAAGACAAGGGTCCTTCAAATGACAGGAGGGGACTTCAAAAGGTTTGTGGTAAAAAAAATTAAAAGGTAAGCTTATTATAGTTCCAAAGAAATTTTAAGATCATGCATAGGGCCAGCGCCACGGCTCACTAGGCTAATCCTCTGCCTGTGGCGCCAGCACACCAGGTTCTAGCCCCGGTTGGGACGCCAGATTCTGTCCCCAGTTGCCCCTCTTCCAGTCCAGCTCTCTGCTGTGGCCCGGGAGTGCAGTGGAGGATGGCCCAAGTGCTTGGGCCCTGCACCCGCATGGGAGACCAGGAGAAGCACCTGGCTCCTAGCTTTGGATCAGCATGGTGCACCGGCCACAGCGTCCTGGCCGCAGCGGCCACTGGGGGGTGAAGCAATGGAAAAGGAAGACCTTTCTATCTCTCTGTCTCTCACTGTCCACTCTGCCTGTCCCCAAAAAAAAAAAAAAAAAAAAAAAAGATAATGCATAGGAGGGTTCTTCAAAGAGTTCACAAAAAATGTATATCATGGGAAAACTACACAGATTTATAAGCTTTTCACACCAAAATTTACATAGCTTTTGGTTCCATTAGTTTTTCATTATTTATTTTTATCATGTTAAAGGGAAAGAGGTAAAGACAAGACAAAGATCTTCCATCTACTCTTTCTTCTTCCTGCTGATTTACTCCCCAAATGTTTGCAATTGACTCCTACTCTCAAGCAACTCCAGCTATGGGAATTTGAACTTAAGGGTTTATACTGAGCGGTGATGGTCATAGTGCTGTTGACTGTGGTAGTGGAGCCACTAACGGTTTTCACGGTGACACGTTAGAAGGTTTCAATGCAGTACTCTCCAACTTCTGACCTGGGCCAGATGGGCACCTCTCAGTGCGCCCCTGCGGCAGCTGGTCAGTGATTTACTACACTTGACACAGAGAAACTTTCCAATCAGTATAGGTCATCCCCTCTTCCTTGCTGACCCCCAAATATCACTTTCTGGTAAAAAAAGAAATCAATGGTTCAGGAGGGATTGTTTGGTACAGCGACCAAGATGCCAACTCCAACGGCGACACCAGCAGTCCCTGTTGGAGTCCTGGGTTCAGGTCCATCTCTGCTTCCAGTTCCATGTTCCTGCTAATGAGGACCTGAGAGGAAGCAGGGGATGGCGCATGTGCTTGTGTCTCTGCCATCAAGGGGCCTGGGTAGAGTTCCTGGCTCCCAGGCATTTGGGAGGGAACCAATGAATGGAAGCGCTCACTCGCTCTCTCCCTTTCTCTCTCTCTCCCCTCAAAAAAATAACTTTAAAAAAAGGTAATAGCTCATTCAGGTGCATCATTCAAAAAGTATGAGGAGGGACCAGCGCTGTGGCACAGTGGGTTAAAGCCTCCGTCTGCAGTGCTGCAGTGCCAGCATCCCATATGGGCGCCAGTTCAAGTCCCGACTGTTCTACTTACGATCCAGCTCTCTGCTGTGTCCTGGGAAAGCAATAGGAGATGGCCCAAATCCTTGGACCCCTGCTCCTGCATGGGAGACCCCAAGGAAGCTCCTGGCTCCTGGCTTCGGATCAGCTTAGCTCTGGCTGTTGCGGTCATTTGGGGAGTGAACCAGCAGATGAAAGACCTCTCTTGCTCTTGCTCTCGCTCTCGCTCTGGCTCTCTCTGTAACTCTGTCTTTCAAATAAATAAAATATTTTTTAAAAAAGTACAAGGGAGAACAATTCCATGGCTGACTCCGTAGAAGTGAGATAGTTTTCACATTTCACACCACTTGCCCAACCAGGTCCTCCCTTCTATCTGTTTTGTTCCGTTGGCCCAAAAGCTAAATGCCATAGCTGGTAGCTCCCCCACGCGGGGTGGGGGCAGATCTTGCAGTGTCTCTAGCAATCATCCAAATAAATAATAGCCAGTCAGGCTCGGAGGCCTCTGTCTCAGCAGTTCAGGAGAATTCATTCTCAGTAGAGAAAACTCATTTGCTCATGGCAGTGATGCAAGCTGCTAACTTCACAGAGAATATTGCTGCAGCCAAATCCTTTCTCAGTGACGGAGGTCAGAGGTGAGGCAACTGTGCTTACAGGGCAAAGCTCTTTGATGGATTCCCTGGGCTTCCTGCTCTCTTCTTTACAGCTGATTAACACCCAATGGCCAGTTCTTTAGAAAGAAAAATTCAATTCCTCGGTTTAATGAACTTCCCTAACACAGTATTTACCACAGTTTGCCAGAATCCAGATCATGACTTGAGACTTCATAGGACTTCATTTCAAGTTCAAGGTAATTCACTGCTGCAGCTAAGTGTCAAATATTATCTCAGGGCTGTAAGGTCAAAATAAGCCCTCGACCGAATCTCGGGCTGGCACAGGGAGGACTTCTGAATGCTCTGTTAGTGTTATTCGTTGTCAGTGACCTTTGAAGAGCCTGAAATTTGTTTTAAAAATTTATCTATTTAATTTTTTATTTGAAAGGCAGGGAGACAGAGGCTGGTTTATTCCTTAAATGCCCACAACAGCCAGGGCTGGGCCAGACCGAAGCCTGGAGCCTAGAACTCAATGTGGGTCTTCCACCTGGTGTCAAGGACAAGCACTTGAGCCTTCACCTGCTGCCTGGCAGGTGCACGTTAGCAGGAAGCTGGCTCAGAAGCAGAGCCAGGACTCGGCCTCCAGCCCTCAGGATGGGATGTGGGCGTCCTGAGCAGCATCCACCCAGAGAACCTGAAACTTCTTGAATTCGGTTTGACGTTTTGCCCCCACTTCATGGTCAAGTTCTAAAATCAGTCCTCCATCCCTGACCTAGTCCCGCCCATCACTGATAGCACCGGTTTTGTTATCATTCATTTTAACAAACTGCAGGGTGCTCCCTTCTGCCTGGATGTTTGAACAATCAACAAACAGCAAACATTTACTGAGAATGCAGAGTGTGTGATGTACTTAATACAATGACCAGCTATCTGTACATGCAGACAATTGGGTTTGCATCACATCTCTCCATGCTCTAGGGTAGAGGCAAACACTATCATTACACTGAAAGAGTGCGAAGACTTGAGCCAAATGGCCTGTGTTCACATCCAGCTCTCTGACATTAAGCAGCGACGCCATCCTGAGCCAGTTAATTGCTCACTTTGTGCTTCATTTCCTCGTGTGTGAGATGAGGGTAATCGCAGTATATAACTTGGCGGTGGTCTTAAGGAGTAGATGAGCTGGCGAGTGTAAAGTGGTTGGAAGATGGCTTAGGCCCACCGTAAGCACTCCTAGTGCTCAATCATGGTGAGCACTCTCTGGAGGATGTCACTACCGAAAGATTATTATTTCATGGAGTGTGTAGGTGTCAGAGAGTGACACTGTAAAGTACCTACAATTAATTCATGTCAAATATCACTCACCTAGTACCTGTTTTATGGGTAATGGTGGGTCCTGGAGCCACAAACGTGAACCCTATGTAAACTCTGCTCTCGAACTGCTTGACTACCATGGCGAGGAGCTGCTGCAGGGACAGACTGCCCTGAGTCAGGTCCCAAGCACCCCAGGATATTGGGAAGGGTCACAGTGCACTGACAGCCAACTTGTTATGTCCTTCAAGGCTTTCTACGTTACTGTGCCTCACAGTTGTCCGGGCAAAACCCCAGGATACAAGAAAAGAATTTCCAGTCTCTTCCCAAGAGAGCCCTACAGGTGTCACTCTCCATCACGGATTCTAAGCTGTCTGTGTATTTCACCCTCTTCACTCCTCTGAAGGCTGGTGCAGCAGGAGAGCCTTGTCATTGCCTATGCACGCACAAACACAGCCATAGCCACTCACCTGTCCCTATAGTGAAACCAAACTCCAAGTGCTACAGAAGCACTGTGCCGCCGATTAGTTGGTAGCGTTTTCTTGTTTCTTCATAGTGCATAAAACAATGATTGATTGCAATTAAAATCTTCACACGTTCTCTGCACTATGGTACATTTTAGAGTGTTAGCAATAGGGGCCGGCATTGTAGCGCAGCAGGTTAAGCCACCACCTGTACCAGTTTGAGTCCCAGCTGCTCCACTTCCCATCTAAAGCAGCAGAAGATGGCCCAGCACTTGAGTCCTTGCCACCCATATGGGAGATCCAGATGGAGATCCAGGCTCCTGGCTTCACCCTGGCCCACCCTCAGCACTTATTCTCATTCATTCCCCCTCTCCCCCTCTCTCTCCCTCTCTCTCTCTTTCTCTCTTTCTCTCTCTCCTGATCCTCTCTCTCCCCTCCACACACCTGTAACTCTTACCTTTCAAATAAATAAAAAAATAAATCTTAAACAGTTCACAGAAAATGTGTATTAGAAAAAAATGTTCATGGAATTCCAGATTTTAAAAAAGAATGCTAGCAACAATTAGGAGATCCTAACATAGCTACCTTGACATTTTCCCCAACATTCCAGAATTTCAAATTGTGGCAGAGCCAAGTTCCCACCACGCTAATATTTAATTGATTTAAACATTCATGTCAATTTTTAAACTTAAGTACATTTATTGAGGGGGAAGCATACTATTCTTGTACATGTAAAATGAAGGATTTGATGTGCTAGTCAATTTTTTAAAATATGATATAAAATTAATCCATTGCCTTTTAGATGGGGGTGGAATTTGACCATTTCCCACATAGAATTGTCTCACAGTAAAATGCAAACATGCATAGGCTCCCTTGGGGAAACCACACATTCAGGGGATATTCCACCTTCTCCAACCCAGCCACTGAGGCAGACCCCAGCCTCAAATTTCTTTGCATTTCCTTTCAAGAAACTTCCACTGAAAATTCAACAAATTGAACTCACAGGGAGCTGCTGCCAATTTAGCGTTCAACTCCTCTATTTGCCTAATTGCCAAGTTTGTTTTTGTTACCAAGGAATGGAAATTTCGGTGCCCTACTTTGGCTGCAGTGGCTGACTGTCTGGGACTTGGGATGTTGCTATCAACATTTTGACACAATAGTGTTGGGACTTTGGGGGAAGGGTCTGATTGTAGGGAGATCCAGGGAAATTGTTCTCAGGATTGGTCCTTGCCCTTCAATTCCCTTTGGTTTGTCAACTCAGTCATACAGCTCCTTTGACTCAGTGGAGCAATGCTTTCACACATGGGCAGGGTCCTCTAGCAACTAGATAAGTAAATCCTGTTTATCAGCAAGTGACACTTTCCTTACTTTGCACTCCTCACTAATTATGGCTGTTAAGTTTTCAGGGTCCTATCACAAGGAGCAGCTCATTGACTTTAATTATTTTTGAAGTTCATTGGCTGCACCACAGAATGAAGCTGGCAGGTGCCAGAGGGTTATTGTTGCAGAAATTAATTAACAAATGAGCAGACACTCTTATTAGCTGATACTTTTGACTTTTTCTCATTGAACCAGTTCGGAGTGGATCTCATACCCTTCAAAACAAAGGCGGATAAACGTAAAAGAGTGCCCAAAATATACAAAATCCAAGTCCACCAGGCTCTGGCCAGGAGCAGAGCCTTTGGCTCATATTCCATCATTTTTCCAATTAAATCACTACTAGGTAGACTCAGAAAACCCACCGCTCAGTTGGTTCCCAAATTCCCTGCACTTGATGTCCATGTTCAGTTGATTCCAGACGGGAGCTGACATTGAAAAGCTGACTAGAATTCCTCTGAGGGACAGCCTGTTGCAGTGAGACCTCAGTGGCCGTGGGACTCCTCTGTGACAATGGGGCACTTTGCTGGTGTTCTTCACACATCAATCCAGTTACAACCTCCTGTGTGGGTTCCGCTGTGAAGTCTGTGTCTGCTCCAGTCTCTCTTTCTCTTCTCTCCCTCTCTCTGTCCCTTCAGTAATTGTACATTTTGGTGATTTCTAATACATTTCCTGAGTTTTGCAAACATCACCACAATCCAGTTGCAGAGCCTTCTCATCACCCCAGGAAGATCGTCCACATCCATCCCAGCTTCAGGTAACTACTGATCTACTTTCTTTGTTTTATGAAGAATTTCACGGAAATGGAATTTTACTGTGTGTGGTCTTGTGTGACTGGCTTCTCTCAAGTTGCATAGTGTTTCTGAGGTTCGTCCATGTCATGTATCAGAATGTCTTTCCTTTTTAATGGCTGAATAATAGTCTGTTGAGTGTAGATACCATATTTTGCTTATCAGTAGATTTACGGATGCACATTAACATTGCTTTCATTCTTTAAAATAGAAGTGAATCTTTATTAATCATTCAGAATGGGCCATACAGAAAACCCAGCTGAATGCGATTTATAAGAGATGTATCCAAACCAAAAGATTTGAAATGTTTGAGAAAATATGGCTTCCACATTCTTTTTCTATATATATTATATGTAGTAAAATTCCACATATGAGAAAATTATGGTATTTGTCTTTATGTATCTTGATTATTTCACTTGGCATAATGATTCCTAATTCCATCCACTTTGTTGCAAATGTCACGATCTCATTCTTTTTTAGGGCTGAATAATAGTCATTGTGTATACCTACCACAAGTTCTTAATCCATTTATCCACAGTTGGAAAGCCAGGTTAATTCCATTTATTTGCTATTGTAAATAGGGCTTCATTGAACATGAAAGTGCAGGTATCTCTTTCATGTGATATAGTCCCAGAAGCTGGGTAGCTGGGCCATGTGGTAGATCTACCTGTAGATTTTGAGGAACCTCCAAACTGTTTTCCTTAAGGTCTTCAGTAATCTGCATTTCCACTAACAATGTATAAAGGTTCCCTTTTCCCCACAACCTCACCAACATTTTTTTATTCTCTTCTTTTCTTTCTTTCTTTTTTTGAAAGGCAAAGCAAGAGAGAGAGGAAAACACACACACACACTCAATCTTCTATCTCTAGTTCACTGGGCCAGGCTGAAGCCAGGAGCCAGGAACTCCATCCTGCTCTCCTACACAAGTAGCAGGGGCCCAAGCCATCTGCTGCCTTCCCTGGTGCATTAGCAGGGAGGTGGATTGAAAGCAGAGCAGCCAGGAGGCAAACTGGCACTCACATGGGGCACCAGCATCACAAGGGGCAGCTTATCCTACTGCAGCACAATGCCAGCCCCCAGTGTGTTTTATTTATTGTGTTTTTGATAATAGCCATTGTAGCTGGAGTCAGGTGATACCTCCTTGTGGCTTAGCCAGTGTCTCTTTTTGAAAGTAACTTCCTGATGTGGAAAAACAGCACTTTCCAATATTACTAGAAGCAATAGGAATTGGTAGAATCTTTCTCCTTCTCCTCTTCCCTTCCCCTCCCTTCCCTTCCCTTCCCCTCCTTCCTCCTCCCTCCCTCCTCCCCTCCCTCCCTCTCTCCCTTCCTTCTAAATCCCTTCCTTCCTTCCTTCCTTCCTTCCTTCCTTCCTTCCTTCCTTCCTTCTTTCTTCCTCCTCCTCCTCCTCCTTGTTTTTGCTACAATCCTTCTTGAAGGCCAAATAGTCATTAGATATCAGATGTCATAAAGTGCACATACCATTTGGTTACAATTTCCATGAGTATTTTTCCAGAAAAGTAATAAGAAATATGGGAAAAGATTTATCAACAAAAATATTCCCTGTGACGTTAATTATAGTAGTGACACAATAGAAAAACAGACAATTTGTTAAACACATTCTACTGCATCCACTTGAATATCGTGTAGCCAACAGAAGTGATGTCATAGAATATTTGACACAGGAAAATATTTACCTTGTACTATGAAGTTCAAGAACGTATCACAAAATTATATATAGTGTTACTCTAATTTTCAACATCTGTATACACTTGTAACATTTGGGAGTGATAGAGTTATAGTAAATTCTATTTTTATTTCTATATATTTCTGCATTTCTCAAATTTTCTGCATTAAACAACTGCTATGCTTATAACCAGAGAAGGAAAGTTACATGAGAGGACTTCAGACAGGTTGGGGGGCAGTGGAGAGGCAGTGTTTGGCACAACAGTTACATTGTTGCTGGAGACACTGGCATCCCATAACCAGCTGCCAGTTAAAGCCCTGCCTGTGGGGTTCTGATCCGGCTTCTTGCTAATGCACACCTACGAGGCAGCAGGTAATGATGCAGGTATGTGGGTCCCTGCTATCCAAGTGGGAGATTCAGGTGGAGTTCTGGCCTACTGATTGCATCCTGGCCCAGTCCTGGCTGCTGGGGGGCTGTTTGCGAAGTGAACCAGTGGACAGAAGATTTCTCCTTCTCTCTCTTTCTCTAAGCCTTTCAAATTGTTAAGTTTGTGAAAAATGGAAGTAAGATATATTTATTTTGGTGCAAAGAAACTGGGTTTTTTGTTTGTTTTTTCTTTTAAAAGATTTACTTATTGGGGCTGGTGCTGTGGCATAGTAGGTTAGGCCTCTGCCTGCCATGCCAGCATCCCACATGGGTGCAGGTGGTGCAGGTTTGAGTCCCAGCTGCCCCACTTTCTGATTCAGCTCTCTGCTATGGCCTGGGAAAGCAGCAGAAAATGGCTCAAATGCTTGGGCCCCTGCACTCACGTGGGAGACCAGAGGAAGCTCCTGGCTCTTGGATTTGGACCAGCCCAGCTCCAGCCATTGTGGCCATTTGGGGCGTGAACTAGCAGAAGACCTTTCTCTCTGCCTCTCTTTCTCTCTGTAACTCTGCCTCTCAAATAAATAAAAAATCTTTTTTAAAAAAAGATTTACTTACTTAAAAGGTAAATTGACACAGAAATTTTCCATCTGCTAGTTCATTCCCCAAATGACCGAAACAGCCAGGGCTGGGCCAGGCCAAAGCCAGGAGCCGGGAATTCCATCAGGGTCTTTCTTGGGCCGTCATCTGCTGCTTTCCAAGTGTGTCAGCAGAGAGCTGGGTTGCAAGCAGAGCGGCAGGGACTCCTACCTGTACTCCAACATGCGATGCTGGCGTTGCAAGCAGCAGCTTAACCTGATGTGCTACAAGACTGGCCACTGGGCACAAAATAATTGAAATAAATGCAAATGAAGAGTCTTCAAAAATTTTATGAAAATGTATATTATGAAAAACTGCATGGATTTTGAAGACTTTTTATGCCAAAATATACTTCCCTTTTTTAAAAATTTGTTTGACAGGTAGAGTTATAGACAGTGAGAGAGAGAGAAAGAGACAGAGAGAAAGGTCTTTCTTCCATTGGTTAACTTCCCAAATGGCCATTATGGATGGCGCTGCGCTGATCCGAAGCCAGGAGCCAGGTGCTTCTTGCTGGTCTCCCATGCAGGTGCAGGGCCCAAGCACTTGGGCCATCCTCCACTGCACTCCTGGGCCACAGCAGAGAGCTGGACTGGAAGAGGAGCAACTGGGACTAGAACCCGGCACCCATATGGGATGCCAATGCTGCATGCAGAGGATTAACCAAGTGAGCCACCGTGCCGACCCCCTATACTTACCTTTTAATTACATTTTTTCCACAAAGTTTTTTGTAGTACCCTAATATGATTTTTTAATGTATTTTATTTATTTGAAAGACAGTTGAGAAAGATGAGAAAGATCTTCTACCTGCTGGTTTGTTCCTCAAATGCCTGGAATAATAATTTCTGTAGCCAGGAGCTCAGTCAGTATCTCCCACGGAGGTGGTAGGGACCTTGAGACATCACATGCTGCCTCTCAAAGTGCGCATTCGCAGGAAGCTAGAATCAAGAGCTGAGCTGGGGCTCAAATCCAGGCATGCCACCGAGATGCAGGCATCCCAACTGGGGTCATAAGCCCAGTGCCAAGCACCTGCCCTCCACCGCTCATAGGATTGTTACAAGAAAGCCGCCTCTCTGAGGCACAGCACAGTTGGAGAAACTCAAGAGTTCATCATAAACTGAACTTTTATTTTTCCAAAAAGTGTAGGAGGCTGTGATCTGTTGAGGGCTTGCCACGTGCTAACCTCTGGCCCAGGACGTTTTGCATCTGTTACTCCACTTAATCATCACCATAGGCAGAGCTCTGATCTGTGTGCTAATGCATGGGGATGCAGAGGCTGAGAGAATGTGTTCGTAGCTTAACTTATCTCAGCTCAAAGAGCTATTAAGTGATACAGTCAGATTTCAGAGTCAGGTTTCATTCACTGATTTCATTGGCTCACTTTACTCATTGATTTATTCATTAAATTTATTCACGCTTACATAATTTTGAGGATTAAATAGTTCTGACAAGTGAAAGAATTAAAACCAATATAAAAATATAGAGAATAACATTTAAAAATCCATATATGTGCCTTCCAGCTTAAGAAATAAAATATTTCAGACACCAATCTCCAATCCTCAGTTCCACTAACTTCTCTTCCATCCAGGGGTAAACATTAGCTTGAATATGGGGTTTATTTTTCCCATGAAAGTTATTATCCCTTTACTACATATGGGTGTATCCTTACTATATTTAATCAGTGTATATGTATATGTACATAGAATAAGTATTTCACACAAGGAGGGGTTCAACACTGAGTGCGGTTTGCAAAGGTGTACAACGGCTGGAGAAGTAAATGGGAGAAGGCAGTTATTTTCACTTTCATCCACTTGCCCTCCAGATCAACTTTCTAACCTTTTCTGTGTGCGGAAAACTGAGTGTCTCACTGGACCAGCCTCCCCCCTGATTTCTGGCTGGCTCGGGCCAATGGAAAGCATGGAGACAGAGGGGAGGAGTAGGAGGAGGTGAGAGAAGCCGTTCACCTGGCTTCTTCCCTGCTGTTTTGCTCTAGTTGGGTGCTGCCAGTGCTAAACTAGCCACTAATGCTAGTGAAATACACGTCACCAATGCTAGTGAAATACACGTCACCAATGCTAGTGAAATACAGGTCACCAATGCTAGTGAAATACACGTCACCAATGCTAGTGAAATACAGGTCGCCAGTGCTGGGAGCACTGCCTGGAACAGAAAGAAAAGTGGCATCTCCCTTTCTTGTTTCCAGATCTGCTAGTGCCTTACCTTGACAAAACCTACCCCAAATCCAATGACAACGAGCTCACAGCATGTATGTTGTTCACAGGTGCCTAGCCCTTTGCACCACTGCATTGTGCCCAGAAAGGCTGCAGTGGGGTTGAGAGCCAAGAGCACACAGCCAGCCCAAATGCCTATTAGTCTTTCTAGTTTTCAGACGTTCCATAGATTGCATCATGCCATACAAATGCTTCCTTTTTTGTCTAACTTTGTACTTTTGAGATTCAAGCCGATACATGTGGTTCTAGTTTATTCATTTTCACTGTGATATTGTGCTCAATAACGGTATTGACAAGGAAACTAGTGAAAGAAACATGGGTACCACTGGTGTTGGAACAAAAAAGTTATAAAGACAACCTATTGGCAGTAGGTAAGATTTGATTGGAAGGAAATATGTCGCAAAGCTGTTCATTTCTTAATTCAACACGGATTCATTGAACTTCTACCACATACTAAGCATTGTGCTTGACACAAAGGATGGAAAATCAAATACGACCTGGTCCCTGCTCTCCAGTTGCTGACACTTAGACAATTAGATATATGATTTTCATCAGGGTAATAGCACGATGGGAGAGGCAAGACTAAGGTGTTATGGAGGCACAAAGCTTACTAAATAGAAAGAGACTGCAGAGCGATTTCAATTACAGATTTAGATTTTTCTACATAAATAAAACACAATTATGCAATGAATCCAGCAGTGTAGTGGGAAAAATTAATGGTATGACCAAAAAGGCTTATTTCAAGAATGCAAAATGGCTCAATATTTGTAAAAAAAAATCTATGAACATAACAAATGAGAAAAGCTATGGATTGGAGAATACGTCAAAGTTAGTTATTTGAGGGGCCAGCGCTGTGCCGTAGTGGGTAAGGTCACCACCTGCAGTACCGGCATCCCATGTGATGCCAGTTCAAGTTCCAGCTGCTCCACTTCCTATCCAGCTCTCTGCTATGGCCTAGGAAAGCAGTAGAAGATGGCCCAAGTCCTTGGGCCCCTGCACCCACATGAGAGACCTGGAGGAAGCTCCCAACTTCTGGCTTCGGATTGGCACAGCTCTGACCATTACAGCCATTTGAGGAGTGAAGCAGCAGATGGAAGACCTTTCTGTGTCTCCCTCTCTCTGTCTGTAACTCTGCCTCTCAAATAAAATCATTAAAAAAAAAAGTTTTTGGAGGAGCTTGCTCTGTGGCATATCCGGGAAAATCACCGCCTGCAATGCGGGCACACCATATGGGTGCCGGTTCGAGTCCCGGCTGCTCCACTTCCCATCCAGCTCTCTGCTGTAGCCTGGGAAAGCAGCAGAAGATGGCCCAAGCCGTTGGGCCCCTGCATCCGTGTGAGAGACCCAGAAGAAGCTCCTGCCGCCTGGCTTCGGATCAGCGCAGCTCCAGCCATTCTGGCCAATTGGAGAGTGAACCAGCGGATGGAACACCTCTCTCTCTCTCTGCCTCTCCTTCTCACTCTGTGTAACTCTGACTTTCAAGTAAATAAATAAATCTTTTTTTAAAAGTTTGTGGAAAATGGAATTAAAAGATAACTTTATTGTGGTACAAAAAACGTTTGAGATCCATAAATACACAAGGTCTTCAAAACGTTCATGGAAAATGTGTATTAGGCAAAACTTATACACGGATTTCAAAACACCTTTTGCAGTATAATGACTCATCTTTCAACTCCATTTTCCATGAACTTTTTGAAGTACCTACCCTCAGATGTGTAGGTAGGTGTGTATGAGTTTAAATTGTGTAGTCACCAAGGACCGTCCCAATCAGCTCAGGGATCTTAACAGTACTGATGTGAGGTCCCTGGTTTCAACTCACGTGCTCTGCTCCTTGGAGGGCTGTGACGAGGAGGCAAAACCTCCCTGCAGTCTCAGTGTTCTCGTGCATAACCCCAGACTGAACTGTCCCTCCAGCGTGGCAGGAGAGGTGAGTGTGACAACGGAGGTACCACCTTTTAGTTCCACTTCCCTCCCAGGGAGAGACAGAACGAGGTAGCCAAGGAGCGTGGACTTGGGCTCAAGGTCCTGGGTGTTGACTCTGATGTCATTTACTAACTGCGGAGTCTTGGGCCACTTTCTACATCTGCGAAATGAAGTTAACGGTGCCTGCCTAGCGTGAACCAAGTTGTTTTGGTGAGTAAAGATAATGCATATAGACTGTTGAGAGAGAGGATGATAAGGGCAATCCACCAATAAAAGGCAGCTGCTACGATTGCTTTAGCTATTTGCACGGTGGGAAGCTTCTGGACTTCAGTCAAAGACTTTGGCGCCACCTCTGGCTCTGCCTTGTAACAGCTGCTGTCTCCCTCCACTTAAAAAAAAGTAATAAAAATGTTTGCTGTAAGATCAAAAAGATATTTGAACTGTATGTGCCATGTATTCTAACAAGGCTAATATCTTGTTATTCTAATTGTTAAGGGACACTATCAGTTATTGGTACAGAGGTCTAGTATATTGCTAAAAATCAGAGATCACACACTGAATGCCTGTGGATTCTTCTATCCAGCCAGACCTATTTGTTTGGTCTGTGTTACTTTGGCCCACAAAGTGTTTCTTTTTAAGATGTGACACAGTAGGCAACTATAGGTAATGTTAATATACTATATATTTCTCTATAAAAAAAAAAAAAACAGAGAGCTGGGGGCAGGCATTTAGAGCAACAATTAAGCTGCCCACAACCCACTCTGGATGCCTGGGTTTGATTCCTGGCTCTGGTCTATGACTCCAGATTCCTGCCAGTGTGGATCCTGGCAGTCAGCAATGATAGCACAGGTGGTTGGTTCCTGCCACACATGTGGGAGACCTGGACTGAGCTCCAGGCTCCAGGCTTTTTCCTGGCCCAGCAGGCATTTGGGATGTGAACCAGTGGATGAGAGCATCCACACACTGTTTTCTGCCTCTCAAATAATTTTTAAAAAAAATTTAAAAAGACAAAAAAATACCCCTAGAAGATAGAATCTTAAATGTTTTAACCATAAAGAAATGTTAAATGTTTGAGGAGATATATTTACCCTGATTGGGATAAAACAATATTTACATGTTAAAATGTCACATGATACCCCACAAATGTGTACTTTTTATTTGTCCATTAAAAGAATATTAAAATATAGAGTGGGCATCTGGTATAGCATTTAGGATGTCTGTTGGGTTGCCCAGGTTCAAGTTCTGTCTCCATCCCCAATTCCAGCTTCCTGGGAAGCAGCAGGTAATGGCTGTGATAATTGGGTTCCTGCCAAACACATAGTTGGCTTAGCGGAGGGCCACCTACTGCAGGCATTTGGGGAGTGAGCCAGTGGACTCTTTCTGACTACATCTCTCCCTCTCTCTGTCTCCCAAATAAAATAAAATAAATAAATTTTTAAACAGGTACTAATTGATCACTAACATTAAAAATATTCATCGATCTCAGAAAAGCACTCTTAAGTTTCTTACTTCGTTTGAAAAGATCATATTGGACAAAGCTGGACCCCAATTCCTGAGTGTTTTGACTCAAGAGGAGATGAGCAGTGACTGGCTCATTGACAAGGGTCTTGCGATTTCCAGAACCCAGGACGCCCCTGAACCCCACTTCTCTCACGCTCAGACCAATTCATCCCTCCCTGGACATGGTTGTTTGTGACCCACACTTTACTCTTAATAATACATCAACACCTGCAAATGACATTTTATCCACGGTCAAGCACAGTCAAGGTTTTCCTGTAGTAATATCACATTTCAATACACTTTCCTAAGAAAGGGCCTGAGTCACGGTGATCAATTTCACATCATCCTAGATATGCCCCAGGTGTGTGCCTTCCACATGAAAATCATTTGTCAGTGGTGGCAAGGGGGGGGGGGGGGATTTATTAACATGAAACAGATCCATCCCCTTGGGGTATGTGCAGGAGGAATGTGGAACAGCGAGTTTTCAAGCCCTCTGAGAGTCCCTGGAAGCCCCTTGCCACTAGGTGACCTTTCGACAAGAGACCTTCAGCAATCAGCTCTTGGCATCACTGTGTGTTCTGTGTTTCGACATGACTGACATTGTCCCATGGTACGGAAATAGAGGAGAAATGCAGCGCCTGAGATGGCAAGATAGGCTCCTCTCCAAGGCCCAGAGCTGTATGGAAATTCCTTCTATATTCTGAGGAAATAATTCAGTGCAGCTCGTGGATTTCCATCTCTCCACAGTAGCACAGGGGAAGCTCATTAAGCAAGTAAAGCAGGTACAAGGGATTATTTAAAAAAAAAAAAAGGTTCATGGAAAATGCATCTTATGCAAAAACTATCCAGGGATTTCCAAAAAAAAAAAAAAAAATAGCACCAAAACAAGCTCATCTGTTGACTCCATTTTTCACAGACTTTTTGAAGTCCGCTTGTATCACAGGTCAGTAGCGTTCGTGCTGCCCTGATGACTGGGCTCTCCTAGTGGCTTTCATCTTCAAAGGACTCACAAGTAATAATCAAGCCAATCACTCATGCCCTAAAATTATACCCCCGCTGCAAAGTTGCTGGAAGGTCTCGGCTGCTAGGAGACAGTTGAAAGAGGCAGACCTGGGAGAGCTGTGTTAAGCAGATTCTTTTATCTGCAAGCAACAAATAGGTGGCCTACTTGAGGAATAGAGTTTTTAGGTTAAAATGTATGCAGTGATAAAGATGATGGCAATGACAATGATATGCAAGAGCATCAGTCCAATCTTGGCCTTGTTAATGAGTCTTTTTGATGACAAGATTGCACTGAGCTCCAGAGAGTCTCTTTGACAAAGATGCAAGGACAACTCGATGGAGAAAGGGCACCCCTTCAGTATATGATGCTGGGAAAAGTGAACGTTCATCTGCAGATGAAATGGACCCCTGCTCATCCCTCATATCTTATAAAAAATTAACTCAAAATGCTTCCTAAATGGAAAGCATAAAACTATAAAACTTCTGGGGCTACTGTTGTGGTGCAGTGGGTTGAGCCTCTGCCTGTGATGCTGGTATCCTATATGGTTGTCGGTTCAAGTCCTGGCTGCTCTACTTCCATTCTAACTCCCTGATCATGTGCCTGGAAGGGCAGCAGATGATAGCCCCGATGCTTGGGCCTCTGTCCCCGTGGAGTTCCTCAGCCCCAGCTGATGTGGCCATACGGAGAGTGAACCAGAGTGAATGGAAGATTCTCTCTCTCTCTCTCTCTCTCTCTCTCTCTCTCCCTCTCTCCCTCCCTCTCTCCCTCTCTCCTTGTAATTCAACCTTTTAAACAAATTAATTTTAAAAAATGAACTCACAACTCAGCAAATATACTCTAGGTATTTATCCAAGCAAATTGAAAACTTACGTTCATTCAAAAACCAAATATTATTATTTAAGAAGCCTTATCAATAATTGCCCCAAACTGGAAACAAACCACAATATCTTTAATAAGTGCAAGAATAAAGTATGATTATATATATACGTATGTATAATAGAATAATTTAAAATGAATGAGTTATTGAGTTATACAACATATTCATATACAAAGCTTATATGTGTTTTGCTAAGTGAAAGAAAACAGACCCAAAAAAGCTATATACTGTATGACTCTATTAGTATGACATTTTGGAAAAGGCAAAATTAGAAGACTAGAAGGTAGACTGAGAGTTGCCAAGGTTAAAGGAAGGAAAAGTGGTTTACTGGGGACATAGAGGGTATTATCCAAGGGATGGAACGGTTCTTTACGGTGATAGGGTGGTGGATAGGTGCATTTTAGAACCTTGTACACCTGTACATTATGAGGAATGGTTTTTCTTTTTTTTTTTTTACATTCATTTGGTCATCTTTTAGCTATTTTTAAACATATACTTTTATTTTTAGTTTTAGAATGATTACACAGATTTCGGGGACACAGTGTGACATTTCAACATATACACCCAATGTGCAGTGATCAGAGCAGGGTAATTTGTGTGTCAGCTCCGACCTTGAACATGTGTTTGTGGTAGAAACTTTCAACATCCATGCTACCAGTTATTTTGAAGGAGTCGGTGGCTGTCAGTCACAGCTATCCTGCTGCGCTGTGTAGAACATTGCCGTTTGCACCCCTGTGCTTATGAGCTGTCCTCTCTCTGTCCCTCCTTCCCTGAAGACTTTTTGCAGCCTCTGGTAACCACTGTTCTATTCTCTACTTCTTTGAGATCAGCTTTTTAGCTTCCACTTGTAAGTGACAACATGTAGTATTTGTCTTTCTGTGTGTGACATTTCATTTCACATAACACCCTCCAGTTCTATCCATGTTGTCACAAGTGTCAGGGTCCCTTTCTTTTTTATGGCTGAATAATATTCCATTGTGTGTGCACACCATACTTTCTGAGTGGATAGAAAGAAAGAAGAAAATGATGAAGACAAAAAAAGAGAAGTGAGTTACAATAAGGTAAATGAGTTAAAAATAAGCAAAGGAAAAATGCTAGAATCAGCACTGTGATACTTGAGTGGAGTTGGACTTGAAATCTACTCATGAATTCATGTTTAGTTTAATATGTGTGAGGATACATAGGTATAGAAACAATGATAGATATGTGCATATGTAAGGATCAGTGCATGTACACACAATCTAGACTGTCCTCGGACGCTGAGAAACAATCATAGTCCATTAGTAACAAGTGCACCCAGTACGTACTTCTTGTTTCTATTTATTATTTTAACTTAAGAGACAAAAGAACAGAGAGAGCTCCCATCCAGTGGTTCATTCCCTGCGTGTCCACAGTGCCTGGGACTGGGCTGGAGTCAGGAACTCCATCCAGGCTTCCCATGTAGCTGGCAGAATCCAATCTCTTGGACCATCACCACTGCCTCCCAGGCGCTGGCAGGAAGCTGACGTGAATGGCCAGAGCTAGGGATCAAACTCAGGCACTCTGTGTAGGATGCAGGCATCTTAACTATTAGGATAAACTCACTCCCAGATCTTGGTTGCTAAATACCATTCTCCAGTGAAATGGGTCAGGGCTTCTTGGATAAATGGCTAGGAAAGGATAAATACAAGATGAACCTGGAGCATCTCACCCTGCCAGAAAATGCAGAAGTGATGGTTACACAACAATGGGAGTCTACTTAAAACCACTGAGCTGTCACTTAAAAGTAACTAAGAGGGGGAATTTTATGTGTGTGCATTTTACTACAATTTCTTTTGAATAAAAAGGATGGAAGTCTCTCAAAGAAGCACAGAAGCTGACCTGAAAAGAGCTCCCAATAGGCAAAGCTGGCACAGTTTTGGGCAACAAATGCACTATTGTGCATTGCCACCAGCAATGGGTAATGTAGCATTAACCCAAGTGCAAATATGGATGAGCCCATCCTTGTATAAAAAAATGATCTGATAAATGGGAGAGAAGAGGAAAGATTTCTTACAGAAAAAGCTCTACATTATGTAGATAACTCCCCTCCAGGAGGTGGAGTTTAATTCCCTACACACACCTGAGGATGGCTAGACATAATTATGTGCTTCCACGAGAGAAAATAGTAGCTTTACTCTTTTTTTTTTTTTTAAGATTTGTTTATTTTAAAGGCAGAGAGAGAATCTTCCATCTGCTGGTTCACTCACCAAATGGCCAAAACCAGGAGCCAGTAACTTCCTCTGGGTCTCCCACAGGAACCCAGGCGCCTGGGCCATCTTTCACTGCTTTCCCAGGTGCATTAGCAGGGATCTGGATGGGAAGTGGAGTAACAAGCACTTTATGGGAAGTCAGCATCATGGGTCGTGGGGGGTGACCACAAGCAAGCCACAGGAGCTTTCCTCTTAAGACATACAGCAGGTTAAACAAGTGATGGAGGTTAATGTTACCAGTGAGTTGTAACAACACTAACCCTGATAGGATGTCATCGGAGTAGCACTTCACCTCTCTGGTCTTCCTCCCTGACACCCATAATCTCACGCTAATCATGAAATAACAGCAGACACTTCCAAATGGAGGCACATTCTTTTTTTTTTTTTTTTTTTTTTTTTAAGATTTATTTATTTGAAAGAGTTACACAGAGAGAGGAGAGGCAGAGAAAGAGAGAGAGAGAGGTCTTCATCCGCTGGTTCACTCCTCAATTGGCCACAACAGCCAGAGCTGCGCCAATCCAGAGCCAGGAGCCAGGAGCTCCTTCCACATCTCCCATGCGGGTGCAGGGGCCCAAGGAGTTGGGCCATCTTCCACTGCTATCCCAGGCCATAGCAGAGAGCTGGATCGGAAGTGGAGCACCCATATGGGATGCCGGTGCCTCAGGCCAGGGTGTTAACCCACTGAGTCGGCCCCTGAAGGCACATTCTTTAAAATACCTGAGCTGTGCTCTTTGAAACTGTCAGAGTTCTGAAAAACAGAAGAGAGTGAGACTGCCACAGACCAGCTGAGACAAAGGAGGTATGACCGCGAAGTGCCTTGTGGGACCCTGGACTGAATCCTGGAACATTAGTGGGAAAACCTATGGAATCTGAAGAAAGTCTCGGGTTTAGTTAGTAATCTACAAATGCTGGTTCCTTGGTTTAAATGAATGTACCACAGCTGACATAGATGGTAGCTGTGACTTAGCAGCTAAAGCTGCCGCATGCAATGCCGGCATTCCATATGGGTGCTGGTTCGAGACCTGGCTGCTCCACTTCCGGTCCAGCTCTGTGCTATGGCCTGGGAAAGCAGCAGAAGATGGCCCAAGTCCTTGGGCCCCTGCACTCACATGGGAGACCCAGAAGAAGCTCCTGGGTCCTGGCTTTGGCAAGGCTCAGCTCCGGCCATTACAGCCATCTGGGGAGTGAACCAGTGGATGGAAGACCTCTCTCTCTCTCTCTCTCTCCTTCTCTCTGTGTGTAACTCTGACTTTCAAATAAAAATAAATAAATCTTTTAAAAATGTTAAATATAAAGATGTTAGCGGTAAGAGATTTTATTGGAGGGTATAGTGAAACGCTCTATGCTCCCAGAAAGTTTTCTGTACATCAGAAATTAAAAGGTTGTGTAAAAAATGAATAAAGATTTGACAGTTACTTTGGTGGGAACATCAAAGAAATACAGGGAACCTCAGCTCAATGTGAATCTGTGGTTGTGGTCTTTAGTTTTTTTAAAATTAGAGACATGCACAGTGCTCCCATTCACTGGTTCACTCCCCAAGTGGCCCAAACATCTAGAGTTGGCCTGGGTCCAGAGAAATCCATAGCCAAACGACTCCTCCCTCATGAGCCACTTCTTTGCAGGAACTCAGAATTCGTGAAACCCAGAACGAAGGCACACATTGAGCCTTAGGTGCTCCATCCAGAAAAAACAGATCGCTTCTGATCTGACGTTGTTTGCCTGTAGTGACTTGCTTTTGCTGGACTGTTTTCCTGTTGCATGGGAGGTTTCCAAATGCCAGCTGGCCCGCAGCAGATTCCTACTGACTGAGTGACTGAGATGAGGACCTCCCCTGTGGTCCCCCCACCACACTGCATTTCTTACATTGGCTGTGGTCACCTCCGTGCACTTCTACTTTTTGCCCCCTGTTTGAACATACTCCCTAATGGAAGACAACTGGCACCAGGAAAAAAATGCAACGATGGTGTTCATATTTTTTCAGCCTCAAGCTAGGTGGGCCTTATCCCTCACTCTCTATCAATTGCAACCTAAGAAGTTACACAGTGGCCAGCCCTGTGGCACAGCTGGTAAAGCTGCCACCTGCAGTGCTGTCATCTCATGTGTGCTCTGGTTCGAGTCCCGGCTGCTCCGTTTCCCATCCAGCTCTCTGTTAATGTGCCTGGGAAAGCAGTAGAAGATGGCTCAAGTCCTTGGGCCCCTGCACCCACGTGGGAGACCTAGAAGAAGCTCTTGGCTCCTGACTTTGGATTGGCTCTGCTCCGGCTGCCATTTGGGGAGTGGCTCACTGGATGGAAGTTATCTCTCTTTCTCTCTCATTCTCTTTTCTCTCTCTGCCTCTGCCTTTGTAAATCTGCCTTTCAAGAAAATAAATAAAATAAGATGTAACAGGTTTTGTTGAGGCATAAACTGTAGCTGTAGAGGAAAATTAACTTATTTTCATGGTAGGAGGAGGCTTTGAGGAAAGAATTACACACACGCAGTTCAAATCAACAAACATAACTGCCGTGTTCTCACCTCTCGGTCAGGAACTGGGGCTCTAAAGACAAAAATCCAAGCTCCTTACCCTGAATGAATGGACCATACCTGGCAGAAGGCAGACCTGTGATGATGGCAATGTTCCCAGAAAGAAGGCAGGAAGTGGTTCAGGAGCTCAGAATGAGGAGTTATTCTGAATCAAGGGGTAAATATGTAACATTTGAAATAGGCCTTATGGGAAAGTGAGGATTTTTCTAACTGGAAAATGTTGGGAAGACATTCTAGACATGGAGGTTAACAAGAACAAAGTGAAAAGGGTAAGAAGGGTAACTGGCCTATGGAGGGGGTGGCCAGAGGTCATTTGTGTGGCTTAAGCCACAGTGCAGCTCTGACGCAGGCCTGGGCCGGCCCCCAGACCCCCACAGAGCCACAGCCCGTGTCACAAGCTGCAAAAGCCCTGCTCTACCAGTTCTGACCACTGCAAGTAGCAACAGTGCATGGAATCGCCGTGAAAGAGGCTAGCTGCCAAGCAGAGCAAGGACGTGAGCATGCCTTGTTCCTAAATTCATTCCCTCGCATTCAATTTAGGAATTTGTTGAGTGAGCAGCCAGACACTGGAAAACATTAAGACTCCAGATCCCAGTGTACCATAGTTCCCGGCCTGGCAGAGCCTAATAACTGGAGATTTCCTTTATGCACAGATGTATTTATTTGCCTAAAACACTGATATTGACTCATTGATAGCAAAGAATGAGAAATAATTTTTATTTAATTTATTTATTTGAAAGGCAGAGCTACAGAGAGGGAGAGAGAGAAAAAGAGGAAGAGGAGAGGAGAGGAGAGGAGAGAGGGGAGGGGAGAGGAGGGGAGTAGCTTTTCCCACTGCACCACAACACTGGTCCCAATTTTTTTATTATTTAATTAAAGTAATATTATTGCAAAAGCAACCATGAACGTCACAGTACTTAAGGGGAGGTATTGTGGCGCAGTGAGTTAAGCTGTCACTTGGGACGCCCACAACCCATATCAGAGTGATTGGTTTATGCATTGGTTACTCTGCTTCTGATCCAGGTTCCTGCTGATTGTTCAAGTCCTGGAGTCTCTGCCACCCACCAAGGAAACCTGGATGGAGCTCCTGGCTCCTGGCTTTAGCGTGGCTCAGCCCTGGCTTTTGCGGACATTTAGGGAGTGAACTAGCAGATTCAAGATTTCATTCTGTCGCTCTGTCTTTCAAATAGATAAATAAATCTTTTTAAAAAATGTAATGTATTTTCAAAACGAAATACAAAATGAATACAAAATGAATACAATTTAAAAACAACAACAACAAATAAAACACGGGCAGCAGGCATTTGGCATAGCAGTAAAGTCAGTGCTGTGGACATCTGCGTCCCATATCCAAGTGTGTGGGTTCAAGTCCTGGCTCCACTCCAGATTCCAGCTTCCTTCTCGTCCCAGCTTTGCCCTGGTCCAGCAGCAGCTGTTGCATGCATTTGGGGAGGCAGACAATGGACAGCAGTGCTCTCTCTCTTTGAAACAGAATGAATGAATAAAAATTTTTAAAGATTTTATTTATTTACTTGAAAGAGTTACAGAGACAGAGGCAGAGAGAGAGAGAGAGAGAGAGGGAGGGAGAGGGCTTCCATTAGCTGGTTCACTCCCCAATTGGCAGCAATGGCTGGAAATGCACCGATCCAAACCCAGGAACCAGGAGCCTCCTCCAGGTCTCCCAGGTGGGCAGGGATCCAAGGACTTGGGCCATCTTCTACTGCTTTCCCAGGCCACAGCAGAGAGCTGGATCGGAAGTGGAGCAGCCAGGTCTCGAACCGGCGTTCATACGGGATGCTGGTGCTTCAGGCGGCGGCTCTACCTGCTATATCACAGCGCCGGCCCCAAAAATAAATCTTTAAAATAAAACCTGTCTACTTACAGGAAATATCTGACCTTGGTCTCACAATAAAAGAGGAGAGAAAAAATTGCATCAAAAAACAACTCGGTGGGTCCTCCATGATCCCATGACTGTGTAGGACAGCTGCCCTAAAGGGAAGGAGTCTCTTTATAAAACTGGGCTGAGTGGACGTGGATTCTTCCCACACCTGCCTAACCTGGACCAAGACCTACCAAATCAGAGCAGCAGCAGCTTGGTGTGAGTCCTTTCCAGCCTGTGGCCACCAGAGTACGCTGCAACCCAGCAATCGTCATTCCGAGCGAGCAGGAACGCGTGTTGATGAAGCTTGTCTCCTCCACGGCTCCGTAGCAGGACTGAAGGAACTGTGTGTCTGCTCTCTCGCGAGGACGACTAGGCCCCTGCCCGCCCTCCTCGGTCCCTCCCGATCCGCTCGCGCGCGCTCAGACCCCTCCCAGTGGCTGGCGGCAGGTGGCGCTGTCTGTGGCGTCGCAGCGCCCCGGCTGCCTCGGCGACCATCTCCCGGCGGGCAGTGCGGCCCGGCTCTCCGGCGGCTGCGAGTGCCACGTCCCAAGTGCTACGCGGAGGGAGCGGGCGGTGCGGAGGGGCGGGGAGCAGAGCGGCGCCCGGCTCGCTGCACCGATCGCCCGGCGCCATGGGCTCCTCGCAGAGCGTCGAGATCCCAGGCGGGGGCACGGAAGGCTACCACGTCCTGCGGGTAAGGCCTCCGACCGCGGCCCGCGAGCGGCGGGCTGGAAGTGGGAGGCGGAGGCCCCGAGGGGCCCTTGGCCCGGGGCAGCTAGGCCCGCTCCCGCGAAGGAGCGGCGACCGGGGGCGCTGGCCCTGCCCGGGGCTGGTTGCGGAGGCCGCTCGCCTGTGTCTCCCCGGAGCGCGCCGGGCGACGGGCTGGAGCCGGCGGCGGCCGCGGGGCACTCGGCCGGGGGACGGCCCTGGGCTGCTGTCCCGCCTCGGAGCCCCTCTGCTCCCCACCTCTCTCTCCCGCACACCCGATCCTTCGCTCCCGAGGCCCGGGAGGGCTTGGGGCGGTGGCGGAGGAGCCTCGCAGGCGGGCGGCGACGGCAGGTGTTGAGGTTCCCGGCCTGTCCGGATGTCCGGGCCGAGTGGCCTGGACGTGGCTTCGGCGGACTTGGCTGGATTTTCCCGGGACGTTTTCCTCCCCCGTCGCCCCCGACCTTTCCAGCCCTCCTCTAACACAGGTCCCGGAGGGCGGCGGGACTTCCTCCCGAGACTGCCGAGGGTGCGCTGGAGTTCAGGCTCTTTGCGGAGCCAGCCGGGCAAATCGGGGGCCGGAGTACGTCGGGGGAGCCCCTTGGAGCGGCTTACGCCGAAGGGAGCGGGGGGCCGGCGCGGGCGGCCGCGGCTGTGACACCTGTGTGAGTGGGCGCCGTCCGCGGGGGGCCCGGCCAGCCGGAGCGCGCTCGCTGGGGCGCCCTGGTTCCCTCTGCTGGGTCCCGGGTCTTGGGCGAGACAGCGTTCCTGAGGCGCCGCTGACGAGGGGCCGAGGGCTGGCGTACAGCCTCTGTCTGATCTCCCAGGATTAGGTGGTCTGGTTGCTTCTCGGTTCTGCTCAGAATTCCTCAGGAAGCCACAGTCTTGTGGGAGAGGATGGATTCCCCACCCCCACCCCACCCCAAAAGAGAAGAGTTTGAATAAACGCTATTTCCCTTCAGCTAACCAGAACACACACACACACACACACACCCCGAGTGCTGCCCTGTTGATGGGGACCCTGGAAGAACCGGCCGTGGGAGGGGAAAGACAGTGGAAGCGCTTCTCTCTTACCTGGTCTGATTTTGAGTTCCCTGCCCTGGGAGACGTTATCCAGGTTTGCCAGCCGATGCTCTCCGTGGCTGCTGGTGGCCGTGAATCCTTGGGGACGCGGGATGTTTTTATAATGCAGCCCTCTTTGGGAGGGGAGCTCAGTAAAACACATTAGCTGTAATGAGCCCGAGTATTTGAAAGAAAGCCATACACATCAAAAAGGATTCCGATATAATGACTTTTTGTTAGTGACTTCATTCGGCGGAGAAACAAGTTGAAGTGGATTTGCTTTGTAAAGCTGCAGTTCAGTAAATTCGTATCGTGCATATTCGGGAGTGCTGAGGTGTTACTAATCTAAACGAGACTTTCAGAGACACTGTGGACAACTTTAGTTACCAGCCGGCATCAGGAACGTTATTGTTGCAAAAGATGAGATCATTCTTATTTAGTTAGCATTTTATGAAGGGGAGCTTTAAAAATAGTCATGATTGTCCAGTTTAGGAGGATTTGTTTCTGAGTTCTGGTCTCTGCCTTGATTCTGTATTTGGTTGCCTTATCTTCATTTTGAAAGAGAAAAGTATTATATTCAATCTTAGCTTATAGAAATAACTTCATTTCTTGTTGCCTAAATATACAGTGGTAGGTCCACCAGTGGATTTACTGAGATTCTAAATCAGATTAAATATGGCAGGAACGTCTCGTATGAAATCACCTATGTTCATTGAGTTCTACAACGAGTTAGCTAGAAGTTAGTTTTCTCTGATCACCAGTTCCATGACCATCTCCTTGAGTGGACTTGTATGACTAGGTTTTGAAATACTGTAGTGGCCTCTTTTTATTGTTATTTCATGAGTCCCTATAATTCAGATAGACTGAACTTTCCCTTTTTTCTGTTGTTTTGTGATGCCCGTTGTTAGGCTCTGCTTGAAAAACTTTTAGGTGATAGCCCTGAAATGAATCCAGAAATTCTGCTATGAACAACTACTTTCCTTTTTCTGCATTTATGTATTAATGCATTTTTTTGTGTTGCCATCATATTGTGCACGTAAACCTAACTCCTGTCCCCATGTCTTTCAAATGTGTTTTGTATTTGTGAAGTAATTCCTGCTCCTTCCCGTCTTTCTTTTTCTTCCTTCCTTCCTCCCTCTGTTTTGGTGGCAGTTGGCATCATATGGTACATACTGTTATACACCTTGGTCTTCTCATAGGATCACCTAACTCGGCAGTTTTTTTTTTTTTTTTAATATTTTATTTATTTGAGAGATAGAGTTACAGACAGTGAAAGGTAGAGACAGAAAGGTTTTCCATCCGCTGGTCCAGATGGCTGCAACGGCCGGAGCTAGGAGCTTCTTCTGGGTCTCTCACGTGGGTGCAGGGGCCCAGGGACTTGAGCCATCTTCTGCTATCCCAGGCCACAGCAGAGAGCTGGACTGGAAGTGGAGCAGCTGGGACTCGAACCAGCACCCATATGGGATGCAGGCGCCGCAGGCAGAGAATTAACCCACTGTGCCACAGGGCAGCCTGGCAGTCTTTCTGCAGGAGCACATAATCTGGGTAAGCAGCACCTCCTAGTGTTTAACATTTAGTTTGCTAGTCTTTTGTTGTTATAAGTACATATCTACGACTTTAAGTCCTACTTCTTTGCACTTAAAAACACATTTCCCCAGGCTGGCGCTGTGGCTCAACAGGCTAATCCTCCGCCTTGCGGCGCCGGCACACCGGGTTCTAGTCCTGGTCGGGGCACCGGATTCTGTCCCAGTTGCCCCTCTTCCAGGCCAGCCCTCTGCTGTGGCCCGGGAGTGCAGTGGAGGATGGCCCAGGTGCTTGAGCAGAGAGCTGGACTGAAAGAGGAGCAACCGGGACTAGAACCCAGGGTGCCGGCGCCACAGGCAGAGGATTGACCTAGTAGCTGTGGCGCCGGCCTCTGACTCTCCCTCAAATAAATAAAATAAATCTTAAAAAAAAAATAACATTTCAGATTCCCTTATGCAGTGGGTCAGATTCTGTGTTCACCACGAGTGCCACTTTTATTTAGATCTTCCAGCCCGAATGTGAGCCCAGAAAGTGTCATCAGGGCTTCTCAGTTTAATCAGAAGTTACTTTAAGTTTACTGTCTATAGTTGAAGGATACTGAATACAGGTTTCTTGCCTAGATTTCCCATTAATAATTATCAAGCGAGCCAAATAAAGCCATTTTCTAAATTATCAGGGGGAAGGGGCAGTGGGCAGTGTTGTAGCATGGCTGGTTAAGTAGCTTCTTGTAAAGCCAGCATCCCATGTGGGTGCTGGTTCAAATCCTGGCTGATCCACTTCTGATCCAGCTCCCTGCTAATGCGCCTGGGAAAGCAGTGGAAGATGGGCCAAGTTCTTGGGCCCCTGCCACCTATGTGAGAGACCCACATAGAGTTCTTGGCTCCTAGCTTTGGCCTCACCCAGCCCTGTCCTTTGCATATATTTGGGAAATTAAGCAGTGGGTAGAAGATACCTCTGTTTATATGTGTGTGTTTCCTTCTCTCACCCTGCCTTTTACGTAAATTAAGTTTAAAAATCTTTAAAAAAAATTGTGTTTTTAGAATGGCTGATGGATGACTATGATAGAACCAGTTTCTAAGTTAAAACATTCCTCTTCTCTACTTAATACTCTTTGAGATGGAGGATGTCTGAGGGCATTTTGGGGCCATTGTTCACACCACTGTGGAGACAGGGATAATGTGGTGTTCATTCATAATTTCCTCTGGGTGAGATCTGAGGCCATGAAGACTTTGAAGGAAGGGATGTTGAGATGAAGCATGTGTCCAGGGTAATAACAAGTCTTTATCTCTTGAAGCATTTGCTACAGAGAGAATATGACTGCAAATGGAATTGTTCCTATGATACACAGAATACCTAGACCATATCTACTATCATATGGAGCTACTCTTTTTAATGATGCCTCACTAGTAATCTATATGAAATCCTGCTTGATGGGATTTTGGTTTTACTTTGAAAAAATATATTCCTGATATTTGATAGTTACAATTTTTTCTTTATTCTTCTAATGATGTTTCTCAAGCTTTTTTTTTTTTTTTAAGATTTATTTATTTATTTGAGAGGCAGAGCTACAGATGAAGAGGGAGAGACAGAGAGAAAGATCTTCCATCACTGGTTCACTCCCCAAATGGCCACAGTGGCTGGAGCTGGGCCAATCAAAGCCAGGAGCCAGAAGCTTCTTCCAGGACTCCCATGTGGGTGCAGGGGCCCAAGCACTTGGGCCAACTTCCACTGCTTTTCCAGGCCATAGCAGAGAGCTGGATTGGAAGAGAAGCAGCTAGGACTTAGAATCTGCGCCCATAGGGGGTGCTGGCTTTACAAGCGGAGGCTTAGTCCACTACACCACAGCGCCAGCCCTTCTCAAACTTTTTAAAAATGCTTCTTTATTTTATATATTTAAAAAGCATAGAGACAGGCTGGCGCCATGGCTCAATAGGCTAATCCTCCACCTGTGGCACCGGCACCCCGGGTTCTAGTCCCGGTCGGGGCGCCACATTCTGTCCTGGTTGCTCCTCTTCCAGGAGGCCCAGGAGTGCAGTGGAGGATAGCCCAAGTCCTTGGGCCCTGCACCCGCGTGGGAGACCAGGAGAAGCACCTGGCTTCTGGCTTCAGATCAGCACAGTGCGCCGGCCGCAGCACACCAGCCGCAGCTGCCATTGAGGCGTGAACCAACGGAAGGAAGACCTTTCTCTCTGTCTCTCTCTCTCACTATTCACTCTGCCTGTCAAAAAAAATGAATGAATTAATTAAATTTTAAAAAAAATAAAAAAGCATAGAGACAAAGAGAAAGAGGGATCTCCTTTCTACTGGTTCACTCTCCAAATTCCCGCAACTGCTGGGACTGGGCCAGTCCAAAGGCAGGAGCCAGGAAATCAACCAGGTGTCCCAGGTGGGTAGCAGGAACCCAGATACTTGCCCTGTCATCTGCTGTCTCCATGGTGCACAGTAGCAGGAAGCTGGAATTGCAAGCAGAGCGGGGATTAGAACGCAGGCACTCTGATGTGTGCTGCAGGTGACCCAAGCCGCAGCTTAACTGACTGCACCAAAGCCCATCAATCTCACACTGTTTAAACTCATACCCCTTTTGAAAATGGAAAAGTCTTTAAAAAAAAAAAAAAGATCGATTTATCTATTTGAAAGTTAGAGTTACACAGATAGAGAAGGAGAGGCAGAGTGTGAGAGAGAGGTCCTCTACCCTCTGGTTCACTCCCCAGTTGGCCACAGTGGCTGAGGCTGCTCTGATCAAAAAACAGGAGCCAGGAGCTTCCTCCAGATGGAGAGGCCCAAGGACCTGGGCCATCCTCCACTGCCCTCCCAGGCCACAGCAGAGAGCTAGATCAGAAGTGGAGCAGGCCGGCGCCGCACCTCACTAGGCTAATCATCCACCTAGCGGCACCGGCACAGCGGGTTCTAGTCCCGGTCGCGGTGCCGGATTCTGTCCCTATTGCTCCTCTTCCAGGCCAGCTCTCTGCTGTGGCCCGGGAGTGCAGTGGAGGATGGCCCAAGTGCTTGGGCCCTGCACCCCATGGGAGACCAGGAGAAGCACCTGGCTCCTGCCATCGGATCAGCGTGGTGCGCTGGCCACAGCACACCAGCCGCGGTGGCCATTGGAGGGTGAACCAACAGCAAAGGAAGACCTTTCTCTCTGTCTCTCTCTCTCACTGTCCACTCTGCCTGTCAAAAAACAACAAAACAAAACAAAACAAAAAAAATACGAAGTGGAGCAGCCGGAACTCAAACCAATGCCCACATGGGATGCCGGCACTGCAGATGGCGGCCTCACTGGCCACACCACAGCACCAGCTCCGGAATCTCATTATAGCTTCCTTCTCACCAATTGTGAAAAATAGTGTGTAAAAAAACAAATGGGGGTTTTGATATTGTTTTCCATATACAAAGTAATAATTGAGAAAGCTTTATAAAGAAACAACACCTGGAGATTTTACCCCAGCCCCCATTGATCTCTTCTAATAGGAGACCAAGAAGTCGGAAAAATGTTTTTTGAAATTGCTTTCAAATGCAGGAATCAGAATATTTCAGTCTGTTAAAACCATAAAGTACTATTTATATGAATGTTAGAATACTTTTAGGAATTATATGGTTGGACATAAACTTTTTTTTTTTGACAGGCAGAGTGGACAGTGAGAGAGAGAGAGACAGAGAGAAAGGTCTTCCTTTGCCGTTGGTTCACCCCCCAATGACTGCCACGGACGGCGCGCTGCGCTCATCGGATGGCAGGAGCCAGGTGCTAGGTGCTTTTTCCTGGTCTCCCATGGGGTGCAGGGCCCAAGCACTTGGGCCATCCTCCACTGCACTCCCGGGCCACAGCAGAGGGCTGGCCTGGAAGAGGGGCAACCGGGACAGAATCCAGCGCCCCGACCGGGACTAGAACCCGGTGTGCCAGCGCCGTAAGGCGGAGGATTAGCTTGTTGAGCCACGGCGCCGGCCTGGTTGGACATAAACTTTTGCTTATGCTCACAGACCTTGAACAAATTAGTTGTGTCATGTTGTTCATATAAACTTTGATTTTTACACAGTGAAGCACATTTTAATGTATGGACCATCATCCTCAGGGTCTTCATTTGTGGGGAGACTTTCCCTTAGCAGTTAATTGTAGTTCCAGGAGTGCTGTGTATATCTGCTGCCTGTGGGTCAGCTACCAACAGGACTTTTAGTACTTTCTCTGAAATTTTCTTTTGTTTATTTATTTATTTGAATACAGATAGAACAGATGTTCCATTGCTCTTTCACGCCTCAAAGTTCCACACCTGCTGGGACTGCCCTAGACCAAAGCCAGGAGCCAAAAACTCAATTTTCTTTTTAAAGGTTTATTTGAAAGTCAGAGTTACATAGAGAGAGAAGAGATGCAGAGAGACAGAGAGAGAGAGAGAGGTCTTCCATCTGACGGTTCACTCCCCAATTGGCCGCAACATCTGCAGCTGTGCCAGTCTGAAGCCAGGAGCTTCTTCTAGGTCTCCCACGTGAGTGCAGGGGCCCAAGGACTTGGACTATCTTCTGCTGCTTTCCCAGGCCATAGCAGAGAGCTGGATAGGAATTGGAGCAGCCGGGTCTCAAACTGGTGCCTATATTGGATGCCGGCGCTTCAGGCCAGGGCCTTAACCCACTGCACCACAGTGCTGGCCCCAAGAACTGAATTCTGATCTCCCATATGGGTAGCAGGGATCCAACCACTTGAACCATCACCTGCAGCTCCCAAGATATCCACAGCAGGGTGCTGGAATCTGAAGCAGAGCCAGGACTCAAACCCAAGAACTCCAGTATGGGACGCAGGTATCCAGAGTCAACTGCTGCACCAAACACCAGCCTCTAAAATTTTCTTAAGAATTTATCTTGGACTAATTATTAACATTAGTATATTTTTGCTGGCTTTCATAGTCTACTACAAGGATTAAATTATATTGGTTGATTCACTAACCATGTAAACTAGGAAATATTTATTTGTAAAGGGTCAGTATGTGTTTTGGAATCTTAATTGTGACTTGCCTTGGGACCTAAGACTATCAAATAAGATGACTTGGTTTTTTAAACAAAGTACTCAGAACCAAAGTCGTTACTTTGAGAGACTGTACACTTCCTTCTCGGCATTGCAAGTAGATTGTCTGCTGTCTCTCTGTACTAAGAGGTCATTCGAGAGACAATGTTGTAGTCTACCAGAGACCCACTTTGGTAACTGGATTCCAGTCCTGACTCCATCACTTTTTGTTGTGTTGTCTTGGGTAGCCCCATTAACTTAAAAATCACATTAGCTTTTGTATATGAAAATGCTTTGAAAATAATTGAGCACTATTAAATCTTTATTAAAATAACACTGTCTGTCTTATTGTTATCCTGTGAATTAAACAAGATATCCCATGGAAAGTGCTTAGCATAGAATCTGAACTATAAAGACTCAATAAATGTTAGCTGATGCATTTTTACTAGCATTCATATTACTGTATCACCCACTGGAAACCATTATTCCAATGGCAATATTAGTTAAAATATACTGGTTGTAAATATTTTTAGTAGCAATTCCATTTAATTAGTCAGCAATATTTTTGTGCGTGTACCTAACTTCAGATTTTACTGTTGCTTAAAATAAGTGTGGATAAGTTTATTTTAGTGCAAAAAATTTTGAAATTCATACACAGCATTTTCCATGAACTTTTTGAAGATCTCATATATATTGCCTGTTATTTTTTAACAATCCTCGTGTTTAAGGAAATTGTAAATCTGTTTTTTAAAAGGTTGTTGTTGAAGGCTGGTTCTGTGGTTTAGTGGGTAAAGCCTCTGCCTGCAGCAGGCATCCCACATGGGCACCGATCCAGCTCCCTGCTATTGCGCAGGGAAAGCAGTGGAAGATGGCCCAAGTGGTTGGCTCCTGCACCCATGTGGGAGACCTGGAAGAAGCTCTTTGCTCCCGGCTTTGGCTTGGTCCAGACCTGGCTGATGTGGCCATGTGGGGAGTGAACGAGCAGATGGAAGATCAGTCTCATTTTCTCACTCTTATTCTTTCTCTCTGTAACTCTGCCTTTCAAATAAATTAAAAATAAATCTTTAAAAATTATTTTTAAAAGGTTTTTAAGTACTAGTATCTGTTTTGCTGTTTTTAATTAGTGTTCTTTCTTATTTATATAAGATTTATCTGTTATCTTTGAAAGGCAGAGTTAGAGAGGGAGATTGGAGGAGAGACAGAGACAGAGAGACAGAGACAGAGAGAGAGAAAGAGATATCTTCTATCAGCTAGTTCACTCCCTAAATGTTCATGCCAGGGCTGGGCTACGCCAAAGCCAGGAGCCAGGAGCTACATCTGTGTCTCCCACATGGGTGGCAGGGGCCCAGGCACTTGGGCCATCTTCAGCTGCTTTCCCAGGCCATTAGCAGGGAGCTGGTCAGAAGAGGAGCAGCTGGGGGACTCAAATGAGGGTCCGTATGGAATGCCCGTGTCACAGGTAGTGACTTAACCTGCTGTACCACAGTGCATGCCCTACAGTGTTCTTATGCTCATTCATTAAAATGACTAAAGAATTTGCAATTAAATCGCCTTGCTGTATTTGATTTTCTTCATTGCAGACTATAGATATAGTCAGGGAGAGTTAAGACATTTCATGGTGATCATGGTGAGTCATTGAGACCACTGACTCAGCCTCTGTTTTACAGCTAAAGAGGAAAGGAGCACAAGGAGATTAATCTGATTTACCCAAGGCTGCACAGCAAGTTTTTTTCCTAAGATACCTAAACTGGTACTCCTATTTGAAGATTCTAAAATGGCAACTTGTCATTTCTTGCCTCTCTTGGAGCAGACTTCAGTTTCTTTCAACATTGTTTTCCTATTTCTAGGAAATTTCTCGCTGCTGTGTAATGACAGTTTTATTTGCTTTTCCATTAAAATTGTATTTCAAATTATTGTATATGCTACAAATTAAATCATAGAGTTATTGTCAGGAGGACAGGCTTTTTGAATTATGTGAAGAGAAATTGTTTACTGTGCATTTGTGTCAAGACCCAAGTAGGGAAACATGTGCATTTGTAGACATAGAATAGCTCCTCCCCATATACTAAGTGCCTTTTTGTTTTTATTATATCACATTCCCAAGTTTTTTCATTTTGATCACTTAAGCACGTTCAGGAGTATAGCATGAAGGTTTATGTCTATAGTTAAGGTGAGTCATTTAGATGCTACTCAGATTAAATTTATTTTCTAGTCTTATTTAGGTATCTGTGCTGTTTATAAAAGTAATACAAGAGGGGCCGGTGCTGTGGTGCAGTGGGTTAACGCTCTGGCCTGGAGCGCAGGCATCCCATATGGGTGCTGGTTCAAGGCTTGGCTGTTCCACTTCTGGTCCAGCTCTCTGTTGTGGCCTGGGAAGGCAGTAGAGGATGGCCCAAGTCCTTGGGTCCCTGCTCCCATGTGGGAGACCCAGAGGAAACTCCTGGCTCCTGGCTTCCGATCGGTGGCTGTTGCAGCCAGTTGGGGAGTGAGCCATCAGATAGAAGACTCTCTCTCTCTCTCTCTCTCTTTCTCTCTCTCTCTCTCTCTCTCTCTGCCTCTCTTCTCTCTGTGTAACTCTGACTTTCAAATAAATAAATAAATCTTTAAAAAAGAAAACTTAAGGGAGCGAATTCACATACCAGCCAGAGACCTGGGTAAGTGTATCTGTGTTTATCACCTTCTAAAGTATCCGAAAATGGTCTTGTGGTTTCCCTTCTTTATTGCTGTAAAGTAGCAGGGTTGTACACCTCAGCCGAAAGTTTGGAAGTAAATAGTAGACCCCTGCAGTTGGGAGAATGCCCTCCTCACCACCCCACCCAGACTTCTTCCTTTCTACTCTGCCATCCCTCCCTCCTCTCAGTGCAAATTAAGAGAGAGAAAGGAATTCATGACATGGAGTAAAGAACAGTTAGGACTGAATGCAAAAAAAATCAGGCTAAATCCAGTAAATTTTAATGATTCAGAATCAGAAGGTGAGGAAAGAGTCTGAAGCTTAATGGCCTTTATTATTTGGAAATTCGTTGGACAAATAGTTAATGGTGTTTTGAAGGGTGGTGTTTTCAATCTTTATTTTAAAAAAATATTTCTTCCTTTGAAAAAATTACAGAGAGGGGTGGAGGTGGGTGGGGAGAGAGAGATCTTTTGAATCCAGGCAGGATCCAGGAGCTTCTTCCAGGTCTTCCACATGGGTGGCAGGGGCCCAAATATTTGGTCCATCTTCTGCTGCTTTCCAGGGCATTAGTGGGGAGCTGAATTGGAAGTGGAACATTTGGGACATGAACTGGTACCCATATAGAATGTGGGCATTGCAGGCAGTGGCTTTACCCCACTACCCATAACATTGGCCCCTCAAATCTTCATTTTTATTACAGCTCAAAGTAAGAAGTATATTTTCCATTGTAACCAATAGATACGACTACATTTAGTGAAAAATACCCTAATTATGTCATGAATTTTTGATTTATTTATTCTAGTGTCTCTTTTGATACTTGTCTATATTCTATCATGACAAGCTAAATTAAGATCAGAGCCTCTTTAGGGATTATTTCTGAAGAAGTAATCATTCACATCCCACTTCTAATCAATGGTGCTGACTGCTTCACATGTATTAGGAATACCCTTTCCTATATGGTTTAATCACAAGCTTCTCATTTCTGAAGGTCCAACAAATTTCATCTTGTTTATTGTAGCTGACTTTTCTGGAGTGTTTGATAGAAGCTTTTCCTTCATACTGTGATTTTTGTTTTGGTAGAGTAACCTTGGAATATAAAATTTGAATTCCCTACAAGTGCCATTGTATTTTATAGTTTTTTCTATCCACGTTTTTTGGTAACATTTCTTTTTTTTTTTTAAAGATTCCTTTATTTATTTGAAAGATTTACAGAGAGAGAGAAGGAGAGGCAGGGAGAGAGATCTTCCATCTGCTTGTTCACTCCCCAATTGGCCACAACGGCTGGAGGTGTGCTGATCCAAAGCCAGGAGCCAGGAGCTTTTTCTAGGTCTCCCACACAGGTGCAAGAGCCCAAGGACTAGGCCATCTTCCACTGCCTTCCCAGGCCATAGCAGCAGGCCATAGCAGAGAACTGGATTGGAGGTAGAGCAGCTGGGACTCAAACTGGCGCCTGTATGGGATGCCAGCACCACAGGCACAGCGCCAGTGCTTTAGCCCACTGTGCCACAGCGCTGGCCCCAAAAGTCTTTGTTTAAATTGTATTTCATGTTTCTCCAGCTTGATTGATAGATGCTAAATATAACTTAATCCCTTCATGTCTTGTTATTCTGACCATAAATTAATGTGATGTATTAGAATGCAAATCATGTAGTTATCTCATAGACTTGTGCTGTCCAATATAGTAACCTCTAGCCAAAGGTGACTTCTACTTTTATTTAATTATTTTAGAGACAGACAATTGTTATCTACTTGTTCACTCTCCAAATGCCCCAGGAGTTCCTGGGGACCAGGAACTTACTCCAGGTCTCCCACATGGGCAGCAGGAACCCAGTTACTTGAGTTATCCCCAGTGCCTCCCAGAGTTTACATTGGCAGGAAGCTGGAGTCAGGGGTAGAGCCAGGTATCAAACCTAGGTATTCTGATTTGGGACCTGAGTGCCCATGCATGTGGCTATTTTAATTTAAGTTTAAATTAAGTGAAATAAAAAATTCAGTTCCTCAGTCACATTAACCATATTTCAGATGCTTTAAAGTCCCACACGACTAATGGTTATTTATTGGATGGCACACATACAGGCCATTTCCACTAACCCAGAAAGTCTGTAAGCAAATATGTCAGAGACATTTTTCTCTTTGCATTCTCTATAAAATGTTGTCACAAATACACCTTTCATGTATTTGTTCACAGTGATTGTTCAGTAGAATTTAGTAACTGGCTTAAGACAGGTGCTTTTTCTTGTCTTTCAGTTTTTTAGTTTTGTAATTTAGTGGCAGTAGCATCTCTTGCCTTTTGTCAGATCTTTTGGGTATTACTCTCCTTGTTGGTGGCTTGGAAATCAGATAGCTAAATTATGTAAAATAAATGCCAGTAGAATCTGAGAGTGGTCGTAAAGTGAAGAAGAGTGAGAACTAGGGCAAGCTTCTCTGTGGCTCTTTATGTTGACTGTTCAGAGTCCTTTTTGACTTAACAGCAGTTTCTAAAATTGTGTTCCACAGTGAGTGTGAGATAAGTTCTTAGAGTGTAATGATTCCAGCTCTACTTTTAAGGCAGAGAGAGCATGTCTTAAAAACCTTTTGTATTAAAAGAGTATACGTAAGTGTACAGCTTAGTGGATTTTCACAGGTGACACATTTGTGTAACCAGCTTCCCACCCCTCTTCAATCATATCCCTGCCCCCTCACCTCCCCAGGGTGAATAATATCCTAATTTCTACCAGCATGGATTAGTTTAGCCTCTTCTTGTTCTTGTTCTTGTAAATAGTCTGGCTTCTTTTGCTCAACTATTGCCTGTATGTTGTACATTATTATAGACTGTTCATTAATGTATCTAATGCCTTTGAGAGGATGTGCCAAATTTTATTAATTTGTTGTTGATGGGTGTTTGTGTAATTTTCTGTTTGGGGCTGTCACACAGTAATGCTGCTGTTTATACTGTATGTCTGTTTACACTGTATGTCTTTTGGAGAACCTGTGTATACCCATTTCTATTGGATATATACTTAAAGTGGAATATGGGGTCAAAGGTGTGCATATTTTACTTGTTGATTGATATTGCCAAATACTTCATTAATATACACTTCCAACAGCAATAATTAAAGTTTCTGAATGTTCCAAATCCTTACTTACAATTTGTATTTTCTATCATGTTCATGCTGGCCATTCTGATAGGTTTAGTAGTCACTTTCCATTCCTCTATTGACAGCCCCTGGCAACCACCATCTATAGATTATTAGAAATATATGGATTTCTTTATTCTAGATATTTCATATAAGTCAAATCATACAGGATGTGATCTTCTGTGATCCTTTGTGTTCTTTCACTCAGCATAATGATTTCAAAGATCATCCATGCTATAGCATGCGTTAGTAAAGTACTTCATTCCTTTTATGGATTGACCATATTTTGTTTATCTGTTCATCATTTGAGGAACATTTGAGTTGTTTATTTTTATAAGTGGTAAGAAATATTTAATACATACTTGGAAAAATAAGGTAGTGTCCAGAAATTGGTTAGTTATAAAGATTTACCCTTAGGTGGTGATTGCAGTTAGGAGGATGAACTAAAAATTGTAGGACTCCAATCATAGGCTAGAGACTTGGCTAAATATTTAATAAAACTTTAGCTCCTTGAATATTTATAGTATTCTTATAAAGTAGATCACATTAACCCTTATCTGCAAATGACAAAATCAAGGCCATGGGAGATAAATAAACTTTCCCAGTCTTACCCAGCTAATAAATGGACAAAAACCATAGCTTGAAATCATGGCTGGCTGTTGGCTGGAGTACTGGGATCAGCACAAAAATTAGACTGTAAGAAAAGAAGTCATGTTTCGAAGACCTGTGTTACAGGTATTTCGTCAGTTTGTAAGACATGAGTCTGAAGTAGCTAGCAGTTTGGTTCTTGAAAGATCTCTGAATTGTGTGCAGTTACTGGGGTGAGCGGGTCAGGACCCTGTCATGAGACAGGTGGAAGGAAAAAAATCCAGTCACAATATTTTCCCTAGCAACAAATGAGATGTGGCGATCAGGGGATAATGAAGCATACCAAATGGGTGATGTCAGTCAAAAAACAACATGGCACAGAATATCAGTATTCTGGCCAGGCCTCAGAGATGTGGCGTATCAGTATGTGAAAAAGGGGTCTCGAATTTACGTGGAAGCGAAGGTAGACTATGGTGAATACATGGATAAAAATAACGTGAGGCGACAAGCAATGTTGCTGATAACATTATCTTTCTGAGTGACCAGACGAAAGAGAAGGCATAGAATGGATGATGATTCTTTGGCTGTTGTTTGGTATAGTCTCATTTCCAAATCATGTATAGCCTTTATAGTTTCTAAGGACAAGAATTACAACACTGTTTTATATATATATATATAAAAGGCTAATGGATTTGATTCCCGGCTCCACTCCCACTTCCAGCTGCCTGCTAATGTGCATCTTGGAGGGCAATATGTGATGACTCAAGTAGTTGGATCCCTGCCCCTCATATGGGAGACCTAAATTGAGTTCCCAGCTCCTGGCTTCAACCTTGCACATTCCTAGTTGCAAGAATTTGGAGAATGAGCCAGTGGATTGGAGCATTCTGTCTATCTCTCTGTCCCTCAAATAAATAAATGTGAAGACTAGGTCTAAAACTTCATTATCTTTTTACTGTATGTCTCTTAAAATCTTGTAAAAATCTCAATTATTGAACTTTCATATTTGACCTATGCATTTTATGTAGAATATAGTAATGGAACTTGGCCCAATAATAATGTTAAATGGCCTATGGAGTCAAGTATATGTAGACTTTTTAATTAAGATGGTTTGAAGGAAATAGAAGATAAATTAATAATCAAGAGATCCATTGGTGATAGAAAGTATTAACATGGTAATCTGATGCTTGGGAGGTTAGGTGCCTAAGAAATTTTTGTCAGTGTGTAATAATGCAGGAGATATTTGCCTGTGTGGGGGTTTAGTTTGTTGTGTTGTAGATCTTATTTTCTATGCTGTGAAACAGGAAATTTCCTTTAAGTGTGCTGGAATCAGAGCATTTCCTAGTGCTCCCCCTGCTGGTTTCTTACCAGTAATTGAGTTGCCTAGTTGTCATAACTGCTGGTGCTAATGATGGAAATAAATATGAGAAAGAAACTAATTTCAAGGTCCATTAGAAGCAAAGGAAAAAAAATCAATGTTTGTTCCAAATGAAGTGGAAAAATAGAATTAGGGAAAGGATTAAGTTTATTTATTTTAGAGTTCAAATTTAGCTATTGATTCCTTTTGAGTTACAGGAAGAACACTTCTGATGGCATTGGAAACTTTCCATTTCAAACAGTTTAAACTTTATAACTTGGGGGTGGCATGATGCCAATCAGTGTGTAGAGTCAACTTTCTAAATCGGTGGTGATATTGCAAAAGTGCTTTGAACTAAAAGGTAAACTTGGCGACCTCAGTGGAGAATTCTGAAATTGATTGATGAAGTATCTGGAGTCTAGATAGAATGCTATGAGCGGTCATTTGGAAACCTTCAGGTTAATGAGAAACCTCATTCTTAGGGAGGGAGGGGGAGCTCCTAGAGATCTGTACTATTTCCCCCCTTCCAAATCTAACTGATAGCCACCTTATGTAAGGTAGGCATTTCATACCTATTTAATTGATTGCTGCCTAGTAGATCTGACTCTTTCCCAGCTGTCTGTGACTTGACTTCACTTTTCTTCTTTTTGAAAAATTATAGGTTCTTTTAAGTTCTTAAAACTTAACAATTTTTAACATTTTGCCACAGTCACTTCAAATGTAGATAATACACACACACACACACACACACACATATATATATATATATATATACAGTATTTTTTCCTTGAAAACAGATATTAATGTCACAAAGTGAGGGATTCTTGACAATAATCATAACTTCACCTTTCTTATAATAGCTGCAGGCAGCCACCACTCAACTTTCAGAGTTGCTGTTTGAGGAGGAATCTGTCTGCTCTTTTGGATTATAGGCATTTTATTTGATAATATATAGAATAGGAAATAATAATAGAAATAATTTAAGAAAACTGAGTATGAAGAAACTAAAAATAGCTACTGATTATTTTTGTTAAAATGAATACCTCTAAATAATTAATCCCTTTGATATTGTACCTATTTAATTTACAAAAATGACGCAGTCCCAGATTTTCAGGGAACATACATAAAACGAGGTCAGAGACTTTTAATAAGTTAAACATTGATCCAGCTGGATAATGGACAACTATTCTTTGCTTTGACAAAAGAAGAAAATCTAGTTTTACCTCTTGAGGATGATCACCGCATAATTAAATAAAAGGTGACATTAATCCAAGAAAAAATAAATAGTTCTGACTAACATTGGCACTATAGGGATACATTCTGAGAACATTCTGGAAAATATTAAGATGATTTGTATAAGTATCTCCATCTTTATGAGCTCATGATTATGGTCTTACTTGCATAGCTTCAGAATTGTTATTAGGACTGTTGGGAATATTATAGGAAATCAACCTATAAGTATCACTGCATACTTCTTGTTTTTGTAAGATAATTTTGAATTACTTAGTAAATCAAGAAGATTAGAAATTCCTTAGACTACTTTGGAACAGGAAGTACAATGTAGATTATGTTTGCTTATCAGCTTGTTATATTTCTTCTATTACTAACTATAACTATAAATTTTGATAGTTAATTTTATTTTTGATTATTAATTTTAACCCATTTCAGTCTTCCCCTTCGAACCTTATGAGGGTACTTCAAAAAGTTTGTGGAAAATTTAACTAAAACCTCATTTTCTACCCTCGGACTTCCTTTATAACCCTTAACCTGTTTGATCTTGAATTACAATGTTGGATGGCTGTGTGTCCATCTCCCTTGAAGCTTTGTAACTGAGCAATGCCTTGCTTGTGTCAAGGAAGAAATGCTTAAATGTGTCACTTGTAATGATGAACTGTCCGCCATGACATCTGCTACTGCTGCGAGGAATGACTCCTTCTCCCAAAGAGGAGGAAGTGCTGTGGAAATGGAACCATAAAGGGAGAGAGCTGAACAGAAAGAATGGCTAGAATTCAGGAAGCTGGAAGAGCCTTATCTGGGAGAGACGAGAAATGAGAGAACTGAGTGCACCGATATGTTACTATCAGTGGAGTCTGGTTTTACTAAGAGTTAGCTATTGAATGAAGCTTACAATTTCTAATTAAGATTTGCATTTTTCACATTTGACATTTTCTTCTTACAGGTACAAGAAAATTCTCCAGGACATAGAGCTGGACTGGAGCCTTTCTTCGATTTTATTGTTTCTATTAATGGTTCGAGATTAGTAAGTTAATATTTTTATACTTTTGTTTATAGTATTTGGTGATCTCCTGAAAATGTAGTTTTCCAGATTATCAGGAATGGATGTTTATTAATTCATGCTTATTGATAAATGCTTATTAATTGATGAATAATGATTCATTAATAGACATTACCCATATATAGAATATATTGTCAGTTTGTAGAAATTATTGCCTTAGTAAACATTCAAATGACAAATCAAGGATACTGTGTCGGGGCTGGCACTGTGACACAGAGGTTAAAGCCCCTGTCCTGAAGCGCCGCCATCCCATGTGGGTGCCGTTTCTAGTCCCGGCTGCTCCTCTTCCAATCAGTGCTCTGCTGTGGCCTGGGAAAGCAGTATAAGATGGCTTAGGTCTTTAGGCCCCTGCACCCGCGTGGGAGACCCAGAAGAGGCTCCTGGCTCCTGGCTTCGGATCAGCTCAGCTCTGGCCATTGTGGCTGTCTGGGGAGTGAACCAGTGAATGGAAGACCTCTCTCTCTCTAACTCTGTCTTTCAAATAAATAAAATAAAACTTTTTAAAAAAGAATACTGTATATCACATTGCAGTGATTTTCTTAGGGGAGTGGAATCAGTGGAGACTTTTATATGTTAAATATTTCATTTTGAGGGCTGGCACTGTGGTGTAGCAGGTAAGGCCACCGCCACCTGAAGCGCTGGTATCCCATATGGGCACCAGTTTGAGTCCTGGCTGCTCCACTTCTGATCCAGCTCTCTGCTATGGCCTGGGAAAGCAGCAGAAGATGGCCCAAGTCCTCGGGCCTCTGTACCCATGTGGGAGACCTGGAGGAAGCTCCTGGCTCCTGGCTTCAGATTGGCGCAGCTCTGGCCATTGCAGCCATTTGAGGAGTAAACCATGGAATGGAAAACCTCTCTCTCTCTGCCTCTCTGTAGCTCTGCCTTTCAAATAAGTAAACAAATCTTTTAAAAAATTCATTTTTATAAGCAGAGAGAAATAATTAAGATGGAAAAGATTATTCTTTTAAAAACTGATTGATTTGAAAGGCACAGTTAGAGAGAGATCTTTCATCCATTGGTGCACTTCCCAAAGGG
The DNA here is from genome assembly GCA_949820135.1 of Sylvilagus floridanus. Taxonomy (NCBI): domain Eukaryota; kingdom Metazoa; phylum Chordata; class Mammalia; order Lagomorpha; family Leporidae; genus Sylvilagus; species Sylvilagus floridanus. Next base: position 114,038,034 of record OX463236.1, read on the forward strand.
CTGGTCCAGGCTGAAGCTAGGAGCCTAGAACTGCGTCCAGGTCTCCCGTGTGTGGGTGTCAGGGGCCTAAGAGCTTGGGCAATCTTCTGCTGTTTTCCCAGGTGCATTAGCAGCTGGATAAGAAGTGGAGCAGCCAGGACTCAAACTAGCGCTCATAGGGGATGCCAGTGTTGTAGGTAGAGGCTTAACTCACTTCACCACAATGCCAACCCAGAAAAATTGATTTTTAAAGATTTCAGATTCAGGGCCGGCGCCGCAGCTCAATAGGCTAATCATCCGCCTTGCAGCGCTGGCACACCGGGTTCTAGTCCCGGTTGGGGCACCGGATTCTGTCCCGGTTGCCCCTCTTCCAGGCCAGCCCTCTACTGTGGCCCGGGAGTGCAGTGGAGGATGGCCCAGGTGCTTGGGCCCTGCACCCCATGGGGAGACCAGGGAAAAGCACCTAGCACCTGGCTCCTGCCATCGGATGAGCGCGGTGCGCCGGCCGCAGCGCGCCATCCGCGGCAGCCATTGGAGGGTGAACCAACGGCAAAGGAAGACCTTTCTCTCTGTCTCTCTCTCTCACTGTCCACTCTGCCTGTCACCAAAAAAAAAAAAAAAAAAAACAGATTTCAGATTTTTTAGCTTGTTGACAAATGAATTAGGAAAGACTATTGTCAAATACCTTGTCAGTTTTCTTGGAGCTAAGCTTCATGATATACATAATCTTATTAGAACCATACAGAAAGATGTGCTCTGTAAGTAAAAAATTAAAACTACTTTTTATAATTGTTCTCAGATGACCCATTGTGAAGTACTATAGGAAAGAAATTCTTGTGATAATAGCCACATGGTTGGTTAATTTTTTTTTTCTTAGCAGTCTTTTTGTTCATTTTTATCAACATTATCTGACATACTGGCCTTTATTCACTAAATAAGTTTACTCATTAACTATTTAATTAAACACACATTGCTTCTGTTTTCCTTCCAGTTACTAATAAATAATGAAATATGTATTTAGAAGTAGAATCCAAAATTAAACTTTAACTTGGCTAGTGTTGTAGACTTTAAAATCTAAGTCATGGTGCCTTTGTTAATAATGTGACTTTTTTTTAAAGGATTTATTTATTTATTTGAAAGTCAGAGTTACACAGAGATAGAGAGGTCTTACATCCGCTGGTTCGCTCCCTAGTTGATTGCAATGGCTGGAGCTGTGCTGATCCGAAGGCAGGAGCCAGGAGCCAGGAGCTTCCTCTGGGTCTCTAATATGGGTGCAGGGGCCCAAGCAATTGGGCCACCTTCTGCTTTCCCTGACCATCGCAGAGAGCTGGATCGGAAGTGGAGCATCCAGGACTAGAACTGGCGCCCATGTGGGATGCCAGCACTGCAGGTGGCAGCTTTACCCACTACGCCACTGCGTTGGCCCCAGTAATGTAACTTCTTATGGTGTATTTTGTTTTAAGCCCTTGATATCTTTAAATAATGTTAGTTGCAAATTGCATCAGCCATAGTCAGCTATTAGAAAAAGGTCACATTGGAGTGGGCATTTGGTACAGTGGTTCAGGTTGCCATTTGGGATGCTTGATCCCCTATTGGAGTGTCTGGTTCAAGTTCTGGCTACTGTGCTTCTGATTCAGTTTCCTGCTAATGTGCACTCTAGGAGGCAGCAGATGATGGCTTAACTACTTGGGTGCTAGCCACTCACATGGGACATCCAGACTGACTTCTGTTCACATGTCTTCAGCCTAACCCAACCTTGACCTCTGTGGGCATTTGGGGAATGACAGCCAATGGAAAATATCTGTCTCTGTCTCCCTCTCTCTCTGTCTTTCTACCTTTAAAATAGAATGAAAATAAATACATGTTTTTTCAAAATATAATTTTAGAAGTCAGTTTTAAGCTGTTGCTAACATAAGTTGTTCTCAGTTTCTTTTTTAATGTGGAAGAACACTTGACTGTGAATCCTGTTGAATGTTTTAAGTATGTTGATTATTTATATTACCCTTATAAGGGCTATAGGACACTTTGGGTACAGTTCACATTAAATTTTTCATTATTAAGGAGTATGATTTCTGTGTTTACAGAATAAAGACAATGACACTCTAAAGGATCTACTGAAAGCGAATGTTGAAAAGCCTGTAAAAATGCTTATCTATAGCAGCAAAACCCTGGAGCTGCGAGAGACCTCAGTCACACCAAGCAACATGTGGGGTGGCCAGGGCTTGCTGGGAGTGAGCATTCGTTTCTGCAGCTTTGATGGGGCAAATGAAAACGTTTGGCACGTGCTGGTAAGTATCAGCGGTCAACTGTTACTTGTAGTTTAAGAAGTGGTGTAGATAGGTTACTTACCAGTGGTTATCTGCAGGTTGGTGAGATTGGGAGAGTGTTATAATTAGGCTCTTTTTGGTTTCTGAAAAATAGCATGTATTGCTTTTTAAATATGGATTAATTTTAAAAAGAAAAAAAACTTGAGGAGGTAAAGCAAAAATAGAAGCATTATAACTATACTTCTAAAGATTTATCCGTTGGAAGCATCCGTTAAAACTGCTGCTACAGAAATTTTAAAATCTTTATAAAGTATTATATACTTTTTATGCTTGGAAGTTTGAAATATGTATATTCTGTTGTTTTTACATCTGACATCTCTAATGAGACAGACATAATGGGGTTTTTTAATTCACTATAGTTAAGAACTGTGAATGTAAAAATTGAAAGATTATTTTCTATATATAACTTAGGGATATGTTTTGTGTCATCCTAGGAAGTAGAATCAAATTCTCCTGCAGCACTGGCAGGTCTTAGACCTCATAGCGATTACATCATTGGAGCAGATACAGTCATGAATGAGGTAATGAGTGTGTTTATGAATAGTGAGAATTGAATGACATTGTCTCATTGATATTTAAGTTCAGAAGGCTATTTGCATACTTTGCATTTAGAATTTAAATTTGTCTTTACTGATCAAGATAGCTTATACCTAAATAGCCTATTAAATGGAGCATATTGGGGGTGGGGCTCTTAAAAGTATAGCTGGGAGGGAAAATGTATGACAGTTGTACACTTTTTGAATATGGTATACGGAAATCTCTTTCATACCTGAAGACTGAATCAAAATCCTTATTTAGGTCATTGTTTATTTTCCCTTTCCCATTTTTGATTTTTTTTCTTTTTTGATAGGGAGAGACACAGAGATATCTTCCATCTGCTGATTCACTCCCTCCCGGCTGACACCAGGAGCCTGAAACTCCAACTCAGTCTCCCATATGGGTGCAAGGACCCAAGTACTTGGGCCATTATCTGCTGCCTTCCCGAGTACATTAGCAGGGAGCTGGATGGGAAGCAGAACAACCAATACTGAAACCATCACTCTTCTGGAATGCTGGTGTCAGGCAGCTGCTTAACCTACTGCACCACAATTTTGCTTTTTAAGGTGACAAATTAGCTTAGCCATCTTAGTTAAATCCTTTCCTTCATCTGTTAGCCAGTGGAAATGTACAGGAGTATTTCAGAGCAATTCCTGGAAAATGGAATTAAAAGATGCTTTTTGGGTGCAAAATATTTAGAAATCCATGCAATTTTTTCATAATACACATTTTCTAGCAACTTTTTGAAGCTATTGCTAAATCAAAAATGAGAAAAGTGAAGTGCCCAGATAAGTAAGTCTCAGTAACGGTAAAAGCAGAATATGTTGAACTTGGGTATAGAAGAGTTTTACCAAGAATGCTGGTAGGTCTCATGTAATTGGGCCTGAGGCCTTGCACATAATACATCTGCTTGAATTAATGTATTGAATTAAACCTTACTGGTATTATGGGTTTTCACAAATGATTCCCATCTCTGGGGTAGGGCTTCGAGTATTTATTTAAATAAATAAAGTTTCCAGGTGATTCTGTTGATAACCAGGTGAGAGATTCACTGTTTTAAAGTGTGCTAATGAGGGGCCTGCACTGTGGTGTAGCAGGTAAAGCCGCCTCCCCAGTGCTGGCGTCCCATATGGCACCAGTTTGAGACCCGGCTGTTCCATTTCCGATCCAGCTCTCTACTATGGCTTGGGAAGGCAGTAGAGGATGGCCCAAGTCCTTGGACCCCTGCCTCCGCATGGGAGACTTGGAAGAAGCTTCTGGCTCCTGACTTCAGATCGGTGCAGCTCCAGTCGTGGCCAATTGGGAAGTGAGCCGGCAGATGGAAAACCTCCCTCTGCCTTCACCTCTCCTTCTCTCTCTGGGTAACTTTCAAATAAATAAAAAATCCTATAAAAAAAGTATACTAACGTGACAACTTTGTTCTCTTTGTGGTGCTTTTGTAGTCTGAGGATCTGTTCAGCCTGATTGAGACACATGAAGCCAAGCCCCTAAAGCTTTATGTGTACAACACAGACACTGACAACTGTCGAGAAGTGATTATCACACCGAATTCTGCATGGGGTGGAGAAGGCAGGTAAGGTCACTTTTAAGACACTTATGACTGAATTTACCAGATTGTGTGGGAAAAAATTTTTTTAAAGATTTGTTTTTTATTTGAAAGGCAGAATTTCAGAGAGACAGAGAAAGAGACCATTCACTGGTTCACTCTCCAAATGGCCACAACGGCTGGGGTTAGGCCATGCTGAAGCCAGGAGCCCTGAGCTGCTTCTGGGTATCCCACGTGGGTGCAGGGGCCCAAGCACTTGAGTCATCCTCCACTGCTTTCCAGGCACATTAGCAGGGAGCTGGATCAGAAGTGCAGCAGTTGGGACATGAACTGGTGCCCAAATGGGATGCTGGTGCTGCAGGTGGCACTTTACCCGCTACACCACAATGCCAGCCCCATGTAGTAAACATTTACTGCATTTATTTAGAAATAAGTGGCCGGCGCCGCGGCTCACTAGGCTAATCATCCGCCTTGCAGCGCTGGCACACCGGGTTCTAGTCCTGGTCGGGGCACCGGATTCTGTCACAGTTGCTCCTCTTCCAGGCCAGCTCTCTGCTGTGGCCCGGGAGTGCAGTGGAGGATGGCCCAAGTGCTTGGGCTCTGCACCCCACGGGAGACCAGGAGAAGCACCTGGCTCCTGCCATCGGATCAGCACGGTGTGCCAGCCGCGGCGGCCATTGGAGGGTGAACCAACAGCAAAAGGAAGACCTTTCTCTCTGTCTCTCTCTCTCTCACTGTCCACTCTGCCTGTCAAAAAAAAAAAAAAAAAAGTTATTGCTTAATTATAATAGTCCTCTTGAGAAAAGGATAGAGCTTACCTACAATGCTGAAACTAGTAGTTCATTTTCTTCAGGCAATATGGTATATATACTGTAGTCATTTTCCTTACTGATCTTAGAGCTAACAGCATTTTGCACAATCATAGAAAAACCTAGGGATTGGGAATTTCTCCAGTGTTTTCTGAAATATCCAATCCTTGGTGAGAGAAGAGTGATGTAGTTACTATAGGCGGGAAGCCTCTGTTTGCTCAGTGTCTTTGCCCACAAGCTGATTCTGTCACTACTGAATTCTCACTTGTAATTTGAGAAAAGTAAGATGGAGGTGTCATCTACAAATTGGCCTGTCTGGGGCAGCACTTGATCATGTTATCGCTGCCTTGTCCAACTGTGTCAATTTAAGCACACAGAAATAAGATCTTCCTAAGGCATTCAGAATTGGTTCTGTTCAGAGGAACTGCCTCATATAAACTAAATTGGCAAAGAAACTGCTGTATTTATTTGAATGTCAAATTTTCAGTTTACAATAGAAAAATGCTCCATTTCCAGTTAGAAGAATCCAGTTCTGGTTAGGACCATAAGAGTACTTGCTGAGCATGGAGGCAAAGTACAAGGAGAAGATTCTGTGGAGAGTGAAGTCTGATAGGAAAGAGCGTCATTTTTAATTACCAGCTAAATACCATTGCAGTCTTGTTCTTTCCTGGCCTTATGTCAGTTATTCCTTTTCTTGGGAAAACAGTTTTCCTTTAGGTGTGGTTCATGGCATTGGTTGGCCAGCCTTTGCACATCGGCTCAACAGCTCATTTTCCTGAGTCTGCCTCTGGCCAGACATTTGGTGCTCCTGTGCCTCTTTTATTCCTTATTACGAGGCCTACCACTTTTCACTCATTATTACTTCATTTTTTCTCTTAACTGTATTCCTGGGTTACCTTTAGTTTACAGCAGATCATGTACCATTACCTCAAGTACCTGTTCCACTGCTGCTTAGTTACTTAGATTAATAAACACCTCATTTTAAACTACTCTGTGGTGGCTCAAGTACTTGGATTCCTGCAGTCTACATGGAAAAGATGGATTGGGTTCCTGGCTCCTGGCTTTAGCCAACTGTTATAGACTTCTGAAGAGGGAACCAGGAGATGGGAGATCTCTTTATTGGGGCAGACAGACTATAAACCAATAAATATACATCATGTTGGATGGTGATAGAAACTTGAAGAAAAACAAGAAGTAAGGGTAGCATCACTGATGGAGGGAAGGGTGCTTTTCCATAGAGGATAAACAGAGGAGACCTCTGATAAGATGACTTTATTTGAAAGCATGGAAGTGTGTGTATTTATATTTTAAAACCTCAAAGAAATTCAAGCTATAATTGACATAAGAAACAAATGTTTTCATAGCCTGGGATGTGGCATTGGATATGGTTATTTGCATCGAATACCTACACGTCCATTTGAAGAAGGCAAGAAAATCTCTCTTCCAGGACAAATGACTGGTACACCTATTACTCCTCTTAAAGATGGGTTTACGGAGGTAAGATAACTTCCTGATTTAATCTTAAAGTTTCCACCAAAGCAGGCCAAGTGTGTCAGTGTATATGGTAGCAGCATTAACTGAGATAGGGCTAATGATGAATTTGAGGTTCTTGTAAGATATCCACATGGTTAGATATATGAATCAGCATTCCGCTAAACAAATGAAGTCGTTTTAGTTTTCCTATCATTTCTAAGACTTGCTGATGCCCTGGGCAAGAGAGCCTGGTTGGCCTGGCTGAGGCCATGCGTCTCTCCCTTGCTTTGATTGACAGTCCCACTAGCACTGCTAGAAAAGAGTACAGGGCTAGAGATGAAGATTTGAGAATTATCAACAAAGCAAAGGTAATTTAACCCAATGGGTATTGGTAAAAATTGTCTAGGGATTGGGCCTGTGTGGATCAGAGGATTGAGATCAAAATCTTGAAAATCTGCATGGGAAGAAAAAGGGAATTCAACAAAGGAAAGCTGGGAACAAAGCCTCTAGAAAGGGGGCATCATCAGCCCTCAGGGACTGTCGAGAAGTGAGGTGAGAGAAGTGGAGAGAAGTGGAAACACGATGTCCTGGGCGTGGGAGACACGTGGGAGACAGGGTGATGCTTGGCTGGTGTTGTCTTCAGAAACTTGAGAAAGCAGGAAGAGCTCAGAGCCTGAGCAGGCTTGGGGGGTTTTAAATGGTTCTTATCCCAGTATAGTTGAGTCTTATCCTCACAATTAAATAAAAACTGCCCCCAAGGAAATGCTGCTCCTGTAAAGACAGGGCTGCTGCCATTGTCATTTTGGGGCACGCTCGGGCCATCCCTGCTTCTGGAGGAAGTGAAGGGCGGCTACTCACCTCTCCTCACTCTGCATCCCTACCCCACTGATGGCTCATGGCCAGAGCAGTGTAGTTACCTTGTTCCAATTCCAACCACCGTGTCCACTCCCCTCCACCCGACCCAGTGTGTGTGAGCCTCTGGGAAGTCTGAGAAGACCAGAGGGTGCAATGGCTGCTAGGGAAAGGGCCACACTGCAAGTTAGGTTGGAATGTAGCTGAGGCCTCCGGGTCTGGCAGAAGTTGGAGTGCTTAGAAGTAAAAGCACGCATCTGTAGAGTGTAGACTACAGTGTGCCTTATAGACTCCTTTTTGCCCCTGAAAAGTAGAGATCTGGATGCCGCATTCAGTCATTGATAAGAAAAGTTTGAATGGATTCTTCAGGCTGGATATCTTGAGAAACTTCTAAGAAATCTATCATGATATTGAGATTTCCAGCTGTTTCTCTCAGGAGCAATGACAGTTAAAACTAGCTGAGAATTCAGAGAAGAGTGTAGCAGTAGAGTTCAGGGGTTGGGTAAAATGATTTCTGGGTGACTAACAAGTAGTAGACAGTTTCCTGGTGTGGAAGAAGCTAGAGCAGAGTGTGGACTGGGCAAAAAGCCACATGTGCAGACACGGGAAGTGACGGGATGGCAACGTGTGGCTAGGAGTCGGCCCTGGGGATCTGAATCAAGAAGGGCTTTCTGAAAGTGGGCATCGTGGGTACCACATAAAACCTGGCGGCTGCTCTGTGAGCCCAGTGTGCTCCTCCAGGGTGGCTGAGAGCCTGTTTCTCTTTTCTTTTTAAAATGCTGAAGTAATTTTCTTTCTTTTTTATCCCTCCCTTTCCTTGAAAGGTCCAGCTGTCCTCAGTTCATCCCCCATCTTTGTCACCCCCTGGGACCACAGGAATTGAACAGGGTCTCTCTGGACTTTCTGTTAGCTCAACTCCGCCGACCGTCAGCAATGTTCTCAGTACAGGTGTGTAGAAAACGCGCGGTTTCTCAGTTGGCTGTTTGCATGAGCTGTGATAGTTCACGCCGGTGCACCTTGAAAGCTGCATGTGCTGACTGTGGACAGGTTGTGTCTGTGGAAGCTTGGACTCATCACCACTGCATACACCCGGGCCAAAGCTTGAAGCCTTTTTGTGTGTTTCAGACCTTCAGCTTCTCTAGCTTACACAGTTTATAGACAGGACTCTGCTTTAAATTCTTTTAATTGCTCTGTTTACACAACAAATGTTTGCCTGCTTCCTAAGTGATGGGCCCTGCAGATGCAAAAGTGAGCTGGCAAACATGGGTCTGTCTCCCTTCTTTTCTTTATTCCTTGTTCTATCTAGTTTAACCATTTTTGTTTGTTTTAGTGGGTTCTTAAAAAAAGTTTTGCTGAGATATAATTTATATATCTTAGAATTTCACCCAGGGTATACAGTTCAATGACTTTTAGTATATCTGCAGAGTTGTACAACCACCAACTCAGTCACTTTTAGAATGGTTGATTACCCCAAAAGAAGCCCTGTAGCTATTACCATTCACTCTGTTTTCCCCAGACTTCTAGACCTATACACTCACTAATCTACTTTCTGTCTCTCTGGATTTGCCTATCTGGGCATTTTATGTAATATATGTGGTCTTTGTAGCTGACTTCTTTCACTTAGCATGTTTTCAAGGCTGATTTTAATTAATTTCATTTTTCTACTTCAATTATGGGACTTACAGAAATATAAAAATATGTTTTAGGTAATGACATTTTTAGAAAATGGTTTATTGTTTTGAAGTGGTAGTAATCAGTGTGATCTTTTTGGTAAACCCCTCACATTCTGTGTCCCCTCCCTTGATGGAGTTTTGTACAAAGAACCATTATACATACATACACATACATTAAACATGAGTTTTATTGATTTGACATCTTTCTTCTTTCCTTTTCTTCATTAGAATATAAATTTTGAAAATTGTGATTTTTGGTTTTTTCCACCATGTAGTTCTTCAGTGCCTCAATCAGTGTCTGATATATAGTGGATGCTCCCAGTGACTTGAGGGAGTGAAAGCACCAACTGTCCATCCAGCCCCTTCGAGAAGCTGATGAAAGCAAAGAACCCATTTCCCAAAAACCGTCGTACACAATTTTAGGAGCTTCACAGGCCCTATTAAGCCCTCTTGTGGGTCCTGGGTTTAGAATTCCAGGCCTAGAATTAGTTGTTTTTGAGACTGTGAGTGTTTAAGAATGAAAAAAAACTTACATGAAAGATTTTATTAGGAAATAGAGAAAATTTGCCAGTCAATGTAAGCTGCTTTCATTTTCTTAAAACTGAGATTTGAAGCGAAATATATAAAAATAGAACATGGCTGTCATATGTGACCATGTAACAAAGCGCTCAGCATCCAGCAGTTTGGTACAACATAGAGCACACCTCTGATGTTTGAATGAAGCACTCCACTCTGAGGTCTAGTGGAGACTTTCCCCCTCCCTCTGTGTGCATCCCTTGAGTTCTACAGAAAAGTGCATACATGAATACACACAAGACTGCAAATGGTGGATTCGTCCTTTGAGGCTCAATTCATGCTGCCATCATATTTGAGCGCATCTCTGTAAGACAAAACCTAGGATCCGTGTCTAGTAGTGCTATTGTTTCAGCATCAGTAAGCCCTCCGTTTGAGTAGGTGGTAAACATTAATAAGTAGATCTTTATTAGGAAGTTTGAGAAATTCTCAAAACCTAAAATCTGTGTGGAGAAGCCCTATTGAATCGGGGCTGCTGCTTTAAATTTGCAATTCAATGTGCTCCTAAGGGTTGCTTGTGTGCGATTACAGTTAATGAATACCCAGGTGCCCTTCAGCTGTGCGTGGCCGACTTTTAGTTGAATACCTTAGATGCTGTCCCAGAGTTTTAGGAGTATTTATGATGATGATCTCAGGCTAACATCAGTGCGAGTGGAAACGTGGTGGACCTCTGAGAAGGAGCGCAGAAGCCAAGGTCGAAAGGCAGTGGAGACTCAGAAGCCAAGTTGTTCTCTCCCTTGACCATCCGTGTCACTGCCCTCTTTCACAGACCGTCACTCACTGGCTGACAAGACACACAGTTCCCCAGCAGCCGCTGGTGTTTGTGGCCTCTTACTCCAGGAGCCCAGTAGAGTTTGATTACTCAGAATCCTTGTGTCCTATTTTCAAATTTCCAAGACAGTTGTCTCATCCAGCTCTGCTTGGGTCAGGTGTAAGCTTAGCAGGGGGCGGCATTGCACAATCTCCTGCCCTCTTGGCCCAGGCTCTGATTTGGGGCCTAGGACAAAGTTGGAGGATCAGCTATGAAGTGAAGCTGTGGTGAAGTCCGTGGTACAGCCAGGAATTGGGACAAAGATGGTCTCACCATGGAGGGGAGGGGACGGAAGATTCCTAGTATAAAAAGTCTGTTCACTTTGTGTCAACTGAATTTTCTAGTTAAAGAAATCATTGTGCTTTTCCTTTAGGTGTTCCAACAGTTCCGTTATTGCCACCACAAGTAAACCAGTCCCTCACTTCTGTGCCACCGATGAACCCAGCTACTACATTACCAAGTAAGCAGCAGGACTGGAGATGGGTGCAGTATCAGTCTTAGTAATGTTTGCATCTTAAACAACAATGAAAGCATTTTACACCTATGTGGTGACTTTTTATGTCTTTTAATCTCATTTTTTCTCTGCAATAACTTTGTGATGAGTGAAAACAAATGGCAACTCTCTTAATGAACAAGGAAACAAGATACTAGTTACCAGCTAGTTAGCTGCTGAGCCTAAGGCTCCTTATCCCCAGCTCACCACTCCCCCACCCCTAAGCCCTACAATGCAGCATAAACCGGAAATAAGGAGTGTGTAAAAGCCCCTCCGCAGTTAGGGCTTTCTGACAGTTATTGGCGTGAGTAGACCTTATGTCTAGAAAGAGCACACCTTCCTTGGGTCCTCAGTAGTTGTAACATTTCATTTTTGTATATTTCTCTTAATATTCCCTGAAAGACCAAGACTTTATATCCAGCTGATAATGATCAAATGTTATGTGAGTGATCAAATATATGTAAATTGTGAGGGCCTTCGATTGTATGGCTAGAGATGTCATTATGCAGACCTGGTAAGCCATGTGCCAAATGTGGGAGGCCAGCGTGGTAGTGTTGACATGTGAGGGATTTAGGTGACAGGTGTATGTGAGTTCTTTCTGCTACTTTTGCAACTGTAAGCCTGCAGTTATTTCAGAAGGAAAATAGTTCCAGGGAGACTGTAACCCTCAGCCATCAGAGGAAAATTTGGTTCCCTTTGCTGCCATATTTGCTAGAATAAGTCAGCCTCTCCCCGAGAGCAGTCAGGGCATCACGTTCTTGGTGCAGAGCGTCAGGAGTGTTAGTCACTTGGCTTCACTCTGCTGATTGAGCCGGCGAGTCACTTAGCTATAGGAAGAGACGCCAGAGAGTTCTGCGGTTCCTAACCTGCGCATTCAGGGCATTGGGGACTGTCACTCTGAAGTGGATAGCATGTGTTTGGGGTACCCAGGGGTTTCTTTGGCGCAGATGAAGTGATGTGCCTTTGTTCTGTTCTGCCCTCTATGCAGGTCTCATGCCTTTACCAGCCGGACTGCCCAACCTCCCCAGCCTCCCCAACCTCAACCTCCCCGCACCGCACATCCTGCCAGGCGTTGGCTTCCCGGAGCTCTCGAACCCGGGTATGTTGCAGGTCTTCCCCTCCTAGGACTCTCACTAATAAAGAGCTGTGTTCAGGAAGGCCAGTCCTCTAGTTCAGTTTTTTCCAGAAAGGGCAAATTAATTTAACGCTTTTCCCCTGCTTCAAATAAATAGGAATGTTTCTTGCTGAAAAACTTTTTTTAAAAAGATGAAGAATGCTTTTCTGAGTCTCCTCTGCCTGGCTGCCTCTCCCCTTCTGCATGCTTGCTGACAGCTCAGGCACCTCAGGGCCTGCACAGGGTGGCCTGGACGCCAGGCCACCAATTTCTCCTGCTGCTGCTGTGGGAGGCGGCTGCCCCTAGGGCAGAGGTGGGGCCTGTTTTGCATAGCATTGCCCACCTCGCCCATCAACGCTGCAGGTCTGTCCTCGCTGTACCAGGATGTCGAGGTAATTGATTCATACTCCCCATTCTTGACTGTTTCGTAACGCTCACAGTAAGAACTGGAGAGATGCTAGCTGCCGACAGTTAAGATAGCTGGTACTCAGTGTGGCCACGTTCGGCTTTCACACACGGCTGAAAGCGAGGCGGCAGTGACCCACACTCTGCTCCCATGGTTAATGATTCCCCACATGGCCTTCACCTCTGACGGTGAAGTAGTTGGTGCACGCTGTCGCCGACTGTTTCTAGAGTATAACTGGCCCTCTACTTGTCACGCCGTCTGTGTGCACTCGGCAGCCGACTTGGTGTCTAGCGCAGGGGTTTAAAAGGAAGCAGCAGGCAGCTTGAACTGCCATCTGTTGTCTCGATGGCCCGTCCTTTGGTTTGCACTCGTGTTCTTGGCTCTTCCTCTGTCCCTCTCCAGTTTGAGAGGTCCTAAGGGCAGGAGGCTGGCAGCAGCCCACAGCCCGTCCTGAAGCCCTGTATCATAACTTGCCTTTGCTTTGTGCCTTGAGTAACACTCTTTTCCTTTAGTCTGCATTTTACTCATTAGAGTAAACCCGCCTACTTACTACCGGAGGCTGGTAGCTAAGGGGAGGCTAACAGGCTGCATCCCAGCCCCTTGGGTTGCAAGGGAGGGTTGGCTCACACCTCCCTCCTCCGTGGTATGGGGGGGGGGGGCGGGGGCTGTGATTAGCTCACAGCTGGGTGGGGGTGGGGAGGCTCACATCCTCCCCCACATCCAGCTGTATCAGGCCTGGGTGGGCTCCCGGCCATCCTGATTGGGCGATGGGTCTCCCCTGGGGGCCGGCTGAGGTGCTCAGGAACTTGGCCCTGACCACTGCTGTCTCAGGGGTTGTTGAACTCTCATGGCCTCCAAGCAGAGACAGACAAAGGTTGTGAACTGCACTGTCTCTCTCCTTGGCCTCGATTTGTATTGAGATGCAAGTAAGAGTTTGTGACACTGTGGGCTGCTCTTAGTGCCGGGAGGACTTACTGTGTGTGCCGTTTCTGTCCTAGGTCTGCCACCTCTTCCTTCCTTGCCTCCCCGCAACCTAGCTGGCATTGCACCTCTCCCCATGCCATCCGAGTTCCTCCCGTCCTTCCCTTTGGTTCCAGAGGGCCCTTCCGCAGCCAGCTCAGGGGAGCTGCTGTCTTCCCTCCCGCCCACCGGTGACCCGCCCTCCGACCCTGTCACGACTACTGCAAAGGCAGATGTTGCCGCCTCACTCACTGTGGATGGGACACCCCCTGCTTCCAAGGCCCCCACCACTGTTGAGGACAGAGTCAGCGGCTCCACCCCAGCCAGCGAGAAGCCGGTTTCCACGGTCACGGATGCAAATGCTCCTGAGTCACCTTAACTTTGAACCGTTCGTCGGCATTGGCGTGGTGTATTTATTTAACCACGGGAGCGTGTCTGGAAAAGCAGACTGTCATTAATTTCATACTAGTTTGTACCTATCTGTAGGCATCCTGTAAATAACTATAAGGGGAAACTAAGCGAGAGGGCATGGGCTTGGGTCCTGCCAGGTTGGGGTGAGGCTTGTGGCCTGGGGAGGGAAATGGCGGAAAGTGCTTGTATTTTAAACAACCAAAAAGAATTGGGAGGGTGGCCCGCTGCCAGGCTTCCACTGCCGCTGCTGGGGTGTGCGTCTCTGGGGACGGTGATGGCGGGGTGTGCACTAGGTTCCCTGTCCCCTTGCTGCTCCTTCCACGAGAAAATGAAATGTACTCATGCAGCATTTCTTGTATGTTGTAAACCGCTGGCGAGAATGCAGACCACCTCACTAAACTGTAAAAGGAAAAAGATATCTACCTTTTGGTCTCTGTGAGTCACATCTCTATAAAGGTTTACACAAAAATTCCAACTGAAGATGTTTGTTAGAGTTCCACAATGTGCACTATTAATTGAACATCTTTTTACTCAGCCTATACACAGATCCTTGTTTTGAGCTCTCAGAATTACTCAGACAACATTTTGTAACTGCTGCTGTTGCTTTATACGTACACACATGAAATGGCATTTACAAAAGAAATAAAGGGAATGTTGCAGAGTTTTAAACCAGAAGGTGGCACTTTGTGGCTACTTCTAGTTTCGCGCTACTGGGAAAGCATCGATACAGCAATAAATGACAGTAATTTTACTGTTCTTGTGTTGCTCTAAGTCACAGCTTGTCGTTGCCACATGTGCACTTGCTGCTCTCCAGTATGCCCCCCATCTTTTACGTTCTCATGTCTGATGTTTGCTTTCTTAGAAGTTTTCTGAGACATGGTAAGTTAACTGGAACTGATTTATGGAAGGAAATTAAACGCGTCTTCTTTCCTTGTTTTTGAAGTAAGATGAAAGGTTCATGGGTTCTTGGCCAGGGCCAGGTGGGGACGCTCACTTCCTGCCGTGGCGGAGGGTGCCGAGGGACAGCGTCTAACTCGCCTCTGACCAGCCTGCTGGAAAGCCGGCCCCCCACAGCCCAGCGCTTCCCAGCAGGGCCGGCATTGGCCAGCTTCTGGGCTAACTCCATTTCTAGAGCCATACTTGTCCTTAAAGCTAGCGATACAAAGCTCCCATTCTAATCAAAACTTCATCAGTTTACTCTCTTAATATAATTCTAGACTATTTCTTTCAGTTGACTATCTCTTGAAAAGGACCTTATTTATAGACTGTAGCGAAATATAAGCATACATAATTTTTTAATTTTCTAGGACAAGAAAAAGTTGAGAAAGTTACTACTTTCTGAGATATCCTCATATCAAAAAACAAAAACAAATGTTGGGGTCAGCTTTGTAAGGTAGCAAGTAAAGTTGCTGCCTGTGACACCAACATCCCACATAGGCGCTGGTTCAAGTCCCAGCTGCTCTACTTCCGATCCAGCTCCCTGCTAATGGCCCGGGAAAGCAGTAAACGATAGCCCAAGTACTTGGGCCCCTGCCACCCATGTGGGAGAGCCACAAGCCTCTGGCTCCTGGTTTCGGCCTGGCCCCAACCTGGCCAGTGAATAAAAATAAATCTTTAAGAAAATGTTAAGGAGATGCCTTCATGGGAAGCAAGTGGTAATTTTTTAGCTTTACACATGATACTTAAGTGCCCCAAGTGCGGGGGCGGCCAGAGCCAGAACTTTGAGCCGCAAACTCAATCCAGGTTTCTCACCTGGGTGGCGGGAAGCTGTGTTAGACCGAAACTTCCCTGAGGTGGGAAACACTTTAGTATTTCTCTGCTTTCTTCAGAAAAACCAGCGTGGGTCTTTATAGACAACAGTAGGTCCTACCCCGAGCCAGGTTCCAGACAGGGATGTAAAGGTGGTGGCCTCCAACGGAGACAGGGAGTCGCCCGCTGGGCATGGGCTAGTGGAGATGTGGCTCCACACCCAGCCCGGAGGGGGAGGTGCCGGACAGTGGGCAGCCCCTGCGGCACTGTGCGGCCAGGTTCACGGGGAGAGGCAGAGCCCGAAGGTTCAGTCACAACTTCTCAAAGCAGCAGTGGCTTCAACAAGAAAGTTTATTACGGGTAGTCAGCCTGGCCCACCCGGCGGCGGAGGCCTGCGTTCACCCTCTAGTTCTGCTGGGTGTGACCATCAGCCCGAAGGAAAGCTTCGCCCAGTGCTGCGGCGCCCACCCTCTGGCCGCCGCTAGCCGAGGAGGCCGCGAATTGGAGTCTCGAAATGGCTCCGCGCTGCTCCTGGCACTGTCCCTGCAGCGAGGCAGGGTGGAGGGGAGGGGCTGGAAGGGCACTGGGCAGAAGGGAGGGTTTTGGAGGGGTGGAGGGGTGGCATCTGCGGGGGAGGACGGGTCGCGTCTGAGGGAGGCACGGAGGCCCCGGTGGGGAGACCAGGCGCTGCCAGAGGAGCCCACCTGGCGGCCGGACCCCGCCCCGCGGGGCCTTTCCCTCTGCTTCCTGCTCCTGAGAGCCATTCCCAGAGCAAAGGCCGCGGCGGCTCCCGGCTAGGCGGGCAAGGGCAGCCCCTGAAAGCGCTTGCTCGCTGCCGCTGCCCGCGCCTGGGGCCTCGCGGGAGCCGAGGGGGAAGGCTGCGCCGGCCGCCCTGCAGCAGCCGACCCGGGGACTCAGGGACAGTTCCTGCCTCGGTCTCTGGGCTACGGGTATATTCATTTTATTGTAAAATAGCACGCAACCTTTTTCAACGATTTGATTTTCTCTCCCATTGAGTGGCCCTCTTTAGTTACCTTTTAAAGAAGGCTGGGCCTGCCCCTTTAATTATCTGCCCACCGCGCTAGGGTCGGACGGCGCCTGGGGAGCAGCGGCTCCTGGGCTCCTGGAGTCAAGTGTGAGAGCCATTCGCGGAACAGCCATTCGCGGCGCCGCCCACCGACGGGTCTCCTGCGGGTTGGAGCCCCGTCCCCTCGAAGAATGGGCGATTCACGTCTCGGGCAATTATCTGACTACCGGAATAGGCCGCTGAAGGGAAGTGGGACCCAGCCCCAGGCCGGTGCCCGCCTGGGCGCCCCGGGGGAAGGGCGCCAAGGCCGGGACGGTGTGCACCTGCGACGGGGCCCTGCGCAACGAGCGGAAACTAGTTCGCTCCACACAGGTTTCCTCCGAGCCGCCCTGCGCATTTCAAAATGTGAATTAACTGCCAGTATTTGAAAGTCCTGCTGTTTCACAGAGCCGCGGCGCGCTCGGCCTCGCGAGGTGCCACGGGCCGGCCCTCGGCGAGCGAGCGCCCCCTGGCGGCCCGCCCGCGCCGTCCCCGGAGCCGGCGTGCTGGTGTCCTGGTGTGCTGGTGTCCCTGCGGCCGCGGAAGGCCAGGCGGCGCTGGAACGCGGGCTTCCTGCCAGGGAGCGGCGACCCAGGCCCCTCGCTCCTGGGGACCCAGGAACCCCGGTGCCGTGGTGGCCGGCACTCAGACAGTAGCCCGGGGCGAGGAAACAGTTCCCCGGCCAGGGCCTATGGCGGTGATTTCCCTGACGACCGCCGCCTCGGAATTTTGCCAGCTGCGCGCCCTGGGACCCCGGAGCCGGAGCAGGTGTCGCTGGGCCCCCGCGAAGCGCTCGGATGAGGCTGGCAGCGGGCAGGGGTCCTCCCGTTTCTTGTCTGGCGCACTCGCATGTCCCTATTGTCGTTTTTTTTTTTTTTTTTAAAGCACATGTGAATTACTTTTTAATCAGCAAAACCAATAGGATGGCTTCCACCTGGGAGCGGAGGCTCAGCCGAGAGGGAGCCTCGAGCCGCCTTGTGGTCCTGAAGCCTTTGCAGTGGCCGCTGCCCCGCCTGGACGCTGTGCGGGTCGGTGAGGGCCACGGCGGCCGGCCACGCACAAGGCGAGGTCCACACGGGGCGCGCCGCGGCTGAACTACCGCGTGAACGGCAGAAAGTGAGCGCAAACCCCTCGGCGTTCTCAGGGAGCCCTGTAAAGGAAGGACGGGGGGGGGGGGTAGGCTGGAGGAGCTCAGGGCGCCTTCCGATTGTAGTAAATAAGGAGCTTAGGGCCGGCGTCGTGGTGCGGCGGGTTAGGTCCCGGCTGCTCCACTGCCGATGCAGCTCCCTGCTCACGCGCCTGGGAAGGCCGTGGAAGATGGGACCTGCACCCACGTGGGAGACCGGGATGGAGTTCCAGGCTTTGGCCTGGCCCAGCCCTGGCCGTTGTGGGCATTTGGGGAGTGAACTCGGAATGGAAATGTGTTCTCCCCCGCCGCCCCCCCCCCATCTCTCTCCTTCCCTGTTGCTCTGCCTTTCAAATAAATAAGGCATTTGCCAGCTTTGGGCTTTGCCACGGTTTTGTTTTTCTTTTGCTGGAATGACAGCCCAGAAGGAAAAAGAGCATCAAACTTCAGAGACCTTGAAATTCACTTTTTCAGGTTCAGATCTCCGCCGGCAAATAGTCTGTAGCCTGCAGAAAGAGCCGGGAGCAGCAGCCCGGGGCTGCTGAGAGACGCGTGTGCAGCCTCCAGCGCCTGCGGCAAGCCGTGGGGCCCGAGCCCCGAGCCCCGAGCCCCGAGCCCCTCGTGGGCAGCTGAGGCTGGAGCAGCTTCCCGCCATCCCAACCCCACCCTGAGGTCCTGGGCACGCTGATGCTGCCTTATTCCTAAAGAGGTCAGGCGAGGTGTCCTGGAGGGAACATAGAGAGAGAGGGAGAGAGGCTGGGATTGGTGTTACCCAGACTGCGATGCCCAGAGAAGAAAATGGTTTCTGATTTAATACTTATGCACACATTTATTTTAACATTTTTAAAAGTTGCTTTCCATCAAGCTAAAGTAGTTCCCTTTACAAATAAACTGTTGTCGGAAACAGCAACCAGTATGCAGTAGCATTGTGTAAACAGCAGGTGCCAAGCCCCGTGCTCGGGAAGTTTTCCTCTTCGTCCCAGAATGCAGGTGCATATTGTAGCTCAAATTGAGTCTCGGAGGCCTCTAGTTCACACCGTGGGGGAGCTTTAGGGTAGGAGCTGAACCTAGGGAGGGCTGTCTGGTCCCAAGCGTCAGCTCCTCGCTTTGTGGAAACCAAGATGCCTTCCCGCGGCCTCGTGTCCTGCCCTCTGCCCACGCGGAGGGGGCTTAGGGACCAGGAGGGCTCAGCAGCGGGGCCCGCAGTGCGCGCCGCGGGCCACCAGGTGGCGCCGCGAGCCTGGGAATGCCGCGCCGCGCCGGGCGCCGCGGGGTCTCCGGGACGGCCTGGCAGGGCCTCCGGGCGGGGCCGGGGCAGCCCCGAAGGTGGGAGCGCGTTTAGTTGTGTAGGGGGGCTCGGCTTCCCAGCGTCCCCTCCTGCCCAGCCGTTGAGCGGGATGGAGGATGCTGAAGAACCTGGAGCCCCTTTCACAATAAAACAAGAGTGGCAGCCCGCGAGGCTGCTGACTGGAGGACGCTACGCCGTTCGGGGGGTGTGGCGCCCCGCAGCCCCCAGGGAAGCAAGCGGAGCTGTGGGGACGCGGTGGGGTGCGGGTGCTCCCCTCCCCCTCCCTGCCCCCCACTCCCGGCCGGGCCCCCAGACTGGGATCCAGCTGAGAAGCCCGCGGCCCCGCAGGCCTGCGTGGGCAGAGCCCGGGCTAGGTCCCGGCCGCCACCCCCCTCCGCTGGGCGGCGCTTGCTGCCTCCGACCCGGGGCCCGGAGCGCCTGGGGGGCGGCTGCGCTTGGACCCAGGTGTGTCTGACTCCCCAGGCCTCCGCGTGGTAGGAACGGGCCAGCTGCGCTGGGAGGGCGGCCAGGGCCTGGGGTTCGACCGAGCCACGCTGTCCGCTCGCCGGCTCGCCGGCCGGGCCTGCCCCGCGCGCTCCCTCCTGGAGGGGATCCCCCTTAGCCCAGAGGCCGGTTCCGAGGAGCCTGGTGGGGTCTCCGCCTGCGAGGTGGAGGCGGCTGTGGAACGGGCCAGCCGGCGGGTGCGGGTGCGGGAGCCGCTGCAGGCTGCGGGCAGCCAGACCCCGGGCCGATTCCGAGGCCGGCGGCGCTGCGGGTCCGGCCCGTCGGGCGCCCTCGCCCCGTGACTTTCCTGGGAACTTAAAGGAAACGCACGAGTTTGTCCCCGGGGCAGCCCAGAGCCGCGTGGGTGCCCGTGGCCGAGCGTAGGAAGCTCCCCTTCGAGAAGCCTTACCGAGCCCGAGCGTGTGTGGGACAGAGTTTGGGACACGCGGGAGACACCTGCTCAGGAAGTGAGTGCAGGCAGTAAAGGTCTCAAAGGCGACTCCGAGGCCTGGCGGGGCAGAAGCGGTCGGTGAAGCCCCAGGCTGCGTTCGGGGAGCTCCCGCAACGCCACCCGGGCCCCCGCGCCCTGTGTCCAGCCTGCCAAGCACCTGGGCTCGGCGGCCGCTGTCGGGGAGCCGGCCCAGGCGTGGCTCGTGCTGGCCGCAGAGCTTGGCGTGGCCCACGCGCTGCAAACGCAGGCGTCCCGGGGGCTGGGAGTTCGGGTACAGAGGTGCGGCCCTGGGAGAGGCCGCCTAGTGGAGCTGCAGGGAGACCCCAGAAAGAGAGAGCACAGGAGATGGCAGCCGAGGCAGGCCTGGGAAAGCCACGGGCAAGAGCAAGAGCCAGGGAGACGCGCGGGCCTCCATGGAGATTTGCAGGGGTATCAGGCGACCCGGGAGACCTGTAGCAGGGCAGTGCCCGGTGGAGCCGCAGAGACTCCGGGCTGTGAGCCGCTGAGCCCTGGGACTGCTCCGCACCCAGGATGACGGGCATGGAGCCAGAGGATTGGATGTTTGCCCCGCGGGGGTTCTGATGCGTCCCCTCGTTGGCTGTTACCGCTGTTTGGGATGGAAACGAATGCCCTGCGCGCCTCCCACTGCTGTTCCCTGAGATTCGCCGCTTGTCTGTGCTCCGGAGGGCTCATGACTTGCGGCTCAGGTGAGACTTCGGCCTTTTGAATCCACGTGAACTGACTTGAGACCTTGGCCCTGCTGGAGATGGCGTGATCTTGGGTGGTTGTGTTATAATGTGAGGACGTGAGTTTTGGGGAGCAGGGGTGGAAAGCTGTGGATTGGATGTGGGTCCTTTACTCATGTACGTGTTTAACCCCCCCAAGGTCATCCAGGGTGCTGAGAGGGGGGCAGTAATCCAGTGGCGGGAGGGGGGTGTCCATGGGTGGTGCCCTTGGGAGGGAGCTCCTAGGAGGCGGTGGGCCCAACAGCAGCTGTGCTGGGGGGCCCTCCTCTGGCCTTACCTGTGACCGTGAGCCAAACTCATTTCCTAAGTGGCTGGCTTAGAGTGACCAAAAGCCAACACAGCAGCCTACTGCACTGCTTTAAAAAAAAAAATTATTTGAAAGGCAGAGGGAGAGCAAGCAAGCTGGTTCACTCCCCAAATGGCTGCAACAGCCCAGGCTGGGCCAGGCGGAAGCCAGTAGCCTGGAACTCCAGCCAGGTGTCCCGCACAGGTGTGGGGGCTCAAGGACTTGGACCATCGTCTGCTGCTTTCTAGGTAGAACAGCCGGGACTCCAACCAGTGCCCACATAGAGTGGCAGTATTGCAGACGCGGCTTAACCTGCTGTGCCACAACACTGGCCCCCTACACTGCTGATAAAGTAGCAATTCCTTATTCACTGAGCGTGTAAGGGACAGAGGCGCGCAGAGGCAGCACATCAGGGAAGGCTTTCAGGAGGAGCCATCAGGGTCGCGGGAGATGGACAGAGATGGCCAGAACGGAAGGGCGTAGCGGGTGGAGGGGAGGCATCCGCAGACCACCGGTGCTCTCCAACCATGAACAGCGATGGCCGCTGCAGCTGGAGAAGAGGCAGGGCCTTGAATGCCGCGCCCAGGGGCCCAGGCTGTGCTGTCCCAGGGAGCCCATGTTTCGTTTGGCACAGGCGACCTCTTGCTCCTTACAGACACTAGAGGTCTGAAAACCCTCTTTCAACAAGCAGAAGCCTTTAGCAAATGAACACAGGGTAGTCTCAGGGTGGCCTCCGCGGGGCTGGGCTGGACTGCCGCCCCCAGCAGCAGATGCTGGCTGTGGGGCTCAGGTGGGGAAGAGCCACCAGGCGTGGGTATCAGTTGTGGCTTATGGGCCCTCACACGGCACAGGTCTGTGGCTCACAGCAGGCACTGTGCACCTGCTGAGTGAGTGAAGCCCAGGTGAGTGCCGCCTGCAGGTGCGCGCTCTGAGAGAGCAGCAGGCTCGGTGCGTGGATCCCTGGCCATCACCCTCTCCACACCAGGACTGGAGGGAGAGGGGCGTGGTTGGGGGAAGGTTAGAGAATGGAGCCTGGCGGGCTCCCCGCCCCCCCCATGGGGGTCTGAGGGCAGGGGCTGCTCTGCCTCCCACACCCTTCTTTCCTGCACCATGCAGCTGGACCAGATAAGAAACCAAGCTGTAGCAGAATCTGGTCCTCAGAATCCCCGGATGCAGCACAGTTGCCCTTCTGTGAAGAACGAGGTCTCATTCATTAACCTTACAACTAAACACCACCCCCGGAAGTCGGCCGTGGAACTGGAGGCTGTTCTTCCGTGGCTTTGGTCACTCCTGTCACTTCCAAGATTTTAAAATCTCCAAACACAGAAAGTGATCCACTTGCCACTGGAGCAGCCAGGAGGGAGTAAAGGAATGATGAGCGCTGTGTAATCCCGTGGAGCTTTGACACTGTGGGTTTTGGAGTCAGCCAGGCCCGTGGTGCCTCCCAGCTCCTGACCAGCTGTGAGGATTACTTACAACACGAGTGAAGGATCCAGACACCGTTTCTAAAGCCTGCAGGCGGTTTTCCGTGTTTTGACTACATGAGGATACTGCGGTCGGAGTCGTCAGCATGGTCCCTTTAAGTTCCACGCCGGGATGCTGTAACTCCCACCATGGTGGGGGGAGCGCTGTATTGAATACGGTCTGTATCCAGGTCATCCGTGTGCTCTGCAGTTTGGTGTTCAGAGAGCTCTCAAGTTGGACATGATTTTAAAGATTAAAAAAAGCGATCTGCCCACTGGAAGCATAGAGCATGTAAAATTGTATAGCATAAAATGTGTGAACTTTATACATCCATAGCACATAAATAGCAGCAAATTTTAAAAAGCCCCAGCTCTGCCGCTTCACTATTTGAGCAAGCAGCCTCGGCCATCTCAGTTTATTTCCATCTACGTAATGGGCGTAAGAGAGTGTTGTGAGGGACACAAAGCGCAGGTCACGGTCGCATGCTCCGAGTGTTCTGGCGCCCTGCAGCCACCCAGGAAGAGCCTGTCCGTTAGCCCCATCTAACGTGATGATCTTGGGTTACACTAGCGTCATTTTGCTTGGGAGTTTCCATCTGGACTAGTGATTGTTCAGCCAGATGCAGCAACAGGCAGACGACAAGGGCGCTGGGCTGGGGCGGGCTCGCGCCTCGCACCTCCTCCGAGGCCGGCGCTGCCTGGCTGCTGCCTGCAGCCTGTCCACTGTAGAGGATTTCCTCCAGATGAGGGCTTTCCCCACTGCACGCAGCTTGCAAATCTGGCAGAAGCCATGAGCCATGTGCTAGCGACACAGCTGAGACCAGAAAGACCCTTGGTAGATAAAGGTGGGTCCCTGTGTTAAGTAGGTGGAGCAAGAGATGGTAGCTCTCGTGCAGCTATCTGGAGCCTCATGGCTCACCTGTACCATCACGTGCCACCTCTCAGGCCCCTGACAGCCTGCCTCTTGGCTCTCCTCCTCCTGTGGCCACAGGTTCCCGCGAGCGCAGCCCCCTGGGAGCAGTGCCTTGCCGGTGAGTTCCCCCAGGAAACACAGGATGCCTGGCTCGGATTTTTGCATGATGGATGAACTTTTCTTTTAGGGGGTGAATCTGCTACTCAGGTTTATCGTAGCCTATTTAATCCCCCACTTAGATGGGGTGGGGGTAACTTCTATACCACAAATGTTCCACACTCGGAAACACAGAAAAAGTTCTGACACTTTGATGAAGACACCTGGGCTAGGCACAGTAAAAGTTCCGTGGAGAGAACATGGACGCTTCCATTTCTGGCTTTCTCTCAACTAACACCCAGCACTCACTAGTGTGGACAGGGCGCAGGATCCGCCATCAACGTTCCAGCCCACACAGGCCAGGCGTAGGTTCCGCCTTGTAGAGGCCAGGGCCAGCTTCCACTCTGGATTCTGTGGCGATGGCGAATGACCAATGACCGTAGCTGTCCACGTTCCCAGCATGGTTTCATCCAACTCTGTGACAGGCTGAAGGAACCAGTTCTCATGCCGAGATGGGTGCTTTGTGTAACAGTGGGAAAGGGCTTGATGGAATGTTTCTATTACAAGTTCAAAACAAGTCACTGTTGCTACTTCTGTCTTGCAGCACCAGGGCATTAAAGAAATGCAGGAATGCCAGTCGTCTAATGTGGAAGCTGAGAGTTCTCCTAGGGTTATCTTTATATTTTCCAGATTTTGTTTCTGAGTATGACTTTTCCCACAGCTGTGGGGGAGGAGTTGGATTTATACAGTGACTTTCCCCGTGGAAAACAAAACTTGGCTTCAGTTTCTAGTCATTAGCAGCGTTAACCTCTTCTGCATGTGTCATTAGAAAGCCCATTACTTTTTCTTATAAATAAGCCCATTTGCTGTTAAAGGTTACTACTACCTTCCGCGTTAATTAAAAGAAGTGCAAGAAATGCCTCAAACTGCACCTTAACACAGCTCAATTTACCTAAAGGATATCTGACTCTCACAGAGACTACAAAACACATACATCTTTGATGTAGTGAAAAGAAACGAAGGTACTTCAAAAAGTTCATGGAAAATTGAGTAATTTTTGGTGAAGAAACTTTTGAAGTATGCGTATGAGGCATCTTCAAAAAGTTTGTGGTAAACATGCATTATGAAAAAAACTGCATGGATGCCACAATTTTGCCCTGAGGCAACCATCTTTTAACTCCATTCTGCACATTTGGTGAAGTGTGTCTTTGGATAGGAACTCCCCGTCCCTGAGTCACTCGAAGGCAGTGCCGTTCTCATTCTCCAGTGAGGAATGTGAAATGCAAGAAAACGGTGGTCAGCACTGGAAACCAAGAATATAGATTCAAAACTGAGTTCTTAACCTTTTAGTCCACTTGTATGTAGGTAGTTCACTTCAGATGAGGGAAGATTTCCATGTGTTTCGGGCTAATATATAGATAAGGAGAGAGGGGTCTTCCACCCACTGGTTCACTCCCCGACTAGTCGCAATGGCCGGAGCTGTGCCGATCCAGAGCTAGGAGCTTCCTCTTGGTCCTCCACAAGAGTGCAGGGGCCCAAGGGCTCCCACCATCTTCCACTGCTTTCCCAGGCCACAGCAGAGAGCTGGATCGGAAGTGGAGCAGCTGGGACTAGAATCAGCGACCATATGGGATGCCAGCACTGCAGGTGGCGGCTTTACCAGCTATGCCCCAGCGCCAGCCCCCTGCTTAATATATTTCCAATAACTATTCTACCGGTTAAGGCACTTTCTTGGGTTGTGGGGCACGAGATCCTCAGGAGAAGGAGAAAGGAAAGGAAGAGCGGGGGGAGGGGAGAGGTAAATGGAGAGGTGTGGTGTTTTAGGAAATAATGCTGCTTCAAACTGACAGCCAAGTTACATAAATCCTAAAGCTGTGGAAGCATAAACTAAAACCCAGAAACTAGAACACTACTAAGATTTAAAAACGCTGCTAAGAGCATATTTTGACTTAATCTTTAGAGAGAACACTTGAAGGAAAATGATCAGACAGCAAATCTCAGAGCCCACAGTGGGGTTCCAGAACCGGCCTACGTTCTTCTAAAGGTAAGCCTACTGCTGACAAATCCAACAGCCACGTATGCATCTAAATGGACCGTGCAGTTTGCATGTACAGTGTAAAACACATCTACTAACACCTGAGAGTAATGACATAACTGCACTTAATAACTAATGACGACAGCGAAACGACACAGCATATACTCTTTAAATGCTTCACTGCAACTCCACCTGGCTTCAGGCAGGAGGTATCTGTGGAGGTGACGGTCACTGAACTGGAGGAGTTCATTTGTAGAAGGGGATGGCAGAGTGAGGAAACAAACAGTCTTTATTAGAAAACAACCAAGTATCTCCCCAACTTACAAACTCTTAAGAGTGGTTTCTGCGCTCACTCCCAACATGCACACATTGAACAAGAACTCGCACTTCATCTGCAGGAACTGTGCGCTTGACCTGGCCTCAGTAATGGCTCTGGGGAGACCCTGATTTCGCTCAGGAGGTGTCCGAGCCCAAGAGTGCCAGGCCATAGTGACTCTGAAATTAATTAGCGATAGGCACCGATTTCCATTTTGAGGACAATAATTACTCCATTTTGCTCATTAGCCAGCCTGGACCTGCTGGGATACTGGCACGTCACCCAAAACCTACAGCATTTGTTTAGGACTCATGTCTTCGCTCCCACTCACTGGTTCTCCCCCACAGGCCACACAGGCCTCCCAGGTGGGTGACAGCAACCCAACCGCAGCATCACGGCTGCCGCGGCAGGGAGCTGCACCAGGGGTCAGACTTGGATACCGTGAGTGTGGGAGGAGGGGTCTTAACCACTCGGCTAAAGCCAGCCTCACTTGTGTACACTTTTTGAGTACAAAATGTCATCTCAAACCCAGGTCACAGAACAGTGTGATGCTATGGCTTGTTTTCCTCCATGTCTGCATCTGACACTAGCAGGCAGGCATTGATTAGGAAGCAATACGGTGAAGTGGTGATCTAAGTCTACACTATTGATTCAGCCTCAGGTTAGATCTATACATCCACTTTATTCCTCAGCAAAATCTTAAAACTAGGCATTTTCTTTGAATTCAGGACTTTAACAGTTACTTTGAACTTTAGGATTCAGAAAGATGAAAATTCAAACAAAACTAGAAAAATGCGCGGGCAGCACCTAAAGCACTCAAGCACTGCTAACACTTCATTACTGCATCAGTTTTTTTTTTTTTAACAGGATTTCTACCTTAATCTACAGAGGAACAGGTACAGCCCTCAAGCCACTCCTGATAATGCTAAGTGTTACTCACCCAGGATTAGCGTTGATAATGGTTATTAGTATAACTTAACAGCTTGAAACAACATTTTATACTTGTCTTGAAGTATACTTAAAAGAATTTATTCAGCTGATTCTTAAGTAAAGGAGCTAAGACAGTCAATATCCTAAATCTTGAAAGCTCCTTTTGATGTAATTTTCATAGTCTTTACATTTTAACTGTCATTGTTTATTACTGTTTTGGCTACATTCTCTACAATTTCAGCAGCATCTTAGACAATGTGACTATGTACAATGAAAAAACAAAATGGCTTGCAACATCAGAAAGAAAAGCCACAGTTAAACTGTACAATATTAAGGAGCATTGGTGGTGAGTATAGCCTCCTTTTCCCGCAACGTGGACAGCTTACAGGTAAGCATCACAGATATGACGAAGAAAGAAATCCCTAGAGAAGTGAAAAAACAGCATCCTGAAAAAGATTGGTTTCTACCACACAAGGCAGCTGGAAAATGTTCACATTTTAACAAATCTGTACAAACCACAAGAAACTTGTTTATGGGACCATTACCCCACCTTGCTGATAAGAACCTTCTAGAAATGTAGAGTAACCACAAACAATTTATAAATCTAGTATCTATGTGCTCCACAGCCGTAGAACCCAAGAAACTGACCTAAAGAACTCAGTATGTTCAACATGGATCATGTTTACATGCCTTGATTGTTAATGAAAGCCTGCTTTTAATATCTCGATGACGTACAGTCAACTTGCACCTTCAAGGAGCTCATTCAATTTTTTAGCAAAGAAGCAACGTCATTTAGCAGCAATTAAAGCGCCTTCAAGAAGACTTAAAAAAAATACAATATCCAATTAGAAAAGCCATATTTTTAAACATTTGTACAAGAATAAGCTGCTGAAACTTAGTAATTGAAATATGACATCTGTACAGTAATTTACAATAGAATGAGAAGGGAATTTATCATTATCCTGCATAGAACTAGTCTGCATTTGGTTACATACTGTCACTTGTGTTGATGAACAAGGCCTGGTAACAAAAGGAAAAATACCTGTTAACAATTCAAACATGTTGAAAACACTGGAGATGTTACAATTTAGTGAATTCAACTGATTTCCAAACAAGTAGCTAATCTTGTCAAAGGTGTGAAGTATCTAGGAGTAATAGCTCTCCCTTTAATATAATCAGTGGAAAAAAAGGACATGTGATTTTCGAGGTACAACTTGGTAAGAGCCAGAACAGGCAAATGACAAAGCCTAACTTTGTCCAAAGATTCTAAATCTCGCATTCTGTATTATAAAACACAACTGTCACTGTCATTCAGTTCTTACTTTGGTTTCAGCAGGTTAACTGCCGAATGCTGAAGAATGTATCCAGGCACTGTAGTTCTTGGGTTAGAAATATGTCTCATATTTTTTTCCATGTGTTTTTAAATAATGAAAAACTACCCTTCATATTAGAACTCTCTAGTAACAATCAAATGTATTTAAGTATTATAAACGTTATTTACAATGTTCCCCCAAATAAACAAGAAAGCCCATTTCTCTCGTGTCTTAGCGTGGTCTTCCTGTCTCGGTGCAACAGGCCGTCATCCTTCATTCATCATTCACGATCCACTCATACAAATGACGCTCTGAAGAACTTCAGTTCATAAACAGTTCTTAACCATGTCCTGCGTACAAACGAAAACAACACTCAAATGCTCTCAACCTCAAGTGTGCATCTGGAAGCGTTTCAAAGATCTCATGCCAATTTTGGAGGAAAGTCAGTAAGTAATTATGCTGGAAGAAGGGGGCGTCGGGGATGCCGTCAGCCCAGCCATGTGTAAGTTTCCTGAAGAATTTGATCTTCTCATGTGTGGGAGAAGATATGGGTCATTTGCCAGTTGGTGCACATCGAATCGATCTTCTTTTCGGTATGCCAAACAGCGTCTTATAAAGGCCTTAAAAAAAACAATTAAAATATTTTCCCCTGTAAATACCAATCCACTGATTACTACAGAAGGGTTGACATCTTTAAGACAAAGTTGAAGCATTAATTTTTTTTTTTGCAGCAATAAAATTCAGCTTTCTACTTTATAGTCTCAGCTGAATTTATTGCTACAAAGCTGCATTTTATAAAATTCAGAAAAGTTTTTCTAGCATTTCTCTTCTGCTAAATAATCATCCCTCCCTCATGCCATTTTGCTGTCAGTTCAATCTGGCCAAAGGGTTAAGATAACATCTTTAGCAGTATTTTTTCCTAGTGAACATAAAGACAGTCTCTGAAGTGACTGTTGCATTAGGGTGAGGCTGCGTCACTGCAATCTTGAAGAAGCTAAGAGAATGCAATCATTAAGCTCCACAAACCAGTTTTACATACGAAGGGTCTTCAGAAATCATAGAAAATGGGGATTATGAGAAAAACATGAATTTTAGATTTTTGTGCATCAAAATAAGCTCATAATTTAATTCCATTTTCCATCCACTTTCCTTCCTTGACAATGGCTATCAGAAACAATCTTTACTGAAGTAACGCGTACCTTTAGAAGCATACATAAAATGTATGTTAATTGGCAACAGATCAAGGAAAAGAGCTTTATCAGAACAACCTAAGTCTGACTACCCTAACACAGTTGAGTTTTGCTTGTTCTATGCTTATGTAAATGAAGTCTGGCTTATTATTTTTAAAGACTTGCTTTATTTGAAATGCAGAGTGACGGTTTTTTCCTCTCATTGGTACATTCCTCAAATGCCCACAACAGCCAGGAGCTAAGAACTCCGTCTGGGTCTCCTGCCTGAGTAGCAGGAACCCAAGTACTGGAGCCATCACAGCATGAAGTGGCACTTGATGTGGCAGGCATTCCAAGCAGTGGCTTAACCTACTATGCTACAAAGCCTACCTACATGCCTGGCTTGTTTTACTCAGCACTCTGTCTGAGATTAAATTTTTTTTTTGGTGATGGGGGCAACATAAAATTTTCTCAAGGGATAACTGTTTCCCTTTTTTGTAGAAAAATAGGTAAAGTATTATGTACCTCTTTTGCTTTAAAATTAGAAGTTAAATTTCCCTAGCTATTATCATTTTATCGTGGTTAGCTGACCACTATGTATAAAAAATGCCCACGCCAGGTTAGGCAAAGTCCTTGACAAGCGACTTCTTAACGTTCATGGAAAAATGGAATTAGGATAAAATTGGTGGAATCCATGCAGGTATGTTTTAATGCACGTGGAAACCTGATGTCCACCTCTTTTGCCTCCCCGGATTCCAGAACAAATCATCAGCCCACATCCTTGCACTAGCAATTTCTGTTGTATTACTTACTGTGTTACAAACACACTTTGTGAAACTTATTTATATAAATGTAATACCTTGGCTTCACTGCTTACAACTGGCTTTACAGGAAATTGAACTTCTGTGGCTTTTAATATTGTATTTTCTTGAAGAATGTCTTGTTGAGATTGATTGTGACCAAATGGCTTTTAAGAAAGGAAAAAAAGATATTGAGAAATTAATCTCACAAAATATTTAAACAGACATATAGCATCACTGAAGCTCTAAAATCTTGTCCTCAGTTATTTGGAAATAGGTTTGTATTTTCACAAATACAAAATTACAATGGATAGCAGGCAAAGACTATGAAATGCCAACATCGATGAAGCAGAATAATGCTGTGGCAATGTAAGTAAGTAAAGGTAAAAGCAGGAAATTAAGCTTCAAATATATTCTGAATCCATAAAAATAAGAGCTCAGGCCTTGGAAAGCGGAGGCCTGGTCCGCTTTCCCATGCTGTGCACGATGAAAAGTGGAGTGGCACAGGCACTACACGTGTGGCCACCTGTACCTTATACTCTATAAAAAGCAATGAGGAGTGTGGTGCTTCTCCCTGAGGACGCACACACCCCAGGCCACACCGCGAGTGTGCAACGAGGGGGAGACTCTTGTCTTCTGGCACTTTTAATAGTTCATTCTTTTCCTTAAAAACCCACCAGTAGAATGATTCTCATGCACATTTTAGGAGGAAATGCTTTCCTTGGAAGGCTCTGAACTTGCCTTTAAGAGGGGAAAGTACAACTCACCTTCCTTCCATAAAGACACTGAAAGAAGATGACTCCCACCGACCACACGTCAACCTTGTTGGAAATCTTTGGTGGCTCTTTTCCAACTACAAAGCACTCGGGAGGTAAATACCTACAGTTTCGGGGGTAGAAAAGGAAAAGGCACCACTGAAGAGCTTCCAAGGCAGTCTAAGTCTCAGCACAGACGTTTTACCCCCTTGAATCGATGAGGACTCTCACTCAGATTCCAGAGTCAAAACATAGCCACATTAGGACACTAAATAGAAACCCTCTCCAGGCCCGTCAACCTCCACTCAGACGAGGCAGTTCCCTTCTCCAGGCCACATCTGATCATGTGGTTCAACAAGCCGCACAGCACTCACAGCCAACAGGATCTCACATAACCTCGCGTCCAGAATATAAAACCCATCCTCTTCATTAAACAATATACATTTCCAAAATCTACCGCTACCTTCCCCCACCATAAGAACCCACATCAGTTTGTCAAGCAGCTCACTTGCTTGCTGTGTGCCTCTGCCACCCCACGTCCCTGGGTGAGCATCTCTGCCCCTGCAAGTCTCCCCTGCTCCTCCTGTTAGGACACAGGGGTGTGGTGCCTGCCTCGCAGGGCCGGTGAGCAGCTCTGCTCACTGCACTGTTTCAAGTACTAGCAGTGTCTGAGAAAATGCTACTTACACCTCAAAAACTTAGAAAAGCTAAAAATCTTGGAAAGGAGTAATGCAGCTAAATGGGAATCTATTCTATGTAAACCATTCTACACTCACTCGGGAAGCTGAGATGGCAGCAGGATCCTTAAGCCTCTCTGAAGCAAAACCAGTGACCAAAAAGTCACTTGTGATGCGAACGCTCTCCTACCTCCAATATCAAGTAGAAACTCCAAGTTAGATGTATAATTTGTGTAGGTATAGGTGTGACTGAATGACGCACACTATCTCTCCAGGCTAAAAGGTATAAGCTAGAAAAGCAATTGTAGGAACAGATGGCAAAAACATTTGGAAAAGTAAGTCTGCTACTTCTTAGTGAATAATTACATTTGAGACCAGAGAGTGACAGACCAGACTGAGTTTCTTCTACATGATACAAATACATGTAGTTTCTGGGAATGAAAGATAACTCTTTCTTGCACAGCCCCTAACATAAACCTCCGAGCCTCACGCCCTCCTGTAAGAGGGCAGTTTCTTGTGGCGCCCCACATTAGCAAAGGCAGAGTGAAACCCCGGAGACTGCCTGCAGACATTCAGAACGTGGTGCTCGAGCTGTCTTCCCTGGGGGCCACGGTTCTACCAAGATGTAGACTACTGACGGACAATGTTGGTGACTAATGTGAATTATAATTTCACCAATATGGGGGAAAATCTACATTATCTTATCCATATTCCTAGGAAATGCCACAAGCAGAATCTGAAACTTTAAAATCAACTCCTGTTCCTGGAAAATAAAATCTATACAGACCCATGGCATTTTATGGAACTGCTGACTGTGAGCTCAGACAGCCTATGTAAAAACTGTTCTGGAAACACAATCCTGGTTCAGTGAAGCTGGGTATGCTTATTTTTCTTTCATTAAAATTTCATTTCATTTCCTAAGCTAATTTACTCAGAGTAGTCTGAAAATTCATACCAATATAGTTTTGGTCAACACCTAGGTACTCTGAAGGGATGATATCCATTTACATACATACCATTATGTATGAAGTCTTTGAAAATCAGGTCCAAAGACCAAGCATATGCCAAATTTATCCCATCTATGATCAACAAAATATTGTGTCCCACAAAACTCTCGCTATTAAATCCTCTACAGAGAAGGTTTGATGGGTTTGCTTGGAATAACTTAAAATTTCAGTATTTAGATTTGTAGTAGACATGATTCTAACACTGTAGAAGACAAATCCATTAGTTCTCCATCGGAATTTCTGGCTGACAGGTACTCAAGGTACTGGTTAATGTCAAGTTTAGACGCTCTCTAGCTTGCTAATACTTGTGGTTAAGCAAAGACGAGAAAGGAAGACTCCAGCTCAAAGGCTACATGTAAATACTCATAAAAACAATGGCACCAGGTAACTCTTACCAGTAAGTGCCTGCCCCTTGGGAAGTGAGATCCATTCCATCTACACCATAGCTGTCGTCATCCATAATCTTGGACAGCCCAAAATCAGTGATTTTGATTTCTCCACATGCTGTCCCATCCACCAGAAGGATGTTTCCTAAGAATAAAATACAAAGTTTTTAAAGTGACACTGTAAAAAAATATTATCTTTACTATTTTACCTTTGAGAGGTAAATATTTAAAATGTGGTGATGTAATAAATCAACTTTTAATTCTATTAGCAATCCCACTGAAGTTTTAAAAACTAAAAAAGCCATTTTTAAGGTAACTTATGGTTTTTAGAGATTATATGAGTTATTTGATGCATTAATTACCTGGCTTAAGATCATAATGTATAATAGGGGGTTTGATCTCATTGAGATATCTTAGTGCATTCACAATCTGCATTACAATAGATCTAGCTTCCTTCTCAGACATTAATTTGTGTTGCTTCAGATAGAAATCCAAGTCATTGCCTTCACAGTATTCTAACACTGTACAAAATCTGTAACAGAAAAGAAAAAAAATTAGACATAAATGTTATCCAGTAATTCAGAGTCACAATGGAGAATACTCCATTGACCATCATCGGATAGGAAAAGCAGAAGCAAATCCATCATTTCTTCTTATAAATTTAATTTGTAAGACAGAGAAAGAGA
Source organism: Sylvilagus floridanus (assembly GCA_949820135.1). NCBI lineage: Eukaryota > Metazoa > Chordata > Mammalia > Lagomorpha > Leporidae > Sylvilagus > Sylvilagus floridanus. Next base: position 114,071,760 of record OX463236.1, read on the forward strand.
TCTTATATCTACTTGTTTGCTGCCCAAATGCCTGCTAAATAAAGCCAAGAGTCCAGAATTTATTAGGGTCTCCCACATGGGTTCCAGGGACCTTAACTAGTTGAGCCGTCACCTGCTACCTCCTTGGGTGCACATTAGCAGGAAGCCGGAATTGGAAGCAGAACTCGGACTCGGACCCAGGCACTCCAAAACAGGACACGGGCATCCCCAGTGGCATCTTTTTTTTTTGGGGGGGGGATGATGCTTTTTTTTTTTATTTAATAAATATTAATTTACAGAGTACAACTTGTGAATATAGTGGCTTTTTCCCCCATAACCTCCCTCCCACCCGCAACCATCCTATCTCCCACTCCCTCTCCCATCCCATTCTTCAACAAGATTCGTTTTCAATTATCTTTATATACAGATTAACTTAGTATATACTAAGTAAAGATTTCAACAGACTGCACCCACAAAGACACACAAAGTATATAGTACTGTTCGTGTAGTAGTTTTACTGTTAATTCACATAGTACAACACATTAAGGACAGAGATCCTACATGGGGAGCAGGTGCACAGTGACTCCCGTTGATTTAACAATTGACACTCTTATTTACGATGTCAGTAATCACCCACGGCTCTTGTAATGAGCTGCCAAGGCTACGGAAGCCTCTTGAGTTCATCAACTCTGATCTTATTTAAACAAGGCCACAGTCAAAATGGAAGTTCCTTCCTCCCTTCAGAGAAAGGTACCTCCTTCTTTGATGGCTGGTTCTTTCTGCTGGGATCTCACTCACAGAGATCTTTCATTTAGGTCTTTTTTTTTTTTTGCCACAGTCTCTTGGCTTTCCATGCCTGTGAAATTCTCATGGGCTTTTTTTAGCCAGATTCGAATACCTTAAGGGCTGATTCTGAGGCCAGAGTCCCAGCAGCATCTTAATTGTTGCAGCCAGTGCCCACCCCAAATATATCTTTCATGCTTCACTTACGTGTCTGTATCCAAGGAGAAATAATCATAGAGTTTAACTATTCTGGGGTGATCCAGTTCTTTGTGTATTCTATACTCTCTGCAGGCATGTCTACAAGAAGAGAGAGTGTTAATTCTCCACGATCATTCCAAATTCAACTAATAAACCATAAAGTGTTGATATTTACTTGTGGTAGTTTTCTTTTTTCTCATCTCTCCAGCTTTTATTAAGCTGATGGATCTTCACAGCAGCATATCTTTGTTCATAAAGGTCAAAAGCCTGGAATTCAAGGCAAAAAAAAAAGTTATGACCAAAGACCAACTGAGTAGCTGAAGAGACTTCCTAATTTTAGTGATGGCTTTTGCCATAAATATGGAATTAGAATAGACAGTAATTTTTAAAGATCATTTCTACTGAGACTATACACAGCTCACATTATCAGAAATAAGACACAAACTCCATAGTGACAGAAAACCTGAACATAGATTTTCACATTCAAGTTTTATAAATGTCATATATATCAAGATAAAATAATAAAGCAAATATTTGTTTTTAATATGGACCAGCTCCTCTGTCCAGCAGTTCCAGCACGCAGCCAGGAAAACAGATGGCTATAATGCTTCCCAAAAAACTGTTTTTAATGCTTATTATTTTCATCTATTTGAAAGAATGGAGAAAAAAGAGCTCAATCTTCCATCTGCTGGTTTACTCTCCAGATGCCCACAACAGCTGGGGCTGGGCCAGGCCAACACCAGGAGCCAGAATTTCATTCTGGTCTCCCATGTAGGTAGAAGGGGCCCAAACACTTGAGCCATCATCTGCTGCCTCCTGAGATACATATTAGCAGGGAGCTGGATCACAAGTGGAAGAACTGGGACTCCAAATGGCTCAATATGGGCTTTTGTGCCACAATGCCCACCCAAGTAATGCTTTTTTTGGAGGGTTGGATAAGCCTTTTGAAAGATATTTTCCTGGGGCCAGCGCCGTGGCACAGTGGAGCAGTGGGTTAACGCCCTGGCCTGAAGCACTGGCATCCCATATGGGCGCTGGTTCTAGTCCCGGCTGCTCTTCTTCCAATCCAGCTCTCTGCTATGGCCTGGGAGAGGAGTGGAGGATGGCCCAGGTCCTTGGGCCCCTGCGCCTGCGTGGGAGACCTAGAAGAAGCTCCTGGCTCCTGGCTTGGGATCAGCGCAGCTTTGGCTGTTGCAGCCATTTGGGGAGTGAACCAGCGGACAGAAGACCTCTCTCTCGTCTCTATCTCTCCCTGTAACTCTACCTCTCAAATAAATAAATAAATCTCCAAAAAAAGAAAAAAAGATATTTTCCTAGCAACCACCAACCCCCAACTTCTTTCACTTTTGAAAATTAAGTTCCTAACAATTTTCCAGCTGTTGAAAAAAAATTCTGCATTGTTATTATGAAACTAACAAACCCAAACACAGAAGAGTATAATACACTCTTATGAACTCACCATCCAGTTTCAAAAATTATAAATGTTTTGTCCTTATTTTATTTACTTCCTACTACCCATGCTTCTATCAGCCCTGGGATTATTTTTAAAACAAATCTCACTCACAAATTTTCCAACGTCTCTAAGAGATAATAAAGCCTAAAGGAAAAAGCCATTATCACACCAAACTACATCCATAATTTCTTAATCTCATCTCATACCCAACCTGTCTCCAAATTTCCCTGGTTATCTCAAAGGATTAATCCTGAATGCCATTAGATTTAACCCACTGTGATTTAGATAAAAAAGTGCCCCTTTAAAAACTTAAAGGCTTACATATTTAGTGAAAGAAATCTCCAATCTCCACTGTTCCCCCCCATCAATTTAACCTAAAGCGACTGCTTTGCTACAGAATTATAAAAGCATGCAGTCAGACATGATATAGGATGCAGTAGTTAAGAATATTATCTCTGGAGTCAAATGAACTTATCAGCTGGCTGCCTCCATGCTAAGAGACATGTCTCTTGAGTCTCAGTCTTACTGAGTTATGGTTGCTAAGAGGATTAAATGGAGTAAAGCATAAAAAAGTGTTCAGAATTAATACATGCCTCATAGTAAATACCCAATAAAGATTAGCTAATTACTTTTACTATTAGTAGCTGTTAAATTTAAAGAAACAGAATTTTATAAAGTAGTATTTAGGACAAAAAGCAAAGGAGCTTAATAAGGATAAAATTCATAGGCAATCACAAAGCACAACCAAAGGAGAAATCTAAGTATATTCCTAACAAAAAGTTACCATAAGTGTATACAGGTTATAGTAAATTATGTACAATGCATTTTTCTCCCAACATTAGTTAAGAATGGCTGGCTTTTTCCAAAAAAGACTGTATTACTATCTGTAATCCAATAGTAATCATCAGCAACTGGTTCAAAACCTTCTACCCTAATGTAAGATGAAAGTTCTTCTTCCTTGACTTATAACTTGTTTTTTTTATTTCCCAATGCAATGGGCAATCATGAAAAGGGTTGAAAAGAAATGTTACTAACCTTTAGGTGGGTATAAAGTTCAAGCCGGCATGTTTTCTGATTTCTACATAAAAAAGTCCTACCCACCTCCAGGGCTACAAACAGCTCAAGTAGAGGCAGCAACAGAGGGCAGTCCCGAAAGCCTGGGACAGGCATAAGCTCAGCAACTTTGCAGTGAGCCGATGCTAACTATAATTTTGGTGACTCTTAGATCCAAATTAGTTTTTTAAAAATTTATTTATTTATTTGAAAAGCAGAGTTACAGAGAGGCAGAAGCAGAGAGAGAGAGAGAGAGAGAGAGAGAGAAAGAGAGAAAGAGAAAGAGAGAAAGAGAAAGAAAGAGAGAGAGAGAGAGAGAGAGAGGTCCTCCATCCACTGGTTCACTCCCTAGATGGCCACAATGCCCGAAGCCACACTGATCTGAAGCCAGGAGCCAGGAGCTTCTTCCAGGTCTCCCAGGGGTGCAGGGGCCCAGGGATTTGGGCAATCTTCTACTGCTCTCCCAGGCCATAGCAGAGAGCTGGATTGTAAGTGGAGCAGCTAAGACCTGAACAGCACCCATATGGGATGCTGGCACTGCAGGCGGCAGCTTTTACCCACTACACCACAGCACCGGCTCCCAAATTAGTTTGAAATCCAAGGTGGATGATCGTATTTTTCCCTACCTTGTGGTATTTAAGCTAACTTCCAACACTAAGTGCCTCAGATGAACTAAATCAGAACAACAGGAATTGGAAGAGCTCAAAGATCACTCTTGAGGAGAGGAGGCCCTGTGATGCCTATTGCTTGTCTAAGTTAACAAAACAAAAATAGTTCATGGTTGAACCAAGATAAGAATTGAAGTTCTCTGAATCCAAATCTCATCATTGTCCCCAGAATTAGAACTAGAAACCAGTAAGTCAGAAAGGCACATTCCTTGGTGAACTGAATCAAGATTTCCAATAATTTTATTAATTTATATTACTAAGCTTCAATGTACTTGTGATAGTTCAATTAATCATTATAGTGGCCCTATAAGATAGAAACTGATATTAGTACAAGGATACAGTGAAGCAGAGGTTTAAGTAATATGCCCAAGTTTATACACAGTTATGATTTAAACCCAGTTGTCTGGCTTTAGAATCGAAGCTCTTAACCACTAACTACACAGATATATAATGAAGCACAGAGCATAGGAAATTTACTACGGGGGGGAGGGGGTTGGAGGAAGGTCTTCTGGAACAGCAGTTAACAGGCCAGCAGGATACCCACGTCTCATATTAGAGTGCCGGGTGTGAGTCCCAGCTCTGCTTCCAATTCCTGCTGTCTGCTAATATGCATACTGGCAGGTGTCAGGTGATGGCAACCGGGTTCCTGCCACACCTGAGAGAACTGGACTCAGTTCCAGTCTCCTGGCTTTGGTCTTGCCCAGCCTTGGCAGTTGCAGGATTTGGGAAGTCAATCAGTGGATGAGAGATCTCTCAAATAAAAAAAAAAATTAACACTCAACAAATATTTAAAAAATAAAAGGCATACCAGATCTGATATAAGGGTATGGAGAAGCGGGGGAAGCCTTCTGGAGAAAAGAGAAGCTAAGGTGAGAGGATGACCATCAATATGACTTCATCCTAACCGAGAGCACATGACAAGTCACTGGGGCCATACAGGCAGGGATGACCAGACTGCCTTTCAACAAAGCTCATCCAGCTGGAACACACAAAATGAACTGGATAAATGCAATGCCCATCGATCAGCTCGGAGGCTGGAGAGGAAGGCTTACGTAAGCAGAGAGGAGAGAGGCGATGGCTGGGTTTAGAAGAGCTTAGTAACATTCACAATAACAGGCAGCAGAGATGTGTAATATGTTGGGGGAAGGGAACTGAGGGGAAGCAGGAGTGAAGGAAGAGTTCTGGTGCTTTGCAAGGGACTAACTTGGCAGATGAAGGGCAATGCCACACTGCATTAGGAAGCAGTGTCAGAAGATGGGGTCTGAGAAGAGGAAGGTGATACTTCCATTTCAAACAGGAGTTTCCAGTGCCTTCAAAACACCCAGAGGAAGTGAATTAGTCATGTACAAAAACAGGAATGGAGCTCACAAAGAAAGTGTGAGACACACACACACACACAGACTGCAAAAAGTTCTGTGGAAAAATGGACTAAAAGATAAGTTCATTTTGGTGCAAAAAATTCTTAAAACCATGTATACAAGGGAGTCTTCAAAAAGTTCATGGAAAATGAGCATTATGAAACAAAAAACTGCATGATTTCCAAAATTTCTGCGCCAAAATAAACTTAGGTTTTCATGCTATTTTTCTATAAACTTTTTGAAGTACCTGTGTGTGTTAATCTGGTGTGGAATCAAACAGATGGCAAGTCAGTTAATCAGAGCGGATTACAAAAAGCTTCTAAAAGGAGAAGACAGAATAAGAGACTTCAAGATACAATGCAGAGTAAAAGAAAGAAGGTATAAACAGTGAACATAATGAGTAAAAAGCAATGGCTTTAAAAATAGGTAGGAATTTGGGTAAATTCTGATCACATTAAGGCTGCAGGTATGTTTAAATTAAAGGGTACAATCAATGACTCTATAATTTACTGTTTTAAATGGTTACCTGCCCATCTTGATTCAGAAGGTTGTTATTATTGGAACTTGATTGGCTAATGGTGAGCAGGTACCTAATATCAAAGGGACTGTGCAGGTGCAAACACTGTCTTTAGAGATAAGAGAGCATAAGTCACAACAGACTCTTTTTTGTAGTAAGAATGAGGACATAACTCCAGTCATAAAATCAGTGGACAAAAGAGAAGTATTTTGTAACCATACACTCCTATATCATTGCTACTGCAGTGTGAAGAACAGAATAAATTTAAATTTGTATTACCTTGTATACTTCACTGAAGCCACCTCTACCAAGCAAATGAAGTAATAAATATCTCTCGTTTAACGTTGGGTGATCTTTGAACCTTAGGGTTAGGAGAAAAAAGCAAGCACATTAAAAATAAGAAAAAAATTTCTTCAAAGTTTCATTATCTTTTTTAATTCCTAGGTATTTCTCAGCTATTGTTATGTTAATTTAAAAAAAAATTCTGTTCAGTACTTCTTTTCATTATCCACTAATTTATCTGAAGGTCTACCATTTATCTTAAGGCTTTTGCACTCACAAAGCTTCTCTATTCTAGCTGACTATTCAGGTTCAATGATCATAAAAACCTTCTATCACTGTATTGCCAGGAGCTTTATGAAGTACCTTATCTACTCAGCAGGAATCACCACTCTTAGAAAAGCACACTTTTGTACTGGGAATTATGGTTAATCAAGGTTTTATAGTATTGACATGTGATTAAAAATAATTATATTTATGAATTGGTACCCATCATGAAATCTTCTGGTCTTTGGGCTTCTATAAAATAAAACCTAAATCGCCAATTTAAAGCGTAAAGATTTGGGGCCAACAGTGTGGCAAAGCAGGACCGTGTGCTGTGCTGACATCCCTTATGGGTGCCAGTTTATGTAGCAGCTGCTCCGCTTTGCATCTAGCTCCTGGCTAATGCAGCAGGGAAAAGCAGTGGGCCCCTGCACCCCTATGGGAGACCGGAAGAAGCTCCTGGCTCCAGCTTGGCCATTGTGGCCATTTGGGGAGTAAACCAGCAGATAGATCTTTCAGTCTTTCAAAAAATAATAATAAAATAATAAATATGTTTTTAAACTTTAAATCACTCAGACAACAATATTATTTACTATTTAACTTACTATATATTATATATTAAGCATTTACATGTGGTAAATCATTTAATTCTCAACCAGCCCCTGAAGTGGGCCTGATGCACAGAGAGGTCAAGTGATGTGCTTAGCAGAAAAATGTAGTCTCAAAATGTACATTCTCCAAATTTTGAAAAAGGCCAACAAGGACCAGTGCCGTGGTGTAGTAGGTTAAGCCTCCTCCTGTGGCACCAGCAACCCACGTGGGCGCTGGTTCTAGTCTCGGCTGCTCCACTTCCCATCCAGCTCTCTGCTAGGGCCTGGGAAAGCAGTGGAAGACGGCCCAGGTCCTTGGGCTTCTGCACCCACGTGCAAGACCCAGATGAAAGTCCTGGCTTCAGGTTGGCCACAGCTCTGCCACTGTGGCCATTTGGGGAGTGAACCAGTGGATAGAAGACCTCTCTCTCTGTCTCTCCCTGTCTCTAGCTCTGCTTCTCAAGTAAATAAGTAAATCTTAAAAATAAAATAAAATTAAACAAAGGGGCCAGTGCTGTGGTGTAGCAGGTAAAGCTGCCACCTGCAGTGCTGGCATCCCATATGGGTGCTGGTTTGAGTCCTGGCTGCTCCATTTCCGTTCCAGCTCTCTGCTATGGCATGGGAAGGCAGCAGAAGATGGCCCAAGTCCTTGGGCCCCTGCACCCACATGGGAGACCCAGAAGAAGCTCCTGGCTCCTGGCTTCAGATCAGCACAGCACCAGCTATTGCCGCCATCTGGGGAGTGAACCAGCAGATGGAAGACTTCTCTCTCTCTCTGCTTCTCCTCTCTTTCAAATAAATTTAAAAAAATCTCTAATAAAAAAATAAAAAGGCCAACAATAGCTTCATAATTCTAGATGTAAATACATTATTATTTTATTCAAAATTAACTGAATTTAGGTTTGAGAAGCACTCTGATATGGAACGTAAGCATCTTAATCAGTGTTTTCACATCTCGGCCAAATGCCCACCCCTCCGCTACGGTCTTAGGGGACTGTGTAAAGCTGTTCCACTTTAACCATATTTTAGTCACAGCCACAAAGCCTAAACAGAATTTTCAGAATAGTAAATTTAAAACTAAGCTTTGGCCGGCGCCACAGCTCACTAGGCTAATCCTCCACCTGGGGTGCCAGCACCCCAGGTTCTAGTCCTGGTTGGGGCGTTGGTTCTGTCCCAGTTGCTCCTCTTCCAGTCCAGCTCTCTGCTGTGGCCCGGGAAGGCAGTGGGGCATGGCCAAAGTGCATGGGCCCTGCACCCGTGTGGGAGACCAGGAAGAAGCACCTGGCTCCTGACTTTGGACTGGCGCAATGCGCTGGCCGTGGCGGCCATTTGAGGGGTGAACCAACGGAAGGAAGACCTTTCTGTCTCTAACTCTGCCTGTCAAAATAAATAAATAAAAATAAATTAAAAAAAAAAGCTAAGCTTTGTCCCGCCTGCCTTTATTAGAACTGTAACCTGAGAGAATTTAAGCTATCCATTAGTTCTATTTCTATTAGCTCATTCACCTTGCAAAATGGAGTGTTCTGTATATTTATGAACTACAAATACATCAGTTAGGCCTCCTTCTAAGCAAGATACATTTCACAACACAAATCGGCCACTTCCAATTTATCTACACACACAGATTTGAAAAGCAGAGCAACGGTGGTAGAGAGGACAGAGAGACAATAGGAGATCATCCATCAGCTGGTTCACTCCCCAAATGGACACAACAGCAAGGGCTGGGCTAGGCAAAAGCCAGAAGCCAGAAAACTTCATCCTGGTCTCCCACATGGGGGGCAGGGGCCCAAGTACTTGGGCAATCATCATCTGCCTTCCCAGGTATATTAGTGGGGTGCTGGACTGGAAACAGAACAGCCAGAACTCGAATTGGCACTCAGTATAAATGCCAGTGTCACAAGCGGCAGCTTACCTGGCTGCACCACATCAGCCCATTATTTCAAATTTATAGCTTGTAACCCATGGAGCTTCAAATAATGTAATTAGTTAAAAAGTCTACATAGATACCTTTACATTGATTAAATATAAGTGGTACCTTGCTTAATCTTCTTGCTCCCATAGGGATCTTAAAAATTCCTTTAACATGAACCATCTACAGCGCTCATTTTGATAACAAGCGATTAAGAGCAAAGACGGTAACATGTACTTTTCTGTTTCTTCGAAAATTCTTGCATCATGCTGGATATTTGGCTTAGTTGGAATACCTTCTTCACTAACGTAACGGTAACTTTGGTATTCAGTCAACAAATACTTATTTTTTTAAAAATATATTTTATTTATTTATTTGACAGAGTTACAGACAGTGAGAGACAGAAAGAAAGGTCTTCCTTCCATTGGTTCACCCCTCAAACGGCTGCAATAGCCAGAGCTGCGCTGATCCGAAGCCAGGAGCCAGAAGCTTCATCCTGGTCACCCCAGTGGGTGCAAGGGCCCAAGCACTTGGGCCATCTTCTACTGCTATCCCAGGCCATAGCAGAGAGCTGGACTGGATGAGGAGCAACCAGGACTAGAAACCATCACCCATATGGGATGCCGGTGCTGCAGGTGGAGGATTAACCCAGTGCACCACAGCGATGGCCCCAAACACTTATTTAGTGCTTACCACATGCCAGCCACTGGTGTAGGGTGGGAATACAGTAAGAACAGCACTAAGTCCCTGCTCTCCTGAAGCTTACATGCTAACAGAAAAGAAGTAACTGCAGTATGAACTTGCAATTCTAGATGGCGATACATACGATGGCAGATGCCACGATACAGGAAGGGGCACTGAAGGGAGGAATGAGGTATAGCAGATTCTGTTCTGTCAGTGTGGTTTAAGCATAGCCTCTCCAGTGAGCACTGGGGTGAAACAAGGAGCCACCCAGGTGTTTACAAGCATAACACAGGTGAACTAGGTGGCAAGCACAAATGCCTTGAGATGGGACACTGGCATGTCTGAGGCATCTGGGGACAGCTCCCACAAGCCCTTCAAAGCCACGGGAAGGACTTGGGATCTCTTCCTGTGTGGGAAGCACCCCTCACGATGAACTGTTACATTTCTGCTCTCTCTGCTGGGAAGGATATGGATAGGCTGACTTTTATCAAATAAAACTGTGAAATACAAATAATGACTTACTGTGAATTATCTTCATTGTTTATTCTTTTGAGCTCTCGTATGTGAAGATTTCTGACTCTTTCCAAACGTTCAAGTTCTGCCTGGATTTCTGCCTCTTCCTGAAAATGAAGAGAGGGGACTATAACAAGCTCAATTTATTTGTGATATAAAAAGGTATTTTTACCCATGCCTCAATTTTTTAATAGTGATGGGAAAAAGAGTGTAATACCACTGTGTTAAAAAAGACCAAAGCACTCTTTTCAATGCCTGAAAGAGGGAAAGAAGGAAGGCAAAGCCCATTTCAAGAAATCAACTTCCACATAAATACCTATACCTAATGAGCTGCTGAGTTTTATTCTGTATGACATACAAGAAATACATTTTTATGATGTCCATGCTGAAAGTGACTAAGGTAGCCTGGAATTCAGTTATAACACAAAATGAGCTGAAAATGTACTTCTGGTCCATCCAAATTTTAATTTCAGAGGAATAATTTACTAGTACCAAACAAATGAAATGAAAATATTTTAAAATAGCTTTAAAGTATTTAAAAGAGGAAGAGAGAAGAAAACTCTAATCATCCCTAGACCTCACATTTGAACTATAAATACAAACACATATACAAAGTCTGACCACTCACTGTGGAGACAACACACTGTAATTGTTAAGGGACAATAAAACCAAAAACTTAGGTCCTCAGTCATGAGAACAGATACAAACAAACCCCAAAGTTACTTCAATCATTAAATATAAAAATTTTAATGTTTTTCATGTCTTAAAGTACATAATTTTGAGAATATTTTTTAACCTCGATACCAAAATAAGCAAACATCATATCTCTCTCTCTCACTCACACACATACACACATACCCCATTCTACTGTCAATAAATCTGAAAATTAATGGATGGATAAAAATATACCAAATTATAAGGGGATGTTTTTGAATATTTTGAATAGATATTTGTTGAGTAAATAAACACAGATTATGCTGGCCTAAGTGAAAATTATAAATCTAGATCACATGCAGTAGATTCCTTCTGAATACCACATTTAAGTATTTCATCATTTCTTTAGCTCCTTGGTGTCTTTTCTTTTCATAACTTATAGTGGCAATAGGAAAATCTATTACCTCCAAAAAATTAAGCATTTTGAAATTACTTTGGCAAGTGTTAATATTGTATTTCATAGAGGTATAAACTCTTATTGTACTCATCCCTAAGTCTTAAATTGAAAGGAACAGTTTAAATGTTATGAAGAAAAACAAAATAGAATCCTCACAGATTTAAAAAACAAAATCTAAGAAGACAGGCTGTATTGATCCTTGATCAATTATTGTTATTTTTACTATTTTTTTTTTTGACAGGCAGAGTGGACAGTGAGAGACAGAGAGAGAAAGGTCTTCCTTTGCCGTTGGTTCACCCTCCAATGGCTGTTGCAGCCAGTGCGCTGCAGCCAGCGCACCGTGCTGATCCAAAGCCAGGAGCCAGGTGCTTTTCCTGGTCTCCCATGGGGTGCAGGGCTCAAGCACTTGGGCCATCCTCTACTGCACTTCCTGGCCACAGCAGAGAGCTGGCCTGGAAGAGGGGCAACTGGGACAGAATCCAGCGCCCCAACTGGACTAGAACCCGGTGTGCAGGCGCCACAAGGCGGAAGATTAGCCTAGTGAGCCGCAGCGCTGGCCTATTTTTACTATTTTAAAATGAAACTTAATCATTATTTGATGCAATGATATTTAATGTAAAATGGGCACTAAGATGATAAATAGAAGACTTTAAAATAAATTTAAATAAAAATAAATCTTCTAGAATTTGGGGGACTTTTCTAAAATAGATACATTAAATAAACTGTCTTAAGTTTCTCATTTAATACAGTTTTAGTCACAAATATTTCTAACCTTAATGAAGAAAGAAGGTGAAATTTAATAATAAAAGATTAATGACAAGGACACAAATTTGAACATTTTGAAGCAATGAACTCAAAATTAAGACTAGCTGTCTTAATTTAGTTATCATATAAAATAAACTTTGTATGGCATATAGGAATGTCCAGGAATAACAAAGAATCCAAATCCTTCCACACAAAGTATCTAAAAAGCAGGAACCTTCCTTTTCATATGGCTTTAAAATCTGCCATTTATTAGACACTCACAACTGGGAAGCTACTGAAAATTTGGCAGGCTGGCAAAAGATTAAATAATATGACAAAAATTATAAAAGTCTATTAAAATACCAGCTGAAATATTTAACTTTTTTTGGACATTTTGACATGGAGATACTATTTCAACAGTGAATTCAAAGAAGGTAAAATTTATTGAGTTACCTACGGTTCAACTACACTGGTGCCAGCACCATGGCACAGCAGGTTAAGCTGTTACTTGAAACACTTGCTCACATATGGGTGCCAGTTTGTGTCCTGGCTGCTCCACTTCCGATACAGCTCCTTGCTAACACACATGGGAAAGCAGCCAAAGATGGCCCAAGTGCTTGGGCCCCTGCCCCAACGTGGGCAACTGGATGGAGTTCCAAGCTCCTGGCTTCACAGCCTCGCCCAGACCCAGCTGTTGTAGCCATCTGGGGAGTGAACCAGCAGACAGAAGACCTCTCACTCGCTCGCTCTCTGCCTGTGTTTCCCTCTCTTATAACTTTGCCTTTCCAATAAATAATTTTTTTTAAAAAAAATCAAGATTCAAGTACACTGCTGATGTATATAATTGAAATTCTTCTAAAATCTTCAGATGTCTATACAGTGGTAGTAATCAGTATCACAAAATAAATACTTATAAAAGAAAGTAATGTGAATGCTTCAGTAATTAAAGCAAGCTTTTTCCTTCTATAAAATGTAACAAAAATGTCAGGAAAAAAAATGCTCCAAAAGGAAAGCTTAGGCACTCTTCATTCAGTCTTTGTTAAGTTTTTGTTTTTTGGAAAAAAACATTGTTAAGTCTTTGTTAAGTCATAAAGTCACTGTTAGGTTTTTGTTTTTTGGAAAAAAAAGCAGCAAAAAAGTCTAGATTCTATATGCATAAGAGGAAATATCAAGGGAAAAACCTAGAACCAAAATTTATATATAGACAGACGTATCTATATATTCATCATAGCGAAATATATTTACATATCCCATCGTGCAACTGAAGAAGACTTCATATGTCTTGAACCTGCAAGGTCACCCTGTAGCTTCAAATAATTTTTCCCAAATTCTAATGACTGAATGTGTGTATTCTACCCCGAATGCACATATACTGAAGCTTGAATACCCCCAATATAATGACATCTGGAGATGGGGTGTTTGAGAGGTAACTAGTGTTAGTTTAGATCACAACGATGGGGCTCGCTCTCGTGGTGGAACCAGCAGCTTCCCAAGAGGAGATTCCTCCATTCCCTCAGAAGCACAGAGGAAAGGCTATGTACAGACAAAGTGAGAACAGGGCAAGAAGGCAGCCAGCTGCCAAGAGTGAAGACAGCCCTCACCAGAAACCAAACCTTCTCAGACTTTGATACTGGAGATCTGGACCCCAAACTGTGAGGAAACTCATTTGTGCTGTGTAAGTCACCTGCTCTGGTCCTTGTTGTGGCAGCCTGGGCAGACTAATAAGACACTCTCAGGTGAATTTTAGAGCACTATCTAGTACCTTCATAGAAGAGAAAGGGGCAAGGCCCAGTTTGGTCTAACCTTACAGTCTAGAATGCAGTAGTTTTATCTTTGCGATGGATTATTTGCAAGAGCCATCCTGTAGGCTACTTTAGAATAGGCTATCCTTGCTTTTCTTTTGTATTAACACCTCGAGCTCCACTCAGCATCAACCTTTTTCAAAGGGTTTGGGAAGCAAGGATGATAGGGGCTCACAACTGACCTGAATTCATCACAGAATGGAATACTCACACTCATGGCCAGGCTTGGCCCGATCAGTAGAATAAAAGAGAAAAATCCAACCAGCTAAATTTTGCATAATAAGAATATCAAGTTTCATCCTGGACCCATCCACTAGCTGAGCAGTTAATTAAATCAGAGAAGACATAGGAAAAAAAGACAAGCATCATTTCTGGAAATGAACTGTTCTCTGCAGGCAACAGAAATGCAGAAGGGACAGGATGAGTACAGATTGTTTTAAAGAGGGAGGTTTGGTGATCAAATACACAAAAAAAGGACATGGCTTTTTTGGGTTTAAACAAAAATATGTGACAATGGACAACAGTTCATTCTATAGCTGTCTGAATGGTATCTTAATATAAACTCTAATATTTTGAATTTAAGTAATAAAAAAAGCCAAATCATTCATGTATACAACAGATCTCAACATTGCCTCATTGTTTAAGTAACCTACAGAAAATACCTCAACATTTTTGATTTTTAGAAATTTATATGAAAAACTAAATCCCACAGCAACTTGACCAGAAGCTTCTCCCTCACCATATCTTGAGCACAGAAATGCTTTCCATTTATAATCAAAGTCTCTTCTAGCAATTTAACATACCGTTGGCTCAACTTCTAAGCTGAAAATAGAGCAACATAAAAGTTCTATAAAATTTCAGGTGAAAACAAATAGGTGGAAGCAGGCATTTGGCCATACTTGAGTGTCTGGGTTCAATACCCAGCTCAGGCTCCTGATTCCAGTTTCCTGCTCAGGCAACAGAGATGACTTATATAGGTGGGTCCCTGCCACCCACATAGGAGACTAAGATTGAGTTCCTGGCTCCCTGCTATGGCCCAGCCCAACTCCTGCCATTGTGTATATCCGGGGAGTGAACCCATGGATGGGAGCTATTTCTGCCTCTCAAAACCAAAAACTGCAGAGATTTTAAGTATTTTTAAGCATGTCTCAAAATGGGTATCTTTCAAAAGGCAATTATTAAAAGAAAGATGGAGGGGCTGGCATTGTGGTGTGGCAGGTGAAGCCACCACCTACAATGCCAGCGTCCCATATGGGCACCAGTTCAGGTCCCTGCCACCCATGCGGGAGACCTGGGTGAAATCTCCTGGTTCCTGGCTTTGGCCTGGCCCAGCACCAGTTGTTGTGGCCATTTCGTACTGAACCAGTAGTTGGAATCTCTCTCTCTCCGCCTCTCTCTGTAACTCTAACTTCCAAATTAAATCTTTAAAAAAAATTTTAATAAGATGGAATGTGTACGCATTAATGCTTTATAATATATATAATGCTGGCCGGCGCCGTGGCTCAACAGGCTAATCCTCCGCCTTGCAGCGCTGGCACACCGGGTTCTAGTCCCGGTTGGGGCACTGGATTCTATCCTGGTTGCCCCTCTTCCAGGCCAGCTCTCTGCTGTGGCCCAGGAGTGCAGTGGAGGATGGCCCAAGTGCTTGGGCCCTGCACCCCATGGGAGACCAGGAGAAGCACCTGGCTCCTGCCTTCAGATCAGTGCGGTGCGCCAGCCGCGGCGGCCATTGGAGGGTGAACCAACAGCAAAAGGAAGACCTTTCTCTCTGTCTCTCTCTCTCACTGTCCACTCTGCCTGTCAAAAATAATATATATATATATATAATGCTTTAAGTTATAAAATGCATAGTCACATATAAAACCAATATTTTCCTTTCCCACACTGCATTTCCTTCTTTTCTCAGGGAAAAAAGAGAGATGGCAGTTAACAAATGCATCAATATATACAGTGAAAACTCGAACTAGGAATGACCATTAAAATAAGCATGGTCTGGAGCCAGTGTTGTGTAGGTAAAGCTGCCACTTGCAACGCCAGCAAGCACCCTGTATAAGCACAGGTTCATGTCCTGGCTGTCCCACTTCTGATCTAGCTCCCTGCTGATGCTCCTGGGAAAGCAGTGGAAGATGCCCAAGTGCTTGGGTCCTAGTACCCATATGGGAGACCCTAATGAAGCTCCTGGCTTTGGCCTGGCCCAGCCCTGGCCATTGTGCCCATTTGAGGAGTAAACCAGCGGGTGGATGATCTCTGTCTCTTCTTTTCTCTGTGACTCTGACTTTTAAGTAAATGAGTGAGTGAATGAATACATGTACCTATGTATGTATGTATGTATGTATGTTTTGATTGTCAGTTTTTCTATTCAATTTAAACCAAACCAAACACTAAAAACCTACCTTCTGAGCAGCAAATAAATCTAAGAATTCAAGTGATCCGCAAAATTTAAATATTTAGCATATTTGAAAAAAAATCGTAATTGTTGCATTATGGGGGTGAAATTCTTTAAATAAAAGGTGCTAACACCAAGTCCTAGCTCATACAAGAGCACTTTAAAAATTCTATGGAAGGGGCCAGCATTATGGCACAGCAGGTTAAGCTGCCACTTGCAACTCCAGCATTCAGTATGTCCTATCCATTCTGGGAGTGAACCAGAAGATGGAAGATTTCCCTCTCTCTCTCTCTCTCTCTCTCTCCTTTTTCCTCCCCCTTTTCTATTTACTATGCCTTTCAAATATATGCACAAATCTTTAAATAAAAAAAATGGAATTAAAATGTAAGTGGACTGTGGTATAGAAATTTTGAAATCCATGCATGCAAGTACAGGTGCAATGTTCTAGTACATTATACTGTGGCCCTCCTCTCAGCTTTCTGCTTTGTTTTACTCTTCCTCAGGATGCTGATGGATTCCACAAATTTTCCAAGTATGGAACAATTAGACTTTCTATCCAATAATGAATAGACCCTAGTTTTCTATACTCTCATTATAGATACACGAATAAATAGTATGGTTTACAGTTCTAACTGGGAGGGCCCAATGGCCAAGCAACTATCTTTTTTGTGAACAAAGATTCTAAATTGACAAAACTCAAGCCAACAGCCAACAAGAATTCTAAGATTCCTTCCAAAATGTGTTTAATTCCACTGCCTATAACAACAGGGTTAATATTAAACACTACAAAAGCAAAACTCCTTTTACCTCTAAATTTTCACTTTGGTAACTAAACATTATTTACTACCAAGTTAAGGTGTATGAAAATCAGAGCCAGGGAATGTCTGTAGGTCCATATGGAGTAGGAGATCAGAACATAAACAGAGCACCTTCCCAGCAGCAGCTCCTTCCAAGCTCCCTCAGCATGATCATCCTTTATAAACCACTACTCATGTTCCATGAAAAGTGGTAGTAAGAACAAATGTCAAGTACAGAATTCCAGCATTCTTCTTGGCATCTTTCTTGCCCACACACACCAAGAACCTTGTAGCATTCTTCATGATTTTTTTCTAGTATAAGTACATTTTCACCAGAATTCTACTGAAAACTACTGCCTATACAAGTAACGTCTTGTATTATGTTACACAGAAACATAATGTACAATGTGGTTGGCTCTAATTGAGAGAATTCCCAGATATCTTCTGGTCATGGTCATAAAGGTGAACATCTAGATTTACAGATTAAGCCTTCCAGCATTATATTGCTCATTATTTTCATTCAAATGTAAAGTGACAAGAAATGTCACATATGCAAACTTATTTTCTGTGATCATACAAAGGGTCTGATAAATTGGATGATAATGGCATTCTAGAAAGGAAGACCAAAGGGGACATCAAACTTCAAGAATATTTGGGGGTCAATTCACCTAAAACCAACGCCCTGTATTCTCCTCCACTGTTCAAAAGGCTTGCAGACAATCCATTGTCTTCCATTTCAACTAGTTGCATGGTCCACTGTGAAGGAGTGAGAAAAGAGCTGTGTACTTGTTCTTGACCTGTAAAGATTTCATCATGGAAGATTAATACTGATGCTGCTGCTGCCTGTTACTGGTTGTTTCTCTTTGCAGGTGCCAATATCGGTCAGAGAACAGGATTTCAGTGGCAGAGTTGTTGCTATACTGTTATCTCTTCAGAACGGAGGCACAAGGAGAGATGAATGCCACATCGCAAGGAGCAAAGGAGAGAGAGAGAAAGAAATGGTGTCAGGTGGCATGTTGGATGTGATTTTTGTTTTAGTAGAGATTGAGATGACTGTAAACTGTTTAGCTGATTCCTTCGGTCTGCAAAGATACATTTGTGTTGGTGCTGATGGTTCTTGACTAATCCTGTTTCAATTACAAATTGGTTATATTTTTCCAATAAAATCTCTGGCACTTATATTCGGGGCTTATAAATCAAATAAACACACTCTCACATACACATACCAAAACACACACAATAAAGTCAATTCCTGCTTCACTATTTAATATTCCATACTGAGCTATCAAACTTTCTTTCTTTTGTTATTCTAGAGAGAGAGACAGAGAGAAAGGTCTTCCTTCAGTTGGTTCACCCCTCAAATGGCTGCTACCGCTGGTGCGCTGTGCTGATCCAAAGCCAGGAGCCAGGTGCTTCCTCCTGATCTCCCATGTGGGTGCAGGGCCCAAAGACTCTGGCCATCCTCTACTGCCTTCCCGGGCCACAGCAGAGAGTTGGACTGGAAGAGGAGCAACCAGGACTAGAACCCAGGATGCCGGCACCACAGGCGGAGGAATAGACTAATGAGCCACGGCGCCGGCCTATCAAACTTTCAATATGCATCTTTCCAACTAATCAAACATTTAAAATCAAGAAGATGAAATTTAAAGACTAGAAAATAAGAGCAACACATATTCACATGCTGTTCCAATTACAAACTTAAGTAGCAGTGTCAAGACATACAGGTTATTGGTCCTAATAACTTTCAAAATTAATATTTCCTCATCAGTTTGAAGTATTACAGTTCATAAATTGTGTCCTTTGATTAAAAAAAAAAAAAAAAGCGGCCAGCACCGTGGTGTAGCAGGAAAAGCCACTGAGTGCCAGCATCCCATATGAGTGCTAGTTTGAGTCCCAGCTGCTCTACTTTCAGCTCCCTGATAGTGTACCTGGGAAATCAGCAGAAGTGGCCCAAGTCCTTGGACCCCGCACCCACATGGGAGACCTGGAAGAAGCTCCAGGCTCCTGGCTTTGGGTCGGCCCAGCTCTGGCCATTGCAGCCATTTGGGGAGTGAACCACAGGATGGAAAACCTCTCTCTCCCTCTCTGCCTCTCAAACAAATCAATCTTAAAAAAAAAAAAAAATAGAACGACTACAGAAAGAACTTTTAACAAGGAAGTGACTTTTTCATTTTAGTTATGTGTGTTCATTTACTAACAATCCTTGAAAACACACCCAGTTTTCAACTCTAGAATAATGATCCGACTGTAAAAACACCCAGCAAAGCTCCTTTACAAAGATAAACTGTTTTTTCTACAATCAAAATGTATCAAATGTTACTAAAACAGGACCAATCATAAGAGCAAACTGGCAAAGGATCTACTAGTTTCCTTAAACCCAGACCCCACATGGGTGTGCACAGGTACATAAAATAAGATCATTAGTTTTACTTTATAGGAATAACTTCTGAGATAGCAATTATTCTCCTTGTAATTAAAAACTTTTAATAAGTGATAACTAGGGAAGACCACATAATTAACCGCTAACAAAAAGGTTACAATTTCTTTATGAAGTAGTTTCATAATAATTTATGAAACTCCATATTTTACTATTTAATTCTATTCTGTGAAATCTTAAATCTTCAAAACTTATTAAAATAATTACTTGAGAGTATTTACACTTTTTCTAAAAAGTGTTTTCTCCAGTATATTTAAAAATAAGAGGCCGGCACCACGGCTCAATAGGCTAATCCTCCACCTGCTGCGCTGGCACCCCGGGTTCTAGCCCCGGTCAGGGCACCAGATTCTGTCCCGGTTGCTCTGTTTTCAGTCTAGCTCTCTACTGTGGTCCGGGAAGGCAGTGGAGGATGGCCCAGGTCCTTGGGCCCTGCATTCGCATGGGAGACCAGGAGAAGCGCCTGGCTCCTGGCTTCGGATCAGTGTGGTGCGCCAGCTGCAGCGGCCATTGTGGGGTGAACCAACGGAAAAAAGACCTTTCTCTCTGTCTCTCTCTTTCACTGTCCACTCTGCCTGTCAAAAAAAGAGTGAAAATTAGGGGCCGCATTTGGCATTTGTAGTGGTTTATCCCATATTGGAGTGCCTGTGTTTGAGTCCTGGTCCATCTCTACACCCCAGGAAGTAGCCAGCAATGGCTCAATTAGTCAGGTAACTTGCCACCAAAACGAGAGACCTGGACTAAGTTCCTGACTCCTGGCTTTGACCTCACCTAGCCCTGGCTGTCATAGGCATGTAATAGTGAACCGCACAGTGAAATATACTAGCAAATAATAAAGAAACATTCTAGCTGGTAAAACAGTCACTAACATAATTCCCAAGGACAGGAAGAAAAAGAATGTATACATCCAAAACAATTAACTTAAAACTATTCTCTTATGTGGAATGAAATGAAATTAACATGCTTCAAAAAAAAAGCAAAAACTTAAGGAAAAGCCAACACTTCCACTAATCTAACAAAGACGCAATAAAAGCTACAAGTGAGCTAATTCTTACAAAGAATCAACTTGCTATTCATCTACAACAAAAGATTTCTAGGAATAACGCATATGGACGTAGGCAATAAATAGCAGTGCGAAAAGCCAAGCCCTGGCTTTGTCCCTTACTAGCTGCGTTCCCTCAAACAAAGCACATCCAGGAGATGGTGGCATTCAAAATGCTGAAATTAATGTTCACTCAAAACTGGTCACAACCTCAAAGTCTATATAAAAAATAGTATATAATTGTCTTAAAATGGGAGTTTGAATCATGCCTGAATCAGGCCTGGTGTGGATGTAATCATGGAGTGAATGAGTTAGTAATGATTGCATAAACTGATAAAAATTAAAACCATAAATATTAGATAAAAAGAACTGTTTGATATAATAGGGAAAAAATGATGCTGCACAAAGCCCCAAGTTTGCATTTACTTTTTGGTGGTGATAAGAAATATCTTATTTGCTTTAGCTATGAACTTAATTTTGGAGGTTTCTGTTGAGTCTCATTCCTCATTCTATTATACTTTAACAACTTTCTAAACTTACAAGGTAGCATAGGAAGTGGTCTGAACAGGTTTTATTCAATGGTAAATATGCTTTTTCATATTTTATCTGGCCTACCCACTTAAGATTATTATGAAATACATGTCATAATTAGCTACTTCAAGAAAATGCAAATAGGCCTTCTATTCTCATATATCCATGTGATTTATGAATGAATTTTTATTTTTCAGTGTTAACAAATTTAATATAATAATTCTGCTTAACATGGACAGTTCATTAAGGGGAAAGTGTGCAAGCAAGTCATCCTTGCTAATAACGCATGAGTATGCCATGTTCCCAACCTCAACCCTGATAATCAGATGTACATACCACAGGCTATTTCCCGTGCAGCTCACAACGGACATCGCCTATTCACAGATCAGACTGGATTCAGCCTGTGGTAGAAGCTATATACTTACAAGCTGGGATACAATTCATGTCAGCTTTTAAAAAAGCCAGGAGCACAGGAAGCTGATAAGACTGCAGTGGTAAGTAACATCTTTTCTCAATTCAAACCTGTCCTGAGTGTTAACAATCTGTCCAATCTCTTTTTCAGAAAATAGAACAACCTATTTTTGATGACTCATTTTCCAACTGTGTTTTAGAGTGCCAAATAAATTCTTTTTAATACATCTAATTTCCTGCTTTTTATTTTTTAATTGTACAACTCAAGAAACAATCCAGTTATAAGCAGGCAGCTGCTGGTTATCTGTGCTTTAGGTGACATGACTTGCTCAACTTCGCTCTCTGTATGTACTAATAGCAGCTTTCTTTATAATGCGTTCTTTCCAACCAAAATAGTTTCTCAGAAGGAAATGTGAGTATTCAAGACCTAGGAGCATCTTTCAGCATTATTAGTTCATTCACTCCTCCCAATTATTCCATGATGGAGGTCAAAGAAAAGATGTATTATAAATTGGTTAACAAGAAGATAAAGCTAGAATCTAAGATTGCTTAGTCAACCTGGTAGCAGCTGGGGGAAAAAAAAAAAGGAAAAAAAAGATTATGGAAGAGAGACAATTATTAGAAAGAATGAATAAGTATGAAAAATATAGAAGTCCAACACTGGGAAAGAGGATAAAATGGAAGTTAGAAGAAAAGGTGCAGTATTCTAGAACAGTTTACAAATGTTGATATAATACCTAAACATGGAACTATACCACACTTTAGAAAGTAGAAGTGCTTTTCATAGAAACCAAACATTTTCAAAGTACCTAGAAAGCTTTAAAACTAATCAACCATAATCTACTAAAGCAAAAACAAACCCTCCTTTGAAGCCTTTTCAAATTATTTTTGACATACACATACCCAATTCCTAATTCAACTGTTTTATAATTTCAGATTTTATAAAAGTCTAATAGAATAGGTGATACATGTAAAATACCATCATCAGAGTAATTTAAAATTTGCTTTTGTATGTGAAAATAACCTTGCAGTTAAAATTCCAAGTACAGTTGGTGTCAGTGTCACTAAGTATGTACGGAGTATCCTCTTTACACCAGAAGCTGGTTAGAAATCACTGCTAAATCTTTATCCGGGCCATGAAGCATGTATCCCTGTGATTCTTTATCCAAATAGCTTAGGTGGGCACAGAAATTCTTGTGACTCATTATATACCAAAAATTCTCTTTGTATACACTACTTTATAGTCCTATTATTATTACAGAATTATTATAGTTCTATAGCTCCCGCTGTATTAAAGAAATACTGAAGCTGTTCAAAGAATAGAAAAAATACCCAACAATTTCAAAATGACAGAACAGAAGGGCTGAAACACAAATCAAACTAAATTACTTCAAATCCACCATCTGAGTAGTTTAGGCTGGAGCTTTCTAAGCAGTGACACAGATACATATGGCACAGCAAAGGACACTAATCAAATTTTTATATACTTAGAAAATTACTTTTTTCTTTTCTCTGTTAGTATTATTACCTGGCAGGGGTCCCCTGCATACTGATAATTCTCAACAAGTAACTAGTATGTAACTGACAGCAGCTATCTGGTCTCTCTGTCCTTTCTCACTCTGCCCTGGAGAAATGACTTCAGACTCTGTCCTCAATTAACTCCCTAATTCATCTTAGCTATAATTCAATCTAATAAAAAAAAATTCTTAAATAGCCTTACAAGACAAAAGCAGACTAAAAAACTGTGGTCAGAGAATAAGAATTTTACATCTGCCAGGAGCTTCATTTTGAGGGAAAAGTCTATTTTTGTTATTATTACTTCTTTGAAATGGTTTGAATTAAAATTAAGACCTGTAAAAACAATGGATTATTTACAATCTCAGCATTTACAAACAAGAACAAAGTTACACATTATAAAAATGTACTACAATGACACACAGCAACATTTCTTTCAATAAATTATGCCATTTTGTATTATTACTGATTAGGCTTTTTAAATGTTCCCACGTACATATTTTAATTGAAACATTTAACCAAGCATACAACAAATTAAAAGTTAAGCCAAAGAAATGCTTACTATTTGTTTATAATTGTTATTTCAATTTATTATGAAACCTGACAAAAACAGCACATAATTTTACAATTCATCTTCAAAATGAAGCATTTATTACCAACAGGTACTACCTAGAATACTAAGGACCCTGTACATCTGGCTAGGGATCATTCCTAGATAAGCCTATGTCACATCTCAGTATTTTTAATTTGCCACATGGTTAAGGACTGCTATTTGAATATATTCAATATAAAAATGCAATTTCAATGCATCTGTTTTTGTTTGAGGCTTTAAATTTGGGACCTCTCTCTATCAAAGTTTGACTTCTTCAATAGGAGACTAAAAACATAACTCTCCACAAACTCTGGTAACAAATCAAACTAAAAACCCACATCATATGTGTCACATACCTTTTTGAGATGTCCTAGTCTAAGTTTGAAAATTTCTTCCTGTTCATGATATTCTGCCAAAGTCAACCTGTCAAGAGTGAAATTTTAATTCTACACATTGAGATCAATACTTACTATGTTAAACAACTAGCAAATTAATCATGTTAAACAACTAGCAAATTAATCAAATGTAAATATTAAAATGCTGACAACTTCCAGCCCAAAACATATAAGCCAAATGTTCTTTATGATAATCTTCAGACTACATTTAACAGCTATAGCAGAAAAAATGAACTAATTTAAATATTTAATGAGTACCACACATCAAGCAATATTCTAGGACTTGGCTTCTAAGGATACCCTGGAAAAACAAGACAATTCCTGCCTACATTTCAATTGGACTTTACAGTGGGGATAAGGAGGTAGAAAAGAAACCATTTGATGAAGAAATAACTCTGAGTAACAGCAAGTGGTGGGACAAAAATAAAAAGTGATATGATAGTGAATAGCTGTATTATGGTAATTTGGACTAGAGGTGACACTGATGGAAACATCCAAAAGACAACAGGGAATCAGTCCAGTTGGGCACTGGTTCTAAAAAAAGGAAGAGGGAGAGAACTTAAATTCTTACACAGTTGAGCACCTCTAATCTGAAAATTCAGGTTTTTATTTGTATTTTTATCCAAGAGGCACAGAGAAACAGGAGAAGGGTGAGGAGGCAGACAAAGAGTTCCCATTTACTTGCTCCAAAGTCTGAAACTTTTGGAGTGCTGACATACTGCCCCAAGTGGTCTTGATTTCACATATGAAGATCTCACGCGATAGGTTCAAGAAAAAACACAGGCACACTAAAAACACTGTATAAAATTACCAGCTGGCTATGTGTAACAGATGCTGGTTAAACAAATCTAAGTAAACTTTGTGTTTAGATTTAGGTCCTATCCCAAAAGATACCACATTATGTATATGAAAATATTCCACAATCCAAAATCTGAAGCACTTTTGGTTCTAAGCATTTTGGGTAAGAGATGCTCAACTTGTATTTCAAACTATTAAAAAAAAAGAGAGAGAGAGACACAAGACTTCAAATATTGTTAAATGCTTTATGGCTATTCTATTATTAGTTTTAAATTTTTTATATAACTTTCAAAGAGAATTGACTTAATGTATGTATGACCATAGCAAGACTTATACATTATATAGCATTTTCTAAGAAAAAATTATGTGCCAGCATTGCGGCACAGGTGGTGAGGCTACCACCTGCAACGCCAGCATCGCCTATGGGTACCAAGTCAAGTCCTAGCTGATCCACTTCTGATCCAGCTCCCTGCTAAGGGCCTGGAAAAGAGGTGGAGGATGGCCTAAGTCCTTGGGCCTCTGCATCCATAAGGGAGACCTGGAAGAAGCTCCTGGCTTTGGCCTGGCCCAGCCACAGCTATTGTGGTCATCTGCAGAGTGAACCAGAAGACGTAATATCTCACTTTCTCTCTGTCTTTCCCTCTAACCCTGACTTTCAAATAAATGAATAAATCTTTTTTTTTTTTTTAAATGATTCTGTATTCAGATAAAGGAAAAAAAAAGTTAGGGCTGGCGTTGTGGCAGCGGGTTAAGCCACTGCCTGTGATGTCAGCACCCCATAAGGGTGCCTGTTCGTGTCATGGTTGCTGCACTTCTAATCCAGCTCCCAGTAAAAGCATCTGGGAAAGCAGCAGAAGATGGCCCACGTGCTTGGGCCCCTATACCAGGATGGAGTTACAGACTCCTGGCTCTGGCCTTGCTTAACCTTGGCTGTTGAGGACATTTGGGGTCTGAGCTAGTGGTTGTAAGATCTCTCTCTCTCTCCCTTGCTCGCTTGCTCTCTGTAACTCTGCCTTTCAAATAAATACTTTTAAAAAATGAATCCATAACAAGAACAACAAATCCTTCATACCTCAATTTTGAAAGAATTTTATCTATCACAGTCAAGTAATCATATGTTAGTTTACTTCTGTGTTCTAAGGCTATTGGCTTAAGCTCCTAACTCAGGTGTGATTTATTTATGCTTGGTTCAGGTCTCAACAACACTTTATTCAAAGGAAACAAACAAGAAATTTAGTTAGTGTTCCACTAAAAACATCTTAAGAGTTAAAAAAATATTTGGGCCGGCGCCGTGGCTCAACAGGCTAATCCTCCGCCTTGTGGCGCTGGCACACCGGGTTCTAGTCCTGGTTGGGGCACCGGATTCTGTCCCGGTTGCCCCTCTTCCAGGCCAGCCCTCTGCTGTGGCCCGGGAGTGCAGTGGAGGATGGCCCAAGTGCTTGGGCCCCGCACCCCATGGGAGACCAGGAAAAGCACCTGGCACCTGGCTCCTGCCATCGGATGAGCGTGGTGCACCGGCCGCAGCGCGCCGACCGCGGCAGCCATTGGAGGGTGAACCAACGGCAAAGGAAGACCTTTCTCTCTGTCTCTCTCTCTCTCACTGTCCACTCTGTCAAAAAAATTTTTTTTGAAATTAAATTTCTCTACCAAATATTAGTATACCACAGCTACAAGATTTTATTATAATGAATACAGCAATAGTTGGCGGCAGAGGTTTCTTGTAGTACAATTAGAGAATTAAATGTTACAGTGTAAATGCGGATGGGTTAAGAGAGGGAAAAAGACTTCAGAGGGAGTGGTGAAAGTAAAAGAAAATGAAGTTTGGAAACTAAAATTGAAAATATCTCAACTAACGTAATAAAGGAAACCTATGGAAAACAGAAATTAGTTTCTGGATTTACTTACATGCCACTGGAATGGCAATTTTAATTAATTCATTTACTTGCATAACAGTATAATTTTCTATTTTTAAAGTGTAGTTTTGAAAAACAACAAAAGATTGCTAAAGAAATTTTAAATGACCTAATTAAATAGAAAGACATCCTATATTCATGGACTAAAAGATCTGATACTGTCAAAAGGACAACAACCTAAAAATCCACTGTAACTCTTATCAAAATTCTTAAAACTTGGACCTTTTTACTGAAACAGAAAAGCTGATTCTCAAATCTATAGGGAACTGCACAGGAGTCTTAAGTAGAAAACAGTGTTAGAGGACTCATCATCCAATTTCAAAACTTACTGTACTATGCTAATCAAAACAGTGTGGCACTGCTATCAGAATACACTTCCATATCAAAGGAATAGAGTCCAGAGACAGATCCAAAAATGCCTGCCAATTAATTGCATTTTGAGAAGGCATCAAGACTACTTAATGGGGAAACAACACTCTCTTCAATGGTGCTGGGACAAATTGAGAACCATGTGCACCCACCTCACTGTATGCACAAAAACGACCCAAAAATG
Organism: Sylvilagus floridanus; assembly: GCA_949820135.1. Taxonomy (NCBI): domain Eukaryota; kingdom Metazoa; phylum Chordata; class Mammalia; order Lagomorpha; family Leporidae; genus Sylvilagus; species Sylvilagus floridanus. The sequence goes on from OX463236.1 coordinate 114,099,032, forward strand.
GACCAGTGCCTAAATCTGAGAACTAAGATTATAAAATGATTAAAAGATACTATGGGGGTAACTCTTCATGATCATATTCAGCAATGGAGTCTTGGATTTCACACCAAAAGCACAAGCAATAGCAACAAAAACTGATCAAGTGAACTTCTTAAGAACTAAAAACTTTTGTACATCAAAGGACATTATCAAGAATGTAAAAGACAACTTACAAAATGGGAGAAAATATCTGTGTATCATGTATCACAAACATTAGGACCCAGAATACATGCCAACTCTTACAACTGATAGCAAAAAGCCAAAATAGTCCAGAATTTTAAAATGAGCAAAGGAAACTTTCTAAAAGATTTCCAGATCAACAATCAAAATAAAAGATCTGTAATATCATCAGGGAAATGCAATTAGAATCACAATAAGCCAACACTTTGTACATGCTACAGTGGTAATGATTTTTAGAAAGGGAAAATAAAAAGTAATGCCAAAGATGTAGAGAAATAGGACATTGCTGGTGGGAATGTGAACCGATGCTGGCATGGAAAATGGTGATAAAACAGTTAACAAGTTAAACACAGAATTACCACATGAACGTGAAACACCACACCTAGATATACACCCAAAGGAACAACTGTGGTAGGCAGAACACTATCTCCCCAAAATGTCACATCCCAATAACCTATTTGGAAGCTGTGAATAGTATTTTACAAGGCAAAGGGTTAAAAAGGGATTAAGGCTGCTCATCAGCTGACTTCAAGGCAGGTAACTAACTTGAGTAATAGAACTCTGAGTATACAAAGCAAAAAAAAAAAAAAAAAGCTGCATTTCACATACAGGAAACTGGGGAAAGGCACAGAAGAAATAACATCTGAACCTGATTAGAAAGAACAGCAGGGGGACGTCAGGAAGAATCAGCACGGACAGGTGCAGAGCACTGCACACGGTGACACAAAAGTACAGCACAGAAATATTCAAGCAAAAATAGAAATGAATGCATTCTGTAGACTAAGGAAGATATCTACTGCCTGAGTTTTCATCACAGATAAATGGTGAAATTTATTTGAGGTTTTTTATCAAAGATTTGGCATCTATTAAGATGATCATACGAATTTTAAGTAGAAAATCATAATGATTTTTCTAATGTTAAACCAATCTTGCATATTCAAAATAAACCCAACTTGGTCTTGATAAATTATCATTCTTTTTTTTTTTGACAAGCAGAGTTAGACAGTGAGAGGGAGAGACAGAGAGAAAAGTCTCTTTTTTCCGTTGGTTCACCCCCCAAATGGCCGCTACAGCTGGTGCGCTGCGCCGATCCGAAGCCAGGAGCCAGGTGCCTCCTCCTGGTCTCCCATGCAGGTGCAGGGCCCAAGCACTTGGGTCATCCTCCACTGCCTTCCCAGGCCACAGCAGAGAGCTGGACTGGAAGAGGAGCAACCAGGACTAGAATCCGGCACCCCGACAAGCACTAGAACCCGGGGTGCCGGGCCGCAGGCAGAGGATTAGCCTAGTGAGCCGCGGCACTGGCCAATATATTATCATTCTTATGTATTACATACTGTATTTGTGTTAATACTTTAAGATCTGGACATTCATTTCTAGGAGTGATTCACCTGTAATTTTTCTTCATGTACACTGCTGAGTTTTGGCAACATTATGTTGACCTCATAAAATAACCTAGAAGTATTTCTGCCTTTCTGGTTCTGCAGGAGTCTATAAAAGACTGCCACTATTTCGTGCTTAAATGGCAAAAGAACTCTTAGACCAAATCATCTGAACCTGGAGCTGTCTTTGATCAAAAGTTTTCAGATTTACAGATTTCAGATTTACAGATTCCATTTCTCTAATAGAGAACTACTTGGATTTTGTTTTTCTAGGACTTCATCAATTTCACAAAATTGTCCAATTTAAGACTTTTATAATATTTTGTTTTCTTTTAAATATCTATGAGCTCACTAGGAACAATTGCTTTTTCCATTCCTAACAATTTTTTTTTTTTTTAAATCAGTCTTACAAATTGATTGAACTTCTTTTACAAAAAACCACATTTTGGGGGGACTGGGTGATTCTCTCTATATTGTATGTTTGTTTTCTATATCATTAATTTCAGCTCTTTTCCCTTTTCTTTCTTTGGTTAACTCTACTACTTAGCTTTTCTTCTTGTCTTATACATGTAACTAAGGCTGTATATTTCCCTCCAGATCTTCACTTAAGACTTTTCCACTACCTTTTCATAACTGATTTATAGTTTAATTTCACTGTAGTCACAGAATACATTCTGTATTATTCTAATAATTTTTATCCAGAAGTTCTACTAAACATTTTAAAAACAATACTACTCTTTCAAAAACTTTGTCCTTTCACATTTGTTGAAACTTGCTGTATGACCAAATTTTTAAAATACATATAGATATTCGTATTTAAAAAGAGAACATACAACTTGCAGATGTTGGGGGAAGTTTTACACATGTCCATTTGGTTGTCAAGCACATTAATCCCATACTATGTGTTCTGTTTTGTACGGCTTTATTTTTATCTTTGAGTTTTATTACTAGGACAAATTGTGTTTAAACGTCCCATTATGATTTGAGGATTGCCTAGTCCTTAAAAGTATTGTCAACTTTTTATTTATCTTGAGCTCATATAATTATGTGTATGCAAACTTAAAATTACTTAGAATATATCTTCCAGGTTATTTCAACTTTTTATAATAATGGAACAATCACTTTATTTCTAATTTTTTCTTCATCTTAAATTTTCACTGTATCTGAGTTAATACAACTTTCTTTTGGTTGGTGCTTGCCTGGAAGATCTTTTTCTAAACTTTTATTTCAATGGATCTTTTTTCCCTTTGGCTTTTCTGAGAATTTTTTCTCATTGCCTTGATTTTCTGAACTTTCAAATAGTTCTTTTCAATCTGTTTAGAATTTGCTGGCCTTAATGAATCTGTAGGCTGACACTGGTTAACTGTTTCGAAATACTCTCAATGACTCAATCTTCAAATTTTGTTCATGTTCCATTTAAGATTTTTTTTTTCCAAATGATGTTTTCTTCCAACAAGGCTACCTTGAATTCCCAGGATACAATTATTCTCCAAGAGAGAAATTATAAGAAAGCAAAATGACTACTGAACTAGAAAAACCCATGCCCCAGAATGTGTTGATATTCCAGGATTCAGCAACAGACTTTTTCCAGGAAGAATGAGAATAGGAGAATACTGGCCAGAGGAATTTTTACAGCAGTGTGTTGTTGGTGAACTACAAGAGTCTGGTATCCCTGTAACTTTGCACTTCTAAGCCAGTTCTTTATTGGAGCAAGGGAATGAGCCTTGGAAGATAAACAATAAGTTGACAAGAAGCCCATCACAGAGGAGATACAAGAACTATCACTGCAGCAGTTCACATATGAAAATGTGTTAAAGGAGAGATTTACAACCTTTGGACTTGAGTGTCCTACTGTAGAAAAAAATGGAAAGTGAAGATCTTTTTGAGAGGCAGATGTCAAGAGACATTTAGCAGGCAAAAAAACACTCACTCATAAAGAGGGAACTAGTTCACAAATACACCAGATTGTGCAAATCTTCACCTGGACAATATAGAAGAGTATTTATGATCACAAGTCAATTAAGAGAAGCGTCTCCAAAAACTTCTTCAAGGTACTAAAATATAAGGAAGACTACTAGGAAAGAAACTTACATATTGCACTGAGAAAACCTTCACCCATTGTTTATCCACCACTGTTCATCAGAGAATTCATACTAGTGAAAAACCATATGGATGTAAGGCATATAGAAAATGCTTCAACAGAGTCACCACTTTGCTCAACATCATAGAACACAAACTGGGGAGAAACAGTTTACATGTAAGGCATGTGTAAAGGCCTTCAAGCAACCAGCACACCTGGTACAGTATCACAAGTTTCATACTGAAGAGAAATCCCGTGAATGTAAAGATTGTGGAAACGCCTTTAGACAGGGCTCATCTTTTGCTCAACATCAGAGATGTCACACTGGAAAACCACTCTCTACATCCTCCAGGTGTAACATGCTCTTTATCTCTCATGCCAGCCATCTCCATACTGGAGCGAGCTCTTTCAATTGCAGTGACTGTGAGAAAGTGTTTAAATGTAATGTGCGAAGACAATCTTCCTGCAGTGGTTTTTCCCTGACCACAACATCAGTGAATTCATACAGGAGAGAAACTTAATGCGATGTTTGTGGGAAAGCCTTTAGCCACTGTCACTCAATGGTCATCAAAGGGTACATGCTGGACATGTAAGGTACGCGGGAAGGCATTTAGGCAGAGTATATACCTTGCTATTCATTTGAGAATTCACACTGATGAAAAACCCTATGAATGTAAGGAACGGGGAAAAGCGTTTACAGACAGTTCTCAGCTGGCTGCTTATCAGAGAATTCATACTGGAGAGAAACTATGTAAGCAGTGTGGGAAAGCTTTCAGACAGAGGGCATAGCTTATCAATCATGAGAAAATTCATTCCAGAGGGAACCCTTGTGAGTGTAAACAATATGGGAGAACATAAGAAAGTTCATACTAGAAAGAAACCCAGTAAGTGTGCTGGACGTAGAAAGGCTTTTTTGCTAACACATCTACCCATGCTCAGCATCAAAGACTTTACATGGGAGTAAAACCCTACGTACATGTTAAATGTGGGAAGGCATTCAGAACAAATACAAACTTCAATGGTCATTAAAGATATTATACTAGAAAGAAACCTTTAAAATGTTGTGCACATTGCAAAGACTTTAGCCATCAGTCAGTTCTTTACTGAAAAACCACTGAATGTAAGGAACATAGGAAGATCTTCTTTTTTTTTTTTTTCCAAGATTTATTTATTTATTTGAAAGAGTTTATTTATTTATTTATTTATTTGAAAAGTCAGCTTGGGCATTTATCTGGAAAAAACCACACTGGAGAGAGAGATCTAAATGGATGCAAGCAACGTGGAAAAGTCTCTCGAAAAAGTGCTCGCATTGCTCATCATCAGTAAATGCATGTTGCCATCACCTCCAGCATCCAGCCGGCTCTTCACTACTCCCTACGTAAGCCACCATGCCCTGTGGATCTGCTCTTTTTGGGATTCACCCACTTCTTTTGGTTCCCACAGGCCTTGTCCAAAATACAATCATTTCACTATTCCAGTCATCTGTAACTGTTTATTACACCCTCTTCTGACAGTTCTGTTTTTAACATTTCAAGCCCAGTGACCTTTTACAAATATAATTTTTTTTAAAGATTTTTTTTTCTAAAAACAGCAGCTACCTTGTTAAGGGCAATAATGTAAGTCACAGAACAGTAAAATAATACCTTCAAATGACCACCAACCTAAAATCCTATAATCAGTGAACTATTTCAAGAACGAAGGCAAAATTATTTTCAAACAAAAACTGAGAGATTACCAAAAGACTCATACAAAAGGGTATTCTTAAACAGAAGGATCTTACCAGATGTAGATCAGAGGTGAAGGAATAAGTAAAGAACAAAGAAAAGGGAAAATATGTGGATAAAGTCTAAATGAACTCTGACTAGGCCGGCGCCGTGGCTCAACAGGCTAATCCTCCGCCTTGCGGCGCCGGCACACCGGGTTCTAGTCCCGGTTGGGACGCCGGATTCTGTCCCAGTTGCCCCTCTTCCAGGCCAGCTCTCTGCTGTGGCCCAAGAGTGCAGTGGAGGATGGCCCAAGTGCTTGGACCCTGCACCCCATGGGAGACCAGGAGAAGCACCTGGCTCCTGCCATCGGAGAGCGCGGTGCGCCAGCTGCAGTGCGCTGACCGCGGCGGCGATTGGAGGGTGAACCAACGGCAAAAGGAAGACCTTTCTCTCTGTCTCTCTCTCTCACTGTCCACTCTGCCTGTCAAAAAAAAAAAAAAAAACTCTGACTATGTAAGACAATAATGATGCCTTGTAGACAGATATGTCTATGTAATACCTAATCAAAGAAAGAAATAAACAAAATCTGATCAATCCAATAAAAGATTAAACAAAAAAGGAGGGGCCGGTACTGCGGTATGGTAGGTAAAGCTAACAACTGCAGTGCTGGCATCCCATTTGGGCGCCAGTTTGAGTCCTGGCTGCCCCACTCTGATCCAGCTCCCTGCTGGCCTGGGAAAGCAACAGAAGATGGCCCAAGTCCTTGGGTCCCTGCACCCATGTGGGAGCCCCAGAAGCTCCTGGTTCCTGGCTTTGGATCGGCCCAGCTCCAGCCAGTGCAGCCATTTGTAGAATGAACCAGTGGATAAAAGACCTATGTTTCTCTGCCTCTCTAACTCTTTCAAATAAATAAATAAATCTTGGAAAAAAAAAAAAAAAAGACTAGAAACTAGGGAGGATAAAAAGCACAAAGAAAGATCAGATTTATACCCCCATAAATATGAACTGAAAATGGATATAATGCTACAATGAAAAAATATTTTCCAGATAGGATTTTTTTTTTAAAAAAATTATGTATCTGACAAACCCCCAGTATGTATAGCAACAAGAATGAACCCTAATGTAAACTGCAGAATTCGGGTAACAACTATGTACCAATTCAGGTTCATCAATTGTAATAAGTGTGCCACTCTGGTGTAAGATGTTGATAAGCAAGACAAGTTGTGCATGGGTGGGGACAGGGATATACAGGAACCCTCCATACTTTCTGCTCTTCTGTGACCACAAACTAAAGATAAAAGTTGATTAATCAAAAATATCTACTTATAAGAGACAAGCAATCTACTAAATAATAGCCAAATGATAATAAATATTCTTGATTTAAAGCTCTAATGAAAAAATACTGACCTCTAAAACTTCAATAATATAAATGTAAGGTGAAATATTGTTGCCTACTTTGCTATCTTCCTCTGTGAAGATACTAGGGTGAATATCTGGTATAGCACTTCACCCATATCCCACATGGGAAACCCTGAGAGTACATAGCACTCAATGTGGAGCAAGAAGAAAGATGGCCTAAGACAGATCCCTAAAATCACCCACATTTTACAGTCTGGGAAGTAAGTGATGTCTACAGAAGAAACTGAGAAGATATAAACAGATGAATGAAAATGAAAACTAGAACAGAGTATCTCAAGGTTAATCCTCCGCCTTGTGGCGCTGGCACACCGGGTTCTAGTCCCGGTTGGGACGCCGGATTCTGTCCCGGTTGCCCCTCTTCCAGGTCAGCTCTCTGCTGTGGCCCAGGAGTGCAGTGGAGGATGGCCCAAGTGCTTGGGCCCTGCACCCCATGGGAGACCAGGAGAAGCACCTGGCACTTGGCTCCTGCCATCGGATGAGCGTGGTGCGCTGGCCGCGGCGGCCATTGGAGGGTGAACCAACGGCAAAGGAAGACCTTTCTCTCTGTCTCTCTCTCTCTCACTGTCCACTCTACCTGTCAAAAAAATTAAAAAAAAAAAAAAAAAGAAAAGAAAAGGAGAGTGGGGGTAAGGCAGAAGAGCCTGCAAGCACAGACAACTCTTCTGAGAAACCCGATTTTGAGGGCAGAGAGAAAATAGACTATTGGGATTTGTACCTGACAGAAGTTTTTCTGTTTCTGCTTACATATGCTTTCTGAAAGAAAGGAACCTGCAGAGAGCAAAAGGCTGAAGATGTGAGACAAAGGAGCTATCAACAGAACAGGTTCCTGATAAAGCAGGGGTAGGATTTGAATCACGGACAAAGACTACGTTTCAACAGAGGAGAAAAGAATGTATCTATATGTACAAAATATCAGAGAATAAAATGACAGTCCGTATTTTCTACTCATATAAATTTACCTCAGTTCTTCTAGAACAGAAAAACAATGTAAGTTTGGATGCATCTATATAATGAAATTTTAAATAATGCTATTCTCTGAGAAATAAGATCATGGGCTATATTATTCTCTTCCATAATTTCAAAATTTTCTACAACAATCACATTAACTTTTTTTTAGATGTCTTTCTCAGAATTATAAAGACTAATTCATTAGCACAGAACACTTAGAAAACAAAGAGAAGCAGAAAGGGAAAAAACATTACCCATAATCCTAACCTACCAATAAGTTAAAGTTTGAGAAAACAATGCAAAATGTCTCTCATACTACTTATTAGCAGTGTTTCAAAACAAGGAACATTAATCAGAACACTGAACTGGAATAATCAAAACATTAACTGACTCTTCAACTGATTCTAACCTAGAAGAAAGTAAATTCCAGTTCCATCAGTTAACCCAAATACCTGTTTTAAAAGAGAACTGTTATCTCCATAAAAAAGGTAGAATTCACAAACTTGGGGTTTAGAGCCAAATTTTCAGTATTGCCTTCCTTCCTGGCCATACCAATTTTTCCACTTTATTAATTTAATTACAACCATTAGGAACACCATGTTCACTGGCAACACCAACAGTAAAGATAATTTTAAAAATGGAAGCTTACAGTTGTGGTAAATTTGGTCTAACAAAGGGATCATTTTCTGCTCCATTGACTGCTTTGTTTTTCCTTTGTTTTGGTTCAGAATTGGTAGAGGGTGCCTGAGAATTATTAGCTGTGGGAGGTTTGCGTTTGGCTAGAAGTTTCCTTTGCCTTTCAATATCTTCCCTTTGCTGATTCACCCACTCTTGTTGCCTGTATAAAAATAAACAAAATCATATTAACCTTCCATTACCTTTCACAGTTGAAACATGGGGGAAAAACCATTAAAAACATGTTCATAGCGTGAGTTTGCAACTTTTTGGTCCAACTCTTATGAACCAGCCTGCTCTTCTCCTTTCCGGTTCATGTGAAAAAATCATTTCAAGGGAGGTATGCTTCTAACCCCTGGACCAGGGAAAGATGTGCTGTCTTATATAATCTCAGGGCATCTTATATTTTCCCATTCCCTCCATTCTAATGTCCTATATATAAACACTTTATCAGAATGTGTCTGGAGAGATTCTATCACTCCATCGAAATATTCACACTAAGTGCTCAATAAATATTTGTTGAATGAAACAAATGAGCTAAAAAAGAGAAAGGATGCTAACAGACTTAAACATAGGGTAGATTTTATAAATGTGTTTCATCATTTAGTATCTGCAAATTTTCAAAAGGCAAATATGAATTCAATATGAAAAGTACTGTCTTCTAAATTTACCTCTGTTAAAAAGAAATTTTAAGAACAGGCAGCCGATATTTTCAAAGGAGAGAAAAACTAACCTTAACAACAGAAAACTAGGAACAAAAGGGGAGATTTGACAATTTAAGGAAACAAGAAATAGCAAGAAAATTTAACACAGTGGGGGCAGCGCTGTGGCTTAGCAGATAAAGCTGCCATTTGCAGTGCCGGCATCCCATATGGGCGCTGGTTCAAGTCCTGGCTGCTCCACTTCCGATCCAGCTCTCTGGCCTGGGAAAGCAGTAGAAGATGGCCCAAGTCCTTGGACCCCTGCATCCATGTGGGAATCTGGGAGGAGGCTCCTGGTTCCTGGTTTCAGACTGGTGCAGCTCCCCGACTGTTGTGGCCAATTGGGGAAGTTAACCAGTGGATGGAAGACTTTTCTCTCTTTCTCTCTCTCTCTCTCTCTCTCTCTGCCTCTCCTCTCTCTGTGTAACTCTGACTTTCAAATAAATAAAGAAATCTTTTAAAAAAAATTTAACATGGCTTTGAAAAATGGGGTATTAGTAATATTTTATTAATGTTTCCCATTTAAGAACCTGAAAGTCAGAAAATGGCTCACTGATGCTAAAAATTAAGAAATTTCAGGTCTATTAAATCCTCTAGCCACTTTGGGGTATATCACTAATTATGAGTAGCTTGATATAAATATGTACATGTAACAACACATTCAATAACTGCTTATTATTAATATTTATGACATACAAATAGTTTTACTTTTTTGCTAGCTCAACAGAGAAACGACTAACTACTGGCAGAATACATATTTTAGTCCTTTATTAGAGTGTAGGTCTGGGTTTAGCAGTAGAGGTTCTTGCTCAAAACTTATGGTTTCTATCTCTTGTTCTCTACTTTTACTGTCAATATTTTAGCTCAAGCTTTACTCATCTTTCATTTAGACACCTTTCCATTTTAACTATCAACAATTTATCCTCTTTCCAATATTCTTTCCACTTTGCCATCAGAATTATCAGTCTACAGCTCAATTCAAGTCACACACACTACATATAAACCTTTAACTGCTCCTATTCTCCAGAGAATTAAAACTCAGACTCACTAGCATCACAAGGGTGCTGCCCTTCATGTGGCATACCTAACACCTGATCAGCGGTGCTGAATCAGTCTGCTCAGGGAGATCAGCCTGCAGCAACACCCAGAAACCAGTCACCAGCAAAGCCGATGTGATACCACATAAAAGAAAGGCTTTGGCTTAGTTTTCCGTAACTGGACCAACTCTGGAAAAATTGATATAAATGCTGGCACTAGTTTTCCTTCTGGGTTTCTCTAAGTTTTCCAGCACAAAAAGGAACAGCATAGATCCTCTTTACATATAAATTTTTACACATAACCAACCTATCCTTACCTGCTACCATCAAACTCAAGAGAATACAGTAACAACGATCCCTTTGTTTTAAAGTTTACCTCAGAAACACCAACACCACATATTCAGCTCATGACTTAAAAGTACTGCATTTGAGGCAAAAGGGAAAAACTTCTGAGGCTGGTGTTACAGGAAGTGGGTTAAGCTGCTGCCTGGGAAGTTAACATCCCACATCATAGTGCCAATTCAAGTCCTAGCTGCTCTACTTCCAATCCAGCTTCTTGCTAATGTGCCTGGGAACACGGCAGTGAATGACGGCCCAAGTGCTTGGGTCCCTGCTACACATGTGGCAGATGGAGTTTCTGGCTGTTGGCTTTGACCTGGCTCAGACCTAGCTGTTACAGTCATTTGGGAAGCGAACCAGTGGACAGATGATATCTGTCTTTCAAACAAACAATCCTTAAAAGTAAAAAAGGCGTGGGGGGAAGAGTTCTTTTCCTTACTAACAACAAAGAACAGGCAAACACAGAATATTAACTAGGTGAATGCTAATTTATCAAGAAGTCTGCTAATGCTAAATTGTAATATCTCTGTTTCATATTCCTTTCAAATCTAAGAAATCTATGATTCCAAATGCCAGTAAGGAGATGTAGAACATAATTCTAAATCTATAATCTTTCAAAGTAATGAAAAGTCATATGCTAAAAATTTTTAAAAATAAGAATGACTAACTTCACAAGATTCTGAAATGCAAAACCATCTGTCCATTGTTCAGTAAATGAGGCGCCATGTCTAACTGTGGTAAAGTGTCCAAGGCGTAATCTATCTTGCATACTCTTCTCTCTGCTTGACAGTTTTTCTTGTGTACTCTGCAAAAAGAGAAAAATCATAACTCAGATTTATTCATTTACATTTTAAAAGCATACAAGGCAAAAGTGGCTGTGAAAGAAAATTTACTGAACTTTTAACCTACCTTTTCAATAAGAAGTTTCTTGCTCATTGATATACACTTATTTAATCGTTCTTTGTATTTTTCAAGTAATTTTTGTTGTTCATCTATTTGCCGTCTGAGATCACAGTTAGCCTACAACATAAGTAGAAAACACAAGGTTCTAGAATTTAAATATATGGAAAACTTAGGAATATCTTTAATATTATGAATAAATTAAATAGGGATAGGATTAAACATCTGAGTATGATACTAAACAACAACAACAAAAAGCCTACTTACCATGTTATAAAGCTACTTAACAGTATAACAGAAAGTATGTGGACTCTGTAACCATAATCCACACTCTAAGGCAGGGTTGGAGAACGCCCAGCGAAATCATTTGGTCTGGCCTGGCCAAGGCAACTACAGACAAGTATTGAAATTTAATACATCTATACAGCAGGCTAATTTTAAAGCTGATAATTCTGTATGGCCTGCAAATGATGTTATAAATATCTAAATGGCTCTTGGCAGGAAAAAGGTTGCCCACCCCTGCTAAGGTATACAAGGTTGGCTACGTTAAGTAAATTAACCTGGACCTAAGTTGGGTTTTTAAATTTCTAAATGGTGTTCAGCAGCTGGGACTGGAACTTGCACCCATAAAGGATGCCAGCGCTGCAGGCGGAGGATTAACCTACTGTGCCATGGTGCTGGCCCCTCTAAATGGTGTTAATACCACCTAGCTCATACTTCATTAAAAAGAACTAAAATGGCATACAATGTGTCTAACACTAAAAATAAATGTGAGTTTTATATCTCTTGTAACTAAAAAGACATTTTCTCCATTAAACTTGTGGATGACACCGTAAGATGCCTATCTAGGTCTGGGTCAGACTGAAGTCAAGAGCCAGGAACTCCATTCAGGTTTCCCAAGTGTGTGGCAAGAACCCAAGAACTTTGGCCATTATCCACTGCCTTCCAAGGCACATTAGTAGGAAGCTGGATTGCAAGTAGAGCAGTCAGTACTCTAACCGCACCCCAATATGCATGCAGGCATTTGCTAGTAGTGGTAGCTTAACCCACTGCATATGCATACTGCTGAAATACTTTCATTTTGAAGTTGGTACTTCCAATCATGTACTTATACTACCAGAAAAAGTTAAATTTTTTTATCTATCAAATTTTTTTTACAATGTTATGTATTTTATTAAGATTGCTGTCAAATAATTTACTCTCAACTTTTCTCCTCTACTTCTTTTAAGTTAATTAATTAATTTAATTGACAGACAAGGAGAGAGCTGACAGACACAAAGAGACCTCTGGGTCATTTCCAAATGCTTACAACAGCCAGAGCTGGGCCAGACATAAAGCAGGAGCCAGATCCACATGGGTAGAAGGCCCCAAGTACGTCAAGTCATTGCCTGATGACTCCCAGGGAGCTCATTAGCAGAAAGCTGGAATTGAATGTGGAGCCGGGACTAGAACCCATCACTTGGATATAGGAGATGGGTATTCCAAGGGACATCTTAATCATCATGCCAAATGCCTGCCCCACAACTTCTTACTTACCCTGAGCAAATCATCTATACGACCTTCCTTCTTTTCCAGGTCCTGGTTTTTATTACTTTCTAATGCTGCTAATTTCAGCATTGTGAGATCAGTCTAGATGAAATAAAGTTATTTTATTATCTCCATTATAAATACCTTTGCATGCAAATATAAAACTAGGTTTCACCTGACAAAGAAATATATGTGTATTTGTGTTGTGATGCAAAAGACATCCCAAAATGTCTTAGTACAGTTTTAAGCGCTTTTAACTTCACTATAAATACAAATTTACAAATATATAAGCTATTATTTAGAAAATTTATATTCATTAAAATTAAATATATCCACTGCTTTATGCTATACATCACTCCAGTTAATTCTTAAACTTGCTAAAACTTTTATACAAAATTTTTAATTGAAAGGTAAATACCGTATGTATTTGTGATATATAGCATTCTGCTTGGAAATCACTCCACATATGTGGAATGGCTCAATCAGGAAATTTCCCAGCAAATTTCATATACATAGTAAATTATTAATTTTAATCATCAAAATGTGCAAAGACCTCCTTAAATTTATTCCTCCTGTCTTAATGAAGTATTATATACTTTGACCAACACCTCACGAAGCAAAACCATTCATGAGCTGCTCAATAACTCCAGGAAATATATCCCAATTTCAGCTTCAAGATCTTCCAAAGAGAGGTTTTGAAATATACACAACAGTAAGGATGTGAGCCCACCACAAACAAAGTCTAACGAAGACAGATATGGGAGCTGAGGTGCTTAGGGTACATCATCCATGTTCTGGCAAACTCTTGCACATAAAAATTCAAGTGACAAACTTAGTATCTGTATTCCAAACTCATGAAAAGTTATCGGTTTCTTACAGTCACACAAAAATTTTTAATTATTGATTACCTGAGTAATTTTAAAGGATAACTGCTTTGGTTGTACAACAGGGTGGTCCCCAAAAGCTAATGCTGTAGGAGAAGGGCTATTCGGTCGAACCTAAAAAATATATATATTAAATCCTTTACCTTAGCAAGAAAAGTGGGTTTCTACTTAGTTAACAACCACTGAACATATCTAAAGACGTTTTTATCAGGATAATTAATACCTCAATGGAAGCATAATTAACTTTTCAACACTTTTAAAAATCGTTTATTCGACAAGCATTCAGGAAGTACCTCCTACATAAACAGCAGGATTTACAACCATAAATCCCTGCCCTCAAGGAGCTTACATTCTACTGCCATGAAAGAAATCTTAACGTTTTTGTACCGCTAAACAACATATGGCCAAATAAATTACTCTGAAACAAAAACATGAGCAATACATTATGATATTACAAAATGAAGAAGTAAAAATATCTTCATACAGAATTCACAGTACTTGGCGTTAGGAACCATAAGGCTACTCTACTTTAATATCAATTTATTGAAGTTTCATGGTTTACCTGGTCATTAGGCTAAAAATAAATTCTTTGAAAGTATCAGATCACAAAATGATATCAACGCCATCACTACAACTCTTCACTTAAAGCTAATGCTGAGTCTCATGCAATACTTTTACACAGGACCACACTGTGGCCAAAGATACAAAAGGAGTAAAACATAAGCAAGTGTGTCGATAGACTAGGACTAGGGAGGGATAGAGGAAATAAAAACAGGTACTTGAATAAATAAGTGAATTCAGATTTTTAAAAATTTTAACTCATCTTTAAACAACAGACAACCAACATTTTTTGTTTAATACTAAACTTTCATACAATGAAAGTAAATAAAACAGAACCCTTCTCAAAGTAAATAAAAATGAAATCTAATATGTAAAACAATGCGTATAAAAGAACCATTCATATCTTAAAATGTTTGAAACAAACTAAAAAGGTAAAAGATCCTTTTTTTAAGGATTTCCAGAAAAGAATTACACTTTTTAAATTAAGCATATTTATTTTAAAGGCAAAGTGACAGAGAAAGGGATAAAGAGGGAGAGACGGAGGTAACTTTCATGTTCTTCAAGATTCCCTGATTGCCTGCAAGAGTTACAGGTGGGTTAGACTGAAGCTGGGAGTCAGGAACACAAGTACTTGAGCCATCAACTGCTGCCCCCTTAGATGTATTAGCAGGAAGCTACACTCGAAGCAGAAGTAGGCCTCAATCCCAAACACTAAAATACATGATGTGGGTGACCCAAGCAGTGGTTTAACCCACTAAGGTACCATGCCTACCCCCAAACCATCATTTTAGTAGTTAAGAAATACGATGGTTAGAAATTAAGAACTGGGGCCGGTGCTGTGGCACAGTGGATTAAAGCCCTGGCCTTAAGTGTCAGCATCCCATATGGGTGCCAGTTCCAGTTCCAGTTGCCCCTCTTCCGATTCGGTTCTCTGTTATGGCCTGGGATAGCAGTAGAAGATGGTCCAAGTCTTTGAGCACCTGCACCTACATGGGAGACCAGGAAGAAACTCCTGGCTTCAGATCAGCACAGCTCTGGCCGTTGCAGCCATCTGGGGAGCAAACCAGTGGATGGAAGACCTCTCTCTCTGTCTCTACCTCTCTCTATAACTCTTTCAAATAAATAAAATAAATCTTAAAAAAAAAAAAGAAATTAGGAACTAAATCAAGAATATTAACTTTATTTCTACAGATTCAATAACATTCTTTTACAGAAACAGTATTTCTTAGATACCATTAATTCAAGAAATCTTTATGCTCACTTTTGCAAATAAAGTTCTGATAGAAGCAGATCATCAAAAAGGATTCAAATCACCTCACAGAAATGATTTTTAAAAAGACAAACACTAATTTGTATAGGAGTTCTCGATATAAGTAACAAATGCTAAAAGTTATTCAATGTACATAACCTTCTAGACAAAGGCTATGCATGGAAAACTTGAAAAACTTACAGATGAGGAAGGCGTGGAATGTGAATGTGAATTTTGAGGAGAACGGATTGCAGGAGGTACGCCTCTTACTGGACTTGAGCCATTCCCACCTTGGTACTGAAAAAAAGGATAAGGAAACATCATTATTAGAACAGGATTAGATTTTATTTGAATTAAGAATTCACTTAAACATATTTTATTTTAAATTAAGTCATTTTAAATGTGCCCACAAAAATTAAAAAAGGAGAATTACTGCAAAGTCCCACATGGCTAATTAGAGACTACTGATATTTACAACATGACAAGATTACAGCTTTAAAATTGTTATTTACTAGCTTACTCTTCAAATGCCTGCAACAGCCAGGGCAGGGCTAGGCCTAAGTCAAGAGCCTGTAACTCTAACAGGGTCTCCCACATGGTTGGCAGGAACTCAAATACTTGAGCCAAGTACTGCTGCCTCCCAGGATGCACGTTAGCAGGAAATTGGACTATAAACAGAGGAGCCAGAACTCAAAGCCAGGTACCATGA
This sequence comes from Sylvilagus floridanus, assembly GCA_949820135.1. Classification (NCBI taxonomy): domain Eukaryota; kingdom Metazoa; phylum Chordata; class Mammalia; order Lagomorpha; family Leporidae; genus Sylvilagus; species Sylvilagus floridanus. The sequence continues at coordinate 114,115,362 of OX463236.1, forward strand.
TATGGAATGTAGGCATCCCAAAGGCATCTTAACTATTACACCAAACTACATCATATGAAGATGTGTTACTGGGGCCAGCGTTGTGGCATAGCAGGTAAAGCCACACCTGCTATACCAACTTTCCATATAGGTGCCGGTTTGAGTCCCAGCTGCTCCACTTTTTTTTTTTTTTTTTTTTTTTACAGGCAGAGTTAGCGAGGGACAGAGAGAAAGGACTTCCTTTCCCATTTGTTCACCCCCCAGAAGTGGCCACTACAGTCGGTGCGCTGCACTGATCCAAAGCCAGGAGCCAGGTGCTTCCTCCTGGTCTCCCATGCAGGTTCAGGGCCCAAGGACTTGGGCCATCCTCTACTGCCCTCCCAGGCCACAGCAGAGAGCTGGACTGGAAGAGGAGCAACCAGGACAGAATCTGGCGCCCCAACCAGGACTAGAACCTGGTGTGCCGGCACCGCTGGTGGAGGATTAGCCGAGTGAGCCGCAGCACTGGCCCCAGCTGTTCTACTTCTGATCTAGCTACCTGCTAATGTGCCTGGGAAAGCAGCAGAGGATGGCCCAAGTGCTTGGGTCTCTGTACCCACATGGGAAAACTGGAAGAAGATAACGGCTCCTGACTAGCCCAGCTCCAACTGCTGTGGACATTTGGGGAGTGAACCAGTAGATGAAGATATCTCTTTTTAACTCTGCCTTTCAAATAAATAAATAGATAAATAATTTAAAAAAGAAATGTATTAGTTTTCTTTCCAACCATAATTTGCTACTGTGATTGACTCAAAGACAAATAAATTCTACCAAAGCAATGAACATGTTTTGTTTTTCTCCAAATCTTAGCACAGTTCATGTATGTATAAATCTGTCTTAAAATAATATGGCTGCTGGGGGCTGGTGCAGTGGCATAGCAGGTAAAGCTGCTGCCTGCAGTGCCAGTGTCCAATGTGGGTGCCAGTTCGAGTCTTGGCTCCTCCAGTTCTGACCTGGCTCTCTGCTGTGGCCTGGGAAAGCAGTAGAAGATGGCCCAAGTCCTTGGGCCCTTACACCCATGTAGGAGACCTGGAGAAAGCTCCTGGCTCCTGGCTTCGAATCAGTGCAGCTCCAGCGATTGCGGTCATTTGGGGAGTGAACCAGTGAAGGAAGATTCTCTCTCTGCCTCTGCCCTCTCTGTAACTCTGCCTTTCAAATAAACACATAACATTTTTTTAAAAAGTTCACTCTTTATTCTTTAAAAAGAAATGGCTGCTAATCTCAAGAAAATTAAAAATGCTTACATGTAGATAATGCTAGTAAACATAATCAACTTTATTGAAGAAACAGAATCATCAATTTTAAAATGTTAATATCCGAATGTTCATGACCCTGTATAAAAACTATGGGGAAAGGTGTTTTGCCTAGTGGTTAAGATGCCTTCATCCCTTACTGGAGTGCCTGGGTTTGACTGTGGCTCCAGGTCCTGACTCCAGCTTCCTGCCAATGAAGACCCTGGGAAGTTGTAACGATTCAAGTAGTTGGGTTCCCTCCACCCATGTGGGAGACCTGATTGAGTTCCCAGTTCCTGGTGCCAGACCCAATGCAGCCCCAGCAATTGTGGGCATTTAGAGAGTAAATCAGCAGATGAGAGCTTTGTCTCTCCCTCAAATGAATTAAAAACAACCCCCCCCCCCAAAAAAAAAAAAAACTATGCAGAACAAGACTCTTCCCTTTAACAGCACAATATCTGCTTTTTAAAAAAAAATCTTTTTTTTTTTTTTCAACAAAGTGCATGACAGCTGCATATTAGGAGAAGCCAACTCACTTGTTCAATGGCTAGTTATTTTCCTATTTCATGCTTCTGTACCAAGGATGGGAAAAGAAAACAACTTGCTACTACTGTATTCTTGGGGGGAATTTCACTTTCTAATTTAATTAATCACTTAACTCTGACATGAACAGCAAAGATGGGAACTTTTTAGCGTGTTCATTAAACGACTGCCTGCAATCTAGGGGTTTTATCATATTTATCTACAGTACCTGTATAAGTACTGTAGCCCAGTACTAAACAGCCATTCAACATACATGTATTTATTTATTTAAAGATTTATTTTTCTATTTATTTGACAGTTACAGAGAGAAGCAGAGACACACAGAAAAAGGGGGGGGGGGTCATCTTCCACCCATTGGTTCACTCTCCAAATGGCTGCAATGGCAGAAGCTGAGCCGATCTGAAGTCAGGAGCCAAGAGTTTCTTCTGGGTCTCCCACGCGGGTATAGAAGCTCAAAGACTTGGGCCAACCTCTACTGCCTTCCCAGGCCATAGCAGAGAGCTGGATTGGAAGAGGAGCAGCTGGGACTCAAACCGGGGCCCATATGGGATGCTGGTGCTTCAGGTTGGGGCTTTAACCCACTGCACCAACATGCCAGCCCCACATGTATTTTTTTGAATTTTTATCCCACCTTTGGCTAATGTTCTTAATGATATCAGATCTCAAGTAAGGAGCATTAGGCAATGATAGTTTTACCTTAGATTCTATAATCCCATGAAAGAGCAACTGAGTATTTAAAAATTTTTTTTTTCCAATTCTGTTGTTTACCTAAGCAGCCAATTTTGCTTACACTCTCAAAATATAATTATTTTTCAACAGTAGGTCATATTTGTTGTTTTAATAGTCACATTAATGTTTTCTAATGTAAAACTGGTAGCCACAAGTGTTTCTAAGTAGAAGCAGGGAACCATTCCAGATTGGGCAAGACTGTACATTTATTACTCTTCACTGTTTTCAAGGTCTCTTAGATCCACATTTTTTTTTTTTTTTTAACAGGCAGAGTGGACAGTGAGAGAGAGAGACAGAGAGAAAGGTCTTCCTTTTGCCGTTGGTTCACCCTCCAATGGCCGCCGCGGACAGCGCACCGCGCTCGTCCGATGGCAGGAGCCAGGAGCCAGGTGCTTTTCCTGGTCTCCCCATGGGGTGCAGGGCCCAAGCACCTGGGCCATCCTCCACTGCACTCCTGGGCCACAGCAGGGGGCTGGCCTGGAAGAGGGGCAACCGGGACAGAATCCGGTGCCCCGACCAGGACTAGAACCCGGTGTGCCGGCGCCGCAAGGCGGAGGATTAGCCTGTTGAGCCACGGCGCCAGTGTAGATCCACATTTCTACCAATTATTTTATCTCCAACCATAGGGCTCAAATGCTGCTATGGTATGATAAAGCCTGTACTATAAGTAGAGACCACAGATTTTAAGTTCTACTTACTCTCTGTTCTTCCATTTAGCGTCCGCATTTAATAGGTTACTTTACATATCACATCCTAAGATTCAAGGTCTTCAAAACAAAAATATCTATACCTACTCTTTATAGCTTAAGGGTTGTTACAATACAAGCAAATACGTGAGAAAGAACTTTGAAACTTATGATATCACATCACCATAAAGTAAATTTTAATGCATGAAAGCTCTGATCAGAACTTGACCTTGAATTTCAAGCAAATTATTTTCAGCTTACAGCAGAATTCTATTGAATTAGGAACTGGAGAGAATCCTCACAGAACTTACTTCAAAATAGTCACTAATTTTATGGCCACGTCCCCCAATACTTTTTCCTAAAATGTAAAAAAAAAAAAAAAGATTCAGTTAATCATGAGGATATACCATATATTTTAACAGAAAGAGAATATACAAAATTTAATTTCTCTAATATACATAAAAAAGACTACATTAGTAAATAATGGCATCAGATTAAAAAACCCAGAAAGCTAAAATTCAACTGACATTTCAACAGAAACTTGCCAATTTTCACAAGTTCCAATTATCAGAGCACCAGATAAATAAATAATGTTAAGAGATATCCTGTATTAAAAATTACATTATTAAAATTGTTAGGTAGCTACTAATTACAGAAAAGTCAATGAACAAAAAAGTGGCCACTGCATAACATAAATACTTGTAAATAATAATTAAAAGGCTATAATATAAAACATAACAATCCCTAGCAAACTAACAATAACACTTCAATATGAAGATTATTCTGTCAAGTGTTTGATTTTCTAAGAAAGCATTTACAAATTAAGAGTATTTTAAAATAAACTGATTTTAAATTGTTTTTCTATAACTATATTGATAAAATGAACCAGGTCATTACAAATGTACTCAATAATAGACTTTCAGTTTTATAAATGCTGAATTAAGGATCTGCTAATACATGTAGTATTTAAAATTGTTTTGGGGAGGGTAGGCATCCATCCTTGTTTGGAACTATATAGAATACATGACTTCTTCATATTACAGTTAAAAAAATTAATGTCATCAGGCAGTCAAAAGTTTTGCATAACAAGCGTATTTAAGTGGTCTTTAAAAGATGTGTGGAAAATGGAATTAAATGATAAAAATGATAAATACAAGCTTTATTTCTCTACATAATCTCCATCAAGTTACAGGCATTTTCATAAGCAGACACCAGCCATTTAGTCCATCCCTAAAGAACTGGGGGTCCTGGAAACTTAACTATATCAATGAGGTCTTTCTTACCTTATTAAATGAAATAAATAAATAAATAAAATGGTGTCAAGATTAGGAAACAAGAAGAAATCAGAAAATCAGACTTGTGGAGCTGGGAAACTACAGTTCCCAGGTGTTCCCAAGGAGTCGACTGGACTTCTGGAAGCTACAGGCCGAGGCCAGCAAAACACAACTTGGACAATCTGGCTTTAAAAGCCAAGATGAGGAGCCGTAGGCATGCTGTGTTCCAAGGTTTGATGCACATGCTAAGCCAAGCCAACAGTGGAGGCATCCAGAGCACCCTGCTGCCTAGTAGTGAGGGATCACTGCTGGCCTACTCGGATTATGGAGACATGGGCACTCGGGTCACTATGGCCCTCGCCAGTAACTTATGGGCTATGTACGAACAGAATGAGATCCAAAAGCCTAACGAAGACGATCTTAAATCCATCCTCACAGACTGCATGGAGGGCCATGTAGCCATCATCAATGTGGCCAACCTTCTGCTGTGTATGTATGCCAAGAATGTGGGCTTCAGAATGCTCAAGAACAAGGCTCAGGCCTTGATGCAGTCCCTAGAGGAGTCCCTCACCCAAGTAACTGGGTCATAATGGACAATGGTGAAAGTTGGGGTCAGCTAATGGACAAGACTATTGAGGAGGGGGGAAAGGTAGACTTTTTTTTTTTCCAATAATAAACTTCAACTCCCGAAGTAGTAGTAGTAGTCGTCATTGTCAGAAGAAGCGAAACAGGCCTATAACTCGAACAGATGCCTATTGCCTAATGATTTCCCATCAAAGCTCTGACAGTTTGTTGAGAGGTATTAAACAGGAGCACTGTCACTGTAGAAAAGGACTCTCTGGTGAAGCTTTCCAGGGCATTTTTCTCTTCTTTAAGATTTATTTCTTTGATTTATAAGTCAGAGTTATAGAGAGGGAGGGAAAGACAGAGATTTTCTACCTATTGGTTCACTCCACAGAAGGCCACAATGGCCAGGGTGAAGCAAGGAGCCAGGAGCTTCATCCAGGTGTCCCACATGGGTGGCAGGGGCCCAAACACTTAGGCCATCTTCCACTGCTTTCCCAGGCCATCCGCGGGGAGCTGGATCAGAAGTGGAGCAGCCAAGACCCAAACTGGCACCCATCTGAGTTATCTGTTACAACAGAATATTTGGACCCTCCAGGCTGAAGCTATGGCTGACTTTCTCAAACACTCCCAATAAGCAGATAGTATTGGGTTTTGGCCCAAAAGGTCAACAAGCAAAATGCTTTGAACATCCCAGAAAGCTGCTGTCAGGCCTTTGTTTCTGACTGATCAACATTTGCTCTGACCACTTCCACTTCTTGCTATCTGCTGCTTTGACTGTGTTTTGTCTTCAAGATTGTACCAGTAACTCCATTTTTCATCTCCAATTATAATTCTCTAAAAAATGTTTCAGGATCTTATCCCCACTTGTTACAAACTTCCCTTGAAAGTGCTGCTCTTAACTGCACTAATCTTGGTGGAGTAGTTTTGATAACCATTGATCAAGAAATCTGGTCCATCCTGATTTTCAGCCAGATTGGAGCAAGCTGAACCAATTCAGATGTCTATGTTGACTACTGTTTCTGCTGTTAATCATCAGTACTCTTCAATTAGGGCACAAATAAGAGTAACATTTTTCCTTGCAAACTGATGTGAAGAGTCTGTTGCTCTAAGCGCCTTAGAATGAGTTATCCATGGTAAACTGTTGATTTCTTTGGCCCGTTATCCTGTAAAGTTTTTGTAAATCATCAATGATTCCATGATTTTTCCATCCAGGTTCACACTTTGAAAGGAAACTATCAGAGAGCTTCTTCCGGGTCTCCCATGCTTTACCAGCTATATTACAGTGCTGCTGTTCCCCCCACTCTTTTGTTCTTAACTTTAGCAGACTTCATCTCTCTGACAGTTTCCTTTCAAACTGGTATTTCACATTCTTTTTTCAAAAAATATCTATTTTATTTACTTGAAAGGCAGATTTGGGGGGGTGGGCGGGGACACAGAGAGGTCTTCCATCCACTGGTTCACTCCCCAAGAGGCTGCAACAGTGGGGTCTAGGCCAGGCTGAAGCCAGGAGTTTCCTCCAAGTCTTCCACATGGGTGTAGGGGCCTAAGCACTTGGGTCATCTCCTGCTGCTTTACCAGGTGCATTACCAAGGAGTTGGATAGGAAGTGGAGCAGCTGAGACTCCAACCAATGCTCACATGGCATGCTGGTGCTGCAAGTCATGGTTTTGATGCACTGCACCACAGCACCAGCCCTAACATCTTAGATTCTTAGTGCTTCAAACTAATCTTGGTCAGAATATTGTAGCAAGTTCATATTAGTTTACCTTGTTGCAAAAAAAGGTTTTGAAACCTATGCAAAATTTACTTAACATGATTTTTCCATGAAAGTTCCATAAACATCTACCAATTCAATACTGACTTATATTCATGCATTCATTTGCTTTAGGCAACAAATATTTCTCAAGCTGTTACAAGTGCCAGGAATTACTGAGATGAGCAAAAAATATACTCAAAAGTTCAACAAACATAAACTCCTTCTTGGACTAAGGTAAGAGAATGTTTACAGATGCACACAAGTACTGAAGACTATAACTGCCTTCTAGAAATTTAAACAATTTTATCCAGATTTCTTTAGAGGCTAGATATGACTGTAAATATTTTATATCAAAGGTACTGCCCAGGGATGGCACTGTGGTATAGCAGGTGAAGCCACACCCTGCAATGCCAGCATCCCATATGGGCATCAGTTTGTGTCCTGGCTGCTCTACTTCCGATCCAGCTCCTTGCTAACGGCCTGAGAAAGCAGCAGAGGATGGCTCAAGCACTTGGGCCCCTGCACCCACATGGGAGACCTGGAAGAAGCTACTGGCTCCTGGCTTCAGTCTGGCCCAGCTCCAGCTGTTGCAGCCACCTGGAGAGTGAACCAGCAAATAGAAGATCTCTTCCTCTCTAACCCTTTCAAATAAAATAAATCTTTATAAAAAGAAAAAAAGGACTTCTGCCTATATTCCTACATATTCTGAAGAGGTACTATCTGTTCATGAAGACAGACAGATTTTTTGGTTGCCTACCCAAAGGCTATTTCCTCAATTAATTTTCCCTAATTGAACTCAAATTTTGTTAACACTACTCTCCCATACATAGCACATGTATTTTCAGGGAAGGCTGATGTCTATTTAGCTCCCACTTCCTAATTCTCTTCCCTCCTCAAAAATCTCATCTTGTTCAGATACCATCCCTCCTTCATTTAGCCCATTTTTGCAAGGAGAATTTTAAGTACAGAGATGGGCTTGATTTTTTAAGGGTGATAGTCCCTCTGCTGACAAAATTCATTTTGGAATAGAAACATGACCCAATCTGGTATATAAAACTACAGAAGAAGTTTTCAGTGGACTTGAAGAAGTTCACTCTAAAAGAAGGGGTGGGGGGCAGGCACACTTAGAAAGCCAGCCTCTGGCTGAAGCAAGTATGAGTAAAGGCAACCATCTCAAAACCAGAGTCTGTGGATGGCAGAACACACACATACACAAAACATGGGTTCGCAGCTGGCGCTGTGGCTGTTAAAGCCCTGGCTAGCAATGCCGGCATCCCATATAGGCGCCAGTTCAAGTCACTGCTGCTCCACTTCTGTTCGAGTTCTCTGCTATGGCCTGGGAAAGCAGTAGAAGATGGCCCAAGTCCTTGGGCCCCTGCACCCACATGGGAGACCCGGAAGAAGCTCCTGACTTTGAATCAGCTCAGCTCTGGCTGTTGCAGTCATTTGGGGAGTGAACTAGCAGATGGCACACCTGTCTCTCTGGCTCTACCTCTTCCTGTAACTCTTTCAAATAAATAAAAATAATAATTTAAAAAATTAACATAAGTTCTTAAAAAGTTGGATCAACTAATCCAGAAGCCTCAGTCTAGGCACCTGATTTTTTTTTTTTTTTTTTTTTTCCAGATTTAGTAGAGGGGCCGGCGCTGTGGCTCACTAGGTTAATCCTCAGCCTGCGGCGCCAGTATACCATATGGGCGCCAGTTCTAGTCCCCGTTGCTCCTCTTCCAGTCTAGCTTTCTGTGGCCCGGGAGGGCAGTGGAGGATGGCCCAAGTGCTTGGGCACCTGCACCCGCATAGGGAGACCAGAAAGAAGCACCTGGCTCCTGGCTTCTGATCAGTGCAGCGCCGGTCGTTGTGGCCATTTGGGGAGTGAACCAACGGAAGGAAGACCTTTCTCTCTGTCTCTCTCTCTGTTTATAACTCTACCTGTCAAATAAATTTTTAAAAAAATTAATAATAATAAAAAAATTTAGTAGAGACAGAGATCTTCCATCTGCTGGTTCACTCCCCAGGTGACCACAACTGTGGCCAAAGCTGTGCCGATCTGAAGCCAGGAGCCAGGAGCTTCTTCTGTGTCTCCCACGTGGATGCGGGGCCCAAGGACTTGGGCCATCTTTTACTGCTTTCCCAGGCCATAGGAGAGGGCTGGATAGAAAGAGGAGCAGCCAGGACTAGAACCAGCACACATATGGGATGCCGGGGCTTCAGGCCAGGGCTTTAACCCACTGCACCACAGTGCCGGCTCTTATGCACTTGATTTTTGAAGTTGCTTATTTGTTTAAACTGCAGTTGAAACCACTGTAATTAATATATCTTTTCAATACATAAATCTTCAAATCCACTAACCATAACTTGGGGAAACTATAATAAGACCCAAATTGAGCTCAGTCAAAAGTGAGACATGGGTCTGGCGCTGTGGCATAGTAGGTTAAGCGTTGGCCTGCTATGGCCTGGGAAAGCAGTAGAAGACGGCCCAAGTCCTTGGGCCCCTGCACCCACATGGAAGACCTGGAAGAAACTCCTAGCTTTGGACTGGCCCAGCTCTGGCCATTGTGGCCATTTGGGGAGTGAATCAGAGGATGGAAGACCTCTCTCTGTCTCTCCTTGTCTCTTTAAACAAACAAACAAAAAACCAAAATAGTGAGACATGGGGCGGCACTGTGGTGCAGTGGGTTAAAGCCCTGGCCTGAAGCACCAGCATCCCATATGGGCGCCGTTTCGAGTCCCGGCTGCTCCACTTCTGATCCAGCTCTCTGCTACGGCCTGGGAAAGCAATAAAAGATAGTCCAAGTCCTTGGGCCCCTGCACCCGCGTGGGAGACCCAGAAGAAGCCCTGGCTCCTGGCTTCGGATCAGCGCAGCTCTGGCCATTGTGGCCACCTGGGAAGTGAACCAACAGATGGAAGACCTCTCTCTCTCTGCCTCTCCTCTCTCTGTGTAATTCTTTCAAATACATAAAATAAATCTTTAAAATAAAAAAGTGAGACACAAGTATTATAAACCTAGAAATACAAAAAATGGCTTAACCTACCTCTTCCACAAAGACAGTTTCTATATATACATTCCTAGAACTCACAGCCACATGTAAGCTTGTAAGCCTCAGGCTCCAGAAATTTATGTATATACAATCATCGGTACGAATTAAGGGCCTTATTATATTTGATTTTGAGTATTCAGATTAAATATTAGTCCTATATTACTCCCTGTTACCAGAGACTTCGTAGTGTAAAGAAAATATTTTTTCTAGCTCATATCACAAAAGGTTGGTAAAAAGATGGTGTTTCAAATGAAGATTCTCATTTATATAGCCTATAAAAAAATAGAGTAAGAATAAGCTTAGGTATTTGTTCTAAAGTGAGATTTACAGTTTTTTTACTATCACAATTCAAATAAAGAGAAATAAAAGGCATAAGGTAACATTTGTCAGATTTGATGTGACAGTTGTCTTTCCAGGACACAAATTAAAATAGAAGTGAGATGTCAAAACTCCTCAACTCAATGACTTTAAGACCTGTGGTACAAATGATACAAAAAGACAAATTTCATGCCACTGCTTCTCATGCCTAAGCTATTATCAATGCAGAATTTATATAATGGCTATAAAATCACATCACAAAGATATGAAATTACTTATTTTACAATTAAAATATTAACCAGTTAAAGTAAAATAAAAGAAAAAAAGAACAGTTATTTGTAAATGCCTACTGGGCTCTCAAAGAAGATGCTGCTTCACTTACCCTGACTACTTTCATTCTGGTTTTCTGCTTTTCTCTTTCTTCCCCTAGATGATTCCGACTGTTTCTTCTCTGGTGTCTATGGAAAATTAATAGGATTTTAAATTACATTTTCATCATACAAATTAATATATCCAGTATAAAAATCACTTTTCTTTTCAGGACCAAATAGTGTTCAGTAGTGCTCACAGGATTCAAACGTACACTAATTTACATATAACTATTTAAAAGATAAAACTTCCTGAATAAATCTTTAAAATTCCAAGTATAGAAGATCTTGAACATAGCACCTGAAATTCCCACTTACATAATTTTACTTTAGTTGGATGATAAATCTGAGAGTAATTAGCCTTTACAAGATGCCCTTCAAATTGTTAACTGGAGATGGGGATGGGAGGGAATCCCGACGCTTTTCTTACTAGCTTCCTAGCATCCACACAGACTCCATCTGTAACAGTAAGCTCGAATGAGAAAAAAAGCAGGACATGAACTCTGATACACACAATCCCTGCTGAAAGGACCATTTACCTAAATGCGCTGCAATTATTATCCAGCAAGTTACAGCAAATTAGTGGATTATGCCCCAGATCAGCAAACTATGATGTGTGGGTCAAATCCGTTTGCCACTTGTTTTCATATAACACATGATGCGAACATACTTCTACAATTTTTAAATAATTGAGATTTTTAAAATTCATAACAAAAACAGTATTTTGTGATGTGAGAATTACACAAAATCCAAATCTTATGGTCCATAATAAAGCTTTATTAGAACAGTCACAGCCACTCATTTACATACTGTCTGTAGCTGCTTTTCTACAATGGCACAGTAAAGCAGTGCTTTAGACCTATAGTGCAAGAGACATTGTAGGTCTAAAATCAAGTGGCCCTTGCTATAGATGTTGGCTCTCATCCTAAATCAAATGTTTGTTCCTTAAACAGATGGGTAAATATTTTCATTAGGCTAAAACAATAAATATTTTTTAAGATTTATTTTACTTATTTGAAACAGTTAAAAAGAGAGGTAAAGACAGAGAGGGAGGTCTTCCATTCACTGTTTCACTCCCCAAATAGCCACAATGATCAGAGTTAAGTGGATCTGAAGCCAGGAGCTTCTTCCGGTCTCTCACATGAATGCAGGGGTCCAAGAACTTGGGCCATCCTCCACTGGAAAGGAAGTGGAGCAGCCAGGACTCAAACCAGTGTCCATATTGGATGCCAGTGCTGCAGGCCAGGGCTTTTACTCGTTGCACCACAGCAATGGCCCCAACAAGTAATATTTTTGGAATCTGACAAACTACTGTGCTTAGTCAAAAAGAACAAAACACAAGAAAATAGTACTGAGCCCTCAAATTTTCAAACCTTGTAAGTACTCCTGGGGTCAGAAGAATTCCTGAACTTAATAGGAGTCCATGGAGTATCTGAATGAATTACATTACATGGCTTAAATCTTTTTTTAAAAAATATTTATTTATTTGTAGAGTTCTTTCATCCACTGATTCACTCCCCAAATGGCCGCAACAGCCAGGTCTAAGCTAGGCTAAAGCCAGGAGCCAGGAACTCCATCTTGGTCTCCCACATGGGTGGCAGGAACCCAATTACTTGGGCCATCCTCTGCTGCCTTCCCAGGAGCGTTAGCAGAAAGCTGGATCAGCAGAAGAGCTGGGACTTGCACTGGCACTCTTGTATGGGATAACAGCATTCAAGTGGCAGCTTAATCTGCAGCAACACAACACTAGCCCTGATGCCATTTAAATTTCTCAAAAGACTGCGGTCACCAAGCAAGAAAGGATATTAATCCATATTTTCATGTCTCTGTTTAGTTCTATTATTAAACAGTGTAAATGACAAAATATAACTTAATTCTAATTAAGCATATACCCATTGTTCCTCTAAGTATCACCTTTGGTGTTTTATTTTTTTATTTATTTTATTTTTTTTTTTAACAGGCAGAGTGGACAGTGAGAAAGAGAGAGAGAGAGAAAGGTCTTCCTTTGCCATTGGTTCACCCTCCAATGGCCGCTGCGGCCGGCACACTGCAGCCAGAGCACCTCACTGATCCGATAGCAGGAGCCAGGTGCTTCCTCCTGGTCTCCCATGCAGATGCAGGGCCCAAGCACTTGGGCCATCCTCCACTGCACTCCCTGGCCACAGTGGAGAGCTGGCCTGGAAGAGGGGCAACTGGGATAAAACCCGGCACCCTGACCCGGACTAGAACCTCCGCAAGGCGGAGGATTAGCCTAGTGAGCTGAGGCGCCGGCCTGGTGTTTTATGTTCTTGTACCTCCATTCTGCCAACAAGTTAACCAATTCAGAAATGTACTGAATGCTGCCAATCTGAATTCTTCAAAGACAAGCACTTTATCTTCTCTCCATCTCACCCTCCTATTCCACTTCTATTGTAAATAGCTATTTCTTAACAAATACATAATGAATGTGTAATACATTCATTCTGGTAGAGTAAGAATTCAAATCAAATCAGCTCCAAACACTATTTTTTCTGTATGACATATCACTCTAATAACTAAATGACTCAACCTTATAAAATATCTCAAATTTTTATTGTTTATAAATAAAATTCATCATGCCCAATAAACTGTTTTTACATTTTCATTTCACAAATCAGAGTAAACTAACAGATGGAACACTTCTCGCTGTAACTCTGCCTCTCAAATAAATAAATTTTTAAAAATTTTAAAAAAGCAAAGCTGAAATTTATTTAAAAAGAAAAAAAGAGTTACAATCCTTAAACAGTTACACTGGAAATAGCATTTTTTTTCCTAAAGACTGATTGATTAATTTGAAAGTCAGAGTTACACACAGAGAGAAGGAGAGGCAGAAAGAGACGTCTTCCATCCATTGGTTTACTTCCCAACTGGCTTCAATGGCTGGAGCTGTGCCAATCTGAAGCCAGGAGCCAAGAGCTTCCTCTGGGTCTCCCACACAGGTGCAGGTGTCCAAGGACTATTGCTTTCCCAGGCCATCAGCAGGAAGCCAGATCAGAAGTGGAGCAGCCGGGACTTGAACAGGTGCCCATATGGGATGCCAGCACTGCAGGTGGTGGCTTTACCACTATGCCACAGCATCAGCCCTGCTAACAGCATTTTTCAAAAACAAGAAAATGCAATATTCTAAATGGCTCCATATAATTTTCTGAAGTGTATTCCAAGGAATAATGGTTCAAAGGAGTTAAATTTAGGAGCCGGCATTCTGGTATAGCGAGTAAAACCACTTTCTGCAACCTGGCTGGTTCGTGTCCTGGCTGCTCCACTTCCAATCCAGCTCCCTACTAATGTGCCTGAGAAAGCAAAGGAGGATGGCCCAAGTGATTGGGCCCCTGCTATCCAGGCGGGAGACCTGGATGAAGTTCCTCACTCTGGGCTTCAGTCTGGCCTGCTCCCAGCTGTGACAGCCATCTGGAGAGTGAATCAGTAGATCAAAGACCTCTCTCTTTCTTCTTCTCTCTGCCTTTCAAATAAATAAATCAATCTTCTTAAAAACAAACTCCAGGCCGGTGTTGCGGCTCAACAGGCTAACCCTCTGCCTTGCAGCGCTGGCACATCGGGTTCTAGCCCCGGTCGGGGAGCCGGATTCTGTCCCGGTTGCCTCTCTTCCAGGCCAGCCCTCTGCTGTGGCCCAGGAGTGCAGTGGAGGATGGCCCAAGTGCTTGGGCCCTGCACCCCATGGGAGACCAGGAGAAGCACCTGGCACCTGGCTCCTGCCATCGGATGAGCGCGGTGCGCCAGCCACAGCACGCCAGCCGCGGTGGCCATTGGAGGGTGAACCAACGGCAAAGGAAGACTTTTCTCTCTGTCTCTCTCTCAGTGTCCACTCTGCCTGTCAAAACAAACAAACAAACAAACAACAGGGCAGGTGCTGTGGTGTAGCAGATAAAGCTGCCACCTGCAATGCTGGCAACCCATATGGGCAATGGTTCAAGTTCCAGTTGCTCCACTGCCAATCCAGCTCTCTGCTTTGGCCTAGGAAAGCAGTAGTCCTTGGTCCTCTGCACCCATGTGGGAGACCTGGAAGAAGCTCCTGGCTCCTGACTTTGGATAGGCCCAGCTGTGGCTGTTGTGGCCATTTTGGGAGTGAACCAGCAGATGAAAGAGCTTTCTCTCTCCCTGCCTCTCCTCTCTCTGTGTAACTCTTTCAAGTAAAATAAATAAATCTTTAAAACAAACAAACAAAACTAAAAAAGACAGTGACTACGTTTCAAATGGGGGTGGATAAGGGGTGGTTCAACTGGTATAAAGATTGTTTCACGGAAAAGTTTCTCAGAAACATTCAAATGGTAACATGTCTTTGCTATCTCCAACAGAAGGCTGGGAAGATAAAGTACTTGGGATACACACTTAGGATATTTAAGGTTTATTTCCCCAAAATGTAGCATTCCTCAGCTTAGGGAAGTAGGATAGCCCTATAGGTAAAATGATAATGTCTAGACAAATAAATAAACAAACAAATTGCATTCTGCTTACAGTAATGAAGAAAAGATAACAATTTTATCTCCTTTAAAGAATTTTGGGGCTGCCACCTGTGGTGCCCACATCCTGGCTCCTGTTTCAGATCAGCACAGCTCTGGCCCTTGTGGCCATTTGGGGGTAAAACAGCAAATGAAAGATCTCTCTCTTTCTCTGTAGCTGTGCCTTTAAAATAAGTAAATAAAAATTTAAAAATAAATTAAAAGAATAAACAATTTGAGGAAGGAATAGAAAAAGGGTATTAGGATCCATATTACGACTGTAATGTATGGGTAAAAAGGTAGAAAAATAGGTAATAAAATACTGAAAAACTGAATAGAAGATGAGTATGGGAAACCTAGATACACTTAATTAGCTTATAAAGTAAATGTCTCCATTATTTGCACAACCTTATCCCTTCCCATGATGCCTTATTTTTATCACTCATGTCCTAAGACTGCTACCTGGTGCTGGCCTGTGACTATTCTCCTCTCAAAGACTGTTTACAAGGACATAACTAAGGTTTTTCTGTCAGTGTACATGCACTACAATTCCCTAAAACTTCAAGCACCATGGGTGTCTGAAAAAACAGACTAAAAATCATCCTTTGATTCCATTATACACTGTAAACCTTGGCATGCTATTCAACCCAACAATCAATGTTCTCATCAGTTTATGCTAACAGAGGCACAGGAGGATTTTGAGGATTGAGAAACATAATTAGTACAATATCTACAATACAGTGGGTATTCAATAAATATCAATAAGTATCCAATTTTCTTATCTGAATGGCTATCCTATCTCCTCAAATTTCCACATACTTAATGGTTCAGAACTTCAATCATGTGTCACATGTTAAGTGATTGGCAGCTTCTGCCTTAACAGCTTACAAAAACTTGCAGGGCTTGCAAAACAGGTTACATTCTTTCTTTAAGGTCTTGTTCAATTGTACTGTAGACTACAAGCCACAGAGCCTGCAATCTAGGCCATCACCAGCACTCAAGCAGACTGAACGGAATAGTTTTAGTTCTGAATGTAAATAATTTGGACATCTATATTAAACAAAGCAAAATAAAAACCCTCAATGAAGTCCACTGCTGCCAGCTTTCCAGTCATTCATTTGTCTAAGAACCTACTTGAGGATTTAGATCCTGGATGGAAATATGCAAAAACTCATCAAATATTTAATCTCTAAGAGGGCCCATCAAGACAGAAAGTTCTAACCAACATCTGCAATTTTCAAACTGTTTCCGAGAGATACTGTAGGAGAGAGGAGTTGTAATCCCAGAAATTACTAAAGGGGATAGACAAAGGTGGGTGCAATTTAAAGGTCCAGCCTACAGACCCATCTATGTCATTTCCACCAGGTCCCTATAAACATGTCTTTTACTTTAATATTGGGATTCTTCATAAAACATTCTTTGAAGAAACAAATTAGCAGCTTAAAGTTTGAGAAATTATTTGAGGAAATCCAAAGGACATCAACGTGGCCACCTATGTACTTACCTGAGGTACAAAATTGGCACTCATAAAACATTTTATAGAGTATACTTTCAAGCCTGTTATTGCTCTTGGTAATAATGCTGTCATTTCTTTCTGTCACATACAGCTAAGGACAAGGGACCAAACAATTCTACATACAGTGGAAGAGCAGTAAGAAAAAAATGAAGAAAGGAGACAAGTGCTCTTTAAATCAATTAGTAATCACTCCAAAACCTAAATGACTTCTCTGGCATTCAAATTTCCCAAGATATTAGTGTGAATTACCCAGTATTTTCTAGCAATTCAAAATCTGTTCAAAAAACAAAGACAAACAAAAGAATCTAACAGGTGATAGGGATAAACTGATGCTTTAATTTCATGGGAACTTAAGTCAGTGACTGCCAAACAAGGACTTTATATCCAATCAGGTGACTGACTTCTTGGCTTATGTTAAAAGTAAATACTTTTTTTAACATGAGTAAGACCAAATGTAAGAAAATATGAATCTTAGAGCTATCACTGAACAAGGAATATAAATCTATTCAATTATTCCATAAAAATAGGTAAAAACTTCTTTAAGTCTCAAACTAGAGTGATATTTATAATTATCAGCATAAACATATTATAGGAAAGTGGGGCCAGCGCTGTGGAGTAGCAGTTAAGCTGCTGTCTGCAATGCCAGCATTCTACATGGGTGCTGGTTTAAATCCGGCTACTCCACAACCCCCTCACCCTCCCACCCCCAACGAAAACTTTTATTTAAGGAGTACAAATTTCATAAATACAACTTTAGGAATATAGTGATTCTTCCTACCATACCCCCTCCTCCCACTCCCATCTCCTCATCCCTCTCCCATTCTCCATTAAGTTTTCAGTTAACTTTATACACAGAAGACCAACTCTATACTCAGTAAAGATTTCAACAATTTATGTGCACACACACTCACACTCACAAACTCTTTGAGAACAATTTTTACATGAGTTGTTAAAGCTATGGAAGCCTTTTGAATCCACAATCTCTGTTAGTATTTAGACAAGGTCACAAGCAAAGTAGAAGTTCTCTCCTCCCTTCAGAGAAAAGTACATCCTTCTTTGTTGGCCTGCTCCATTTCTGACCCAGCTCCTTGCTAATGTGCCTGGGAAAGCAGTGAAAGACAGCCCAAGTACTTGACCCTGCAATCACATGGGAGACTTGGAAGTAGTTATGGGCTTCTGGCTTTGGCCTGGCACAGCCCTGGCCATTGTGGCCATTTGGGGAGTTGAACTAGCAGATGGAAGAGCTCTCTGTAACTCTAGCTTTCAAATAAATAAATAAATAAATCTTTTTAAAAAGTAGATATTAAGGTTTGTTTTTCACTCTACCTTAGCTAGAGTTCATCAGGATTGACCACATGGATAACAAGTTATGCTATTTTATCTAATAAAATTACATCAGTTGGGGCTGGCACTGGGGTGGTGTAGCAAGTTGAGCTGCCACCTGCAGTGCTGGCATTCCATATGGGTGCAGGTTCAGGTTCTGGCTGCTCCACTTCTGATCCAGCTCCCTGCTAATGTGCCTGGAAAAGCAGCCAAAGACAGCCCAAGAGCTTTGGGCACCTGCACTCATGTGGGAGAATCAGAAGAAGTTTCCAGTTCCTAACTTTAGTCTGATCCAGACCTGGCCACTGCGGCCATTCAGGGAGTGAACCAGCAGATAGAAAATCTCTTTCCCTCTCTCTCTGTAACTCTGCCTTTCAAAAATCTAAAATAAATCTTTTAAAAAAATATACCAGTTAATAAATATATTCAATTTCTTTTAGGTAAATGAGAAAAAAAACTTAAAACAGGAAAAGTTATTCCAATATTAAATGATTTCCCTAACAAAATATTCAATTCTCAGACATGTCAGAATCAATTTTTTCTGAAAGATTCATGTAGCTAAAGATTAGTTTCAAATATACAATTCACTGGCTAATCCCACAACTCATACTCAGGCATCACATTCAAGGTTACTATAATTTGAACAAATGGCGTGACAAATCTTTTTGCATCCAGTTGATAAAAACAACAATCTTCACTTTTTATTCATATTTCTAGGCAAAATTTGTTGAAGCAGATGTGAAACAGGAAAATCAAGAGAAATATCTTTGTTACTTTCATGGCACATATCAAAACAGTGCCACACTAGAAAGGAAAATCTGGATCCTTAGGAAAACATTTAGTCAATGTAAAATGCAAGCTTCTTCTCAACAATGTCAAACATAGAAGGCACTTTTTTTTCCTTAACTTTTTACTACAAATTCACATTTTCTGGTTCTGCCCAAGGACCAAAAACTTTAATATTGAGAACTATTATCTGGGGGCTGGCGCTGTGGTATAGCAGGTAAAGCCACAATTTTCAGTGCCAGTATCCCATATGGGCACTGGTTTGAGTCCCGGCTGCTGCACATCCAGCTCTCTGTTGTGGCCTGGGAAAGCAGAAGATGGCCCAAGTTCTTGGGCCCCTGCACCTACGTGTAAGATCCAGATGAAACTCCTGGCTTTGGATGGGTACAGTTCTGGCTTTTGTGGCCATCCAAGGAGTCAAACAGCAGGTGTAAGACCTCACTCTTTCTCTCTGCAGAAAGCTGAATTGGAAAAAGAACAGTCGGGACTCAAACCAGTGCTCATACAGGATTCTGAGTGCACAGACAGTGGCTTAATGCACTGCGCCACAATGCCGGCTGCTTCTATTATTTAATAATGTGTAATATTAAAAATGGTAGAGCATCTTTAAGAAGAAATTGAGTAAGCACCCAACTAAGACATGTGCTATTTTACAGGTAAACTTAAAGTATGCCAGCTCACAACAAGCCTGAAGATGTACTTTTACTTCCTTTACACATACCCTGTGCATCCACAACTCAGTATCCTAAAGAAATGTAATTGTAAAAACAGTAACTCTTACTCTTAATTCTTTTCAGTAGCTTTCAAATCAAATGACCAAAATAAAATAGTTGTGTCAAGGAAGGACTGGGAATCAATATTTCAAAGTAATTTATCCTGGAAATGTTGACCTTCATTCCCCACCACCACCTGAGATTTATTTTACATATTTGAAAGACACAGTTGCAGAGGGAAGGAAATGCTGATGTTTTGAGAGGACTTTTGTAAGAGTACAGAACAGTGGTCTCACACTGCACTGTGAGGGGTAACCTACCCCTGGTATACACATTCCTACACATAATCCCTTAAACAACAAGCCCTCATTATTTCTCTGTGATAGTTTTCAATGTAAATGCTACATCATAGAATAAGCACATTTAAATTTTTAAAGATAATGCCAAATTTCACTTTCAAAGGTAATATCAAACTTACACTACCACTGTACAGCATGTTCTTACATTTTCATTTTCTCCTGAGTTTACAGTGAGAATTTCTAGTATTCCTGTAAGATAGTGATATAACAGTCTAATGATTTATGGGTTATATGTTTATGTATTCTAGTGTTATGTTTTGTTCTAAATCCTAAAATGATACATATCAGGTTATAATTTGCACAAATGAGAGCTCTGGGTGCTCAATTGAAAGAGTTTAGTGTGAGGAAGTAGTGGGAAGTCCTGAAATCTGAAAGTTTGAAAACTGTTTTTCAAACTTGATAGGTTGTGTAACATTAGGAGGTGTGAGCAGCAGACACACAAGAGATGGGTATGCTGGACAAAGAGTAGCAGTTTTGCTGAGGAGCTGGGTAGACAGTGGTGCTAAATTTACTCATTAGAGGCTGGCACTTGTGCAGCAAGCTAAGCCACTGCCTGGATATTAGCATCCCATATCTGAGTGCCTGTTCACATTCTGGTTGCTCTGCTTCTGATCCAGCTTCCTGTTAAAATTCCTGGGAAGGCAACAGAAGATGGCCCCCGCCACCCATATGGGAGATCAAGATGGAGCTCTAAGCTTTGGCCTGACTCAGCCCTGATCTTTGCGGCTACCTGGGGAGTGAACCAGCAAATGGAAGATCTGTTTTTTTTTTTCTCTCTCTAATGCCACCTTTCAAATAAAAATCACCCCCCCCCCTTTTTTTAAAGAATTATTTATTTCAAAGAGTTACAGAGAAGGAGAAGGAGAGGCTGAGGCAGAGAGACAGAGAACTTCTATCCACTGGCTCACTCCCCAGATGGCCACAACAGCTGCAGCTTTCCCAGAATGAAGCCAGGAGTTTCTTCCAGGTCTCCCACGTGGGTGCAGGGACCAAGACTTCGGCCATCCTCCACTGCCTTTCCAGGTGCATTAGCAGGGAGTTGGATCGAAAGTGAAGCAACCAGGACTCAAACCAGCACCACCCAAATGGGATGCCGGCGCCACAGGCAGTGGCTTTACCTGCTATGACACAGTGCCAGCTTCTCAATTTATTTATTTTATTTTTTTATTTTTTTGACAGGCAGAGTGGGCAGTGAGAGAGAGAGACAGAGAGAAAGGTCTTCCTTTGCCGTTGGTTCACCCTCCAATGGCCGCCGCGGCCGGCGCGCTGCGGCTGGTGCACCACGCTGATCTGAAGGCAGGAGCCAGGTGCTTCTCCTGGTCTCCCATGGGGTGCAGGGCCCAAGCACTTGGGCCATCCTCCACTGCACTCCCGGGCCACAGCAGAGAGCTGGCCTGGAAGAGGGGCAACCGAGACAGAATCCGGCTCCCCAACTGGGACTAGAACCTGTTGTGCCAGCGCTGCAAGGCGGAGGATTAGCCTATTGAGCTGCGGCGCCAGCCAGCTTCTCAATTTTTTAAAAAAAAATTAATCCATTCAACAAATATTTACTGGGCACCTACTATGGACAAGAACTACATGTGCTTCTACTTTTTAAAAACCATGTCTTCGTTTTGGATTCATGTTTCTCTTTGAATCTTATTTTCATCAATCAGATTATGACTTTCTTGCTCTAAAATCAACCAACAAACTCTGTCAAATGCAATTAATATTTATTTTACATATTTGAGAAAGAGAGATATACAGACACACAGAGGCAGATCTTCCACATATTCTGCTTCACTTCTCAAATGCCTCCAACAGTCAAGACTGGGCCAGGCTGAAGTCAGGAGGCAGGAACTCAACTCAAGCCTCCCACTAAGTGGCAGAGATCCAACCACTTGAGCTATCACCTGATGCCTCCCAGGGTGCACATTAGCAGGAAGCTAATGATAACTGTAACATATTAAACAGGTTTCTCTCTTTAAATAAGGTAAAAAGAGGAAATATGCTATACGCAAGAACTTCTTCTGCTTCCATATATACATAATTTAAGTATACAACTAAAAATCCCAAAAGATACTTAAAGTGAAAATAAAGAGTAATGCAAGACCATTGGACAAAGGGTTTAAGAGCTAATGATACCTCAGGAGGAAACAGAAATAAACAACTTTGGTTCTAGAATTAGGATATATTTCAAACTATTCAATTCTAACTTGGTTTATACAGAAATATTATGAGATAAAAATATTAAAGATTAATTGAAGCAAAAAGAGGTTGATACCTATCTCTGCTTTACAAACATTTATGAAGTATACCAGTACTATGTATAAGCACACATGTATGATAAGTGTACTTTTAAAAGTTTTAAAAACAAAATTTAAAAATATGTTTATTTTGGTGCAAAAAATTTGAAATCTATGCAAATGAGGAGTTTTCAAAACAAGCATGTGAAATATGAACTATGAAAACACTATACATGGATTTACAAACATTTCTGCGCTGGGACAGAAGGTTAGCTTAGTGAGTAAGACGGTGCTTGGGACACCTGTATTCCTTATTGGAGAGCCTGGGTTCAAACCCTGGCTCTGCTGCAGATTCCAGATTCCTGCTTATGCACCCTGGGAGGCAGGAGATGGTTCAAGTAGCTGGTTCCTGGCCATCCACATGGGAATCATAGATTGAGTTCCAGGCTGCTGGCTTTGGCCTGGCCCAGCCCTGGCTATTACAGGCATTTGGGAGTGAAGCAACAGATGGAAGATATCTCTCTCTTTGTCTATCTCTGTATCTCTGTCTTTCAAATAAGTTTTTTTAAAGATTTTTTAAATTTCTGCTCCAAAATACACTGTATGTTTTAACTCCACTTTTCCAAGAACCTGTTGAACCACTGTCATACAGATATAATTCTGTTTCACCAACATGAATTACTAAAGATGTAATTAAGTATTTATGTACAGTCACAAATATCCAACCTCAGTAAGAAATAAAGCAGAGAATTATATCCTAGGATACCCAAAAGGAGAGGTAGGGAGGAATGATTATGGTAATTATTAATCATTATGAATTCCCAATGAACTAGAAGATGCATGATTTATCTCAGCATCTTGGGCTAAGATACAAATAGGGACAGCAACCGAACAGAATTTAGACGAAAGTACAGAAAGAAGGTTGTGTTCAGAAATGTAGGGGTCCTTTAGCAAACAGGTGGACTAAGGTAGGTTCTGAAACTTGGAAGACACTCATATGGAAAACGCTGGTAATCAGGTAACATGGGCTACTTCTCTTATCGTCATAAAACAACAGATAAGGCATGCTTCTAAGTCCTTCAGGTATTCTAAAACATTTAAACAGGGATGAATGTCCCCAGCAAACTCCCTTCCCTGACCCTCCCATACAATCTCTATCACTCATACTTTCACACTGCTTTCCTTTGAGCTGACAGCTGTGTAAGAGAAAAGGATTTTAGATATGCAAGTTCACTTACTCACCCCTAAAGCAGAGGAAAGAATGTTCCTAGTACCACTTGTGACTAACCCTGCCCACAAAGGGTCTGAATTTCAGATTCTCCAAAAAACAAACAAAAAGAAGTGTTTGGCTTTGTTTCATCTTTTCTGCTCACTTTCCTCCTCTCCATCATGGCTGTGTTATATGGCCCTTTCCCTGAGAGCATAACATGTCAAGCTCCAGATCCTGTTTCCTTCTCTTCACAGTCAAGATTCTGCCCAAAGGAGTCAATATTTGTTATTACTATTTTCTCACTTCTCAAGCATTCCTTAATCAAGTACAATCTGGCACCTTGTTCGCATTAATCTATTAAAATTAGGGCTAAGTAGCAAATTCTTAGTCACATTTTTACAGTGATTATCTTAACTGACTTCTGTGGCATTTAATTCTATTTATTATTTCCCCTCTTGATCTTTCTCTTGCTTTTCTTCTATATACCACCTACTTAACAGGCTTTCAGTTTCTCCCCAGCACACCTATCTCATCTATCTAACTTGCACCATGTCCACTATCTGGGTGAGTTCATCTGCAAAAGCAGTTTTCAAACTTTTGGGTCTCAGGAATCCCCTACAGCTCTTAAAAGCTGTTGAGGACCCAAAAAGCTTTAATTTATATGGATTACAACTATCAATATTTACCATTTTAGGATTTAAAACAAAACATTTGGTAATACTAGAATATCCAACTACACAATGCATAAAGTATCAGTTGTGGGATCATGTGACATACAGCCTCTAGAAATTTTCACTGTAAACTCATGAGAAAATGAAAGTTTAAAGTCCAAATAATTCCTAAGTACTGTTGCAAAAAATCATTCTAATCTCCTGAGCACTTTCAAAGGGACTCCGGAACCCTTAGGAATCCCCAGACCACATTTTCAGATGGGTTTATCTACACTCAAGCCTTTAATTAACACCTATACCAAAAACTCCTAAGTCTTAATCTCTGGCATAACTTATTTCCTGAGCTTCAGAAAGCTTTTACCGCCTACAATAACATCTTCACCTATTTATGCCAAAGAATTCAAATTATTACCTCATGGGCCAAATGTGTGCATCTTCCTCCTGTTACCTGCTCAGTCAAAGTACTAAAGCTGGATTCCTTCACATAATCCTAGGCTCCTCCTCTGACCTTCTTTACTCAAATTCAAGGTTTAATGACCTATTGACTCTACTTTTTAAATTGAGGAATCTGAGCTACAAATGCAAGCCCCTAACTCAGACATCCAGACGTAAGAACCCAAATAATTAATTCACACATTAAAGTTAGGGTGGTAAAGTCACCTTAACTCTCAGTGAAATTAGAAAATTTCAGGGTGAAATCAGAGTCCAAAACGGAAACTTCAGAACACCACCATCAGAATCCCTGTTATTTCAAGTTGTTCCTCCTATTATTGAACCTTGGAGGTCTGAGGTTTTGTAAAGAAGGCATTATTCTTTAATTAAATGATCTTCCTTGTTCAGGAATCGCCTCCCTTCAGTCCTATCCTCTAAGCTGCTCTCTGTGGGAGGCTTTTACAACTCCACTTGGCTTCTGTGTCCCCTGCTTCAATGGCTCTCCCATCACCTGAAGTCCAGATTCTTCACCATGAATGAAATATTTAAGGATCCTAACACCTGACTATCTTTCAAACACAAATACTCCCTACACCAGAAGTTTGGGAATGGGCAGAATAACCTGGGCAGCTGGCTATCTGTGAAAGCCTCTCAGATGATCTGAAGTCCTGGAAGCTGATAATCACTGCCCTACTGCCTGGACCCTAACTACTAGCCATGCTTCTGTACAAAAACAAACCTCACTCAAGTCCTTCTCACACTTGGCCCCTGTCCTCCTTTCTGAATAACGCAAGTACTATCTTTTCTTTGAAGAAAGACCTCTGCTTCCTTCCCCTGAGATCAGATCGAATTGGGAAATTGTTGCTCTTTGTTCCCAGAGTATTTTCTTCTTATTTTGTGAACCGAACAGTTCATAAAGCAGTCTGTCTAAATATCTGTCTGTCCTACTGGCACTGACCTCATGTGAAGAATTGCATCTTGTTCATTTTAATACTGTCTGCGCTGCAGTAAATGCTTACTGAAAATATACTTGACTTTTTGAAGCCCAAAAAATAGATTCAGAGTGACATAAAATAAAACTAAACCAATACTCTGCCAACAACCAGGAGATTTTGTTAACAAGAGTAAGATCTTTTTCATTCTATAATTCTTCAATTTAGAAATAAAAGTCAAATCCTTTTTTTTAAAAAGATGTATTTATTTATTTGAAAGAGTTACACAGAGAGGAGAGGTCTTCCATCTGCTGGTTCACTCCCCAGTTGGCCGCAAGAGCCGGAGCTGCACCAATCCGAAGCCAGGAGCCAGGAGCCCCTTTTGGGACCTCCCATTTGGGTGCAGGAGCCCAAGGATTTGGGCCATCTTCTACCGCTTTCCCAAGCCATAGCAGAGAGCTGGATTGGAAGTGGAGCAGCCAGGTCTTAAACGGGCGCCCATATGGGATGCTGGAGCCTCAGGCTAGGGCATTAACGGCTGCACCACAGTGCCAGCCCCTCAAATTCTTTTTTGTTGTTGTTTAATTTATTTGACAGGTAGAGTTACAGACATTGAGAGAGAGAGAGAGACAGAGACAGAGAGAGACAGAGAGAAAGGTCTTCCTTCCGTTGGTTCACTCCCCAGATGGCCGATACCGCCGGTGCTGCGCCAATCCGAAGCCAGGAGCCAGGAGCCTCCTCCTGGTCTCCCATGCAGGTACAGGGGCCCAAGCACTCGGGCCACCCTCCACTGCCTTCCCGGGCCACGGCAGACAGCTGGACTAGAACCCAGCACCCGCACCCATATGGGATGCCACTGCCACAGGCAAAGGATTAACCCAGTGAGCTCCAGCGCTGGCCCCAGCACCTCAAATTCTTATGTAAAGTAATTCATATACAAAATGAAACAAAAATTTCAGTTGATACAGCTTCAATCAACCTAACAGTAACTAATACATGCTTTTCAGCTTTAACAGTTGAGACAACAGAAGAAACAGGAAACTTGTAGATATCTGAAAAGAGTACCAGGGATAAGGATAAAAAAACAGGAAAAAGGGAGTATTAGTTTACTAAAACCATCACAAACCATAAGGTTTATAATGTCAGGGCTGACATTGTGGCACAGTAGGTTAATCCTCTGCCTGCAGTGCTAGCATCCCATCTAGGCACCAGTTCTAGTCCCGGCTGCTCCTCTTCTAATCCAGCTCTCTGCTGTGGCCTGGGAAATCAGTGGAGGATGGCCCAAGCGCTTGGGCCCTGCACCCACATGGGAGACCGAGAAGAGACTCCTGGCTCCAGGCTCCTGGCTTCAGATCAGAGCAGCTTTGGCCATTGTGGCCATTTGGGGAGTGAGCCAGTGAAGGGAAGACTTTTCTCTCTGTCTCTCCCTCTCACTGTCTGTGGCTCTGCCTCTCAAATAAATAAATAAAAATCTTTAACTCTCCTTTGGTGAGCCAAAATATATTAAATTATGGAAATAAATAACAGGAAGAAAAGCTAGAAAAATTGAGGGTGAGCTAAAAAGGTGAACAGTAGAGGACAACTATTTTAAAAATAAACCTTCTATTATTTTCTGCTCACAAAAACAAAAACTATCATTTTTTAAAAATGTAATGGTGGTGCTGGCATTGTGGCATAGCGGGTAAGGCCACCACCGCAGCACTGGCATCCCATATGGGCACTGGGGTTCAAGTCCCGGCTGCTCAACTTCCTATCCAGCTCTCTGCAATAGCCTGGGAAAGCAGTAGAAGATGGTCATGTCCTTGGGCCCTTGCGCCCTTGTGGGAGAGACTGAAGAAGCTCCTGCCTCTTGGCTTCCAATTGGCACAGCTCAGCCACTGTGGCCAATTGGGGAGTGAACCAGCAGATGGAAGAGCTCTCTCTCTCTCTCTGCCTCTCCTCTCTATGTATAAATCTGACTTTCAAATAAATAAATAAATAAATCTTAAAAAAGAAAATGTAATGGTTTAGGGGATGAATTACCAAAAGAATAAATGACATCAGAAGACAATGGAATACTATTTTAACTTTACTGAGGGGTATACTGGGGAAAAAAGCAGTACTTCTATGTGGCACCTTTTCATACTCAACAACTACACTTAATGATCCATGATTATTTCTATTTTGATATGTATGAATTTCATCTCCAGGGAATTCCTATAAATAAGGTACCTACTACAGAGAAAAAAAATCTGGGAATCATTTTCCACATAAGCAATTTCCTAAATGTAAAGACAGATACTCCCTCACAAAAACAGAAATAAAATAATTAAAGTGGTTTATGTTACTTTTAAGGAAAAATAGTCACTTCCAAAATATAAATAATTTGCCAAAATCTCAGATATAGAACAAAGAACAGGGGCCAGTGCTGTGCCGCAGAGCGTTAATGCCCTGGCCTGAAGCACTGGCATCCCGCATGGGTGCCAGTTCAAGTCCTAGCTGCTCTGTTTCCAATCCAGCTCTCTGCTATGACCTGGGAAAGCAGTAGAAAATGGCTCAAGTCCTTGGGCCCCTGCACCTGAATGGGAAACCCGGAAGAAGCTCCTGGCTCCTGGCTTCAGATTGGCACAGCTCCAGCCGTTGTGGTCAACTGAGGAGTGAGCCACTGGATGAAAGAACTCTCTCTCTGCCTCTCTGCCTCTCCTCTCTCTCTGTATAACTCTGACTTTCAAATAAATAAATAAATCTTAAAAATAAAAGAACAAAGAGCAAAGGACAAAAGATTTTTTAACATTTTCTCTTGCTGTCCAAATGTCAACTCATCTCTATGAAGAAAAGCTAAGTATGTGTAATGTTCACCCAAATTATGTTTCACTGCAAATGCCACTATGGACTTGGGGTGGGGACCCCCAAATTCTAACTAAAAATACAGCTGAAAGTGATCCTTGGGATTTTTAAAAGGGAAGTGAAATTTTCTTATACATCAGTTCCTCTGAAAGAATCCAAATACTAAATCTATAACCAATTGGGGGATATGGGTATTCATAAAGAATATAGAAAAATGTAACTGCTGCATGTGATGTAACCTTTAATGTTTTGCTAATTTTTAAAAAAAAATCTAACAAAAATATCACATTTTATGAACATAAACACCTGAAATCAGTTTACTGCCCTTGTAACATATATGCTTTTATGCAGCACAAAAGGGTGCCACATAAAATTAGTAAATATACTCAATTCTATAAAAATATCAAGAACTGTTTCAAAGTCCAGGAAATTTAAAGTGAAACATCCTTGATGATCGTTTTTGAAAAACTACATTTTGACTAAAATTAACCTTAAAATTTTTTAAGGACTTAACGTAAGTGTGTTAATTTAGGGGAAAAAAAAAACCTAAACTGCGATAATCTGTTGCTACAAGGGCTACTACTGCTTAGCTTACCTCAAGGGAACCTATTGCAGATAAAGTCCCGTCACTTGCACAGTTCTTTCAGTTGCCTGCCAGTTGTCTCTGTGGAAGGGAAAGCCTGATGAGTGAGAACCCTAGGCCACACTCCTTTGGAGTATCAGGGAGCCTGCAGAGAACTGCACAAAACTGTCTACTAGAGAGTCCTAGATGCTTTCAATAATACAGAGCTAAAAAAATGCCACCTTTTACATTCCCTTTTCACTGAACACTGAAACCAAATGCCTATGGGTTCCTGAGTGCTAATGACCTGGTGGTATTATAAAGGTGAAATATCTACACTAACCCAAATAATAAAAGACATTTAAAATGCATCACGTGGAAGTACGATAATCTTACAGGGAAAATATACACATACACACACACACACACACACACACACACACACACACAAATGTTAGTGCATAACTACATAACCTGAGGACAGAAAGGTATATTTTTACAGAAAGTGAAGTTAGAGCACCAAACAAATGCTAAAGCCCAAAGAAAGTCCTGGACACCCACTTTTTAAAAAAGTTGCCCTCGAGTGTTTATAATGTTCAAAATGAACTATACCATGGATCCAAACACTGATTTACAAATCCCATGTATTTTCTTGGTAAGGTGAGTGAGAGAGAACTCTTCAGATTTTTAAAAAATATACAAAGTGAATATCCGCAGCATGACTCCATGAGAAATACTAACCTGGATCTCAGAAGTACACAGACCCTTACCCAGAATAAAACTAAGAGGGCACTATAATAAGAAATAACAGACATGGTGAAACCCAGTGTATTTCAAAACCACCTTATCATTAATCACATAAAACTATGAACAGTCAGTAATGGTCTTCCATTAAGAACATCCATGTATCACTAAAATACAAGTTCAGCTATATAACCAAGAAACTATACTTTAGTGCCAAATAATGTCTTCAATTTGAATGATGTTCTTCATAAAGCAGAACAAAACACCACAAAAAACTTCAAAAGCATTACCTATAGCACATGTACTGATGAAGAAAAATTTTCTATTTAATTAAGGTAATTTTCATTTTTACTCTATTAGCATCATAATTAAAATGAAATTACTTACCTCTGATTCTTTGTCACTTAAAGATCCCAAGCTTCCAAAACTGTGATTAGAGCTTTCATTATTTGTTGAGGCCTGTTGGAAATTTTTTTGAAAAGGTAAAAATTAGGAGTAATTTTAAATAAACATATTACAGAGTATATAATCCTCATAAATGAAAACGAAGTATGATCCCTTCCAGCAAGGGAATCAATTAAAGTGAAACTAAGAAATACTAAATTCTTAAAGACATAGTAAATATCTTGAGATAAATTGAGAAGTTTTTTTCTGTCAATAAAGTTCTGCTATATTTCAGGAACTGACTTGTATTCACTAATTTTTTTTAGAACATCAGTTCAAAAGCAAAGGAATCAGAGTAGAGTCAGAATAAGATCCCTAACATTACTAATGCTGCTTCTTACTGGTCTCAAAGTAGTATTTCTCCTCTTTAGTTTCCTCTGCATTGATCAAAATCCAATCACATCTCACACACACTCCTCCACCTTTTCTTTAACAAAATGTCTTTGTGTGACGTTGTTGCTACTGTAACTAAATGTTTTGCTCAAGAATCTCTTTATTTTCTAGACAATATTTTTCCATTATGACAGACAAAAATGAGTTATCACTCTGTATGAAGATGTCTTCTTTATGTAATGTTTCTAAAGTGCACTGGGGATCAATGTCTTCTAGGAATGTTTAGACCAGAGGCTGACAAGCTATGGCTTATATGCCAAAGATGATGCATCAACTCACTTCATGTACAGGCAGGATAGCTGATATCCTCATGTTTCCCTTCCATTTGCAAGAGTAGCTGCTAATCCTATAACGAACAGGTTATAAGTTGGTCTATAATTATCTTTAGATAAATTTCCAAAGTGACAACTGTGAACTACTGCTTATATGTCCAGTACTAATGGACACTGTAGATTGTTTTCAACTTGTACTGGCCCTTGGAACTAATTAAATTTCAAATAGTGCTTAGAGGAACATATAATCTAATTAGGACAAGATTAATCAAATTAAATAACACCACCAATAATA
Organism: Sylvilagus floridanus; assembly: GCA_949820135.1. Lineage (NCBI taxonomy): Eukaryota > Metazoa > Chordata > Mammalia > Lagomorpha > Leporidae > Sylvilagus > Sylvilagus floridanus. Next base: position 114,146,069 of record OX463236.1, read on the forward strand.
ATTAAGTGACATATTACAAACATTCTTGGGGGAGCCCACATTGTGGCACAGCGGGTTAAGTCGCTGCTTGCAACACAGGCATCCCATACAAGCGCCAGTTCAAGTCCTGGACGCTCTACTTCCAATCCAGCTCCCTGGAAACGGCCACTGCACCCATGTGGGAGACCTGTAAGAAGCTCCTGGCTCCTGGCTCCAACCTGTCCCAGCCCTAGCTGTTGTGGCCATTTGGGAAGTGAGCCAGTGGGTAGAAGACAACTCTCCCTCCTCTCCCCATGTCTCTGTAGCTCTGCCTCTCAAAAAAATAAATAAATAATAATAATAATAAATCCGAAGGGGGGGAGGGGCCCAATTTTTTGAGAACCCATAAATCCCCATGAAACAAAAGTGAAAAACTAAATGGTGAACCAAAAAACCCAGACAACATTTTCGACAAAACTGGATGACAAGAATCCCATGAGTCCTTCCCAATTAGCAGGTGGGAATAAATCATCAACAACCACAAGACCTGCATGCCATCACTATCTGTTGGGGAGAAACAGGATGTCTGACAGAACTGATGAGAAACTCCCAAAAGAGCAAAAAGGATTCATATCAAACGCGCAGGACCTATAATTGGAAGGATTCTGCACTAGCAGTGACCACATGGCTAGGTCTCTGAGAGTCTTAAGATGTTGGACGAGACCATCTTTATGAACTCCTGAAACTGGCCTTTCCATGATATGGAGGCAAAATGAGTATCAATTACAGGGTGTGGAATAAAAATTCACCATAATAGGTACAACGATGATGAAGAAAAAATGTCCAGAAGAAAAATGGGGAAGGGAATAGAGAGCCTAAAAATCCCAGAGAGCAAGCGCCATAGTTTTGAAGTGTCCAAAAACAACAGAGCTGTGTGAGAAACAAAGCCCTCCCAAACCACTTACTTAGGGTCCAGGAAACTCAATTTCACATTCAAGTAAGCAACAGAAAATGATGTGGGTCAATCCCATAAAGTTATTAGAAGAAAAAAGTGGCTGGCGCCGTGGCTCAATAGGCTAATCCTCCGCCTAGTGGCGCTGGCACTCCAGGTTCTAGTCCCGGTCAGGGCACCGGATTCTGTCCCGGTTGCCCCTCTTCCAGGCCAGCTCATTGCTGTGGCCAGGGAGTGCAGTGGAGGATGGCCCAAGTGCTTGGGCCCTGCACCCCATGGGAGACCAGGAGAAGCACCTGGCTCCTGCCATCGGATCAGCAAGGTGCGACAGCCACAGCAGCCATTGGAGGGTGAACCAACGGCAAAAGGAAGACCTTTCTCTCTGTCTCTCTCTCTCATTGTCCACTCTGCCTTTTTTTTAAAAAAAAAAAAAAAAGAAGAAGAAGAAGAAGAAGAAAAAGTAAGGTACAGAATACCATCCTGATGATAAAAGCCTACCAGGAAAATATATTCACAAAATGAATGAAAATTGTAACCTACTATTTCAAGATGAGTTAAAAGACATTACAAAAATGATTCAAGACATGAAAAAACAACCTAAGTTGGATATCAAGAAACTCAGAAATAAGGTAACAGAACTCAGGAAGTACATGAAGAACAAATCTGAATGAACCTAAGAGCAAATATATACAGCAGATGATGCTTTAAAAGAACTAGAAGGCAAAAAGAAGGAACATTTTTGAAATTAAAAAAAGATAAAAAGGATTTCAAGGAAAGCAGATAACAAAGTACAAAGAAGATTTGATACTCAGACAACACAAGTCCTTGAAATATGAAAATAATAAACACTGATTCAAAGAAGTCCCTGAAAAAAACTTTAATTTGAAACTGCTGACTGAAAGAGTACAACACGCACCTAAGAAAATCAACCCAAAAGGTTGACATCAAATTTTTCAAAGGTAACACTTTATGATAGAAGAAAATGGAGGAGGTTATTTAAGATATTCAAGAAAAGAGAACATAAAAATATTTTATATTCAGTAAAATTGACTTTTAACACACAGAAAACACAAATACTGTTCCAAAATGCAAAAACTCAGAAAGTAGTGCTTCCACAAGCCCTTCACAAAGAATCAACGGTAAACAAGTTTCAGACAACCAAAATGAATAGTCTTATCAGTGTAAAATTAAAAAGTAAGCAATATTATTTGTTGGTAAAAATTAAATAATCATAGGATATCCTAATTCTATCATCTATTTTATGTCCTTTAGAACCACAATTTTAAGTACAGAAGAGGGAAGATGCAGGTGTAAATAAAAACCGTATAGTACTGAGCTGAATTGGAAGTATCAATATAAATTCATGAGACATTTTAAAACAAAATGTGGGGGCCGGGTTCTAGTCCCAGTTGCTCCTCTTCCAGTCCAGCTCTCTGCTGTGGTGCAGGGAGGCAGTGGAGGATGGCCCAAGTGCTTGGGCGCTTGCACCCACATAGGAGACCAGGAGGAAGCACCTGGCTCCTGGCTTCGGATCCGCGCAGTGCTGGCTGTAGCAGCCATTTGGGGGTGAACCAATGGATGGAAGACCTTTCTCTCTGTCTCTCTCTCTCACTGTCTAACTATCTGTCAAATAAATAAATAAAAACAGAAACAAAATGTGTGTGTGTGTGTGTACTGTACTATATAAATAATAACAAAATACCTCTCAGCAGATCAACATTTTCACAAATAAGTATAAATTCTTGGGAAAAAAATTTTTTTAGAGGTTTAAGTTAACACAACAGCTGGAAACTAAAGAATCACAATTCCCAAAGTGGTTGATCACTGATCTATCTACCCAACAGCAGACTCAAAGCAATGCAGTTAAGGCTAAGCAACTGAATGGAGATGTCAGCTGCTGCTCTCTGTGCAGAAACATAGTTGAGATGTTATCCCAGCCAACTTAGCTGTCTAGAAATACAAATAAAAACAAACACAGAAAACCAAAACTCTCCAGGGGCAATGCTCTGACCTAATAGTTCCCTAATCTGTGGTAATTAATGGAGTACGAAAAATGTAATGCATAGGAGTTAAATAGACATTTTGAGGTTAAATGATTGTTTATAGCCCTTGTCTCTACTATGGAGGGACAATGTTTTTTTCTTTTATTTACTGATCTCTTTACTTAGTGTAGGTTTAATCTTATGAGTATAAAATAAACAGAGTAGGTCACTGTAAAAATTGAGAGAGGAAATAAGAGAGGAAGGAGAAGGAAGGGTGGGAGGGAAGATAGCATGGGAACTATCTCCATGTTTCTAAACATGAAATGTTTGAAATTGTATAAAATACATGAAATTTGTATACCTTAAATAAAACAAGAGAGAACACTAATTGGGATGATCATTTCCTAGCTCTGGCATCTTATTCCAGCTTCCTGTTGGTGTAGATCCTGGGAAGTAGTGATGATGGTGCTTGTGGTTAGGTTCCTGCCACTCACATGGGGTACCCAGATTCGGTTCTCAGTTCCCAGTTTAAGTCTCCCAGCCACTGCAGGCATTTACCAAGTGGGCCAGTGGATGGGAACTTGCTCTCTAACTTATTTTGTTTCTCTCTCCCTCTCAAAAAATATCAACACTCCCCAGAATAATACACCAAATCCTAGAATCATTATAATGCACTGTTCACAGTGTTCAGGATAGAATTCCTTTTTTAAAAAAAATTATTTTTATTGCCGGCGCCGCAGCTCACTAGGCTAATCCTCCACCCTGCGGCACCGGCACACCGGGCTCTAGTCCCGGTAGGGGCACTGGATTCTGTCCCAGCTGCCCCTCTTCTAGGCCAGCTCTCTGCTATGGCCCGGGAGTGCAGTGGAGGATGGCCCAAGTGCTTGGACCCTGCACCCCATGGGAGACCAGGAGAAGCACCTGGCTCCTGCCTTCAGATCAGCACGGTGCACCGGCTGCAGCGCGCCAGCTGCAGCGGCCATTGGAGGGTGAACCAACAGCAAAGGAAGACCTTTCTCTCTGTCTCTTTCTCTCACTGTCCACTTTGCCTGTCAAAAAAATATATATATTATTTATTTGGAAGTCAGAGTTACAGAGAGAGAGAAGGAGAGGCAAAGAGAGAGACAGACAGACAGAGACATAGAGACAGGGAGGTCTTCCATCCGTTGGTTCACTCCCCAATTAGCTGCAACAGCTGGAGCTGCGACGATCCGAAGCCAGGAGCTTCTTCTGGGTCTTCTACACGGGTGCAAGGGCCCAAGGTCTTGGGCCACCTTCTACTGCTTTCAAAGGCTATAGCAGAGAGCTGGATCGGAAGCGGAGCAACCGGGACTCAAACCAGTGCGTATATGGGATGCCGGTACTGCAGACGATGGCCTCACCCGCTATGCCACAGCACCAGCACCTAATACCAACTTTCTTAACATATGAAGAACCAAGACAATATGACCCACATTCAGGAGAAGACAATCAATGGAAGCCAACCATAAAGTAACAAAAATACTGGTATTAGCAGATAAAGATCTTAAAGCAGCTATTACAAGAATGTTCAAAATGAGAAAGGAAAACGTGCTAGCAATAAATGAACAAATTGGAAATTTCAGCAGAGAAACAAAAACTGAAAAAAAGAGGTGTAAATTCTAGGAATGGAATTTTCATTTCTACAATTTAAATAAGTATATGGGCTTAAGAGCAAAAGGGAGAAACAAAGTAGTAAAGACTGTCAAAATAAATTATTCAAACTAAAGAACAGAGAGAAAACATTAGAAAATAGTATCTGATGGACATTATTAAGCAGTGTAACATACATCTACAAGGGGCCACAGAAAGAGAGAAAAAGGAAAAGAAAAACTCCAAAATTTTTTTAAGGACACATATTTACAGATTGAAGAGCTCCAATGATTCTTCCAAGAAGGATAAGCACAAAGAAAACCACAATGAGGTACATCATAGTCAAACTGCTGAAAACCACATATAAAGGAAAAGGAAATCTTAAAAGCATACATGACAACAAACTAGTCATCAAAACTATTTTGTCTGGAATTGGTGAGCCAGAAAAATCTGGGACAGAGGCACAGTTAAGGAAATAGGGAGTTAAGTGTAAGTCTACACACTAAACAAGGGGATACTAAGCCTCCTTCCTGTGCTCAATTCTATCAAGTAAGCAGCCACCCATGTAACCCTACAGTGAGAGATCATAAAATCTGTGTCTGGGAAAAAGAGAACATCTCAAGGGACAAGCCTTAGAGATACCAAGAGTATCTCTCTGAGAAATGACCTACTTAGGCTGTCTTGTGCAAAATCCATCCATCAGTCAGTCCTGCCAATTCAACACGAAGCTTCTTAACAAGTGTGTAAGTACCTAATGCATAGACATGAACATAGCCCAACATATGCTATAGATCTGAAGAATAACAAAAAGAAAGAAGGAACTGATTGGAAATGAGAGTCAATTCAGACACCAAGAAAAACACTTCACACAAAAACCATTTAGAGTACCATCAAAAACTCTACTAGAAATTAAAATATGATAATTGAAATGGGAAGGATAAAAAAAAAAAGGGACCAAAGAAAAGTTGAGAAAATCTTTTTAAAATGGCAAAAAATAAAAAAATAAATAAAAGAGAGAGAGAGAGACTCAAAAATTGGAAGAAAGAAGAAAACCAGAGCTCAGTGCTAGAGGTCTTGGTCTAAATAATAGTTCCAGAAAAAAACAATTTTAAAATAAAGGATTTTAAATTACCTAAACAAATAATTCAAGAAATCTTTCCAGAATAAGAAAGCATAACCTTCTGGAATGGAAGGACTTAAAAAATATAGAAAAAAGATGTATTTATTGGAAAGACAAAGAGAGAAAGACAGAGAGAAAGGGAGAGAGGTATCTTCTACCAGCTGGGTTCACTCTCCAATTCTGCAACAGCCAGGGCTAAGTTAGGCTGAAGCCAGTAGCCTGGAATTCCATTATCTCCCATGCAGGTGACAAGGACTCAGGTAACTGAGCCATCTACTACCATCCACTGTCTTCTCTTAGCAGGAAGCTGCGACAGAAATAGAGTAGCCGAGACTCAAGGTGTCCCAAGAGGTACCTTAACCCACTGTGCCACTGTCTTCCTGTCCCAGAGGACACTCTTTTTGAACAAAGCACATTAGTTCTAAGATCCATGGAAGACCACACTAACACCAATCATAACAAAACAATTTTAAAGTTATGTTTTATTTATTTGAGAGGCAGAGTTATAGGCGAGAGGGAGAGACAGAGAGAGTGATCTTCCATCCACTGGTTTACTACCTAAGTAGATGCAATGGCCAGGGCTGAGCCAGGCCAAAGTAGGGAGCTAGAGTTTCATCCAGGTATCCCACATAGGTGGCAGGGGCTCAAACACTTGAGCCATCCTCTGCTACTTTTCCCAGGCCATTAGCAGGAAGCTACATCAGAAGTGGAGCAGCCAGGACATGAACCAGCACCCATATGGGATGCTGGCGTCACAGGAAATGGCTTGACTTGCTTCATCACAATGCTGGTCCCAAAAGAATTTTTTGTCAATGCTAGAACTGACCACAAGGTCCTTAAAAGCTTCCAAACAACAACAAACAGGTCACTTAAAAAGGAATAGAAATAATACTGGAGTAGTTCAGCACTGACATTGGAAGCCAGAAGTCAATGGAACAATGCCTTCAAAATTCTGAGAAAATTATTTCCAACCTAAAATTCTACTCCCCAGATAAAGAGAAAGCAACTAGCTTCTATAAGTGCAGGACATAGGTCTCTGGGGGAGGTGAGGGTGCTGTTTAGCTTAGCTGATAATATGCCCATGTCCCAAATGAGACTACCTGGGTTCAAGTCCAGGCTTTATCTCCTGACTCTAGCTTCCTATTAGGTGTATGCTGAAAGGTAGTGGTAATGGCTCAAGTGGTTGGGATCCTGTTACCCACATGGGAAATCTGTAATGCATTCCTGACTCTGGGCTTTGACAACATCCCAGCCAGGCTGTTGAAAGTATACATGGAGTGAATCAAAAGAGTGTTTCTCTTTCTCTCTAATAAATAAATTAAAATATTTAAAAATAAAGGGAGGAAATAACCTATATTTTCAAATAATGAGAAGTTCACAGACTTCTGCTAGACAGAATATGGACAATAACACAGAACAGTAAATAAAGGAACTATTAACTCTAGGGAAAACAAGAAGAAAATAATGGAATCTTTTATGGCTCAGTTATGAATAAACTTGGAAAGATTAAAATACTGATCTAACCAAAAATGGAAATACTTCATTCTATCAAAAGTAGGATGGGGTAAGGAAAGTGTGGGCACTTCTTTAATGGCACAAGGTTGAATCATCTAAAAGGGCTGACTCCTCATCTTATAGACTAGGAATATAACTATCTAAAACGCAGAAAGACTAGGAACTATATAATCTCATTTTGAAACACAGAAATAAAGCATATATAACATAATTTTAAGCAGCTACAAGAGGGACAGCCCTGGGAAAATCAAATCCAGAATGAGAAGGAGGGGGCAAGATTCTAACAGCTTTCATTACAGATCTGAGAGAAAAATCTGTCTTTCAAAACTATGAGCACAGATTGTGTAAGCTTTCCTTCTCGAACAGTAGATATTCTTTCCATTTCTGGGTACAAATTGTGGTCTCCCTTTTAACTCCCTTCCTATGTCATCTGTAAGTTACATTTATCAAATGTTTTCCTCTCTGGTTGGTACCTTTGGTGAACCATTTATGAAATATCTGTCAATCTACAGTTATGAAGATGATGTATTCTTATTAGGCTTCATTGCTTTCCTTTTGCATTTAGATCCATTTACAATTCACTTGGAATAGATTTTTGTTTATTGCTGTAGGAGCCGAGAGTCAATTTATTTATTTTCCCAAATGGCTATCCAACGGATCCAGCCCATCTATTAAAAAGATGACCTTGCCTCAGCTATTCTTGGTATTTACATTTTGACATAAATTTTGCAGTGTGTTAACTTCCACCTTCTTAAAAACCCTGCTAGAATTTTAATTAGTATTGCACTGAATCTACAAATCAAAATGGGAGAGAGTTACGGGGGGTGGAGTCAGCTTCCATCTCCATGTTCACACTCTAACCTGCCACAATGACCAGGAATGGGCCAGGCAAAAGCCAAGAGTTTCATCCCAATGTCCTATAGGGTGGCAGGGACCCATGCAATTGAGCCATCTTCTGCTGCTTTCCCAGGCATATTAGCAGGGAGCCGGATTAGAAGTGGAGTAGCCAGGGTTCGTTACTCTCTTGGAATCCCCCCTCCATGCCACTCCCTGTGGAGGTCTTTGATTCTAATAAATCCTTTTAAATCTTAAAAAAAAAAAAAAAAAAGGAAGAAGAAGAAGAAAAGTAGAGCAGCCAGGACTCAAATCAATGCTTATAACGAGTTGTTGGCATCGCAGACGGCAGGTTAAGACACACTGTGCCACACCACCAGCTCTGATCCTTTTATTTTAAATAGGGGGATGGGGCAGGTTAGCCCCTATCTACTGGCTTGCCCTCAATAGCCAGGAGCTGGAAACTTAACTCAGCTCTCCCCTCCAAAGTTTAGGAATTCCTTGAACCATCACTGCTGCCTTCCAAGGTCTGCATTACCAAGAAACTGAAATCAGCAGGCAGAGCTGGGGATCAAACCCAGATATTTCAATGTGAGACTTAAGCTTCCTAATGGGTTTCTTTCTCTCTCTTTTAGAATTTATTTATTTGAAAGGCAGAGTTATGGGGTCGGGGTGGGGGGGAAGAGGGGTTCGGGTTTCATCTGCTGATTCACTCCCCACATGGCCACAATAGCTGGAAAGCCAGGAGCTTCATCTGGATCTCCCACATGGGTACAGAGGCCCAAAGAGTTGGGTCATCTGCTGCTGCTCTCTTAGGCACATTAGTAAGGAGTTGGATCAGAAGTAGAGCAGCTCAAACCAGCATCCATATGGGACGTCAGCATTGCAGGCCGTGGCTTAACCTGCTAAGACACAACACAGCCCCTGTCCCCCCCCGCCCCAAATGGCTTCTTAACCAGTAGGCCAAACTCCCTCCCCTAAGTACTCCCAAAAATTATATTCATGTAAGAGTTGGCATTTAGCCTAGTTTTTAACATGGTAGTGTCCTACATCAGAGTACCTCAGTTCAATTCTCAGATCTCACTCCTGACACCAGCTGCCTGCTAATCTGACCCTGAGAGGCAGCAGTGATGCTTCTAGTAATTGGATTTCCTATCACCCAAGTGGGAAACCTGGATTGAGTTCCTGGCTCCTGGCTTTAGTCCAGGCCTGGCTGATTTGGGCATCAGAGGAGTAAACCAACAGATGAAAGCTCTCTTTCCTCCCTTCTCTCTCCCTCTTACCCTTCTTGCCTCCCCCACCCTCTTGCTCTCTGGCTCACTCCATTTCAAAGGAAAAAAAGTTGAGACTGCAATGTTGTATTTCACCAACAGATGCCCCCACCTAACCAGACATAATCTAGTATAAAAATTCCTTGCTTCACTAAAAAGCGTTGTCTTAAATTTCAAACCTGAAATTCAAGTTTTATGATATAAAATATACATTTTCCATTTATGAGGGTGGCTTAATATTTATTCAAATTTCACAACAGCACCAGTTTCCCTGGAGAATTGTCTAATCCTTGTATTTTTTTGTTGCAACTGCAACTCAATCTGCTCACCTGCTACAGAAATTCTAAGGAGGGTCCTTCTCCCATTTATACCCTCCACCCATGTTCTGTCAAGAAATGAAAGGGACAGATCAATACTAAACTAGTAAATTATTTCCCTTAGAACTGTGGATCTCAAGGTATCGCGGTAAGCATGAGGTAGAGGCATGGGAATGTCTTTTTGCTCTTCTTATTTTAAATCTCGTAGAGATATCACAATCAGAAACTGAGCATATCCTTCTGCCTGGATACCCAGAATTGCCCTGGTTCATGTTCAGGTCTACTTGTCCAAGCCTCCGAATCATTCTGTGAGCTGTCCAGTATCCTGCCAATAATGTCCATTGTTTGTGTAAGGTAACTAGAGTCAGTTTCTTTTTCTGCAAGTAAAGTCTACTGATTGATATAAAACCACTTGACAATACTTTGGCAAAAAATCTAAAATGAACAAAAGAAGTAGAGAACAAAATCATGTCTTAAAGACTCTCTATGACCTTTATTTTTAAAAGGGTTACATCAAGTATTTTAATTAGAACCAAATTCAGGAAAAATTGTAATAAAATAGGCTAAGTATTGGAGTTTCCATTCATATTACACTGCTATTCTGTTCTTGCTCTCTATTGCTTGTCAACTAATTCTAAATATTAAGGTATTTAGACTTCAGCTTATAGCTATACAGAGAAGAGAAAAACCTATCATATGCTTCCATCTTCCCCAAATATCTCTTCAGTTCACCGACATAATATCCCAAAATAGCCACTGATTATGCCAGCAGACTGTGTTAGAATCTTTCAATTTATTCAATGTTAAGATTACTCTCCTACTCCCATAGATGAAATGATCAGAATCAGGACACACAGTTTTGATTTCTAATAGTAAAATAATTTCATCCAACAAAATGGAGTAACTACATAGTTGATGGAGAACTAGGAGCTGAGACTACTGAGATGTACCACAATCCTTTTACCTCAAGGAAATCCAATAATTGAAATGTGATGAAATAAATTCTGTCCAGATAAACACAGAAGTTAGTGGGAGGACAGAGGAGGTGATCAAATTTGGATTTCAGCAAGCAGATAAAGTGAGGTGGTATATGTGATCTGACTCTTGACGTTCAAATAGTGATAGAGTCTGATGAAAAGGACAACGAGGCAAAGTGCATCGAGCATTTAAAAAAGGTGGAAAAAACTATGCTCATTTAGGGAACTGCAAATAGGCACAAAGCAGGAATATGAAGAAGACATGGGGAACTACATGAAATTATGTTACAAAGGTAGGGAAGGAATCAGAAGATTCGTGATGCTGCATAATTCTAACTTGAAAATTTACATTAAAAACGACTAAGTGAACTAGAACAGAGGCAGAGAGCGGACCCCACAAAGCCCTGAGCAGTCTAGTAGCTGTCGCCAGCCTGGTTAACGTCACACCTCGGGAGGAGCGGCAGCCGGCCCCAGTCACCACACAGCAACCCAGCGGTCAGCGCCAGTCCCCATCACCGCAGGCCAGCAGCTGGCCCTGGGCACCACACTGCAACCCAGCAATAGCACCCAGTCACCACACCGCAACCCAGCGGTCAGCACCGGTCGTTATTACTGCAGGCCAGCAAACAGCCTAGGTCACCACACCGCAAACCAGCGGTCGGCCCCATCACCACGCCCGCAGCCCTCCGCCTCTGCCCTAGCAGGGAGTGGTAGCCTAGGTTGCCTCACATTGGTGGCACCTACTGATGAGGACAAGAAGGTCCTCCCAATGAAGGTTGGGGGAACCATAAAATGCTTCAATATAATAAACGGACATGGTTTCAACAAGACACCGAGGACGACATTTGCACACCAGACCGCCATAAAGAACAACTCCAGGAAATACCCCCGCAGCGTTAGGAGGCAGGAAAGCCGTGGGCTTTGACGTTATTGAAGGAGGAAAAGGTGCAGAGGCAAGCAACAAGAAAGGTCTGGGTGGAGCTTCAGGGCACGGCTGTAAACATGCAGCTGACCGGAACCAGAAGGCCCACAATAGTGCGAGTGGGGACAGGAGGAGCAACCAGGCCCAACCTCTCTGCTCCTCCCGCAGGCCGAGGTTCCTGCCTCACTGCAAGTGGAAGCCCCATGGGCGTGGACCAAAGTACCCCAACCTCCAGAGCAGGAAGAAGTGAGGGAAGGTGCTGAAGGCCAGTGTGCAACAACGCAGCCCCGAGAGACTATGCTTTGAGGGTACAGACCACCATTCCGCAGGGGTCCTCTTCGCCAAAGGAAAGGTAGCCTTGGCATAACGAGTACAAGCCGCCACCTGCAGTGCAGGCATCCCAGATGGGTGCCGGTCCTAGTCCCAGGTGCTCCACTTCTGATCCAGCTCTCTGCTATGGTCTGGGAAAGCAGTAGAAGATGGCCCAAGTCCTTGGGCCCCTGCACCCATGTGGGAGACCTGGAATAAGCTCCTGGCCCCTGGCTTCGGATCACTGCAGCTTCAGCCGTTGCAGCCAACTGTGGAGTGAACCAGCAGATGGAAGACCTCTCTATGCCTCCCTTTCTCTGCGTAACTCTCTTAAATAAATTAATTAATAAGGAAGGAAGGAAGGAAGGAAGGAAGGAGGGAGGGAGGGAGGGAGGGAGGGAGGGAGAGGCAACCTGGACAGTAGATGTTGGGCCACGGTCACTCGGATTTCCCACAAGATGCCAGGCACAAGAGCGGCAGCCATCCACCACCAGCTGAGAGTTCTGGGCTACGAGGCTGCACAGGCAGATGCTGAGTAAATGCCGGTGGCCATCTCTAACATGAAGAAACGAATATGAAATTGCAGCAGTAAGAAATGAACAAGACTGGGGCTGAAGACCTTAAAGTGCTTGGTTTTTGCAGGTTAACCACATTACTGGAATTATCTGCATTATCTATGCAGCGTGGGGTTTTTATTATTGTTACCTAAAGAGATCTCTTTTTGGTATGACAAATGTGTTTTTTTTTCAACCTTTTTTCCTTATACAACCTTAAAGGTTTTTAAATTGTTTCATGTCTGCTCAAGCTGAGATTTTTAATAATTTCTGTTTTTTTTTTTTTTTTTTTTTTTTTTGACAGAGAGAGTGGACAGTGAGAGAGAGACAGAGAGAAAAGTCTTCCTTTGCTGTTGGTTCACCCTCCAATGACCTCCCCGGCCGGTGTGCTGAGGCTGGTGCACCGCGCTGATCTGAAGGCAGGAACCAGGTGCTTCTCCTGGTCTCCCATGGGGTGCAGGGCCCAAGCACTTGGGCTATCCTCCACTGCACTCCTGGGCCACAGCAGAGAGCTGGCCTGGAAGAGGGGCAACTGGGACAGAATCCAGCGCCCCGACCAGGACTAGAACCCGGTGAATTTCATTTTTAATTTGTAATAAAAGTTTGCAACTTGATTTAAAAATAAAAAAAAGTCAACCAACTGCAAGTACCAGTTAGTAAAGGTCTTAAATAATAAAAAATAAGTAAAAACTAAAATGTCTAGGCACAGTGGTAAGTAGTCAGAGGTGTCTTTTAGAAAAATCAATCCAACTTGGAAGATGCAGCCTGAGTATATACTGCACATTTTTTCCTCTGGCAAGAATTTAATAGTAAGATTTTTTTTTTTTCATTTAGGGGTAGGCGTGTATAAGAGAAGAAGAGTCAGAACAGTTTAATAAAAGAGTAACTGGACCACAAAAGTGATTCCATTCACAATCAGATAGCTTCTTAATAACATTTTAAACAAAGCTAGGAGAACCAATAATACAGTATAGGGAAATAGAAACAGGCCTGGCTTTTTGGCCAAACCTATGGTGAAAATTGTCTACTTAAGGGCTGACTGAAGGTCAATCTGTCAGCAGGTTCAAGCTGATGGCTTCTTACCTACCTCTGTGTGTGCTGCTGCTGAAGCTACCTGATCACAGCCAACATAATGAGATGTAAAGAAACACCTTTATCCACCACCAACAACCCCCTGACACTACTGATAAGACTCTACAGTCTACACTGCAGGAATCCTCCTCATCCAAATGCAAGCTGGCAAGAAAATATCACAGGTAATTTAAGAAGCCTAACTAGCATGTACAGGAGAACTCCAGCCAATCATAAAATAGATGGTACAATTAAAGTAGCAGCTGAGGTAACAGCAAAAACAGATCTTTTGAAAATATTTTGAGAATTTTATAATCTGTGATAAGAGAGCTGGCAGTAAGACAAAAATAAAATTTTTAATACACTTAAAAGGTAAAAGGTAGGGGGCCGGCGCCGCGGCTCAATAGGCTAATCCTCCGCCTTGAGACGCCGGCACACCGGGTTCTAGCCCTAGTCGGGGCGCCGGATTCTGTCCAGGTTGCCCCTCTTCCAGGCCAGCCCTCTGCTGTGGCCAGGGAGTGCAGTGGAGGATGGCCCAAGTCCTTGGGCCCTGCACCCATGGGAGACCAGGAGAAGCACCTGGCTCCTGCCATCGGATCAGTGAAGTGCGCTGGCCGGGGTGGCCATTGGAGGGTGAACCAACGGCAAAGGAAGACCTTTCTCTCTGTCTCTCTCACTGTCCACTCTGCCTGTCAAAAAAAAAAAAGTAAAAGGTAGGAGAAAACACTGCTAGAAAAAAAATTAGTGAGCCACTCAAGTAGAATTATAACAACAAAAATATGAGGAAATTGAGACCATGAGTATAAAAAAAAATTACCTGCTGTCAAAATAACTTGTATTTCAAGAAGAAACAAACACATTAAGAAAACATACTAATCAAATATTAGAAAACTGCTGAAGTGAGCATATGGCACACTGGTTAAGGTGCCACTCGAGTCATCCACATCTTAGCAGATGTCTGGGTTCAAATTCTGACTATGCTTTAGATTCTACTTTCTTGCTAATGCACACTCTGGTGGGCAGCAAGTAATGGCTCAAGTACTTGGGTCCCTGACATCCACAGTGGAGACCCAGAACAAGTTCTAGGCTCCTGGTTTCAAGCCCAGCCCAGCCCAGCCCCAAATGTGGTGGGCTTTAGAGAAATAAACCAGTGGGTGAATGATCTCCCTCTGTCTCTCAAATCAATAAGGTTTTAATTTTTAAATTAAATTTTGAGAGGTCAAGTTACAGACAGAGAGAGGGAGAGACAAAGCATATATATAATTGTGCCCTGCTGTTTCATTCCCCAAATGGCCACATTGGCTGCAGCTGGGCCGATCCAAAGCTAAGAGCTTCTTCCAGGCTTTCCAAGTAGGTACAGGCCCAATCACTTGAGCCATCTTTCACTGCTTAGTCAGGCCATTAGCAGAGAGCTAGATGAGAGATGGAGCAGCCAGGACTTGAACAGGCACCCATATGGGAGAGGCAGAGGCTTGACCTACTACGCCACAGAGAGGGCCCCCAAGAAAACCTTATTTTTTTAAAAAAAAGATTTATTTATTTATTCGAAAGTCAGAGTTACACAGAGAGAGGAGAGAGAGAAAGAGAGAGAGAAAGAGAGAGAGCAGTCTTCCATCCGATGGTTCACTATCCAATTGGCTGCAACAGCTGAAGCCAGGAGCCAGGAGCTTCTTCCAGGTCTCCCACACGGGTGTAGGGGCCCAAGGACTTGGGCCATCCTCTACTGCTTTCCATAGGAAAGAGCTGGATTGGAAGTGGAGCAGCCGGGTCTTGAACTGGTGCCCATATGAGATGCCAGCGCTTCAGGCCAGGGCGTTAACCTGCTGTGCCACAGAGCCCGCCCTAAGTAAACCTTCTTGAGCTGAGGAAAAATCAGGAACTCCTGAGACATCAACAAGAATATCTACAGACTGAGATGTTATCAAAAGGCCAAAGAAACACATATTCAAACACAAAAACTCATACAGCAGCATATGCTCTATAGGCAACCCAAGGCTCAAGCTAAATCCCTAAGCTAATTTTTCTGGAGCAGGTGTTTGGCCTATTGGTTAAGCTACCAGTTGGAATGCCTGCAACTCATATTGGAGTGCCTGGGTTTCAGTCCTGCCTCTACTTCCAATTCCAACTTCCTGCTGATAGGAGGTTGAAGGTGACGGCCAAAGTAACTGGGTCCCTGCCACTCATGTGGGAGACCTGTTCCAGCTCCCAGCTTTGGCCTGCTCTCTCCTTACTACTGCAGTTATCTGAGGAGTGAAACAGCAAATGACTATGCCCTTGCTCACTCTCGGTCCCAGCCTCTCAAATAACGTTTTTTTCCAAAGGAGAAGGCGGCAGCAGATACAAGTTTATGTATGACTGCTATAAAGATTTGTTAACAATGCCCAAATAATCAATGGATCAAAGAAGAAATCTGAAGAGAAATTAGAAAAATCTTGAGAATAATGAAAACAAAAACAAAGCAAACAAAATCCTGTGAGACACAGCTAAAGCAGTGTTTAGAGGGAAATTTCTATCAGTAAATGACTATTTTGATATTTAAAAAGTCTCAAATCCTCTGCCTGCAGCGCCGGCACCCCGGGTTCTAGTCCCAGTTGGGGCTCCAGATTCTGTCCCGGTTGCTCCTCTTCCAGTCCAGCTCTCTGCTGTGGCCTGGGAAGGCAGTGGAGGATGGCCCAAGTGCTTGGGCCCTGCACCCGCATGGGAGACCAGGAGAAGCACCTGGCTTCTGGCTTTGGATTGGCACAGCGCCGGCCGTAGCGGCCATTTAGGGGGTGAACCAACGGAAAAGGAAGACCTTTCTCTCTCTCTAACTCTGTCAAATAAAAAAAAAAGTCTCAAATCAATAACCTAACCATCTACAGAAAACACTAGAAAAACAAGAGTAAATTAAAGTAAGGTGAGCAGAAAAAGGAAACAGTAATTATCTGAACAGAAACAAATGTACTACCAAATAGAAAGCTAAGAAAAATCAATGGAATGCAAAATTGGATCTTTGAAAACATAAATAAAATTGACCAATATTTTGCAAGATCGATCAAGGAAAATAGAGACAAGATTCAAGTAAACTAAAACCAGAAATTAAAAGAGAGCATAGTATTTTCAGAATCATTAGAGAACATAATGAAAATTTTACAATAAATTAAATCATCTAGATGACATAGGTAAACTCCTAGAAAAACACAAGCTATTAAAAGTAATTCAAAAAGAAACAAACATCCTCAACAAAACACTAGCAAGCCAAACTCAACAGCACATTAAAGATCATTTATCCATGAGTTTTGAGGGTGGTTCAACATGCATGGGATACACCACATTAACAAAATAAAATCATATCATCATCCTAATAAAAGGAGAAAAAGCAGTTGTCAAAATTCAATGTACTTTCATAATTAAGAAAAAGAAAGTCTCTCAAAAACATAGGGATGGAAGGAACGTACCTCAGCACAATAAAGGCCATATATAACAAACCCACTGCTAATATACATGAGTACTCCAGTGTGCAAAGCTGAAAGTTTTTCTTCAAACATCGTAACAAGCATGCTCACTCTCATCATTGCTATTCAATACAGTACCAGACGTCCTTGCCAGAGCAATTAGGCAAGAAAAAGAAATAAGGAATAAGTGAAATCTGAAAACCCTAAAGATGCCAAAAAACTTGAATTCAGTACAGTTGCAAGATACAAATACAACTTACAAATTATATTTACCTAACTTTCCAAAAAGGAAAACCACCCAACTTATAAAAGCACAGAAAAAACTTGAGAATAAATTTAATCAAAGAAGTTAAAGATCTCTAGATGATCTTTAACTGATGAGAAATTGAAGACAACACAAATAAATGGAGATATGTGTTCATGGGTTGAAAGAATTAATATTGTTAAAATGTCCACACTGCCCAAAGTGATCTACAGACTCAATGCAATCTCTATCAAAATTCTAATTTTTCACAGAAAAAGAAAAAAATTCATGTTAGAACCACAAAAAAGCCCAAGCAATACTGAGCAAAAATAAGCTGCAGGCATCACACTACCTGATTTCAAAAACAAAGAATAACCAAACTAGAACTGTGCTGTCATAAAAACATGCACACAAGACAAAGGAAACAGAATAGTCCATAATTAAATTCACACATTGCCAGTCCATTGATCTTTGGCAAAAGTGCCAAGAGCACACAAAGGGGAAAGAATAGCTTCTTCAATAAATAGCACTGGGGGTCTAGTGACGTGGTGTAGTGCGTAAAGCCATCTCCTGTGACACCAGCATTCCATGTGGGCACCACCTCATGTCCCTACCACTCCACTTCCAATCTAGCTCCCTGCTAATGGCCTGGGAAAAGCAATAGAAGATGGCCCAAGTGTTTGGGCCCCTGCAACCCATGTAAGAGACCCAGATGTAGCTCACAGTTCCTGGCTTCAGCCTGGCCCAGCCCTAACCCTTGTGGCCATCTGGGGAGTGAACCAGTGGATGGAAGATCTCCCCTCTCTCCCTCTCTGCAACTCTTTCAAATAAATAAATCTTAATAAGTAATAGTATTGGAAAAACTAGATATCCACATATAGAAAAATGAAACTGAGTCCTCAAAAATGATTAAGACTTAAACATAAGTCCTGTAGAGAAACGCACAAGGATAAAAAGCTTCTTGACATTATTCTGACATATGAATTTTTTAGATATGACTCAACAAACACAGCCAAAAAAGGGCACAGGGGGACGATAACTTCGAACTGGAAATAAACTTCCTCAAGCTTGAGAAAAGGTATCTATGAAACACCCACAGCTTTCCACTAAGATGAGAAACAAGAAAAGATGTGTGCTGTCACCACTTCTATTCAACACTGAACTGGAGATTCTGGCCAAGATAATTATGCAAGAAAAAGAAGCAAAACTATCTCTTTGGCAGTACCAGCATCTCATATATAGAAAACATTAAGGAACAACAAAAATTATTAGAGCTAATAAACAAATTTAGTAAGACTGTAAGACACAAGACCAACACTCAAAAATCAACTGTATTTCTATACAACAGCAATGAACAATCTGAAAATAAACTTAAGAAAACAATTCCATTTTACTAGTATTAAAGGAATAAAACACTTAGAAATAAATTTAATAAAACAAATGTTAAGACTTGTAAAGAATAAAATTTTAAATTTGTGTTCATACACTGAAAGATTTAACATTCCTAAGACAGCAATACTCAACAAATTAACATTACAATTCACTGCAATTCCCATTAAAATGCCAGCTGACTCTTGCAAATTGACAAGCTGATACTAAAAATCATATTTCAACCTGCTCTTCGGCATAACGGGTTAAGCCATGGGCCCACAATGCCCGCATTCCGTATGCGTGTCAGTTTGTGTCCTGGCTGCTTTACTTCTGATCCAGCTCCTCAGAAAAGCAGGGGAAGACAGCCCAAGTGCTTGGGCCCCTACACCCATACAGGACAAGAAAGAAGATCCTGGCTCCTGGCTTTGACCTGGCCCAGCCCCAGCTGTTGAGGTCATCCAGGGAGTAAACTACTAGATGGAAGATAGATAGACAGATAGATCTTTCTCTCTCCCTCTCTCTCTCTCTTCCTCCACCCTGACTTTCAAACTCTTTCAAATAAATAAATATTTAAAAACAAAGAAAAATAAATGTAATGGATCCAGAATAATTAGAATGATCTTGAAAAAGCCTGAAGTTGGAGGCTATGCACTACTGGTCTTTAAACTTTCTACAGTGTTAGATCAACCAATATACCGTAATACAGCATAAGGGTAGACATACAGATCAGTGGAACACAATGAAGAACCCAGAAATAAATCCCTTTGACAAAAGTTCCAACAATTCAATGAGGAAACGACAGTCTATTCAACAAATGATGTTAAGACAACTGGATATCCAAAAGCAAAAGAATTGGAATTCCTTATCCTCACATCAAACACAAAAATTAATTCAAAAGAGATCAAAGATCTAAATACAGGAGCTAAAATTATAAACATCTTGAAACAAAAAGTAGGTATTTATCTGTGTGATCTTGGATTAGGCAGTTTTCTTAAATACGACATCCACAAAAGAAAAAAATCTGAGCATTAAGTATCTGCCAAGTAATCTTCACGATTCAAGATTTTGAAAACCTCAACTTAAAAATAGGCAAAAGATCTGAATACTTTACCAAAGAAGACATATAACTGGTAAATAAGCACATTAAAAGATGTTCTGGGCGGGCACTGTGGCACAGCAGGTTAAAGCCCTGCCTGTAGCACCAGCATCCCATATGGGTATTGGTTTGAGTCCTGGCTGCTCCACGTTTCTAAGATTTATTTTTTTGTTTGATAAATAAATAAGATTTATTTATTTACTTGAAAGGCAGAGTTACAGAGAGGCAGACACAGAGGCAGAGAGAGGTCTTCCATTTGTTGATTCCCTCTCCAGATGGCCACAATGGCCATCAGAGCTGTACCAATCTGAAGCCAGGAGCCTCTTCTAGGTCTCACACACGGGTGCATGGGCCCCAGGACTTGGGCCGTCTTCTACTGCTTTCCCAGGCCATAGCAGAGAGCTGAATTGGAAGTGGAGCAGCTGGGACTCAAACCGGTGTCCATATGGGATGCTGGCACCGCAGGCAGTGGCTTTACCCACTATCCCACAAGGCCGGCCTCCTGCTCCACCTCTGCTCTACCTCTCTACTAATGCGCCTGGCAAAGCAGCATAGGATGACCCAAATCCTTGGGCCCCCGCACCCACATGGGAGATCCCGAAGAAGCTCCTGACTTTATATCAGCTCAACTCCAGCCATTGCGGCAATTTGGGGAGTGAACCAGCGGCTAGAAGACTCCTCTCTAACTCTTTCAAAAAAAAAAAAAAAAAAAGACATTCAACATTATCAGTCCCTAGGAAAAAGCACATCAAAAATAAAACACAATGAGATACCACTCACATACTACCCATAATGGCTAACTGCTAGTTATAAAAAACAGGTGTTGGCAAAAATGTGAAGAATGCTGGCGGGACTATAAAATGATGCAGCTATTTTGGAAAATATTCTGGCTATTCCTCAAAATACTAAACATGGGGCCGACGTTGTAGGGCAGTGGTTCTTGTTAAGCTGCCAACATCTCATATAAGCATTGGTTAGTGTCCCAACAGCTCCACTTCTGGTTCAGCTCCCTACCAATGCACCTGAGAAAATTAGCGGAAGATGGGCCAAATATTTGGGCTCCTGTTACCCTTGCCAGAAAGGCTTTGGCCTGATCCAGCCCTTGGCTGTTGTGGCCATTCGGGGAATGAATCATTGGATGGAGGATCTCCATCTCTCTCTGTCTCTTCCTTTCTCCAAGTCTGCCTTTCAGATAAATAAAAATTAAGTAAGTTTTTAAAACTACTAAACCTATGCAATTACCATAAAAACTGTAACCACTCCGAACTACGTAGCTAAAGAACTAAAATAAATCTATACAAAAACTTCTACTGGTAATCGGCGTTGTGGCATAGTAGGTTAAGCCTCTGCCTGCAGTGCCCGCATCCCATATGGGCATGGGTTTAAGTCCCTGCTGCTCCTCTTCTGATCCAGCTCCCTGCTAATGCCCTGGGAAGGCAGTGTTAAGACAGCCCAAGTGCTTGGGCTTCTGCACCCATGTGGGAGACCCAGAAGAAACTTCTGGCTCCTGGCTTTGGATCGGCCCAGCTCCAGCCATTGTGGGCCATTTGGGGGTGAACCAGCAGACAGAAGGGCCCTCTCTCTGTTCCTTCCTCCGTCTGTAACACTGTTTCTCAAATAAATACATAAATAAATCTTAAAAAAACTTTTACCATAGTGTTTTTAACAGTTCATAGCATTCATATAAAACAACACACAGAAAACACACAAATGTCCACCAAATCATAAACAGATAAACAAAACACGGCACAAACATACAATAAACTACTGACTCATAAAAAGGAATGAGTATTGATGTGTAATATACTACAACACTCATGGACCATGAAAACATTATGCTAGGTGAAAAGTCAAACACAAAATGCCACATAATGTGTAATCTCATTTATATGACATGTCCAGAGAAAGCAAATCCAGGAAAACACAAAGTGGAGTGGTTAGCAGCAGCTGGAATGTAGGATAATGGGAACAGGGTACCAGGGCAGCTGCTGCTTATGCTCATAGCTTAATTTTCCGGGTGATAAAAACTATCTAAAATTTGATAGTGGTGATAGTTAAACAACACAGCAAATACACTAAAAAGCCCTGAATGTATATTTTAAATGGGCTCACTTTATGGTATGTGCTTTATTTCTCAGAATAAAAATATTATAGAGAGAGGCATTTGACACAGTGGCTGAGTTGCTACTTGGGACGTGTCCATCCCACAATGCAGTGCCTAGTTCAAGTCCTGGCTACTCCACTGGGTATTCCAGTTTCCTGCTGTTGTACACCCTGGAAGGCAGCAGGAGACGTTTCAAGTAACTGGGTCCGTTTCGCCCACACAAGGGAAACCTGGATTGTGCTTCTGGCTTCCTCCTAGCCCAACCTCAGTTGTTGCCGACATTTGGAAATAAACTGGCAGATGGGAGCTGCCTCTTTCTTTCTTGTTTATCAAATAAATAAAAATTTTAAAAAGAAAGTATTATGAAGAAAACTAGTTCACTAAGTGAAGAAAATTAAAACTGAAGTGCTACCAATGCTATAAAAAGGTGGACCCTAGAAGGATTCAAGAGCAAATATTATAGTAAAACTCTAAAAATAAAATAAACTGGAATATGTGTGTGGCCTAGAGTGGGACGAAGTATCTAACTCACCTACAGGACTCAGTTTTAGTGTTTGGACTTCGTTTCTGAGCCATTCTAACTATAATTTTGTAAATACTCATGACTTCTCAGGATGTTCATAGCTTAATTTTTTATTTTTTTCTAAAAGATAATCCAAAGAACAAAAATAAAACTTTTTTTTCAACAGAATAGAACTCATTCTGTCTTGTAATTGTCAGATATCAATTGGACCCTTTTATAGGAGAGCTTACTAATCAAATTTTTCCTATATTTTGAAATATTTTGTTATGACTTCATCCTAGGAATTACTTCAGCATTAGTCATTACTAATTATTCCCTACTGAACAAAGTTTAGTTGAAAACTAAAACAAAAAGCAAACAGAAGGATGACAGTATATGGTTAGCAAAATACTAGTCCCCAGTGACCACACTCTCCCCTCCAGAACCTGTGAATGTGTTACCTTGTGTGGCAAAAAGAACTCTGCAGATATGTTTAAGGATAGACTTTTGAATTGAGAGATTACCTGAGTTAGTCAAATCTAATCACAGGGGTACTTAACAGCACTTTTTACCCTAAAACACATCATGCTGTATTATAATTCTCCTAAAATATGTTCTGCCACATTAGTAATCACTGTTATGAATTGTTTTTCACAATCATCAAAGTTCCAAGAAGTAATAATCTGTTGCTAAACATACATGTAGGGATCTTTTAGCAAAATACATTTTAGGGCCAGCGCTGTGGAGTAACGGGTAAAGCTGCCACCTGAGATGCCATCATCCCATATGGGTGCCCGTTAGAATCCTGGCTGCTCCACTTCTGATCCAGCTGCCTGCCAATGGCCTGGGAAAAGCAGCAGAAGATGGCCCAAGTCCAAGTACTTAGCCCCTGCCACACACATGAGGGACCCGGAAGAAGCTCCTTGCTTCTGGCTTCAGCCTAGCCCAGCCCTGGCTGTTGTAGCCGTCTGGATAGTGAACCAGCAGAAGAACCCTCTAACTCTGACTTTCAAATAAATAAATCAATCTTAAATATAGATATACATATATTAGACTAGTTAATACAAAGACTATCAAATAAAGATGAAACTTTTACTCACTTTAGCTCCCACACTGCAACTGCCAGTGCTCCCAGTGCTCCCACTTGCAACTCCAGTAAACCTAGCTTCCAATAACTCTTGCCTTCTTGGATCCAGGCTATGAAGCTCATCCATTGCACCTATTAAGAAAACAGACAAGTATGTATGTATACATGTATTTACATACACACAAACACTACATTTGTGTCTAGTTAAAATGTTCATAAAAATTTATGTGCAGATGTTTAAAATCCTACAGTGGATTTCCAGCATTTCTGATTTCAACCACAGTAATACATTTCCCATCAAATTCAACAACAACAAAAAAAACCCCACATATACATAAATTATAAAGTTTTACAAAACATGCAATCTTACTGCACTGCAGTAATGAATTCTATACAGTGTGTACTATCTAGAATAGTCTATGCTATTAAGAAAGGTGAGAATTGGGAGGGACAGTTGGGTAAGGTTTTTTTTTTTTTTTTTTTTAAGATTTTATTTATTTATTTGAGAGAAAGAGTTACAGACAGTGAGAGGGAGAGACAGAGAGAAAGGTCTTCCATCCACTGGTTCACTCTCCAAATGGCTGCAACAGCCAGAGCTGCGCTGATCCAAATCCAGGAGCTTCTTTCAGGTCTCCCACATGGGTACAGGGGTGCAAGCATCTAGGCCATTTTCTACTGCTTTCCCAGGCCATAGCAGAGCACGGCCCTAGAGGAGCAGCCAGGACTAGAATTGGTGCCCATATGGGATGCTGGCACCACAGGCAGAGGATTAACCTACTGAGCCACAGCGCCAGTCCCCAGGGGTGTTGGTTTTACTGGCTTTGTGCCTAGCAGTTAAGATATCCACATCCCACACTTGAGTGCCAGGGTTCAAATCCCAGCTATGATCCCAATTCCAGCTTCCTGCCATTGTAGACCCTGGGAGGCAGCAGTGATTAATTAACCAAGTGACTGGTTCTTGCCACCCATGTGAGAGACCTGGACTGAGCTCAGCTGCAGACTTTGGTTGAACACAGTGCCCAGCACTGCTGGCATGTGGGGACTGAACCAATGGATAGGAGTTTTATCTGGCTAGCTGGCTCTCTCTCTTTCTTTCTTTCTCTGCCTGTCAAATAAGAGGGAGAAAGACATTGGTTGTGAACCATTTAACTGGTTTAATCAACCATTAATGGACCATGGATGCACAGTTTGAAAAATACTGCTCTCATAGGGTAATCTCCCTACTCTAAGCTTATACAAAATTTTGACACTAAGTGACATTATTACTTACTTAAACGGTACCTAACTAACTACATTTTAAATTGGGAAGGACTGTTTTATCACTGTCATATTCCTGAAGATATCATCTCCCAATGTGTGTAACTGAATGGTTCCAGAACTCCCTATTACAAAATCCAAAATGCGAAAGTTCCTATTATATAAAACGGCAGTGTTTATTTGCATGTAACCTACACACATCATCCTGTTTACTTTAAATCATCTCTAGACTATTTATAATACCTAATACAATGTAAACATTATGGAAGGAGTTACAGTGTATTTTTAGGGAATGATGACAAAGGGGGAAAATCTAGACATATTCAAAATAGATGCCAACTTTTTCTAAGTTTTTTCAATTTGACTGAACCTGTGGTTGTAGAACTTACAAGTACAAAGGGTGAACTCTACAGCTCATGGTTTTAAGTTTCCATAGGGTAAAAGAAGCACAACATATATAAAGCAGATTACTGAAGTTAACACCTATTGTTAAATAGGCATCTGGAGAATTAAGAGGAAAGAGGAAAAAGCACCCTTGTATAATTATTACTATAAAGACTAAAGCAGCACAATCTCTAGCTCAAGTTCAGCTAAACTCTTAAAAAAAGTATTTATCTATGTCTGCTAATTCTCTACTGATAATACTCCAAAACCAGCAGAAATATGCAGTTGTCAAAGGGAGTAAGGAGGATATTACCAGAATCCAGAATGATGTACGGAGCTGCCCTAGCCTTCTTCCACACACCCTGACACTCCTCTCTTAATAGCTAACAACTACTCTCATAGAATTTCTCTTTTAACATTCGCTTTCTCACCCTTCATCCGGAGAGAACTGGCAGGACACAGGATGCACTTCCCCATATATCTGCATCCATAAACCTGCATATATTCTCCCCTGTCCACTCCCTGCTTCTGTCTCAGAATACAGTGACTCTCAAAGTCCAAAGCTTTTAACCCCACTCTTTCTCTCTCTCTCTAACTTTTTAAGATTTATTTATTTATTTGAGAGGCAGAGTTACAGAGAAAGAGGTCTTCCATCCGCTGGTTCACTTCCAAAATGGCCTCAATGGCCAGAGCTGTGTCGATCCAAAGCCAGGAGCCAGGCGCTTCTTCTGGGTCTCCCACGTGGAGGCAGGGGCCCAAGGACTTGGGCCATCTTCCACTGCTTTCCCAGGCCACAGCAGAGAGCTGGATTGGAAATGGAGCTGCTGGGACTAGAACTGGCACCCATATGGGATGCCAGCACTGCACGCAGCGGCTTTACACACTACATCGCAGCGCCAGCCCAGTAAATGTACTTAGACACTGAACTAAACACTTTAAAAGATCCTTTAAAAGCTTTACAATTGAATCAAAATACACCAGATTTGACCAACATTTTAAAATACTGCTGGTTCATACAACAAGATTGCAAAATGAAAATGCAAACAAGAAAGAAAACATGCATAAAACACAAATGTGCTATACATTATGCCCACTCTGGCTTTGTAGCTGGCTGTTGGCACATTGGTACTCAATGGGGAAGTTGAGGACACTGGGCCAGATAATAAGAAGATATATGTTCCCCCCATTTTTCTCCCTCAGATGTGTAGCTTCCTGCAGGACCTGAACCCACTCCACATGAAGTCACAGAGGAAACTACATATACACCAAGAGGAGAAAACAAGTTTCTAACCAAAAACTCTTACTGGAGGCCCCAACCTCACCTTCATCCTTTAATGCCTTCTAACAGTTTTTAAGATCTCTTGAAGCAATATAGTCAACTGCCACTAGTACGCTGGCACATAACAAATGCTTAACAAATTATTGTTATTTTTGTCTAAAAATATAACCTTGAATACTGGAGTACTACTCAAAATGCAGTCTATGGACTAGCAACAACTGTTACCACCTAAAACGCTATACTATAAGAAATGCATAATATTTGATCTCTCCACAGACATGCCAAATCAGATTGCGCATTTTAACAAGCTACCAGGTTCCTACTACTTGCCAACATGGTTAAGAAGCACTGCTGGAAAGCAGATCTGCAACCTTTTTCTTTAAAAGACCCAATTGTAACTATTTTAGTCCTTACAGGCAAAATCTCAAAAACTGCTTATGTAATAAGAGAGAAAATAAGTGTCCACAAACTTTTTATGGATAAAACTCAAGACACAATAACTGCTCATTATATATTATATGTCTGATAATGAAAAGACTGGAATTCTTTTGGGATTTAACATCTCATTTAATTAAGTTTCCTACCATCAAAATCTATTGCAAATACTCATCTGTTAACACTGATTTGTAATGAGATTTTATGTATTTACCTTTGAAAATGTCCTCACACAGATAAGGCACTATCAAATACTGATATTAACCTGCAAGCACATGATTTTAATTGAACATATTCATTACTTGGGAGGCGGTTACAGAATTATATTGCATTCTTCTTTCGATATCTGTCTTTTAATATGTCCCAACACTACACATTAATCACTTCCATCTGAAGGTTAGGTAGAAGTTCTTCAACTGCACAATTAAATGGGTTGTGAAGTAAGGAAATCTTCATTGTACTTGTCTGAAAAACACTGGTGATACTAAAGTTTGAGGCTAGAAACTCTATCAACTGAAATTCACACAGGAATGAAGATCTAACTTCTTTGACAGCATATGAAATATATAAAAAAGCTTGACATTACTTGGGATTGAAATATCAGTTTTCATTGAAATGACTTTACTTTAGGCTGAATTTCACATTTTGCCTTATAATTTAGGTTAAATTCATTTAAAGACAGTATTGATTCAATAAAATACATAATAGATTCAAATATTTTCTGCAAAGTACCTGCTGAATACGCAACAAATAAAACTAGGCTTTGAACATCTTACACTTTTATAAACTTTGTAAATTTATCCAACTAAATCTTTTTCTGCTCTTATGCATATTTTATAACCAGCCATTATAACACATCTTAGCAGATCCCACTTCAGATTATACTTGGTATTTTCTCAACTTTGAAGATATTCTTCTCTGTAGTTGTTCCACAAAGACTATTCATAACACTGGTCTTTCTGCCACTTCATACTTGGCACTGACTCCTTGAATAAACAACAACTGACTGGTATCAATAACATCTGTGGGCTCATCAAGAGCCAAGGAAAACCACTCTAAATCATTTGCTTTATTTTTTAATTGGCTATTGATGTTGTTTCAGATGTCCTCAACTCTTAAATCAACTGTTCTTGCCAAAAAGCTAACAGTTTGAAACAAGTGTATTTTCTCTGCAAATAAATTTTTTTGACTACTGCAATCAAGCACAATTTAATTAACTCAACATCAGTAACTGGCTCCCCTTGCTTGGCTAACGAATGACCCACTTGGAAATTTATTTGGGTAGTAGCCTTATTTTCATTTCTATGAAAAATTACACTGTAATGAGTTATTCCATTTTAAATTTTTTGATTTTTCTTATTATTGCTTTACTGAGTAGGGCATAATGTTTTATGCTTATTGCAGCAATTTCAAAATATACTGTATTCTTTTATCACAGCTGCATTGTCACTGAATATGAACAATGCTTGCTAATTCAATGACAAAGTAACCTGCGCTTCACTGTGTCTTAAAAGAACGCCATTTCAAAGCCCATTTTTGTCAGTTTCTTCTTATTTTGACATGAAATGCACTGTAATAAATAAAATAAATACTGGAAACCAGCAATATGTGGCACACAAAACACTGTCAAATTATAACCATTGCACTACAATCTGTAGTGCATCAAACAAGCACAAAGTGATGAGAATGGCATATTCATCTCTGTCAACAACCATGCAACTCTGCTGTTCCAATGCACCAGTAGTTGACTCTGTTTCAATAAAACTTTAAGGCATACATGGACACTGAAATTCAAATTTCATAAATTTTTTGAATTTTTGTAAACCATGTAATAATGGTTTGCTAACTCCTGTTCTAGAGAGCACACTTCAAAGATTTCAATCTTTTATGGATTCAAATTGTCATTTCTGACATTTATCTAAAATATTCAGTTCTCAATTGCAGTAAGCAAAATTTTTCTGAAGAAAAAGTAACCTCATTATTATTCATTAAATTCTTTATTAAACAGTGACTGTATTTTTGAAAAAGAAATTATAAAAGCCACTAAACACTACACCATTCCTGAATATGCCATTTCAAAAAACAATCACCTGTCTCTTAATTATGTACCATGCTATTAATGTTATTAAACTCATTCCCCAAATTTACCACTGTAGGCTCAAAAATTCACATAAAATATATAACAAGTAATATCAGTACCCAAATTAGACACTAATCACATTCTATACAATGAAGAAAAATGTTAGGGAAACATAAATGGCAGACACAATCTGATCCATTAAACAGTTTGTCATGCTCAATTCTAATAAACATTTTCTCTACTTTTCTCTCTCTGCCTGTGTAGACACCAACAAACTCAATAAATCCCAGCTATTATAAAAGTATGGCCTTGGGGCCAGCGCTGTGGCATAATGGGTAAAGCTGCCACCTGCAGTGCAGACACCCCATATGGGCACCAGTTCGAGTCCCAGGTGCTCCACTTCTGATCCAGCTCTCTGCTATGGTCTGGGAAAGCAGTAGAAGATGGCCCAACTGCTTGGGCCACTGCACCTGCCCAGGAGACCCAGAAGAAGGTCCTGGCTTCAGATTGGTCCAGCTCCAGCTGTTGCGGCCAATTGGGAAATGAACCAGCAGAAGGAAGACCTACCCGCCCCCCTCTTTCTCTGCCTCTCCTCCTCTCTTTCTGTGTAACCCCTTTCAAACAAATAAATATATCTTTAAAAAAAAGGAACTTAAAAAAAAAAGCATGGCCTCTCCATGTAGTAAGGAAGATATACTTGAACCTATTATTAGTTCTGGTTAATCAGCATTAAAGTCACACCACTTTTATTTAAGGCAGGAATTGTGTTTTCACTACTCAATTTCTTGACTGCCTAAGACTTCATCTTGTCAAACAGATAAAAACAAAGTCAAAATATGCAGAAAGCATGTCTTTAAAAGGTTAGTTCAGTTACCAAAAAGTCAAGAAAATGAGCTTGTTAACTAAGACCCTTCAAATAGTAGAATCTACTGTTGAGCAATCTCCTCAAATTTTTTTTTAATATCTTTTTTTTTTTGACAGGCAGATTGGACAGTGAGAGAGAGAGACAGGGAGAAAGGTCTTCCTTTGTCGTTGGTTCACCCTCCAATGGCCACTGCAGCAGGCACGCTAGAGCCAGGTGCTTCTCCTGGCCTAACATGTGGGTGCAGGGCCCAAGCACTTAGGCCATCCTCCACTGCCCTCCTGGGCCACAGCAGAGAGCTGGACTGCAAGAGGAGCAACAGGGACAGAATCCGGCGCCCCAACTGGGACTAGAACCTGGGGTGCCGGCACTGTAGGCGGAGGATTAGCCTATTGAGCTGCGGCGCCGGCCACCTCATATTCTTAAATTCAAAACTCCTTGAAGTCCAAAAATATCTTAGTTCATTTCAAATTTTGTTACTTTTCATATTATATTTAGTAAACTGATTTATGCAGACAGGGAAGGTTTTTCTCCTATTATTTTATTCTACTTCTGATGTTACACATGGTATGCAATTTTATTACAAACAGACCATAATAAAGTTAAGAAATCATTTCAATAAGAAAAAATATTTCATTTAAATCAAAAGTTTGCTAATATCCTTTTTTGTTTTAGTTATTTGAGAGGCAGAAAGACAAAAGACAAGATAAAGCTCCTATCCCCTGGCTCATTCCTCAAATGCACCTAACAGCTAGGGTAAGGCCAAACCCAGGAACTAAATCCATGTCTCCCATATGGATGGCAAGTATCCAACCACCTGCTGCCTCCAAGAGTTCACATTAGTAGGAAGCTGGAATCAGGAGCCAGATGGAACATAAACCCTGGTATTCCAATATGGGACACAAACACCCCAAGTGGCACTGTAACCACTAGGCTAAATGTCCACTCTTCACTAGTTTACAATACACTTGAAAGTATAGGAAACAAAAAGAATTCAAGAAGGTTGTAAGATCTGAAAGGCAGAGTTACAGAGAGAATCTTCCATTCATACCCCACAACACCAGGCTCCTAAATACCACTTTTTCATTTTTTAAGACTTACTTATTTATTTCAAGGTCAGAGTCACAGAAAGAGGAGAGACAAGGAGAGATAAATCTTCCATCCATGGTTCACCAAATGGCCACAACGACAGGGGCTGTGCCAAGCTGAAGCCAGGAGCTTCTTCCAGGTCTCCCAAGCGAGTGCAGGGACCCAGGGACTTGGGCCATCTTCTACTGCTTTCCAAGGCCATAGCAGAGAGCTGGATCGAAAGTGGACTCAAACCACTGCCCATATGGGATGCCAGCACTGCAGGCGATGGCTTTACCTGTTATGCCACAGCGCTGGCCCCAAGGCATACTTTTATTTCTTTTTTTATTTTTGACAGGCAGAGTGGACAGTGAGAACCCTCCAATGACTGCTGCAGCGGGCACGCTGTGGCCAGTGCACCACGCTGATCCAAAGCCAGGAGCCAGTTGCTTCTCCTGGTCTCCCATGCGGGTGCAGGACCCAAGGACTTAGGCCATCTTCCACTGCACTCCAGTGCCAGAGCAGAGAGCTGCCCTGGAAGAGGGGCAACCGGGACAGAATCTGGCACCCCAACTGGGACTAGAACCCGGGGTGCCGGCATCACAGGCAGAGGATTAGCCCTTTGAGCCGCAGCGCCGGCCAAGGCCATACTTTTATATAATAGCTGAGACTTACTGAGTTTGTTGTGTCTAAGTTAATTAAAACCTCGAAACACTTTAACTTTTGAATTTAACTGCTTGCTGGTTGTCAAAGCTGTTGGGAAGTACATTAGAGTTCATTGCCATATTATTCTGCTCACTGCTGTATTTACTTCAATAATCTTTTGAAATTTTCCATTACGGGGGCTAGCACTGTGGTGTAGTGGGTAAAGCTGCCGCCTGCAGTGCCAGCATCCCATACAGGCAACAGTTCAAGTCCCGGCTGCTCCACTTCTGATCCAGCACTCTGCTGTGGCCTGGGAAAGCAGTAGAAAATGGCCCAAATCCTTGGGCCCCTGCATCTACATGGGCAACATGGAAGAAGCTCCTGGCTCCGGATTAGTGCAGCTCCAGCCGTTGCGGCCAACTGGGGAGTGAACCAGTGGATGGAAGACCTCTCTCTTTCAGTGTAACTCTTTCAAATAAATAAAGAAATCTTTAAAAAATAAATAAATAAAATGATTTTTTTTTTTTTGGCCAGGCAGAGTTAGACACTGAGAGAGAGAAAGAGAGAGACTTGTAGACAGTGAGAGAGACAGAGAGAAAGGTCTTCCTTCCGTTGGTTCACTTCTCAAATGGCCACTACAGCTGGCACGCTGCGCCGATCCGAAGCCAGGAGCCAGGTGCTTTCTCCTGGTCTCCCATGCGGGTGCAGCACCCAAGCACTTGGGCCATCCTCCACTGTCTTCCCAGGCCACAGCAGAGAACTGGACTGGAAGAGGAGCAACCAGGACAGAATTCGATGCCCTGACCAGGACTAGAACCTGGGGTGCTGGTGCCGCAGGTGGAGGATTAGCCTAGTGAGCCGTGGCACCAGCCAATAAAATAAATCTTTTAAAAAATTTTCCATTATGAAAACTTAACAACTTCACATTTTCCTGTTTTTAAGAAAATTCACAAATTTAGGTACTAGGAAAGTTGTCTGGCAGCCATCACTCTACAAATATTCTACACAAGTTACTACTTTGTATACTAACCTTCTTCCAATTATACAAAAGCAACTTTCCACATTATGACATGCTTTCATAAAGGTTATTTTCTTGGCTGCCTAACATTCCCTTATATGGAAGAACAGTGATGTAGTTAATCATTTCCTTACCACAAGTAGTCTAAGCAGTTCCTAATTTCTTGCTATTAAAAACAGTACTGGAGCAAACTTTTCTTTATACTTAAAATGTTGCTTTGGAAATTTAAGGTTATTTCCTTAAAACAATTACTCCCAAATCATGATAGGAAACATGAAATGTAAATAGCAGCACTCTTTATCTCTCACCAGATTCACAATCTCCATCCAAAGTCAACAGATTCGAGAGTTAACACAGCAGGCCGAGGGCAGCTACCTGTACACAGTCCTGTCTACAAAGGTATTTCCACTTTTCAGCAGGAGTGGTCCACTGCGCCTACACTGTTCATGCACACAGTGTGACAGGAAATATGCTGAAGGCCTGTACCTTTCAGGGAATTTTAGTACATGTTTAGGTCAACATGTAACAAAAAAAACCCCTTGTATGCAGTGTCTCTCATAGACATACCTGCTGCTGCATCACACACCTTCACAGCAGAGTGAAGAGGAAGCTTTGTGTGACATCTCTGTCGAGAGTGAACATAAGGAAACCTTTATGCAGACTGACACCAGACTCTACCTATGCCTTTTTCCCACATGATCCAGTTGTGAATCCTCACTATTTCACTGTAATGTACCTAAGCCATGAGTACAACCATATGCTAAAGTGTCCTAGCAAATCTCCAAACATGGAGGTAGCCTAGAGAATACTTGGCAAAGGATATGCAGCACATTCCACCTGCTAAGACCACTCCTAGACAGACTGACAGAACACCTGATCACCAGCGAGGCACCATGTTCAGAGACCTACAAGACCTCGTGAATGCTCTGATACTTAGCGATTAGAGAGAGATCATGTAGTTAACTCACGTGTCTCTTTCCCCCATCAAGATAGTCATACACTTCATACTCCCTGGCAAGTAGAATGATTCTGAGTCTACCGCTCTACTGATGAGCCAGCATTATCTCCTAACACTACAATATAAGCTTCTAAAGAACAGGAGTGTTTTTTACCTTGTTAGTTTACTGAAATATCAAGGTGTCCAAGCACATTAAACAGAGTAAACTCTCAATATATATATGCATTTTCTCAGGCATCCCCAAATTCTCAAATTGAAGAAATTTGTCTAAAAACCAAAACTAAGGAGCAGGTACTTGGTTGAACTTCCACCTGGGAAGCCCACATCCTATACCAGAATGCCTGTGTTCATGTCCCAGCTGTGCTTCCAATTCCAACTTCCTGCTTATGTCCACCCTGGGAGGCAGCAGGGGACTGCTCAAGTAGCTGGATTCCTGCCACCCAAGTGAGAGATCTGGACTGATTCCTGGCTCTTGGCTTTGGCCTGTCCCAGCTCTGCCTGTTGGAGGCATCTGGGGAGTGAACCAGCATACAAGAGATTTGTTTCTCTGCTTTTCTAATTAATTAAAAGGCAAAACAAAATCTGAAACTCAGCTCTACCACCTAGTAATACTCAGCCTTAGTCATAAAAGGAGAATAAACAGCTAATTTACTGACATCAAGATTAATGCAATACTTTATAAGGAGAAACTGCTCCTGGCACGTAACAGATGCTCAGTATCACAAGAGACCTTATTTATAAAACCAACAAACTGTAATTTTTATAGCTCAATACGTAAAACTATATAATAAAGAAATTACAAAGGATACAAGCTGAGATAGTCAGGTAGAAAATAAATAAACTGTGGTATATATACATAATGCAACACTGTTTAGCCTTTAAAAGGAAAAAAAAGAGAGATGTTATTGTTTTTGGTAACATGGATGAGCCTGGAAGACATTATGCTAAATAAAATAAGCTTATTTTACAAAAAGACAAATACTGCATGATCTCACTTATAAGAGGGCTTCAGGAAGTTTGTGGAAAATGGAATCAAAAAATGAAAACAGGGACAGGAGTTTGACACAGCAATTAAGAGGCCACTTGAGACACCTATATCCCCTATCAGAGTGCTGGGGTTCAAGTCTCAATTCTCCCAATTTCAGTTTCCTGTAAATGCACCCTGGGGGGCAACAGGCACCTGGGAGCAGCTCATGTGGTTGAGTCCCTGTCATCCATGTGAGATACCTGCTTCGAGTTTCTGGCTCCTGGTCTGGCCCAGCCTTGGCTGTTGCAGTATTTGGGGAGTGAACCAGTGGCTGGGAGCTAACGTGTGCTCACACTCTCAGCCTCTTTCAAGTAAAAAGAAAATACACTTACATAAACTTGACTCCCCAACATGAGAGCCATCAAGTTCAAGGCACATTTGTAATCAGTAATACCAACCATTTAGTCCATTCCTAAAGGGCATCCTGGGAACTTAACCATGTCAATGAAGTCTTCATTAACCTTAATGAAAAAAGGTGGTTTTTTTGTTTTGTTTTTGTTTTTATATACATGTGCCTTTGCCGTCAGTTTTTTTGTTTGTTTGTTTTTGTTTTGACAGGCAGAGTGGACAGTGAGAGAGACAGACAGAGAGAAAGGTCTTGCTTTGCCATTGGTTCACCCTCCAATGGCTGCCACGGCCGGCGCACCGCGCTCATCCGATGGCAGGAGCCAGGTGCCAGGTGCTTTTCCTGGTCTCCCATGGAGTGCAAGGCCCAAGCACTTGGGCCATCCTCCACTGCACTCCCGGGCCACAGCAGAGAGCTGGCCTGGAAGAGGGGCAACCGGGACAGAATCCGGCGCCCCAACCGGGACTAGAACCCGGTGTGCCGGCGCCGCAAGGCGGAGGATTAGCCTGTTGAGCCACGGCGCCGGCAGTGTTGATTTTTTTTTTTAATTAATTTATTTATTTGAAAGGCAGAGTCATAGAGACAAAGAGAGAAAGATCTTCCATCCGCTAGTTCACTCCACAGATGCCCGCAACAGCTGGAGCTGCACTGATCTGAAGCCAGGAGCTTCTTCTGAGTCTTCCACGCAGGTGCAGGGACCCAAGCCATCTTCTACTGCTTTATCAGGCCACAGCAGAGAACTGGATCAGAAGTAGAGCAGCCGGAACTCAAACTGGTGCCCATATGGGATGCCAGCACTGCAGGCAGAGGCTTAGCCTAGTGTGCCACAGCGCCAGCCCCCTCATCCCTAAAAGCTGAAGATTAGGAAACAAAAAGAAGTCAGAAGGACTCAAATAGGACTGAAAGTGCATGGTTAGAGCTTTTTCATCAAAGCGTTCATAAAACTGCTTTTTTCTAATGAGAGGTATGAGAAGAAATACTGTCACAGTGGAGAAGGACTCTCTAGTGAACTTTCCTAGATGTTGATCTGCTAAAACTTCAGCTGACTTTCTTAAATTCTCCTCTATTAAGCAGGTGGTATTGTTTGTCCACTCTTCCAGAAAGTCAACAAGCTAAATGCCTTAAGCTTTCCAAAAATATTTTTGTCATGACCTTCGCTCTTGACCAGCCAACTGTTTCTTTCACAACACCACTTCTGCCTCTTGGTAGCCACTGCTTTGACTGTGCTTTGTCTTCAAGATTATACTGGTAGAATTATGTTTTATCTTCTGTTACAATTCTTCAAAAAAAAAAAAAATGACAGGAAAAACATGTTTTTAAGATCTGCGGGGGTCTGGCACTGTGGTGTAGCAGGTAAAGCCGCCGCCTGAAGTGCTGGCATCCCATACGGGCACCTATTTGAGTCCTGGCTGCTCCATTTCCCATCCAGCTCTCTGCTGTGGCCTGGAAAAGCAGAAGATGGCCCAAGTCTTTGGACCCCTGCACCCACGTAGGCGACCCAGAAGAAGCTCCTGGCTTCAGATCAGCGCAGCTCTAGCCACTGCAGTCATCTGGGGAGTGAACCAGCAGATGGAAGATCCCTGTCCCTGTCTGTCTCTCTCTGCCTCTTAAATAAATAAGTAAATCTTAAAATAAATAAATAAAAAAGATCGACTGCAGGTCAGCACTGTAGCATAATGGATAAAATAGTTGCCTGCAATGCTGGTACCAGTGTATGTCCCAGCTGCTCCACTTCTAAGCCAGCTCCCTGCTAATGTGCCTAGGAAAGCAGCAGAAGATGGCCCAAGTGCTGGGGCCTCTGCCTTCCATGTGGGAAACCCAGATGAAGCTTCTGGCTCCTGGTTGTTGTGGCCATTTGGGGAGTGAATCAGAGGATGGACGAACTCTGCTTCTGTCTCTCCTCCTCTCTCTGTAACTCTTTCAAATATATAAAAAAAAGTTGTTAAAAAATCTTTTTAAAAAATGAATGGCATAAATAAAATGTGGTACATACATACCACTTTAGAGTAACTGGATCCAGCTCCTTATTCCAGCTTTCTGCTAATGCAAATTGTGAGAGGCTGCACGTGATAGTTCAAGTAACTGGGTTCCTGCCACTCCCCGGGGAGGCCAGGACTGAATTCCCACCTCTTGGATTTGGCCCCATCCTGGTCCCAAATGTTGTAGGAATTTGGGGAGTGAATGAGTAGATGAGAACTCTTTCTCAAATAAATATTAGAGAAATATCTGTTAAATTTTTTAAAAGATTTATTTATTTATCTGAAAGGCAGAGAGAGAAGTCTTCCATCTGCTGGTTCACTCTCCAATTGGCCTCAACAGCCGGATCTGTGTTGATCCGAAGCCGGGAGCCTGGAGCTTCTTTCAGGTCTCCCACGTGGGTGCAGGGCCCAAGGAGTTGGGCCATCTTCCACTGCTTTCCCAGGCCATAGCAAAGAGCTGGAACGGAAGAGGAGCAGCTGAGACTTGAACCGGCACCCATATGGGATGCTGGCACTGCAGGCAGTGGCTTTCACTCGTTACCTGACAGCGCTGGCCCCTATTTAACTTAAAACTTGTAGAACCTACTTGGATAACTGGGTTAAATGCAAAGGTTCAACCTCCTCAGGGAAAGCTGCTCAACACAGGGGTGAATTGCATGGTCTGTTTCCACTACCCAAGAACTAACAATAATGCTTACATTTTTAAATAATATGAGGTAAAAAAAAAAAAAACTTCAGAAGATGGCCATTTCATGACAAGTAAAAATTATATGAAATTCAAACTTCAGTGTCCATATATGTTATGTTTAAACACAGACATGCCCATCTGTATTATCTATAGCTGCACTACACTACAGCACAAGAGCAGCTGCAACAACTGTTTACACAAAAATGTTCGCAAATTCATGCTCTACACTTAATTCCAAAACAATAAATTAGGTAGAGATGAAATGAAATGAATAAAAAATAAATATCTGTCAATAAAAATGTTAATTCAATGAGTACTCTTATGTGGCTATTTGATTTCTACAACCAAACATCGACACATGCACTCAGGCATAGTAAACACACTTCACTTTCAATATGTACAGTATCTGGATCAAATATGAGTCTTAGGATAAATTTTCATTAGTAAATACACTCTTCGGGCAGTCTTAAAGAATGTAGGACTTACACAGCTACGCAGTTATTCAACTCTGTCATCTCAAATAGCTGGACTAAAAGTTTTATTTTACACAAATTTAGAGAGGGTATTCTAAATAACAGTTAAAATATACAATTAAAATTGCTGTGGCATAGTGGGTAAAGCTGCTGCCCTCAGTGCCAGCATCCAATCTGGGCACCGGTTCAAGTCCTGGCTGCTCTACTTCCAATCCAGCTCTCTGCTATAGCCTTGGAAAGCAGTGGAATATGGCCCAAGTTGTTGGGCCCCTGCACCCACGTGGGAGACCTGGAAGAAGCTCCTGGCTTCAGATCAACACAGCTACAGCCACTGCAGCCATTTGGGGAGTGAACCAGCAGATGGAAGACTTTTCTCTCTCTCTCTCACGCTCGCTCTCGCTTGCTCTGCCTCTCTGCCTTTCAAATAAATAAATCTAACAAAAAAAAATTGTTGAGAACTAATGACAACTAATGAACAACTGGTGTCACTTTTACTTTTTTTTTTTTTTGAAGATTATTTATTTGAAAGGTAGAGAAAGAGAGAGATCTTCCATCAGCTGGCTGACTCCCTAAATGGCTCAGATTGGACCACGTCAAAGCCAGGAACATGAACCTCCATCTAGGTCTCCCACATGGGTGGCTGCTGGTGGTCTGCTGCTGCTTTCCAGGCAGATTAGCAGGGAGGTGGATCAGAAGTGGAGCAGCCAGGGCTGGAACTAACAAACAGACCAGCACTGCAAGCTGCAGCTTAACCCTGCTATTCCACAACGCTGGCCCCAATCATCATTTTCTTAAAAGCAGGCTCAGAAGGGTATGGATGGGTCGGCGCCATGGCTCAATAGGCTAATTCTCCACCTGCGGCGCCAGCACACCGGGTTCTAGTCCCAGTCGGGGCACCGGATTCTGGCTGCAACGCCAGCATCCCATATGTGTGCCGACTTGATTCCTGGATACTACACTTCTGATTCAGCTCCCTGCTAATGGCCTGGGAAAGCAGCAGAAGATGTCCCAAGGGCCTGGACCCCTACATCCACGTGAGAGACCTGGAAGAAGCTCCTGGCATCAGCCTGGCCCAGCCCTGGCCACTGCAGCCATTCGGGGACTGAACCAGCAGATCAAAGACTGACTGACT
Source organism: Sylvilagus floridanus (assembly GCA_949820135.1). Classification (NCBI taxonomy): domain Eukaryota; kingdom Metazoa; phylum Chordata; class Mammalia; order Lagomorpha; family Leporidae; genus Sylvilagus; species Sylvilagus floridanus. Next base: position 114,184,931 of record OX463236.1, read on the forward strand.
CTGTCTCTCCCTCCTCCCTCCCCATAACTCTGACTTTCATACAAATAAAATAAATCTTTAAAAAAAGGGGGGGGGCGGTTTTGTGTCATAGGTTAAGCCTCCACCTGTGGTGTTGGCATCCCTGGGCACCAGTTCATGTCCTGACTGCTCCTCTTCTGATCCAGCTCTCTGCTGATGGCTAGGAAGGCAGTGGAAGATGGCCCAAGTGCTCGGGTCCCTGCACCCATGTGATAAACCCAGAGGAAGCTTCTGGCTCCAGGCTTCAGACGGGCCCAGCTCTGGTCGTTGCAGCCATTTGGGGAGTGAACCAGCGGAAGGAAGACCTTTCTGTCTCTCCCTTTGTCTATAACTCTGTCTCTCAAATAAATAAATAAATTTTTTTTTAAATTGACTATGAAGTGTTAGATCTTAATCCCTGAATAAAACAAAATTCCATTATGACTGAAATTCATTAGAAAAAAGAATTTTATAGAAACAGAAAGCCATACTTGCATGGTAGAAATTGTGTGCCACACGTTATTTGTGCTTTGACAATAACAGAAAGAGACTCCAAAGAACATTTAACCAAACTATGCTTCACTATTTCTTCTGATGATTAACAAATTTAGCCAACAATTACAATGTAAGAAAAGTTTCCTAAAGCCAAGAAGGCTACAACACTTATTCTGTAATTAAAGCCATTTTACATTAAATTATCCAGGCAGACATACTATCTGAATGTAAAATTCCAAACTCTGGCAATGACAAACTTTAATTTCATGATTTGTTACTTTTTCAGTATCGTGCTCACTACAATCAACTTCATCTTAACTATTTTATGAAGAAAATAGTTGTTTAAAATATACACATTCTAATACTCCAGAAGCCTGCTTTGTAGTGAAGCAGGTTAAGTCACCTTGCCTGGGACACAGGCATCCCACATGAGCACTGGCTGGGGTCTGGCTGCTGCACTTCAGACCCAGTTCCCTAATGCATCTAGCAAAGGAGCAGAAGACGGCTCAAGAGTGTGGGTCCCTGCCACCCATGGCGGAAATCAGGATGCAGTTCCAGGCTCCTGGCTTTTATCTGGCCCAGCCCTAGCCTTTGCAGCCATTCGGGGGCATGAACCAGTGAATGGAAGATCTCTATCTTTCCCTCTCTCTCTGCTAACTCTGCCTTTCAAATAAGTAATTAAAATAAAAGATACTTGTCAAATAAGTAATTAAAATAAAAGATACTCTCCACAGCTCACTAGGCTAATCGGCATAGTTCTGGCCGTTGCTGTCAACTGGGGAGTGAACCAGTGGATGGAAGACCTCTCTCTTTCTGCCTCTCCTTTCTCTGTGTAACTCTGACTTTCAAATATATAAATAATATATATATATATAAATAATATATATAAATATAGTAGGTTAAGCCTCTGCCTGTGACCCCAGCATCCAATCTGGGCACTGGTTCATATCTCGGTGGCTCCTCTTCCAATCCAGCTCCATGCTATGGCCTGGGAAAGCAGCTTAAGTGAGGATTAATGGACTGGAGGTCGGTCAGAAAAATCTATCATAAAAAAAACTTTTACGGGAATAAAAAGATGTAAGGTGGTCTAATACATGTGTAACTGGAGTGCCAGAAGGAAAGAAGACAAGCCAGGAGCACTGTCTGCAGTGAGATGGTCTGAGAATTCTGTGAGAGTGATGACAGCACTCACCAGTGCTGACAGAACTTCCGGCAATGACAGAAATATTCTCCATCTGCCAATACCATAGCCAATAGCAACATGTGGCTACTGAGAAATTGAAATGTGAGGAACTGAATTTTTAACTTTTCAAAATATAGTCACAGGCAGCTAGTGGCACTGACTAGCACAGTCCCAATTCAAAACTTCTAAAAAGTTCTAGAAATACCAAGCAGAACGAATAAAAGACTACATTTTGACATCACAAAACTGCTGAAAGCCAAAAATAAACTCAGAAAGTCTGAAAAGCAACCAGAGTTAACAAATTGGATTATAACCAAAGGAGGAAGACCTATGCTGACCTCTAACCACAAACAATAGCAACTAGGTTTCAAAGAGACAATCTGCTAACTTGAAAGGAGCTGTGGTACAGTGGGCCTAGCCTCAGCCTTAGGCACCAGCGTCCCATTTGGGTGCCCATTCATGTCTGCCTGCTTCTCTTCCAATCCAGCTCTCTGCTTACGGCATGCAAAGCAGCAGATGGCCCAAGTGTGGGGGGTCCCTGCACCTGCATAGGAGACCTGGAAGATGCTCCTGGCTCCTTGCTTCAGATCAGCTCAGCTCCAGCAATTCAGGGAGTGAACCAATGGATGGAAGACCTTTCTCTCTGTCTCTCCCTCCCTCTGTCTGTAACTCTACCTCTCAAATAAATTAAAAAATAAATAACTGCCCACCTAGATTTTTACGTACAGCCCCCTCCCCCAAAAAAACCTTCAAAAACAAAGATAGAAAACAGATGTTATCAAACAAGAAACAGAATTCTTTACTAGACAAGCCCAAATACAGAAAATATTAAAGAATATTACTGAGCAGACAGAAAGACTAGAGTTGCACTAAAGAATGAAGAATGTATCATTACAGAACAAAACATGAATGCTTGTGGGTGGTTACAACATATATAGAACTAAACTATCCAGTAACAGCATGTACTTTCAGAGAGGGAAAGGTACAATTAATCTTTCCTAAAGTTGTTGCATTGACCAAAAACAGGAAAAAGTACTGACTTATTTTACACTTTAACACAGCAAAGAGGCATATGGTTATCTCTAAATACTAAAGCAAGAAAATACAGTATCACTATTAAGCCAATTACAAGAAGTTAACTGAAATACAAAATAATATTGCAGAAGTCAGGAAAGAAAATAAAACTCAAACAGGATAGATAAAAATCATTTATTAGTATTAACAACTTAAGTCTAATTGTGTCACTAAGTATATCAGATGCAAATGTACTAAATGTTCCAACTAAAGGACAAACATGGTCAAACAGATTTTTTGAAAAGAAGAATAACATGATACTTACAGAAAACAGCAAAAACATAGAAGTCAAAACAAAAGGATGGAAAAACATATCACACAGACACCAAATGAATGTTAGTGTATCTGTCTTAAGACTAGATAAAAAATGCATTACTAAAGAGAGACACTTCATGATGATAAAAAGTTTGATTTCTCACTACTTTAAAGTCTGTTAATTAGTAAAAAAAAAAAAAAGCTATGGTAGAAACTATACAAATATAAAAAATATACACGAAAGTATAATTATGCAAGATCATTACAGACAAAACTATAAAATTCTATATGAAATGATGAAACAAGTACAATTTATATAAGGTTGGAAGTCCTCATTATTGTATAGAAATGACCTTTAGATTCAGTGTTATCTCAATCACACCATCAACATACTATCTTTTTGCAGAACTTTCAAGAGACAAAGTTAGCTGAGGCAATCTTGAAGAAAATCAGTAAAGTGTTAATTTTCTGTTGCTATCCAAACAAATTATTATAAACTTTGCAGCTTAAAATACTCATTTGTTATCTCCAGAAGTCCTAGCACAGCACGGTTCTCTTCATTCACTAGAATGAAATCAAGGTACCAGACAGTCTATATTCCTGACTAGATACCCTAGGGAACAATGTGCTTCCAGGCTCATTCAGGATGCTGGCAGAATTCAGTTCCAAGCAGCTGCTAAGACTGATTTCTCTACTATCTTCATTTCTCTACTATCCCATTTCTCTACTATCCTCAAGCTGAGGTTGATCCCACCTTCTAGAGGCTGACTGAATTCTCTGGCTCGTAGTTTCATTTCAAAGGCTTCAGAAGGTCAAGTCCATTCCTCGCTTTGTAGTCAAATCTCTCTGATCTGCTGCATCTTACTTAGGATTCTCTATTCCACCTTCCTCTTTTTAAGAGCTCACATGATTATATACTGGGCCCACCCAAATAATCAGAGATAATTTCACTATTTTAAAGTCTGTTAATTAGTAACTGTAATTACATCTACAAAATCCCTTCACAGCAGTATCTAGATTAGCGTTCAACTGAATAATCAGGGGACAAAAATCCTGAGGGAACATCTTTAGAATTTTGCCTACCCAGAAGTAAGAAGACTTGTCTTACTGGCTTTCAATTTTACTATAAAGTTATAGTAATGAAGATATAAGGTACTGGCGCAAGAATAAACAAGTGATACAGATATACAGCACAGAAACAGATGACAACAGGATAGTCATATGGAAATGAAACCTAGTCCCAACTCACACCATAAGAAAAATCAATTTCAGGAGGATTATAAACCTCTATGAAAAGCATAAAAGTGTTTCTGAAAGATAAAACATAGGGGATTCTTTGGAAACAGTGGCATGATACAGCAGAGCTCACTAAACCAGCTCTCTACTAAAAAAGTCATTTAACTGGTAAAAAAAATTTTTTTTAAATCACCTATTTAATGAGGTGACAATAGCAAGTATCTGTGACTTATGAACCATAAGCCACTCCCACCCCACCCACGCAACTCAGGGGTGAAGTTCTAATGAGGCAGGTGCTTTGGGAGCTCCCCGCTCCCAGGGTAGGACTCCGGTTTCACCCCAGGAGGTGCTGGCATTTTCACCATCCCACACTCAGTCTTCGGCTCCATGCTGCAAAAGCTCTATTCCAGGCAAGCACAGATGAGGACACTGGGACTTCCTTCCCCCAACCTACCCCAGTTGTAAGCAGAAGCTCTACCTCAAGCATTGCAGGGCAAAAAAATATGGGTTTCCAGTCACTCACTGGTAAGCAGTCATTACCAGTCATGTAATGGTAATTGGCAATTGTAATGTAATTGGTAAATGGTTCATTACCAGGAAAAGCAAGCTGAGAACAGGGGCTACCATCCCTGCGGCATTCTCAGAGCAGTGGTGACATGAGAATTGATCTCCTGCCTCCACCCCCAGGTCCACTTAAGCAAGGCAGAAGTTAAGGGGAGGCAAGAATAAGAGCAGAAACCTCTGGAGCCCTACCCACAGATACTAACTTTATTTGGAATAGACTAGGCCAGTTTGTTTCTCTGGGCACTGTCCAGAACTATGGCAATCTTGTGAATGAACAACTATAAGGAAGTCAGTAGTTCCATGATAGCAGCAGAAAAAAGCAAAGCTGCAGAGCAGCTACAAATTTAACAAAGAGATGTAGGTAAGGACAAAGCTAGTAAGAGCTCTCTTGGGATAAGCACAAGTGTAAGCTCTCTTGGGATAAGCACAAGTGTTAGCTTCTGTAGAAGCCTGACTTTAATGGGATCAGACCAGTGAGCAATTTATGCCCCAGGATGCGGATGGAAACAATACCATAAACAGCGAGCAATTAGTGAAAACTGACACTGAGCATGACAGCAATAGGGCAAACCAGCCACAAACTCAACAAAGACTTCGGAGAAAGAGATAGATAAGAAAGCAAGGCCAAAACCACAGCTGTCCCTCATGGCCAGGGAGAGTGTGCACGTGCCCAAAATGAAGCAACATCAAATGCTTTATACGCTGTGGGGAAAACAGCCATCACTGAACTGCTCTGTCCATGCCACAGAACAAGTAAACAGTAACAATTCCAGGGGGTGGGGGAGAAGAGGATCCACATGCAGAGTTGCTATGACACACTACCTAAAATGTCATTTTCAACAAAATATCGTGAGATATACAAAGAAACAAGAAAGTGTAACTTATACATAAGGAAGGCAAGCAATATAAAGTCCCTTTGAAAGGGCTCACGTTAGGTCCAGACACAGTTAAAAAGAGCTATGATAAATATGTTCAAAAAACTCAAGCTATGTTCAAAGAACCAAATGAACATATGACAATGCCTCAACTAATAAAGAACATCAATGAAAAGTAAAAATTATAAAAAATAAAAATTCTGGAGTTAAAACAAAACATACAATCATTGAAATTAAAAGCTCCCTAGAGTAGCTAAACAAGAGACTGGAGCTGGTAGAAGATCAGGATGAGTCCTGGATGCACCATAGAGTTAACCAAATCTATATGGAAAAAAAAGTATGAGTGCCAACACAGGTAACTGCATAAATAATGAGACAGGATAACTGCATATTCTCCATGACTGATTTAAAAAGCAACTGCACATACAACACATGTGTAATCGTATTGCTGGGCCTATCACATATGGAAATGTAATCTCACAAAAGACACAGGGGAGACAAACTTTATTGTAGCTGGAAAATATCAAATGGTAAATCGAATCTACAGGAAGAAATCAAGATGGGACAGCACTGTAGCATAGCAGGTAAAACTGCCACCAGTAGTGCCGGCATCCCATATGGGCACTGGTTCAAGATCCAGCTGCTCCACTTCCTATCCAGCTCTCTGCTATGGCCTGGGAAAGCAGCAGAAGATGGCTCAAGTCCTTGGGCCCCTGCCTCGATGTGAGAGACCTGGAAGAAGCTCCTGGTTCCAGGCTTCAGATCAGCATGGCTCCCTCTGGTCACTGTGGCCAGTTGGGGAGTGAACCAGAGGATGGAACACCTCTCTCTCTGTGTAACTCTTTCAAATAAATAATTTTTTTTTTTTTGACAGGCAGAGTAGACAGTGAGAGAGAGAGACAGAGAGAAAGGTCTTCCTTTTGCCATTAGTTCACCCTCCAATGGCCGCCGCAGCCGGCGCGCTAGGGCTGGTGCACCGCGCTAATCCGAGCCAGGTGCTTCTCCTGGTCTCCCATGGGGTGCAGGGCGCAAGCACTTGGGCCATCCTCCACTGCACTCCCAGGCCATAGCAGAGAGCTGGCCTGGAAGAGGGGCAACCGGGACAGAATCCGGCGCCCCGACCAGGACTAGAACCCAGGGTGCTGGAGCCACAGGCGGAGGATTAGCCTATTGAGCCGAGGCACCAGCCCATAAATAAATAAATCTTTAAAAAAAAAAAAGATCTTGGGCCGGTGCTGGGGCCTAGCCACCACCCACAGCACTGGGATCACATAGGGGCACTGGGTCAAGTCTCACCTGCTCCACTCCCAATCCAGTTCTGCTAATGCACCTGAGAAAGCAGAGGAAGATTGCCCAAGTGCTTGGGTCCCTGCACCCACATGGGAGTCCCAAAAGAAGCTCTTGGCTCCTGGCTTCAGCTTGGCTGAGCCCCAGCGATTGAGGCCACTGGGGAGTGAACCATATGATGGAAGGTATCTCTCTCTGCCTATCTCTCTCTGCCTTTCCTTCTCTGTAACTCTTTCAAATAAATAAATATATCTTTAAAAGGAAAGAAAGAGGCCAGCGTCATGGCTCACTTGGCTAATTCTCCACCTGTAGTGCCAGCACTGGGGTTCTAGTCCCAGTCAGGGTGCCGGATTCTGTCCCGGGTGCTCCTCTTCCAATCCAGCTCTCTGCTGTGGCCCAGGAAGGCAGTGGAGGCCCAAGTGCCCGGGCCTTGCACTCGCATGGGAGACCAGGAGGAGGCACCTGGCTCCTGGCTTTGGATCAGCGCAGCGCTGGCCATAGCAGCCATTAGGGGAGTAAACCAACAGAAGGAAGACCTTTCTCTCTGTCTCTCTCTGTCTATAACTCTCAGACTCTCTCACTAACTCTGCCTGGCAAAAAAAAAAGGAAAGAAAAAAAAAAAAAAAAAAACAAGATACAACTAAATGCTGTCTACACACTTTGTCAAAGATACAAATGGGAATACATAAAAGCTATTTTCTTTACATTAATTAAAACAAATTTTTTAAAGATACAAATCAAAATACAGGAGCATCTCTAACTCAAAAACCCAAATTCCACAGTAGTCCAAGGCCCAAATGTTTTTGAGCATCTAGTAGTAGAGCTTCGGTTTTGGAGTGTTTCTGATTTCGGATTTTCAAGTTAGCGATGCTCAACCAGTAGAAGTTTATATAAAATCCCAAAATCTGGCTGGTGCCATGGTTCACTTGGCTAATCCGCCACCTGTGGCGCCAGCACCCTTAATAATAATAATAATAATAATAATTCTGTCCCAGTTGCCCCTCTTCCAGGCCAGCTCTCTGCTGTGGCCCAGGAGAGCAATGGAGGATGGCCCAAGTGCTTGGGCCCTGCACCTGCAGGGGAGACCAGGAGGAAACACCTGGCTCCTGGCTTCTGATTGGCGCAGCGCACCCCGGTAGGGGCCATTTGGGGAGTGAACCAATGGAAAGAAAGGCCTTGCTCTCTGTCTCTAACTCTGCCTGTCAAAAAAATAAATAAATAAATAAAATCCCAAAATCTGAAAAAGTGTGAAACACTTCTAATCTCAAGCATTTTCAATAAGGGATACTCAACCTATAACTAAATGGAAAAAGACCCTCCACAACAATATGAGAAATAGAGAGGGGCCGGCGCTGTGGTTTAGGAGGTAAAGCTGCCACCAGCAGTGAGGACATCCCATACGGGTGCTGGTTCGGGTCTCGACTGCTCCACATCCAATCCAGCTCTCTGCTTGGCCTAGGAAAGCAGTAGATGGCCCAAGTGCTTGGGCCCCTGCACCTGTGTGGGAGACCGGGAAGAAGCTCCTGGCTTTGGATCGGCCCTGCTCCAGCCACTGTGGCCTTCTGGGGAATGGACCAGTGGGAAGACCAACCCCCCCAACCCCCCGTAACTCTGCCTTTCAAATAAATAAATACATATTTTAAAAAAAGAGAGAGAGGCCGGCGCCGTGGCTCAACAGGCTAATCCTCCGCCTTGCGGCGCTGGCACACCGGGTTCTAGTCCCGGTCGGGGCACCGGATTCTGTCCCGGTTGCCCCTCTTCCAGGCCAGCCCTCTGCTGTGGCCCAGGAGTGCAGTGGAGGATGGCCCAGGTGCTTGGGCCCTGCACCCCATGGGGAGACCAGGAAAAGCACCTAGCTCCTGGCTCCTGCCATCGAACGAGCGCGGTGCGCCGGCCGCAGCGCGCCGACCGCGGCGGCCATTGGAGGGTGAACCAACGGCAAAAGGAAGACCTTTCTCTCTGTCTCTCTCTCTCACTGTCCACTCTGCCTGTAAAAAAAAAAAAAAAAGAGAGAGAGAGAGAGACAATTTATCATATGTCAAGTTGATTTACTGGTAAGATATAACAATTACAAACTTATATGCACCCTGTAACAGAGCCCAAAGTGGCAGGATTAAAGAGAAAAATTGACAATGCAACAAAAACAGAAGACTTCAATGCTACACTCCACACCAACAATAAGAAACAGAACTAGCATATGATAAATAGCAGACGATCAAGAAATAGAAGACTAAGATACTATAAACCAACAACAGTAGACCCAACAGACATCTACAAAGTACTCTATCTAACATAATACACATTCATCTAAAGCACACTTTGAAAGTTTCCAATAAAAGCCTGTATATACAAGGGTACTTCAGAAAGTCTGTGAAGGGAGTAGGCATTTGGCCATCATAGCAGCTGAGACGCAAGTTAGGATGTCCACATCCCACACTGCAGTGCCTCGGTTTGACTTCTAGCTGCTGTTTCCAGCTTCCTGACAGAGCAGATCCTGGAGGACAGTGGTGATGGCTCAAGTGATTGGGTTTCTATCATCCACACAGCGTAAGGGACACTGACTGAGTCCCTGGCTCCCAGTCACTTGAGGACATCTGGGGCATAAACCAGTGAATGGGAGCTCTCATCTTCTTACTTCCCCTCAAATAAATATTTTTTAAAAATACCTTTTGCTACAGAGGGGCCCAAGTCCTCAATGAAACAAACAAAAAAGGTTAATGGAAAACGTAATGAAAAGGTAAGTTTTAGTGAGGAAAAAAAAAAAAAACCGACATTCAAGCTTATTAAGGGTCTTCAAAAAGTTCATGGAAATGTAAATAATGAAAAAAAAAATCCGCGCAAGACTTTATAATCTGTTTGCACCAAAATAAACTCATCTTTTAATTCCCACTGCCACCAACTTTTAAAGTACCTCATTCTAGCATTAAAAAAAACACCAACAAACCGGAAAAGATTAAAAAGTATGTTCTATAACTACAATAGAACTAAATTAGAAATCAGTAATGACAGAAATCTGGGAAACTCACAAATATATGGAAATTAACATACTCCTAAAAATCAATCTGTCAAGAAAAATCTAAACACTTGAGATAAATAGTACAGCATATCAGAACGTATGGGATGAACTAAAACAGCCCTTAGAGGGAAATTTACAGCTATAAATGCTACATCAAGAAGAGATAATACAGAAAAACACTTTTATGAACCTGAAATTTAAAAAAGGCTTCTTAAACACCACAAAGAAAAGGAAAAAGCATGCCAAAAAATGTGGTGTGGGAACTATTTAATAAAAAACAGTTCCCAGGGTGGGAGTCTATCCAAACAATTAAGATACCCATGTTGGGGGCCAACACAGTGGTATAGAGGTTTAAGATGCCACCTGAAAAGCCGGCATCCCATATGGGCGTCAGTTTGAGTCCTGGCTGCTCCACTTAAGATCCAGCTTCCTGTAATGCACCTGGGAAAGCAGCAGAAGATAGCCCAAGTGCTTGAGTTCCTGCACCCTGATGAAGCTCCTGGCTCCTGACTTCCACCTGGCCCACCCCTTGCCATCGTGACTCTGAAGACTAATCCAGCCGATGGAAGCTTGCTCTCTTTCTCTCTTTCTCCTCTCTATGTAACCTTGCCTTTCAAATAAAAACTGGAAAGAAAAAAAAAAAAGACACTCGTGTTAACCCACAGCACAGTGAGTTAAACCACCACTTGCAGTGCTGGCATCCAATTCAGAGCACTGGTTCAAGTCCCAGCTGTTCTGCTTCCAATCCAGCTCCCTGCCAATGTACCTGGGAAAGCAGCAGAAAATGGTCCTGCCACCAACATGGGAGACAAAGATGGAGTTTCAGGCTCCTAGCTTCAGACTTGTCAAGTCCTGGCTGTTGTGGCCTTTTGGGAAGTGAATCAGCAGATGGAAGATATCTCTGTCTCTCTCCACCCCCCCCCACCTCCTCCTCTCTCACTGCCTTTCAAAGAAATCAATCCTTAAAAAAAAAAAAAAAAAAGGTATCCACAGCCCATGGAGTACCTGGATTAGAGTTCCTGGTCACCTGATTCCAACTTTCCTGTGAATGTGCACCTTGGGAGGCAGCTGGCAATGGTTCAAGTAGCTGTGTCCTTGCCACCCAAGTAAGGAACCTCCCTGGATTTCCTGGCTGCTCTGGCACGTTCCAGACCGAGCTGTTGTGGGAATTTGGGTAGTGAACAGCAGACAGGCAATGTCTCTCAAATTAAAACATTTTTTTAAAGATTTATTTATTTTATTCAAAAGGCAGAGTAAGAGAAAGAGGGGGAAGAGACAGAGAATGACAGATCTTCCATCTACTGGTTCACTCCCCAAATGGTCACAGTGGCCAGAGCTGTGCTGATCTGAAGCCAGGAGCTTCTTCCAGGTCTCCCGAGTGGGTACGGGGGCCCAAGGTTTTGGGCCATTTTCCACTGCATTCCCAGGCCATTAGCAGGGAGCTGGATTGGGAAGTGGAGCAGCTGGGACTCGAATCAGTGCCCACATGGGATGCTGGCACTGCAGGCGGCGGCCCCACCCACTATACCATAACACCAGCCCCTCAAATAAATTTTAAAAAGTCACATTTCTGGCCATTGCCGCGGCTCACTAGGCCAATCCTCCACCTTGCGGCGCCGGCACACCAGGTTCTAGTCCCCGTTGGGGCGCCGCATTCTGTCCCGGTTGCCCCTCTTCCAGGCCAGCTCTCTGCTGTGGCCAGGGAGTGCAGTGGAGGATGGCCCAAGTGCTTGGGCCCTGCACCCCATGGGAGACCAGGAGAAGCACCTGGCTCCTGCCATCAGATCAGCGCAGTGCGCTGGCCGCAGCACACCGGCCGCGGCAGCCATTGGAGGATGAACCAATGGCAAAGGAAGACCTTTCTCTGTCTCTCTCTCTCACTATCCACTCTGTTAAAAAATAAATAAATAAAAAGTCACATTTCTTACCAAAATGCAAGAAGAATTAATTCCTTCTGATATTTTTTTAATTACAAAGGACAAAAATGAACAAAACTTTTGAATAGGCACATCACAAAAAATATCCAAAAGACCAATAAATTTCATGAAAGTGATATACACCTTTAGTTATCAGGGAAATGAAAATTAAAACCTCAAAGAGATACTACCTCACAACCTCCATAATAGCTAAAATGAGTAATACTGGCAATATTAATTATAGGTGAGGATGCTAAATAATCCAAGACAGCATATTCTGTTTAAGGGAGTATAAAATGGTATAACCACCTTGGAAACTAGCAAATCTATGAAAAGCAAACACACACATAACTATAACCCAACATATTTATTGTTACCTACCCAACAGATAACAGTGCATGAGGAGAATATGCTCATGACAGCATTATTAGTAGTAAAAACTGTGGGAATAGTCCAAATGTCAATCAGTGGAGTGTATAAAATGTATATTCATGCAAAGTAATACACTAAAGGGCGATAAAGCTGAATTAGTTTTAGAAATTAACATCATTGTTCAGAACAAGTACAGCTATACACGGATAGACAAGAGTCCATTTATATGAAGTTCAACGTCAGGCATAACTAGGTCAGAATAGTTGCAGGAAAAAAAGCAGTTACTAAGGGGAAGGAGAGCTTCTGAAGTGATTTTTTGCCTGAGTGGCAGTTCCACAGGTCAGGATTTATAATACCTCACTGAGTGGTATTTTGCATGCATTTTTGTATGTGTTATGGTTCAATGTGAACTATAAGATAGCACATGAAATTTAAAATTAAAGTCAACTGAATGATAGCAAAATTAGACTATTCAGAATTTAGAAGGCAGTGACTTGCAAAGACTTAAGGCACCTAAAAATATCTGAAAGAAAAACTGATACTGAATTCAGTAAAAGCATAAAACTTTATATAATGGGAAATACAAAACACAAAAGGAAAAAACATGATGGAGGAAAATGGTTCCATCAAATACTAACAAGCTTGACTGAATTAAATCATGTATTCAAATGTATAAGATATAAACTTCTAGAAATACTGGCAATGGGCTTTTCATACAAGTATTAAGTTCAATCTCACTAGCAATCAAGACATACCAATTGAAACAAAATATCTTTTAACAGCAGTTAAACTGGAGGAAAGTTATATAACTTCCTTCTCTAGGGAGTACTTTATTCACACTTCTATGACAGAAATACAATTTCCTTCCTCCCTACTTCTCCATTTCAGACAACTTTACTTCAGAGCTTTGGGAAAGTTGCTCTGTGATCCACAAGAGAATATGTACTACTGTAGTTCTTTACTTTTCTGTTTCTGGTTTGGTCCCCTTGAGGCCTAACTAGAGACCTACCTGTGTTCTAAGAGATATCCAACACCATATCCTTCTACCACGAAACTTGTTCTGCTTAAGTTCATTTCTAGCAACCAAACGACCAGTGACTATAACACCCTGACGGCATATGCTACAACTACATTATAATTCATCTGTTGACATCAGAAGTTGGAAACTGGCAACTCACAGCCTGTTTGACCTAATCCACAAGGCATTATTTAAAAGTGTGAATTAGGGGGAAGGCGTTGTGGCAGTGCAGTGGGTTAAGCTGCTGCAGGCAATGCTGGCATCCCAGGAGCACCAGTTTAAGTTCCTGCTGCTTGACTTCCAATGTAGCTCCCTGCTAATGTGTCTGGGAAGGCAGCATTAACACAGTCCTCATACTTGGGTCCCTGCAATCCAAAAGAGACCCAGGTGGAGTTACAGGCTTCTGGCTTCTGCCTGGCCCAGACTCAGCTGTTTGCAGCTATTTGGGGAGTGACCAGTGGATGGGAGATCCCTCTAACTCTGCCTTTCAAATAAATCATTTTTTTTAAAGTATGAATTAGATGTTAATAAGCCTTAAAATCCTACTTATCCTATTAAGAAAATGATGACAAGGTCCAGCACTGTGGCGCAGTGGGTTAACACCCTGGCCTGAAGCCCATATGGGTTTCCCATATGGGTACCGGTTGAGAACTGGCTGCTCTGCTTCTGATCCAGCTCTCTTGCTTTGGCCTGGGAAAGCAGTAGAAGATGGCGCCCAAGTCCTTGGGCCCCTGCACCCACATGGGAGACCCGGAGGAAGCTCCTGGCTTCGGATCAGTGCAGCTCCGGCCGCTGTGGCCAACTGAAGAGTGAACCAGCGGATGGATGACCTCTCTCTCCCTCTCTACCTCTCTTCTCTCTGTGTAACTCTGACTTGCAAATAAATAAATAAATCTTTAAGAAAATAATGACAATACACATTCAGTAACAATAACATTTACCTCCCTTTGTCCACTAAATCAATTCCTTGAACTCTATACTAAAGAAGTAATTCAGCTCAACTATAGTCTTTTTTACTTTTTATTTGTTGAACTCTTTATTTAGTGGAGCAGTAAGTCTTTGACTATAATGTAAATTAAAAATGTTCTATCTCAAAAATAATAAAGCAATTCTAAATAAGAAAAGTGAGTATATGCCTTATAGATACCACAATATTATAACGGTGAAAAGAAACGAGATTTAACAACTGCGATTGAGTTTTGGTGTATGTATTAACTAGATCATACATTCACTTTAAAGATAATTATGAACACTGTGCAACATAGGAACATATAGAGATGAAGGAACATTAGCTTAAAGTTACTTTACGGGGCTGGCGCTGTGGCACAGTGGGTTAACACCCTGGCCCAAAGCGCCCAGACCCGGCTGCTCCACTTCCAATCCAGCTCTCTGCTACGGCCTGGGAAAGCAGCAGAAGATGGCCCAAGTCCTTGGGTCCCTGCCCCATGTGGGAGACCCAGAAGAAGCTCCTAGCTCCTGGCATCGGATAGGCGCAGTTCCAGCCGTTGCAGCCAATTGGAGAGTGAACCAGTGGATGGAAGACCTCCCTTTCTGTCTGTCTCTCCTTCTCCTTCTCTCTCTCTCTCTCTCTCTCTCTCTCTCTCTGTCTCTCTGTCTCTATGCCTCTCCTCTCTGTGTAACTCTGACTTGTAAATAAAATGTCTTCAAAAAAAAAGTTACTTTTCAATGACTCCTTAATATTACCTTACTTTCTGTCCCTGCTTTTCTTCTCAAAAGAAAAAAAACTCACCAACAAAAGCAACAATGGCAAATATGGGTAGGGTCACAAAGACAAAATGCAATGGAAAAAGGATGCAAATCCCTGTCCACACCACCTACATACCTACTAGCAAACACAATGAGGTACCCACTACACATAAACATGCTGTTGGCTACAAATAAGAACATACTAAAACCAAACAAATATGTAGGCCCCCTTTTAAAAACTTGCAGGGCAGACAGACATTTGGACTAGTGGTTAATCACCTTACCTCACATTAGAGTACCTGGGTTCAAGTCCTGGCTCCACCTCAGATTTCAGCTTCCTGCTAGTGCAAACCCCAGAGGGCAGCAGGTAATGACCCATATACTTGCATCCTTACGACCCCCATGGAAGACCTAGATTGAATTTCTGGCTTCTGGCTTCAGCCTAACCCAGCCCCTACTTTTGCAGGCATTTGGGGAGTACAGGATCAGGATACAAGATCTCTCTGTTTCTACCTTTCAAATAGATTTTTAATAATTTATTTATTTATTTATTTTGACAGGCAGAGTTAGACAGTGAGAGACACAGAGAGAAAGGTCTTCCTTTTCCATTGGTTCACTCCCCAAATGGCCCCTACAGGGGTGCGCTACGCCAATCAGAAGCCAGGAGCCAGGTGTTTCCTCCTGGTCTCCCCTGCAGGTGCAGGGCCCAAGCACTTGGGCCATCCTCCACTGCCTTCCCGGGCCACAGCAGAGAGCTGGACTGGAAGAGGAGCAACCGGGACAGAATCTGGAGCCCCAACCGGGACTAGAACCCAGGGTGCCAGCGCCACAGGTGGAGGATTAGCCAAGTGAGCCACAGCACTGGCCTAAACATTTATTTTTTAAAAAAGTTCTGGTTTAAAAAAACTTGCAATATAGTGCTTTGGAGTATATTACTGCCTATCAAAGAAAGAATAAGACTGCTAATCCAAATCTAGTGCTTGAGGCTTAAATGATATAATCATGTCTTGTAAATCTAATCAATCCTCAAGTCATAGAAAATTACAGGAACTCAATGATAAAAGTAGCAATTTAGAACATCATCTGAAATCTGCTTACGTCAGATACAACTCTGCTGGAATTCTTCAACAGACCAGAGAGACAAGCTATCTAAGTCAAGTGTTTCTGACCATATATCGTTAATACTTGTTGTTCCCTAGTCTTCATCACAAAAAGAGAAATCACTTAAATTCTGAAGTACCATTATACCCACACACAATAATAATAGTTAAAATACATGGTTATTAACATGCCATGCACTTCTCATTTAATTTTCAAACATTGGGAGGTGGATACTATTATGATTCCTTCCTACAAACAAGAACATCTATAGATGAGGCGCTGAGAGTTTAAGTGACCTAATGCTACATTAAGTGGCAAGACTCAAATTGGGGGACTGGTGCCTCAGCTCAATAGGCTAATCCTCCGCCTGCGGCACCAGCACCCTGGGTTCTAGTCCCGGTCGGGGTGCCAGATTCTGTCCCAGTTGCCCCTCTTCCAGGCCAGCTCTCTGCTGTGGCCCAGGAGAGCAGTGGAGGATGGCCCAAGTGCTTGGGCCCTGCACCCGCAAGGGAGACCAGGAGAAGCACCTGGCTTTGGATCAGTGCGGTGCACCGGCTGCAGCGCACCGGCCTCAGTGGCCATTGAGGGGTGAACCAACGGAAAAGGAAGACCTTTCTCTGTGTGTCTCTCTCTCACTAACCACTCTGCGTGTCAAAAAAAAAAAAAAAAAAAAGACAAGACTCAAATTGGAACCCAGGTACAACACAAAGTATGCACTTGAAAACATGTTACATTAACTCACTTTGTAATAATGCTTTTTATATATGATATCAATGCACAAAAAGTAAGCATAATGCTGTCAATCAGAAAAGAGAAACTAGGAAGAATGGGGGTGAAAAAGGGAGATTCCAGACTACCACCATTTGATCAGCCTTTCAGTTTTGTTGTTGATAACCATAAAATTTAAAAAATAAGAGGAAATACTAAGAGAAAATATAATAAGACATTTGATAAATTGGATTAGATATTTGTTCAGTGTCAGGTTTGTAGCTCTTTTTGATAAGCTCTTTGGATAAAGCATTTGTTAAGACACCAGCACTCTGGAGTAGTGGGTAAAACTGTTGCCTGCAGTACTGGCATCCCATATTGGTGCTGGTTCAAGTCCCAGTGGCTCCACTTCCGATCCAGCTCTCTGCTATGGCCTGGGAAAACAGTAGAAGATGACCCAAGTGCTTGGGCCCGCCCCTGCATTCACATGGGAGACCCAGAAGATGATCTTGGCTCCCAACTTTGGATCAGCTCAACTCCAGCAGATGGAAGACCAACCCTTTTCTCTCTCTTGGCCTCTAACTCTGCCTTTCAAATAAATAAATAAATCTTTTTATTTTTTTAAGATTTATTTTAAAGTCAGAGTTATGCAGAGGCAGAGCGCGAGCGAGAGCGAGATAGAGACAAAGGGTCTTCCATCTGCTCATTCACTCCCCAAATGGCCAGAATGGCCAGAGCTGAGCCGATCTGAAGCCAGGAGCCAGGAGCTTCTTCTGGGTCTCCCATGTGGGTGCAGAGGCCCAAGGACTTGGGCCATCTTCTGCGAAAGCAGAGCGCTGGATAGGAAGCGTAGCAACCGGGACTTGAGCCAGGCCCATATGGGATGCTAGCACTGCAGGTGGTGGCTTTACCTACTATGCCACAGTGTCAGCCCCAAATAAATCTTTAAAAAATATATATTTAAGTCCAGTATGGGTTGGTTGAACATGACATGTAATTCAAAAACATGTGCCCATTTTATCCTCTGCTGGCATATGTGCTAAACACATTTTAAAAATAATTTAGCGGGGTCAGCGCCATGGCTCACTTGGCTAATCCTCCGCCTGTGGCGCTGGCATCCCATATGGGCACCGGGTTCTAGTCCCGGTTGCTCCTCTTCCAGTCTAGCTCTCTGCTGTGGCCCAGGAGGCAGTGGAGGAGGGCATGGGAGACCAGGAAGAAGCACCTGGCTCCTGGCTTTGGATCAGCACAGCGGCGGCCGTGGTAGCCATTTGGGGGGTGAAGCAACAGAAGGTAGACCTTTCTATCTCTGTTAAAAAAAAAAAAAAAAGAATAATTTAGCAACATTTATCAAGAGCTCTAAAACTGTTGATAATTCAATAAAGAATTCATTTTTTAAAATTCTTCCATTACCACATCATTGTCTGTAATAGCCATAAAATACAAAATTTAAAAATCATCTAAATGACTCCTGCATAGCTGTTTTGTTCACCAGCAGACCTTCGTCAGGAAAATTGCACCTCACACAATCTATAGGATCTCAAGTGGACTGTCAATCATGGCTTTCTGTGGGTTCCCTTTCTGTGGCTGCTCTCACTATACACCTCATCTCCCAGGTCCCAGGTCCCAAGCAGTAAGAATCGCAGCGACCCCAGAACTCACGTGTGCATTTCAGGAAAGAGAAGCTGTCTTTTAAATGTGCTTGCTAAGCTAAATATATGTATCTGAGGCTTCAGAAGCAAGAAGCTTGAAAAATCCAGAAAAACAAGGATATCAAATGACATTGTTAGAGATGCTGGATCTAGTTGTTTCCAAAACCATTCCATCCTCCCCCAACCACGATTCTCAGTTGTGTAAACCAGCAGGTTCACTTTGTTAATTTAACAAAGGTGTGCTTTCTATCATGGGCAACCAAAAGAATCATGCCACACAATACCTAGCAAGAGTGCTGAACTATAGTACATCCACTCAATGAAATAACATTGGCACATGGGGGGGGGGGGGGCAGAATCTGCCAGAAAAGGCTAACACTGTACTCTCTTAAGAAGTAAATACAGCCAGCGCCGCGGCTCAATAGGCTAATCCTCCGCCTTGTGGCGCCAGCACACCGGGTTCTAGTCCCGGTCAGGGCACCGGATTCTGTCCTGGTTGCCCTTCTTCCAGGCCAGCTCTCTGCTATGGCCCGGGAGTGCAGTGGAGGATGGCCCAAGTGCTTGGGCCCTACACCCCACAGGAGACCAGGAAAAGCACCTGGCTCCTGCCTTCAGATCAGCACGGTGCATTGGAGGGTGAACCAATGGCAAAAGAAAGACCTTTCTCTTTCTCTCTCTCTCTCTCTCTCACTGTCCACTCTGCCTGTAAAAAAAATAAATAAAAATAAAAAAGAAGTAAATACATACTATTTATCATAAAAAGCAAGCATGCCTTCCTTGGGTCTTATCATTCCCTCAAACCCTCTCACCTGTCCTACAATCATCCTGAAACGGAAAGCACACGCAGTGACAGGCAGGGGGGCCTGACACCACACAGCACCTCACCATGTAAGGAAAGCTTTAGAATGGTTTCCAAAGAAAGGCATATATGTATGAGTATAATCATCTTAACAATCCTTACAGATGAAAAGGAATAAATATTACAAGTCATCCTAAAAAATCCATATTTGGCTTTCTGATCAATCTTTGTAGAATCTACTTTTATTTAAATGCAGGAGCTAATTGCCATCTTCAAGTCAACAAAATTTCAGAGTTAATGATAAAGCCACACTGGAGAGATGTGATTTGAGTTTCACAACCTACCACCTGAATCTGCTTGTGTATCTTTCCACTCCATGTTTTGAATTCTTATCAATCCATTTAAATTTTCTCTGCCTCTCATTAGGCTTACCATATAATACATGCTACGGGGGCAATAAAGGAATTAAAACGAAGTGTGTTTAAAAATATTTCTTATAGAAGAGTCAGACTGTGAGTCAATCCTTTTTCCTGCCCATATTATATATAATAATAGAGTTGGCACCTGCCAGACAGCATCACAATTTAGTCCAGAGCCTTATCCATGAAGCTATAAAGTCTCCGCAATAAGCAGACTACTCCAACATGACAACGGAAAATCCTCTGTTCAAATTCCAATGTTTATTTGTTATGGTTCCATTGGGCTTAAGAGGCCAAAATATTAAGATAAATGGAATTCCAAATTAGATTATCAAACATGAAAATAAGATTTTTCATTAATCTATCTCTAACATTTTCCATGAAGGGATGAAACATCTTTTTTAAAAAGTATGATTTGCACAGCTGGTACAGCTTTCATTTAGCTTGCTTTTTTTTTTTTAAATCTTATGTGAAAATATCTATAAAATCATGCCAGAAAATAAAAAACCACAAAATTTAGAGGTAAACTGAATGAGCCTAAAAGACTGATCAGTAAATTAAAATTTGCTAAAGAAAAACTAAAAATTATTCAAGAAATTATTCAATTAGGCAATATATTCAAGTGGATATTCTAATGATTAACACACAGACAGGACCCACACTTCGGCACCAGCACTCTGTATGGCTACTCCACTTCCAATCCAGCTCCCTGCTACTGGCCCAGGAAAGCAGCAGAAGATGGCTCAAGTGCTTGGGCTCCTGCGCCCACGTAGGAGACCCAAAAGAATCTCCTGGCTCCTGCTTTCAGATAGGCCCAACTCCTGCCATTGCAGCCTTTTGGGGAGTGAACCAGCGGATTAAAGACACCTCACTCTGTCTCTTCCTCTTTCTGTAACTCTGCCTCTCAAATGAATAAATCTCAAAAAAATAATAATAATACACAGACTTGATTCAAATCTCAGCCCTCTCACTTACTACTCAGGGTGGCAATGGGCAAGTTAATTGACTTCACTGTGCTTCAGCTTCTTCATCCGTAAAATAATAACTGAACAAACCTCACTGGCTTATCTGTATCACCCTCTAAAATAAAACTTGCTTAAGAATTATTAAAGAAGCATCTTCCTAGATCTGAACTACATGGGTACATGTATACAGCACTAACAGTCCATCAACAAACAAAACATTTAGCTAGGTACCAACTAACTCTGTAAAAGAAATCCTGCTATGCACCTAAAGTATGAAAATGAACAGTCTGAATTCAAGCGCTTTCTGCCCAGTAGGCAATATAAAGAAAACCATAGGGACCAGCATTATGGCCCTGCAGGTTAAGCTGCCACCTGCAGCTTAACATCCCTGTTTAAGTCCTAGCTGCTCCACTTCAGATCCAGCTCCCTGCTAATGCATCCGGGAAGGCAGCAGAAGATGGCCCCTGCCACCCACATGGAGGTGCCGATGAAGTTCCAGGCTCCTGGCTTCGTTATGGCCATTTGGGGAGTGAACCAGCAGATGGAAGACTCCCTGTCTCTCCCCCTCTCTGTCACTCTGCCTTTCAAATAAGTAAATCTGAAAAGAGAGGAGAGGAGAGGATAAAGAAGGGGGGGGGGGGGGAGCTACCTACCTACCTACAATAAAAGGTAGCATAATAGAAATGCTGTGAAAAATAGACAATCCTAGGAATCACTGGAGAATGCAGGCACCTGATTAGGGTAAAATTGGGGTCAGGTTGAGAAAGACTCCATAAATATTTTCTGAGAAGCAATCATCTAGTAATTTCACACTGCACTGTCATTTATATAATCTACACAAGTTTTTTACATAAAAAAGACCACCTAGCTGCAAGGTATGAGGAAAAAACACTAACTCCAGAGTCAGGAAACTGAGTTTTGTCCCAACTTTCTAACAATTATCTAAGCTTCCTCAACTGTAAAAAGAACAGTTGTACTAGGCTGCTTCCAAGGTCCCTTTCAGCTCTGTAATTCTCATTTTATGAAACTGAGCCGAGATAAGCAACTTGCCCAAGGTCATACATACCCCAGTTAATGGCAGGACACCAACTGCAATCACTCTCTTGAATACCACACTGCTTCTGCTTCACAACACCAAGCCTCTGACTTATTCTAGGATTCTTAGACATTATTAATAAGCATGATAGAGCTTATGAAACTAAAGAATGTGTTGGTTTGACTCCTCTACAGAAAATGAGTGCTTAAAACCCAAATGCAACAAGGATAAGCCTCAAGCTGGATGTCATATACACTTATTTAAACTGAGCTCAAAGATAGTGAGAAATTCCTCTTAAGTTTGAACCACCTAAAAACCCAACTCAGACATTGCATTCCATATAAAACTAAAATATGAATTGTTATAAGGATAAATGTTACATGTAAAAAACTCTAAGAATTATAATTCTTCATTTTATTTATGCCATGGTTATATTTAATATGCATTTTCAAATTCAAGAGATTAAATACTTTTTATTCATTTCCTTTTTTCATATTCCAACTTTACGAACATTAGAACAGCTTAAGCAATTTACTTCTGAAATCACATAAACAATTACAAATAAAAGACTACATAAACTATGTTTACAGTTTTTCTTTCAAAATTGAAAATCAGACCCTCATAGTACTCTAAAATTCTGTGCTCAAATATATTACAATTCTACTAAGCTGTATCATAAACAGCATCTGGCTCCCTAAAACGTCTTCAAAGCTTATTATCTTTCACAGGGAATTTAGCAAGATTTCAGGAAGACTGATCTTGTTGACTCCAGAAAATACAGGAAAATCCTCAGAGGAAAAGCACAATAAAAATGCAAAATAGCAATAAAGTCAACAATAGTTTCATACTACTGACTTGAGAGAATATTCAAATATGTTAATGGATACATAAGTACAGTTTAACAGGGATTTTTAAGAAATCTGAGAATGTTTACTTTTTAAAATTGGATGGGACCTTAAGTCACTGAGTCCAACAGCATCCAATTTAAGAATCTACAAAGTTTATCTACACCTCTCACTGCAGTCTGCTAGAAATTCTTACAGCTAATGTTTCTTTACATTGTTGGACAAGACTAGCTGCCATATGGTTCTTGTATTCTTGTTTGAAAATTATACTGAACTCAATCTATGTTTTTTAACTTTCACCTGCTAGGCTACTTTCTAAAATGGGAGAGGAGCTGGAGCCACAGCATAGTGGGCTAAGCTTCTGCTTGCACGCCGCCATCCCATATGGGCTGTTCCTCTTCAGATCCAGCTCCCTGCTTTTGGCCTGAGAAAGCAGTGGAAGATGGCCCAGGTGCTTGGGCTCCTGCACCCATGTGGGAGATTTGTAAAAAGCTCCTAGTTCCTGGCTTCAGATCAGCTCAACTCCAGCCATTGCGGCCATTTGGGGAATGAACCAGCGGATCAAAGATCTTGTTTCTCCCTCTCTCTGTCTGCAACTCCGCCTCTCAAGTAAATTCTTTAAAAAAAAAATTTTTTTTAAATAAAATGGGGGCCGGCGCCGCGGCTCAAAAGGCAATCCTCTGCCTTGCGGCTCAGGATTCTGTACCAGTTGCCCCTCTTACAGGCCAGCTCTCTGCTGTGGCCTGGGAATGCAGTGGAGGATGGCCCAAGTGCTTGGGCCCTGCACCCCATGGGAGACCAGGATAAACACCTGGCTCCTGCATTCGGATCAGCGGCGAACCGGCCTCAGCGGCCATTGGAGGGTGAACCAATGGCAAAAGGAAGACCTTTCTCTCTCTCTCACTGTCCACTCTGCCTGTCAAAAAAATAAAAATAAAAAATAAAAATAAAAATAAAATGGGAGGAGTCGGTGCTGTGACACAGCAGATTAACGCCCTGGCCTGAATCGCTGGCATCCCATATGGGCGTTGGCTGAGACCCCGGCTGCTCCACTTCTGATCCAGCTCTCTGCTATGGCCCAAGTCCTTGGGCCCCTGCACCCACGTAGGAGACCCGGAAGAAGTTCCTGGCTCCTGGCTTCTGACTGGCCCAGCGCCAGCAGTTGAGGCCAAATGGGAAGTGAACCATCAGATCGAAGACCTCTCTCTCTCTCTCTCTCTGCCTCTCCTCTCTCTGTGTAACTCTTTCAAGTAAATAAATAAATCTTAAAAAAATAATAAAATAGGAGAATAAATCTACTTTTATCTACATAGTTATATTTTTGAAATATGTCATCTTTAGGCTAAATGTATAATCCATAGAATTCCTGAATAAACTTTTGGAATACAATGTATTTTCACATGGTAAGGAATATTCTTTAAAAAAACTGCCACATGCCGAATTTTGGTGTAACAGCATAGGCGAGTATTCACTCTGAAAACTCTATTAAAACTTCTTCCTTCTGCTTGTAAAGCTGGATTCTCTTCACATACATCAATCATAGCATCAGAAAAAAAACTGAAAGATGAAGCAAAAGTGATTTGCAAAAATACGATTTTTAGAACATATTTATTCATTTAAAAAGCTGCATCAATATATAATTAGTTTATTACTATTAAATAAATATTTCTGGAATAGTCACCTAATTTCTAATGCAAAAATATTAATAGATATAACCCACAAAATCAAAATCTCTTTGAGGTTCTCAACAATTTCTAGGCAAGCAAAGGGGTCCTAAAACCAAAGACCTAAAAGCATATCCCATTTCTCATGAGGGCATTTCCAGAACACTACCCTGGTTTCCCACCTCTACTATGTAAGGAAGTTAACTACACATTTCCATGAGCTGGAATCCTTAAAACATATACCCCATCCTCCCTCGGCTAGTGATTTCACATCAGATGCCTGCAAGGACACTGGTATATCTTTATTTCCAATGTCTCCCTACAAGTCCTCAATCATGTCCAAATACTTTCATTCTTCTGTCTCAGGAATGTAGTTTTTAAATACCGAAAGAAAGAGAAACATTTTATTCTGTGATGTTCAATTTTTTTATGCACTATTTACAAAAAAGAGTAAAGCAAACCATTGGTAATTGGCAAAGTGGAACAGGAGGAAAAAAAATTGAAATATTTTTTAGAATCAATCACTTGATTCTTAGAAACTCATTCAAAAGTACCCATGTACTGATAAGCAAGAAAAACAGAAAGTTTGCTTATCTAGCCAACATGACTCTTAGTATTCTAGACTACAACAAAGTAAAATTAGCCTTTATTTGAAAATTAAATTTCTTAACTCCCCACCCCCTTAATCTAAACAGGGTTATAGAAGACAAGATGGAAAGGAAATTATAAATTTGAAAGATACTACCAAAAATCTAGAGCTACACTTCTAAGAGAATTTCCAAGACTAATAAAGGAAAAGAGTTGGGCCCAGAGGAATGAGTCTTCACTACTGGGCCAGCACTGTGGCTCAGTGGGTTAAAGCCATAGTCTGCAGCGCTGGCATCTCTTATGGGCACCAGTTCGAGTCTCCGCTGCTCCACCTTCCAATCTAGCTCCATGCTAATGTGCACAGGAAGGCAGAGAAAGATAGCCCAAGTGCTTGGGCCCCCTGCACCTACATGGGAGACCCGGAAGAGGCTCCTGGCTCCAGCCTGCCCCAGCTATAGCTGTGTGACCATTTGGGAAGTGAACCAGCCTTTCAAATAAATATTTTATTTTCATTTTTTGTTTTTTTTTACAGGCAGAGTGGACAGTGAGAGAGACAGAGAGAAAGGTCTTCCTTTGCCATTGGTTCACCCTCCAATGGCCACCGCGGCTGGCGCACCGCGCTGATGCCTATTGAGTGGTGGCGCCGGCCCAAATAAATATTTTTAAAAAGTGTTCACTAAATCACATCACTCCTAAAACCCAAGACTCTTGAATCTTCTAATAGTTAATGCTGTACTTTAGTTGTAATCAAATAAAACTACATAAACATGATAATGGAAAACAGAGTGAGAAAGAAGAAAGTCAAAACACAGCATATTAAAGATAATCAGATAATAATCTTAAGTCTTTTTTGTTTCAAATATGTCAAAACTTCAAAATAAGTTAATGACTTTTAAAGATTTTTATATCTTTTTTAAAGGTTAAATTTAGGGGGCCTAATGCAGTACCCGCATCCCATGTTCAAGTTCTTTCTGCTCTGCTTCCAATCTAGTTCTCTGTTAGGAAGACAGCAGAGGATGGCTCAAGGGCTTGGGTCCCTTCCACCCACATGGGAGATCCTGATGGACCTGGATCCTAGCTCCTGTCTCTGGTCTGGCCCAGACCTGGCTGTTACAGCCATTTAGGAAGTAAACCAGCAGACTGAAGATCTCTCTCTCTCCCCGATTTTTAAATAAATAAATAAATCCTTAAGAAATAAATCAAAGTTTGGGGGCAGGCATTTAGGTCAGTGGTTAAGATCTCCATGTCCCACATCAGAAAGCCTGGATTCCATTCCCAGGCTCTGGCTCCTGACTCCAGCTTCCCACTAAGGCATACCCTGGGAGGAAACTAACTAGGAAACTAATGTTGAGAAATTGGGTTCCTGACACCCATGTAATTATGAAACACAATTTGAGCTCTTGCTGGCTCCCAACTTCAGTTCTGGCCCAGCCCTAGCCATTGTGAGCATCTGGAGAGTGAACCAACAGATGGGAGTGCTGTCTTCCAAATAAATAAATTTTTAAAAATAAAAGTTCACATAAAAAGAGTTCATCAGATATATATTTATACATATACTTATCTATCTCTGAAATTTAAATTTTTATATTATATGTAAAATTAAATTGGCTGAATTTTTCAAGAAACAAAGGTGGCTCTCTTCTTGACATATTCAATACATTCCAGTTCCATTAACAGATACCAGTAGTCACCAGAAGTCAAAAGGTTTCTCTGGGACCGGTGCTGTGGTGTAGCAGGTAAAGCCGTGCCGGTTGAGTTCCGGCTGCTCCATTTCCCATCCAGCTCTCTGCTATAGCCTGGGAAAGCAGTGGAAGATGACCTAAGTGCTTAGGCCCCTGCACCCGTGGGGAGACCCAGAGAAAGTTCCTGTCTTCGATTCGGCGTAGCTCCAGCTGTTGCAGCCAATTGGGGAGTGAACCAGTGGATGGAAGACCTCTCTCTGCCTCTCCTTCTCTCTCTGTGTAACTCTTTCAAGTAAATAAAATAAATCTTAAAAAAAAAAAAAAGGTTTCTCAACTATAGAAATTTATACAACATACTAACATGTATACCTGTAAAAGGTGCTAAACACTTGTTAACATAAAAACTGGAATTTCAATCAACAGAAAGTATCTCCGTCTTGATACCTGAAGCTTCACATAGACAATTCGCGTTAGCATTAGTGAAATCCTAGAATACAGCTCCAAACTTCAAAATGAATGTACTACCCTAGAGGCTTAACAGTTTTCACTTACATGTTGGTCGGTCAAAAAGAAATATCCCACTGTGCCCATACAAGCACTTGGTGTGAACTATAACTTTCACAAAACATGTTCTATGATTTCTTGCATTAACAAACTCACTACTTTACATTACATAAAAATCTATCATAATCTACACTGTTGGGAAAGATTTTGGTTATTTGGAAGTTCAAGATAAAACATTCCAACCCCTCAAAATTGCCAAGTATCAGGGAAAGTGTAGACAAGTATAAACACATACTTCTTTTTTCTTAAACTATAGTTCAAGTTACCTCAGAAACTCATATTCTAGGTTTTATGGCTCATATAATACAAAAAAATGGTTCATGGAATTCATTTTGGTGCAAAAAATTCTGAAACCTATACATATTTTTTCATAAACCATATTTTCCATGAACTTTCTGAAGACCCCTTAGAGATGTCAACAAACAATTCAACACTGTTCCTCAGTATCTAGTACAGAGTCTGGTTTATATTAATGGCTCAATAAATACTTGAGAAATGAATAAATTAATGAATGATGAAAAGGCATAGTTTTTTTTTTAAGTCTCAACTCACAATACTCTCATTAAGCATCTTAATGCAACTGCAAAAGTAAAGGGATGCTAAAATTAACAACTGCCCTATTTACAAAATACATTCTAAAACCTCCATTTACAAATTTTCCAGCGCAAAAAGGAAAATCATGTGGTGGATTAAATTCGAGTCATTCAATAAATAAACTTTCATCTTCTGATAATGAAAACTCGGTGCTGGGGTGAGATGAAAGGAGGAAATGTCTGTCAGTGTATTCGGTATGTTTAATGGATGCCATAAATCAAGCCCTTTCCATGAATTTTCTGGAGCATATTCATGCCAATCTTTGAGCCTATTGTCACTTTCACACATGCTCACAGGAACAAAATGACAAAGAATGCTATGCCTGAACCACTGGATTCAGGGCACAAAACACTTGATTAACAATTGTCAAGACTCTGAATAGTAAATATCGACAAATATTTTCAAAATAAATTAATCCCACCGTTTCCTCATAATCCAATCTTTTATTTCTTTAAAAGATTCACAAGACTATCGGACTTCCAGAGCTTTTTTTTTTTTTAAATATGTGCCTACAGTCTCCTTGTACGAAATAACTGGGAACGAACAACCCATTTACCAATCGCTGATGAACACCGCCAAGCGTTTTCCAGACAAAAGAGCCTTAAGAGATTCCATGCGCACTTCTCCTTCCCCCAGAAATGCATGCTCTCCCAAATTTCATTTTATGTCGTATACCCAAAGTTAAATACAGCAAGTTGAAATTTCAGTCGAAAGCACTCCGGTGCCTTACTAGCTGTGTAACTGCTACATCTGGCGGCAGCACGCTTGCATGCAAGAAGCCAGCAAACTTAGAAAACAATTGTAACCGATCTGGAGCGTGACTGCAGTAACCTTTACGCAGCTATTTCCCACAAAACCCACAACCCTGTCAGAGAAGAACAGTAGCCTCCTTGCACCCGACAAGATAACACACGAGCACGCAGGAGGCGATGTCGAACGAGAGAAAGTTGCAACCATCTGGAGGGGGTGGTTTTAAAAGCCTGCCCACGAGTCAGTCTGCCGTTTGAATTGCTCTAGGGGGCCACGCAGGGGATCAAAGTGCGCTAGATAAATCGGCGGCTCTACCCCCAAAGGGCAGCGACCCTGCAAGCGAGGGGCATCCTCCAGGTGCCGCCGGGTAGCGGAGCTCGCAGAGCGGGGACCGCCTCTATGGGAGGAGTGCGCCGGGGAAGGGGAGGGGGCTCCAGGATGAAGGCTCCAACCGGAGGGAAAACCCACCGGGGACAGGAGGCCAGGAGGTTAAGAGTGCCGAGTGTCCTAGCAAATGGAGCAGCAAGGGGGCTCGCGGCCGGGGGCAGGCTTCCCACCCTCGCAGGACCGGCTCCGAGGAACCCCAGGCGAGTCTCGGCGCCTCGCCCCGTCCCCACCAGCGCGCACCCCCTCGCCCGTCCCCTCCGCCACCCGCGAGCCGCCACCCACAGCCACAGCGCACTACCTCCCCTTGGCCCGGCGGCCTCGCGTCCACCTCGCCACCATCCCCCACCTCGGGGTCGGGCGGGGGAGACCCGGGGGGCGCGGGGGCCGCTGCGCGGGCGCAGAGGCCCGGGCGCGGGCGCGGGCGCGGTGGCGCTTACCTTCCCTGGGCCTCCCGGATGGCGGCGTGTGATTCAGCAGGGACCTGGCCGCCGCCGCCGAGCCCGGGGTTGGAGACGTGGAGAGCTGGGACCAAGATGGCGGCCCCTCCAAACTTCCACTGCTACTTTGGACACTCATCAAGCTACTTTCTGGGAACCCGACTCCCCCCCTGCGACGGCAGCGGCGGCAACGGCACCGGCACCCGCCTCCGTCATGGCGGGGGCCGCGCTGAGGGCGAGCGAGAGCGCGAGGGCAGGGAGGGGAGAGTCAAGGGGATGGGGGAGGAAACCGAGAGCAGGGGAGGTGGGGAGGGACGAGGTGAGGGAAGGAGAGGGGACGGGGAGGAGGGAAAGGGGGAGAAGCGAGGGAGCGGGCGGGCGCGCCGGAGCGGAGGCGGAGGGACGGAGCGCCGCGGCGGAGGCGTCGAGGGGGCGCCCGCCGGGGCCGGGGTCGGAGCGCGGGCGGAGCGCGGGCTGCGCCGGCTGAGGAGACTTCCGCGGGCGGAACCTGCCGGCACCTCTGCAGTGCGTCGGCCCCCGGCGTCGCCCGGCCGGCAGCGGCGGTGGCGGCGGCGGCGGGCGGTGGGTGGCGGCTGAGGCGGCGGGGTAACCTCTGCATCAGTTACAGGCGGCGGCGGCGTCACGCGCCGCCTGTGCAAACACTATCGCGAGGCTCCTGCGCCTCCGGTAGCGGCGGCGGCGGCCGCAGCAGCGGGCATGGGGGAGGGCCCTGCCGGGGGCTGGGGGCGGGGGGTGAGGAGGGAGCTAGCGCGCGCGAGGGGAGGAGACGCGGGCGCCGGGCGGGTTGCAGCGCGGCGCGGGAGCCCGGGGTCGAGGGACTCGCGTGCGCGGGGGGCAGCCTCCTCGCGGCGGCCGGAGGGAGGCGCGCCCCGCTCGCGCCCCCGCCGCGCCGCTCGGGCTCCCGCGCCGCTGCCACCTGCCTCCCCCTCTCCGGCGCGGCAGCGCGCCTGGCTCCAGACCCACACCCAGCCGGGGGAAGGAACGCTTCTGCTGGCTCTCGGCTGTCGCGTCTCGGGAGTTCGATGTGATGGTTTCTCAAAATGGAACTGAAAAGTTGCGAGTTGCTTCTTTCTCGCCCCTCAGCACGGCGAGGGGCGTGTGCGCCTCCACGTCTACAGAATGGGAGTAATTACCAAATAAAGGAGCAGAGGAGAAAAAGTGGGGAGGGGGTGCGGCGAGGGGAGTGGGAAAACCAAACTTTCTAATGTTTTCTGAAAAAGACGATCTTGAGTAAAGGAATTGAGAATCACCACCGGTGTTGTAGATATATGTGCAGAATAGCAGTGCTTTGTTTTAAAACTGTAAGTGGAAAATCTAAACGGAAAATTTTGATCACTGAATTCACGTATTAGGAAAACTGTACAGGGTTCATCTTGTAGAGGAGGGTACGATTTCTAGAAATTTCCAACGTGTTTCCAGTGCCTCTGCTGAGCAGACTACAAAAATCCCAAAACAAATTACAGCATTTGCTATAATTTATAGATACAGTGTAGCTGTTTCCACGCCCATACACGTACACACACACACACACACACACCAGGGACTGGGTATCGCCTACAGGAAAGAAAAGCCTAACAGTTCAGGAAAAAATACAGCAAGGTTATTGCTCTTTTTGAAAACCAAATTGCATCAAACACGAAAAAAAGATTATGATGCAGAGCAACTGTATAGACGTGAGGAAATGACATGATTACCAGGGGGACGAAAATGCCACTTCTATTTTTTATTTTTATGACTTGGCATTTCTCATAGTTAATGTTTTGTTCAGATAAACTCACACTAGAATAGAGCGTTGGTTGTCAGCCTCAGAAATAATTTTAGTTTTCTTGTGCTTCAGATACTCCAGTGAGTTTTTGGCATGTTTCACTTTTCAAACTTAACGGGGAGATCCCACAACTTTATTGAGGTATAAGTGACGTACAGTCAGCCGCACGTGTTTATGATTTGGTCCACTGATGGGTATGCACGCCTGAAACCACCCCTGCCAGCCAGGCGGTGAATACATCTTTACCCTCCAAGGCTTAAGGTTTATTCTACTCCTTGGTGGTTCCTTCTTGGGTCTACCTCTACTCCCACCCCACCCCACCCCATAGGCCTGTCTCCTGTCACTAGAGAGTAGTTGGCTTTTTCTAGAATCGTAGGTAGGTGAAAGCATACAGTCTATACTCTTGTCTGGCTTCTTTCATTCCATGATGACTCTGAGACTCATCTGCAATGTTGCATGGATCAGTAGCACCTGTTTGTTGCTGAGTAGTGGTAGTCCATTGTGAGAACACACCACACTTTGTTGGCGCAACTGTTGATGGACACTCGCACTTTCCATGTTTGGGCCATTATGAGTAATGCTGTCGTGAGCATGTCTTGTGCAACTCTGTGTGTGGATACGGGCTTCTCTTTTGGGCACTTACCATTAGATTTGTATACCAAAGTTCATGCACTCTAACGCAATGTAGATAAATACATGCTCTTACTGTATTTTTGGGTTTCCACTTAGCAGATTGTGGTGAAAAGAGCATAAGACAGGAAGGAAGTTGAGACCTAAGTGTTAGTCTCAGCAGGTTATCATCCTTGATTTCAGTTTCCTCGTCTGTGGAAAGGAGGTTAGTCACTGCGTGATCTCTTACGCTGCTAGCCGTTAACAGACTGCAAGAGCCTCAAGGCCTCTTCAGGGTGGTAAACCAAGCCCAAGCAAAGAGGTTTGGAAACCATAGGTTCTCTTCCTCCCAACTTGCTCCAGAGCTTCAAGTTGCCTTTATCCCAACCTATGTTCATTTTAAGTACTCTGAGGATCACAGTATATACATAGTCAAGTTACTCTGTATGGTTTTGTTGTCAGAGCTGCCTAAGAGGGACAATTGAACATTCATTTCCTGCTTTCTTGTACCTTACAATGAAGGAAGCACACACCAACCTACAAAGAGGCCTGTATCAGCAAAAGGGAGCCAATTAAGCAAACTGTCAGCCTGAAAATGGAATGCTGTGTCATTATTTTTAAACCCTTTAGAGACACAGACAGCCAGCTCCCATCTGCTGGTTCACTTCTCAGATGCCCACAATGGCATGCCTAGGGCTGGACAGGAAAGCTGGGAGCCTGGAACAAAATCCAGGTCTCCCACCCCGGGGGCAAGAATCCAATTACTTGAGTCATTATCCACTGCCCTAGGGTCTACACCAGCAGGAAGCCGAAGTCAGGAGTCACAGCTGGGCATGGAATCCAGGCACTCCAATGTGGGACCCAGGAGTCTCAACCAGTAACTGTTCAGATAAACACCCATCCCTATTTCATCATCATTTTTTAATACAAAGGAATACCAAAAAAGAAGACAGTTTCACACTATAGTGAGTGAAAAAGTGGGTGTGACTCCAAATCATTTGTAACTGTGTATAAGAAATAAGTTGGCCAGCACCGCGGCTCAATAGGCTAATCCTCCACCTTGCGGCGCCCGCACACTGGGTTCTAGTCCCAGTCAGGGCACCGGATCCTGTCCCAGTTGCCCCTCTTCCAGGCCAGCTCTCTGCTGTGGCCTGGGAGTGCAGTGGAAGATGGCCCAAGTCCTTGAGCCCTGCACCCCATGGGAGACCAGGAGAAGCACCTGGCTCCTGGCTTCAGATCAGCGCAGTGCGCTGGCTTCAGCACGCCGGCCGCAGCAGCCATTGGAGGGTGAACCAACGGCAAAGGAAGACCTTTCTCTCTCTCTCTCTCTCTCTCACTGTCCACTCTGCCTGTCAAAAAAAGAAGAAGAAGAAGGAAGGAAGGAAGGAAGGAAGGAAGGAAGGAAGGAAGGAAGGAGGGAGGGAGGGAGGGAGGGAGGGAGGGAGAGAGGGAGGGAGGGAAGGAAGGAAGGAAGGAAGGAAGAAAGTTGAAGGATATACCCCAAAAAGTCAGTGGTTAGCCTTGGTTTGTAAGATTGGGTAGTTAGGGCTGTTCCCTTATGCTTTTCTGAATTATGTACAATGAATCATGTGTTACTTTTTATACTCAGGGAAAGTTCAATAAAGACTTTTTAAGACATTTAAATATGAAAGGGCCTCTGGACACATTATGCAAATGATTATAGAAGATTATTATGTCAAAAGCATGACTTTTAAATGGTAAACAGAAGCTCCTGTACAGCGTGCACACTTGCTAGCACATAGGCATCTGAAAATGTCTGATGGAGCACCAGGATGGCCAGAGTGATAGACTGCACAACAGGAAAACATGTATCCACCACTTCCTTGCAGAGTTGGTTTCAGGCACATCTATGCATCACAACTCATCAAATCACCTGAAGGAAAGAAGTCAGGAGAGTGCAGATCCCGACAGAGGGGCACCTGCAATTCTGTGGTGAAGGAGAAATCTCAAGAGCCAGGAAAAAAAAAATCATCGGAAGGGGTTTTTTGGCAGCCTTCTTGGGGAAATGTTCCCAGAGGGAAAGTCAACTTGAGAACACAGGTGTGAACTGAGCAAGCAAAACAAAGCAGCAAAAACTGCTTTGAAAGAATCTGAAAGAACGTAAGGAGAGTTCTGTGGATCCAATGCTCCGTGAGGACGGGGGCTTGAGCTTCCAGGACTCTGCCTGGCTCTGTCAAGGTGTTTGGATGGAGTGAATGAGTGATAAACAACAATGGGCTGGGATAGAAGGGAGGGAGCAATGCAGGAGCGGT
This sequence comes from Sylvilagus floridanus, assembly GCA_949820135.1. Taxonomy (NCBI): domain Eukaryota; kingdom Metazoa; phylum Chordata; class Mammalia; order Lagomorpha; family Leporidae; genus Sylvilagus; species Sylvilagus floridanus. The sequence goes on from OX463236.1 coordinate 114,218,785, forward strand.
GTTCAAGGGTCTCCCAGTGGACGGTTTATAGGCACAAGGAGGAGATCTGAGGTCTGATGTACGGTATGACTGTAATTTACAGCTACACTTAGTAGAATTGTTTCTACTTAATACCGCAGAAAACATACTTAAAAACACCTAATATCACAAACACATTTGCTCCTCTTAATATTTGATTCCTTCTAAATTCAAAGAAAAGTTTACTGCCCAGGCCACCTGGGTCCATTTCCCCCAAATCAACCACAGCAAGCCCAGAGCCTAAGTGAGGTGTCCTTTCTCATTACTTCCAAACAACGAGTACTGAAGCCAGTCCATCCTGCCGGTCCATCCTGCCCTGAGAGCAGTTGTGTCTTTCACTTCCCAACTCAGTGTTCAGTGCAGCCACAAATGTAGCTTGCAGTCAGCCTTGAGATGAGTATTTCCACCCCCTGAATGGGCAAAAGTTACGAATCAGGGCTCTCTCCCACCTCTTGGAGCCAGTTATTAAGCAAACATTCACCAGCACAGCACTGCTCCTGTAGTACAGGTACCATTACTCTGCTGCCCTTGGTCCTCCATGCCCCTCTCCCTGCTGAAGGCCTAGGAGGGGCAGGAACTGTGGCTGTCATATGTACAGCTGTGTATCCAACCCCTAGCACCTGCCTGGCATATGGTTGGTGATGCATATTTGTTGAGCCAGTCAATTACCCATATAGCTGATTAACCAGCACATGAGCCCCAGTGCTAACTTGCTTAGAAACACCTGGGTTAGCCATCGAGGAAAAGGAGGAAAGGGCAGAAGCTCCCCTACTCCACCCTCACCACACTCATCCCTCACTGGCGGATGTGTGTGATTTGGTCAAGTTCACTGACTTTGTCAGGATTTCCAGATGAAATATAAATTTTGTCTGGATCATACTTTTACTAAAAATGATTTATTGTCTATCTGAAATTCAAATTTAACTGAGTACCCTGTATGTTAGCTTGCTAAATCTAGCAACAGTATCCCTTTTGATCTAAGAGAAAAATAGTTCATTTGATAGTAAAGTTGAAGATATTATGCCCTGGGAATTCCATCCAAAGACTAGATCCTAAAGCAGTTCTTATTCATGTGCACCAACAGATAAGAACAAGAATGTCCACAGTACAACTGCTTGTCACAGCCAAAAACTGGAGGAGCCGGCGCTGTGGCATGGAAGGTAGAGCCACTGCCTGCAGTGCCAGGATCCCCTGTGGGCGCCTTTTTGAATGCCAACTGCTCCACTTCCGATCCAGCTCTCTGCTATGGCCTGGGAAAGCAGTAGAAGATGGCCCAAGTCCTTGGGCCCCTGCATCTGTGTGGGAGATCCAGAAGAAGCTCCTGGCTCCTGGCTTTGGGTTGGCGCAGCTCCAGCCATTGCGGCCATCTGGGGAGTGAACCAGTGGATGGAAGACCTCTCTCGCTCTTTCTGCCTCTCTGTAGCTCTGTCTTCAAATAAATAAATAATCTTAAAAAAAAAAAAAAAACTGGAAACCACTCAGTATCCATCAACAAGAGAGGGAGTGAGATACCACACAATAATTAAAACAGACGGCCGGCGCCGTGGCTCAACAGGCTAATCCTCCGCCTTGCGGCGCTGGCATACCGGGTTCTAGTCCCAGTCGGGGTGCCAGATTCTGTCCTGGTTGCCCCTCTTCCAGGCCAGCTCTCTGCTGTGGCCCGGGAGTGCAGTGGAGGATGGCCTAAGTGCTTGGGCCCTGCACCCCATGGGAGACCAGGAAATAGCACCTGGCTCCTGCCATCGGATGAGCGCGGTGTGCCGGCTGCAGCGCGCTGTCCGCGGCAGCCATTGGAGGGTGAACCACCGGCAAAGGAAGACCTTTCTCTCTGCCTTTCTCTCTCTCTCACTGTCCACTCTGCCTGTCAAAAAAAAAAAAAAAAAAAAAAAAAAAAAACACAGATAATACTAATTAAAAGAATAAGCTACAGAATGATAAAGTCAGTTTGATTACATCTAAAAATACTCAAAAACATTAAAACCAAGTATTATAGTTCAAGAATGTATATGTGGTTAAGTTACAAAGAAAAAAATGGAAATGAAAAGTCAAAAGCAGAGTAGTTACCTGTGTCAGGGAAAAGGGTGGATGTGATCAGAGGAACTACAAAAGTATTGCTAAATGCACTGCTCAGTTGGGTGGGGGTACAGAGAGAGATTTGCTTCATCCTTTCTCTTTAAACTGCTTATAGGTATTAGATCTACTCTTCCATGTACAAAATATTACATTACAAAACTCACATTGACATTTAATGCCCAATGTAATGGTGTCAAGAGGTGGTGGAGACTTAGGAGGCATTTGGGCCATGAGGGACCTGCCCTCATGAAGGGGTTAATGTAGTTCCCTCCAGAGTGGGTTAGTTATCCCAAGGTCAGCTTGTCATAAAGTAGGTCTGGCACCTCCCTCAGTCTCGCCCGTGAGCTTCTCTTCTGCACACACGTGCTTGATTTGCCGCCTTTCCACCGTGCACAGAGCAGCATGAGGCCCTCGCCAGGCGTGCAGTAGATGCCAGAACTGTGAGCCTAAATAAATAAGCAGCTTTTCTTTTTAAATTACCATGTCTCAGGTAGTTTGTTATAGCAGCAGAAAACAAGCTTAGGCAGATGTCAGTATAGCTCCCTCTACCCAGAAGCGTCCTTAGACTTTGATTCCCTTCTTTGTACAGATGTATGCACACAGATCGGCACACCTGAAGTTGCCTATCCAGGGGTACGTGTTGTGTTGTGGCACAGTGGGCTAAGCAGTCCTGCATCCCATAACAGCATGTCTGGTTTGTTTCCTGGCTCCTCCACTTCTGATCCAGCCTTCTGCTAAGAGGAGGAGGCAGCAGATGATGGCCCCAGTGTTCCAGCCTCTGCTCACTCACATGGGAGACCTGGATGGAGTTCCAGGCTTCTGGCTTCAGCCTGGCCCAACCCTGGCTGTTGTGGGTATTTAAGGAGTGAACCAGAGGATGCAAGATCTCTGCCTCTCTGTTTCTGTCTCTATAGCTCTGCCTTGCAAGTAAATAAATAAAAATATGAACATTGAAGAGAATAAGAGGAATATAGCCCTATTGGATGTTAAATTTATTTTAAAAAATGCCATGTAGGGGCTGGTGCTGTGGCGCAGCGGGTTAACGCCTTGGCCTGAAGCACCAGCATCCCATATGGGCGCTGGTTCTAGTCTCAGCTGCTCCACTTCTGATCCAGCTCTCTGCTATGGCCTGGGAAAGCAGTGGGAGATGGCCCAAGTCCTTGGACCCCTACACCTGTGTGGGAGACCAGAAGAAGCTCCTGGCTCCGGGATTCGGGTCAGTGCAGCTCTGGCCATTGTGGCCATCTGAAGAGTGAACCAGTAGATGGAAGACCTCTCTCTCTCTCTCTGCCTCTCCTTCTCTCTGTGTGTAACTCTGACTTTCAAGTAAATAAATAAACCTTTAAAAAAAAATGCCATCTAGGGGCCAGCGCTGTGGCTCAGCAGGTTAAAGCCCTAGCCTGCATCACCAGCATTCCATGTGGGTGCTGGTTCTAGTCTCAGCTGCTCCTCTTCTGATCCAGCTCTCTGCTATGGCCTGGGAAAGCAGTAGAAGATGGACCAAGTCCTTGGACCCTGCACCCACGTAGGAGACCCAGAAGAAGCTCCTGGCTCCTGGCTTCAGATTGGCGCAGCTCTGGCCGTTGCAGCCATCTGGGGAGTGAATCAGCGGATGGAAGACCTCTCTCTCTCTGTCTCTACCTCTCTCTGTAACTCAGTCATTCAAAGAAATAAAATAATTCTTTAAAAAAAAAAAAAAAACATGCCGTGGCTCAACAGGCTAATCATCTGCCTTGCGGCGCTGGCACACTGGGTTCTAGTCCCAGTCGGGGCGCCAGATTCTGTCCCAGTTGCTCCTCTTCCAGGCCAGCTCTCTGCTGTGGCCCAGGAGTGAAGTGGAAGATGGCCCAAGTCCTTGGGTCCTGCACCCGCAAGGGAGACCAGGAGAAGCACCTGGCTCCTGGCTTCGGATCAGCATGGTGCGCCGGCCGCAGTGGCCATTGGAGGGTGAACCAAAGGTAAAGGAAGACCTTTCTCTCTGTCTGTCTCTCTCACTGTCCACTCTGCCTGTCAAAAAAAAAAAAAAGTTTTAGAAAAGATAAGTTGACATTGTTATTCCAAGTATTCTCTCTCCCAATCTCCCTGGAACACAACATGTTACATATTATTAATGAGAAAATGAAAACAGATATTAAGCCCAAGAAAAGCATTGTTGATATGAGGGGGAGTGAATGGTGGTTTCTTATGGGAAGAGGAGAAAACAGTGCCTTAAAAACCAGTAAACTTACAATGAAATCCTTAAAACCGCCACTATGACAAAGTCCAGAGTAAATATTTACCTAAGTTATTGTTCACTTGGGGCACTTAGTAAAGAAATGTGTTTGGCTTATAACCTGTGTATCAGTTTTGAAAACAGTTATGGACGGATAACACTCAGTTCGGGAAATACTTGTTGAGTTCCTATCCTGGGTAAAGCAACTTGCCAGGTGCTGTGGGAGTATGCAGAGGTGAATCAGATGTGCAGCTTGGAGGTGAGGAGTGAAGTCAAGCACAGAACCACTATCCTAAGCAAAAATTTTCCACACTTGAAAAGAAGTAGAGCTACATGAATAGGGGACTTTAGAGATAAGAGAGATCACAGCTGAGGCTTCCTAAATGAGGGGCCTTTTCAGTGAGGCTTGAAGTACCTCAAAATGATCTAAGTTAATAGCACCTTTTCAGGATCTCAAATGTTCAAATTGATCCATCAGGGTCTGGATCCATTCTATACACCAATTTAAGACTTTTTTTTTTTTAAAGATTCATTTATTTGAAAGGCAGAGTAACCGAAAGAGAAGAGGAAAAAAGAAACATCTTCCATCAGTTGGTTCACTCTCCAAATAGCTACAACAGCAGGGGCTAAACCAGGGTGAAGCCAGGAGCCAGGAATTTTATCTGGGTCTCCCACGTGGGCAGCAGAACTAGTCTTGAGCCCCTAGTTCCTTGCTTTTTTCCTTTTTCTTTTGTTCCTTATGTAGAATTTCAACACATTAAAATCCCATCTAGAACTGCATCATAGGCTTCACCTTGGTCTAGGAACCAAAGATGGGAAGGATTGGGAGAGGGGAGGAGCAGCAGTAATGAACTGAAATTTTCCATACTGGAACTAAGTCATCTGCTAGTCAAAGTACAGAAAAGAAATTTTCTAATTAAAATTTAAAAGAATTACTTTTATTGGTGAATAACAAACTTATCAGAAACATTCTGTTGTGAATTTGACATAATGCAAAGAATTATAAAATCATGACTCACTGGATCATAAATGGAACTCATGACTTGGGCTGGAAAGAATTAGAGGAGATATCTAAACCAGACTTTAACTACACATGTAAGTAAATACAGACAGAGAGAAGGCTTGGTACAGCGATTAAGTTGCCACTTGGGAAGTTGCATCCCATCTTGGAGTGCCTAGCTTTGAGAATCAGCTCTGCTTCTGATCAGTTGCCTGCTGTTGCGCTCCCTGGGAGGCGGCGGTGATGGCTCAAGTCGTTGAGTCCCTGTAACCCACATAGGAGATCACACTGAGTTCCAAGTCCAGAGCTTCAGCCTGGCTAGCCCTGGCTGTTACAGGCATTAGGGGAATGAACCAGCAGATATAAGATCCCTCTCATATCTTATTCCTTCAAATAAATTTAAAGTAAATTAATAAAATATTTTAAATTAAAAATGATATAAGTTAATACAAATACTAATAACGAGATGAACTGATGATGCTGTTAATTCTAAAATGCTCATAGAATAATTTGTAACAAAACAGTCATATCAAAATTTTATTTGTAATGACAGATTTTTTAAATGATTTCTTTACTTGAAAGGCAGAGTTAGAGAGAGAGAGAGAGGGAGAGACAGACACAGGGAGAGAGACCTTCCATCTGCTTATGCACTACCCAAGTGACCACAGTGGCCAAGTCTGGACCAGGTCAAAGTCAAGAGCCTGGAACTCCATCCAGGTCTCCTATGTGGGTGCAGGAGCCCAAGCATTTGGGCCATCTCCTGCTGCCTTCCCAGGTGCATTAGCAGGGAGCTGGATCAGAAGTGGAGAAGCCAGGACTCAAATTCATACTCGTATGAGATGCTAGGCAGATCCCAGGCAGTGGCTTAACCCTCTGTGCCACAACACAAGCCCCATTGTAGAATTTTTCAAAAATGTATTTATTTATTTTCATTTCATTTGGAAGGGATACAGAGATAAGTTCACACCTCCAAATGCCCATAACAACCATGGGTGGGCCAGGCCAAAGGCTGGAACCCCACCTGAGTCTCCCACGTTGCTGGTAGGGATCCAAGTACCCGAGTAATGACCTGCTGCCTCCTAGAGTGCATATTAGTAGGAAGCTGAACCAGAAGTCAATAGCCAGGATTTGGACTGTGCACTGCACTATGGGATGAGGACACTTGAAATGATGCACGAAACACCTGCCCCCATCGACATTATAGAATCAGATAAGATCATTAATATTTTGAGAAGGTTTTATAATAACTATAAACAATTGGTTTGCATATAAGAGAATTTCAGTGAATAAAGAAGCACATAAAAACTGTATTTACAATATAGTATCATTCATATGAAATGTCTGTAATAGAGATTGAAGGAAAACAAACCAAAATATTGAGTGGTTGTCTTTTTTAACTTTAAATTTTATTAACTTGGGCTGCATTATGTTCTTGGGTTTTGTTTAATTTGTTTGTAGCAGTTTACTTTTTTGCTTATTTTTTAAAGATTATTTGAGAGGCAGAGTTACAGAGAGTGGGAGAGACAGAAAGGTCTTCCATCCACTGGTTCACTCCCCATTCAGCTGCAATAGCTGGGGCCAAGCTGAAACTGAAGCCAGAGGCAGGAGATTTTCCTGAGTCTCCCACACAGGTGCAGGGGCCCAAGCATTTGGGCCATCTCCCACCACTTTCCCAGGCCATAGCAGAGAGCTGGATCGGAAGTGGAGCCGCTGGGACTTGAACCAGCGCCCATATGGGATGCTGATGCCAAAGGCAGAAGCGTAGCCCACTACACCACGGTGACAGCCCCAAGAGTGATTATCTTGAGGTAAATGATGGTGAATTTTTCTCCTGACCTTTTTCAATAATCTACAAATATTTTATGGGAACAGCAATTACTTTATGAAAAACTAAAGCTGTATTTTTTTTCAAGTGGCTGAGTTTACTGCCTCGTATTACATTAATGTAGATCAGCAAAAAGAATTAACAAGGTCTGGGAAGGAAAAAAATTTTGGTGCCTCCTCTTATACAGAATCAAAAGTTACTGTTTGGCTTTGTATTGGGACTATTAAACAAGAGTAGATTTTAAAAGTATTGTGGAAAGATCTCAGGAGCCCACTAGCAGAGAGAGAGCAATGTTCACCATCAAAAATCACAGAGGGGCCAGCGTTGTGGTACAGTGAGTTAAGCCTCTACCTGTGATGTGGGCATCCCCTACAGGCGCTGGTTTGACTCCCAGCTGTTCCACTTCAGATCCAGCTACCTGCTAATGCACATGAGAAATCACAAGAAGATGGCCCAAGTGCTCGGGCCCCTGTCACCCACATGGGCGACCGCAATGGAGTTCTAGATTCCTGGCTTCAGGTTGGTCCAACCCCAGCCATTGTAGCCATTCCGAGGGGGAACCAGCAAATGGAAAATCTCTCTCTCTCTCTCTGAAACTCTGCCTTTCAAATAAATAAATATCATTTGTTAAAAAAAAAATCAAAGAAGACAAAAGCAGAGAAACTCAGACCAAATGACCAAACTGAAAAAGTATGCATTACATGAAAACAACAGCACCAAAACATGATGATACTAAACATGAGTTTAGATATCTTATTCATAGAGGAAGCCTCTCAAATTGTGTTAAAAATTAAAATGCAATACTTTTCTGCTTATATAACATACTTATAAATAAAATAACATAAAAAGACTGCAAAAAAGAGGAGGTAAAAATGTAGAAAGCAAGCTTACAATGAATTAGATAGCATTATTAAATTAAAATACATTCAAAAAGCAAGGAATCTTAAGGGTTAGCTTGATTTACCATAAGCATGAGCTACACAATAAAGGATAAATTATAATATATATAAACAATTCACAAAACGGAAAATAGAATTAGTTAATTATGGGAGTGTGGTGGAGCCACTACCTGTCTGTTTCATCTGTCTTTTTTATGCATACAGGAAAGCTATCATTCCTAGCCCCCTTTCAGTGGGATGAGGCCAAGGTACTAGGTACAGACAAGGGGATGGGAACACAGTGTCATGTATCTCTCCCAGGCAAGGGCTAAAGGGTCTGTGCACCACCATCACACTCTCTTCTTTAGCAGGGACTGTAGAGACCACATACTGTGAAGGCACAGGACAAAAGTGGCCTGGACCTCCCATTCACCACAGGAAGAACACTGCCCTATGAATTGGCCCCTGGCATGGACTCTGCACATAGAGAAATAAGATTTTTATTAATTTATTTCAGAGGCAGAGTCACAGAGAGAGGGAGAGACACACACAGAGAGAGGTCTTCCATCCACTGGTTCACTCCCCAGATGGCCACAATGGCCAGAGCTGGGCTGATCTGAAGGCAGGAGCCAGGAGCTTCTTCCGGGTCTCCCACATGGGTGCAGGGGACCAAGCACTTGGGACATCTTCTACTGCTTTCCCAGGCCATAGCAGAGAGCTGGAAGGGAAGAGGAGCAGCCAGGACTAGAACCGGTGCCCATATGGGATGCCAGTGCTGTAGATGAAGGCTTAGCCTACGACAATGTTTTAAGACTTTGGAATTTGATGCTTTTTTTTTTTTTGCTGTTGTGGCATAGGCTATTCTATCTTCAGTAAAGCAATGGAGAAATTTCAAACTGCTCAAATAATCAACAGGGAATACACTTAAATAGTAATCCCCAGTGCAATGGAGGAAAAAAATAATCTTTTCAATAAATGAGGCTAGGTCAAATGGAGATCCATATGGAGAAATATATATCTTGAACTCTACCTCACACCAAACACAAAAGTATATTCTAGAAGAATTGTAGCTCTAAGCATAGAAATTAAAAATAAAGCTCGCCGGCGCCGTAGCTCAACAGGCTAATCCTCCACCTTGCAGTGCCGGCACACCGGGTTCTGGTCCCGGTCGGGGCACTGGATTCTGTCCCGGTTGCCCCTCTTCCAGGCCAGCTCTCTGCTGTGGCCAGGGAAGTGCAGTGGAGGATGGCCCAAGTGCTTGGGCCCTGCACCCCATGGGAGACCAGAAGCACCTGGCTCCTGCCATCGGATCAGCGCTGTGACCGGCGCTGTGTCACAGCGCACCGGCCGCGGCAGCCATTGGAGGGTGAACCAACGGCAAAAGGAAGACTTTTCTCTCTGTCTCTCTCTCTCGCTGTCCACTCTGCCTGTCAAAAATAAAATAAATAAATAAATAAAGCTCTTGAACAATAATATAGGAAAACATGCTCATGACTTTGAGGTAGGCAAAGGTTTCCTAAACAGAACATAAATGTATTACACATAAAGGACAAGTTTGGCAGATTACATTATATTGAGGTTTTAAAAAATCTCTGATCACCAAAAGACTCACTTGAAGACAGTAAAAAAGGGGACTGATGTTGTGGCATAGCTAGTAAAGCTGCTGTCTGTGATGCCAGCATCCCATAGAGGTGCCAGTTTGAATCCCAACTCCTCTACTTCCAATCCAGCTTCCTGCTAATGGTCTGAGAAAGGCAGCAGCAGACGGCCCAAGAGCGTGGAGTCCTGCTACCTATATGGGAGATTTGGATGAAGTTTCTGGCTTTGGCCTGGCCCAGCCCTGGCCCTTGTGGCCGCCTACAGGTGAATCAGTGTTGGGCCATCTGTGTGGAGAACCAGCAAATGGAAGATCTCTCTGTCTCTGTGTCTGCCTCTCTGTAACTCTGCCTTTCAAATAATAAATAAATATTTAGAAAAAATACAGTGAAAGAAAACATAGTAGAAAAAGATACAATAATCTAATTTAACAAAGGATTTAGATTCAGAAATTATGTAATAAAGCAAAGCTTACACAACAATAATGAAAAGACAGACAATAAAGTAGACAAGTGGACAAAAAATTTGAACAATTACTTGACAAGAGAATAATCAAGTGATAAAAAATTAAAAGATGCTAGACATCTTTACTTAACAAAAAAAAGTAGATTAGAGTCAAATGAGATACCACTCATCAGAAAGGCAAAAACCAAAAAAATAAAATGTCAGTAAGCAGATGGAGCATTGGAAACTCCCACCAATTGGTGGGAATGGAGACTGATACACTTGGAAAACTGGAGGCAGTAACCACCAAAGGCAAATGTGTACTTAGCCCTGATCTACCAATTGCATTCCCAGTTACCTCCCTAACAGAAATGTGTGCGGATATTCATCAAAGCACTTGCATAAGAATGTTCATTAAGCAGCAGTATTCCCAATAGCCCCAAACAAGAAACAGCACCAGTGATCACTATTTTGTAGAACAGGCACACATGGCATATCACAGAGAAATGAGAATGAATAGATCTCTGTTACATACACTGATGTGGAAGAATGGTGCAAACATGCAGAGCAAAAAAAAAAAAAACAGGCATGAAGGATTACATGCTGTGTAGTTTTATTTATATGAAGTTCAAAAAGGGGCAATACCATTACATAGCATTACAAATCAGAATGGTGGTTACCTCTGGGGGTGGTTTCAGGGAGACTTCTGAGATGCTGATAATGTTCTGTTTCTTTCCATTTTTTCTTTATTTAAATTTATTCTTACTTATTCGAAAGGCAGAGAGACAGTGAGAAAGATTTCCCATCTTCTAGTTCACTCCCCAGATGCCCACAACAACCTCAGCTGGACCAACCCAGGCTGAAACCAGTAGCTAGGATCCAGGAACACAATCCAGGTCTCCCCGATGGGTGGTAGGAATCCAATTACTTGAATCTTCACTGGCTTCCCAGGGTGCATTAGCAGGAAGCTGGATTCAGGAGCCAGAGCCAGGGATCAAATCCAGGCACTCTGGCACGGGGTGTGAGCTCTTAAATGGCATCTTAACTATAAGCTAAGTGCCTGCCTAGTATTCTGTTTGTTTTTTTTAATTCAGGTTCAGCTGTCTACTAGGGTATATACACTTTGATGCACGTATGTTATGCTTCAATGAAATGTTTAGCACACACAATAAAAACATACATACACATATACAAAATACCACATTGTGGCATTTATCATGTTAAACTGGTATTCTTATGCATTGTGGGTAAACTGTTAGAACAAGTTATTTGGATACACATGTACAGTGCATCTTAACTATATAACACACATATATGAAAATTTCTTGAGAACCTGTCCTAAGAAAGACAATCTAAAATATGGACAAAAAAAAAACTTTGAATAAAAATGTTTTTCACAAAACAAAGTCAATTATAAAGGATAGCATACCTTCCTAGTATAGGCTTATTCAGGCAGAATTATGAACACTTTGGAAACTCTGGTGGACCATGACAAATGCTTTTGATGTGCTATAAGGTGAAAAGGAAAAAGGAAAATTGTGTATTGCAATTATTGTAAGCAAATACGTAAGTTAGGATAAAATGACTGGAAAGGAAAGCATGTGGATGTGATATATACAACTTCCCTGCACAATCTCACCTACTCTTTTTTATTTTTTTAGATTTATTTTATTTATTTGAAAGAGTTACAGAGAGAGACAGAGACAGAGAGAGAGAGAAAGAGGGAAAGAGAGATGTCTTCCATTCGCTGGTTCACTCCCTAAATGCCTGCAGTGTGCCAATCAGGAGCCAGGAGCTTCTTCGGGGTCTCCCACATGGGTGCGGGGTCCCAAGCACTTGGGCCATCCTCCGCTGCTTTCCCAGGTGCATTAGCAGAGAGCTGGGTCAGCAGTGGAGCAGCCAGAACTAGAACCGGCACCCATATGGGATATCGGTGCTTTAACCTGCTGCGCCACAGCACCGGCCCTCACCTGTTCTTAGGACTCCAAGAATCATACACACAAACGTAAGTTTGTGTCTTCAGTGCATATCTCTCTCCAGAGCTCCAGTATCCTCAAATTGGTCACTATGCATCTCTCCTTGGGTGTCCACCCATCCTTCAAATTGCTCTTGTATTCATTATCTTGAGTAGAAACAGATTAGAATTGGGGCCGGCACTGTGGCATAGTAGGCTAAGCCTAAACCTGCTGCGCCAGCATTCCATACAGGTGCTGGTTCATGTCCCAACGATTCTTCTTCAGATCCGGCTCCCTGCTTATGGCCTGGGAAAGCAGTGGAAGATGGTCCAAGTGCTTGGACCTCTGTACCCATGTAGGAGACCCAGAAGAAGCACCTGGCTCCTGGCTCCAGCCATTGTGGTCATTTGGGAAGTGAAACAACAGATGGAAGACCTCTCTCTGTCTCCCCCCTCTCTGTAACTCTACCTCTCAAATAAGTAAATAAAATCTTTTCATTTTTTTATTATTTTTTTTTCTTTTTGACAGGCAGAGTGGACAGTGAGAGAGAGAGACAGAGAGAAAGGTCTTCCTTTCCTGTTGGTTCACCCTCCAATGGCCGCTGCAGCTGGCGCGCTGCAGCCGGTGCACCGTGCTGATCCGAAGCCAGGAGCCAGGTGCTTCTCCTGGTCTCCCATGGGGTGCAGGGCCCAAGCACTTGGGCCATCCTCCACTGCACTCCCGGGCCACAGCAGAGAGCTGGCCTGGAAGAGGGGCAACCTGGACAGAATCCAGCGCCCCAACTGGGATTAGAACCCTGTGTGCCGGCGCCACAAGGCGGAGGATTAGTCTATTGAGCCGCGGCACCAGCCAGTAAATTAAATCTTAAAAAAAAAAAAAAAAGCCAAGAAATATGTAAGAATCAGGATAAGAATTCAGTTATCCAACACCCTACCAAGTCCCTAAATCCAAACTGTCTCTTAAACAGCCCTTTGAATTCTTCTCCTCCCATGCATGCCTCCATCCATTTCTCTAACAATTTTTCTGCCATTGCCTTATTTCAAGCTCTTATTATTTCACCCCTAGATTATTTTTAAACATTTATTTATTTTTTTGAAAGGCAGAGCAACGGGTAGGGGAGTGGGAGAGGGAGAGAGTGAGACAGCAAGAGAGAGAGATATCTTCCATCCACTCCCCAGATGGCAGCAACTGCTAGGGCTGGGCGAGGCCATACCCAGGATCCTACAAATCCATCTGGTCTTTCACATGGGTGGCAGGGACCCACTGCCTTCCCAGGTGCATTAGCAGGAATGCTGGATTGGAAGCGGAGCAGTTGGGATTCAAACTGGCACAAGCAGCGACTTAAGGCGCAGGTTCTACCTGTCCCTTCTGCCTTCCCTTCCAGCCCGTTTCAGTGCTGTGGCCACGGTTTTATTAGGAACACCAAACGCGAGCATGCTTTTCCACTTCAGAATTCTCCCATGGCTGCTTCTTGAAAGTGACTGAATGCAGTTCAACCTCTCGGGTGCTGTGAGATCTTTCTTTATCTTGTTAGCATCTGCCCGTCTTTCCAGTTCCACATCTGGTTACTCCCTCATGGGAACCCCAGGCTCCTGCCACACCAAAGTTATCACAGTGGCCTAACAGGTTATATACACTCCTTCACTTCCCTTGCCTTCTTCCAGCTTAGATTTCCCTTCCTTCCCCTACCTTTTCCTGATTTTTAAAAATTTTCTTTTTTTATTTTCGCCTGACCCATCATCTCACTCAACTTAAACCATCCAAACATTTTTACATGGCTGTAACCATGGCGTTCACCCAGCTTCCCATTTTGTTTCTATCACAAACTTTAAAAGGTGACCAATTCTTTAGTTTTCCAAGGTGCTCTTCTTAATTCTCATTTAACCTGCAACATTACGTTCTCCGTCTCCTCTACGCCCACAGCATGCTGCCTGTAACCTTTATTACAACACGTACCACTCTTGTTAATAATTGCTTTCTTGCATGCCTGCCTCCCCTCCTAGGCCCGGAGTCCCTTGAAGACAGAGGCTCCTGTTTTCATTTCCCTGTCCCCAACACAGAGCCTGCTGCAGAAAATCAAAGTGAGGGAATGACAAAATAAATAGTGATGGCTGAGTGAATGCAATAAAATGATGGGTGGTATTTTTTCCTTTTCTCAATTGACCGAATTTTCTGTGGTGTATTCTTTTTTTTGTTTGTTTTAAAAGATTTATTTATGTATTTGAAAGGCAGAGTTACAGAGAGGCAGAGAGAGAGAGAGAGAGAGAGAGAGAGAGAGAGAGAGAGATCTTCCATCTGCTGGTTCACTCTCCAGATGGTTGCAACAACTAGAGCTGTGCTGATGCGAAGCCAGGAGCCAGGAGCTTCTTCTGGGTCTCCCACGTGGGTGCAGGGGCCCTAGGAGTTGGACCATCTTCTACTGCTTTCCCAGGCCATAGCAGAGAGCTGGATCAGAAGTGGAGCAGCCGGGACTTGAACTGGTGCCCATATGGGATGCTGGCACTACAGGCAGTGGCTTTACCCCCTATGCCACAGTGCTGGCCCCAGGTGGCTTATTCTTTAGGTTCACCAACTTTAAAAAAATGGATGGAATTTTGAATACAATTTTCAGTAAATAGTATATTACCTTTAGCATTTTAAATTATCTTTATATCTAAAATGTCTCACACCTCCCAGTTTAGCTTTATAAGTGTATGTAAAATGAGGGAAGGTAAGAGGAGCATTTATTATGGACTATTCTACTACAAGAGTACTTCAAAAAAGTTTATGGAAAAGAATGGAAAGAGAAGTTTAGGAGCTGGTGCTGTGATACAGTAGGTTAAGCTGCTGCCTATGGTGCTGGCATCCCATATTGGCACTGATTCAAGTCCCGGCTGCTCCAATTCCAATCCAGCTCCCTGCTAATACACCTGAGAAAGCAGCAGAAGATGGCCCAAATGCCTGGGCCCCTGTACCTACATGGAAAACCCAGAAGAAGCTCCTGGCTCGTAGCTTTAGCCTGGCCCAGCCTCAGCCCATATGGCCACTGGGGGAGTGAACCAGCAGATGGAAGATTGCTCTCTTTCTCTATCTCTGTAACTCTGCCTTCAAATAAATAAGTAAATCCTTTTATTTAAATAAAAAGTTTATTTTGATGTAGAAAATTTTAATTTTTTGCACTTTTTTCAGAGTACATATCTTCCAAGAACTTTCTGAAAACCCTCTGTTTGCATGGATTTCAACATGTTTTGCATTAAACAAAGTTCACGTTTAATTCCATTTTCTACAAACCTTTCAGTGTACCCTTGTATTTAAAAGGCAAGGGGCGGGCATTTGGCCCAGTGGTTAAAGCACTGCTTAGGACACCCACATCCCATATTGAAGTGTCCAGGTTCAAGTCCCAGCTCTACCCTCAATTCCAGCTTCCTGCTAACATATACCATGGGGGGAGGGGGGCAGCAGGTGATGGCTCAAGTACCTGGGACCCTGTTACCCACATGGGGAGCCCAGATTGTGTTCTTGGCTCTTAGCTTTGGCCTGACCCAGTCCTGGCTGTTGCAGGCATTCAGGCAGTGAAACAGTGGTTGGATGATCTTTCTGTATCTGTCTCTGTCTCTCTGCCTTTCAAATAAATTTTAAAATTAATTAGCTTTTTAGAATTATTATAAAACAACAACACACTTTGTCGTGCCCAGTTAATAGTTAACTCTCAGTGCTTGTCTTACTAGCCCTCCTAGCAGTATTTTATTCAAATAATACTCCCTCACCTTGAACTTGTCTTTATTTAACTCTGGAACACTCTCCTAGTTTTCCTCCTATCTTGCTGACTGCTTTTGGTTAGTCCTGTTACTGGACCCACCTCTTCTTCTGAGTCACTAAATATTGCATCCTGTCAAGGCTTGTCCCTTCATTCCCCTCCCTCTCTTCCTAAATCAGCCACTCTGCTCCTGGAGCCCTGATTCTCAGCCTCGACTGCACATTAGAATTGCCTGAGAAGCTTTTAAAAAGAAACTTCAAATCCAGGCCCCTTCTCTATTAGCATCTCCAGGGGCAGAGTCAGGACGCCACAGGTTTGAAAGCACCCCCACGTGATTCCAGCGTGGGACCACAGCTGAGCCCCACACTGGAGGATTTAAATTGCATCTCTATGCAGATTAGCTCAAAATGTATGTCTCCAGCCCTGTTCTCTCTCTGAGCTCCAACTTCAGGGACCCACCTGCTTCTCATCAGCCTCTCTAGTGCCTTTTTAGAACTGGCATATCCAAAACTGAACTCTTGCTTTTATTCCCAAAGCTACTTTTCCCCAGTCTTCCCATGTCTGTAAATGGCCTCATCATTTAGTAGTTGCTCAAACCAAAACCCTGGAAATTGTCTTGGCTTCCATGTTTGCCCGACTTCCCACATCCACATAACTAAGTCCTGATCTGCAGTACATTAAAAATATGATCAAAATCCAAACATCGCTCCTCTCCTGCCAGGCTATTGCCCTTATCTAGGCCACCGTCATCTCTTACTGAGTTAAAGCATTGTTCTCACTGTTCTCACTCCTGCCCTCCATTTCCCACAGAGCAGCCAGAGAAATCGCCATCACACACACATTTGATCACGTCATTCTCCTGCTTAAAACTCTTCCATTACTTCCTTCATGCTTAAAAGAAAATCCAAATGTAGGGTCCACGAAGACCTGGTCCCGACTTGACCTCCAGCCTCCCCTCTGACTCCACACTGACTTGCTAGTTCTGCTTCCCCATGTTGGCTTTCTCAAAGCTATCCTTCAAACAGAGCAAGCATATTCCCACCTCAGGACCTTTGCACTCACTGCTCCCTCTGCCTGGAAAGCTCCTCCACCAGACGTTAACACGGCCCGATTTCTCCTTGCTGCAGGTCTGCACACAAATGCCACTCCATCACCACCCTGACCGTAGTACAGTTCTCCCACTGCCTACCTTCCTTTTTCCTTAGACTTCTTCATCATTACCTGAAATTATACTATGGGTCTGTATTCTTTCTTTGTTAATACTCTGCAAGGGGGGCTGTGCCATAGCGCACTAGGTTAATCCTCCACCTCTGGCGCTGGTATCCCATATGGGTGCTGGTTCTAGTCCTGGTTGCTCCTCTTCCAGTCCAGCTCTCTGCTGTGGCCCAGGAATGCAGTAGAGGATGGCCTTTGTTCTTGGGCCCCTGCACCCCATGGGAGACCAGGAGGAAGCACCTGGCTCCTGGCTTCGGATCGGCATAGCGCTGACCATAGCAGCCATTTGGGGAGTGAACCAACAGAAGGAAGACCTTTCTCTGTCTCTCTCACTGTCTGTAACTCTACCTGTGAAATAAATAAAATCTTTAAAAAAATACTCTGCACGTTTCATCCTAGAATGTACATTCCACAAGGGCCAAATTTTCTTTGTTCACACCTTGTTTCCCAGCAACTAAAACAATCCCCAATTCCACCGATTAATGTAGCTAAGATCAGGATGCCTCTTACAATTAATGGCATGACACAGTTAAATTGGCAGTGTTTTCTCCATTAACATAAAATAAAGGCACAATTTATTTTACATTCAGTGAAATATGGTAGCAGCACTCAGTAACATAAAGGGCTAAGTGTGTAAAATAAGCATCTAAATCATTAATTGGGCCAAAAAATTCTACATTGGTTATCCCATACATTGGGGAAATGCACAGTAGAAGTGGGAGAATTTCATGGTGTTTGGGGGTAGAGGGTGCAGAAGGCTCTCAGCTGCTCTTCAAACAATGCTTTGAGTGGGTGAGTGTTGTGGTATAGCAGGTTAGGCTGCTGCTTAATGGAAATCAGCATCCCGTCCCCTGTTGGAGAGCCTGGGCTTGAGTGCTGCCTCCATTTCTAATCCAGTTTCCTACTACTGCACTCCCTGGAGGTGGTGGATGTTGGCCTGAGAACTTTGGTCCCTGCCACCTACATGGGAGACCTGGATGGAATTCCTGGCTCTTGACTTCAGCCTGGCCCAGCCCAGCCATTTGGAGAGTGAAACAGTGGATGGAAGATTTTCTGTCTCTCTCTCTCCCCTCTGCAACTCTACCTTTCAAATAAATAAATCTTTAAAAAAAATGCTTTGGGAGCCCTTGGCATGAAAACTTGGGTGTCTTAAGGGGAGGGGAAGGAGTTATGACCTCTGGAATGAGAAACCAAATTTGACCAGAAATAGTCATCAAAGATACACTTTCTCAGGGCCAGCACCGTGGCTCACTTGCTTAATCCTCTGCCTGCGGCACCGACATCCCATATGGGCACCAGGTTCTAGTCCCGGTTGCTCCTCTTTCAGTCCAGCTCTCTGCTGTGGCCCAGGAAGGCGGTGGAGGAAGGCCTGAGTGCTTGGGCGCCTGCACCTGTGTGGGAGACCAGGAAGTAGCCCCTGGCTCCTGGCTTCAGATCAGCGTAGCTCCGGCTGTGGCGGTGAATTGGGGGGTGAACCAATGGAAGGAAGACTTTTCTCTCTGTTTCTCTCTCTCTCTCATTGTCTAACTCTATCTGTCAAAAAAAAAAAAAAAAAAAAGGATACACTTTCTCACTTTGTCTAGAACTGTACCTTCTCAACTAACAAAGTGATGCAGGCCCAGCAAATTGTAGGCTCAAGGTCAAGTGTATGGGAGCATCTTCTACCCAGGATATGGTGTATTTTTTCAAATATAACTTTTTATATTAATGACAGCAATTTTTAGTAGGTAACATTTTTTTAATATTATTGCATGCCATGTACCAGGCAGGGCATTTACATGCATTATCTAATTTGATGCTACTTATGAACTCTAGGAGCTTATGAACTCTAGGAGATAAAGACCGTTGTTATCTTCATTGTACAAGGGAGAAAACTGCAGCTTAGAGGAGTTAGAGAACTTATCTGAGTTCATGCAGTTATTAAGGGAAAAAACAGAATTGGAACCCAAGTCTGGCTGAGGCGAAAGCCCCTGCTCCCAAATGCCCTGCGTATATCTTTTCTCAGTTTCAGTTCTCACAGACATGCATCTTGATTTCCAGACAGAACATCACGGAGCTGTCAAGTACAGACCGGAGCCGGAGGGAAGTGTGCTCTTTGGCTTCTCACCCCTTCTTCAAGACCATCTCTCATCACCAACTCGGTAGAAGTCAACAGGCTCTGGTGTAGACAAGCCTAGTGATGACAACAGTAACTCAGGCTAGAGAGCAGGCAAAAACACAGGGAAAGGGAACTCCGCAGCTGATGATCAAGGTAACAGAAAGACACACCAAACAGAGCATTAGCTGAAATGGATTGAGAATCTGTAGGCTTTATAAGGAAAAGTACACAGAGGCTTGAGAGCTTACTTGTCTAAATAGAGCCAAACAGAACGGCTATGATGTATATTGCTTTTCTTCTTCTCACTACACATTTCTAGACTTACTAACCTGAAGAAATAGAAGGGTAAGTTTTGGCTTTGCACCACTTCCTTGGTTTAAGCTATCAATTCAACTTAACCATTATCAAAACAGTCTTGACTTTCAAGTACTATGGCCTTATTACTGATGACTATCACATTTTACATATCATTTTTATTGTATGGATAATTCAGTGCATTTTCAGTGCTGCAGTGTTGAATGACTCTTTCCAGGGTGCCAAGGAAGCTTGCACCTGCTCTAGTTCCAGCTAATTATAGCCTCATCTTATGATACATACGAAGACCATTCTAATAATTAGTGTTACAGCAAAATGGGTCTTAGGTTCCATATAAGAAACTGTGGAATGGCAGTGACCCACGGCATGAGGAAACTGGCCGTGCTGCTGTGATGACAAGCACAGCTGGAGTGTCGTGTGAGTGAGTTACTCATTTCCTTAACAACCTTCGTAGTTGACATGAGTCGTCCCTGTGTCTTATCCTAAATTACAGGGCACCCTTTATTCCCAAACCAAATGAATACACAGCATGACTTTCTTTTTTCCTTTGCATTCTTCTTTCAAAGACCTTGTTTCTCACAATTTAGGAGTTAAGAGAATCACACATACATGAGTGGGGAGTGGGAAACTTGGCACTTGCAGATTCCCCCAGCCCCCTATTTGTCCTCTAGACATCTTTTGGAGGCATTGAGGTATGGACAAGGTCTTCATTCCTGGGAGCGTTACAGTTAAGCCACTAGCTCCTTCCATTCCTTTTATGAAACAAGGAGGAAGGGAAGGAGGGGAAGACAAAGTCAAAGTCATTTTGGGTTTGACAATCAAGCAGGCAATATTTGCTTTATCCATCAGTGTCTTCATTCACAATTAGGGAATAGCTCAAGAAGCCATTAAGGCACAAGAGAACACATTTGCCTTCCAGAACCCAGCATCTCAGTAGGTGGGGTTTGCCATAGAAATCAGCTGCTGAGCTCATAAGAAGGAAAACCTTAGCCTGTTATCAGTGGTTTCATCCACACTGATAGCTTTCTCCTCAAGTATGGATATGTAAAATTACAGATTAGCCACATGGGAAGGCAGCAAAATAAGTAGACCAATTGTTTTCTCCTTGGAGTCCTAGCCACAGAGGAGGAACTGTCTGAAGAGAGAGGACTGCAACATGCAAACTTGTGGCTTCAGGAGCACAGAAGGGTTTTCTGCAGTGACTTAAAAATAAGGGACTGTTATTTAGACAAACATTTGTGACTAAATTTTTATCCATATAAATTCTGCAAATGAGTGCCGGTGCCGTGGCTCAATAGGCTAATCCTCTGTCTTGTGGCACCGGCACACCGGGTTCTAGTCCTGGTCGGGGCGCTGGATTCTGTCCAGGTTGCCCCTCTTCCAGGCCAGCTCTCTGCTATGGCCAGGGAGTGCAGTGGAGAATGGCCCAAGTGCTTGAGCCCTGCACCCCATGGGAGACCGGGATAAGCACCTGGCTCCTGCCTTTGGATCAGCGCGGTGCGCCGGCCTCAGCAGCCATTGGAGGGTGAACCAACGGCAAAAGGAAGACCTTTCTCTCTGTCTCTCTCTCTCACTGTCCACTCTGCCTGTCAAAAAATAAAAAATAAAAAATAAATTCTGCAAATGAGTTAAGAGTGTGTGGGCATTAAAACAATGCTAAGTATATGACATTTTTTATAGACAAAATTCAAAGTTGGAGAGGATGACTCTTGTGAAATAAGCTATAGCCTACTGCAAATGTTAAAAATTCAGGGAGTTGAGACTTTCAGATCCGATTAACTGATAATGAAAACTGAGAAGTTAAATTTAGAACAGATTCAATCTGTAAGAAACCTTGAGCACAAGAAAGTTTCTGTTTGGATTAAGAACAAAAACAATGTTTGCCATTTGTTCCGATTTCTCAACAGAAGCTACAAGAACTAAGGTCTCGCTGAGGGGAATAGTAACTGAAACAAAGGGGGTGTTTCTTTTATGATCTTGAAACAAAATTTCAAAGTTGGTTAGAATACAAGCCTGGCATCACCAGGACCCCAAAATTGTCAGCCTCAAAAAGGAAGGCAGTCGACTTGCTTCCTGAATTGAGCAGGTGTGAATCACTCCACGTGCTTAAGCACTGAGGCTCTGCAGCATCCGTGAGCCTCTCAGAAACCCACAGCGAAAGAGGGAGCCCATACTCAAACCCAAAGGCGCTAATGTCATCACACTTCTCCAGAGCTGCCTCACACCATGCCAGCATCATCGCGGTCCTAGGATCTCATCTCTCTCCCTCTGCTCCTAATCTGTCAGCTGGCCTTCCTCCTTTATAAAATTACTTTTTATTTTTTGGAGAGACAGAGAGAGCTGCCATCTGTTAGATGATCACTCCCCAACCCCCTGCCACTGCCAGATGCCTGCAACAGCTGGGGCTGGGGCTGGGGCTGGGACTGGGCCAGGCTGAAGCTGGAAATGAAAATTGCAATCCAGGTCTCCCACGTGGGTGGCAGTAACTCAATTACTTGGGCCATCACCGCTGACCCGTAGGGTCTGCTTTAGCAGGAACCAGGAATCAGGAGCTGGGAGCTGAGAATAGAACCCTCTGCCTCCCAAGGCCTACATTTGCAGGAAGCTGGAATCAGGAGCCAGAGCTGAGAATAGACCCCAGATGTCTTATCTACCAGGCCAAATGTGTGCTCCCTACTTCCTCCTTATCTGGCTGGACCTCAGAATCCATCCTTTCATGCCCATTCTTGCCAAGGCAAATAATGTCCCTAATTTATCTGAATGGTCATTCACTGAACCCACCTCAATCAATCCACCCTCTGCCTCCTCATTCTTAGACCTGAGCATGGAGAGAAAAAACCCCTCCTAGACTACCAAAACTTACTGGTGGTGATGGATATCTCAGGGAACAGGGCTACAGAGAAATTCCTCTATGTTCTGATGAGTGGTGAAGGGAGGATGGAATTAGGAAATCACTTTGTTACACTCAGCATATACAAAATCAGAAGAAGCATCTATGGATACTAATACTAGTGGGTGGAAGTGGGATGAGGAACAGAGTTTTAGCCTCAGAGTGTGTCACCTACAATGCTTGCTAATTACAGAGGATTAGAGGAGTAATTTTTTTGGTTGAGGACCCTGATACCAGCTTAATCAATTGATTGAATTAACACTACCAGAAATAGGGCAAATAAACATTGTGGACTACTCATTAGACAGAGTCAGAACTCAGCTTTATTTCTATAACATTCTAGCATGGTCTGCCTGTAATTAAAAAGAGATTTCAGGCCGGTGCTGTGGCTCAATAGGCTAATCCTCCACCTGTGGCGCTGGCATCCCAGGTTCTAGTCCCGGTTGGGGTGCCGGATTCTGTCCTGGTTGTTGCTCCTCTTCCTGTCCAGCTCTCTGCTGTGGCCCAGGAGTGCAGTGGAGGATGGCCCAAGTCCTTGGGCCCTGCACCTGCATGGGAGACCAGGAGAAGCACCTGGCTCCTGGCTTCGGATCAACGCGGTGCGCCAGCTGCAGCGCACCGGCTGCAGCGGCCATTAGGGGGTGAACCAACAGGAAAGGAAGACGTTTCTCTCGGTCTCTCTCTCACTGTCCACTCTACCTATCAAAAAAAAAAAAAGAGAGAGATTTCAGGGACTGGTGCTGTGGCATAGTATTAAAGCCACTGACTGCAGTGGCAGAAGCCCATATGGACACTGGTTTGAGTCCCGGCTGCTCTACTTCTGATCCAGCTCTTTGCTATGGCCTGGGAAAGCAGTAGAAAATGGCCCAAGTCCTTGAG
Organism: Sylvilagus floridanus; assembly: GCA_949820135.1. Lineage (NCBI taxonomy): Eukaryota > Metazoa > Chordata > Mammalia > Lagomorpha > Leporidae > Sylvilagus > Sylvilagus floridanus. Next base: position 114,241,919 of record OX463236.1, read on the forward strand.
CCCCTGTACCTGCGTGGGAGACCCAGAGGAAGTTCTTGGATCCTGGCTTTGGATTGGCACAGCTCTAGTTGTTGCAGCCATCTGGAGAGTGAACCAGCTGTTGGAAGACCTCTCTCTCTCTCTGCCTCTGCCTCTCTGTAACTCTGCCTTTCAAATAAGTAAGTAAATATTTTTTTAAAGGAAACTTCAGATAAGCCTAAATTGAGAAGCAGTCTACACACTTATTGGTCCATGGTCTTCCAAAATATTGAGGAGATGGAAGTCAAAGAAAAAGACTGAAGAACTAACCAGTTCAGGGTGAAGAAGACTAGAAGCTAAAAAGAAAATACAAGTATATGTCAATGATGTTTACAAATAAAAGTGAACAGCTATGAATTGAGAAATAGAGTATGTAACAATATGTAAAGTTCCCAATTAAATCTCCTCTCTACTCTACCCACCAAAGCAACTATTCCTTGAGTGTTTTTTATCTTCTCTAAAGATTTACTGCATATATAGAAATAATACTATTCAATAGCTAAGGAAGTTTAGAATGTTTCTCCTTGATGCTTATTGCTTACTTTTTAAAAAACAGTTTATTTTATTTATTTGAAAGAGAGAGAGAGAGACAGAGAGAGAGAGAGAGAGAGAGAGAGAGAAATCTTCCATCCACTGGTTTATTCCCCAAATGGCCACAATGGCCAGGGCTGAGCCAGACTGAAGCCAGGAGCTTCTTCTGGGCCATCTTCTGCTGATTTTTCCTAGTGCATTAACTGGATTGGAAGTGGAGTAGCCGGGACTTGAACCGGCAACCATATGGGATGCCAGCATTGCAGGTGGTAGCTTTATCTGCTATGCCACAGCACTCATCCCTTATTGCTTACTTTTATTTCTTCTCATCTCAACCATCTGTTTATCCTTGGTCCATTTTTTAAAAAACATGTATTATGAGAAAGCTATTTTTTTTTTTTTGACATGCAGAGTGGACAGTGAGAGAGAGACAGAGAGAAAGGTCTTCCTTTTCTGTTGGTTCACCCTCCAATGGCCGCTGCAGCCAGCGCACCGCTCTGATCCAAAGCCAGGAGCCTGTTGCTTCTCCTGGTCTCCCATGGGGTGCAGGGCCCAAGCACTTGGGCCATCCTCCACTGTACTCCCTGCACTCCCAGCAGAGAGCTGGCCTGGAATAGGGGCAACTGGGACAGAATCCGGCGCCCTGACTGGGACTAGAACCTGGTGTGCTGGTGCCGCAAGGTGGAGGATTAGCCTATTGAGCCGCGGCTCTGGTGATCTTTTCTTTTAAAGATTTATTTCTTATTGAAGGAATAGTTACAGAGAGGCAGAGGCAGAAAGAGAGAGGTCTTCCATGCGCTGGTCCATTCCCCAGATGGCTGCTGGCTGGAGCTGCACCAATCAGAAGCCAGGAGCCTGGAGCTTCTTCTGGGTCTCCCATCCCGGGTGCAGAAGCCCAAGGACTTGGGTCATCTTCTACTGCTTTCCCAGGCCATAGCAGAGAGCTGGATCGGAAGTGGAGCATCCAGAACCCAAACCAGCAACTGTATGGGATGCTGGCACTGCAAGTGGTGCTTTGGCAGCTATACCACAGCACCAGCCCCTTGCTCCAGTTTTTAATCTGGTTGACTTGCTTTCCTTATTGATTTGTAGATATACTTTATACACTATAGATGTTGTCTTTGTCTATTACACACTTTGCAAATATTTTCTCCTAGTCTGATGCCTGTCTGTTAACTTCGTATCTTTTCTTTAGTCCCCTTCATTTAAGTTTTAAGTAATTTAAACATTTGGTCAAGTATGTTGACTTTTATTTATTTCTAACTGGGTTTTGTATCCTATCTAGGAAGGTCTTCTTTATTTAAAGACATCCTCCTCCATTTTTTCTTCAAACTTTGGTAGTCTTTATACTTTTTTAGGCTGAGGTCTTTAATCCATCAGTAGTTGATTATTTAGGTAGGAAGGGTAAATGGACATGTGTGGTAGGGATATAAATGGTCAATTTTCACCTACAGTGCACAGAATAATGTTTCCATAGAGAGGCCCATGCACTCAACCCCAGACCTTATGTGGACCTTAGGGGCCTATGGGATTTCCCTGATGAGATTATGCTTAGTGAGCCTGATCTAATCACACATCCTCAAAAGTGGGGAAACTCCCGACTATGAGCAGAGGGTGACTTGTCTACAGAGGGATGGGTAGAAAAAAGCAATGTTGTGGGCCTTAGGGATGGAAGAGGGAGCCAAGAGCCAAGGAGAGACAGTGGCTTCTAAGAGCTCGAAAAGGCAAGGAAATAGATGCTCACCTAGAAAATCCAAAAAGGAAAGGAGCCCTCTTGAAATCTTGATTTCAGCCTGGTGAGACTCAAATTAGATTTCTAACCTATAGAACTATAAGATAAATTTATGTGAAGCCACCAGGTTTCTGATAATTGATTAGAGAACTAATATACCTTTATAGCCAGCACCTTTTATTAAATATGCCATTCTTAGGGCCAACGCTGTGGCACAGAGGTTTAAAGCCCCGGCCTGCAGTGCCAGCATTCTATATAGGCATCAGTCGTGTGCCCTCTTCTCCACTTCTGATCCAGCTCCCTGCTAATACACCTAGGAAAGCAGGAGAAGATGGCGCAAATGGTTGGGTCCTTGCACCCACGTGGGAGACCTAGAAGTTCCTGGCTTTGAATCAGCCCACCTCTGGCTGTTGTGGCCATTTGGGAAGTGAACCAGTGGATGGAAGTCCTATCTTTTTCTGTCTCTACCTCTCTCTGTAACTCTTTCAAATTAAAAAAAATCTTTTTTAAAAATAAAAATACGTCATTCTTTCCCACTAAATTCAAATGCCATCTTTACTAGGTATGTAATTCATACCCATGCTGGTTTTAGAACTTTACCTTGAGCCATAACCACATTTTAGTTACTGTTGCTTTCATATATAATTTATATATGAATATATATTTTTTATTTTAAAATTTTATTTATTTATTTTTTTGACAGGCAGAGTTAGACAGTGAGAGAGAGAGAGAGAGAGAGAGAGAGAGAGAGAGAAAGGTCCTCTCCGTGTTGGTTCACCCCTCAAATGGCCACTATGGCTAGCGCTGCGCTGATCTGAAGCCAGGAGCCAGGTGCCCCCCCTCCCCCCCCCACCCCGGTCTCCCAGGCAGGCACAGGGCCCAAGTACTTGGGCCATCCTCCATCGCCCTCCCAGGCCACAGCAGAGAGCTGGACTGGAAGAGGAGTGACGGGGACAGAATCTGGAGCCCCAACCGGGACTAGAACCTAGGGTGCTAGCACCGCAGGCGGAGGATTAGCCCAGTGAGCCACGGCACCGGCCAGAATATGTATATATTTTAATGTCCTGAGCCCATCATCCCCTCTCCTCTTTATTCAGGACCTCATCATTCCGCTCATTCTTCCTGCATCTTGGCTACTGTATCTGATTTCACTTTTCTCTAGTTCATTTGCCAGTCTATTGCTAGAATGACTTAAAATGCAAGTTATCAGTCTATTGCTAGAATGACTTAAAATGCAAGATTTCCACCCTTTCAACACTCCATGACCATTCTTCATCTTTAATATTGAATATAAATTCCTTGGTACAGGACATAAAAAGGGATATGACAAATGACACTGCCTATCTCATGTGCCATCAACCTCTACCCCTATCTAAAGAGAAAGCACCTGCCCCAGGCACCAGAGAACTTGAGGTTCATGGAATGCACCACACTTTTGATCGCTGGTATCTTTCGGACATGTTCTGCTTCTGTCTAGAGTGTCTTGCATTCCTCCCCCGTGCCAATTAGCCCTCCGCTTTCAAAAGTCAGAGAAAACATCAACTCCTCTTTGGCACTTTTTCCCACTTCCTCCCTGTTCTACTGAGCTAGTGCCCTGCCCTTCCTCTGACTCCCACAGAAACACAAACATACCTCTTCTAGCACACTTTCATACATTAAAAATTTTTTTTTAAATGTGCTTACTTTCATTTACTTGAAAGGTAGAGAGAAAGATAGAGACAGAAAGAGACCTTCTAACTGCTGGTTCCCTCCCCAAATGCTCACAAGAGCCAGGCTGGGCCAGGCCAAAGCCAGGCCCCTGGAACTCCATATGGAACTCCCTTGTAGGAGGAAGGGACCCAAGCACTTGAGCCATCACCTGCTGCCTCCCAGAGTGTGCATTAGAGCAAGTTGGATTGGAAGCAGAGGATCTGATGCAGCATGTGGGTGTCCCAAGTGGCATTCTAGCCACTTTGTCAAACGCCCAAATTTCCTGCAATTGTTGGTTTACTTGTCTATATCCCTCACTAGAGAGTGAACTCCTAAGGCAGGAATTGTTTTTCATTTGATTTTTTAAAATTTACTTATTTGAAAGAGTTACAGAGAGAGGTAGAGACACAGTGAGAGAGAGAGAGGTCTTCCATCCACTGGTTCACCCCCAAGATGTCTGCAATGGTTGGAGCTGTGCCTATCCAAAGCCAGAAGCAAGGAGCTTCTTCCAGGTCCCCCACGTGGGTTCAGGGGCCCAAGGACTCATGACATCTTCTACTGCTCTTCCAGGCCATAACAGAGAGCTAGATCAGAAGTGAAGCAGCCGGGACTTGAACCAGTGCCCATATGAGATGCTAGCACTGCAGGCAGTGGCTTTATAGTCTATGCCATAGCACTGGCCCCTGTTTTTCATTTCTGTATCCACAGCACCTAATAGAGTGCTAACAACGTAGTGATAAGAAGAAGAATATGAAAAATAATGAACTAAGCGGTACCTCTCATTAAAACCTGGCCTAAGTGCTTTTCATAATGCAATAACTACTAAGTGTCATTTCATAATTGGATGTTCTGTTTTTAACTGAAAATAATACTGTCCAGCTTGTTCACTCATCTTCTTCACAAGGCTTGGCTACAAATGACTTTGGGATATTTCCAAATGAAGAAAGTTGCCTCCGTTGAACAAATTCAGGGAATATGACTCAGGCTCTAAAAGTAAACCCAGAAGATAAGTTCTCAGAGATTCTGAGTAGCAATGGCACTGTTGGATTATTTTAACGGAGTAGCCCTTACATAAATATCTGTGGGAAACACTACATTCGGCGCAGTGCTCTCCCTCTGGGCTCCCATAGCACTGGACACAAACATCCAGCCTGTTGCACGTTATGTCACGCAGAGGCAGTGCGTGAAATATCTCCTTCCCATCACCAGTGGCTCTCAACCAGAGAATAACAGAATCGTCCTCCCCTGTAGGGCTGTTTGGGGAAGTTTTTTGATTATCATAGTGAAGAGGGAAGGTGCTCTGCATTAAGTATCTAGGAGCCAGGGAGGCTAAATATCCTCTCACATTGCAAGGCAGTTCTGCTTAACAAAAACTATCCTCACCAAAATTCCCAGAATACCAATTAAGAATTTGCCATTTTGGGGGCAAGTGTCTGGCCTAGTAACTGATAAACCTCTTGAGATACCTGCAGTCCACATCAGAGCACTTGGGTTCAAGTCCCAGCTCTGGTTCCGATTCTTGCTTCCTGATAATGCACACCCTGGGAGGCAGCAAGTGATGACTCAAGTACTTGGGCCCCTGCCATCCATATTTGAGATTCACATTGAGTTCTAGGCTCCTGGCTTCTACCTAGCCCAGTCCTAGCTGTTGCAGGCATTTGGGAGTGAACCAGTGGGTGGAAGATCTCTCTCTCTCTCTCTCGCTCTCTCCTAAGTAAAAAAAAAAAATTTAAAATAACTAAAATAGGGACCGGCACTATAGCACAGCATGTGAGGCTGCCAGCTGTGACACCAGCATCCCATGTAGGCACTAGTTTGAGTCCTGGCTGCTCCACTTCTGACCCAGCTTCCTGCTAATATGCCTGGGAAAGCAGTGGAGGATGGGCTCCTGTACCCATGTAGGAAGACCTGGAGGAGGCTCTTGGCTCCTGGCCATTTAGGAAGTGAATCCACGGATGGAAGATTTCTGTCTTTCCATCTCTCTGTAGCTCTGCTTTTCAAACAAATAAATACATCTTTAAAAATAAAATTAAAAAAAAATCTGACATTATCTATCTTTGATTTTCTGTTGGCTAGGAAAAGTCCAGCATGAAGTCACTCAGAACTAAAACTGCAAAGGCCTGTGGGCAGGAGTAGCTTGTCCTGGTTTGTAAGCTATGCTGTGTAAGCAATCAAGTACTGTGTGATCATCTTTCATAGTTAGCCCCACCTTATTCTCTAATCAATTGATGAAGCGTGAATGATAAGAGAGTAAGTCATCCAAGCTACGTGTTTTTTTTTTTTTTTCAATGTTCTAGGTAAGGTTAATTCTAATAAAAATAGCAAACAAAGTTCATCTTCAGTGCCATCTTCCCTTGATCTGCTGATGCCTAGGGGTCTCCTTTGTGCTCTGCATCCACTCCCAGGAGCCTCCTCAATTTGGGGGCATCCCAGGAAGCAGACTGCCGCGACTGGAATATATATACCCAATGTGCTGCTCATCTGGGCCCAGGACTTTAATGGCTTAATCTGAGGAGTGAGGGGGCTCCCAGAAAATATTTCTAGACACCTTCCCTTCCAGTCTTTACATTCTATGATTCGGTACCACTGAAAGTCTACAATCTTTTCACAAGTCTTTCCTAAACTTGCTCATGCCTCTAAGCTATAAATGAGCTTTGTCTTTAAGAGAACAGTATCAGCACCATCCATGAGCTGGTCAGAGAACATCCAGGACATAAGAGAGACCTTTAATAAGAGCCCACAATGGGGCCAGCGTTGTGGTACAGAGGGCTGAGCACCTGAGACACCAGCATCTCCTATGAGCACTGGTTCGAGGCCTGGCTGCTCCATTTCTGATCTAGCTCCCTACTAATGGCTTGGGAAGAGCAGCAGGAGATGACCCAAGTGCTTGGGTCCCCATCATGCACATGGGAGACCTGGAAGAAGCTTCTGGCTCCTGGCTTCGGCTTGGCCTAGCCTGGGCCTTTGCAGCCATTTGGGAGGTGAACCAGTGGATGGAAGATCTCCATCTGTGTGTGTGTGTGTGTGTGTGCACATGCATGTGAGTGTCTCCTCCTCTGTGCAAATCTGCCTTTCAAACAAATAAATGAATCCTCCAGGTCTTCCCATGCGAGTGGAGAGGCCCAAGGACTTGAGCCACCTTCTGCTGCTTTCCCAGGTCACAGCAGAGAGCTGGATCAGAAGTAGAGCAGCCGGTTCTAGAACCAGTGCTCATGTGGGATGCCAACACTGTAGGCGGCGGCATTACCTGCTATGCCACAGTGCTGGCCCCATAAACGAATCTTTTAAAAGAAGGAGAAAAGGGTGGGGAGAAGGAAGAGGAGGAGGAGAAGGAGAAATGGGCACAAGACCATTTCCATCAGGTGGGCGATTTTTTTGAGTTGCTGGCTTTTGGGTTCCTCCCATGGTGATTTTTGGGAAACCAGCTCCCCACCAGTCCCTCCTCCCATTCCTACTTTCAAAACAACTTCCTGTGTTGTCTGTCTGCTTCCTCTGGAGAGCCAGCTTTTGAGGGCAAGTGCCTGGCTGCTCTTCCTTGTGCCAGTCTGCAGGGCCTCTAACTGCCTCTGCTATATAGACCCACTCATTCGATGTTTGCTGAATGAATAAGTAACAGAGTGTAAGTAGACAATTATTTACAATAAAAGAATGAAGTACATTCTACAACAAAAGGCAACTTCCATTGAGGGGAAGGAGATAGTACACACTGTGAACTCTGGACTAAATTGCAAAGTCACGGGAGGGGCAAAGAGCAGGAACCCATTTGTGAAACGTGAAATATAAAAATAGGTCGCATGGCATTACAAGGAGCACTTAAGCATAGTGCAAAGTTCAGGTGACGTTCACTCATCTCTTGTGTCTGATCTAGGTGAAGAATACCTGGTAGGTTCTCAGCAGAATCATGATCAGTTCTCAAGTATTACCCTGAAAATAGCCTAAAGTCCGTTAGCTTAAGCAATGATTCTGGACACACCTAAAAACTTATTTTATGGGATCCTAATAAGCGCATTAACACCTAAGCAAACCACCTCATAGGTATAACATTTGATATTTTGCCCATTACAGACAAAGAAATTACAACAAACGCAGTGGCATCATTTGTGTTTAATGAAAACTGGGGGCCAGCGTTGTAGCACAGCCAGTTACCCTGCTGCTCCCAGCGCACCTTCCGTATCAGAGCTCCAATCTGAGTCCCTGCTACCTTCCTTCTGACTCAGCGTCCTGCTAATGCACCTGGAAAGGCAGTAGATGACAGCCCAAGTACTTGGGCCCCAGACCAGGATAGAATTCCTGGTGCCAAGTTTCAGCTTGGCCCAGATCTGGCTGTTGTGGCCATTTGGGGACTGAACTAGCAGACAGATCTCTCTCTCTCTCTTTCTGCATTTCAAATAAATAAATTAAATAAATATGTAAAAAAAGATTTCTATTTTACAAAAGAACAAAATAAAGATTATGACGTAAAAGCCGACCATGAAAATCATCCTAAATTAATATCATATCCTAAATAAAATCTTCATGCAATTCAAATATTAATAGTATGTAATTTAAAAATATTTGTTTTGAAATTTCAGAGTTATAGACAGAGGAAACACACACACACACACACACACACACAATCTTTCATCTTCTGGTTCACTCCCCAGATGGCCACAATGGCCAGCACTGAGTCAGGTGGAAGCCAGGAGCTTCTTCCAGGTCTCCCTTGTGGGTTCAAGAGCCCAAGCACTTGGGCCATCTTCTGCTGTCTTTCCCAGGCCATTAGCAGGAAGCTGGATTGGAACTAGAGCAGCCAAGACATGAACTGGCACCCATATGGGATGCTGGCATTGCAGGCAGTGGCTAAACCTGCTATGCCACAAAGCTGGCCCCACACTATATAATTTTAAGGCTTCAAATATTTCCTGACTTAAACTTTAAAAAAAATCTTTATTTCTTTGTCTGAGAAGCAGACAGATAGAGCTCACAATCACTGGCTCACTTCCCCCACATTGGCTGGGACTGGACCAGGGCCAAAGCCAGGTGCTCAGCCAGGTCTCCCCCATGGGTGGCAAGGACACAGCCACCTGAGCAATCATGACCTGCTCCCCACCCCCACCGCCCCGGCTATGCACTGCAGGAAGCTGGAATTGGGAACAGAATTGAGACTGGAACCCAGACACTTCCATCTGGGATATGAGCATCCCAACCAGTGTCTTAACTGTTAGGTCAAATGCCTGTCCGTGTTTCCTGATTTTAAAATGTCCTTGAGAAAAGACTTGTGAAAAAATATACATTATTCATTGCATAGGCCAACAAATATTTTTTTAATGCTCAAAGTTTCACAGGAAGCAGCAAAAGAAATCTTGCCCTCTGGATCCTTCGCTCAAAATCAGAATCACAGGAAGTATTCCAAATTATGATCGCAGCCCATTACCAAGTAACAGGAAACATGGCAAATTTTTTATGTGCCAAGAAGTGTAGCAACAACAGACCACGCCTCTATCTCAGCATTTGGTTTCTGCCCTGACGTTGTTCTTTTGTGGTCACAAGATGGCTGCCTCAGATCCACCACTGCATCTGAGTTCTGAGCAGGAAGAAATGATAAAGGGATAAAGTGCCAGATAAACTTTGCAAAGAGATTCATCCGAAGCCTCCTTCAGAGAGGGGTACATCCTGGCACTAGGTTCACAAGGTCATATACCCTTGTCAGACTTGGTAACGGCAATCACTTAGCTCCACTGCTCTTTTCCATTCTGACTTCCACATCCTCACAACACAACACAACACAAGGGTTGTTGGGTTGCCGTGGGTTTGGGATCAGGCTAAGAGGAAGTTACACTAAGGATACATTCAGTTTCAATTGAGTGGGATATATTTAGGAGATTCACAGGCACTTCTGTGTCTGGTGGGGTGAGTGTGAGTTGTCAAGGTGTAGGAATCATGTTCAAAAAAATTCCTGGCACCCACTGTGCTAACTCAACCCGCACCTCAGTGCAGAGGCCCAGAGGCGAAGCAGAAAAGCTCGTTCTCAAACTGCTAGGACAGGACATTGATGAAAAACTATTTAGCTAGTGTCTTCAATCCAAAGTGGTGCCATTAGTCACCCACAAGAAAGTGTGAGATGTTCTGAAATCTGATAAATGAAAGAAATTAGACAAAAATTTTCCAAAACTTGACAATACTCTGCAATGTTTACATGACATTTTCCATAAGTTATGATGCTAAAAGAAACTTTTCTAAGCTACCAATAATAAGAACTTGGTAGCACAAAGCCTAGATTCTCTTCTTGGTCTACGTAAAATGTTCTTTTAAAATATGAAACCATGGGGCTGGCATTGTGGCCTAGCAGGTAAAGCCAGCACTATCCCATATTGGACTGGTTCATGCCCTGGCTGCTCCACTTCCAATCCAGCTTCTTGTTAATGGCCTGGGAAAGCAACAGAGGATGGCTCAAGTGCTTGGGCCCCTGCCACCCACCTGGGAGATCTGGAGGAAGTTACAGTCTCCTGGATTTGGCCTGACCCAGCCCCAGTCATTGCAACCGTTTGGGGAGTGAACTGGCAGATAGAAGATTCTCTCTCTCTCTCTGTCCCTCTCTCTCTGTAACTCTGACTTTCAAATAAATAAATAAATAAATCTTTTTAGAGAAGTGTGAAATCATGATAGGAAAAGGCAAATAACAAGCATGTAGCAAAAATATTCTTAAAATATAGAGGTATGAAGGCAATTAGTAAAATCTACGCTGTATTTCTGGATTTGGGATTTTTCTTTACTGGTATTTATTGGTTTCAAAATGTAATTTGTTGGGGCTGGTGCTGTGTCACAGCAGGTTAAAGCCCCAGTCTGCAGCTGCCGGCATGCCATATGAGTGCCAGTTCGAGTCCTGGCTGTTCCACTTCCTATACAGCTCTCTGCTATGGCCTGGGAAAGCAGTATAAGATGGTCCAGGTCCTTGGACCTCTGCCCCTACGTGGGAGAGCTGGAAGAAGCTCTTGGCTCCTGGTTTTAGATCAGAGTAGTTCTGGTTATTGGAGCCATCTGGGGATGAACCAGCGAATGGAAGACCTCTCTCTCTCTCTCTCTCTTTCTGCCTCTGCCTCTCTGTAACTCTGCTTTTCAAATAAATAAATAAATCTTAAAAAAAAAAAAAGATTCAGTGGCTGTGGGAAGCTAAAAAGTAGAATTAAATATTTAAAAAATAATAAAATAAAAAATGTAATTTGTTGTGATTTCTTTTCTCATTTTAAATGAACTTTCTTATATTAAATGGTCACTTTGGTTCCTAATATCATATTCTTTTTCTTAGCAAGTTCTTACTAACTCCAAATTGGGTTCACTTTCAAGTCTCATAAGACAAGAACTGCCCTTACGCCTCAAGAACCTGGAGAATTCCCAGGCGAGACGCAATCAGCAGGCCCTCCAGATTTGCCTGAGCATCGTTGGGAGAAGAGAGGGAGAAGAGTGCCATGCTCCTCTCCAGGTGGCGGTGGAGTGGCTCAAGAGGCCCACTTGGAGCAGCCTCTCTCCGAGCCAGGTTGCGAGTTCCCTCAGCCCTCCCAAGTGACGGGCATTTAAGCATCTCACACCTGCCAAGGGAGGGCCACAGAAAGGGCACGGGGAAATGAGGTTTCTTCAAGCCTTCTGCTTTTGGTCTCACTGCGTCCTGCAGACCTGTAGCAGCCGTCTTTGCCTGGACAGCTGGAGGGTTTGCTAGCAAGGCCAACACATTTCCCTCAGGGTGTCCTGTCAGCCTCACACGTCTCTGATCCTTGGATGGAATGAATTGGGGGAAATGGAGCATCCTTGAACCTTCCCTGGAGATTCTTAAGGCTGTAGGCAGTCCAGAAGTAGGTTAACTTTGACTCAGCATTTTCTAATGTAATTTCACCACATAATTTTTTTTACGGTATAATACAGGATTTTTACTCTGATCAGATACAAAACGTTTTATTATTTTTTTTCATAACACAAGTGGCAAGTTTACAAAGGGCATTTGGGTTTTAAAGAGTCCTTGATGACAGAAGAAATCACCTGGACTGTAAAGTGCCCTGGCCAAGGGGATGGCACTGTAGCATAGTGGGTAGAGACACTGCCTACTACCCAGGCATACCATATGGGTGCCGGTTCAAGTACTGGCTACTCCATTTCCAATTCAACTCTCTGCTAATGTGCCTAGGAAAGCAGAGGAGGACGGTCCAAGTGCTTGGGCCCCCGCATGCATGTGGGAGACCTGGAAGAAGTTCCTGGCTCCTAGCTCCTGTCTGGCCCAGACCTGGTTGTTTGCAGCTATTTGGAGAGTGAACCAGAAGATTGAAGATTTCTCTCTCCCTGTCTCTCCCTCTCTCTCTGTAATTCTGCCTTTCAAATAAATGAATGAATCTTTAAGAAAAAAAAAAAGAAAATACATGCCTTGAGGAAAGATTATACTGAGGGTTTTATTACTTGCTTATGTTTCTATGCTATTAATCCCATTTGGAATTAATTACCTAATGGATTGATAATACTTTACCATATCCACTTGCTTGTTTTTATCAAATCTACTAAATAGATAAGATGTAAAGCTTGATAATTTTCTCTGGTTAATAATAAAGCCATCTTACATGGTTATGAGAAATCTTGCTTGAATCAGCTCTTTAAAACCTTCTGCCCAGGTATGAATTTGTATAGTATTAGCAATCACACATTTAGTTCAGGAAAGCGATCTGTGAGCTTAGCCATAGGCAACATAAATCAAATGCATGAGGCCAGCAGCCATGCTTAGAAATATCAATACTAGGAGTGCGTGGAGAGCCTACTTCAAGAGGAGTGCAGCCATCCCCGCTGGGACTTCATAACCCATCAAAGTGCGTGTGACTGAAGCGCCATAAAATATGTCTCCATGACAACCATTAATTTGGGGGGTTTTGTTTTATAATTTATTTATTGCTTTAATAATGTAATTGCCCTTGTCTTAGCATATCTGGATATTTTTTTCCCTGTTATGCTAAAAGCCAATATGTTGAGGGCATAGTTGGGGCTCACCACTGAAGAGAGTTTTTTTTTTTATTATTCCTATTCATATTAATCCAAAAACTCAACATTCAACAAGTGTAGGAAAATGAGCCTCAACAGTCAGGACTGGCACACATGGTGGTGCAGGTTGTAGACTGTATGACTTGCACAATTGTACACAGCAACTCTGCTGCAGTCTTCAATGGAACCTTGAACTTGAATCTTGCACACCGCAGAAATAAATTAAGGAAAAGAGGTACGTAAAGGAATCTGATGACATTCTGGGATTTCATCATTTACATATAAGAAAAACTGATTATTTATAATTTTTTAAATATTTATTTCATTTATTTGAAATGGCTACAATGGCCAGAGCTGGGCTGATCTAAAGCCAGAAGCCAGGAGCTTCTTCCAGGTTTCCCACATGGATGCAGGGGCCCAAGGACTTAGGCGATCTTCCACTGCTTTCCCAGGCCATAGCACAGTGCTGGATCAGAAGTGGAGCTGCGGGGACTCAAATTGGCACCTGTATGGGATGCCAGGACTGCAGGCCAGGGCTTTAATCCATTGCACCACAGCCCCAGCCCCCAAATTGATCGTTATTACATAGGTTGAAGTTCCACATTTTACTATGGAATACATTATTTCGTGGTTGAGAAAAGAATTCAGTGAAATAAAATTGAATAAAAAGAAGCAAAAGTCATTGTAATTCTTTTCCATTAAAAAAAAATCCAGAAAAGTCTCTGACACAGTGGTCAAGATGCCTCATGGGACACCATAGTGCCTGGGTTTGAGTTCCAGCTCTGTTCCTGGTTCTATTTCTTGCTAATATCCACCCTGGAAGGCAGCAGGTGATCGTCCAAGTACGTGGGTCCCTGCCACTCATGTGGGAGACCCAGGAGGAGTTCAGGCCTGGCTTGGGCCCACTCTGGCTTTTGGGGGTGTTTGGGAAGTGAACCAGTGGATGAGATCTCTTTTCTCTGTTTCTCTATCTCTGTGTGAGTGTATGTGTCTGCCTTTCAAGTAAATACATTTCTTAAAATAGGAAAAATCCATTTTGTCATATAAGGAAAAAAGAGGGAGGACTGAAGCGAGCTCTTGGTAACCACTCGTGAGTCACCACTTTGCTCAGTCTCTGCTTTCTGAACACAGTCCTTTCTTCACTCACTTCAAATGCAGAATGTCTGTGGCTGGCAAGTTGGAGTCAGCAGCAAAATTTCCCTGAGATGCATTTTCATGTATTTGCTGTCAGTAGAGACTGAACTAGTGAAATTCTTCCAGCTCTCAACACGAAAGGGATGAAACATTCTGCACAGCTGCAAACACCCTTTCTCCGACAAAATAATGCCAGACACTAAGAGGAAAACCATTCCAGCACAGAGCATAATCCACGAGGAAAATCAACATTGAACTATATCTCGTCTTCTGGTGGGAAATAGTGAAATCCATACCTGCCTTTTGTTCCTCCAGGATGCAAATTGCTCCTGAATAATCAACACTGCTCATTTTCTCAGAAATTGTCTCCTTAGATCTCTTTTTGCTTGAGCATATGGATAAACACCTGAAAATGATTACTACTTGTAAGATTTTCTGTTGAGCTCTTAAAGGTTTAAGAGAGACACGATGAGACTAATGCATTTATTTAAGCATTAGGTGGATAATTTTCTCCTGCTAATTAGAACATATCAGGGGCTGGTGTTGTGGCACAGTGGGTTAAGTTGCTGCCTGCAATGCTGGCATCCCATATGGGTGCTGGCTCCTGTCCCAGCTGCTCTACTTCTGATCTAGCTCCCTACTAATGTGCCTGGGAAAGCAACAGAAGATGTGCTTGGGCCCCTGCACCCATATGGAAGATCCAGATGGAGTACCAGCCATTGCAGCCATTTGGTGAGTGAACCAGTGGATGCAAGAGCTCTTTCTCTCTCTCTCCTTCTCTGCTTTCCAAATAAATAAAATAAATATTTTTTAAAAACACATCAAATCCATGGGAATTTTCTTTTTGTACTCTCTAAAACTTGACTACCTGGCTTGTCACATATCTATATAATTGCGCGCACGTGTGTGTGTGTGTGTGTGTGCGTGTGTGTATCCCCTCCTCCGGTCAGCTGTATGAATAGAGGTTGTAGAGAAGCCAGAGCAGGAGAATGGATTTCCTCTCCATAGGGTGAGCCGGGGCATCCCTTTAATTGGCTCTAAAAGACTAAACAGCTTTGCAGTTAAAATACAGGGAGAAAAAAAAAAAAAAAAGAGCTGACGTTTGAAGGAAGCGACCTGGAGGCCAGGATCAGCCTGGTTATACCACAGACTCCACAGTGTGTTTCAAAAGAGTTCGGGACTGGAGTTGCAGGGATTTTGCCCACTCCAACTTAAGCATTAGTGAGCTGATTACATCTGCATGAATATGCCTCCCAAAGCTTACTTGGTGAGGTTATTTCATGTTTTGCTTTGTTAAAACTTAGCTTGCATAATCTCTTTTCTTTCTTTCTTTTTCTTTTCTTTTCTTTTCTTTTTTTTTTTAGAGATTTATTTATTTATTTGAAAGGCAAAGTTACAGAGAGGCAGAGGCAGAGGCATTGGTTCACTCCCCAGAGGCACTGGTTCACTGTTAACAGCCGGAGCTGTGCTGATCCGAAGCCAGGAGCTAGGAGCTTCTTCTGGGTGGCCCATGCAGGTGTAGGGGCCCAAGGACTTGGGCCATCTTCTACTGCTTTCCCAGGCCATAGCAGAGAGCTGGATTGGAAGTGGAGCAGCTGGGACCTGAACTGGCGCCCATATGGAATGCCGGCACTACAGACGGCGATATGACATAGCAGAACAGCTATGTCACAGGGCCAGCCCCGTAATCTCTTTTCAAAGTCATAGATATAAGGGTATGAGTTGTATCTCAAGCAAATCAGGATTTAGGTCTTCAATAAATTAAAAACTAAATGTTTTCTTTCTGGAAGCAGGAGTCGCTAACTACAGGGAAAGTTTGAAGAAAAAAACAGAATCTGAGTAGTAAACTTTGAAATATGAATTTTATAAAGTGAGTACATTATTGTAATGTGTTATAAGGAATTTCATTCATGGTTTAATTGTGGTAAAAAATAAGAAAATGTGTAATTAAATATCTAGGTTTTTAGCACAGTGCTCATAATTCAAATCTTAGCATACTTAATTGGTAATCTGACTATGAGATTTCTTATTTTAAACTAATAGAGAGGAAAATGCATTTAACAAAAAGGACACTGAATATGAGGGTCCCTGGAAAGGGACATGGAAAAAAACAACAAGTTCATTTTCTTGCAAATATTTTGGAAACACGATAAAGGCAAAACGTAAAACATTTAGTAGGTACTGAACGTCAGTGGGGCACCTGCATTAGAATCCCTCAGAGGGCTCGCTAAAATATAGAGCCTTGGACTCTGCTCCAAATTAAAATTAAAATTAAAAACTGGGTACAGGAGAGCTCTGAGATCCTGTTTTGACTCGTAAGAAAACTAAAGATGAGGACCACTGTGCCAGTTTCTTGTGGGTAGACACAAGGTGTCCATTTTCAAATCTTCGGAACCAAACATGGTCCCTGGTCCAGAGCAGATGTTCAATAAATATTGACTTAAGCAACTTATATAGAAGAGACGATCTTGCTCGTGTTGATTATAGCTTAAGTCCAAGCATTTACCTCAGGAAAGTATTCATCTTCAAAGGGTACTTCACAAGTTCCTGGGAAAATGGAATTAAAAGATAAGTTTATTTTGGTGCAAAGCATCTTGAAGTCTCTGCATAGGGTTTTCATTATATACATTTTCCACAAACTTGTTGAAGTATCCTGGTAGGTTCTACAGCTACCAGGGGAAATAAGTACAGAGGAAAAAAAACAAAAGGAGGAAAGCAGAGGGCGTGGGCTGGCCAGCTTGAAATACATTCTAAACGCATTCGATGTGATCATGTAATGGGTGATATAAACACGTCACCTCAATTAATGTGCTATAAATGTGTCTGCTCAATTAATTAGCGTTTGAAGCTTTGCTGCTCAGAGGCACCATTTAAGAAATAGCAATCAATCAACACAGTCCCAATATCTCACTTGGTAAAACCTTTGCATCTTATGCATAAGTACAATAATTTTCAATATAAAAATTAGCACCTTTAAAACTGCAATGGAAAAATCCTAGACTGAATGTGCCAAAGTAGTGGTTTTGAAATAGATGGCTAAAAAGGCCATCATAACTATTCAATTAGCAGGTTGTGAGAGCAGCTGGGCTGGATAGAGTTGGTGGTGGGGTTGGCACTGATGAGAACGGAAGTTAGACCAGCATCCAAAGACGTGCTAGAAAATAGGTCTGACTGACTGAAGGACGAAAATGAGGAATGCTTATAAATGGCCTTTAATCCCTGTGTGTTGAAAAACAATCTGACTCAAATTATCTCCCATCTAGAACAGTAAATGTTTGCTTGTTTAAGTTTTTTATTGATGATAACTTAAGGCCTTTCCTATTTATTCATCTGCTGATCAGTTTTCAAGTAAATTTATAACACATTTCTCCAGGGTTTTCTTCAACAAATTAAAATAAACAAAGCATAGCTCTGATATCATCAGAATCAATTGTTTTGGTGATAGGTAACATGAATTATTGAAAAATAAGAAGTCCTATCTATTTAAGTGAGCTTTTAATGAAAGGATCACATACCCCAAATTCATTTTTTCAAAAAAATGAAAGGAGTCTTTCCCAAAAGGTCATCTGTAGCTAAGCTGTGTGCCTCTTGGAAGTAATTTCTCTTAGAAGTACTGTTATATGAAGTACTTCAGAAAATTCATGGAAAATGGAAAAGCTAGGTTTATTTTAGTGCAAAAAAATTTTGGAAACCATGCATACTTTTTTCACAATATGCATTTATTTATTTGAGAGACAGAATAAGACAGAAAGAGAGCGAGAACTCCCATCTGCTGCCATCAGAAACTAATTTCTAGAAAAAGCTCTGCAAGGTAGAAATTGTAGAATATGGGGTTTGGGCCGGCGCCGTGGCTCAACAGGCCAATCCTCCGCCTTGCGGCGCCTGCACACCGGGTTCTAGTCCCGGTCGGGGCGCCGGATTCTGTCCTGGTTGCCCCTCTTCCAGGCCAGCCCTCTGCTGTGGCCCGGGAGTGCAGTGGAGGATGGCCCAGGTGCTTGGGCCCTGCACCCCATGGGAGACCAGGAAAAAGCACCTAGCACCTGGCTCCTGCCATAGGATGAGCGCGGTGCGCCGGCCGCAGGGCGCCGTCCGCGGCAGCCATTGGAGGGTGAACCAACGGCAAAGGAAGACCTTTCTCTCTGTCTCTCTCTCTCACTGTCCACTCTGCCTGTCAAAAAAAAAAAAAAAAAAGAATATGGGGTTTGGCGTTGTCATGTCTACATCTTATAGAATGTCAATGAGCAAATAACCTGAGGTTTTGTTGATGTTTCAAACAAAGCAAGTGAAAGGTAAAAAGGGAATCTGTCGCACAATGGCTGTTAGTAAAATGGTGCCGTCTCCCTAAGCCCAGCCTGGCTTACTAGAAGTCAGGTGATGGAATGGCCCAATCACCAGCGTCAGCTCCACCCCCACCCTAACGGGATTTAACGCTCCCACTTCTTTACCTCTGCAAAGCTATAAAGACCTGTTCTCCCAGTACAGGCTGTTCTCTTCTGTGCACGGGGAGCGTGCCTGTCGGGTTTCCCCCACCCGACAATGAACCTTTTCCCTTACTCTGGTGTTTGGTGTGTTTTGTGGTGGCCTTTCCTTACCATGGCTACTTGGTAACCTCTGACAGTTGGCTCTGCTAACACTCCTGGCCAATGATTCATGAACCCCTAGTGTAAACAAGGGAGACTGGAAGAAGAGGCCAGGTAGCAAGGGGCGGGGTTGAGGTGGGGCTCATCCTAATTAATTGGAACTAATACTATTAGAAAATAAAGACCTAAGCACATTGCTTTTTTTGAAAATATAGCAAAGATAGACATAGTGGGGGTTTTCACTTCCTGCTGCTTGTCAGCATTCCGCATTTATAATACAGTAAAGTTTGCTTTGGTTCATCCTTCAAATGCTCCTTTTGCTGCCCTTATCCTGTGTTGCTAGGTTTCAGTTGAGTGATACTATCATTTAAAAGTCTGGGCGACGACAATGATTTAGAATCTCCTTTGTCACACAACTCTCTGGAAGCCACGGTTCTTTTCTCTACACTTGTAAGGATGACTTGAGTAGCCCACATTTTATAATCTTGTACAATGCATTGAGCTCAAAATCATGTGGGAGATTCATATCAGGTTCTCCTTTTAAGTCCTAATTAGCATTAGAAATACATTAGCATCTATCAGTTTTTAATGTACTTTTTTATATATTTAAATAATTTAAAAATTGTTTTGGGGATGGGCATCTGGCCTAGCTGAGGGGATGCTGGTCCAGGTGCCTGCATCCTCTATGAGAGTGCCTAGCCCACCCTAGGTTCCTGATTCCAGCTTCCTGCTCATGCAGACATTGGGAAGCTATGGTGAGGCTTCAAGGACTTTGGTTCCTGCCACTCACATGATAGACCTAGACTGAGTTCTAGCTTTAAGGCTCTTAGATTCAGCCAGGCCAGCCCTGGTTCTTCTAGGCATTTAAGGAGTGAACCAGTGAGAGGTCTCTCTCTTTCTTTCTCTCTGTCTTTCTTTCTCTCTCTCTCTCTCTCTTTTTAAAAAATTGCTGTACTTGAATGGCAGAGTGACAGGGAGAGAAGGGAGAGATGGAGAGATCTTCCATCTGCTGGTTCACTCCCCAGATGCCCACAACACCCAGGACTGGGTAAGGTCAAAGCCAGCAGCTAAAAACTCCATCCAGGTCACCTACATGGTGGCAGGAACCCAAGTACTTGGGCCATTATGTGCTGCCTCCTAGGTGCATTAGCAGAGAGCTGGGTTGAAAGTGGAACAGCCAAGGGCTGGCGCTGTGGCAGAGCAGTTGAAACCTCTGCCTGCAGTGCCAGCATCCCATGTGGTTTCCAGTTCCAGTCCCAGCTGCTCCACTTCCAATCCAGCTCCCTGTTAATGGCCTGGGAAAGCAGTGGAATATGGCTCAAGTCCTTGGGCCCCTGTACCTGCATGGGAGACCCAGAAGACGCTCCTGGATCCTGGCTTCAGATCAGTGCAGCTCCAGCTGTTCACTCTGGGGAGTGAACCAGTGCCTCTGTCTCTGCCTCTTTGTACCTCTGCCTTCAAATAAATAAATAAATCTTGGAGGGAGAGGGAAGGGGAGGGGAGGGGAGAGGAGGAAGGAAGGAAGGAAGGAAGGAAGGAAGGAAGGAAGGAAGGAAGGAAGGAAGGAAGGAAGAAAAAGAAAGAAAGAAAGGGAGGGAGGGAGAGAAATAGCCAGGGCTGGAACCCACACTCCTTATATGATGTTACAAGAAGTGTCACAAGCTGCTGCACCACAATATCAGCATTTTTAAAAAAGATTTATTTAAATCTTAAAAAGGGGAAAGGGAGAGACAAAGAGAAAGGTATTCCATCTGCTGGTTCACTCCCAAAATGGTCTCAAGAGCTGGAGCTGGGCCAATCCGAAGGAAGGCAGGAGCTGGGAGCTTCTTTGGGGTCTCTCATGTAGGTGCAGGGGCCCAGGCATTTGGGCCATTTCTTGCTGCTTTCCCAGGCTATTAGCAGGGCGATGGATCAGAAGTGGAGCAGCCAGGACTTGAACCAGTGCCCATATGAGATGTTGGTACTGCAGGCGGAGGCTTAATCTGCTACACAATACTAGTCCCCAAATCCCATTCTTATACTATCTGTCTTCCTCACTCTAAGTTCATCACAAAACTTGCACATATATAGTGTAAGTTTGTGATCACTTTAAAGCTGACATTACCCATGCTTGTTAATTAATTATGATTTAAAGGCTATCTCATTGTTTACACATTGACACTTAATCTTTTATCATCAATCATTACTGAGCATTCTTTGAAATGTGTGGCTGGTGAGCCACTCGTTGGTGAGACACCCTAGCGACACCAGCCCTGCAGGCCCTGCTTCAGAGCATGTGGGGATAGGTAGGCCATGTATGCAACTGCTCAGTGAGGAAATGCCCTTTATAACACATCTGACAGGGGGTCACATTGTCCAGACTTGATCGGCCAGAAACTCACTGCTGCTCAGCTGTTAGCCTGGTGGGTCTGTGGACTGCACCGAAAGCCACCCTGCAGAGCCCTTCCCCCTGGGTTCTAGTTTATGCTCTAGTACAGGGGTGGAGAACTCTTTCTCTGCCAGGGGCCATTTGGATATGTATATCATCTGTGGGCCAGACAAAATCATCAACTTAAAAATTAGCCTGCCATGGATGTGTTGAATTTCAAGTCCCACCTGCCGTTGTCTTGGCAGGGCCAAGACTAAATGGTTTTGTGGGCCCCACATGGCCCTTGGGCTGGAAACTCCCCACTGTTGCTCTAGGACAACTCTGAAGACAGCTTTGATTCTTGCACGTGAAGCATTCTGTTGAGGGAACTTTTCCTTCCACCAGAGGTCAGGCCTTGTTATACACGTTGCCCAAGCCTTTACCCTGGCTTGATCTAACCCCAGGGGAAGGCAGAGAGACCCTCAGTTCCCTTGGTCTGAACACCACTGTTAAGGTAGCCCAAAATCACTCTATTAACTATCTCTTGGTCTAGTACCTATCTACCTATCCAGCTACCTACCTAAGCAAGTTGCCTCATGGAGGCTCCTATAGAAACTGGACTATTACTGTTATTGAGCTTCTGCTGTGGCCAAGGCCTATGGTTGATAGACAAAATACAGAATACCTACTTAAATCTGAGTTTCAGATAAACAGTAAATACTTTTGTAGTGTAAGTATTTCCCAAATACTACATGAACAGACTTGTATCAAAAAAATGTTGTTTATCTCAAATGTAGCTGTCTTGTATTTTTGTGTGCCAAATACAGTACTCCTCTAAAGATATTATCTCATCCTTATAATAGTGTGACAAAACAGGTATAATTATACCCTCAATGTATAGATGAATAATCTCACCCTAGCAGAGTCCCCTGGTGCATGAGTGTGGGAGTGGGGATTCAAACTTTGGCTGTCTAAAACCACGATGTGGAATGCTGGCCATGGGATACAAAAAATGGTTACACCGAAGATATGCAGATGCCAGGGACTCTCAGAGATCATCCAAATTAGAGCCTGCTGGAGGAGCCCAGGCATTTGCTTGTTTGGAAAGAGCTCTTCCATGAGGCCAGGGTCCAGGTACTCTCTCCTGCTGCTCCCAAGTGTTTGCACATGAAGGGCTGGTAAGCCAGTGTTGCATTTGGGAAATGCAGTTTTTTTTTTTAACATAAAAACAGGATTACACATTTTATCTGCTAAATTGCTAGACAGGCTCTATTTTGGTAACGTTTTTCAAATCCTAATTCTGGCACATAAAATTTTTGTTCTGATATTGGGCAAAATATGGATTTCCAAAGCCAATTTGCAATATTTTCATTTCTGTAGAATAATTATTGGCTATTGATTTCTTCTAGGGCCACATAGATTTTGGGGAACTTGATATTAGCAAGCCATGGGATCTTCCTCTGGGAGAAAAGACACCTGACACGTGATCATCTGCAATTTTGCACACCGTCTTAGGGGCTTAGCAACCAATTAGAGGTTTAAAATTCCATGGATTATAGATTCAGAAACGATTGCTAGATAACTTTTAACTTTTTTTTCCAAATGTATTGAAAACATTAATGTATTGTTAAATATTGTTAATTCTTATATATTAGTTCTTTAAACTTTGAAAAAGACAGTTTTTTCTTTGAAAAGGGAATTTTTGGAAAAATAGCTATTCCCATGGCCTACTGGTGAAAGCATCAACGTAAAAAAAATTTAACTGTGGTAGAATACAAGTAACATACATTTATCATAGTTCTTTTCAAGTATACAGTTCAGTAGTGTTACATACATTCACATTTTGTGACTTTATCTTGCAAAACTAAAACTCTATCCCCATTAAACAACTCTCCATTGCATCTATCCCCAGCAACCACAGCCACCATTCTACTTTTTATGTGAATGAACTTCACTCCTCCAGGCACCTCATTTAAGTGCAGTCACACAGTGTTCATCTTTGTGACTGGCTTACAGCACTCACCACGTCCTCTGTTTCACCGCATCGTAGCATGCATCAGGATAATCTTCATCTTTAAGGCTCAAAAATATTCTATGTATATGCTATATATTTTTTTACCCATTCATTTGTCAATGGAAACTTCGGTTGCTTCCACAATTTGCCTATTGTGACTAGTGCTGCTACAAGTGTGAGTGTAGAGAACGTGCATATATACAAAACCTTCAGGGTCTATAAAGTTAATGCAGGTTGGTGAATGACAGGACACACACAGATTGTAAGAGAGAAGATAATAGAGCTATGGTTAAATGAGGGATTAAACCCTTCAATAGGTATTGTATATAGAAAACAAATTTAAAATGTATGTATTAGGCCAGAATTTAGAGGGATTTGGAGTTATATTGGAATATTTCTCTGTTCCATGTGGAGAATGCAACATGAACTCAAGCTCTTAAAAGAAAAAATGGTCTAGCAGTGCCAGCATCCTGGCTGCACTGATACTAACTTGGATGCCTGGTGTGGGTCCAGAAAGAGAAAAATAAAGATAGGCTTGACATATCTCAGTGTTTTCTGAAAGCGAGAATGACTGGGGACAAGCATTTGACCTAGTGGTTAGGATGCTACCTGGGATATACGCATCCCATATTGTAGTGCCTGAATTCAGGACTCAACTCTGCTCCCAATTCCAGCTTCCTATCAGATCACACCTGGAAGGCGGCAGATAATGGCTCACATGCTTACATCACTGCCACCCACGTGGGAGACATGTATTGGGTTCCTAGCCCCTGCCTGGGCTTGGGCCAGCCCTGGCTATTGCTGGTATTTGGAGAGTAAACTAGCAAATGAGAGCTCTGTCCATCTGTCCCTCTTTTTCTGTTTTTCAACCTATAAGATTAAAAATTAAAATTAATACAATTATGGTAAGATTGCTTGGAAGGAAGGAAGGGGGGAGGGAGGAAGGGAGGGATGGAGAGAGGGAGGGAAGGAAGGAGGGAGGAAGGGAAGGAGGGAGGGAGGGAAGAGGGAGAGAGGGAGGAGGCAGGCAGAGGAGTGGCTCGCAGTTCTTTGTTGAGATGCCCACCTGGCCTGTCAGGTGAATTCTCCTCATTAAGCTTCACTAGCTTGCTTATTACTACTCCCTGTCTTGCATCTGAAATTCTTGTCTTGTATGAAGACAGGGACCTCTGACTCAGCTATCCCTGGTAACACTAGGAAAAAACTGACAACTTGTATAAAATTGGGTTTATATTTTGAAAATTGCATGAATAATATAAATAAAAAGCAGCATGTGTTACATATACATGTCCATATTTGGTGATTTTTCTCTTTTGTTTTTGATGTGGGTATTTTCTGTTATTTGTTTTTGTTTGTGATAATTTCGAACTATTGGTTCCAATAATTGGATAGTATTTAACAAAAAAAAAAAAAAGAAAAAGAAAGGTGAAGGAGTAAAGGAGCAAGCAGACATGGTGAACCTGTATCATTTGAGTATCCAAAAAAAGAAAAAGAATATATATATATATATATATATATATGTATATACTTATGGCTAATTGAAATAAGTTACATCTGTGAAAATCCACGAGTCAATGATATTCATTAAAAACATATATATATCATGGGGCCGGTGCTATAGTACATCTGGTTAAGCCATGAACTGCAGCGTCGGCATCCCATGTGGTCTCTGGTTTGAGTCCCTGCTGCTCCAGTTGAGATCCAGCTCCCTGCTAATGTGCCTGGGAAAGCAGCAGATGGCCCAAGTGCTTGGAACCCTGCACCCATGTGGGAGACTTGGAAGAAGCTCCAGACTCCTAGCTGCTGCTTGACCCAGACCTGCAGCCATTTGGGGAGTGAATCTTGCTCTGTAAATCTGCTTTCAAATAAATAAATAAATAAATATTTAAAAAACACATCTATTGTATAAAAAAGAAAGGTATGATGTTAAATAAGGGTGAATGCAACAGAATAGCTTAATTTGATGTAGCAGTTGAAGTTTCTGCTTCAGGTGCCCACATTCCACTTTACAGTGCCTGGTTTCAGTCCTGGCTCCTCTGCTTCCAATCCAACTTCTGGCTAATGTGTATCCTGGGAGGCAGCAATGGATACACTTGTGTCCCTGCCAACATCATGGGAGACTGCCTTGAGTTCCACCTGGGGAGTGAACTAGCAGATGGAAGACCTCTCTGCTTCTGCTTCTGCCTCTGCCTCTGCTCTACCTCCCTGTAGCTCTTTCAAATCATTAAATCTTTAAAAAAAAAAGTGCACAGAAAGTTTTTATTATGGAAAAAGTATGTATAATTTCAAAAATTCTTTGCATCAAAATAAAATTATCTTTTCTATCTTTCCATGAACACTAAACATTTTTAAATAATTGCTTTTCTTTATTTAGAAGGCAGACACACATTCACAGGGATAGAGAGAAAGACACACAGATATAGGGACAGACCAAGAGAGACAGGGCATCTGCTGGTTTACTCCCCAACTGCCAACAACAGCCAAGACCTGTGCCAGGTTGAAGCCAAGAGCCAGGAAGTCAATTCAGATCCGCCACAGGCCAACTACTTGAGATGTCACCTGCCGCCTCCCAGGGTGTGCATTAGTGGGAAGCTGCATTTAGAAGCAGAGCTGGGACTTAAACCACCATTCCCATTTGGGAAGCAGGCCTTCCAAGGGACATCTTGGCTACTGAGCCAAACATCTGTCCCAAACGAAAATTGTGAAGTCCTCTCATACTTTGCAATAGCTATGAATGAAGGCAGGCTGGAGAGTCAAGATGGTGGAACAGGGATGGCGCTTACTGCTCTAATCTAGGGGAAGATAGTTAAAAAAAAAAAAAAGTGGTGAGATCACAGTCTCAGGGAAGAGTTAGGGATAAAATGGCAGAGGAAACTCCATGCAAATTAGAGGGACACAGTGGACTACATGGAGGGTGTGGATGTGCACATCTCAGGACCCCAGCAGCCGAGAGGCAGTGGAGTGAGGTGAAAGCAGGCTGTGGCAGCCCAGCCACTGACGATAAAGCTGCAGGAAGAGCTTGATGGGAGTCCAGCTTAGAGCTCTGTGGAGAACAGTGTACCTGCCAACCTAGAGGGAAAAAAGGAAAACCTACCTGGCACTAGTGCTCTGTAACCAGCTGAAAGAGGGCGGGTACCATTTTGGACATAAGCAACAGCTGTGACAGCTAGTGTCCACATGCCCAGCAACCAGCTGAGAGGAGATGCTTGAGTCTGGCTGGGAGAACTGGCAGGAGCTGGGAGCTCGTGACTGTGGGAGCCTTGTACACAGTGGGGCTAGCGCCCAGGCATTTGTCTCCTTTAAGGAGAGGAGGTGAGTGTGAGATCACGCCAAGGGAGTTGAAAAAAAATTCCCCATAGATTTAAAAAAAAAAAAAGATTTACAGTGCTCAAGTTGGGTGCCACCTTAGGCACTCCCCTCACCCTGGAGCACTGAACAGAGCTCCCTGACCACACCCAGCACACACCTCTGGGTATTTACTGAATGACCAGACACTCCATTAAGCAACAAAGGCATAGTTCAAAGATAAAAGCCATGGGGGGGGGGGGGGGGACAAGTATCACCACAAATGCCTATTAATAAATGCAGCAACTCAAGAAACAAGAATAAGGAAGACAACATGATGTCCCCAAAAGAACACAACACTTCAGTATTAGAATGTGAACATGAAGAGATTGATGAAATGCCAGAAATGGAATTCAAAAAATTGAATGTAGGATTACTTAGAAGTAATCAGAAGCAAATTCATGAACTAAAGAAATCCACATATGACATGAATGAAAATTTTTCCCACAAAATTGAGATTTTAGAGATAAATCAAAAAGAAATATTACAAATGAAAAACTCTGCCGGCGCCGTGGCTCAATAGGCTAATCCTCCGCCTTGCAGCGGCGGCACACCGGGTTCTAGTCCCGGTCAGGATGCTGGATTCTGTCCCAGTTGCCCCTCTTCCAGCCCAGCTCTCTGCTATGGCCAGGGAGTGCAGTGGAGGATGGCCCAAGTGCTTGGGCCCTGCACCCCATGGGAAACCAGGATAAGCAGCTTGCTCCTGCCTTCGGATCAGCGTGGTGCGCTGGCCACAGCGGCCATTGGAGGGTGAACCAACAGCAAAGGAAGACCTTTCTCTCTGTCTCTCTCGCTGTCCACTCTGCCTGTCTGAAAAAAAAAAAAAAGAAATGATAAACTCAATAGAACAAATAAACATATGATAGAAAGCCTTAACAGCAGCCTCAGTGAAGCAGAAGAAAGAATATCCAAATTAGAAGACAAATCTTTGGTAATTTTAGTCAGATAAAAAAAAAAGAAATTAGAAAACTAAACAACAGTGTCAGAGATTTATGGGAAACTATCAAACTACCTAACATACAGGTTTTAGGAGTTCCTGAAGGCATGGAAAGAGAGAAAGTATTAGAAGCCCTTTTTTTGTGTGAAATAATTCCAGAAAACTTCCCTAATTTGGAGAAAGAAAGGAGCATACAAGTATAGGAATCACATAGAACTCCTAAAAGACATGACCAGAAAAGATCTTCACCACAACACATTGTTGTCAAACTCTCCACAGTAAAACACAAAGAAAAGATTCTAAAATGTACATGAGAGAAATGCCAGATAACTTTCAGAAGATCTCCAATTAGACTCACAGCTGACTTCTCATCAGAAACCCTACAGGCTAGGAGAGAATGGAGAGATATATTCCAAGTCTTAAGATAAAAAACTTTTAACCCAAGAATACTGTACCCTGCAAAGCTCTCATTTATGAATGAAAGTGAAATAAAGACCTTCCATAACAAATAGAAATTGAAAGAATTTGTCACCACTCATCTAGCCTTACAAAAGATGCTTAAGGATGTGCTACACACAGAAACATGGTCACCACTATGAAAGAAAGTGAAGGCAGAAAATCTTCCAGTAAAAATACAAAGGGAATCCAAAGTAAACAACAGGAATATTTATGGAAAAATGAAAGGGCCAAGTCATTACTTATCAATAGTCACCTGGAATGTAAATGGCCTCAACTCTCCAGTTAAAAGATACAGACTGGCTGATGGATTAAAAACCAAAATCCATCTATTTGCTACCTACAAGAAACATACCTCACCAACAAAGATACACGCAGACTGAAAGTAAAAGGATGGAAAAAGATATTCCATGCTAACAAAAAACAAAAAAAAGAGCTGTTATGGCCATTCTAATATCAGATAAAATAGACTTTAACATAAAAACTGTTAAGAGAGACAAAGAAGGGCACCACATAATGATTAAGGGATCGATTCAACAGGAAGATGTGACTATTATAAATGTATATGGACCTAATTACAGGGCACTGGGATATTTAAAAGAAATGTTAATAGATCTAAATATCTATATTTTAAGGATTTATTAATTTATTTGAAAGTCAGAGTTACAAGACAAAGGGAGAGACAAAGAGGGAGAGAGATCTTCCATTCATTGGTTCACTTCCCAGATGGCCGTAACAACCAGGGATGGGCCAGGCTGAAGCAGGAGCTTCTTCCAGGTCTCCCATATGGGTGCAGGGGCCCAAGCACTTGGACCATCTTCCACTTCTTTCCCAGGCCACTAACAGGGAGCTGAATGGGAAGTGGAGCAGCTGGGGCATGAAACCGACCACACACACACACACACACACACACAAAAACTGTACATGGATGTTTGGGGCAACTTCATCTATAATTGCCAAAATTTGGAAGGAAATGGGATGTCCTTCAGGAGGTGAGTGGATAAATAAACTGTGGAAACCCTACAATGTAGTATTATTCAGTGCTAAAAAGAAATGAGCCAACAAGACCTAAAAATACACGGAGGAAATTTAAATACATATCACTATATGAAAGAAGCCAAACTGCAAAGGCTAGATACTATATGACTCTAGCTCATACTATTCTGGAAAAGACAAGACTTTGTGAAGACAAGACAGTGAAAAGATTAGTTAGGGCATTAGGTGGGAAGGAGGGATGAGCAGGCAAACAGGAATTTTCGGTGAATGAAACTTCTAAATAGGGTTTTATAATTTATTTATTTATTTATTTATTTATTTATTTACTTTAATTTATTTGAAAGAGTGAGGGAGAGAGGAGAGGAGGGGAGGAGAGAGGAGGGAAGGAGAGGGGAGGGAAGAAGAGGAGAGGAGAGGAGAGGAGAGGAGAAGAGAGGAGAGGAGAGGAGAGGAGAGGGCTCCCATCCACTGGTTCACTCCCCAAATGCCTACAACAGCTAGGGTTGGGGCTGGGCCAGGCTGAAACCAGCAGCTTGGAACTCAGTCTGGGTCTTTCACCTGGGTGTTAAGGACCCAAGAACTTGAGTCATCACTTTCTGCCTCACAGGTATATATCATAAAGCTGGATCAGAAGTGGAGCCAGGGCCTGAACTGAGGTACCCTGATATGGGATGTAGGCATCCAAAGCAGTATCTTAACTGCTGTACCAAACGCCCACTCCTGGTATTATAATTTTACCTCAATCTATCACTATAAATTTGTCCAAACCTATGGAATGTACAATGCCAAAAGTGAACCCCAATGTAAGCCATGGACTTTGGGTGATCAAGATGCATCACTGTGGGTTCACCATTTGGAACAAAAGTAGCACCCTGGTGAAGGATGTTGGTGTAGGTGCATTGTGCATGTGTTGGGTCAGGTGAAATATGGGAAATCTCTGTAATATCTACTCAGTTTTGCTGTGAATATAAAACTGTTCTAAAAAAGAATACCTGTTACAAAGGAGGGGAAGGGCCTAGTCTGATGACCAACAATTTAGCTTTAAGTCACCTTCAAAGATACCAAGTACAGCTTAGGTGCTTTCTAGCAGTTAAGATGCCTATACCCTTTATGGGAATGCACAGGTTTGAGTCCCAGCTCTGGGATTGCATCCTACTTTCCTGCTAATGTGCACCCTGGTAGGCAGCAGTGATGGCTCAAGTTGGGTCCCTGCTACCCAACTATGGGGAAACTACATTGAGTTCCTGACTCCTGGCTTCAGATTCAGCCAGGAGCTGTTGTGGGCATTTGGAGAGTGAGCTACTGGATAGGTGTGCTCACTTGCTCTTGTTCTCTCTTTTTCTCAGATCAAGAGAAAAATAAAACAAACAACATGAGTATAAGTCAATTAAATTTTCAATCAGGCTCTGAAGCACTCTTTATGTTTGGCTCTGGGAAAGTACAGAGATTAACATTAGTACAACCTTGGGGCCGGCGCCATGGCTCACTTGGTTAATCCTCCCCCTGCAGCGCCAGCATCCCATATGGGTGCCGGGTTCTAGTCCCAGTTGCCCCTCTTCCAGTCCAGCTCTCTGCTGTGGCCTGGGAAGGCAGTGGAGGATGGCCCAAGTGCTTGGGCTCCTGCACCCACATTGGACACCAGAAAGAAGTACCTGGCTCCTGGCTTTGGATCAGCGCAGCGCCGACCGTAGCAGCAATTTGGGGAGTGAACCAACAGAAGGAAGACCTTTTTCTCTGTCTCTCTCTCACTGTCTATAACTCTACCTGTCAAAAAAGAAAGAAAGAAAGAAAGGAAGGAAGGAAGGAAGGAAGGAAGGAAGGAAGGAAGGAAGGAAGGAAGGAAAGAATATGAAACAAGTATAGGGAACTCAACTTACAGTGTTGCTATTTTTAAGTGTGTGTTATTTTTACTGATGTTTAAAGCATCCACATATTACATTTGTAATTAAATGTCCAATCAGTGAAGGGATTTTAATTAATTAAGTTTAGAATTAATGTTGAGATGCTCAAGGACTGATTTTCTTTTTTTTTTTTTTTTTTTTTTTTTTTGACAGGCAGAGTGGACAGTGAGAGAGAGAGACAGAGAGAAAGGTCTTCCTTTGCCGTTGGTTCACCCTCCAATGGCCGCCGCGGTCGGCGCGCTGCGGCCGGCGCACCGCGCTTGTCCGATGGCAGGAGCCAGGAGCCAGGTGCTTTTCCTGGTCTCCCCATGGGGTGCAGGGCCCAAGCACTTGGGCCATCCTCCACTGCACTCCCGGGCCACAGCAGAGAGCTGGCCTGGAAGAGGGGCAGCTGGGACAGAATCCGGCGCCCCGACCGGGACTAGAACCTGGTGTGCCGGCGCCGCAAGGCGGAGGATTAGCCTGTTGAGCCACGGTGCCGGCCAAGGACTGATTTTCTGAGGTTTGTTTATTAGCTATGTATACTCAGAGCATTTGTTACACTACCCTGTCTCTATGCTTAAAAGCCCCTGAGACTCCCAGAACAGTACAGATCAAAACTCTGAAAATGCATGCACGCCCAGAACAATACAACCAACTTTGAGAAATTTTTGTTAAGAAAATCTTTGAACTATAAGCTAAGGTGCAGCTACAAGGACACTGGTCTTTTCAAGACCAAGTGTAGCAAAAGCACAGACAGTTTGCATGTTCACAAATGAGCCTCTGGGGCAGCTATGTGGTGCAGTGGTCAAGATGCTGCTTGGGATGCCCGCATCCCATATCAGAGTGCCTGGGTTTGAGTCCATGATCCAGAATCCATTCCAGAATCCTGCTGTGTGCACCCTAGGAGGCAGTTCCTGGTGGTTCAAGTACCTGGGTCTTTGTCACCCATATGGGAAACTTGGATTAAGTTCCAGGCTCCTGGCTTCAGCCTGACCCAGCCCTAGGAGTTATAGAAAATTGAGGGAATGAACCAAAGGATGGAAGATCTCTGTCTTCCCCATCCCCCTCTGCCTTTCAAATAAATACATTTGTTAAATGAGACATTTTATATGGACACAAATTCAAAACTTTACAACCTGTTCTATTGGATAGGCTATCAAGAGTTAGTCTTCTCAGTTGCCCAAACATTTGAAAAACCAGTTCCAGGAATTCCCCACTGCCTGCTGCTCCCTACCCCCACCCCCATCCCTAGTCTTCCTAAAATATAAAAAGGCCTGGCCCTGGGGGTTGGGGCCTTCTGCCACATGTTCCATCAATGTGCACATGGGCAGTCGGTCACCCAGCTCTACGAATTTATTTTCTCTGAATAAATTTGGTCTGGCTGTAATATTTTTTTTGACAGGCAGAGTTAGACAGTGAGAGAGAGACAGAGAGAAAGGTCTTCCTTTTCTGATGGTTCACCCCCCAAATGGCTGCTATGGCCAGCGCACTGTGCCGATCCAAAGCCAGGAGCCAGTGCTTCCTCCTGGTCTCCCATGGGGTGCAGGGCCCATGCACTTGGGCCATCCTCCACTGCACTCCCAGGCCACAGCAGAGACCTAGACTGGAAGAGGGGCAACCAGGACAGAATCTGGGTGCCAGCGCCGCAGGTGGAGGATTAGTCTAGTGAGCCATGGCACCGGCCAAGTCTTGCTGTAAATTTGTAAAAATAAAAATAAAAAGTTAGTCTTGAGGCCGGCATTGTGGCTTAACAAGGAAAGTTGCCACCTGCCCTGCTAGGATCCCATATGGGTGCTGGTTTGAGTCCTGGCTGCCCTGCTTCCCTTCCAGCTTCCTGCCAATGTACCGGGGAAAGCAGTAGAAGATGGCCCAAGTCCTTGGGCCCTTACACCCCCATGGGAGACCCGGAAGAAGATCCTGGCTCCTGGCTTTGTATCTGTGTGGCTCCAGCCATTGTGGCCATCTGGGGAGTGAACCAGCAGATAGAAGACTTTCTCTCTCTGTTTCTCTCTCTCTCTCTCCCTCCCTCTCTCTCTCTGTAACTCTGCCTTTCAAATAAATCTTAAAAAAAAAAGAAAACAGAGGAAATAAGAATGCACACTTGTACTTACTTTTATTGCATAAGAAAACATTGGAAGGATACACAAGAAACTAATAAAAGGAGTGACTTACAAGGAACAGAGGATGGGATATAGGCAATGTTCTCAGGGTTTACAGGGTAGGTGTTGTGGTGCAGTAGTTGACATTGCTTGGGACATCATGGTTTGCGTGACTCCCTTGAGTCCTGACTACTCTGCTTCTGATCCAGGTTCCTGCTAATGCACAAAGACTTTGGTCCCTGCCACCTATGTGGGAAACCTGGATGGAGTTCCAGTTTCCTCACTTTGGTCTATCCCAATCCCAGCTGTTGAAGGCATTTGGGGAGTGAACCAGCAGATGGAAGATCTCTCTCTCTGTCTCTCTGCCTCTGTCTCTATGTCCCTCTGCCTCTCTCCCTTGCAAATCAATAAAAATTAAAAACTTTTTTTTTTAAAAAAGTCTCTCAATGTTTACCTTTGTATTTTTTATTTTCACCCATATGAACGTTTCTATTATTCAAAAATTTAAATTGAGAGTAGAACCGTTGGGGCTGGTGCTGTGGCATAGTAGGCTAAGCCTCTGCATGCCGTGCCAGCATCCAATATGGGTGCTGATTCTCTTCTCAGCTGCTCCACTTTCAATCCAGCTTCCTGCTGATGGCCTGGGAAAACAGTAGAAGGTGGCCCAATACACAAGATTTATTCCTATTGTCTCTTTTTTTCTTTTCTTTTTTTAACTTTTATTTAATAAATATAAATTTCCAAAGTACAACTTTTGGATTATTGCAGTTTTTCCCCCCATAACCTCCCTCCCACCTGCAACCATCCCATCTCCCACACCCTCTCCCATCCCATTCTTCATCAAGATTCATTTTCAACTATCTTTATATACAGAAGATCTACTTAGTACTTACTAAGTAAAGATTTCAATAGTTTGCACCCACACAGACACACAAAGTATACAGTACTGTTTTAGTAGTAGTTTTACTGTTCTATTGTCTCTTCATTTCTTATTTCATTTCATTTTTTTTAAAGATTTTTATCTGTTTATTTGAGAGGCAAAGTTACAGACAGGGTGGGGGCTTCACCCCCCAGATGGCCGCAATGGCCAAAGCTGCGCCTATCTGAAGCCAGGAGCCGGGAGCTTCTTCTAGATCTCCCACGTGGGTGCAGGGGCACAAGCATTTAGGCCATCTGCTGCTTTCCCAGGCCATTAGCAGAGAGCTGGATCAGAAGTGGAGCATCCAGGACAGAAACCGACACCCATATGGGATGCTGGCATCTACAGTGCTGGCCCCAAATGAAATAAATCTTAGGCTGGCGCCGTGGCTCAACAGGCTAATCCTCCGCCTTGCGGCGCCGGCACACCGGGTTCTAGTCCCGGTCGGGGCACCGGATTCTGTCCCAGCTGCCCCTCTTCCAGGCCAGCTCTCTGCTGTGGCCCGGGAGTGCAGTGGAGGATGGCCCAAGTGCTTGGGCCCTGCACCCCATGGGGAGACCAGGAAAAAGCACCTAGCACCTGGCTCCTGCCATTGGATGAGCGCGGTGCGCTGGCCGCAGCACGCCGACCGCGGCGGCCATTGGAGGGTGAGCCAACGGCAAAGGGAAGACCTTTTTCTCTGTCTCTCTCTCACTGTCCACTCTGCCTGTCAAAAAAAAAAAAAAAAAGAAAGAAAGAAATCTTAAAAAAAAAAAAAGAATATAACTATTAAACTGTTAAATAAATCTTTTGCCTGGTGACAAAATACATGATAGTGATTAAAAGTGACACACTGTATATGTTTAGATATGTAGAGACATGTTCAAAAGATATAAAAGGTAAGAAAAGTAGGTTATGAGGAAATATTGTAGAATCCTATCATTGGAGGAGTTCTATTTATTTCTTTAGTGTAATTTCCTAAAAGTAGAATAACTCAGTGACATGTCCTTTTGTAAGTCCAGAGAGGTCTTCCAAAAAATTCAAAGGAAGTGCCTACTATGAAAACTCGATGCATCATTTTCAAAATTCTTTGCACCATAATGTCTTTTAAGTCCATCTTTTTGTGAGCTTTCTGAAGCCCCGTGATATTTGTGGAGGTCCTGACCTCCAGCACCCCATAGTGAGATTGTCTTTGGAGGGCTGGGCTCTGAGGAGGAATGAAGTTGGCAGGAATGCATTCCGGGGGGACGTTCACTGTGAGTGGTGGCCACAAGAAGGGGACATTTGGATACAGAGCAGCACAAAGAGAAGTCTCGTGCAGACACGTGGAGATGACGGTCATCTACCAGGCAAGGAGAAGGGTCTCAGGAACAAACAACCCTGGCTTCACCTAGATCTTGGACATGTAGCCTCCAGAGTCCTGAGAAAATACAGCTCTGTGGTTTAAGCCCCTCTGCCTGTGGTGCTGTTATGGCAGCCCTGGCCACCTAACACGCTCCCAACTCAGTGTCAGAATTTCCCGCAGCTTGCGCCCATCGGTGATGGATGGGAATGCGTGCTTCATACCCTCCCCCAGGTAAGTCGAAACGCACTTCTTTGTCCTTATCTTCAAAGGTTGCATTGCTGTTGTGACTCAGTGTCATTCTGCTGCCCTGTGCAGTGAACGGACTATTCCTAGATGAAGGAAGCTGAGCTGGGAGGCGGTGACCAAGGTGTGTATGGAGTCCCTGGGAGGAGGAAGAGACTGTCATGCTGCCCACAGCCGCTTGGTCAGTGCTGCTTCCTTTATGTGTGACAGCCATGGACTGAGCAGACCCCTGCCTCACCTCCTCTCCAGCCTCTAGGCCCCACTCTCAGCGCTGTTTTTCCACTTCAACACCAGCTTGCGCCAAGACCACACCTAGGCAAGTATTAAGAATTTCAATCCCAGAACTAATCAGAAAAAAAATCTCCACCATTCATACAACCACAGGGCTGAGCACCACATTGTAAAAACAATTCTCCTATGCAAAATCAAAGCCAAACAAAACCAACACACACCAGTCTTAAAGTTCAGGGATACTCTGGATTATGAGGTTGTTTTTTTTTCTCCTTTTGTATTGCAACATCTTTATATCTGAACCATCTAGAGACAAACCTACCAGGATTTACAAGTGAGAACTTGCTGGCTAATTTAATTAGGGCAAAGTTAATTCATCGAGAATGCCACAAAGTGTTAAGAGGGAAGCCAGGAACTGCTAACAGGAAATGGGATTCTGTTACCAACAGGGAGAAAGGAAGCTGCATTTGAAACAGAATATATCCAGGAGGCTGGGAGGGCAACTGCACCCAACAGGTATGTATAGCCGGGGGTACCAGGGACAGCAGTCCTGAGCAGTCAGCCCTAAGGTTCTTCACACAGGCCTGCATTCGCTCATTCAATCTTTTTGAGCCATTCTTTGACACACGAGAACCTTACTTCTGGTGGATTCTGCCACTTCTTGCCCCCACGTGTCATTCTTACACACTAAAAGCACACTGAAGCCAGATACCCAACAATTCAG
This sequence comes from Sylvilagus floridanus, assembly GCA_949820135.1. Taxonomy (NCBI): domain Eukaryota; kingdom Metazoa; phylum Chordata; class Mammalia; order Lagomorpha; family Leporidae; genus Sylvilagus; species Sylvilagus floridanus. The sequence continues at coordinate 114,278,112 of OX463236.1, forward strand.
AGCACTAGAACCCTCCAGGGTCATCAGCGCTGAACACATAATTTAAACCATGGTGGAGCTTTTCATGCAATACAACTGTAAGCCAGTGTCGTTCTGTTACTTACTTCCACTGGTTCACTTTCTTGAGCGGTTTTTGGTGTAGGAAACCTTCTGTTTCTCACCCGGGGGTCATTCCCAGTAGTTTGTCACGGTAGGTTCACTTCCTCTTCCTTTTCTTGCATGCACTCACCTAAGATGCTAGAGTGTGCTTCCCTAGATTTTGATACACCAGAAACATAACCTATAAAGGTACTTCATAGGTGCGCCCACCAAAGTTAAATTTTTTTAATGCTAATGAAACGCCTTCAGTCCAGGAATCTACACCAATAATGTGTCTAGCTGGATTTGAGGGTATCTGAGTAAAATTGTTACCTTGCTGCTCACTGCTGGACGTAGCTGATTCACCAGAGATGAGAGCTGGTGTGAGGAAAGGGTTTATTCCAGGAAGCCCGCATCTTGGAGAAAGAGTGACCTCGGGAACCAAAATGTATTCGTTCCACCCAACAAGCCGGCAAAAAGGTTTTTAAAAGGAAGGGGTACCTGCAGGTGGAGGGTAGAAAAAAAGAATGAGTCTAGTCAATTGATAATAATGCAGATTTTCAGGCTTTGCTCTGAGACGGGCTGTCTGGGGAAATCCAGGGTCACCGCCTCCCAGCTCAGCTTCCTTCATCTAGGAATAGTCCGTTCACTGCACAGGGCAGCAGAATGACACTGAGTCACAACAGCAATGCAACCTTTGAAGATAAGGACAAAGAAGTGCGTTTCGACTTACCTGGGGGAGGGTATGAAGCACGCATTCCCATCCATCACCGATGGGCGCAAGCTGCGGGAAATTCTGACACTGAGTTGGGAGCGTGTTAGGTGGCCAGGGCTGCCATAACAGCACCACAGGCAGAGGGGCTTAAACCACAGAGCTGTATTTTCTCAGGACTCTGGAGGCTACATGTCCAAGATCTAGGTGAAGCCAGGGTTGTTTGTTCCTGAGACCCTTCTCCTTGCCTGGTAGATGACCGTCATCTCCACGTGTCTGCACGAGACTTCTCTTTGTGCTGCTCTGTATCCAAATGTCCCCTTCTTGTGGCCACCACTCACAGTGAACGTCCCCCCGGAATGCATTCCTGCCAACTTCATTCCTCCTCAGAGCCCAGCCCTCCAAAGACAATCTCACTATGAGGTGCTGGAGGTCAGGACCTCCACAAATATCACTTCCAATCCAGCTCCCTGCTAATGCACCTGTATGGGAGACCCGGAAGAAGCTCCAAGCTCCTGGCTTCGGCCTGTCCCAGCCTGAGCTGTTGCTGCCATCTGGGGAGTGAATCAGCAGATGGAGGATCTCCTTCTCTCTCTCTCTCTTTCTAACTCTGACTTTCAAATAACTAAAAGTAAATCTTTTTTTTTTTTTAAAAAAAAGGACTGTTTGAGATAAGGCATAATGATGCATTGTTCTTATTCTGACAGAGCCGACAGGTCATTTTAAACTGAAATCCCAGAGGAAGCAAAGAAAATTTAAGTTATATATAAATATATATATATATATATATGTGTGTGTGTGTGTGTGTGTGTGTGTGTGTAGCCTTTTCTAATAGTGAGGTATGTTCTGTTCTGTGAAAACATTTCATTCACTTGTTCTCCAGAGGCTGCTCAGCCATAAGAATGAAGAACTATTTCTCCAAGGGCTTTGTGGTCTATCCAAAGCCAACACAGGCCACCTAGCAGCTTATGCAGTGAGAAAAGCACAGAGCAGCTGCCCCCTCCCTCCAGGTCCAGCTTCTCTCAGAAGGAGGCTCTGAGAGCTGCATGCACCTAGGGGAACACTTTATTCTCTCAGCCTTACAAAACAGATGTATTATGTTTCATTTACTTGCGAGGCAGAGAGAGAAAGATGGAGAGAGAGAAACAGAGCAGTCCCATCTGCCGGTTCACTACACACCTGCTTAAAATGGCCAGAGCAGAGGTAGGCAAAACCAGGTGTTGGGAAAAAACTTAACCAGGTCTCGCATGCGGGTGGCAGGGATCCAACTACTTGAGCTATCACCACTGTCTCCTAGGGTCGACATTGGGAGGAAGCTGGAGTCAGGAGCTGGAGCAAGGAATGAAATTCAGGCACACTGATGTGGGATGCAGGCCTCTTAATCACTAGGTGAAGCTTTCTAATGGGAATTGATTAAAAGAAAAATCAACTATGAATATTCATTTTTAATAAAATTGGCTAACACATAGCAAGATTCTCTTTGTGGCAGGTATTGTTCTAAGGACTTTCCTGGTTCATTTAATCTTTATAACTATCCCTTAAGTACTATTATTAACCCATTTTATAGACAAGGAAACTGAAGCACAAATAATTAATTAACCTGCCCAGATCATACTAGTTAGTAAAAGGTAAATACAGAACTTAAGCCAGTCTGGCCTCCCAGTTGCACACTAACCATTATGTTACCTTAAAAAAACATAAAACACATTCCTAGATTAATTAAACCCAGAATCCAAATGTCACTGAACCACCTGACAATTAGACCATGTTGTGGATTGAATTGTGCCCCTGACTTCCCAAAAGAAATAAGTCCTCACCCCCGAAACTCAGAATGTGACCTTATTTAGAAACAGGGTCACACAGATGCAGTTAGTGAAGATGAGGGCATGGTGGAGTCCAGTAGGCCCCTAACCCATGTGACATGTGTCCTTATAAGATGGCCACGGAGAGCCAAAGACTCAGGGAGAACACCAGGGGTGACAGAAGCAGTATCTAGAGGATGCAGCTGCCAGGCAAGAACACCAAGGATGGCCCGCAACCCCCTGGTAGCCAGGGAGGGACCAGGAAGGGTTTCCCTAGGAGCTTCAGAGGGACCATGGCCTGACCTTGATTCCAGACTTCCAGCCCCCAGAACTGGGAAGCGCTGAATGTTTTTAGGGTATTTCTGCAGTTGCCCTAGGAAGTGCACTCCAAATAGGTGCATTTGTTCCCCCATTTTCTCTCGCTTTTCCCTCCCATTTTCCAGTAGCTGCAGAACAGCAGGCCCACCTTGTAGAGGAAAGAAACAAAAACCCAAGTTGGTCACTCATTCACAGCCTGATCCGATTGCTGCCATGTTATTGATGATTAGTAAATGTTTGATGATTGCACAAATTCTTCCAACATTTACAAAGGGACTCTCCTTCATCAGGATTATCTAAAAACTGGGACAACCAGACTTAAAAAGTTAGGAGGAGACAGTAAGGACCCTCCCCCACTCAGACCCATGGATGACTTGATCAGTATTTGCTACTGAAGTTTCTTCGAGCAGCCCTAACATAAATAAAAATGACTGCTTTAAGGACTGGTCCCCAGCCCTCCTGTTCCATTGATCTCACTGTCTATTTTTGAGTAGTGTTTCACCTTTTTTTCCTTTTCTTGGCCCCCTCTGGAGGAGGTGCTAATGAATGGAAGAAGGCATGAAAAGGGGACAGCAGGAGGGAGAAGCACAACCCCAAACCTGATGTTGAGGGCCTGGGTAATTGACAGAACACCACTGTCAGGCTGCAGGAAAAGCTCTCTGCACACCTTTGGATATTAATGTCTAACGAAGGCCTATAAAGATACTTCAGAGAGGTTTGTTAGAAATAAAAAAAATGAAACAATTATTCTTAACATGAATTCCATGAGTATATTGAGTGAACAAACAAGAAATGTATGCGAAATAGAGCTCCATTTTTATAAAACAATGAAAAAAAGTCCTACATAAATGTGTGTGTCCATTTATGTACATTTAAGATCCTTCGAGGAAAGAGAAAGAGGTGGAAGGAAGCCTTATTCATTTCCCATGGTTGCCACAACAAATTGCCACAAACTTTGTGCATTTAAAATAGAAAGTTCTAACTTCATAGAGATAGGAGGTAGAATGGTGATTACCAGGGGATGGAGACAGAAGGGAATAGGGAGTTGTTAGTGGGTTCACAATGCCAGTTTTGCAAGATGAAAAGTGTTCTACAGATTGGTTGTACAAGAGTGTGAATGGACTTCACACCACTGAATATACACTTGAAAAAGATGTTGACTTAGTCTGTTTGTGTGACTGTAACAAAATACCCAGGCTGGGTCACTTCTAAACCACAGAAATTTCTCATAGTTCAGGAGGCTGGGGAATCCAAGATGAAGGCATCAACTTCCATGATGGTGCCTTGCTGTTGCGTCCTCTGAAGGTGACCAATACCATGACCTCACTTAGCAGAATGGCAAAAGGGCAAGAAAGGTCACAAGCATTGTGGGAAGCCTTTTGGATAAGGGCCTTAATCTCATTCTCGAGGGTGGAGCCTTCATGACCTAACCCCCAGTACTATTGCATTGATTACGTTTCAACATGGCTTTCGAAGGTGAAACAAGCATTCAGACCATAGCAGATGGAAATTGTAAAGGCAAGTGAATTCAGGAAGATGCCCAGATCCCACTGTTAGCACACGGCAATTCTGGGGTTCAAATTCAGGAGAAGTTGGTTCTAAAGACCTCTCTTCATTATGATATATCATTATGACATCTCAAAGGTAAAATAAATACATAAAGCTAAGCAAAACAAAAATCCCAGGTAATTGTTCTCTTATAGTTCTGTACACCAGAAGTCTGAGATCAGTTTCACTGGGCTGAGGTATTGACAAGCCTGCTCACCCTCTGAGGTCTCCAGGAGGGTCCATTTCCTGCTTCTTTCAAATTCCAGTGGTAGCTGGCATTCCTTGGCTTGTGACTGCATCACTCCAATCTCTGCCTCCGTGAACACAATGCCTTCTCTTGTTTGTTTATTTTGTTTGTTTGAGAGGCAAAGAGAGTGAGACAGAGATAGACAGAAGACAAGGAGAGAAAGCTTCCCAGTTCACTCCATAGATGCCTGCAGTGGGATCATCCCGTGTTAATGCCAGGATCTGGGAACTTAACCCAGGTGGCAAAAACCCAATTACCTGAGCCATCACTGCTGTCTACCAGGATGTGCATTAGCAGGGAGCTGGAATTGGGAGCAGAGTCAGGACTTGAACAGACACTCCAGTATGGGATGTGGGTATCCCAATCGGCATGTCCATTGCTGTGCCAAATACCCACCCCCCACCTTCTCTTCTTTGTGAATCAAGTCTCCCTGTCCTTCTCTCCATCCATTTGGGCTGTTATAGCAAAATGCTGTAGACTAGGTAGCTTATTATAAAAAACTGAAATTTACTTCTCACAGTTCTGGAAGCTGGAAGTCCAAGACCAGGGGACCAGCATGGTCAGGTTCTGGTGAGGGCTTTCTTCCAGGCTCTGCACTACCAACTTCTATTTTGTTTTTAAATTTTTTAAATTTATTTGACAGGTAGAGTTATAGACACAGAGAGAGACAGAGAGAAAGGTCTTCCTTCTGTTGGTTCCCTCCCCAACTGGTCACTACAGCTGGAGCTACGTTGATCCGAAGCCAGGAGCCAGGTGCTTCTTTTGGGTCTCCCATGTGGGTGCAGAGGCCCAAGCACTTGGGCCATCCTCCACTGCCCTCCTGTGCCACAGCAGAGAGCTGGACTGGAAGAGGAGCAACTGGGACTAAAACCCGGTGCCCATATGGGATGCTGGCACCACAGGTGGAGGATTAACCAAGTGAGCCACGGCACTGGCCCCTATGCACTACCAACTTCTTACATTCTCACCTGACAGAAAGGGTCAAGAGAACTCTCAGGTACAGACAGGCAATACTCTTACTCATGAGAGCGCCAACCTCATGACATAATTGTTTCCAAAGCCTCCCCGCCACCCCGCCTTCCCAACACCATCAGTTTGGGGAGTAGGATTTCAACACAGGAATTCTGGGAGGACAAAATATTCTGTCCATTTTGCTGTTTCATAAGGATACTCTGATTGCATTTAGGGTACACCCAGATAATCCGGGATAATCTCCCCATTCCAGTATCCTTAATTTAATTATATTTGCAAAGACATGTGTGTGTGTGTGTGTGTGTGTGTGTGTGTAAGGTAACATTACAGATTCCAGGAATTATGATTTGTTGTTTTGGGGGTTCTGCAGCCTGCCACAGATATTACTACATCATCAACATGGAGAAGGTGGGTGTGGTCTCAGACTTTAAGTGAGGCCCTAAGGATTTACCACCTGATACTCATGCATATTCGTGGACAGTTCCGACACTGAGTGAGGGCTATATGAACAACCTCACATGGCAGAAGGGACAGTGTGTGATTTCCAGGCTAAGTGGTTTCCACATTGCTCTCTCCAGTGAGGAGACAAAAGTTAGCCATCACATAAGGACACTCAAGCAGCCCGTGGGGAGCTCATGTGAGCATGACACCTCGGAATGAGGTCCTCAAGCCTAAGACCAGGCCACGGATGACTGCAGACTCAGCACTGCCAACCAGCCAGGCCAGCTTTCACTGGCCCCAGAACCTATGGCGATCATGTTTGCTGTCTTAAGTCACCCTGTTGGAAGAGTGATTGGTAACAGAGAGAGTGATGTGGGAGAAGAAGGAGAAACAAAGCCCCTACAACAACATAACAAAGAAGCAAACAAAAAAAAATCCCTAAGTTGAATAAGAACAACTAAAACCTCTCACCAGACTGATGCATTTAAAATTTTCACAGAGAATAACTGGGGCTTATATGAGAATTAAAAACGTATTTGAGGGGCACACAGCACTCTACATTGCTGAAGCAGAGATCAAGACACAGTGACTTTGTCCTAGCCACCCTGCATCCTCTCATTCTGTAATTAATGTCTGTTGCTATTGCTCCCCCAATACCCATTCTTTTTTCCTCTAGTAACAGCAGCCTTGAAAGGACAGCATTAGGATCAAGAGAACAAAAAACAGCTGGATCTGGAGGCAAAAGTGGTCAAAAAAATAAAAATAAAGCCACCGGATGCTCTGCTTATGGCTTCCATAATTCATGGGGATCAAACATTTAAAGGAGTACCTAGTTATGTGTTAGGATGCTGTCTTGTTCCTCACCTGAACTTCACAAGTCCTTTGTAGAGAAGAAGATGATCATTATGTTTCAAGCTGTTAAAAATAAAATGCAAAATTTTAAGAACAGATCAATGTGGAAAGTCCTACAATATAACCCAATGTGTTTTTCTATTCCTCCCTTCCTCTTCGTGGCTGGGACGTTGGATTGTTCAGCTGGGGCTGCCATAAGAAGATAATATAGACAGGGGGACTTAACATTCTCTTTCTCAGTGCTGGAGGCAAGAATTCCAAGATCGAGGCGTCAGAAAGGGTGGTTTCTATTGTCCTCTCTTCCTGGTTTGCAGAGGGTCACCGTTTCATTGTGTCCTAATGTGGCCTTGCCTCTGCACAGCAGAGAGTGGGAGATTTCTGGTCTTGTTCTCTTCTTGTAAGGACACTAGTCCTGTCATATTAAGGCCCCACTCTCATGACACTATTTAATCCTTATTACCTTCTTAAAGGTTCAAACCCCAAATACAGTCACACTGGGGATTAGACCTTCAACGTGGGAACTTCCAGGGGACACAGTTAAACCCATAGTAGACACCCACCACCCTCCAGATACCATGAGCTGCCCAGCACTTCCCAGACCTGTGATAGTCAGGGTCACATGACATACTTGGCCAACTGGCTTTTCTTTATTTTTTTTTAAAGGTTTATTTATTTATTTAGAAGGTAGAATTACAGAGGGAGGGAGAGAGGGAGAGGGAGAGGGAAAGGAAGAGATATCTTCCATCTGCTTCTTCATTCCTCAGATGGCCACAAGAGTCAGAGGTTGGCCAGGTCAAAGTCAGGAGCCTGGAATTCCATCTGGGTCTCCCACACGGTTGGCAGAAGCCCAAGTACTTGGGTCACCTTTCACTGCATTGCTAGGTGCATTAGCACAGAGCTGAATCAGAATTGGAGCAGCTGGGACTCAAGCCAGTGCCCTTATAGGATGCTGGTGCTTCAGGCCTTGGCTGAACCCACTGTACCAGAATGCTGGTGGCCAATTATCTTTAAAAAAACAAAAAATCTATTTTATTTATGTGAAAGACAGAGTTAGAGAGAGAGAGAGGGAGAGAGAGAGAGAGACAGAGGCAGAGAAAGGTCTTCTATCCACTGATTTACTCCCTAAATGGCCTCAATGGCCAGAGCTGAGCAAGTCCAAAGCCAGAAGCCAAGAGCTTAATCTGGGTCTCCCATGTGGGTCTAGGGGGCCCAAAGACTTGGACCATCCTCCACTGCTTTCCCAGGTGCATTAACAAGGAGCTGGATTGGAAGTGGAGCAGCTGAGACTCAAACCAGCGACCATATGGGATGTCAGTGCTGCAGGCCAGGACTTTAACCTACTGCACCAAAGTGCCTCAATTGGCTTTTAGCAAAAGATGCACAAGTTGTTTGTGAGTGAAGCTTTTAATAGCTGCTGCATGACCCTTCAGTTCTCTCTTCTTTTCTCTTGGGGACCTGAAACCCTGTGTTCCAGATAATTCAGCTCTAAGATGAGCTAGCCTCCGCTAGTACAGACTGTGAAGAGCAATGTTGGAACACAACTCCCAGTCCATATGCACCGGGCCTGTATGACCAATTAGGAATAAGCCTTTCTGATGTTAGCATTTGGGATTTCAGGGTAAATTTGTAATTAAGCAAAACCTACCATTTCCTGACTAATTCTTTTTTGTTGTTCATTTCTATCTTATTTTAATTTTTTTTTTTTTGGGGGGGGGACTGTGCTATAGTTGTAATAGGTTAAGCCTTGGTCTGCAGCGCTGGCATTCCATATGTGCACTGGATTGTTTTCTGGCTGCTCTACTTCCTATCCATCTCTCTGCTAATGACCTGGGAAAGCAGTGGAGGATGTCCAAGTGCTTAGGTCCCTGTGCCCACATTGGAGACCCCAAAGAAGCTCCTGGGTCCTGGCTTCAGATTAGCCCAGCTCCAGCCATTGCGGCCACTGGGGAATGAACCAGCAGATGGAAGACCTTGCTCTCTCTCTTTCTGTAACTCTGCCTCTCTAATAAATAAATAAATCTTCAAAATTTTTATATACATTTTAATTAGTTTTTCACAGATTTAATGTGATTTTTAGATTCAATTCTAAGAACATGATGCTATGCCTTCTCTCCCTCCCCTCTCTCTCTCCCATCCTCCTTCCTTCTCCCTTTCTTTTTTTTAGTTTCTGAGATAACATATATATTTTTAAAGTTTTTTTTTTTTATTTTAAAGACAGAGTTACACAGAGAGAGGAGAGTCAGAGAGAGAGAGGGGGGGGTCTTCCATCCGATGGTTCACTCCCCAATTGGCCACAATGGCCGGCACTGTGCCGATCTGAAGCCAGGAGCCAGGAGCCTCCTCCAGGTCTCCCATGTGGGTGCAGGGGCCCAAAGACTTAGGCCATCCTCCACTGCTCTCCCAGGCCATAGCAAAGATGCCCATATGGGACGTCAGTACCTCAGGCAAGGGCCTCAACCCGTTGAGCCACAGTGCCGGCCCCCATATTTTTAATTTACATTACTACTTCACCAAATAAAAAGTTTAAGAAGTGAAAAGAAAAAATAACCTAGTTTAGTGGAAATACAGACAATGGCTATAAACAATAATTGAATGGAAAAATGACCATTTCACCCATATACAGTAAATTTTAAAGTAATCACAGACCATTAAAACTATAGTAGTATAACATTCTTAACTATTGGTTTGACAAAGGTATAAAACAAAGTTTTACAAAACTGTATTTGCAGCAGTACTGATACACACAGACATTTCTTTCTTTTTCCTTGTTTTTTAAATTTTATCTCCTACACATAAGGGAGAACATGCGATATTTGTCTTCTTGGGGCCAGCTTATTTCACTCAACATGATGTCTTTCAGTTGCATCCATTTAGCTGTGAGTGGTAGAATTTAATTCTTCTTTTTATAGCTGAATAATATTCCATTGTGTATACATGCCACATTTTCTTTATCTAATGATGGACACCTTGGTTGATCCTAATTCTCTTTATTTATTTATTTTATTAGAAAGGTAGAGTTAGAGAGAGAGCCAGCCAGCCAGAGACAGAGAGAGATCTTCCATCCACTAGTTCACTCCCCAAATGGCCTCAACAGCTGGAGCTAGGACAAACTGAAGCCAGGAGTCAGGAGCTTCTTCTGAGTCCTCCATGTGGGTGCAAGGGCCCAAGCACTTGGGGCTCCTCCACTGCTTTCCCAGGCACATTAGCAGGGAGCTGGATTAGAAGGAGAACAGCCAGGACTCAAATCAGCACCCATATGGGACGTTGATGCTAACGGTAGTGGCTTTACCCACTACGTCATAGCACCAGCCCCATCCTAATTCTTAAACTTTGTCCTTCCACTATAGTAAACTACTAAATAAAAGGAAAGATAGCCCATGTTCATAGATCGTAAGGCTTTTTTTAAGAGACTGCCATAGCAGGGGCTGGTACTGTGGTGCAGTGGGTTAAAACCCTAGCCTGTGGCACCAGCATCCCATAAGGGTGCCAGTTACAGTCCTGGCTGCTCCACTTCCAAAACAGCTCTCTGCCATGGCCTGGGAAAGAGTAGAGGATGGCCCAAGTCCTAGGGCCCCCACACCTGTATGGGAGACCCGGAAGCTTCTGGCTCTTGGCTCCGAATTGGCTCAGCTTTAGCCGTTGAGGCCATTTGAGGAGTGAACCAGTAGATGGGAGACCTCTCTCTCTCTCTCTCTCTTTCTCTGTCTCTCTGCTTCTGCCTCTTTAACTCTGCCTTTCAAATAAATATAAATATTTTTAAAAAAGAAAAAGCAATAAAGTTAATAAACCTTTCACTAATATAACCAAGAAAAAAATACAGACATAAGTAACAAAAGGAATGAAAAAAAAAAAAGAAAGAAAATAATGAAATAAGGTGTGAGAATGATAAATGCATCTTTTTTTTTTTTTTTTTTAATTATAAACCATTGCTGGCCGGCGCCACGGCTCACGTGGCTGATCCTCTGCCTGCTGTGCTGGCACTCCAGGTTCTAGTCCCAGTTGCTCCTCTTCCAGTCCAGCTCTCTGCTGTGGCCCAGCAGGGCAGTGGAGGATGGCCCTGCACCCGCATGGGAGACCAGGAAGAGACACCTGGCTTCTGGCTTCGGATCAGCACAGCGCGCTGGCCATAGCGGCCATTTGGGGGGTGGAAAACGGAAGGAAGACCTTTAAAAAACAAACAAAAAAATAAATAAACCATTGACATTTGGAGTCATTTGTTACAAGCACATAATCTAACCTACTCTGACTATTACCACACAAGGCACTAGCGAGGTATAAATAGTCATTTCAGTGTTAATATAAATAGCAAGAAGTACTAGGAAACCAAAATCTTGTTTGCTTTCACACACATCAGTAAGGCATCAAAAGAGCAGAAGTCCTATCAGAAATTTCAAACTGGCCAAATTTTCTACAAGGCATCTGGGACTCAGTTCTGAGGTATTACAGGCCAGAGTCTGTATAACACAGGCTGAAAACCCCACGAGAAACAGGGCAACAGGGGCCATGTTTTCCATATAGAAATCACTGCATAAGAATATGAGGACTCCATGTCACCGTGCAGATTTATGAAGAAAACAGAATTCTTAATAGAGCCTCAGGCATCTGCTCCTATCATGAAGGGAAAGCTTTTCCAGAAGCAAGTAGACAACATTTGCCTAGAACCTGCTATTATTACACTCTGTGCATATGGTAGCAAAAAACTCATTAGTTTTATAATTCTGGCTGAAGTTGGCAAGCCACCTCCAGAAATATTTCATACAAGCAAAGTGACAGATGGCAGTTTCCTTTGTTTTAGGATGAGCTGGTTAGGTTAGTGGTCACGCATGCAAAAATCATCCAGATAGAGTGAAAAAAAAACTGTTATGTAAAATAATGTATTTGAAGTTTCTGATAAATTGATCTTCACATAGTTGGCCTCATTTTTGTCATCCAAGAATACATGATGGGTCAAATTTATATACTTTCTTTCAAATGGGATTAGAAAATAAATATCCATGGCCACCATGAGATAGACACACAATCATTTTGCAGCAGGGAAAATCCACAGGGTAAGCATTTTAACTTTTCTCTCACACAGGGTTGCACTTCCTTCTGTTTGTTTCTTTGTCTGCCTCTCAGGCATATGATCCCATCCTCTTTCTTTTGGTAAAAACGCCCCAGTCACACACATAAGTTGAGACTCCACACTACCACTCCATGTGGTTCAGGTGCAGTTGACCCCCAACCACAGCCCTAGGCTGCAGTAATGAATCTAGGACCCAGACTTGACCAATTAGAATACCATGTCTCTTGCTCGCTGATTGGATCAGAAATGGACATGTGAGGCATCAGCAGTGTGGTGCAGCTTGTCAGTCATGGAGTGCTGGTTCTAGTCCTGGTTACTCTGCTTCCCATCTGCTCCCTACTAATGCACCTGGAAAGGCAGCAGGAATGGCCCAAATACTTAGGCCCCTGCCACTCAACTGGGAGACCAGGATAGAGTTTCTGGCACCTGGCTTTGGCCTGGACCAGACCAAGCTATTGTGGCCATTAGAGAAGTGAACCAGTGAATGGAAGCTCGCTCTTTCTCTTTCTTCTCTTCTCTTCTCTTCTCTTCTCTTCTCTTCTCTTCTCTTCTCTTCTCTTCTCTTCTCTTCTCTTCTCTTCTCTTTCAAATAAATAAATCTTTAAAAAATAAAGAAATGAGGGCCAGCACTGTGGTGTAGCAGGTTAAGCCATGGCCTGCAGCACTGGCATCCCATATGGGTGCTGGTTTGAGTCCTGGTTGCTCTGCTTCTGATCCAGCTTCCTGCTAATGTGCCTGAGAAATCAGTGGAAGATGGCCCTGCATCCACGTGGGAGACCCAGATGTAGCTCCTGGTTCCTGGCTTCAGACTAGCCCCGCTCCAGCCATTGTGGCCATTTGGGGAGTGAACCAGCTGATGGTAGATCTCTCTCAGTCTCTCCTTCTCTCTCTTTGTAACTCTGCCTTTCAAAAGCATAAATAAATCTTTAAAAAATAAAAATTAAAAACAAAAATAAAGAAATGGTCATGTGACCCAACTTGTGTCACAAGAACCTTCCTTCCTGTTTTTGCAGAAACTATTTAGACAGCGATGCATGGAATGCAAGCCTGGAGTTCCTTTCAGGATCTTTGCAGGACAGTGCATCCAACAATGCATCCATCCACAGGAAAGCAAGATGAAGAGATTCCTGGATTCGACTTGTCTGTACCTGGATCCAAATACTCCTGAAGCCATCACACCCCTAGGCTTTTTCATTTGTGGAAGTTGGTAAATTTCTTATTTATTTTTGTTTTTTAAGCTAATGGGATTTCTTTTGCTTGCATCTCCTTTGAGAGTCCTAATTCACTCACTGCTTTAAAACAAATAGAGAGCAAAGTATTACAGCCCTCCCTAGTCTTGTCTGTATGACTTAGTCACTGAACCGGAAATGCAGCACACAAATAAAATTTCTTCCTAATATAGTACATTTTCCTAAAGAATCTTGAACCATTTACAATCCTTAAAGAACAATACCCTGGAGTGTATTAGACTCCTTGGAAGAACACTGAAAATGCTTGCGAATATGGTTAAACTATCATTCAGCTTTTCCTGAGAATAGCTCTATGCCAGGAACTGTCCAAGGCATTTTATCATTGTTTCCTGGTCCAGGCCAAAGCTAGGAGCCGTGAACTCCTTCAGGGTCTCTCACATGGGTAACCCTTAAGCCACCTTTGCTGCCTTCCAGGATACATTAGCAGGAAGCTGGATCAGAAACACAGGAAGTAGAGAACCTAAAAGGTAATTTATAGAAGTGAAATGCACACTTTGAGATGACTTTGAACAGCTCTGGTCTTGACTGTTGAGGGACAGGGTTTTTGTTGTTGTTGATGGTGGTGGCTTTTTGGTTTTTTTGCATACTATTTATTGAACTCTTACTGTACAGTTAATCTTATGTGTATAAAGCTAATTGAAAATAGATCTTAGTAAGAAATAAGAATGAGAATAAGAGAGGGAGAAGGAAGAAGGGTGGGAGTGCAGGTGGGAGGGAGGGCAGGATAGGAAGCATCACTCTGTTGCAAAATTTGTATGTATGAAATGCCTGAAGTTTGTATACCTTAAATAAAAGGTTTCTAGGTAAAACACACACACAGACACAGAAGCTAGGACTCAAACCAGGAACTCCAATATGGACACAGTGGCTTAACCCACGGCTCGATGGCATGCTCCTAGATGCTTGGATTAGAGTGCATACCCATGGACAAGGAAGGGAATTAAAATCTAGGGATGAACCTGAGAGAGGAGACTGTGTTGGCATCTGTTGGAGAGGACACCTCACTCAGTGTCTGGGCTCACTCTTGTTGATTTGGGGAAAGGGGCTTAGGTGGTTTAGACATTACCTTTTTCTTTGAATTTAGAGGAATCAAATGTTAAGAGGTAACAAATGCATTTTATTGTATCTGTAATAATAGGTGTTTTTGTAAATATTTTCACAAATAGGGGCCATTGCTGTGGCTCAGTGGGTTAAACCAACATCTGCAGCGCCAGCATACGTATGAGCACCCGTTTGAGTCCCGGCTACTCCGCTTCCAATCCAGATCCCTGCTAATGCACCTGGGAAAGCAATGGAAGGTGGTCCAAGTGTTTGGGCCCCTGCACCTACACAGATAAAGCTCCTGGCTCCTGGCTTTGGCCTGATCCAGACCCTGCCGCTGCAGCCATTTGGAGTTAACCAGCAGAGAGAAGACCTCTGTCTCTCTGTCTCTGTAACTCAGACTTTCAAATAAATAAATGAATACATCTTTAAGAATATTCACAATTTAAAAAATATTTACAAATGGAGTAGAAAAGAGTCTAATGAATGAGTTGATGATCATACTGTACATCCAGCCTCTGAGCTCTGCCTTCTGCATATGACAGCCCCTCACCTGCCTCGCTGCCCTACTATGTGCTCCTTCATGAGCTATGTCCATCAGAAGCCTGTGAATTACTACTGGAAAAAGAGTCTTTACAGATGTAATCAGGTTAATGAGATTGTGATGAAATCATCCTGGTTTAGGGTGAGCTCTCAATCCCATGAGAATAGGAGGGGAGATGACTCAGAGTGGGATTCCAAAGGTCGCCAGCAGCCCCTGGAGACTAAGAGAGAGAGGCACTAGGCAGACCGACACTGCCATAAGGCCACCACGAAGAACCAATGCTGGCATCTAGAATCACGAGAGAATAAGTTTCTGTAGCTTAAGCCATCAAGTTTGCGGTGATTTGTTAAAGCAGCCCTAGGAAGCCAATGCAACTGTGCAAAAGTGGATATGGCCTCGCACTGTTGAACAACAGGGATATGTTCTGAGAAGTGTGTCTTTGGGTGATTTTGTCATTGTGTGAACATGACACTTAACCCAAAACTTGATGGGATGGCCTGCTATGCAGCTAGGCTATAGGGTATATGGGGTGTGTGTGAGCATGTTCATGTGGGATAACCTATTGCTCCCAGGGCTGTGGTGAACAACACGATATCAAATCAAACACAAGAGAAGATCACGTCATCAAGAGATGTAGGGTGTGTGAGGCTGCTGCTGTAGCAACACAGCTTACGGTTGTGTGGTAAACTTTTTTACACAAGAAGGAGTACACTCTAAAACAGAAATAAAAGGTAGAGTAAATGCGTAAACTGATGACACAGTCATTAGTTATCATCAAGTTTTATGCACTGTATGTACCTCTATGTGCTGTCCTTTTGAACTCAACCAGCAAAGCAGCCTGCTTACTCCAGCCCTGTCACACATGAGAGGAACATGTAGTGCTAGGATGTGACAGCAGCTACAATGTTACTAGCTCATGGGAGTTTTTCACCTTCATTATAATCTTCTGGGGCCACTGTTGGAACATGTGGTCCATTGTTATGACTATATAGTTTAAACCTGGTTATTTTCTGTGTTTTTCTACATATCTCATAATTTACATATGAAATATATAGGAATACATATATGTGTGTATATACATACATACATACATACATATGAATGGGAGGCCTATTAAACTTCAAAGAACCACTTGCTCTTTCATGTCTTCTAGCTGCTTTTGGCTCCAAATGTAGAAGCAGACTTGAGAGTGGAAAGGAAGCCAGTCCTCTTCTCTCCTGCCTTTCTCTGGCCATTACACAATAAAGTTTTTTTTTAAAAAATAATTTGTTTATTTGAAAGGCAGAGTGACAGGGAAAAAGAGTGAGAGAGAAATTTTCCATCTGCTGGTTCACTCCCCAAATGGTCACTACAGTCAGGAACTCCATCCAGGTCTCCCATGTGGGTGGCAGGGACCCAAGTACCTGGACTATCATCTGCTTTCTTCCCAAGTGCATTAGCAGGAAGGTGGATTGGAAGTGGAGTAGCCAGAACTCAAACTGGTACTCTGATAAGGGATGCCAGTGTTGTGGGCAGTGGCTTAACCTGCTGCATCACAAAGCCAGACCCTACATAATAAAGCTTTTATAATTTTTGTTTTTGGTGTTCTCCATAGCATGCTCAAAAGTTCTTACATCAAGGCCAGAATCAACAAGTTGAAGAATGATTACATGAAGTCTTCTATCACTTCTTTAGTATTTGTACAAAGCAATGAAGTGTTATTTAATGTGTTTTATGGGAGTTAATAGTTAAAAAGAGCTATACATCAGTTTCTAGAAATGTTTATTACATTTTCATATTAATAAGTATGGGAAAAATTACCTTTTTATTGGCCTTTTTTTTTTTAATCTTAGGATGTATTTTCCTGGAATACAAACTTGCCCTGCAATTGTCTTAAACAGGGCTAGCAGCTTTCTAAGGTGGGTGGAGCCTATGGAAGAGCAAGAAGAACAGCAAACCCAGGCACCATAGAACTGGGAGCTGTATGCAAAGTCATGATTTACAACTATATTTATGGTTCTTTTCTATTTATATATCACAGTAAAAATACTCACAAAGCATCTATTATTATAGATATAACAAAGTGCCTTTGCTACCTCTTAACATTTAATTCCTCTAAATCCAAAGAGAAACTTGATACTTAAGCCAGGAGCCTGGAGCTTCTTCCAGGTCTCCCACGTGAGTACAGAGGCCCAAGCACTCAGACCATCTTCTACTGCTTTCCCAGGCCGTAGCGGAGAGCTGGATTGGAAGAGGAGCAGCTGGGACATGAACTGGTGCTGTTATGGGATGCTGGTGCACAGGTGGAGACTTGGCCCACTATGCCACAGTGCCGGCCCTATTTCATTTATTTCTACTCGTGTATTTACTTTTCTTCTTGCTACACCTCAGAATTTGTTCTGTTGCTCATTGTGTAACATACTGACCTAAATATTCAGCTCATGTATTTTTAATATTTCTTTCATCTGATACACATACATTTAAAATTCTTTTTATTTTTTTATTTTTGACAGGCAGAGTGGACAGTGAGAGACAGAGAGACAGAGAGAAAGGTCTTCCTTTGCCGTTGGTTCACCCTCCAATGGCTGCCGCGGATGGCGCGCTGCGGCCGGCGCACCGCGCTCATCCCATGGCAGGAGCCAGGTACTAGGTGCTTATCCTGGTCTCCCATGGGGTGCAGGGCCCAAGCACTTGGGCCATCCTCCACTGCACTCCTGGGCCACAGCAGAGGGCTGGCCTGGAAGAGGGGCAACCGGGACAGAATCCGGCGCCCCGACCGGGACTAGAACCTGGTGTGCCGGCGCCGCAAGGCGGAGAATTAGCCTGTTGAGCCATGGTGCCAGCCAATACATTTAAAATTCTAACTCCTTAGCTATATTCAAATTTTAATTAGTATTTCAATCATTTCATTCTATATATTTTATTTCTATATTAATTTTTCTTTGATAAGTAAATTGTTTAAACTGATTTACTTTGAAAAGTAAGTTATGTTTTAGTTTCCGTAGTACATGAGGGTTTTAATTTGACATCTTAAATTTTTTTTTTAATTTGAGAAGCAGATAAGAGAGATAGAGCTCCTAACCTCTGGTTCACTTCCCAAATGCCCACAAAAGCTGGAGTTGGTCTAGACTGAAGCTGAGACCCAGAAACTCAACCCAGGTCTCCAGCATGGGAGGCAGGGACCCAGTTACTTGAACCATCACTGCTGCTTCCCAGGGTCTGCAGTAGCAGGAAGCTGGGGTCAGAAGTGGAGCCAGGAACTGAACCAAGGTGCTCCGTTGTGGGAGCTGGGTGTTTCTACCACTAGGGTAACTGCCAACACTGATTTACCACCTTTTTAATTATTCACGTCAAAGTTTATTATATTTGGCTCATATAAATATAACAATTTTTTAATTCTTATCTTCTATTGACTAATATATGATTTGCTGTTATTGTTTTTAAGTTTATGAGAGCTTGAGAGGAATGAGTATGTAGGGGCCAGCATTGTGGTGCAATGGGTTAAGCCGCCACCTGTGCCTGTGACACCAGCAACCCACATGGATGACAATTTGAGTCTCAGCTGCGCCACTTCTGATTCATCCCCCTGCTAATGCGCCTGGGGGAGCAGCAGAAGGTGGTCCAGGTGCTTGGGCCCCTGCCCTCTCTCTCTTAACTCTGCCTTTCAAATAAGTAAATAAATATTAAAAAAAAAAAAAAAAAAGAATGAGCAGGCCCGGCATTGTGGCGTAGTAGGTTAAGCCTCTGCCTGCAGTGCCTGTATGGGCACTGGTTTGTGTCCCAGCTTCTCTTCTTCCAGTCCAGCTCTCTGCTAGTGGTCTGAGAAAGCAGTGGGAGATGGCCCAAGTGCTTGGCCCCTGCACCCATGTGGGAGATTTGGAAGAAGCTTCTGACTCCTTGCTTTGGATTGGCCCAGCTCCAGCTGTTGTGGCCATTTGGGGAGTGAACTAGAGGATGGAAGATCTGTCTCTCTCTCTGTGTCTCTCCCTCTCTCTGTCTGTAACTCTGCCTCTCAAGTAAATAAATACATCTTTAAAAAAATATGAGCATGTTATAATATTGGAGGAAGGGTCCTATTTGTATATGAAGTAGATAAATATATGGTTTAAATCTTCAAGAGACTTACTGTTTTTTTTTTTTAACTTTTAAATCTAGAATTTTGGATAGAGGTATTAAATTCTACTATGATTCTGAATTTGTAAAATTTTCTTGTGAGTTTTGCTTTTTCTATCTGGAAGATTCATTATTAGGAGTATATGAAGGTACTTTTAAAAGTTAATGGAAATGGAATTAAAATATAAATTTACTTGGGTGTAAAAAGTTGAAATTCATGAATTGTTTTTCATTACCCCCATCTCCCATGAAGTTTTGGAAGACCCAATCCCATGCATGGGTTGCAATGTTTTTTGCAGCAAAATCAGTTTATTTTTCAACTCCATTTTCCATGAACTTTTTCAAGTGTCCTCATACCAGAATGAGTTATTTGCTGTTAGTTCTTTGGAGATCCCTTTTGCCTCTGACTTCTGTTTTGTTGTCTGGTTGTTTATCCGGTGTAGGCAATCCACCCTTCATTTGTTTTGAAGAGTTTCCCCTTGGTTTTAATATTTTGCTGTTCATTCTGATGCTTCTAAGTAGATCAGTATTTATTTACCCTACCTGGGACTCTTGTAGACAGGGCCCACGGCTACATGGGTGCTGAGTATCAGCATCCTGTGGGCCAACACTCTGGCCAGTTCTTCCCCAGAGTTCCGGGGAACCCCTGGATCTCACTGCTCTGGCTGTGAGTCTGGGCTTTGCTTTTAGAATTGATCCTCATACTTTTTTTTTTTTCTTGGAGTCTCTCTTCTATTAACACTAACACAGTAACATTTCTCTAGCATTTCTTGTATGTCTGTACGGGGAGAGGCTCTTTGTCCTCTCCGTCCTCCATTCCTGATGAATCAGAAGTGCCGACTCCTCCTGCCTCTTCTCAGAGGTGACGAGGAAGAAAAGTAGAGCCAGCTGCTTCCCAATGAGAATCCCGCATCGAGAACCAAGGAATAACATTCTCTCCCAGCCAAAATCCCTGTGTGAGTTAAGATCAGTGTAATTTTAAAATGTGACAACTTGTGGATAAAAATGTTATATAAAAGTGAGTGATGCCAGTGTGAAAGGACACGTTAGTATTCACACTTCATAGAGGAGGAACTGAGACTCAGAAATGAAGGAACGTGTCCAAAGCTGCAAAGACAGTAAATGGCAGAACCAAGATTTTACACCGAGAGTCTGAGACCACAGCACACACGTTCCCAAATATGTCGTCTTTAGGAGATTGTAGTCTTTGTGATGAAGGAAAAAAAAAAGAATTTTAAAAGGTAAAAATGAAAGAATCAGATAAAATATATTTAAAGAACAAAATGTGTAGTACAGAAAAAACTATAAAAGGAAGATATCAATATGGAGTATATATATAAATATATCCTTTCATCCCTGTTGAGAAAATGAAATAGCTGCAGTCAGTTGAATGCCTTGCTCACAGCTACAATTACCTGTCGAGCGCAGTTTTGGAAGCTCAGCAGATGGCATTCCAAATGAGAGCTGCCCACATGGGCTGTGAAGGCTCCAATGCATTTCAAATGTCCATGTCTGTCTCTCTGCTAAATGACATTGCTTTGAAAAGGTGAGAAGAAAAGACTCATCCCCACGTCTCCAAGGCCGCACACACTTGAACGGAGGTGCAGAATGGCCTGATAGGGCCTGCACCTACCTGGGGGCAGTGACGTCTGGTGATCCTGAGGTGAGACATGCTCTAGCTGACTGCATTGCCCCTACCATGACCACTCCGATTTCTTTGTGAAAGGGATCTGATTTGCCAGGCAAGCCTGTTACTTCCTATGTAAAGCTGATTTCAACTCTCTTGGTTGTATGAAATGGGGAATGTATTTTTCCACATGGGGATTCTAGGGATAGAGGTGATTTCTGGGTTTGGTGAAGAGCTCAATGGTGCCATCAAAGACTCTGGCAATTTCCACATTTTCCTGCTCCCGTCCCCACTCTGTTGTTGGGTTTTTGTCCCCTGACTTCTCTTGTCACATTTACAACATGGCTGCTGTTAGGAAAAGAGTGCAGATTGGTGCCTCCTCACACAGGGCATCAAAATGTTAGGAAAAGAGTCACAGAATAGAGAAGAGGCAGTGCACGAATTTATAGCCAGACTGAATTTTTTCAGAGAAAATAAATCTGCAGAGGTGGGTGACCAACTGCCTGCGTCTACAAGATGCAGCATGTGGCAGAAGGCCCCGACCCGGAGTCAGGGGTTGGCGCTGGAGCCAGGTTTCAAACCCAGATGTGGAACTGGGGTGCCTTAAGCAGTGTCTGAACTGCTAGACTCACAGACACTCCAATGTACAAAGGAGCTTGTAGTGGACCTGGACCTACACCTCCACAGAGGAACCTGCAACCTTTTTAGATAACCAACTAATTCCCACATCTCACCTCTACCCCTCACTCTTTTCCAAATACATATCTTTTCTTCAAGCTGTCAAGGAGTCAGATTTGAGCATTGTTTCTGATGCCTTGCTTGGCTACCTCATAAGAAACTTTCCACCCAAGACCATGGTTTTGGTGTGTTGGCTTTTCCATATGTGTAGCAAATGGACTCATCTTGGTTTGATAAAGGCAATTATTAACTTGGTCAATTGGTTGAAAAAGGTGGAGCTGCAGTCATTGCTTAGCCATGACAGTGCTACAAAGAACATTTTTCTTAATCAGAAAAACTTCAACTTTTTCAGTTCCTGAGGCTTGAGCCTCTACCTTAAATTACTATAACTTTGAACCCCAGAATCACATTTCTCATATATACACATTTCTTTTAAAAAGACTTACTTATTTATTTGAGAGACAGTTACAGAGAGAGAGGAGAGACAGAGAGAGGTCTTCCATCCACTGGTTCACATTCCAAATGGCTGCAACGACCTGGGCTGGGCCAGGCGGAAGCCAGGAGCCAGGAGCTTCTTCATCTGGGCCTCCCACGTGGGTGTGGGGTCCCAAGCATTTGGGCCATCTTCCACTGCTTTCCCAGGCACTTGGCTCAATGTCTTCCAAGGCATATTAACAGGGAGCTGGATTGGAAGTGGAGCAGTGGGGGTTCGAACTAGTGCCCGTATAGGATACCAGCACTGCAAGCCACAGCACCAACCCCTACACAATTTTTTTTCTTTAATTCAAATATTTCACCACTTTAAACAAGTCAATCTTTTGAGCCCTGCTAATCACTATGGCCACTCCTAAGATGGGCCCATTTTACCTTATCTCTCTGGACTCAGTGATTAGCCAGATTTTTCTAATTGGGGAATGGGTTTTTCTAATTGGGGATAAAAGAAAATAATATATCTTTGAGGATAAGTAGGGGAAAGTCATCCCAATCCAAATTATGAAGCTTGGATACAAATGTGGACATGAGTCTAACTGCACAGTTGAAGATGGCCTGAGACAGTGAGGGGAAACAGGGGCAGGACATGGCTGAAGGGAGCAGAGAGAGGGAGTGAACAGGACAGAGCAGAGAGCTGACAGTGTTCGATCTCAGAACCCATCATCCCTGTCCTTTCTGAGGTTTGGATTTTTGAACCAATACATCACTCTTTGTTTAAACTAAAGTGAATTAAATTACTCTTAATTCCAATAAGAGTCTTGACTAAACAGGGTGCTGTAGTGATCTAAACCCGATAGTTGAAGAGGACATGTGTTCGAATGCCACAATGGAGGCACCAGGTAAATCAATGACAAGACAGAAACCGCACAGTAATTTGAACAGGGGGAAATGTACTACAAAGAGTGATCAATAGTGGCTAGTGCCACTGTGGTGCAGCGGTTTAAGCTGCCACCTGTGACACCAGCATCCCATGGGAGCGCTGGTTCGAGTCCTGGCTGCTCTGCTTTTAATCCAGCTCCCTGCTAATGCGCCCGGGAAAGCAGCAGAAGATGACCTAAGTGCTTGGGCCCCTGCACCCACATGGGAGACCCAAATGGAGTTCCAGGTTCCTCCTGGCTTTGGCATGGCCCAGCTCCAGCCAGTCATCTGGGGAGTGAACCAGTGGATAGAAGACCTCTCTCTGTCACTCTCTCCATAACGCTGCCTTTCAAACAAATAAATAAATAAACCATATATATACATATACATATATATAAAAATATGAATTTACCAAAATAGTAGAATGAAAATTGGAAAATTGGCCGGCGCCGTGGCTCAACAGGTTAATCCTCCGCCTTGCAGCGCCAGCACACCGGGTTCTAGTCCCGGTCGGGGCGCTGGATTCTGTCCCGGTTGCCCCTCTTCCAGGCCAGCCCTCTGCTGTGGCCCGGGAGTGCAGTGGAAGATGGCCCAGGTGCTTGGGCCCTGCACCCGCATGGGAGACCAGGAAAAGCACCTGGCACCTGGCTCCTGCCATCGGATCAGCGTGGTGCGCTGGCCGCAGCGCGCAGGCCACGGCGGCCATTGGAGGGTGAACCAATGGCAAAGGAAGACCTTTCTCTCTGTCTCTCTCTCTCACTGTCCACTCTGCCTGTCAAAAAAAAAAAAAAAAAAAAAAAAAGAAAAGAAAATTGGAAAATAAGGGAATGACTAGTAAGAAGTAGACTACCTTTCAAAAAAATAAATCCTAAATAAAAAGAAGTAAAGAGAACTGAATAACACAGAAGAACAGACATAAGTAGACACCAGGGCTGAAATCGAGTAACTGAGAAAGAGGCCCCTGGCCACTGTAGTGCGTGTTAGCAGAAGCCTATAGGCAAGACACACAGCAACTGGGAAGCAAACCCCTTATCTTGCAATATCTTACCAGGAACCTCTAGTAACAAAGCTTAGCATCATATTAGCTGGCAAAAGAAAACTATTTGAAGGGCCCAGCTCAGTTTTTGCAGAACAGGCAGTGAAGAATTTGAAGCTGAGAAGCAATAAACTGATTGGTGGCAAAGGCGTCTCACTAGAATGTCTTGAGAACTTTATGACGCGCCGAGTCAGGGGGCAAGACAGAATCTACCTTAACTGACTTTGAAGAACACAATTTGGGGAGGGTGATTTTGGGTTAAGTCTTCCTCAGTTTCTTTGAGCAATCAAAAAACTGCCAGGGTCATTCAGCCCCCTCTGTGTCTGTTTCACAAGCAAACTGAACTCAAGTAGAAGACTGGACCACAGCACAGCTAAGCACTGAAGTACCATCCCTGGCCATGAAAAGCTGTTCACGTTGTCACAATTATCTGGTAACTTTCGTAGGCCAGAGCTTAGAAAGAACACACCATTGTCCTTTACAGGGAAGAGAATACTATGGAAGGTGTGCAGTGCTGCTGCTCCGTGTACACGCCCAGTATGAAGCTGTATTTGGTCACTTGCTAGCTACCAAACCTTGTGCATGATACCTAACCATTCCTTTCCTTATTTCTTTCATCTATAAAGGACAACAATAGTAGTCTCTTCCTCCAAGGTTATTTTGAGGATTGGATTAGTTCATATGCTAAATTGCTTAAGACTATTCCATACCTCATAATAAATGGTTGATGAACAGTAGCTGTTATTGAAATCAGAGCCTGGAAAATACAACCTCCAGAGGGCTATAAAGGAAGACAGGGTTAAATTATTTGCAAATACAAACCTTCAGCTGCTGTAATTCTTGAGACTTTTGTCCTAAAATCCTCTTCTAAAAAAGAACACGAGGAGGAAGGACATGGAGGGTAGGAGTTGCATTTAAGAGTTTCCTAAATCCCTCCGTAAACGAGAGACCAAGTCCTAATCTATTTTCCCATGCTCCAGATTTGGCTATACTTGACAAAGAATCCAGCATTTTTAAGTTTCTATGGTGAAAGGCCAGACCAGAGACAAGAAGGGTCTCTATTCTGTTTGGTTGACACTTTCTTAGAGGAAAGAGCAGCCCTGCTCTGATTGGTGTCGTCTAGCAGTGAAGAGTCATTGTGTCTGTGTGTCCTGACCCTAAACAAAAACTTGCCAGAGCTCTTTCATCATCTTTCTGTGCTGCAAGAAAGGTGTGCATGGATGTCCTGGCTGATGCCCTCATGAGTATCAGCAATGCTGAAGGGAGAGGTGAATGCTATGCTCTTATTAGGCTGGGCTTCAAAGTCATCATCAGACTCAGAGCTAGCTTTCCCATGAAGGTTCCCCCAATGCCACAGTGGGACTGGGGAGAAAAGAGCCTGCCAAAAGGAAGGCCTGGGCAATGAGGGCATGTCCTGTTGACCCACTGAAATAAGGAAGTGACCGTGTGCGCTCCAGGAAACACCACACAGATCCAAGAAGAAGTTAGAGCTAGATTCTGACACAATAGATGGCAAAATTTCCTAATAGAGAGTTATTCCAAAACAAGATAGTCTACATACAAAGAAGTGTAGCCTTGTGTAGGTACAAGAAATAGACATCGTAGAGAGAACTCCTGTCTTGATGGGGAGAATGGATTCTCTGTGGTCCCGTGACTTTCCAATGGACTGAAGAACAGCGCCGCTCCAAGCACAGAGAGCTACTTGTGAACCGTCACTTGCTCAGAGACTCGGATGTAAGCCAGTTCTTATCTAGGTATCCTGACTCACAGGACATTCTCAAGGCCTTCTTTCCATTCTGTAATCCTCTCCACCACCCGCTATCAGTTATTACTCTGCTTCTACAAATGAGGAAACAGAGGCTCTGAGAACTGGTTCTCAGTGCTACGATTCAGACTGGGTCTGTCTTTGAAGACCGTATTTCTAATCACCTTACCACCCTGAAACACTGATTACACACGTATATTAAGTATACAAAATCAAGCCAACTTGAAAGATAGTGAAATAGGTCAAGATATGTACTTTTGTTACTATTATCATTAAAACAGCCACTCTTTAACAAAATCTTTATTCTTCTTTTACTTTTTTTTTTTTTTTTTTTTGACAGGCAGAGTTGGCAGTGAGAGAGAGAGACAGAGAGAAAGGTCTTCCTTTTCCGTTGGTTCACCCCTTCAATGGCCGCTGTGGCCCGCACACTGTGCTGATCCGAAGCCAGGAGCCAGGTGCTTCTCCTGGTCTCCCATGCGGGTGCAGGGCCCAAGTACCTGGGCCATCCTCCACTGCACTCCCTGGCCATAGCAGAGAGCTGGCCTGGAAGAGGGGCAACCGGGACAGAATCCAGCGCCCGGACTGGGACTAGCTTCTTTTACTTTTCATAAAAACCTCTTTTTCTATCAAGCTTAAAGCTTCTGGGCCTATGACATGCTAGGAATAAATCAATCTTTCAAAGTCATGGTAGACATTACAGGATCTCTGTGTGTTAGTTCAGAATCTCAAGGAATATGACTTCCAAGTCTTTAATAACATCTATTTTCTCTAATATCTCCCTTCTTTGCTCCTTCCTGTTTGGAATAAAATCAAGCTTCTCCCTCCCTGCTATTGCTTCCACCACTGTCCAAAGTCTGTGTCTAACCACTTTGTTTCCTTTCAATCAGGAAAAATTTACTCCAGTAACCAAGCTACTAATTCACTCAATTAACTTCCTCCTTCATCACTTCTCAATTAGCTTAAGTGACTTCTTTGCTAAACCCTGCAGTTTTACAATCTGCTCTGGCCAACCTGTAATCTTCAAAGAGGCTTTAAAAAGCCAAAACATTTTAAATACTTCTTAACGGAATAGAACCATTTAAAAATAAGTTATGGCATGATAAAAGTATAGGTTCAAGGGAACTTCAAATTTTTGCAGAAAGTAAAATTAAAGACAAGTTTATTTTGGTGCAAGAAAATTTTAATCCATGAATATGATAAGTCTTCAATAGGCTCATCAAAAATGTGTAACATGAGAAAACTATAGGTGCCTTTCAGGATTTTTTTTTTGCACCAAAATAAGCTTATCTTTTAATTTCATTTTTCCATAAACTTTTTTTTTTTTACTATTTATTTGAAACTCAATGTTACAGAGAGAGTGGGGAGGGGGAGAAAGAGAGAGAGAGAGAGAGAGAGAGAGAGAGAGAAAATCTTCTACCCTTTGGTTCACTCCCCCAAATGGCTGCAATAGCTAGGACTGGGTCAGTTAGAAGCCAGGAGCCAGGAACTTCATTTAGGTCTCCCCTGTGGGCAGCACAGGTCCAGGTACTTGGAACATTTTCTGTTGCTTTCATAGGCACATTAGCAGGGAGCTGGATTGGAAGTGTAATGGCCAGGACTCAGACTGGTGCCTTCACGGGATGCCAGTATCACAGGTGCCAGCCCTTTTCCATAAACTTTTTAAAGCATTCTTGTATATGTAGTACATATATCTCAGCTGATTTATAATCTCAAAAATAATGTTATGTGTGGGCTTTGGGCACACTGATTAAAATACTGGTTAGGAGGCCCAGATCCCATATTGGGGTTCCTGGGTTTGATTTCTGGCTCTGCTTTCTGTGCTAGTTTCCTGCTATGTGCACCCCAGAAGGCAGTAGATGATGGCTCAGATACTTGGGTCTCCCTCCTACCCATGCTCCTATATTTAGTCTGGCCCAGCCTTGGCTGCTGTGGGCATTTGCAGAATAACCAATAGATACAAGATCTTTGTCTCTCTGTCTCTGCCTTTCCAATAAAATGGAAATAAACAAGCAAATAAATTCTTTAAAACTGCTTGTGCTGGTTGGAGGCAAATATGATTTTTTAAAATATTATCAATAGAATGTATATAAATGAATCTTATTTTCCCCTTTAAATTGTAGGAAGGATGAGACAAGTAGTTAGGTAAGTGGTTACCACAGTGGTTAAGACTCTCACGTTCTACATTAGAGTGGCTATCATAGACACTCTGGACTCCAACTGCCTACTAATTCAGACACTGGCAGGCAGCAGCGATGGCTCAAGTAACTGGGCTGTTGCCACATGTGGGAGACGTGGGTTGAGCTCCTGGTTCCCAGCTTCAACCCAGTCAAGCCTGGCCATTGTGGACATATGGAGAGTGAACTGGCAGAGGAGAGCTTTCTCTCTCTCTCCATTTGATTCTCTGCCTCTTAAAATAAATAAATAAATAAATATATATATATATATAAATTAAAAAATTGTAGGAAGTGGATAAAGCATATAGAGGCCAAAGCTCATGTTTTAATGAATTACAGGAATTTAAAGTGAAGCAAGTGAGAAACTGGAAAGAATCTTAAAAATCACCTGGAAAGGAAAATTCTATTTTTTAAAGATAGAATAGGTAATCAATAAATTGGGTTCCTAATGCTGAATTGTGTGTATTTTGAGAAAGGGAGGCAGAGAGGTGGCTGAGCTACCTGTGGGTGGCTCTTGTTATCTCAAGGCCTTTAGGACATGGGCTTGGTTCCTCTTGCTCTGAAGATAAATCCTCTGCTTGGATCACGTTCATATCAATTCAGGGGGCCAAGGCTTACCTACATTGACCTATGGCTCATTATCCTCTCATGCTAGATGACACACCTGCCATCCGCCATGACAGCAAACACCAGACCACATAAGGAGTGAAAAGGGGTGGTAGCTAGGTTCCAGGAAATCCCCACCTACTTTCCAGAAAAACATGAAGCTTCCTCCTTTTTATTAGAATGCACCTCCCCTTTCACAGTGGGCCTACACTCTAACAGTGGAGTGTGGATTTACATTTTCTCAATAAATGCTTGTTGCTTGCTACCCACTATTCTCTGACTTGCTCCTGAATTCTTTCTGTGGTGAAGTCAAGAACCTGGGTACAGCCAGACAGCACTCATTCACCTTCAAATGTCAGTTTTCAAAAACATATGTAATCTAAATACTAATTCATCACACACAGCTTCAATTTATATGCTAACAACATATGCACGCACTACAGAAAACCTCTTTTGTTCCTTATTTTTACTGTGGCAAAGCCAAACTCTAAGGATGACTATAAAGAAACCTCAGCCAAGGAACTGAAGATGATTTCTAAATGAGACTTTGAGAAAGCTTCTTGGAAAAGAAATTTTGGGGATAGTTTTTTGGGTACATGGTTCAGGACAGTTTATTTTATTGTCTAGCTTCCTAGCCTTGTATATCAAATTAATGGTGTTGGATTGTGATATGAATTTTTTTAAAAAAAACATGGTTGGACTTTGCCCCAGATCCTAGCACACAGCTCCTCGACTCCTGAAATTTTCTGAGCTATGGGAATGTCGTTTGCTGTTTCTAATGAACCCCTTCCAGCTGCACCAGTTTATGCTAATAAAGTTACTTAGGGTGGGACCCCAGATAGATTGAGGCTGTGGGCTGGTGAACAGAAAGCATAATTAAGAGTCAGAACTTCAGCCCCACCCTCTTATCTCCAGGGAGGGGATGGAGGCTGGAAATTGAGTTCAATCACCAATAGCCAATGATTTAGTCCATCATGCCTACATAATGAAACTTCGATAGCCAAACCCTTGACCATGAGATGCAGCTAACTTCCTGGTTGGGCTGGTATCATTGATGTGTGGGAGGGTGGCGTCCCTGAAGAGGGAATGGAAGCTCTGTGCCCCTTGTCCCTATACCCTTGGCTGTTCCTGAGTTGGATCCTATACAGTAAATCAGTAATCATAAATAAAATACTTTCTGAAATCCTGTGATTTGTTCTAACAGATGATCGAGCATGAGCGAAGGATGTGGGAATCCTTGAATTTGTAATGAGGTACATGAGTAGCCTGGAGACCCAAGACTTGCAGCTGGTATCTGAAGTGGGGGCAGTCTTATGGGGCTGAGCTGTTAACCCGCATGACCTGCACCAACTTCAGTGGTTAGAGTCAGAATTAAATGGGATTGTAGGACACCCTGTTGGTTTGGGGAAATTGGCAAATTAATCTTGGAGCAATGTTTTTATTGTTGAGAAACACAATTACACGTTTGGTGTCAGGAAAAAATATACAGAGTTGTATGTGAGGTTGGGATCCACTTTCCCCAAATCGGCCAGATGATGCCACAATGTAGCCTTGTCACACTACACTGAGCTGCTTGTTCCCCTTGTCTGTGCTGCTAGATTAGGAGCAGTATTAGAAGACTGGGTTGGGCCTTAATACCTCTGCATTCACGGGCAAATCCAGGTTTTACAGACCTAAAGCTTATATAGGTGGGAAAGAGAGGGATTTTTCAAAAGAACATGAAATTAGATATGAAGACATCAGGGCACATTACCAATATAAAAAGCTCAAAAATACTACAAAATCTATGAAAATGAAATTTTTCTTTACTAACTGCCTGACCATCTTTTAAATACATTTTCTCCAACTTTATCGACTTGTATTCTTTAATTACCTCTTTCACATTGATATGGCAATGAACATACTAATTTTTGATCCAGGTTCCTGCCTCCCACAGAGATAGAAATACTAAGTGGAGACTGGTATTAGGAACAGTTTGTTTGGCAGTGAGGGAATTCACATGTAAGTGTGGGCTGCCCCACTCTGAGAAATACCCGCCAGGAGTGAGCCAAAGAATTGCCCATAAACTAGAGAGAAAGGAAAAACCAAAAATGGAACCTGTGACTGGGAAGGCCTGTCAGAGAGTGCGTTAGCAGGAGAGTGGGAAAGGTCTGTCCCAGCCCTGGGGAGGAGGAGTGAAGTGGAAGGGAGAGTGTTCCGCAGGGGAAGGAGAACAGGAGCAGCGCTTCTCAGTGAGGTCCATGGTGCAAGCAGGACTCTTTCCCACCTTCCACCTCGTCTTAGAAAGAAAGGGGTGGGGCCTCAACAGGATAGGCAAATGGGGTGAGGTCATAGCATGTGCCCTGGTCCCAGATGCATCAGGAGTATCCTGGGAAGGTGGGCATAGGAAATCGACAGGTAGGCAAGAATTCCGGCGTGCCTAAACTAACTGCTTGCCTCTTTATCCCACATCATTATAACAACAGTTTTTAAGATCATTTTCTACACTGAATGGATAGAAGGTGATTTGGCAGGTTGAAAAGCAGGAGTATTCATACAAGTCAATCTGAGCCAGTAGTGTTAGTAAAACGGTATGGTCTTGGGTTCTGGCCCCGTTGCAGTTTTGTACAATAAGCTTTGATCCTAAGCCTAGCCTGGCTTACTAGAAGTCAGGTGACCAAATGACCCAACCACAAGCGTCAACTCCACCCCAATCCTAACGGGATTCACTGCTCCCACTTCCTTACCTTTGTAATGCTATGAAAGACCTGTTCTTCCAGTACAGGCTGCCGTTTTCTCATGCACAGAGAGACAGCAGGTTGGGACTCTCCTCCCACCACCACAATAAACCTTCTTCCTTACTCTGGTGTTTAGTGTGTTTTGTGGTGGCCTTACAGGCAGTAACTTAACCACTCACAAAAATGACTGCCAACCATGTAAACTCATTCCACCTAACCTAAACTAAATGCCTTCCTCACTCAAATTTCCTTGGAATAATCACCAAAATCACCATGGATTCTCTAATGCCACTCTCTGCTGGTGTTATAAGGGAAAACAATAATAGAGGGATGTCAGAATGAAAAGAAAGGGATAATGGTCTTAATCAATTGTGCTTAAAACACTTTACTTTTGGGGAGCATAGCAGATTAGGCTACCACCTGTGACACCAGCATCCCACCTAGGAGCTGGTTCCTTGTCCCAGCTGCTTCACTTACAACCCAGCTCCCTGCTAATGCACCTGGGAAAGTGGGCACTTGCATCCATGTGGGGGACCCAGAAGAAGCTCTTAGCTCCTGGCTTTGACCTGGTCCAGCCCAGGCTGTTGTGACCGTCTAGGAAGTGAACCAGTGGATGGAAGATTTCTCTCTCTCTCTCTCCCGCTCTCTGTAAATCCACCTTTCAAATAAATAAATCTTAAAAAAAAGTCTTCCTTTGGGGTGTGTTCAGATGAGTGGTTGAGATGCTGCTTGGGATGGAGTGCCTGGGTTTGAGTCCTAGCTCTTGCTCACATTGCCTGCTTCCCATCAGTGAAGACACTGGGAGGCAGCAGTCATGGCTCAAGTAGTTGGGTCTCTGCCACTCACATGGGAGACTTGAATTGACTCACTGGCTCCTGGCTTTGGCCTGGCCCAACCTGGGTTGATTTGGGAATTTGGGGGAATCAACCAGGGGATGGGAACTCTGTTTCTCTCTGCCTCTTAAATAAATGAACAAATAATCAAAAAAGGAAACTTTTGCAAATTTTGCAAAATCATGAGACATGTGGATGTACTGCTGGTGCACCCTTGGAAGAAGTGCATGCAGTTGAGGATCCTTGAAGATCTAGCCTTATTTGCTTCATATCAAACTCCCCTCTGCCCAGCACAGGCCCAGGCTCAAACCAGGCACCTAGCAGAGTGCCTGAGGAGTGCATGGATGTGAGTTCACTTGTGTGCAGCAATTGTTCCTTTTCCAGGTAAGCTATCGGTGGTACAGATCATCGGCATGAGGTGTGTTTTCATACGGACTCTTAAAGTCATTCTTTCAATTGTTGGAAATGTTAGTTCTCTTCATTATCAGCAATGTTCCCTAAACAGTTTGTGCAGGCACTCTCCTGATGGTGCCTGTGGGTGCCAATTACATTTTTAAAAGCTTCTTTTCACATTTTTCCTTGATGAATATAGAACCTGAGCCCTGCTCACAGGATGAGAAAGGCCTTCTCATATCAAAGTTTCTAGAAAATGTCTCTAATGCCTGCAATGCTCCCGGGGGCTCCAGAGTACAGCAAAGGGGATATTCCGAGGGAGGTCGAAGGCTTTCTCGCACCCAGAGGAGCTGCCAGCCTTCCCCTCTGCTTTTAGGCTACAAGGAGAGACCACGAGGTATGTGCTGCGAGTTATTTTCAGAGCTGTTAAGATTTAATCACTTCACTGTTTTCAACTGGAAGAACCTTTTATTTCTTTACTATATTGGAACAAAATTTAAAGGGAAAGAATAGACAGCTTCCGACTTAGAATAACTGACTCACAGAACTTCCTTATGTCCCCTCTGGCCACGTTGTCACTGCCAGGCAATTCTGACAGCCACCTCAGACTCTCAGCTAAGTCACGGTTCCTCCCCTAAGTCGCACCCAGGGCACAACCTAGAATGGAGGATACTGCCAATATTAATGCAATGTGGGAGGGGTCTACTTTGCGTGGGGCTTTTTTCCTCTCAGATAGCCTCCATTCTGGGTTGTGCCCTGGGATGGGACTTATAGGAGGGACTGTGACTTAGCTGAGAGTCTGAGGTGGGTGTCAGAACTGGCTGGCAGAACAGGGCCAAAGTTTAAGAAAAGTGAAGCCAAAAAAAAAAAAAAAGCCTATACAAAGGACAAAGGGTCATGGGTGGGAGCACTCGGACAGCCAGAGGCCAGTGCTGGGGCATGTGTGTTTGCAGTCTCTGCAACATCAGGCCCCTCCCCTGCCCCTTTAAAAGCTGCCTAAGATATTTATTATTGTGGGGCTACTACTGAGCTCCTGAACCTTTTCCCTGTGTTTGGGGCCTCCTACCTTATGAGTCTTAGTGAGACACAGTGCCTGCTTCCTACTTTAGAAGCAGAAAAACGCCCGATCTGCCTTTCTCAGCTCCCCCACTGGAAGGTGGGATTACATAATGTGGGTACAGCCAATGAGGAAGGCCTGTCTGCAACTCTGGATCAGAGGCACAAAGACACAGATCTGGCAGAGAGGCACTCCCACCCCCCTTCTCGATCAGCCACAGTTAGTCTCTGCTGTGTGCAACCGATGATCGAATTGTAGCTTCTGCCATCTCGGTCACAAGTAAAACTCTATTTTAAGGAGGATGAGAGGGCACTTAGAAGTTGTAAGGATTTAAGTTGTGGTATCAGGTGGCCCCTCTAAGTTGCTGGTTCTCTGGAATGTTACTAAATGTGGTAACACTGTGGTTGACCTGATTGTAACCCCTCCAATCAGAACTTGCCTCTCTAGAATTTCTGCTACCGACTCCCTCCTACCTCATCCATAAAGCTTTCCCCAGAGCCAGCGGCCCACTCCTCCATGGGTCAGGATGCATGAGTTGTCTGAGCTGCTTCTCCTATAGTGGCCAGCAATATGGCCTTCTTAACCTCTCCAAAGACTGGCCTCACGGAGTATGATGGGTGCGACAGGAAGTTGATCTACCTTGTTCAGTGACAATATGACTGTGTTGTATTTTTAACTGGAAAAAAAAACCCACTGTTATTTATTATGATCATCGATTTTCAGAGTAACTCTGAAATAATTGGGGCCGGTGTACTGAATCCAATTTTACAGCTTAGGAAACTGAGGCAGAGAGAGCCAAAAAAACTCACTTAGTGGCAAAGCTAGGAATGTTGAAAGCCAGTGCTATGATCTTGCTCTTCTTTCCTTCATAAATGTTCACTGTGCAAGCAGAAGAAAAGCAGAGAGAAAGATGCATGATCAGAACTCAATTCATGTAAAGATCAGAAAGGTGAAGGCGGGCACCAACAGGGCCTGGGGCTGCTGCTTCTGTGCTTGCAGCCTCAGACTCCAAACACAGGCCTGAAAGGCGGCCTCTCTTGTGTTTGTGCTCCAAAGGCAAACCAAGAGAGTCCTCCTTTTCCCATGGGCCAGAGTGTGACCAGCGATGAAGGGCAGTATCAAGATCATCAGGTTTTCTGCGTTTAAGAATGACGTCTGTAAGGTTAGCTGAAGGAGAGCGATTGCTGCCAAAAAACACAGTCATGGCGTAGGGATCAGCGAGACTTTCGCTAATAAAATTCCCAAAGGAGATAGCATCCTGAGTAACATGCTTGAAACAAACCCACTCTGCAGAGTACATTTGTGTTTCCTCATATACTTCTCCTTTATGTAAGGACTCAACTCTGCAAAGAGCAACTTGAACAATCACAGCTCCCAGGATGTCAGCCTCAAAACAGTAATGTGCATTTAATGAGAACTTCAAGGAATGTTCCTTAATTTGGAAGAGGTGCTGTCTATAGGCAATGATTGTAGTTATTGCAGGCAACCACTGAGAGTTCAGCTGTTGTGTTAAAAATAAAAGGTCGGATTCCATCTTGGAGTTTCTCGCAGATTATGTTCTATTCGCACTGACAAATAACAAAATGAAGTTATTTTTCATGTGCACTGTTTTCATTCCAGCTTTTGTCTAGATTCAGTTAAAAAAAAATGTTTGGCTGATTATTTATATCTTCTTTTGACCCCAAAGTGAGACGGTAAACTCAGATTGAGTTTAGTGCAGATAGTGAATTCTGACTCTGGTCATCCTGGAAGGCTGGGGAAGACATCTAGCAAATAGGAAAATCCTTTATGTTCTGTTTAACAAGCTTTAAAAAAGAACAGTTTTAGAAATACAGAATTATGGTGAAGACTGTATGGAGTATTCTCATATACCTCACATTCATTTTTCTCTGTTGTTAACATCTCACATTGGTGTAGTACATTTGGTATAGTCAATGAACTAATATTGATATATTATTATCAGCTGAAGTCCAAAGTGTATTGAAATGTCCTCAGTTTTCACTTAATTCCTTTCTCTGTTGCCGGATCCCATTTGGGACACCACACTGTATTGACTGTCATTCTCCACGGCTCTTCTTGGTTATGACAGCTGCTCTGACTTTCCTTGTGCCTGATGACCTTTTAGGGATTGCTGCTCGGGTATTTTCTAGAATGCCCCTGACGGAGATTTGTCTGACGTTTTGCTCATATGGTTATGGGCCTGAGGGAGGAGGACCACAGAGGCAATTCTCTCCACACCACGTTCAGGGGCTGTGCTATTAACACGACTTAGCACTGAAGATGCCAAGGAAGTTTTTTTTTTTCTCAATCTTAAGTACCTTTGTCCAGGTCCCCACTCCACATATCACTGACTTGCCTTCTCCTTTGATTATTTATAATAATTCCCAAGATGAAACTGGGGATCCAACATTCAAAGGTGGAGAGAATCCCTAATGCAGATGGGAATTCCACAGTTTCGAGACCCATAACTGGGGAGAAGCCTTCCTGTCTAACTAAGCCTCTGCCCTCTCACTGTTCCCATGACAAATCAAATCACAGTAGACTGAAGAGTCTCTTATCACGTCAGAATATAAACCAGGTGATACCGTGAGTAAGGACAAGAGGAATTGCCGATTGTGTCAATCATGTTGTCCAGTACATTTTTAGACAGCTTTGGTTTGGCTAAATATAGTTTTAATCCATTTCTGTTGCTAAGCATCCTATTTTTTATTAGGCAAGATACTCTGCAAATGCACACAGAGTCTGGTCTTGCGGTGAAGTGCGTGGATGGCCAGGGACAGACTCTAAATATCAGTGACATTGGTCGGTTGGAGCTTCCAGAATGGTGTGGTACGGTTTCCTAAATCCACCTTAAAAATGCACCCAGGGAGTGACCTGCTTTCATCTCACAGCCTACTTTATTTTATTGCCATCTCTCTGTGTCTTATTTCATACATCGTTCCTGTCAGCTGCTGCAGCGTAGCTGAGCTATGGCTATGGCCGCTGAGCTGGGTCTACCCACAGTTCTGTGGTTCCAGCGACAATGAGACAAATAGCTCACTCAGATGAGCAAGGGCTCTCCGGCACAGGGTGATCTGCACAAGAGGGAAACAGAAAATTATTCAAAATCCTTCCTCATGAACAAACTCTGGGATTCTGTTCCTCTGTGCAAGGAGTCACTGGCTTGCTGAAGACTGCAGCAGGTAACCCGCAGAAGTTTATGTAGAAAATTCTTCTTTGGCAGTTGAAGAAAAACAGAATAAGGGTTTGTCCATCTCAGTGGCTTAAAAATATGCTTCTCTTGAAACAAGCATAGACTAAATGTACCAGTCAAGGCTTTCAGTTGCAAATCAGAAACTGACAGTAGGTTGTTTAAGCAGAGAAGGCATATTTTTGCAGAAGTTAGCAAATGTGACCTGCCACTTATTTTTGTATGGCCTACAAGCTAAGCATAATTTTCACATTTTTAAATAGTTGGGCAAAAAAAATTGTAAAAAGGATGATATTCATGACCCATGAAAAGCATATGAAATTAACATTTCTGTGTCCATAAATAAAATGTTTTTGGAGCACAGTTGCACTCATTTGCTTACATCTTGTCTATAGCTGCTTCCACACTATAGCAGTGGTATTGAGTGGTTGGTTGTAAGCAAGACCTTATGGCCTGCTAAGCCTAGGATATTTACTGTTGTCTTATCTCAGGTTGTTGCTATAAAATACCATAGACCGGGTGGCTTTAGCACAGAAATATATTTTCTCTTTGTTCTGGAGCTCGGCAGTCCAAGATCAAGGTGCCAGAGTGGTTGGTTTCTGGTGGGGGCTTTCTCCTCAGGCTGCAGATGACTGATTGTGTTCTCACAAGTTGGGGGAGAGAGAGGAAGACAGAGAGGGTGAGCGGGCGAGCGAGAGCGCGCTCTAATTTCTCCTCTCACAAGCACACTAATCTCCTCATGATGGCCCCATTCTCATGGCCTCATCTGAACCTAATTGCTTTTCAAAAGGCCTCATCACCAAACACCATCAAATGGGAGGTTAGAAGGTCAACGTATGAATCTTGAGGGAACACAAAGCAGTCCATAACAGCTAACAGCTTTTAAAGAAGAGGTTTGCCAACCTCCGTATTAAAGGGTTTTCGGTCACACACAGACTCTCCAGGCTCAAAGTTAGCTGGGCCAGGAAACTTAGGAAAGTCACTGTTAACTGGATCAGGGAGGCTTTCCTTCCATCATCCAAGGTGCTGCTGCTAATTGTCCCAGCGGCAGGCCCTGGACAGGACTGCTAGGAGCCTTGGCACTGCTGTCCCTGTAAGCCAGAACGTTGCTCTTTGCATCTCATCATAAACAGATGCAGCCGGTGCCTGCTGCTTGTACACAGCCACTGATTCTGGTGTGGGTGGGTCTGATCGGGGGATCCTAGATCCCATGTGGATGGCCAGCTGAAAGGGAGGCTGGGACAATGACCGTGTAGTTTCTGCAGTGATGGCAGTGGGGACACCCATGAAGTGGAGAATTCCCTAAATATCTAAAGGTACTAGTCTCTAGGTCAGGACACATAGGTGAGTATTGAGACCTGGCCTCACTAGTGGGGAATAATTATCCCTAGACTAACTGTTGCTCCGGTCCCACCCAACAGATCATAAAAGCAAGATTCAAAATGTTCAGTGTTGCCAAGGAATTTAACTGCACTCCAGAACAAAGTTCAAGAATGTTGATTGGAATATCAAACACCCAGCACTCAATAGATTGATTCACAGAATTATGTATCCAAAGGAAAATAAACACCACAATTTATCAGATATTCAAAAAAGCAGGAACATAAAATACATAAAAAGGGAAAAGGTCAACAAATTGAAACTGATCATAAAAAAACCTGATACAGGTGCTGATGTTGTGGTACAGTTGGTTAAGATGCCACCTATGACACCAGCATCCCAAATAGGTGTTGGTTTGAGTCCTGGCTGTTCCACTTCCAATCCAGTTTCCTGTTAATGCACCTAGCAAGGCAGTGGAAGATGGTCCAAGTGCTTGGGATCAGACCACCCATATGGGAGATCTGCATGGAGTTCCAAGCTCCTGGCTTCAGCCTGGCCCAGCCCCTGCTGTTGCAGCTATTTGGGGAGTGAACCAACAGATGGAAGATCTCTCTGTTTCTTCCTCTGTAACTCTGCCTTTCAAATAAATAATAAATGTTTAAACATTTTTTAAATAATAAAATAACTTCTTCCAGGTCTCTCATGTGGGTGCAGGGGCCCAAGCACTTGGGCCATCTTCCACTGCTTTTCCAGGTACATTAGCAGCCAGGACTCAAACCAACACTCATATGGGATGCTGGGATTACTGGCAGTGGCTTAACCCGTTACGCCACAGTGCCAGCCCCTAAATAATAAAAATTTTAAAAGCTGACACAGATACATAGAAATTAGTAATGAGGATATCAAAACAGTTATTATATTCCAGATATTGTAATTAAGCTGAAACATGAACTATCAACACACAGAAAACACACACATACAAATCAAATTTCTAAAGCTGAAAATCTACTGAGATGAAAATTATACTGATGAAAATAATTGCAGAAGATCAATGACCTTGAAGGAATAATAATAGAAGATATCCAAAAATAAAACACATAGAGGAAAGGGGATTACAAAGAAGAACGCAAAGAACAACATCAGGCCATGAGACCACTTCAGGCAACCTAAAATACTTGTGGGAGGTAAACAGAAAAATTATTTGAAGAAGTGATAACTGAAAATTTTCCAATTTTGATGAAAATTATAATCCTACCATTCTAAGAGGCTCAATGAATTCTGAGCATAAGAAACATGAAGAAAACTACCCTGGAGTCAGTGTTGTGGCACAGTGGGTTAAGCTGCTGCTTGCAACATCAGCATCCCATATGGACACTGGTTTAAGTCTCAGCTGCTCCGTTTCCAATTCAGTTTCCTGCTGATGTGCCTGGGAAGGCAGTGAAAGATGGCCCAAGTGCTTGGGCCTCTTCCACCCACATGGCAGACCCAGATGAAGTTCCTGTCTCCTGGCTTCAACCTGGCCTAGCCCTGGATGTTGTGGCTACGTAGAGGGTGAACCAGTAGATGGAAAATCTCTTTCTTTCTCTCTGTGTCCTTCTGCTTCTCAAATAAATAAATCTTTAAAAAGCAAAGCAAAGCATAGCACCCTAAGGCACATCAGTATCAAATTACTCAAAATCAGTGATGAAGAGAAAATATTAAAAGCAGCCAGAGGGAGGAAATGCTAGATAAAGAAGAATGGCAAAGCTTCTTCAGAGGAAACAATAAATAATAGTACTAAGATAGCAGAGCAACATCTTTAAGCTATTGAGAGAAAAATAAACTGTTACCTAGAAATTCATATTCACTAACAATATCTTTTAAAGATCAGGAAAGAGGAAAGATTTTTTCAAATGTACAAAAGCTGAAAGAATTTATCTGTAATACAAGAAATGTTAGAGGAAAAATTTCAGGCAGAAGGAAAATAATGCCAGATAGAAATATGGTTGTACTCAAGAAGAACAGACGACAAAAATGGTAGCCACATGGACATACATGTAAGATTTTTTTGTAATAATTTTGGTTTAAACAAAAATAACAACATTATATTATTGGGACTATAACTATCAACAAAACATGGGAAAATAATAGCATAAGTGTTGAAAGGGAGAAGTGGAAGCATATCACTAGAAAATCCTTAACACTATCTGTAAGTGGTATAATATTGCTTGAAATATAAACTGTGATAAATTAAACGTGTGTACTATAAACCCTAAAGTAGTCACTAAAATAATAAAGAGCTATGGGTAGTTAGTCATTAAAGGAAACAAGATGGAATCATAAAAATATACTCATATTTTAAAAAAAGAGTTAACACAAAATCAGGAATATATGGGTCAAATAGAAAACAAATAGCAAGATGATAGAGTTAAACCTAACCATGGCAATAACTACATCAGATGCAAATGAACCTAAATATCTCAGTTGAAAGATAGAGATGATCAACTTGCCATCTAGAAGAAATCCACTTTACATGTAATGGACACAAGTATAAAGGATGGAAAAATATATACCATATATACCATACTAGCATTATCAAAGAAAGCTGGAATGGCTATATAAATTTATGAAAACATTGATTTCATAACAAAAAAAAAGTCACTTTTTTTTTGTTTTGTTTTGACAGGCAGAGTGAACAGTGAGAGAGACAGAGAGAAAGGTCTTCCTTTGCCATTGGTTCACCCTCCAATGGCTGCCGCAGCCGGCGTGCTGCGGCCGGTGCACCGCGCTCATCCGATGGCAGGAGCCAGGTGCTAGGTGCTTTTTCCTGGTCTCCCATGGGGTGCAGGGCCCAAGCACTTGGACCATCCTCCACTGCACTCCTGGGCCACAGCAGAGAGCTGGCCTGGAAGAGGGGCAACCGGGACAGAATCTGGCGCCCCGACCGGGACTAGAACCCGGTGTGCCGGCGCCGCAAGGCGGAGGATTAGCCTGTTGAGCCACGGCGCCGGCCAAGAAGTTCCTTTTATAATGATAAAAGAGTCGATTCATCAATAGGACAAAAATGATGGGCAGCAAAGAGAAACAAAGCCAGTTATATCTAGAAATCTCAGATCTCCCCTTTAAATAACTGATGGGACAATGGATAGCAAACAAAGAAGACTTGAACAATACTACCCACCAATGTGACCTAACATCAACAAGCATCAACAAAATAATATTCTTTATAATTGCACACAGAATATTTACCAAGATAGATAATACTTTGGCCATAACATGAGGCTCAATGAATTTAATAATGTAAATTTATTTTCTTGGACCACAAGGAATTATATTAAAAGTTCGGGCCCGGCGCCATGGCTCTCTTGGTTAATCCTCCACCTGTGGTGCCAGCATCCCATAAGGGGCACCGGGTTCTAGTCCTGGTTGCTGCTCCTCCAGTCCAGCTCTCTGCTGTGGCAGAGAAGACAATGGAGGATGGCCCAGGTGCTTGGGTCCCCGCACCCAAATGGGAGACCAGGAGGAAGCGCCTGGCTGCTGGCTTCACTGTGCCAGCCATGGTGGCCATTTGGGGGGGGTGAACCAATGGAAGGAAGACCTTTCTCTCTGTCTCTCTCTGTCTGTAACTCTACCTGTCAAATAAATAAATTAAAAATCTTAAAAGTCAAAAAGTTCTCAAATGTTTGGAATTTAGATAACATACTTCCAAGTAACCCAAGAAAATCACAAGAAAAACTACAAAGTATTTTTGATTTGAATGAAAATAAAACATCAAAATTTGTGTGATGCTGTTAAAGAAGTACTTAGAAGATAATTTTTGGCTCTAAAAGCCTACATGAGGAGAAAAAAACACTACCCAAAGACTTCATGTTCCACATTAACACACTAGATTTTAAAAGACCAGATGAAACTCAAAATAAACAGAAGAAAGGAAAGAACACATAGAAAACAGAAAAATTAATGAAAAGAAAAATGGGTTTATTATTCTTATTTGTTAATAAGGTCTTTTGCAAATGGCCTTTGTAAAACTTACTTTGAAGAACTTGCATTCACATTTTTAAAAACCTCAAAACTTTATATAAGAATAAAACACCAATAAAAGCAGGCAGAGATTTGAATAGACATATATGGCACACATGGCAAATAAGAATATGAGGCCAGTGAAAGGAAGCTCAACCTCATTAACATCAGGAAAACACACACTGAGACCATCCCTGCTGAACAGCAAGTTGAAAGGACTGACCATACCAGGTGCTGGTGAGGAGGAAGAGAAACTTGAAGTGTTACATTTTGCTGGTGGGAAGAAACAAATGGTACAACTATTATGAAACACAGTTTGCCAGTTTCTTAAAAAGTTAAGCTTAGACCTACTGTACGATGCAGCCATTCACTCCTAGGTATTTAGCTAAGACAAATGAAATCATACATTTAGATAGACTTCTATGTGGACGTTCACAGCATCTAGACGTGTAATAGCCCCACACTGGAAGCAACCCCAATGTTCATCTAAAGGTGAGTGGGTAGACAAACCGTAGTTTGTCCATTTAACAGGACACTATCCAGCAATAAACAAGAGTAAACTACATGTTTAACAACACACATGAATCTCCCAAACAATATACTGAGAAAAAGAAGACAGATTTTAAAAGGAGG
The DNA here is from genome assembly GCA_949820135.1 of Sylvilagus floridanus. NCBI lineage: Eukaryota > Metazoa > Chordata > Mammalia > Lagomorpha > Leporidae > Sylvilagus > Sylvilagus floridanus. The sequence goes on from OX463236.1 coordinate 114,320,452, forward strand.
GTGCACTGTATGAGTTCACCGATACAACATTCTAGAAAATTTAAACTCATGCATAGTGAAAGAAAGCAGATTAGTGGTTTCCTGGTGGGTGATGAGAAGGGGAAGTAAGGATTACAAAGACTACAAGGAAACTTTTGAGAGTGATGGGTATTTTTCACTATCTCGACTGTGGTGATGATTCTATGGTTATAAGTATGTGCCAAAACTTACAAAACTGTACATTTCAAGTACGTGTTATTTATTATTGTGTCAATCCTACCTCCAAAAAGCAAACATTTTTAATTATTAAAAAGGATCGGTGTCAGGCAATATCCATGCTGTGTTTGGCCTTCTAATTCCTTGAAGCTGCGATTCTTCAGTCTCAGAATGGTTCAAGTCCAGGAACCTGAGGTTCTTTTACGAAATCTGGGAGCAGATACAGGCTTGTTCCCTTACAGCAAGCTGCCCCTAGTGAAGGGAAAGGGAGGGGGCAACAGTGTTGAGAGCTTTTTTCTTTCTTCCTTCTAGGCAGAAATTAAAGGCCCTTGGTGGTATTTCAAACACAATTCTCTTAACCTATTTGAGTCACTATGGGGCAAGTTTCTTTGTTTCATTTTATAATCACATAAAGAGTGAGCATGATCCCTAAACAAAGTAGGATATTTGCATATGTTCCTGTCCCTTGTTGCAGATATAAAGCCCATCTTCTGAAGGAGGACAGAGAGATTAGCATGTGGCTTGCTTAAGAATAATGGACAAATGTCACCGCCTGTTCATTCCCTTTGTTTTCCAAGATGATACAATGAGGTGTCCCAGGGTCTCCATGCCGCTTGGAGGGGATTTGCCTGAAGGAAGCCTATCAGCCCCTTCCTGTATGGTGAAGCCAGTATTCTGCACCTCCTAGGGTGGTGCTCCATATCTTCGATTGTGGAATGAAAAGCTTTGTTTTATTAAAAAGAATCTGAGGCATGGGGAGAATGGAAAGTATTTTGGTGGGTGGAGGTTAAAGTCACATGGTTGAATATTTCCCTGGACATGATGGAATCATCTGTGTAGGAGGCATTTGGTGACTGGAGTTGATAAATTAGTAGGCAGAAGGCTATAAGGACCAAACGAGTCAACGGATTTTCAATGTTGGAGGCTCTGCTTCTCAATTCTTTCTTTTCTGGGTTGCTGGGGAAGTGTCTGCACAGCAAGGAGTGCTCCCTTTCCTTCCTCCCCTAGCAGATTCAAAGATTTCAGTGACCTCCCTGGGTCAGCAACTCCAAGAAGAGGCTACTCTGTAGTGGAATGTGTGGATGTCCAAAAGGCTCCCACTCAGCAAACTTCCTTCCTGATGATTCTGGCCATCTTTCTAGTCTTCTGCACAAGTAGCGTGTGTGAAGGGGACCCTCACTGGGGAATTACTCAGGTCTGCAGATCCTCAGACTGGCAAGTTGCCCCGCTGGGGAATCCAGCTTTGACCTCAATCAACTGGAGGGGGCTGGGATCTATTTGCCAAGGCCAGGTCCCTAGGATATGTGTTCTTGCTTCATGACGGTGGGGCACTGAGGCTCTGCTGCAGACCAGGAATCCAGGAAAGCAGAGTATGGGCACTGCATGCCAGGCCTGAAAATTCCTACAGAACTCTGCCTAGGAAGAGCCTGAAAACGGAGTATTCTCCAGAATGTCAGCTCTCTTCCCAGGATGCATTTCAAGATATATTTTTTAAAGATTTATTTATTTATTTGAAAGTCAGAGTTACACAGAGAGAGAGGAGAGGCAGAGGGAGAGAGAGAGGTCCTCCATCTGATGGTTCACTCCCCAGATGGCCACAACAGAGTTGAGGGATCCGAAGCCAGGAGCCAGGAGCTTCTTCCCGGTCTCCCATGCAGGTGCAGGGGCCCAAGGACTTGGACTGTCTTCTAAAGCTTTCCCAGGCCATAGCAGAGAGCTGGATTGGAAGTAGAGCAGCCAGATCTCGAACTGGTGCCCATATGGGATGCCGGCGGTTCAGGCCAGGGCATTAACCAGCTGCTTCACAGCGCCACTCCCTCAAGATATTTTCAAAGGTAAGCTCTGAATAAAGTGAACAACACCACTTTTATCTCCATTACTTGATGGATAACATTATTCTATTCTGTAGAGTTTGATCAACAACCCCAGAAATCGCCTAAATATAGGAAAACTGGATGGACACAGATCATTAAAATAAACTGTACTGAGTAACCTTGACTAAAACTCAACTCTGAAGTTTTGTCCCTTCCACCTTAAAACATTTCTAGTGATTTGCTTGAACAAAATCAACAGGAGAAGCCAGCACATAAACATGAAGAATGTTCAACAGCAAAGAGGAATGCAATGAAAGTAATCGTTCATCTAATCTTTGTCTCCTGTTTTCCTGTTCTTCACCAAGAAAGTACTGTCAACAATTACTTAAATACCTGACTTGGGATTGGCATGCACATTTTATTAAAGACACAAACAGTATGGACATATGTGTGTGTTTGGGTATGTATCTCATATATCCTTTTTATTATTGTGGATTTCTTCACACCTATAGGAGAATATATTGTACAAGACTCAGGGGTGGGAAACATCCACCTCGTGACCCGTTAAGGAGCTGAAATCATTTGGGCTGGCCCTGCTGAGGCAACCGCAGGTGGGGCTCAATTCAATACCTGTACTGCAGACTCATTTTTAAGTTGATAATTTTGTGTGGGTGAGGGTGAGGTTTATATTTAATTTAATCATGGATGATGATATAAATACCCAAATGTCCCTTGACATAAAGTAGTTCTCCACCTAGATAAGTGGTGAACAAAAGATTATGTCTCACATAGATACTGTATCCATCACAGTCCCAGAAGCAGACTGTGGTGACAGGACAGTAAAGACTATCTTGGTTCTGTCTCATGTCCAAGAAGAATTTCCACGCAGACAGGGACAGTGAGCAAAGCAGATTTATTTAAATGAGAAACCTGCTACAGTAGTCAGGAGCCGGGCTCCAAGGGAGGAGTTGCCCTGCGCAGCCTGCGGGTACCAGCTCCTTTTATGCACAAAAGTGACTATGCAGATTTAACCAATCCGGAGAGGAGCAGAGTAGCAGCCAACAACCAATCAGAGACAGAGATAAAACCCAGTGGGCTGGAATTCATAAACCTGTCTAGCCTGCCCTCATAATAAACTAAAAACCATCAGAGGGCTGGGATTGGTAATCCTGTCTTGCCCATTCTCATGATAAAAAAACAAACAAACAAACAAACAAAAAACCTAAGTGTTGCTACTGGCAGCCTCTGGAAGGAGGCAAGCAATCAAGCAATCCATCCACTTTTAAAGGGATTCTGCCTTTTTCTCATTCCTGCAGGGACCTGACCTAACTGCCTATTAGCCCATCTAGCTCCTCTCAAGATGACAATAGTCAAACTGGGAAATTGAGGGGAATATAACAAAATGACTTAAAAGTTGCGGGCGGGTGTAGGGAAACCAAACCTGTAAAGATATCTTATACTCAATTTCTTATTCAAATTTTAAAGGTTTTAAATAATATTCAATTTTTAGAACCTTCCTTAAGAACAAGAATGCAAAAGTATTAATAACAAAAGTGGTACAACAGTAAATTTAGAATGAGAAGGAAAGCACATAAAAATCACAAATCAATAAAACTATACCTATCAAAGATACAACATCTAGATACTATTATCATTACATCAGTAACCCGATGAGATTCAGAAACTTACAGATGCTTCTTCATGGGGAGAAGGCAGTGGGACAACTGGCAATTCTAGAGGCATAGTAAATTATTTGTAGGGGAGAGAATGGACCAGAAGAAACAGTGGCCTGAGAAAAATCCCCTCCAGGCTCTAGGTGTGGGGTTTGATTTTCAGTCTCCTCTTCTATAAAATGTGTTTAACCACCTGTCCTTCATTAATGAAATGTCACGACGAAGACTGAAGGCATCTGTGCTGCTTCTCGGTGGATAGGTCTTAATGTATATAAGCGAGCCTCAGACACAGTCCTTTGCTCAGGGAGAGAAAGGATTGCGGGAGAGGCAGATGAGAGGTCAGAGAGACCTTGAGGCTGCTTCTTTGGTTCTGCATGTTAAAGCATCATGCTTGGTGCATCATTTGCTGAGCCTCAACACAGGCCACCCAAAATATGCCACATTGGCATAAGGATTATTTTGAGCTGAAGACAGTTGAGAAATGGCACAAATCGGAAAGTCTTCTGCTCTCCAGCCTATTTGTCCAAGAGCAGGACCTAAATCTCCAGTTGTAAATGTGTCTACTTCTCCCATGCCAAAAAGATTTATTTTTTAAAAAAGATTTACTTGAAAATCAGAGTTAAAGAGAGAGGAAGAGACAGAGATAGAGCTTTTCCATCCACTTGTTCACTCCCCAGATGGCCACAATAGCCAGGACTGAGTCAAGCCACAGCCAGGAGCTACAAGCTTCATCTGGGTCTCCCACATGGGTGCAGGGACCCAAGCATCTAAGTCATCATCCACTGCATTTTCCAGGCCATTAGCAGGGAGCTGGATCATAAGTGGAGCAGCCAGGACTTATGGGATGCTGGCATTTCAGGCAGAAGCTTAACTTGCTATGCCACAACGCCAACACTGAAGGGAAATTCTTAGACTCTTATCCACTCTGGACTGAGGGGTCACCTAGAGGAATCTATGCAACACATCTTTCTGGTCTTTAGTTATATAATAAATAACCCTGATCTTTAGTTTCTCCCCTTGTATTTGGCTTTCTCCAGTTTGTCACTCCTAAACATCTAAATCCCTTTTCATTTGTTTTGTCTCTTCTCTACAAAGTTCCTGTTTGTTAAGATGCTACATAGGGAATAAGAGAGGGAAGAGATGTACAATTTGGGACATGCTCAATCGGACTTGTCCCAAATGGCAGAGTTAGAAACATACCAGGGGATTCCAATTCAATCCCATCAAGGTGGCATGTACCAATGCCTCCTCACTAGTCACAGTGATCAATTGCTGTTCACAATTGATCATAATGATAGGACTAAGAGTCAAGGGATCACATAAATAAGACTAGTGTCTGCTAATACTAACTGATAGAATTATAAAACGATCCAACATGGGAAGCAGGATACACAGCAGACTTACAGAATCGCAGATGTCCTAAACAGCACTCTGGCCTCAGAATCAGCCCTTCAGGCATTCAGATCCAGCTGAAAAGCCCATGAGAATTTCAGGCATGGAAAGCCAAGACACTCTGGCAAAAAAAAAAAAAAATGACCTAAATGGAAGATCTCTACGAGTGAGATCCCAGTGGAAAGAATAGGTCATCAAAGAAGGAGGTACCTTTCTCTGAAGGGAGGAGAGAACTTCCACTTTGACTATGACCTTGTCTAAATATGATCAGAGTCAGCAAGCCTAAAAGGCCTCCATTGCCTTGGCAACTCATGACAAGAACCTAGGGTGATTACTGATGCCATAAACAAGAGTGTCAATTTGTTAAGTCAACAACAGGAGTCACTGTGCACTTACTCCTCATGTAGGATCTCTGTCCTTAATGTGTTGTTCAATGTGAATTAATGCTATAACTAGTACTCAAATAGTACTTTACACTTTGTGTTTCTGTGTGGGTGCAAACTGTTGAAATCTTTACTTAATATATACTAAATTGATCTTCTGTATATAAAGAGAACTGAAAATGAATCTTGATGTGAATGGAATGGGAGTGGGAGCGGGAGAGGGGAGGGTTGCAGGTGGGAGGGAAGTTATGGGGGGGGAGCCATTGTAATCCATAAGCTGGAAATTTATATTCATTAAATAAGTTAAATAAAAAAAAAAGATGCTATGTATAGGGACGCTGACATTGTGGCAGGTTAAGCCATTGCCGGTGACACCAGCATCTCATATGGGCACCAGTTCAAGCCTTAGCTGCTCAACTTCTGCTCTCTGCTGGTATGCCTGGGAAAGCAGTGGTAGATGGCCCAAGTGCTTGGGTGCTAATTCCCATGTAGGGGACCTGGATGAAGCTTCAGGCTCCTGGCTGTTGAAGCCATGTGGAGAATGAACCAGTGAATGGATAATCTCCCTCTTTCTCTGTAAACCTGACTTTCAAATAAATAAATCTTTTTTCTTTTTTAAAAGGTGCTTTATAGGCCCCATCTTCAAACAACTTCTGTAAGTCAATCAGCACTGAGTTGTTCCCATGCTCAGTGAGAAGATATCACCAGTGGCTTTTAAGCAAGAGAATAATAAAATCACTCTGCCTGTCATGTGGAAAATGTAGTAGAAGAGGACAACATGGATGGAGTGAGACGAGTTAAATGATGGAAGGTGATGATGACTTATACTTCTTTTTTTTTTAATTTTTAATTTTGACAGGCAGAGTGGACAGTGAGAGAGAGACAGAGAGAAAGGTCTTCCTTTTGCCGTTGGTTCACCCTCCAATGGCCGCCGCAGCTGGCACACCGCACTGATCCAAAGGCAGGAGCCAGGTGCTTCTCCTGGTCTCCCATGGGGTGCAGGGCCCAAGCACTTGGGCCATCCTCCACTGCACTCCCAGGCCACAGCAGAGAGCTGGCCTGGAAGAGGGGCAACTGGGACAGAATCCGGTGCCCCGACCCGGACTAGAACCTGGTGTGCTGGCGCCACAAGGCGGAGGATTAGCCTGTTGAGCCACAGCGCCGGCCGACTTATACTTCTTATCCAGGGAGAGGGTGACACCATTACAGCCATTACAGCATTACAGCCATTCATAGACTGTTTTTCTCTTGTTCATTTGTCTTTTTTCAGTTTAATTTCCAGGTCCCTATGTGTAGAAGAGAGGTGGTGTTGTTTTTTTCTCTTCCCCTACAGTTTATGGATAAAGAATTGAGGCTCAGTGTGCTTAAACAATTTGCCCATAGCTATTCCAACCCAGTTCTGTCTGGTGCCAAAAATTTATGCTGTTTGTGAGGCAGGTAGATGGTGCAGTTTCTGCCATACTTAAGCTAGCACGGAAGGCATGGCAGACACAACTCTTGCTGCTAATGTTCTGCTCTGCCTTCCCTGAGTGATCAAAACCCCCATTACATTTCTGACCCATCCACTGCCACAGAAGTTGCTCTTTTCAAGGTCACAAGTGATCGCTTGCTGCCAAATCTAATGACCATTTTTTCTTATCTTTTTAAACTCTCAATACTGTATCACAAAGTTGACTGCTCGCTTTGTTCTGGAAATAATGTTCTCCCTCAGCTTTGGTGACAAACCATTCTCTCGCACTCTTTTTATCCTTGCCTCCCTGAGCACCCTGTCCCAACTCTGTTTTCTGATTCTTCCATCTCTTCCCAACTGCTAAGCTCTGGACTTCCTTAGAATGGTGTCTTGGCCGGCGCCACGGCTCACTTGGCTAATCCTCTGCCTCTGGCACAGGCACCCCAGGTTCTAGTCCCGTTCAGGGCATCAGATTCTGTCCCGGTTGCCCCTCTTCCAGGCCAGCTCTTTGCTGTGGCCCGGGAGTGCAGTGGAGGATGGCCCAAGTGCTTGGGCCCTGCACCCCATGGAAGACCAGGAGAAGCACCTGGCTCCTGGCTTTGGATCAGCGCAGCTCCAACTGTTGCAGCCATCCGGGGAGTGAACCAACAGATGGAAGACCTTTCTCTCTGTCTCTCTCTCACTGTCTAACTCTGCCTGTGGAAAAAAAAAAAAAAAGCACAGTGTCTTGAACCAAGTCCTCTTCTCCACCCACTTCCTGCCCTAGCCGGCCTCACCTGTCCTGCACATTAAAGGGGCCCAGATGCTGTTTGCCAATGGCATCTCTGCAGCCTTGCTGTCTGGTTCCACTCTTGCGTACAATCTCACTCGATTGTCACCCTCACATGCGACTCTTCACTGCTCCCCTCAGAGATGCTCCTCCCCCAGTGTTCCAGGTACTCCTGCTATGTGACAAAACACTTCAAATCTTCACAGCACAGCAATTCAGACAGGCACAGTGGGAATGACTTACCTTGGTTCCATGATGCCTGGGGCCTCAGGTGGGAAGACTCAGTCTGAGTGTGACTTAACTGTGGACCTAGGATCATCTGGAGGTGCCTTCACTCACACACCTGGTGGCTGATGCTGGCAGCTGCCTGGGGACCTCAGCTGGCCTCTTGAGTGGTGTGGTTTCCTTCATAGTGGGGTAGTCTCAGGATAGGCAGACTTCTTCTTCTTTTTTTAAGATTTATTTATTTATTTGAAATTCAGAGTTACACACAGAGAGGAGAGGCAGAGAGAGAGAGGTCTTCCATCTGCTGGTTCACTCCCCAGTTGGCTTCAACAGCTGGAGCTGTGCCGATCAGAAACCAGGACCCAGGAGCTTCTTCTGGGTCTCCCTTGTGGGTGCAGGGGCCTAAGGACTTGGGCCATATTCTACCGCCTTCCCAGGCCATAGTAGAGAGCTGGATCGGAAGAGGAACAGCCGGGACTCTAACCCGTGCCCATAAGGGGTGCTAGCACTGTAGGCAGTGGCTTTACCCACTACACCACAGTGCTAGCCCTAAGGGTAGACTTCTTACATGGTGGATTGAGCAATGTCCACCAGAGAAAGCAGAGGCCTCACGGCCTTTTACAAGTCCTGGATCACTGCTGCCGTTTCTCTGTTGGTAGAAGCAGTTACAGGCACACCCAAAGACAAAGGGGAGGGGTCATGATGTCACCCTCTCCCTGGATAAGAAGTATAAGTCATCATCACCTTCCATCATTTAACTGGTCTCACACCGTCCATGTCGTCCTCTTCTAATGCATTTTCCACATGACAGTCAAAGTGATTTTACTATTCTCTTACTCAAAAACCACTGGTGATTTCTTCTCACTGTACCTAGAATAAAATCATAATTTACTTTTCAAAATTATAGTGATTTGAAAAGCAGAGAGACATCTTCTGCTGATTCACTCTCCAAATGCCTTCAATAGCCCCAAACCCGGAGCCAGAACCTCCACCCGGGTCTTCCCCCATGGGTGGCAGCAACCCAGGTATCTGAGCCACTGAAAGAGAGCCCCTATAAGGTTGTTTCTCTGATAGATAACCTCTTGATGTTGGGTCTTGTCTTGCATTACTTCATTTCTGGGAGCTCTAGGCCTTGAGCAGAAAGTAACTACCACTTGTCTGTAGCCCCTAGACTAACTGAAGCCCATTTTGACATCATTAAAATTCCATAAAAGACATGATATCACCAACCAGCTGAAAGAGATCCATGAGCACTGCAGACCAACCAGGAACTTTGGACACAAGCTGAACACACACCTCAACCCCATTTCAATCTATAAGAACCTTCCCCCCCAGCCCCTCTGGGAGCTCGAGAATTAAGTAGCAGTTCCTGCCTCCTTGCTTTGCACTCTGCAATAAATGCTTTCTTTCTTCCACCACCCTGATATTACTGATTGGCTTTCTGCATATCAGGTGAGTGGACCCTGTTTGGGGGATTCTAGAGCAACCCCCTAAACAGTTTTGGGGAATTGTTCTATATCACCATCACCTGCTGCCTTCCAAGGTGTTCTTTAGCAGGAAGCCTGAATCAGAAGCAGAGCCAGGAGCTGAACTGAGGCATTCTAATATGGGATGCAGACATCCCAATCGGCATCACTGTGTAAAACACTACCTACCTCCAAATCCTAATTTCTTTTCCCTCCAATCCTAATATCACCATGCCTAGTCTCATCACATTCCAACTACACTAGAACATGCCTCTTTTTTTTTTCTTTTTAAAAGATTTATTTATTTATTTGAAAGGCAGAGTTACAGATAGAGAGAGGCTGAGGCAGGGAGAGAGAAAGGTCTTCTATCTGCTGGTTCATTCCCCAAATGGCCAGAACAACCAGAGCTGGGACAAGCCAAATCCAGGAGCTAGGAGCTTCTTCCTGGTCTCCCATGCAGGTGCCCAAGCACTTGGGCCATCTTCTACTGCTATCCCAATGCCTCTTCTTTTCTACCTCATGGACTTCATTCTTGCTGTTCCCTCTCCCTGAAACACTCCTATCTTTCCTATTGGCTGTTCCTCTCATGCATTTAGTTCTTCTTCATCCATCAAGACTTGGCTGCACATGACCTGACAACTCTAACTAAAGTGACCTTTATTTGCTATAGCCACCTGCTGCTCACTCTTTTATCAACTGTTTATTTTTTAGTATATATTTTAGTATATATTTTATAGTATCCATAAATATGATGTTGATTTATTTACATACTTATTTGGGCCTCCCTCATTAGACTGTAAACTCCATGAGTCTCTCATTAACTACTTTATATCCAGCACATACCATATTGCCTGGGACATAGTAAATGTTGAGAAAGTTTTTCAAAAATATGATGGCTAAATAGAGGTAGACAAATATATAGATAGATTAGTAGATAGATAGACATGATAGAGTGAATGGAGGGAAGAGTATTCATGCAATAACAACAAAATAGATATTTCCTCCTTAGCCAAGAGGAAAAATGATTCTGTTAAGGTGTCCTGCTTCATGAAAGCCCAGGTCCAGTCCCTAGGTTCTTTAAGATTCTGGACATCTAATCCGGGACTTGGCATCTTGGATCACACCTTGTTCCTGGAGAAGTCAAGCCTGTCAAGTTATCAAAACAATAAATCACCAGTATTCTCTGGAGGCAGTGACGTTATTAAGCCGTAGTGGTTTCTGGAGTTCTTAGAGGCCTGTGGTGGGTTTCCTAGGGTTCCCATTTTCTCTCAGGCAGCAATTTGCAGCTAATCATGACCATCTACTTTTAAATGATCACATCTCTGGGGCTGGTTTTGTGGCGTAGTAGGTTAAGCATCTGCCTGTGGCACTGGCATCCCATGCGGATACCAGTTCAAGGTCTGGCTGCTCCTCTTCTGATCCAGCTCCCTTTTGATGGCCTGGGAAAGCAGTAGAAGATGGCCCAAGTTCTTGGGCCCATGCACCCACATGGAAGACCCAGAAGAAACTCCCGGCTCCTGGCTTTGGATAGGTTCAGCTCTGGCTGTTGAGCCATTTGGGGAGTGAAGCAGAAGGTGGAAGACCTCTCCCTCTGTCTCTCATTTTCTCTGTCTATAAATCTGCTTCTCAAGTAAATAAAGAAATCTTTTAAAAAAATCATATCTCTTATTTTGAATTTAATTTATTGATTCACTTATTTATTTTAAAGGCAGTGAGACAGGGAAAGAGAGAGAAGACAAAATGAGAGATCTCCTTCATCTGCTGGTTCATTCCCCAGATACCTACAACAGACAGGGTTGGGCCAGCCTGAGGCCAGTTCTCCCATACAGACCCAAGAACTTGACCCATTCCAGGGTGGGCATTAGCCGAAAGCCAGAATCAGAAGTGGAGCCAGCACTTGAGCCAAGGTACTGCAGTACGAGATGTGGGCGTTCCAAGCAGTATCTCGACAACCACTCGCAGAACATCTGCGCCAGGTCGTCAGCTTTAAAATCATCCTGTAATTCCAGACATTCAAAGTTAGACACATGATTTCCAAATACCTTGGACTTGTTACGGTACCACATTTATGCTTTTTAGTCTCTGACATCTAAGAGCTACAGGCAGCTATTTGATTTTCCAGAACTAAAGAGAATCACAATGAAGCGATTTTGAAAGCATTTTGAGACTTGCCAGTATCCTTAAGCTCATGATAAACAGCCTCAGGCGTCAAAAGACCAGCACACCCAGTCACCCATCTACAGGTGTCTTGATCTCATTAAACGGAAGTTCGCTTTACCACTCCATTTGGCCTTTTCAAGTTGTCATTCCTCCCCTTCCCCCTTTTATTCACACTGGATTTGTAGCCAAGGAAGTGTGCTCCTGGATCCCCTCTAAGAAAGATTTTGCTTTTATTGTTTTTTCTCTGCACTTGTTTTCTTTTTTACAATAGCTTGCCATGCATCCTCTATATTTTAGTCTTGAGATGGTATTTAAGCCCTTATAACCTGCCACCTTTATTGATGACAAAATGGAAGCTTACTTGTCTCTTTTCTTGGAAAGTCAGGAAGGATTTGTCAAGTGTGACGTTAAAACAACTACAACACAAAGCCAACTGTATCTGTTTGGCATGTTTCACCACCATGTTTGCAAGGCTCCTCTGCAGTACTTTCCTTGGGACTGACAGTTTTTTCGGCCTATTTCACCGGCTGCTGTACCATGTTCTTTTGTGAAGGGTCATTCCCAGTGGTTTGGTAGTAAGTCTACAATGAATGACACATGGCCAACTGGGGAAAAGAGTTAACACCCAGAGCCTCCACACTCTCCTACCCCACTTGCATGGGTCATCTCACACTCTTCACCTGTTACAAAGAGCCAGGTAACTGATTCAATACCTACATACAAATGTGGAGATTGTGAAATCTTTAAACATAGCTGTTACGTATCTTAAATTTCCTGTGCTACCTATGTCTCCTTGGACAGTTTACACTGTTTTAAATTTAACTCTTCTGCTATTTAAAGAATGCTATTTAAAGAGAAAGTGGGTGTTAATGAGCAATGTTATCAATTCTCTTGAGCATTACCTGAATCACTCAACAATCTTATTGATAAAAAAAATACACAAACTTGATTCAGATTGGAAATCCTTTGGTGTCTTGCAGACCAACCAGAAGAACAATTTAATGTGACTGGAATTTTACTGTTTTCAGTGTCTTCAAAGAAATGCAAATATTTACTGCACCTGATACTTTGCCTCTGGTCAACTGATTTTTTTTTTTAAAGACAACTTTTTTTTTTTTTTCTTGAGAACTTCATTTTCTACTAAATAGTCTACAAAGTGTTCAGCTTTGCTGTGTACTTCATAAGGCTCCATCTGTTCTGGGTTTTCAGAAGTTATTTTTTTTTAATCTCAAAAAAATTCAATGGAAAAGGTAAAGGCTTTACTGCCAGTAGATTTTTGTTTCTTTTCTTTCTGGAAAAGAGCCAGTGTGAGTTTAAAAATACACCTGAAACATATCTACAGCTTGAGATTCATTCAACTCTCTAATATTTGCTCTAGAATAAAGAAGAGACACGATGCATCTGAGCTAAAATGATGCCCAGAGTTACCACTTCTTCATTTCAGATCAAATCATGCACTGGGGCAGCTTTCTGGAGAGGCAGACTCCCTCTCCCTTATCTCTCATTTCCCCTGACAAAAAGGACAATGGGAATTGGGGTTATTCTAAGTGTCCCACCTTAAACATTTATCAATGTATGCTATTTATGACTTATTATTAATGGTAGCTACTATGATCCTAACACCAGATACCCACTGGAATAAAAATATTGGGGCAATAAAATGGAATGACCTATTTTTAAAGTTTTGTTCAAGAATGCACTATTATTTAAGAATAATGGCCATACAATAAAAATTCACAAAAGTTAAATACACAGGGTATTTATGATCAGCTGCTAAATCCAAAAGTGTGGCTGCTTAATTTCTAATGACAAATTAGAGTTCTTGATATTAGTTCACTAGTGCTTTGATGTACATTCAGGATGAATGTCAACAGACTTTTCTACATTGATTTGGATGCTTTGCCTGAAAAGTAATTCAGCTTTGTGTACACCATTAATTCTAAAGGAGCTTGCGTGAATTTCCTGTCCCAGCTATTCCCAGGGTGAGGTAAATAACCCTCTCTGCCACAATGGGGAAGAATTGAATTGAAGGCGAATCTAATGCTTTGAGGAGTTGAGTGCGCTCCAGGAAGAGGAGCTTAGGTGGGAAGCTCCAGTGCTGCTGTCCTCTTTGTCAAAGTAACTTCTAATTTTTTTTAACTTTTATTTAGTAATTATAAATTTCCAAAGTACAGTTTATGGATTACAATGGCTTCCCCCCACCCCATAACTTCCCTCCCATCTCCTGCTCCCTCTTCCATTCCAAGTAACTTTTAATTTTTTTAACAAAATATTTTATTTTTTATTTCAAAGGCAGAATGATGGGTAGCGGTGGGGAGGAGATCTTTCATTTGCTAGTTGACTCCATAAATGCCTTTACCAACCAAGGCTGGGCCAGGCCAAAGCCAGGACCCAGGAACTTCATCCTGCTTCCCTTCCCACGCTCTTGAGTCATCATCTGCTGCCTCCCAGAGTGTATTAGTGAGAAATTGGATTGGAAGTGGAGTAGCCAGGACTTCAACTTGCACTCTGGTGTAGAACACAAGGGTCCCATGCAGCAGCTTAGCCAGTTGTACCATAACGTTTGCCCTGATAACTTTTAATTTTGACTTAATTTCGAAGTTACAGAAAAGTCGCAAGAATCATACAAGGAATTCTCTTATATACTCTTTACCCAAATTCGCCAATTTTTACATTTTTTAACTTAAATAAACTTGATATTTTACAAATTCTTTTTATAATTTATTTTCACTTATTTTAAAGGTAGAGAGAGAGAGAGAGAGAGAGAGAGAGAGAATCTTCTACCAGTTGGTTTACTCCCCAAAACCTCTGCAACAGCCAGGACTGGGCCAGGCTGAAGTCAAGAACCAAGAACTCAGGTCTTCCATGTGGGTGGCAGGAACTCAAGTATTTGAGAGTCATCACCTGCTGCCTCCCAGGGTGAACATTAGCAGGAAGTTGGAATTGGATGCAGAGCCAGGACTTGAACAAAGCACTCCAAGTGCCAAGTGGTATCTTAGCTACTGCACTAAATTTCCACCCCAAAATTTTATATTAACTTTTATTTCAGACAAAAAAATTCCAAGATCTGGATCTTTTCAAAAATTTTATTTCAAGCCTAACTGGTAGAAAGGTAACACATTTTCTTATTTGAGAGGCAGTCAAAGAGAGAGAGAGAGCTCCCCTCGGTTGGTTCAATCCTGAGTGCCTCCAGTGGCACGGGGTGGGCGGGTGTGGGAAGGGGCAGAGAGAGCCAGGAACTCAATCCAGGTCTTCTGCCTATGGGTGGCAGGAATCCAGCATTTGTACCATCACTGTTATCTTCCAGGGTCCACAGCAGCAATAAGCTGGAACTGGGAAAGCTGAGAGTGGAACTTAGGCACTCTGTGGGACATGAGCTTCCTAAATGGTGTCATTTAACTCAACTGCTTTCCTCAAGCCGTTTCTCCCAATTTTAACACCACCTTCTCACTGAATTAGCACACAGCCTCTTCTTTTTACAGACATGTAGGCAGAGTAAACTCTAGTTTCTTTCCCCTTTTTATAAGGATATCACTTTGGGGTTGGTGCTGCGGTGCAGTGGGTTAATGCCCTGGCCTGAACCACTAGCATCCCATATGGATTCCAGACCCGGCTGCTCCACTTCCAATCCAGCTCTCTGCTATGGCCTGGGAAAGAAGAAGATGGCACAAGTCCTTGGGCCCCTGCAACCTGCGTGGAAGACTTGGAAGAAGCTCCTGGCTCCTGGGTTCAGATCAGCACAGCTCTGGCCGTTGCGATCAACTGGGGAGTGAACCATTGGATGGAAGATCTCTCTCTCCCTCTCTGCCTCTCCTCTCTTTGTGTAACTCTTTCAAATAAATAAATAAATCTTTAAAAAAAAAGGATATCACTTTGATCAGATTAGAACATTTTACCTTAATTTTTTCTAAATTTTACCTTAATTATCTCCAAAGTCACTTTTGGTTCTGGGACTTCAATATGTAAATTTTAGGAAACACAAGTATGTTCATAAAGATAATTTTTTCAGTTGTCTGTAAACCTAAAACTGTTCTAAAAAATAAAATACATTTAGAAGGCCGGCACCGCGGCTCAATAGGCTAACCCTCCGCCTTGTGGTGCTGGCACACCGGGCTCTAGTCCCGGTGGGGGCACTGGATTCTGTCCCGGTTGCCCCTCTTCCAGGCCAGCTCTCTGCTGTGGCCCTGGAGTGCAGTGGAGGATGGCCCAAGTGCTTGGGCCCTGCACCCCATGGGAGACCAGGAGAAGCACCTGGATCCTGGCTTCGGATCAGCATTGTGCACTGGCCGCAGCGCGCCTGCCGCGGCAGCCATTGGAGGGTGAACCAACGGCAAAAGGAAGACCTTTCTCTCTGTCTCTCTCTCTCACTGTCCACTCTGCCTGTTAAAAAAAAATACATTTAGAAAAGATGTTTTAGATAACCAAATAAAGCTTTCAGAGATGAAAATACACTCATTGGTATAATGGCAAATAAAACAACACAAAAGAGAAGATTAGGTGTTTGAAGACACAGCCATAGGAAGTATACAAAATGAAATAGAGGGAAAGGGGCCGGCGTTGCGGCATAGTAGTTTAAGCCTTTGCCTTGGCACTGGCATTCCATGAGGGTGCCATTTCAAGACCCAGCTGCTCCTCTGCTGATCCAGCTTCCTGCTAATTGCCTGGGAAAGCAGCAGAAGGTGGCCCAAATGTTTGGGCCCCTGCACCAATGCGGGAGACCAGGAAGAAGCTCTTGGCTCCTGGCTTTGGCCTGGCCCAGCCCTGGTTGTGTGGTCATTTGGGGAGTGAACCAGCATGTGGAAGACCTCTGTCTCTCTCTGTAACTCTTTCAAAAAAAATTCTTTTTTTCTTTTTGACAAGCAGAGATAGACAGTGAGAGAGAGAGACAGAGAGAAAGGCTTCCTTTTTCCATTGGTTCACCCCCCAAGTGGCCGCTACGGCCTGCTTGTTGTGGCCAGTGCACCACGCTTATCCGAAGCCAGGAGCCAGGTGCTTCTCCTGGTCTCCCATGCGGGTGCAGGGCCCAAAGACCTGGGCCATCCTCCACTGCCTTCCCGGGCCACAGCAGAGAGCTAGACTGGAAGAGGAGCAACTGGGACAGAATCCGGCGCCCTGACTGGGACTAGAACCCGGGGTGCTGGTGCTGCAGGTGGAGGATTAGCCTATTGAGCCACGGCACCGGCCAAAAAAAATTCTTAAAAAAAATAGAGGGAGAAAAAGAAGATTGAAAAAAATTTAACAGCTTCAGTAAGCAGTGGAATAACTTCAGGCAGCCAAATATATTTGTAATTGGAGTCCCTAAGGAGGTCCTATTAATTTGCCAGGGTTGCCATAACAAAATATTACAGACTGGGTGGCTTAAACAGAAATTTATTTTCTCATAGTTCCAGAAGCGTGATGTTCAAGAGCAAGGTGCTGGCAAGTTTTGCTTGTCCTGAAACTTCTCTCCTTGACCTGCTAACAGCCACCTTCTTGCTGTATGCTTTCATGGTCTTTTCTCTGTGTGTGCAACCCTGGTGTCTCTTCCTACCCTACATGGACACTAATCCATCCTTATAACCTCATTTAATATTAATTACGTCTTCACTGGGGATTAAATTCAACATATGAATTTTAGGAAGACACAGTTCAGTCTGTGACAAACAGGAATGATATATAAAAACAAAAATCTTTTAAAGAAATAGTGGGGGGGGGAGCGTGTTGTGGCATAGTGGGTTAAGTTGCTGCCTGTAACAACAGCATGCTATATGGGCATTGGTTTAAATCCCAGCTGCTCCACTTCTGATCCCGCTCCCTGCCAGTGGACATGGAAAAGCAGTGAGAATGGCCCAAGTGCTTGGGCTCCTGTACACACATGGGAGACGGGGAAGAAGCTCCTGGCTTCAGCCTGGCCCAGCCCTGGCCATTTCAGTCATTTGGGGAGTAGAAGAGCTCTTTCTGTCTCTTCCTCTCTTTCTTTCTAACTCTGCCTTTCAAATAAGTAAATAAATCTTTAAAAAAAAAAACATAAAAGAATGGAGATGGGTATTTGGTGTAGTGGTTAAGATCCTACTTGAGACACAAACATCCTAATTTGGAGTGCCTCAGCTCAAGTTCCAGCTATGCTCCTGATTTTACCTTCCTGCTAAAGTGCACTCTGGGAGGGAACAAGTTATGGCCTCAGTGGTTAGATCCCTTCCACCCAAGTGAGAGACATGGATAGAGTTTCTGGTTCCTGGCTTCAGCCTGGCCCAGCCCTGGCTGTTGCAGGTACTTGTGAAGTAAAGTAGCAGATGGAAGATCTCTCCCTACTTCTTTGTCTGTCTGAGAGAGAGAGAGAGCGAGCGTGTGTGTATGTGTGTGTGTGTTCCATCTGCTGGTTCACTCCCCAAATGGCCGCAATGGCCAGAGCTGTGCTGACCCGAAGCCAGGAGCTTATTCCAGGTCTCCCACGTGGGTGCAGGAGCCCAAGCACTCAGGCCATCTTCCACTGCTTTCCCAGGCCATGAGCAGAGAGATAGATTGGAAGAGGAGCAACCAGGACACAAATCAGTGCCCATATGGAATGCAGGCACTGTAGGCAGAGGCTTGGCCTACTACCCCACAGTGCTGGCTCCTGTTGTGCTATTTTTAAAAATGTTTTTAGGAACAGGCGTTTAGTCTAGTGGTTAAACCATCTATATCTCACATCAGAGTGCCTGGGTTCAATTCCCAGTTGTAGTTCGACTCCAACTTTCTGCCAATTTAGACCCTGGGAAACAGCAGTGATGACTTGAATAACTGAGTTCCTGCAACCCACATGGGAGATCCGGATGGAGTCCCTGGCTCCTGGCTTTTGCTTTGTCCAGTGCCAATCATTGCAGGCATTTGGGAAGTGAACCAGCTGACGAGAACCCCCTAAAATGTAACTCTTTAAAGCATACTTGTTTAAAGCAAGAATAATAACAAGATAATGTGGGACAATGAGAAGTACTTGTAACAAAAATGTGTTCAGAGAGTCACTGTGGGATTAACCTGGAACTATAACTGGGAGAGCTGCGGAACTTTAACTGAACTGCTTACTCTCTTGCAAAAACATAATATAACAAACCACGTTCTACTCTTTCTGAATTAGTTTGGGCACAAATCAAGATTACCGCTCCTCTGATCTTTTCACCAGTTGTGATCTCAGCACGGTTGGTCCATGCTTCCCCTTCCATGGGTATAAGACCCTTTCCAACTATCTGGACAGACCAGAGGGCCCTGAAGGCCTCACAGTGCCCATTTCACACATTCAGTGATTTGAAATAAATTTAGGATTAACTTCTGCTATAACTTGAATAGGACTCACCTTTTTGGGAAAATGAGGAAGACACAAGTGTCCCCTTAAAAGTCAGAAACAGGGGTGGACATTTGACCTAGTGGTCAAGACTCTGGTTAAGACATCTGTATCCCTCATTAGAGCCCTGGAGGTTAACACCTGGCTTTGGTGCATGGCTTTAGCTTCCTGCTGATATAGACCCAAGGAAGCAGTAGTGATGGTTCAAGTAATTGGGTGCCTGCACCTGCATGGGAGACCTGGATTGAGTTCCCAGTTCTTGGCTTTGGCCTGGTCCCAGGTGTTCTGGACAACTGGAAAGAGAACCAGTGGATGGGAGGAGTGTGTGTGTATGTGTGTGTCTTTCCCTCTGCCTCTCAAAAAGAAAAAAAACCACACACACACACACAGAAACAGGCATTTAATGAGGGGCATCGTATATAGGCACAGCTGACTCAATGGGCTCCTTCTGTACCAACTCAGGGTGATGGGACACAAGAGACAAGTGGACACTGTAGATTGTGTTAAAGTAGGATAAAGAGTTTCCATCTGTAAAATGGTTGGCTAGCTCCTTATTCTCGCATGTGCCGCTTTGGGTCGCTTTTTTATAGACTTGTGTTATTTGTCTTTTTCTCAAGAACACGGATCTTGCTTTCCCAAGTCAGAGGCAGACTCCTGGATGGCAGGGAAGCTCTTTCAGCCTCTTAGAAAGTACAGCAATCACGTCTGTGGTAGGCGTGGCTGAATGAGGAAAGAGGAAAAGTGGTTTAAGTTTATCTTATGCTTATGTATAAATCAGTTAAAAGCGATTGTAGGGGTCAAACCTGAGGGTTGGAGTGAAGTTGGACACAGATTAGCAACTGTGTGGTAGGGCGATCCGATTTTACTCACAGGAAAATGTGCACAATACATTGCTGAGTAAAACAACAGGTAAGAAGATAGC
The DNA here is from genome assembly GCA_949820135.1 of Sylvilagus floridanus. Taxonomy (NCBI): domain Eukaryota; kingdom Metazoa; phylum Chordata; class Mammalia; order Lagomorpha; family Leporidae; genus Sylvilagus; species Sylvilagus floridanus. The sequence goes on from OX463236.1 coordinate 114,340,198, forward strand.
ATATAGAGTGGAAAGATAAATATTTGCCAAGCTGAGTGCTGTGACTTTAGACTAATTTCACTTTTTTTTCATGTTTGCTCATTTGTGTGCTCTACTTCCTTTACAAGATTCAAGTTTTATTTATAAAACAAGGAAAATTTATTCAATTATTTAATGAAAGATTCTTGGCTTTTCATTGAGAATTTGGACACTCAGACTTTTCAAAATTCTCAGCTCAGGGGTGTTATTTCCTGAGGGAGAGAGAGGTAGGCAACATCACTTCAATTGAAGATCAGCAGCTCTCCAAACAGCCCAGGCAGTTCTGGAAAGCTAAGGAATCCTCCAGAATCCAACACAGAAATCTCAGTAACATTGGAAGCAACCTAATGGCCCAATATGATGGGATTTTAAAAGTAAATTATTGTCCCTCCAGATAAAGGAATATTTGCAGCCATTAAAATCTATGGTTTAGAAGAATATCTAATAACATGAAAATGCTCAAATTGTAGCATTAAATTTGAAAAGTCATATGCAGTGTTATGCTTTTTGAAAAGAGCATTATATATGCAATTTAATTTCCAAGAGGAAATAGACCCAAATATTAATAAACATTATCACTTGGTGATAAAAATACAAATAATTTTGGCTTCTTTACCACTTCTTCTATTTTCAAAAATTCCTACCATGACTTAGTTTTATAATTAGAACACAAAATGTTATTATTATAATTATTTTAAAAGGAGCTGGCTTTTGGAACTGGAGAATGCTTTATAGCTCAGGCTCTGCAGCAGACCCCGTGAGCACAAATCCTGCTCTGATTGGTCTGTAAGCCACTGGCCCTCTGAGCTTCCATTTCCTCACTTTAACATAGAGAGAGTGGTATTACTTACATGCTAGGGTGGCTGTAAGATTAAGTAAGTTACTGCTTAATAAAATGCTTAAAATAGTGCCTAACAGGTAGTAAGGGCCCCCCGAAGGGATAATTATCATAATTGTTATTGTAGGTTGAAAGTTCTAGCCTCCTACCTATGCACAAGTTCAGCTACTTCAATTAAGGCAAGTCTCCAAAGATAATCACAGACCTTCAAGATGCATAGTGGGGTCTGCATAAATATTTATCACACATACAAAAAACACTTCCCAGTAATATCCTCGAGGGTCAGGTAGTTAGCTTGCTGACGTAGGCAATGGAGAACAAACTAGTTAGACAGCCATCCTGCAGTTGCATTTTTCTTTATGGCCTTAATGCTGCCAATGAGATCACTGAATTAGACCTGTTTATTCAAAGAACACGAGGTAAGAAGCCGTCTCTGAATTTTCACTTGGTTGGCTACAAATTTCGAACTGTATGTCACCTGTCAGAGTTTGGTTCAATACTGTGATTCAAATTTAGGCAAAGAGATTCAACTCCCAACATCACCCAGCTAATAAGGGACAGATCAGGGACTTGAACTTTCGTCAGTCTGGCTTCACATTTTGGTGTTTAAGCTCTATCCTATACCATCTTCTATTTTAGCTCATTAAAAAGACATTTGTTTATTTAAAAGGTGGAGTGACAGAGACAGAGGGAGAGAGAGTGAGAAACAGAGTGATCTTGCAGCCGGCGCCATGGCTCACTAGGCCAATCCTCTGCCTGCAGAACCAGCACACCAGGTTCTAGTCCCAGTCAGGGCACTGGATTCTGTCCCGGTTGCTCCTCTTCCAGGCCAGCTCTCTGCTGTGGCCCAGGAGTGCAGTGGAGGATGGCCCAAGGCCTTGGGCCCTGCAACTGCATTGGGAGACCATGAGAAGCACCTGGCTCCTAGCTTTGGATCAGCGCGGTGCACCAGCCACAGCAGCCATTGGAAGATGAACCAACAGCAAAGGAAGACCTTTCTCTCTGTCTCTCTCTCACTGTCCGCTCTGCCTGTCAAAAAATTTTTTAAAAAAAGAGTGATCTTGCACCCCCTGGCTTATTCCTTGAAATGGCCACAGCAGACAAGGCTGCGCCAGGCTGAAGCCAGGAGCCAGGAATGCCATCTTGGTCTCCCATGTGGGTGGCAGGGGACCAAGTACTTCTGCTGTTTTCTTAGGAGCATTAACAGGAAGCTGGTTCAGAGGTAGAACCTTGTGATCAAACCTGCCCTCTGATATGGGATGTCAGCGTCACAAGCAGCAGCTTAACCTTCTGTGCCACAATGCCAGCCTCATTAGTCCATTTTCTGCTGTCATAGAACACCTGAGGCTGGGAAGTCTGAACTGTACTGTGCTGGCATCTGTTCAGCATCTGGTGAGAGCCTCATTCTGCTTCAATTCCCATTGCAAAGTGAAAGGGCAAGCAGGTGTGTGCAGAAGAGAAGCAAAAGAAAGCCAAGGTAGGGGGCAGAATTGTCCACCACCTTAATACCAGCATCCCACATGGGCACTGGTTCAAGTCCCGGCTGCTCCACTTTCAATCCAGCTTCCTGCTAATGGCCTGGGAAAGCAGCATAAGACAGCCCAAGAATCCCTGCACCCCCCACTTGGGAGACCTGGAAGAATCTCTTGGCTTCTGGCTTTGGTCTGGCCTAACCCTGACCATTGCAGCCATTTGGGGAGTGAACCAGCCAATGGAAGATCTCTAATTCTCTCTCTCTCTCTCTCTCTCTGTGACTCTATCTTTCAAATAAATCTTTTAAAATTAAAAGCAAGCAAGCAAGCCAAGCTAGCCGAACTCATTTTATAAGAATCAGGTCTTGCAGTAATTAATCCAATCCCACGAGAACAAGACCTCACTCACAGGAAAAAGGCAATAAGCCATTGATGGGGATTCTGACCCCATGACCCAAACCCCTCTTCCCAGGTCCCATCTCTCAACACAGTCACATTGGGAACTGAGCCACAACATCAGTGTAGGCAGGACACGTCATGCTCAAACATAGTACCTTCAAACATAAAGAAGAAAACTTCAGGGTGGGCATTTGGTGCTTGGAATGCCTGCATCCCATATGAGACTCCCTGGGTTCAAGTCTGGCCCCCATTCCCAACTCAAGCTTCCTACTAATGCATACCCTGGGAAGCGGAAGGTGATGACCCAAGTGCTTGAATTCCTACTGCTCATGTAGGAGACCTGGATTAAGTTTTATGTTCCTGGCTTTGACCTGGCTTGGCCCTGGATGTTGCAGATATTTGGGGAGTGAACCAATGGATGGAAGCTCTCTCGCTCGCTCGCTTGCACTCTCTGTCTTTCTCTCTCGCTCTGTGTCACTAAACCTTTCAAATAAATAAAATTTTTTAAAACTGTAAAAAGATGAAAGCTTCAACAAAGGTTATTTTGTCCACCAAAATGTAATAACGGAGCATTGAGAGAATCCATTTGTTTCCCACTTCTTACCCTTAAATCTCATCAACACAAAACAAGTCCAGATCAAGCATGCAATCACCACAAAGATTAACTCCTGACTGAAAGAGAGCAAAGAGCAGAAAGGAACGACTTTCTTAATGAAGCAGTGAGTGAGTTATAAATGAGGCCCCAAGTGCACCACGAACTAAGTGCACCCATAAGTCTGGGCTCCAGTGCCATTATCTCAGGGAAATTAAGTGTTGCAGTTGAGAGGCAACTACAGCAGGTGAATGTTTAGGAAGCGATAGGTAGCTTGATACTCTGAGAGCCTTCAGGTTTTGCTATCTCCTAAAAGACCTAGGGTCAATCCCTATCTGGCTGCCTGTCATTTGAATTCCTACCTGCCTAGCAGTGATCTCTTTCATATGTGTTGCTCCTACTTTAAAACTGGGATGCCACCAGCCCTGTGAGGCCTTCCCCTGCCCTCTGGGGCCAGCTAACTATTCACTCCTCTACTGAGCTCACCAGCTCTGGAGGTGATCCTTCCTAGCACTTGCTACTCACAAGCGCCTCACAGTTTCTTTTTTAGGGTTCTTTGAAGAATAAATTGAGATGATGTAAGTAAAGTGACAGACAGCATCCAGTACATAGCAGGTACTCAGTAAATATTCTGTTGGTTCCCTCCATTCCTTTGGAACCTGCTGCTTCTACTTAGTGGACCCAGGACTCAGGGCAGTTCCTCAAAGGCCATGGTTACTAAACAGATTTTTCTTGAATAAATGAATTAATAGATAAATGCACACATTCTATCTTCTCCCTTGAGAACAGGTAACATGTTTTATATTGACTTATATCTCCAGGAATATCTTCTTATTTGTATCTATGTCCCTTGAAATATCTGTAACAATGCTGGTCACATGGTTGGCTACAGTAAATAACCTGATTGCTTCCGTCTAGTTGCAAAAGAGATTGATGGATTGGAATTTTGCCTCTGTGGCAGCTACAGGAAACATGTGTTCTACCATCTGTTTCATTTTGAGCAGGGTGAGGTTGCCAGGGGTCTCATAGACAGAGCCCTGGACCTCTGCAGTAAAACTCTAGCCTAACTCACTTGATACATAGATGGCTGCTTGATTTTCTTGCTTTTTTTCTTTCTAAACATTCAATAACCAACACAAACACAGAAAGAATAAGGCCTTCAAAATGAGAATCTGGCAAAACGTATGCATTCATGGTTCTGATCCTAAATAAGGCCTGGAAATTCTCATTTATTCCCAGATCCCCAGTGCCAGCCTAGTAGCTAATGTGTGGAAGATATTAAAAAGGAATTTATTTGATAAATGAAGCTGCTTTTAAGGAAATAAAGAGAAAGACATTTATGAACTCTGCAGTGTAATTGTGTGATGATCCATGGTTTAAAAGCCACACAGGAAAAAGAAGAGATGAAAAATAACAACTTAGATATCTGGATAGGATCCCCCAATGGAAAAGCATGTTCCCACGTTATACGGTATTATTTACATAGCATTAACTGTGCTCCTACTAGGTAAGTGCTTTAAGTACCAATAAATACAAACCTTATAACAAATCTTGAAATGTTATTAGAATGTCCACTTTGCAGATAGAAAAAATAAGTTTAGTGGGGATGAATGATTTGTCCAAGGCCACAGACTAAACTAGCATTGGGCCAGCCATTAAAACATGAGCTTCATGAAGGCAATGTTTCTGGTACCATGAACAATGTGTGGCACATAGTAGGTGCTAAATGAATCTGTGTTGAAGACTGAGCCAGATCTGGCCAACTCCAGGGCCTTGTACTTTCTATGATGTGCTTCTCTATGAAATGGTCTTTTGAAGTATCTGAAAAAGCAGTATACCTCTTTACCTCCACAAGGGACCTAGGTGCAGACACAAGCTTTCATTTGCCTACAGCTAACAAGGGTGTCTGGGCCAGCACAACAACTCAAAGTCCTGGATACCCAGTAGTATTTTCTTTGGTTTGCAAGGAGACCACAAGGCAGAGACAAAGTATGGTCTGCCTACTTTCTCCAAGGAAGTCCACAGGGCCAGCCTGTAGAGAAATATTTAAGAAGTGATATCTAAGACCTTCTACCTGGAAACCAAAGACAAGCCGATGCAGGAGACATCACATTCACAACACCAGAATCTCATTCATAACACCAGAATTTGGTGTTTTGAGACAGGGCTAGTCTTAGACAAAGTCTAACCAGGCAGCTACCACCTGACAATAGCTACATCATCACACAATTATATTTCTTCTAATCACATCACTTAAAACAGTCATGGCCTTGAACTTTTTAAGGAAGAGATTTATGTTCAATTAAGTATTTTAAGGTTATCTGGACATCTTACATATTTTTTCCTAAGAAGATTTTTTAAAATTTCTTTTTCATTTAATATAAAAGAGAATGGTTACGTACATCCTACAGTTAATATAAGTTAGTAGCTAAGGCAACTCATATATCAGTTAAGTACCCACTTAGATGTGTCCCCACACCAGTTACACTGTAAAATCAATAAGTAAAACTATATAAATAAATAAGGAAAATTTTACAATGTTCCACACAGAATAAAAGAGGCCATGTGAAAGTGAACAAACCCGGGCTATCACTGCAGCATAGCAAGTAAAGCTGCCACTGGCATCCCATATGGGCTCTGGTTCTTAGCCTGGCTGCACCACTTCCAATCCAGATCCCTGATTATGGCCTGGGAAGACAGTGGAAGATGATCCAAGTGCTTGCGCCCCTGCCACCCACATGGGAAACCCAGAAGAAGCTCCTGGCTTCAGCCCGGTTCAGCCTTGGACATTGCAGCCATCTGGAGTGAACCAGCAGATGGAAGATCTCTTTCTGTATCTCCTTCTCTAACTCTTTTGAATAAATAAATAAACAAATAAAAAATTTTTTTAAAGTGAACAAACCTACACCAAGCCCCCAGATGACTGAATAAGCCACTGTGTGGTATCATGGGACAAAGAAGGGAGTATACTATCTCAATGCCATTTCTTCCTAGCTTTCAGGCACTGTTTTTCCTGCTTTTTCTTTTTCCATTTGATTTTTACCTCTGAATATTTTGCCTGTTAATCTTTTCAAAGCATCAACATCTGAGCACAGATAAATCAGAGCCTGTTTCGGTTGCATCCAACCCAGAAATCCCCAAAACTAAGCTTTCGGCCATTGCTTGCAGAAAAGCCACACAAATCACTCCTGGCTGGGGACGAAGTCATCGACCTCCTCTGCTTCTCTTGGACTGACAAAGCTCCGTGAAGGAGCTGCTCACAATGGCCACACTGACAGGTCTGCCCCTTCCGGAGTCTCACACAGTGTCTAGTGTAAGCCCTGGCAAAAATCACTCTGAGGACACCACAGAGGGCTGGAGCCATATTTTCCTTGGCTATTGTTCCTCTCTTCATCTCCACACTTAATAACTCCACATTGCACGGTGGAACACTTGGCAAGGTAAAAAAGAAATCAAAGCTGGATGCCAGGGACAGCTCCTGTCGTTAAAGGGATCTGTGATTGTTTCTTGCCCTTCTCTCTCTGGCGCAGTGCACTTTTCCTTTCCCCTAATTTTTCCATCTTATACATCTTTTATTGTTTTCTAAATATAGACATGCTAAAACCTCGATGGAAAGACCATCTATTGAAAGCAGAGTGATAGCAAGTAATGTGCCCAGCAGGCAAATCTCAAGACAAATAGAGGGTGCACTCAGCACTTTTCCTTCTGCCGCACAAAAGAACCCAAATAAGGCTCCTGGAAACATGGGTTGAGTAATCAAGTCCTTTTCCTGGATGTACAACAGCACAGCTTTGGGAGATAACTAATTCAGCTTGTGTAATTGTACACCCATCTAGAAGAGGAAAAGGAAGCACAAAAAGCGAGCGAAGGAGAGCGGGCCAACTTCTATCGTTTGCCCTCCTTCTGCACCTGCCATGACTTGCAAGCAGAATATAGTGTCCCAGCTGGCCACTTGTCCTGAATTCTGAGACCCCAAGACACCCATTGCCCTTGGAATTAAAGAATTACAAATGGAATTTTTGCACCTGCAAATTAAAAAAAAAAGAGAGAGAGACAGTCAGAGAACTTGGAAAAAATCCCTTGAAACATTTCTATCACCTTTGTCAGGCTGTGTTTACTGCCCCTGGTGAATGCTAGGCAGACGCATGAGGAAGGACTCCGGGGGATCATTGAACTGTTTCACTGAAATTAATTTTGGTTCCTACAGATTAACCATAAAGACATGCATAGACTGCAGGTGTGCCAAAGCCAGCATTAGGAGAAAACCCAGCCCATTTTGTGGAGATGGTTAATGACTCCTGCAAAATTAATTTAAATTGAAATAGGATTAGAACATATGGAAAGAATCAATCATTCCCCACTTTGAGTATTATTTTAGCATGCCTAGATTTCTGATAGAATTTTCTTCCTTTCCCTTAAGGGTCAGGATGTACTCTCACTAAGTCTTTTTGCAAAAGAGAGTATTTCTTTTCCCAGGAAAGAGGAGAAATGTGTTCCATAAATCTTTTTTTCTTGTCTAATGCTGAAACATACATCTGGGGCTCCACAGACACTGATAAAAGCCCTCCCAGAAAACACAACTCTGCTCTCGGGGTAATTATACTTTCCTCGTGTCTGGACACTGGCTCTGGCTTCCATTTAGAGTAAGATCTGGGCCCACTTATTATGCATGTCCACAGTAACTGGACGGTTCATGGAATTTAAATGTGAAATGAGAAGAAAGCTCAGAGGCAATGGCAGTAGAATGGAATAATAAAAGTATTTTTTCAAGTGTTTGGAAGGAAATGACTACATTAACAAAAATCCCACGGCCACATGTTCACACTCTTGTACTCTCATTCCTTGTGCAAAGCCACCTCCAGGGCTCGGCTCTACTTTCTCTCCAGAGAGAAAAAAACCAGAGGCAGGCACACCCATTTTAAGGGATGGATTCCCATGGCCTGAGTTCCACCGGTGTGGTTTCTGCCTCTCCATGACATTCCTATAATACTATTTATACTTTGTCCAAGTTATTCATCTCTTGTCCCAGAAAATATTTAAGATAACATTATTGATATAGATCCTCATCCACATCAACCACAGATGTTTATTGAGAATCTAGAAGTTGCCCACTCTTTATTCAACAAATGTAGGTTAAGATTTTTCCTGGGAGGCAGCAGGTGATGGCCCAAGTTGGGCCCCAGCCACCCACATGTGAGATCCAAATGGAGTTTCTGGCTTGTGGCTTTAGCCTGGCCAAGCCCCTGGCTGTTGCAGTCATTTGGAGAGTGAACCAGTGGATGGGATTTCTCTGTCTCTCTCTGCTTTTCAAATAAAATAAATAAATAAAACATTTTCTTAAAAGTCTTTTTTTTTTTTTTTCTGTGCCTGGTATTGCTTTGGGCTTGGAGGAAAGGACACAGAGAAAGAACAAAGACCATTCATTATTCCCTGTTTTTCTGGATCCACATAATTAAGAACAAAACCAACACACAAGCCCCTAAATGTAAACACAAAGTGTTTCAAAAAATTCATGGGACTAAAAGATGTTTATTTTGATGCAAGAAAGAAAAAAGTGAAAGCCATGCATCGTTTGTTCATGTGTTTTCCATGAACTTTTTGAAGACCCTTTTTCTAGCAACATGACTCATGCAAAAAGGATCTACTGATTAGTTTCATCCTTGTATTTTGGGTTTATTTCCACATATATTTATTGGACACCTTTTGTATGCCAGTCAGTATACTAGGAATTGTGGATATAAATTTGTATATAAAAATCCAAAGAAGAATTTCAAAATAACATTCCACATTCTAGGGACAGCGGGAAAGAAGTCAGAAGACATCTACTTACAGTATCTGTGCCAATGGTGATGAAACAGAGAAATGAGAAAATACCAAAAAAAAAAAAAATTCATTCCTATGTGGCTTGGGAAGAGATCCCAAATTTTGTGGTGAGCAAGGGATGAGGGAGTGGTGAAAACTAATGATGGTCTAATTCAGCTTTCCTGGGACTGGTGTTACAGCTAATCCCTGTCCTCCAGACATTCATCATCGGAGGAGGAAAGGGGGATAGGGGGAGGAGTCAATCCAGATTGCAGTAGTTGGGGTCCAAGCAGAAATTGCACAAAGTCCACATAGGAGATCATCTGGGACTGACTGCGTGAATAATAAGACATGGGGAAAGAAAGGAGCTATGAGACAGCTGGAAAAGGAAAGCTGGAGGAAAATGAAATAAAAGACAAAAAAAAAAAAAAAAACCACAGTAACAGACCAAATGGTTAATACATGTCTCCTGGTCTTGCTGACAAGAACTCTGGTTTGAGCCCTTAGTCAACTGGTGTAATCATTAGTTTACATGTTCCATCTGCCTAGTGAATTCCTGGAGGGCCATGGCTGTGCTTGGTCATCAATCCCTCCAAACCTGGCCCAGCATTGGTCTTCAGTGAGTGTTGCTTAAATAGATTTAACGAGTCAAGGGGGCAGAAACAAGTTAAACAGGCACATGGGTTTGGTCTGCAGGAGGCTTAAGCAGCTGCCCATAAACTTGGGGTATATTGTCTCTATTTTCACTCACTTCAAAGCATTTTCTCATTTAAAAAAATATATTTATTTACTTACTTGAAAGAGTTACAGAAAGAGAGAGGGAGGGAGAGACAGAGAAAAAGGTCTTCTGTTCGCTCATTCACTTCCCCAGTGGCCACAACGGCCGGGGCTGGGCTAGGCCGGAGCCAGGAACTTCCTCAGGGTCTCCCATGTGGGTCCAGGAGCCTAAGCACTTGGGCCATTCTCTGTGCCTTCCCTGGAACCCTGGCAGGGAGCTGGATTGGAAGTGGGGCATTTGGGACTCCAATGGAGGCCATATAGGATGCCAGCTTCCCAGGGCAGTGGCTTAACTTGCCACGCCACAATGCCAAACCCTGATTTCTTTGATTTCTTTTTTGACTCATTGGTTATTTGCTTACTTTTATTTATATGAAAGGCAGAGTGACAGAGAGAAAGAGAGAGAAAGATCTTCCCTCCGCTGGTTCACTCCCCAGATACCTGCAACTGCAGAAGCTGGTTCATGTTGAAGCCAGGAGCCAGGAACTCCATCCAGCCTCCCATGTCTGTATCAGTGGCCCAAATATCTGAGCCACCCATTACCTGTGGCTTCCAGGGTGTGGGTTAGCAGGAAGCTAGAATCAGGATAGAACAGCCCAAGCAGAGGCTTAACTTGTTGCTCCACACTGCCCGCCCTCTCCCTGCTCCTATTGGTTACTCAGAAGTGTGTTGTTTCATTCCCATATATTTGTGTTTCCCAGATTTTTCCAGAGGGAAATGACACAGAGTGCCTCAGTTTGGGAGGCCGAGGATGAACACTCACTGGAAAGGATGGGAGGACACAAATGAGAGGAAGCCCAATGTTCTTGGTGACCTCGTGGGCATGAACACATCTGGTAAACCCACCCCCAGCTCTCCTCCCAGAGAACGCTCAGGGAGCGTACAGTCTTCCTCTGACTGCTGAGGCGTGCTGTAAGGTGGTACTCGCAGCAGAATCAGGATTCCAAGCAGGTGATGAACGCCTGGGAGATGAGATGCCAGTTCCCGTGCTGCTGGTGCCTAGCTGAGTGATCTTTGGACAGGCAAGCTCCTGAGATATCAATTCCCTAAGCAATACAAGGGGGCTGCACAGAGTTTGTGGACAATTTTAATTAAAAGGTAAAAATTAAAAATATAAACTATTTCTCAACGTAAGCTCCACCAAATTCAAGGCATTTCATTTCGTAAGTGATGAATGTTAGTGGTTTAGTCCCTGAAGATCTAAGGGTACTGGGAGTGGAACCATGACAACGCAGTCTTTCTTACATTATTAACGGAAGGAAAATGCATGCCCTTTAAAGATTTTCTTAAAGATTAGGGACAGGAGTTGGGGCTACCAATTAAGATGTGGGTTAAGATGCTGGAGTCTATTTCAGAACACCTGGGTTTAATTTACTTGGCTCTGGCTCCTGACTCCAGCTTCCTGGTCAAGCAGCTCTTGGGAGGCAGCTGGGATGGCTCAAGTGATCGTGTTCCTGACACCCACTTGGGACACCTGGATTGAGTTCCTGACTCCCAGTTCCTGGCTTCAACCTCAGCACACCCTTGACTGTTGTGGGAATTTCAGGAGTGAACCAACAAATGGAAACTTTTGCTGTCAGTCTCTCTCTCTCTGATTACAGCTTCCTGCTGACGTGCACCCTGTGAGGCACTAAGGGATGGGTCAGATATCTGGATCTCTGCCATCTGCATGGCAGACTCATATTGAGTTCCAGGCTCCTGGCTTCAGCCTGAGCCAGTCCTGACCATTGCAGGCATTTGGGGAGTGAATCAAAGGATGCTAGCACTTTCTCTTTCTCTCTCTCATTCAAATAAAAAAGCCAGAAGTCAAAAGGAGGAAAATAATGTCTATAATATGGATGCCTAATGATTTCCTATAAAAACTCCTACAAAATTGTTCTTGTTTGATGAGAGAAACATTGTCACAGTGGAGGATTTTCTGTTGAAAATTGCCTGCTAAAACTTTGGCTTTCTTTTAAAAAAGATTTATTTATTTGAAAGAGTTACACACAGAAAGATCTTCCATTCACTAGCTCACTCTCCAAATGGCTGCAATAGTCAAGTTGAACCAGGCCAATGCCAGGGGCCAGGAGCTTCTTCCAGGTCTTCCATGTGTTTGTGCAGGGGCCCAAACATTTGGGCCATCTTCTGCTGCTTTCCCAGGCCATTAGCAGGGAGCTGGATCAGAAGTGGGCAATTGGGACCCAAACCAGTTCCCATTTGGGATGCTGGCATTGCAGGCAGCGGCTTTTCTTGCTACACAAAGAGGCTCCAGTTTTGGCTTTCTTTAAAAAAAAAAAAAACTTTCTCAATACGCGGATATTATCATATTATCAATACCTAACCCTGAAAAAGTTAACCAGCAAAATGACTTGAGCATCCTAAAAAAACTTGTCTTGTTCTCTTGGAATCTGCTTCTGCTCTGATTAGACCATTTCTATGTCTTGATAACCACTGCCTTGGTTATGCTTTGTCTTCACAATCAAACTGGGAAAGTTGTGTTTCATCTCCTGTTACATTTATTTGAAGAGATGCTTTAAGATCTTCCTCCCACTTGTTTCAAATTTCCATTGAAAGCTCTATTCTTGTCTGCAGCTGACCTGGGTCCAACTTTTGGCAGCCATCAAGTTGAAAGTCTGTTCAACATTAATTTTTCAGTCAAATGTGTGTAAGATGAACCAGCTGAGATGTCTGTGCTGTTGGTTATTTTTTCTGTTGGTAATTGTTGGTTCCCTTCAATCAGAGAATGAGAAGATTAATAGTTTCCTTGAAAATTGATATAGATTGTCTGCTGCTCTAGGCTTCATCTTCAACATCATTTCATCCCTTCTTACAATGAATTATCCTTTTATAAACTGCTGGTTTCTGTGGGTCATTGATTCCAGAACCTTTTGGTAAAGCATTAATGATTTCACCATTCTTCTACCCAGATTTGGCTCTAACATTTAATGTTTGTTCTTGCTTCAAGTTTAGCACAATTCACGTTGCTCTGATAGGGGCTCTTTTCAAACTGATGTCTTATCCTTCTTAGAGCCTCAAACTAGATTCTGTTCAGACATGTTGTAATAAGTTAGTATGAGTTTATTTTGGTGCAAAAAATGTTTAAATCCATGCATTGTTTTTGCACCATGTGATTTTCTTTGAATCGTTTGGTGATCTTTCAAAGTAACACTTACCTCATAAGTTTATTATTTTTTATAAATTTATTATAATATTAGTAATTCTCATAAAACACAATGCCATGGGGAGCTTTCAAAACATCTTAGTATTCTTTGGGGCTTAGAGTCTGAGACTTTTAATATCAAGTGTGCTATTGTACTCCTGGGTTTCTATTGACTCCTGGGTTTGAATCCTGGCTCTCCCATATGATAGCTGTGTGACCCTGACTAGGTCACTTAACCTCTCTACATCTCAGTGACTTCATCTCTCAAAGGGGTGTAGAGAGATTCTCATAAGGTTGATGTTAGTAGAGAATTAAAATAAATAAAGTCCTTTTGTTTTTTAAAGATTTACTTATTTGAAAGAATTACAAAGAGAGGCAGAGACAGAGAAAGAGGTCTTCTATTCGCTGGTTCACTCCCCAAATGGCCACAGTGGCCGGAAACAAGCTGATCCAAAGCCAGGTGCCAGGAGCTTCTTTTGGGTCTCCCATGTGGGGGCAGGGGCCCAAGGACTTGGGCCATCCTCCACTACTCCCCAGGCACATTAGTAGGGAGCTGGATCAGAAATGGAGCAGCCAGGACTTGAACTGGTGCCCGTATGGGATGCTGGTACTGCAGGCCAGGGCTTTAACCTACTGTACCACATCGCCAGCCCCAGTAAGTAAAGTTCTTAAAATAGTTCCCACCATGCTAAGTAAGGATGCAGTCCCTACCCTGGTGAAAGTTAAATATTTTTTTTCCAAAGATTTATTTGAAAAGCAGTGATACATAGGGAGAAGAAGGGGACAGGGAGGGAGTAGGAAGGAAGGAGAGAGAGGGGAAGAGGTGTCTTCCATCTGCTGGTTCACTATTCCACAAATGGCCGCAATGGCTGGCGCTGGACAGATCTGAAGCCTGGAGCCAGGAAATTCCTCCAGGTCTCTTACATGGGTGCAGGGTCCCAAGCACTTGACTATCTTTCACTGCTTTCCCAGGCCAAAAGCAGAGAGCTGGATAAGAAGAGGAGCAGTGGGTGCTTATCCTACTGTGCCACAGCACTGGCCCCCAAATTTAAATTCTTATTTGAAAAATAGACAATAAACAATAAAGGCATGATTAAGAAAAAAGTAACAAGTTGGGATAAGTGCAATGAAGACAATAAAATAAGGCTGAAAGAGAGAATTCAGATATTGGTGGCCAGGACAGTGGTTCCTAAGGAGGAAGCATTTGTGCTAAGAGCCAAAGGACAAAAGAATAAGAAGGACTCAGGAATATCTTTATCTCAACTTTGAAAGAACCAAAGGAAAAGCCTTTAAACCAGAGAAAAAGGCAGATGCAAATGGCCAGAAGCACATTTCAAGTCAAATTCCTTACAGTCTCTGCAATTGTAGAATTCCTTAACATGAATATTTTAATGTTTACATAAACAGAGCACAGTGATATAACATGATAAAATATGAGCAAATCTGCCAAATACACATGCCTGAACCCGGCCCAACATTTACGTGAGCTCTGCCCGTGATGTGCCAATGTGTACATGTTTATGTAAGAGGACATGTGTAGACTTGAAACTCAAAGACTAACTCACACCTAAACCCTCCCAATTAATGACACATTTTAGGTATTTGAATAAAAGTGCAGGGCAGGTGTTTAGCCCAGTGGGATGATACTGGTTGGTAGTCCTGTATCCCAGAGTGCCTGAGTTCCAGTCCTGGCTCTGCTCCTGATTCCAACTTCTTGCTGATTCATATACTTGGAGGAAGCAGGTAATAGCTCAGAGACCTGGCTCTCTACCACCCACACAGGAGACCCACATTGAGTTTCCAGCTCTTGGCTTCAGTCTGGTCCAATCCCAGGCATTTGAAGTGTCAACCTGAGGATGCGAGCTCTGTATCTGTCTCTCTCTCTCCCTCTCTCTGACTCTCAAATTAAAAATAAATAAATATATAAAATTATAGAGGAAACAGGAGGAACTCTTACTTTTAGGCTTGCATAAAAAACAAACATACCTGGCAGCAGTTAATGCATGATTTGTTTCCCATGTGTTAAAAATTTTGATATATAACACATTTGGGTGTGCATGTTGTGTTTTAGTAGAATGTTTTAAATAGTTAGAAATATACATATTTAAAACACAGGAAAAATGTCTGTGGAATCCCTAATGTGATTTCATTAAACTCTCTTTTTTAAAAAATCATTTATTTAAGAGGGAGAGAGATCACTTCCATCCACTGGTTCTTTCCCCAAATGCCCACATTTGGGCAAAGCTAGAAGCCAGGAACCCAATCCAGGTCACCCACATGGGTGCAGGCACCCAAGCCCTTGAGCCATTACCATCACCTTCCAGGATTTACATTAGCATGAATCTGGGGTCAGGAGCTGGAGCCAAGAATCCAACCCAGGTGCTCTAATATGGGACATGGGCATCGTAGTCACTAGGCCAAACTCTCACCCTAATTTCACTAAGCTCTTCTATATCCCAGAACAGTTTGAAAAAACACTGTTGAAAAAAGATCCCACGTGGAGAAAAATGAGTTCATTACCGATCTCTCTTCTCTTCTTGTTGACTAGGTTCATTCATTCATTTCACATACATGATTGCCCCATGCATGTTACACTCCACCCCTTGCCCTCCTCCTGCCCTGACCTGTTCTCCATCCACTCTTCTCTGTATTGCTAGGTGCCTTGCAGGTGGGAGATGGCCCCTGAGAAATGCATTACTCAGATTCTCTTGCCCTCTGGCTTTTGGTTCCCTACAGGCAGGAAAAACACAGGAGATCCAAGGTGGGTTCTCTCCCTGCTTTGCTTCCAAGGCACTGGCAATGACCAGCAAAGACAGAGCTCCTCCTGGGTGTTTCTCCAGCAACCCCACTGCTCACCCACTCCATAAATGTCATTTCCTCTTCTACTTTTTAGTCGAGTGTTAACTGCTCCTCTCTTTTGCTAGTTTCTTTGTGCTTCAGTAACCTCTGTGGATTTCCTTAACCATGCCCACACTTCCCTTTGTGAAATCTCTTTAAAATCCAGAGTAAATCTTCTTCCTGATAAGACCCTGACTCCAACAAGCCCCTGCTATGCACTAAACCAACCTTGTTCAATGAAATACAATGGAGCCATTTATATAATTTTAAACTTTCTAGTAGCCATATAAGAGAATAAAAAGAAACATACACAATTAATTTTACTAATTAATTAATTTAAACATTTATGTTATTTATTTGAAAGATAGAGTTCCAGAGAGAGAGAGAATCTTCAGTCCTCAAATGGCCACAAGAACCAGGGCTGGGACAGGCCAAAGCCAGGAGCCAGGGGCTTCTTCTGGGTCTCCCACATGGGTGGCAGGGGCCCAAGTATTTGTTCCATTCTCTGCTGCTTTGCCAAGTGTGTTAGCAAGGAGCTGGATTGCAAGTGGAGCAGCCAGGACTGGAACCAGCACTCACATGGGACGTTGTCATCGCAGGCAGCAGGTTAACCCTCTCTGCCACAATGCTGGCCTCAATCTAATTTTTTTTTTTTTTTTGACAGGCAGAGTGGACAGTGAGAGAGAGAGAGAGAGAGAGAGAGAGAGAGAGAGAAAGATCTTCCTTTGCCGTTGGTTCACCCTCCAATGGCCGCCGCTGCCGGGGCACCGCGCTGATCTGAAGCCAGGAGCCAGGTGCTTCTCCTGGTCTCCCATGGGGTGCAGGGCCCAAGCACTTGGGCCATCCTCCACTGCACTCCCGGGCCACAGCAGAGAGCTGGCCTGGAAGAGGGGCAACTGGGACAGAATCCGGCGCCCCGACCGGGACTAGAATCTAGTGTGCTGGTGCCGCAAGGTGGAGGATTAGCCTATTGAGCCACTGCGCCGGCCTTCAATCTAATTATTTTTAATAATACCTTTTGTTCAACTCAACATACCTGAACTATTATTTTAATATATAATTATTATAAAACATATTAATGAGATATTTTATATTCTCTTATTCCTACTAGGCATCAAGATCTGATGTGCATCATATACTTGCAATATATCTCTATTTAAGCTAGTCATATTTCTAGTACTCCATAGCCACATGTTGTTGGCTACCTACCATATTGGACAAAGCAGTTCTAGATACTGTGTTAGGGCTGGAGATACAGAGATAAAAGACTGTCCCTTACTGCTTGGAGTTGATGACCCAGTAAGAAACACAGACAGGTGAATCATTACAAAGCAAATCACAGTTAGTGCTATGCATAAGTTATGTGCATAGAACTTTTTCCAGTGGGGTTTAGGGACAGGAGATAACAGTTACCACTTGAGTGGGTCCTGAACACTGCAGGAATCTGCCAAGAAAACAAGAGAAGAAGAGAAGGCACAGTGCAAGCAGCTGGGATCCTTCCTTTGACACCTGCCCTGGCTATGTCAGCTCCTCTTTGACTGCACACCTGACAGACATCCTGCCCACCAGGGGGACACTTGGATCTTGGTTATTCTGGTCTGGCTCTTGGCACCATGTTTTGGGAGAATAAGCTTTCAAAGGAAACTCAGTTAGGAAATAAGGAAGAGACAATGGTGATAAGATGTGAGAACTTAAAAAAAATCATGGAAAAATGGAATTAAATAATGAGGGTTTTTTTTTTTTTGGTGTACGTTTTCATAACATGCTTACATATTTTTTCATAATACACATTTCTATGATTTTTGAAGACTTTATCATATGCATGGAATTTTTTTTTTATTTCCACCAAAACTTATCTTTTGATTCCATTTTCCATGAACTTTTTGAAGTATCCTCAAATGTATGTGGGGCGAATGCCAATAAACAGGCTTGTGTTGAGACAATCTGGATCCATTTTCCTCAGCAACGTAACTCAGGCTACTGATTGGCTTAGTTGGCTCAGGTTCCTGGGCATGAAGCCCAGCCTTATTTTCCTCATCTGTTTTCTCTGCTTTCCAATACGCATTGTCACTAGACAGGTATGAACACCCATTTTTCCTGTCCTTGGTGACACTTTTGTTGTTGTTTTTCATCTTTTGCTTCTTGTGAGCCCCATTTCTCTAGCGGTTCCAGCATGAACGTCCTTGGAGACTGTCTCCTCCTGTGAAAATCCTACTGCTTCCCACCAACTATGTGTGTCTTTCCCCTTTTCTTGCCTATAGGACAGCCCAAGACATTCTTGTTTCTGTCTGAGAGCCACTGCTCTCTGAAGGGAGGATGCAACTTAAGTGACTCAAGACCAAGAAATGGCCACATCTTTCCTGCCTCAATGTACCTTCTCAACATACATCATTGGGTCATTTTGGAAGTCTCACCTGTTTCCTGAATCCTCTGAACTTCAATTTTCTAACATAAAAGTACTTCACACATATAAGAATAACAACAAAACAGAGCTGCCCACCTTTTAAGCCTAGAGCCTCCTGGAAGCTTCCTCTGAGCCTTTTTAGGAAGTAATCAGGTTCCTGAAGATCCCTTTGGGTAACTCCATAGTATTTAATAGCTGGTGAGGATTTTTAAGGATACACCAGCAGTAATGGAAGAGAAAAGGAGGATAACTATTCTTAGATGCTAGAGGAGAAGTATGCACTTAACTCACACAAACATTCTGGCGCCTCTCTGTATGAGCAGAATTCTGATTTCCAGGAGGTTGGAGAGCTGCGGCTGACTGTTTACATCCTTTGTCTGCAGCAGTCAGATGGTATACACTGTAGCCTTATTTTCCTTGTCTCCTTCTTAAATCAACCATAAATCATTTTCAATGCTGAGCTTTCCACAAAAATTCCCTGTGGTTTCTTTTAGTCTCTCACTCCAACTATCACATTGCGATTCCCAGTGGCAATAATGTCAGCATCTGTTCTCCATACCAGCACTATTTGCAAATACTCTGAGACCGAGTCCTTGATTACTACTCAAAAGTTCAAGTTCTGTTTTCTCAGAGCCAAAACACATACTGTATTATCCAGTTTAAATAGTTTCCAATCCTCATCTGGGCAGCGGGCTTCATCGGTTCCTCCCATTACTCATATTATATATTTTTTATTGCTTTTTATCCCTTTCTTCCAATCCACTCACTGCATAGATGATTAACTTTGGTCATGAACATTGCTAACTTTGCCATTATGAGCAGTGCTTCACTCCCTCCCTAAAGATCTCTTCCATCCATGATACTGTGACCTCTAAGAGATTGTTTTACTCCCCAAAGCAATTTGTTGATGCCACCGTTTTGTTTTTCCTCCACGTGGTCTAAGTTAGATCTCAGTGTGCCAAGGTCCAGGCAATGATGAAGAATCAGCTACTGTTAAAGAGAAATAGCTATGGATTATAATCTCTTCGTGTGTGTGTGTGTGTGTGTGTGTGGTTTTTTGTTTGTTTGTTTTTTTGACAGGCAGAGTTAGACAGTGAGAGAGAGAGAGAGAAAGGTCCTCCTTTTCCGTTGGTTCACCCCCAAAATGGCCATTATGGCCGGTGCTGCACCGATCTGAAGCCAGGAGCCAGGTGCTTCCTCCTGGTCTCCCATACAGGTGCAGGACCCAAGTGCCTGGGCCATCCTCCACTGCACTCCCAGGCCACAGCAAAGAGCTGGACTGGAAGAGGAGCAACCGGGACTAAAACCCAGGTGCCAGCGCTGCAGGCGGAGGATTAGCCAAGTGAGCCACGGTGCCAGCCTATGGCTTATAATTTCTTTCATCTCTCTGACTTAAAAACTGCAGGGTTTTGTTCATTTGTAATGTGCGCGTGTGTACACGGTTTGGTATTGGTTTTGGTTGTGTAAGTGTGGGTATGAATGTGGTTTGCTTTTGCTTTAGCTGTGTTTATTTTTGTAAATGACTTGGTTCAGTAGTTCTTCAACATAATTGAGTGTGCTCTTCTGAGCACTGTCAGGCCATCAACATTTTTATGAGCTGCCCCTTTCTCACAGACACTGTGTTTCTGGACTTGTCAGGGAATACATCCTCCTCTGCTTGCCTGTATATGCCTGGACACATGGGCAACACTAACGTGGGAATGAAAACAGCAAGCTTGGTGGTGGTGGTGGTGGTGGTGGGGTAGATCCAAAGGATCCATATCCATGTTTTACAAAACGTTTTCTTTCTAAAGAAAATTTTATTAGAGATTTGTTCCTTTTAAACATTTTAAAATTATTTTCATTTTACTTGAGAGACAGGGACAGGCAGCAAGATCTTTTATCTACCAGATCCCCTTAACAGCCAGGGCTGGACCAGCCTGATACCAGGAGCAAGAAACTCAATCAGGGTCTCCCACATGGGTGGAAGGGACTCAAGCACTTGAGCCATCATTTGCTACCTTCCCAGTGTGCACATTAGCAGGAGGCTGGAATCAGAAGCAGAGCTCGGAACTCAAACCCAGGCACTCGGATGTGGGATGCAGGCATTCCAAATGGCATCTTAACTGCTGCACCAAATGCCAGCCCGAAATTCTTACAAGTTAATCAAAGATATTTATGCATTGTTCAAAAAATAGAGGAAGCCACAAATTGAAATGAAAGTCACCGATATTCCTGTTACTACTTCTAGTGCTAACATTTTTTTTTAGGTTCTCCCAATATCAAAAACTGTCCTGTATGCTTTCCATTGAGAAATCCAACAACCCTATGAGGTAGGCACTATAATTATCCTGTGGTAGGGAGGTTGAGTGACTCACTCATGGTTTCACAGCCAGATAAATGGAAAAGGGCACAACCAGACAATTCACATAAGATGAAATGCAATATCAAGTGGAAAAAAATGTTCAGGATTGCCAGTAATCAAAGAAATGTAAATTAAAACATCAAGTTTCCTTTCATACTACACCTCTGGGGAGGCTTGGTTAAACTGTCACTCTCAGACATAAAAGCAACAATGAAAATCAATCTAAGCTTTTAGGAAAGCCATTTGCTGATCCTCACAATGGTAAAGGGGCTCCCTTTAACTAGATAATCCTACTCCTAGGAATGTATTTTTTTAAAAAAGATTTATTTGAAAGGCAGAGTTATAGAGACAGAAATATCTATATATTTCTATATCTATATGTAGATATATGTATATATAGAGAGAGATACCTTCCACCTACTGGTTTACTTCCCAAATGGCCACATCAATAGGGTCTGAGCCAAGCTGAAGTCAGCAGCTAGGAGCTTTATCCAAGAACCTCAAGAACTTGAGGCATCCTCCACTGCTTTCCAGGGCACATCAGCAGGGAGCTAGATCAGAAGTAGAGAAACTGGGACTCAAACCGTTGGCCATATGGGATGCCAGTGTTGCAGATGGCAGCTTAACATGTTGTACCACAGCTCCAGCCCCTAGCAATTTACCCTTAGAAAACAATTCAAAAGAAAGAGCCAAATTGTTTCAGAAAAACCTGGTATATGACCACCAAAGGCAGAAGGTACCATGAAACTGAAGAAAGAGGCAGACAGAAGCAGGCATTGTGGTACAGCAGGTTAAGCCACTGCCTGCGACAATGGCATCCCATATCTGAGTGCTGGTTCGAGTCCCAACTGCTCTGCTCCACACCAGCTCCCTTGTAATGCACCTGGGAAGACAGTGAATAATGGCCCAAATGCTGGGGCCCCTGCGACACATGTGGGAGACCAGGATGGAGTTCTTGGTTCCTGGCTTCAGCCTGGCCCAGACTGTTGTGGCCAGTTTAGGAGTGAACAAGATGATGAAGGACCTCTTTCTCTCTCTCTGACTCTCTCTGTTGCTCTTTCAAATAAATAAACTAAATCTTATTTATTTATAAATCTTTTTAGCTAGTAAACTGGAAATCCTCAAAGAAATGGAAAAATTCCTGGATATATATTATATATTATATTATATTAATATATAATATTATATAGTATATAATATAATTATATTATATAATATTTTATATATACTTGATATATAATATATATTTGACATATACTTGATATATGTCTCATATATATCAATATATACTTGGTATATATAATTATATATAATTCTATAACATTAATATATATCCTATCATGATTAAATCAATAAGATATAGAAGTGTAAATAGACCCACAACAAGCAATGAGACTGAAGCTATAATCAAATGTCTTCCATCAAGGAAAAGTCCAGGACCTTATGGCTTTACTACTGAATTCTGCAAAACATTTAAAGAGGAACTAACTCCAAAAATTTCAAAGTATTCCAAAATCTTAAACATAATGAAACTCTGTCAAACTCTTTTCTCTAAAGATTTGTTTATTTATTTGAAAACAAGAGTTATAGAGAGAAAGAGGGAAAGAACTGGTTCACTCCTCAAGTTGCCACAATGACCAGGGGCTAAGCCAGGCCAAAGCCAGGAGATTAATCCAGGTCACCCACATAAGCAGCAGGGGCACAGACACTTGGGCCATCTTCTGCTGCTTTTCCCAGGCCATTAGTAGGGAGCTGGATCAGAAGTAGAGTAGCAGAACACAAACGGGCACCCATTTGGTATGCTAGTATCGCAGGTAGTGGCTTTACCTGATACACCACAATACCAGCTCCTGCCAAACACTTTTATGAGGGCAGCATCACTGACATCAAAGCTAAATATATGGGACTGTATAAAATTCAGAAGCTTTTCTGCAAAGAAAGCAATCAATGGAGTAAAGAGACATCCAACAGAATGGGAAAAAATATTTGTGAGCTACCTATCCAACAAAAGATTAATGTTCCTAATATCAGCAATTAAAAAAACTCAGCAACAACAACAAAAAACTCCACCAATCCTGTTAAGAAATGGGCAGGGGCCAGTGCTGTGGTATAGCAGGTAAAGCCAACACCTGTAGTGCTGGCATCCCATATGGGTGCCAGTTTGAGTCCTGGTTGCTCCACTTCTGATCCAGCTCTCTGCTATGGCCTGGGAAAGCAGTGGAAGATGGGCCAAATGCCTGGGCCCCTGCACCCATGTGGGAGACCCGGAAGAAGCTCCTGGCTCCTGGCTTCGGATCGGTGCAGCTCTGGCCATTGCAGCCATCTGGGAAGTAAACCAACAGATAGAAGATCTCTCTCTTTGTGCTTCTGCCTCTCTGTAACTCTAACTCTCAACTAAAATAAATAAATCTTAAAAAAAAAAAAATGGGCAAAGGACTTCAACAGTCGTTCTCTAAGGAAGAAATACAAATGGTCAACAAATAGATGAAAAAATGTTCAACATCACTAACAGTCAAGGAAATGCAAATCAAAACCACAATGAGGTATCACCTCACCTGTCAGAATGACTGAAATCCAAAAAACAGAGAGTAACAAATGCTGACAAGGATGAGGAGAAAGGAGAACACTTAGAAACTCTGGGTGGGAATGTAAAAATCATTTCAGCACTGTAGAAAACAGCATGGAGATTTCTTTAAAAACTAGATATGACTTGCCATATTATCCAGCAATCCTACTTATGAGTATATACCAAAACCACACCAACACATTATATCAAAGAGATACCTGTAGCACCATATTTACAGCTACACTGTTCACAATAGCCAAAATGTGGAATCAACCAAAGTGTGGATAAAGAAAACGTGGCAGATATATACAATATTATTCAGTTGCTACCATGTGCAGCAAAATGAATGCAACTCGAAGACATCATTTTGGGTGAAATAGACCAGAGAGAAAGACAGATATCCTGTGTTCTCTCTTTTAAGTGGGAACTAAAATTAAAAATGGAAAAAAATTAGAAAAAAAAGAAGGAAGTGCCTGTATCAGTATTGCTGCAAATATAGTTTTGTCAAAAATTTGTTTTACACTTTTGTCAAATCAATGGTAAGAATGATATACTATGATAGTTTTAATGAACTAGATTACCTTGAAATTTGGTGTATGGGGGCTGGCGCCATGGTGCAGTAGGTTATTCCTCTGCCCGTGGAGCTGGCATCCCATTCGGGCACCGGTTCTAGTCTTGGCTACTCCACTTCCAATCCAGCTCTCTGCTACAGCTTGGGAAAGCAGTGGAAGATGGCCCAAGTCCATGGGCGCCTGCACCCACGTGGGAGACAAGGAAGAAGCTCCTGGCTCCTGGCTTCAGATCAGCGTAGTTCCGGCCATTGTGGCCATTTGGGGAGTGAACCAGTGGAAGGAAGACCTTTCTCTCTGTCTCTCCATCTCACTGTCTGTAATTCTACCTCTC
This sequence comes from Sylvilagus floridanus, assembly GCA_949820135.1. NCBI lineage: Eukaryota > Metazoa > Chordata > Mammalia > Lagomorpha > Leporidae > Sylvilagus > Sylvilagus floridanus. The sequence goes on from OX463236.1 coordinate 114,364,293, forward strand.
AAATAAATAAATAAAATCTGGCCGGTGCTACAGCTCAATAGGCTAATCCTCCACCTAGCAGTGCCAGCTCACCGGGTTCTAGTCCCGGTCAGGGTGCCAGATTCTGTCCCGGTTGCCCCTCTTCCAGGCCAGCTCTCTGCTGTGGCCAGGGAGTGCAGTGGAGGATGGCCCAAGTGCTTGGGCCCTGCACCCCATGGGAGACCAGGAGAAGGCACGGCGGCCACTGGAGGGTGAACCAACAGCAAAAGGAAGACCTGTCTCTCTGGCTCTCTCTCTCACTGTCCACTCTGCCTGTCAAAAAAAAATAATAATAAGTAAATAAAATCTTTGAAAAAAATTTGGTGTATGTGGGTGAAATGGTCATGTTTCCATTCAGTTATTGTGTATAGTCCTCGTCTATATTTATGCTAAACTAGTGTCTTTTTGCTTTCTACCTGTTGTGCTCTTTATTAAGTGGAGCATTAAGCCCTTGACTTTAATGCAAATTAAAAATAAAGGGGAGGGTTGCGAGTGGGAGGGAAGTTATGGGGGAGGGGGAAGCCATTGTAATACATAAGCTGTACTTTGGAAATTTATATTCTTTAAATAAAAGCTTTATATATATATATATAAATGTTATCTCAACACCGGCACTGTGTCGTAACGGGTAAACCCACCGCCTGCAGTGCTGGCATCCCATGTGGGCGCTGGTTCAAGTCCTGGTTGCTTCACTTCTAATGCAGCTCTCTTCTATGGCCTGGGAAAGCAGTGGAAGATGGCCCCAGTCCTTGGGCCCCTGCACCCACGTGGGAGACCAGGAAGAAGCTCCTGGCTCCTGGCTTCGGATTGGCACAGCTCTGGCCCTTGTGGCCAATTGGGGAGTGAACCAGTGGACGGAAGAACCTCTTTCTCTCTCTCCGAGCATGCCTGAAATACTCTCATGGGCTCTTCAGCCAGATCCAAATGCTTTAAGGGCTGATTCTGAGGCCAGAGTGCTGTTTAGGACATCTGCCATTCTATGACTCTGCTGTGTATCCTGCTCATTCTCTCTTTTTTAATTCTATCAGTTAGTATTAGCAGACACTAGTCTTGTTTATGTGATCCCTTTGACTCTTAATCCTATCATTATGATCAATTGTGAACTGAAATTGATCACTTGGACTTTTCTGTTTCTGTGTGGGTGCAAACTGTTGGCATTGGTACATGCCACCTTGATGGGATTGAATTGGAATCCCCTGGCAGGTTTCTAACTCTACTATTTTTAAAAAAAGTATATAATGCCAAATGAGATAGACCAAATAAAAAGGTTACCTATTTTTTGATTGCAACTATGTAACAATATGTGTACATATGTTCAAGAAGCAGAATGGAACATAAAATGAAAACATTTGAAATGTCAGACAGTATAATGTTAAGTCCATTTTTTCAGATTTTTAATTACCTTTATTTTTGTTGATTTCCATATAATTCCAAAATCAGGAATTGGGAGAAAAATATAAGATCCTATTTCTGCCTTTTGGTAATACATTACTTAGCTGAGAATTCATAGAATCATTGACTTTAATAGCTGAGAAGTCTTTATCAGACTTGTAATGCAACTTCCTAATTTTACAGATTAAGTACTCTGAGGCAGAGAAAAATTGACTTGCTCAGTGACATATATTTAATTAGCATCCAGAACTTCCAACTCCAAAAATGACTTATGACCATTTAGGGTACATTTCTTACAGATAAATTAAATTATTAGAATCCTATCTTAAAATATATCACATCAATAAAAATGACTATTTTAGCCTAATTATACTTTTTGGTCTGCAATATCTCCTGCCTTCTTTCCCCACCTTAAGAAAGCTCTTTGTGAAAATACTCTTTGTGAAAATAAGAGCCCTAATTCTTGACTGTATGTACACATGATGCATATTTTGGCTCTTCAAAAACTGTCAAAATATTTATAAAGAAGATGAATATTTCAGTAACAATGGGAAATCTGTTAGTCATTTTCTAGTGATGGAAACAGCAGGAATTCAATTAAGACTTGATAAATCAATTAAATTGAACTTCACTTTCAAATATTAAAAAATGTTTTCTAACACTGTCAGACTCAAAATCTATTTAAATCTCTTAAAAACTAGTTTCTGGGACAGAAATGACGAATATGATTGCTCAATCTTGCAGAGACAGGTTTTTGTTTTGTTTTGTTTTGTTTTGACAGGCAGAGTGGACAGAGAGAGAGAAAGGTCTTCCTTTTCACCCCCCAATGACTGCTGCGGCCGGTTCACTGCGCTGATCAGAAGCCCGGAGCAAGGTGCTTCTCCTGGTCTCCTATGCATGCACAGGGCCCAAGCACTTGGGCCATCCTCCACTGCACTCCCGGGCCACAGCAGAGAGCTGGACAGGAAGAGGAGCGACCCGGACAGAATCCAGCACCCTGACTGGGACTAGAACCCGGGGTGCCGGCACCGCAGGCGGAGGATTAGCCTATTGAGCCGTGGCGCCAGCCACAGAGACAGTTTTATCTACTCATCTATGACCATTAAAAAGGAAAGAAGGCCTAGAGCAGGCATTTAGCCTGGCAGTTAAGACACTCCTGTCCCACTCTGGAGCGCCTGGGTTCGAGTCTGCTCAGGCTCTTGACTCCAACTTTCTGCCAATGCACATTTTGGGAGGCAGCGATGATGGCTCAAGAGTTGAGTTCCTGCTCCCCTTGTGGAAGACCTGGATTGGGTCCCTGGCTCCTGGTTTTGGCCCAGGTCCAGCTCTGGATATTGCAGGCATTTGGGGAGTGGTTGTTGGGATGGGAGCTCTCTCTCCCTCTTTGCCTCTCAAATAAGTAAAATTAAAGAATGATAAAAAGAAAAGTGTGTCCCCAGGAAAACTGAGACCTAGTTGGCAGGTGAGGCTCTCACTCTTAAAATCCCTTTAGATTATGGTAGATTATGGCTTGGTTCTCTGAAACAACAGCTAAAAATGAAAAAAAAAAACAAACACAAACATGGTGAGACGCTAAAGAAACAATGGAGGTTGCAGATTGATGGGTGAGTCAGAGTTTTCCCATGGGGCTTGTCGGGGGCTGGGGAGGATATGAAGATCACAAGGCTGATCTGCAAGGAGCATGTAAGCGCATGGTGTGCCAGTGTGGATTGCAGTCTGCCTGGCAGAGAGCCTTTAGGGGCGTCAACCAAAAACAGCACTACAGACAGCTGAGCCGGTCAGCAGGAAGCAGCACAGCTTTGGGCACTGCCAAGCGCATGAACTTCTCACTGGGCTTGGTGGAAACCCCTGGACACCACCGAATAGAGGTTAAGAGAGCTGTTGAGATGCCACAGGAATAAAAGAAATAGAAAAGAAAAGAAAAATAAAGAATAAGAGAGACTTGGGGCCACTGCTGTGGCGGAGCAGGTAAAGCTGCTGCCTATAGTGCCAGCATCCCATATCGGCATCAGTTCAAGTCTCACTGCTCCACTTCTGATCCAGCTCTCTGCTATAGCCTGGGAAAGCAGTAAAAAGATGGCCCAAGTCCTTGTGCCTTTGCACCCAAGTGGGAGACCTGGAAGAACCCCCTGGCTCCTGGCTTCAGATCGGCCCAGCTATGGCTGTTGCAGCCAATTGGAGTGAACCAGTGGATGGAAAACTTTCTCCATCTCTCTCTCTCTGCCTCTCTGTAACTCTGCCTTTCAAATAAACAGGTAAATCTTAAAAAATAATAATAATAGAATGAGAATAAGAGACTTGCAGGGGAGAAATCATTTCTACACACAACCTGTGCTTGCAGGTTAATCATCATCAGATTTCATAATCTGACTTTGCTTTTCACACCTCTAAACCAGGTAATAATCTGTGGAATTCACCGTAATATTTCCGTTTAAGCCACAACTCATTGGTTCTCAACCCTACCTAAACATCAGAATCTCCTAGAGAGTAAAAAACAAATACACACCAGTGCTTAGGTCTCCCAGTAGATGCATGAAATCAGAATGTGGCAGAAGAACCCAGGAATCAGGAGGTTTTCAACGCTGCATGGGAGCTGCTAACGTACAGCCACGGTAGAGATCCATTGTTCCAACAGGAGCAATTAGAAGCTTTCCAAACTAGCTTTAATTTTCACATGCATTTGGATCACAGGGGTGCAAATGTGTGTTGTGGGGGGCACCTTATTACAATGCAGGTGCTCAGTTGCTAGGTCTGAGCCAGGTCTGAGAGGTGGAATTGCTAACAGCTTCTCCAGTGACACTCATGCCAGCAGTCTGCAAATCACCCTTGAGAGTAGCTAGGACCCAGGAAAATTAAGCCAGATTGGTTAATTCCTGAATCAAGAAGGCAGAAATAAGCAACTAATAAAATACTAGAATTTTTAATAAAAAGGAGGGAAAATAAAAGCATTTGACCTCTTTTCAGATGACTAAGATTTTTACCTTTGTTACTGCTGTGTTCTGAATGTTTGTGTCTACTCAGAATTCATATGCTATAATCCTAGCCCCAAAATGATAGTGTTAGGAGGAGGATCCTTTGGGAGGTGACCAGGTCACAGGGGCTAATGGGATGAGAGCTCTTGAAAAAAGGCCCTGAGGAGAACTGGCCATCCCTTCTATTATGTGAGGATATGGCAAGAAGGTGCTATCTGTGCCACCCTTAGATATCAAATCTGCATTTGTTGTGGACTTTCCAGCCTCTAGAATTCTAAGAATTAATTTGTTTATAAGCTGCACAGTAAATGGCATTAGCAACCCAGATGGACTATGACAGTCACCTAATCTAGATGTTCTTGAAAGTCAAGGATGTGCCAAAATTGGTAACATGAAAACTTCTCCATTGCCTCTTACCTCCCAAGTTTGCCTGGAACTCTATTTGGATCTCCCACGTGGGTGGCAGGGACCCTACTACTCAGGGCATCTTCCGCTGCTTTCCCAGACACATCAGCAGGGAGTTAGATCAGAAGTGGAGCAGCTGAGACCCAAACCAGCACTCATATAAGATACCAGCATTACAGGTGGTGACTCAACCTGCAGGACCATAACGCCAATCCCTTTCATTAACTTTTTGAAGTACTCTCTTATTTAAATGTGATTCAATGTTTGCAAAATAATCCTGTGCCAAGCAAGAATTGATAGTTTTATTTTTAAATAAATCAAGATCTCGTTATATTTTAAGCTCTTTGAAGCTTTATTTCCAGTGCCAAGCTTAGGATTTGGGAGATGGGACATAGAATTGGCGTTTGATTTGAGATTCATCAATTTGATGTCACAGGGAATATCAGCAAAAGGAAAAATACCGTAAGCTGGGCTATGTCAAAACTATAACTATGGAGCCAGCACTGTGGCACAGCAGGTTAAGCCTGTAACACTAGCACAGTTTGAATTCGGACTGCTTCTCTTCCAACCCAGCTTCCCGTCAATGTGCTTGGGAAAGCAGAGGAAAATGGCCCAAGTGCTCGTGCCCCTGTCATTCATGTGCATGCGAGACCTGGATGGAGTTCTTGACTCCTGGCCTAAGGACTGGCCCGTGCAGCTGTTTAGGAGTGAACTAGAGGATGGAAGATTTCTCTCTCTCTCTCATTCTCTCTCTCTCTCTGTAACTCTGCCTTTCAAACAAATAAACCTTAAAAAAAAAAAAAAAAAAAGGGTTCCAGCACTGTGACACAGCAGGTTAAAGCCCTGGCCTGAAGCACTGGCATCCCATATGGGCCCTGGTTCTAGTTCCAGCTGCTCCTCTTCTGATCCAGCTCTCTGCTATGGCCTGGGAAAGCAGAAGATGGCCCAAGTGCTTGGGCCCCTGCACCCATATTGGAGACCCAGAAGAAGCTCCTGGCTCCTGACTTTGGATCTGCGCAGCTCCAGCCATTGTGGCCATCTGGGGAGTGAACCAGCAGATGGAAGACCTCTCTCTCTCTGTTTCTACCTCTCTATATAACTCTGTCTTTCAAATAAATAAAATAAATCTTTAAAAAAAAAAAAAAACTAAACTACATCAAAACCACATCTAAAGAACAGGGCCAAATTTTAGTCATGTTAAGTATTTATGGTGTCAAACACAGTTTCTGGTACATAGTAAATGCTTAATAATATTGACCTAAATTGAACCGAAGTCAGGGAAATAGCAACAAACTTCTGGAATAAGAAAACTCAACTTTTGGGGCTAGCTTTGTGACATAGTGGGTAAAGTGGCTGTCTGCAATGCCAGTACCCCTTATGGATGCTGGTTCATGTCCAGCTGCTCCACTTCTGGTCCAACTCCTTCCTAATGGCCTGGGAAATTCAGTGGAAGCTGACCCAAGTGTTTGGCCCTTTGCCACCCATGTGGGAGACCTGGATCAAACTCCTGGTTCTTGACTTCAGGCTGGCTCAGTCCTGACTGTTGAGGCCATCTGGGGAGTAAGCCAGCGGATACAAGATCGCTCTCTGTGTCTCTCCCTCTCTCTGTAACTCTGACTTTCAAATAAATAAGTAAATCATTCTTTTGTTTTCTTAAAAAAAGAAAACTCAAATATTTACAGTCAGGAAGTTTCTTATGGCTAATTTAAATGATTTCTATAGCAGGAAGTCTCTAATTCTTTTCTCCTCAAAGAAATGGAGTCTTGATCATCATCCTGTGTAAAAGAAAAAACCTGTTAATAATTAATTACCACTGATGGAGCGTCCATCCCCTCCAGGCTTCATGAAGTATAGTTGGTCCTCGCAGCAGGCAGGCATCTTCATCTCCATTGAGCAGGTGAGGATCCAGAGGCTCTGAGACATTAAGTGTCTGGCTTCAAGTCCCACTGTCAACAACAGTGAAGCTAGGATTTATGTCCAAAGTGGTCCCATGTTTCCTCTCCGAGATTCCTTTCCACCTGTTTCCACCTGGGAGCTCTCCTGCTCGTCTTCTAGCATTCTTTCCTTTCAGGGCAAATAAGCACATTTTCCTCAGCCTCTCCTCATGGCTCTTATAAGCAAGCCATTAATAATCTTCTCCCTGTCTCTGGCCTTTCCCCACGTTCTCCATGCTCCCTGAGTCTGGCTTCAAGCCAGCATTTCCTGTATCACAGTGAAACACACAACCCATACACGGTTCGACTTCAGGAAGAGCCGAGAATGGCCTCTCCCTCCACTCTAAGTCCACCCAGACACGATGTTGCATTTTTTTCCATTCTCACAAGCTGCCAGATTTTGATAAAGGAACAATCGCCATGAGGGCGCCTGGTGAGAGCCGGGACACGGTCAACCACGTGAAGAAAGAAGACACCAGGGAGAAGCGACTGGGCACTTCGACCGAATATTTTCCAGAGTCCAGGGGCTGGCCCTGGGTGCACGGGTGAAGAGCAGCAACAGAGTGGAGGCGGCAAAGCGGGAGAGAGCAATGGCGGCGACTCTCCTCAACTGTGGGCCCCTGCTGGCCTGAGAGCAGCTTCACCTCCCTCCCACTTGCCAGTGAGGACAGAAAGCGACACAAAAATGGCCGGCACCAGAGCACGCCCTTTGGTTTTGTATTTTCCAGTGATTCGTCTCCATTGTGCCTTCCGGAAACCTTGATCGTGACAGACTGGACGTGAGGAAAACAGAGCCCGAAGCAGCGCTTCACTTCAGTCGGAGAAGCGCCGGGTGGAGTCAGCCGCTCCCAGGGGTCAGTGGGAGAGGGGGCGGGGCGTCGCTGCTGGCCCTTCCGGTTGCTGGGGTGGCATTGAGCAAGGCTTCGTGTTGTAACTCTGTAAATCTATCGTTGGCTGCTCCCAGGATTCCAGCCGCGGAGGGCGCCAACCTCTGCCCCCCCACCCCATTCCGTCCATCTCGAAGACCAACGCTCACAGACCACAAGCGCCGCCTCTGCTTTACGCATAAATGTTGAAGCCCCACCCACAGCGTAGTTCTCTAAGCACGCCAGTAAGCAGCGCCGCAGGGCCAAAGTGGAGCCCAACACCCCACCTCCCACCTACCTCGATACACGTGGCGATGCTTCCCAGTGCTTGGGAAAGATGTAGGCAAACCCTATTCCCCTTTGTTTCTTGCAGCTTATAGGAACGACAATGAAATCAATCTGTGGAGTTGAGATCTCCCCATCCCTGGGACTCCAGGAGTGACTTATGTAACAAGTGGCTATGGGAGGTAAAGCAGCCCTTCCTCACTCTTCCCCGGGGAGGACGGTTCTCTACAATACACCTCCTAGAGCCAGTCCAGTGGCTGTCTAGCTGTGGGTCCTAGTTCTGAGTCAGGGTTGGGAGGGCAAGTTGTTTCCACACACTCAAAGCCACTTTCCCCAGTATCAGTTGCATCAACAGTTCAGCTAATTTTAGTCTTCATTTGTTGACACTTGTAGTCTCTCTGGTTTAAAACTTGGGCAGGGTGTGTGGGGAAAATATTTTGAGGCCTCTCTCACACCTCATTAGATGACAGTGATTCTGTATTGTGTTCTTATCTGGTCTGCATTTTTCACCTGCCCTCTGCTCACTCTCTCAGAGGAGGATCATAGATCCTGCATCACTTGGTGACCATATTATGCTGATATCTATCTGTGCCCTCTGGAAAGCAGGAGCAGGGCATTGTCCTTCACACTGGGAATGGAGACAATGGGCCGGTGTCTCCTTCCTCCCACACCTCCTCGCACCTCTCTGTTTGTCCCAACCGCTGGGCCCCATATCTGCAGGCTTACAACGGGATCAGCGGTCACGCCTGTGACACGTCATGTGGAAAACAAAGATCAAAGTCCAAGGGCTCTGGAAGCAAAAGAATCAGGTGAAAGTGGACCTCTGCTCCTCTAACAAGTGTGAAGAACAAGATGTCTTACTAGCCACTTCTGTGGTAGTTCTGGAACTCAGGCAAGCAGGTTAAAAAAAAGTTCCTGGCCTCTGCAGCCTTCCCATTTTCCAGGCTCAGTCAGGTGCTTTCTCTGGCTCTTGCTCTGAGCTCAGGTAGGGGTATTTAACATACAGTCCAGTCCTATAAGCTTCAGTTACAAGTCCCTCTTGCTACAATCTCCCCTGACAAGTGCACTGGAGTGCAATCTGCCTAATCTGCCTATAAACACTGCATTCTCCTTCCAGGGTCAGAATACTGCTTGCTTCTGCTGGGGGCCAGCTTTCTTCAAGGTGCCTGCCTGTGCTTGCCTAAGCTTAGGGGAGTGATGAGCCCTGGGCCCCTAGTCATCATGCCGAGGTGGTGCTTCCTCAACTGGGTTGCATCTATGCCAATGGCTTTGTCTTTGCACTACTCTGAATATGGTATTTTATTTGCCATATTATAAATGAAGTCCTTAAGAAAATCAATATCCTCCCTTAAGTATTTAAGATCTTGGTCAGTGTTTTCTACTTTCCTAACCAAACATCTACCCCCTGCCAAGGTTTATTTCATTTATTTGGAAAGCACAGATACAAAGAGAGAGGGAGACAAAGAGAGATCTTCTTTTTTCTTTTTCAGGCTGTTGCTTTCTTTTATTTTTTTTTTCATATTTTTAGAAGGTTTTTATTTAATAAATTACAAATGTCATAGATACAGCTTAGGAATATAGCATTTTTCCCCCCATACCAGCCCCCCACCCCCACACTCCCATCCCACCTCCTACTCTCTCTTCCATCCTATTCTTCATTAAGATTCATTTTAAATTATCTTTATATACAGAAGACCAACTCTATATTAAGTAAAGATTTCAACAGTTTGCACCCACACAGACACACAAAGTATAAAATACTGTTTTAAGACAAGTTTTACCATTAATTCTCAAAGTACAACTCATTAAGGACAGAGGTCCTACATGGAGAGTAAGTACACAGTGACTCCTGTTGTTGATTTAACAATTGGCACTCTTATTTATGACGTCAGTGATCACCTGAGGCTCTTGTCATGAGCTGCCAAGGTCACGGAAGCCTTTTGAGTCCACAAACTCCATCAATATTTAGACAAGGCCATAAGCAAAGTGGAAGTTCCCTCTTCCCTTCAGAGAAAAGTACATCCTTCTTTGATGGCCTCTTCTTTCTACTGGGATTTCACTCACAGAGATTCTTCATGTAGATCATTTTTTTTTGCCACAGTGTCTTGGCTTTCCATGTCTGAAATGCTTTCTTGGGCTTTTCAGCCAGATCAGAATGCTTTATGGCTGATTCTGAGGTCAGAATGCTATTTAGGGTGTTTGTTCTTCTGTGAGTCTGCTGTGTGGTATATCTAGGGAAAATGGCCACAAAGGCCAGGCCAAAGCCAGAAGCTTGGAACTCCATCCAAGTCTCCTACACATGTAGCAGGTGCCCAAGCACTTGTGCCATCTTCCACTATTTTCCCAGGCACATTAGTAGAGAGCTGGATTGGAACCGGAGCCACTGGGAATCAAACCAGTGCCTCATTGCAGGAGGCAGCTTAACTCACTATGCCACAACTCCAGACCTCCAAACATCTTGTAATGTAAATAAAAATGCATTAATACATAAAAGTATAGGCTCTGGGTTCACAAAGCTTTTCTCTTTGAAAATTTACTGATCTTATAATAAACTATGAATAAATTCACCCAAGTAGGATGAAACAAGAGTAATCCATATTCACATATAAACATATGAGTGTACTTCAAACAGTTCACAGAAAAATGGAATTAAAAGACAAATCTATTTTGGTGCAAAAAATTCAAAATCCATGCATTGATTTTTCATAATATGCATTTCCTGATATGCATTTCCATGAACTTTTTGAAGACCCCCTCTTAAATATAGTAGAGATACAGTTGCATAGAATAAAATTTAATGTAAATGTGCCAAAGAAGAGAGGAAGGCACAAATTGACAAGATGTATATGAAATAAGTAAGTGGTCCAAACCATGTTATAACCAAAGGTCCATTAACTCAGCAGTCTTGTGGACCTGGAAAGTGAGGCATCCCAGGCCAAATTCTTTTGGCCAAGCAATTGATATTGGAATTGGAGTAGGGATAAGCCCTGCATATATTATGTAGTATATCATACAGTAGGTGAAAAGCAGTAAAGGAGAGATTTTTGATTCCTGAGACTTGACTTGGGCACATGATTGCTTCTGCATGCACTTGGAGGTGAAACAATTCTATTAACATATCTTTTAACGTATACTGCATGTTCTCACTTTATGTGGAAACTGAAAAGTTAATCTCATGGAAGCAGAGGATAGAAGGGAGGTTACCAGAGCCTGGCACAGATGGAGAGAGGACAGCTAACAGGACAGGGCTGCAGCGGACTCTGTTCTATGGCAGCACAGGAGGCAACCATGGCTGACAGTGACTGATTATGTATTTCAAAATAGCTAGTAGAGGCGATTTTGAATGCTAACAATACAAATAAAAGATTAATGTTTGAGGTGATAAGCTGGACAATTACCCTGATCTGGTCATTAAATGCAGTAAACATGTATCAAAAGATCCCAGTGTATCCCATTAATATATACAATTAATTATGTGTTGATTTAAAACTATACATATATATGAATATTTGAATTAAACAAAAAGTCAAAGCTAGTGACTATACATTTAAGCTTCGAGGAATGGAAAAATAACTCAAGGAGGAAAACATCAGCTTGCTTACCCAGGGAATGAGCATAACTCAGTTCTTGTTCCAGCATGGGGCTGCTGGCACCCAGCTCTTTTCACTCCGGGTAGAAAACAAATCCCCAAGTTGCTACTGAGCCAAACTTTAAAGGCCAGTCAGGAAATGAGCAGCACTCCCGAATGGGAAAGCCTGGATTGGTGGTTTTTTTCCTAAAGTAAACAAAAGATCTGCAAAAGTATTTCCTTGCACTATTTGGCAAGAGAAAGAAGCACCTGGAGAGTGAGTTAGGAAGAGAAAGCATACAAGAAATGGGAGCAAAACACGGGTGGTTATAATGAAGCTTTGTGTCTCTAATCTCCAGAGCCCACGTGCCCTGTTAGGAAACAAAGCTGCAAATGAAGACAGGCTGGGTGATTAGCAATACATTCATGGAAAGGATACATAGAATAAATACTTTTCTGGTTCCTGCATTTCATCTGTCATTCGGATTAAAAAAAAAAAACAATCTTGAAAGACATCTTCTAGAAAGTCTAAGTGGAACATCTATATTAAAATGAGGGCTGTGAAGGAAGAGGTATGAGCAATGAGAAAACCAATTATCCTTAGAGGCAGAAATTTCTTTCCTGCTTCAGTGCAGTCTGTGATGCTGGCAATTTCAGCCATTCTCTTTCAGGTGATTTTCGGTGTGAGTTCCACACACTGTTAGGGGGAGGCTGTCTCAGCTCACCTGTGGGAGCAGGGGACAATTAAAGGTGTATGGAGAGCTATCACATTCTCCATGCCAAGCATTCTGTTCAGCAGGACAGCCTCAGGAGGAAGACAGGTTCCTCTTGGGAGGCAGGAGGGGAGAGAAATGAGGTGGCAATTGCATGGTGTTACTTGTGCTAAGTACATAGCATTAAAAAATAAATAAACCAACCCACTCAGGCGATGGACTCCACAGTATCTCCATTAATTTGAGGCAGTCACACAATTTCAGCACTTTTTCCCAGCGCAAAAGCCTTAACGGCCTGATGGGTGACTGCCCTTCCTAGTGTTTTTGGAAACCACCAAAAATTGAGATAGAAAGATTAACTGAGGGAAAAAAATAATTTATGCATTTTCTGGGAGAACTAGGCAGTGTCACAAAAAGGAGCAAGGGGTTGAAAACATGGCCAAAGAATTTTTCTTAAGCGTAACAAAATGCTCAGTTTCCTTGCACCAAAACTTATCAGCCCAAGATGGAGATTTGAGGCTTGGGGTTTTTTAGGAGGCAATCAATGGCTCATTTTATTTGGTAGGCAACATTGGATAGAAACATTTTCTTCCTGGGGCCCAGGCTCTATACTTAGGGCCTACCTGCTGGAGAAGATCAAAGATAAAGATGCAGATCACTGGGATGCCAAGGACACAGCTACCTGGACACTATTTGAAGTCAATGTGCTCCTAAAGTGTTGATGTTTTTTCCTCTTTATGTGATGTTAACATTATTCATTCACCTGCCTCTAGCTGTTCCTTACTAAAGGGTAAGTGGTTGTGAAACCACAGGCACTGTAGAATCCAAAGCTATTTTGAACCCTGAGCCGAGTAGCGAGGCCTTTTTTTTTTTTTTAAGTTTTTTGTTGTTGTTGTTATTTATTCGAAAGAGTTAGAGAGAGGGAGAAACAGAGATCATCCATCTGCTGGTTCACTCCACAAATGGCCACAGCAACAGGGGCTGGGCCAGGCCAAAAGCCAGGAGCGGGGAGCCAGGGGCAATCTCCCACAGGCGTGCAGGGGCCCAGCGACTAGGGCGATCCTCCACTGCTTTCGCAGGAGCATTAGCAGGGAGCTGGACTGGAAGTGGAAGAGCCAGCGCCCATATGGGATACCAGCCTTGCAGGCTGCAGCTTTCTTCACCATGCCACAGCACCGGCCCCTGTAGCAAGGCTTTGCAGCTTGCCCTGGATGAGCTCCCCGCGCAGCTGAGGGTAGGCTTTCTCGGGCCACCTCAACGTTTTCACGGGCTCTGCCCATCTCACACCAACCTGACTTGCCAGGCTTGGGGTCAATGTACTCCAAGGCCCTTTGAACCGCTGCTCAGGGGAGCTGAGGTTTGCGGCCTCCTGGGCCCTTCCTGCAGGTGCACTTGCTTTTTCAGTGTGGTGCTATTTTTCTTGCTCTCTGTAGGCACTCACACGCCGAACTATTATTACTTGCTTGTTACTTCATGCTGCTGATTCATACTCATAGGAAAAAGTAATTTTGTCTTCAACACCTCTTCCTTGTCATTTAAGGCATATGTTAATGAAAGACAGATTTTGGCATCTACTTTCCTCTGTAGCTTGGAGGCCACAATGTAGATTCATTATAAATGAAGATGCAACTGTTATTTTACTTCTATTTATATTTATAACTGCACCAAAGTCATCTTGCAGGTAGCTTTGTGTTTCTGAAATCTCAAACCGTATTCCAAGAAATGCTCAGCATTTCATGCTTGAATTGGCATTAATGTGGCGTTAATGTACATACAATGTTTTAAATAAAGATGTTTTCACTCGTATTTTATTATCGACAATTCCTGCTTTTATATTCAGATAGAGCTGAATCCCTGTGAAGACATTTTAAGGGCTTTTTTCCTCCTTGCAGTACAGAGTGCTGTCTTTTCTTTAAGTGAGGAGCATGCAAGTGATGAGTGCTCTGCTAGGAGGCATGCCAAGTGCAAGGCTGAAGCCTGGCTGGGGGGAGGGGGGAGCAGAACTAACATATGCAGAATGCTGAAAAGAACTGATTGAAAGCTTTTTGCTTTGTCATTCCTCTCAGTTCCTTTCCTTCTCTTCCTTCCCAATTTGTAACTGTGGACAAGTACACCCTTCTTATTTTACAGAATGACTGGATATAGAATGAGCCATGACCTTGAAGGCCATCGGACCCAAACTCACACCCACTGCACTTCTCCACTGGATTCAGAAGCGCTCCTTCTTCTCCAGAGCCTTTCTGAGTGGATCAATAAAAAGTGTGGCAGGGTGGGTGTTCAAGCTAGAGGTTAAGACTTCTCTAGGGTTGCCTGCTGGAGTGCCTGGCTTTGGTCCCAATTCCAGCTTCCTACTAATAATCTACGTTCTGGGAGGCAGCAGGTGATGGCTCAAGTAATTGTGTCCCTGCTCTCTGTGTGGGAGACCCAGCTGGGGTTCTGGACTCCTGGCTTTGGTCTGGTCCAGCCCTGGTTGTTACAGGCATCTGGGGAAGTGAACCAACAGATGAGAGATAGTAAATCTGCTTCTAAACAGACACAGACAAAGGGAGGGGGGTAAAGATGCTTCTGCCATTACTGATGTCCTGGGCCAGTACCTATCATCTTAGAGCCACCATTCTCTTCTGCTAAACGGTTATAAAATATATAATTCACAGGAGTTTCATGATGAAATGAAGTAAGATGTGGAGTGTGAACAAAAGTTAGCACTCAGCTAAATTAAGAGTAGCTAAGTGGTTCAAAAGGAACCAGAACCCCATGCTTCCTGTGTGACCAGGAGGCAAGACTTTTTCCACGGCACGATACTGTCCCACAGTGTCTCATGAAAACATCAAAAAAGTATCTGTTGATACTGTGTGTGCTGCCTTGTCGGCTGCAAATGCCGTTATTAATAACAATACTTCACATACATTCAGTGCTCTAGAATTTATAATGTGCTTTCACAAGTGGGGAAAATACCCTCACCACCATGTAGTCTACTGATGACTGGTAGAGGCAGAAGGAGCACAGAGGTTTTGAAAGAGGTCTATTAGCGATGCAGATGTGAAGTTATCTGCACTTGTGAGAAGCATAATAAACATCAAAACCAATTAGCAGTAACAATGCATGATACATTCAGGCTCAGAACCAGGATGATCTGGAAAGCCACAGGAACACAGCACAGGACTTTAAGGGCAAGAATGTGACTTTGCTGAAGTTTAACAATCCAGATGGTTCCGGTGGCTTTAAGTTTTGCCCCAGGAGGGCCTCTATTTGCATCTGAGTGAATTTTCCCATACAAACCAGAGTACAGCAAAGATTTAGAATTGCATACTGGCAGAAGCTGAGATGTGTTGGCATTTGGGAGACAAAGTATATGGAACTGAGACAAGCAAAGTAAGCAAGTCCTCAGAGCAACGTTAACTAGGTGTTTCACTATGGACAAGATGTGTCAAACTGAATGCAAAACTTTTAATACTAGAAACTGTTACCTTGACTTTTTCACAACCTCCTGAAACGATTCCTCGTGTGTATGTGTGTGTGTGTGTGAATTTTTACATTTGGACAGTGCTCAAAAATGAGTTTTTACAAGTGGAGAAAAATAGAGGATGCATGTGAAATACATTTGTTTCTGTATTGTAAGAAGATGAAGGAAGATACCTTGTTCTATTAGAAAGAAAATGGTCCTTTTGAAATTCAGCTCCCTCAGAAGATGAATTTTTAAATATCCAGCTCTGCCTAACTGACTGCTCCTGGCTTTATGGATGTGATGGGGGAATTGGAATTATTTTCAACTAATACCCAGGCAGGTACAATTGCAACACTCCCAGGTTTCCTACTATCTATAGGAGAAATTCCGACTAGGTCTTTGCCTTTTCTTTCTCTCCCCTAAATCCACCTTTCTGTCCAAACTGGAGGAGGAGGTGGACTTAGGCAGGCCAGGGGGGAGCCGGGCCAGAGAGCAAGAGGCATGGGCAGGAAGGGCCCAGCTGTGCAGCCACGTGGACTAGGAGGCCGGTGCTGGCCCCAGCCCAGAGGAGCTCAGTGTGTGTCTTACAGTCCAAATTTGGTTGATGTATTTTTGAAACTTCTAAAGGTTAGCTCACATGCTGTAATACATTATAGAAAGACATGAAGCTGAATTTTACTGTGCCAGTCAAGAGGCTGGCTTGAGTCTGCTATTTAGAACTAAGAGAGACAGTACAATTTACATGTGTGAGAATGTGAGAATAATTTTACCTTCTGTTGTTTTTAAAAACCACCTTGGGCCATGATTTTTAAATCGAGACACAAGAAGATCTGCTGGGGTTCCCATAGCAACATTAACTTATCTAAACTGCCCTTGTTGTATGTAATACTTTCATTACTAGTTTGACTTTTAAATGTTTTAAATGTATACTTTAATTATGAAATACAAGTGAGTTAGGCATCTCAGGAAAATTCTAACATTTACATTGACTGACATACATGTGTCAACAGAAAACTTGCTACCTGTACTTGTGAGCACTGACACCAAGGCAAACGTGCACAAAAACCTTTACATGGTCTTCCTCTTCCTTGCCACTCACACTGTTTTGAAGACAACTTCTCAATCTCTCCAAATATTCTATTTATAGCCAACCATGGCTAGGATAAAACAAATCAACCAACCAACCTCGGATGGCTCCGGTTCAGAGACTGGAGGTGAATACACCTGTGATTTTAGGCTGTCAGCTCCTTCCACATCTTTCCATTGTTATTCTTCACCATTAATGTCCCATACAACCCAGACTTGTCTTCTTGTCATCTTCTGAAGTTCAAGGATGAACTTCTCCCAGAAGCCTGACTCTCCCTCCTCTCTCTCTCTCTCTCTGTCCCTGGAACTATTATGACTAATGCTAATACCACCATATTATGTGCTGTGACTATGCATTTCTCATGCCTATCTTATTATTTATTATTATTTTTTTTGACAGGCAGAGTTAGAGAGAGACAGAGAGAAAGGTCTTCCTTTTCCGTTGGTTCACTCCCCAGATGGCTGCTACGGCCGGCGTACTGTGGCCGGCGCACTGTGGCCAGCGCGTTGCACTGATCTGAAGCCAGGAGCCAGGTGCTTCTCCTGGTCTCCCATGCGGGTGTAGGGCCCAAGCACTTGGGCCATCCTCCACTGCACTCCCGGGCCATAGCAGAGAGCTGGACTGGAAAAGGAGCAACGGGGACAGAATCTGGCGCCCCAACTGGGACTAGAACCTGAGGTGCCAGCGCCGCAGGCGGAGGATTAGCCAAGTGAGCCGTGGCGCTGGCCTCTCATCCCTATCTAGTGGCTTAATTAGTTTCTTTTTTTTTTCAATTTTATTTATTTATTTGGGACAGAGGAGAGAGGAAGAGACAGGGAGAGAAGGAAAAAGAACTCTTCGATCCACTAGTTCACTCCCCAGATTCTAAATGCCTCCAACAGCCAAGACCGGGCAAGGCTGAAGACAAGAGGACTCAGTCTGGATCTCCCACATAGGTGACAGGGGCTCAACAACTTGTGCCATCACCTGCTGCCTCCTGGCTGTGAATGGGCAGGGAAGCAGAGTGTGGATCAGGGCTGAGACTCAAACCCAGGCACTGAGATAGGCAACGCAGGCACGCCGAGGGCTATCGTAACGGCTGCATCAAACGCACCCATTCCCCCTCTTTTTTGATAAGCGTGTTTTGACTTTCCCGTGAGAAACTTCCTTCCACTCTACATGTAAATTCTGGTTGGCAGCAGCAATTAAGCTGTTCTGCCCCAGTCTGTCAAGAGATGAACCCACGGCCCAAGCTGGATGGATTACATTCTTCCAGGAACTTGCATTTTAAGTGACTTCAAAGGAAAAACAGTTGGAACTGAGTCATTCCATGGTGATCTTTTCAAGAGTCCAACCTTTTGTACAAGATTTCTGTGGCTCATAATCAAAGTCCACTAGCTGGTATGGTTCCCTGTTTGAGTATTGTTAGGAGAAGAGGGGCAGAATAGAGAGGAGGCACTATAGTAATCTATAGCCAGACCGAATTTATTCAGAGAAAATAAATTCATAGAGGTGGGTGACCAAGTGCCAGCATGCACATTTATGGAATACCTGGCAAAAGACCCCGACCCCAGGGGCTGGGCCTTTTTATATTTTAGGAGGGCTAGGGATGGAGGTGTGGGTAGAGGGCAGCAAGCAGAGGTGAATTCCTGGAACTGGTCTTTCAGATGGCCTTGTGGGGCCTTGGGAACCTGGGAAAGAATGTGGGGGTGGGGTATGAAGGCAATAGGGTGTCAGACCCAATTGAGATTCAAGGGTAAGGAATAATGTTTATTATTATCCAACGTTTATCTATCTTTTGGGCAATGAGTGAGAATGGCTGAGGCTTAAGTCTTTGTTCCATCAAGTATTTGTTCATATGATCTTAGGTCATGATTTAGAGGTTTGAAATAAGCACATTTTGCTCTTCAGCTAGACCCTGTTTATACTTGCTGAAGACATGGCTGGTTCTTTATTGACTGTGTTATCTCATATGACTCAGCACAATGTAAGTAGTCAGAAAATATTGCACAATGAAGGAAAGACCAATCTCAGAAACTCAGTTTTTAAGAGGTGTAATTTGCAAGCTGACTTGTATTCTTTTTGAATCAAAACGGTGAATAAATTGTTTAACTGCTACAAGAGTTTGCATGGTTGGGTATGACAGTTGCCTTAAAAAGAGCGTAGAGCAACTTGTACGTCCAAGAATAGCCTGAAAGTATGTGAGCAAGGGCCACACTTCCCCAATTTTAGGAAACAAAGAGAAACTAAAATTGTATTGCAGACATCAGTCTCTGAATTTAAGAGGAGAAAAAAAAAGCTTAGCAATAAACAGACAACATACAACATGACAAAAAGCACTGCACCTTGATCTTGGCTTGTTGAAGCTCTCCCTGGGAACAAGGCATGTTGTGTCCACTATCACCTGGTTATGGTGGAATGTTCACTGCTTTGGAAATGGTTTACTAAGCCCAATGGATAAAGTCGATGATTTTTCCTCTTCTAAAAAAATAATTTTTTCAAAATTACCTGAATTATGTAATTTATTAATGCTTACAAACAATGGTCACATGCAGTACACCCAAGCAAGTGATGGCTTATCAAGTATTGAAAACAAAGAAAATGATGTACACTTTGAAATATGTGCTTGAAATACACAAAAGGGCTCGCCCATGATAAAATAACAGGGCATACAAATTCTTTTCTTCTGATTATCTTTTAATAAAGGGAATATTTGCAGGGCTATTGGACTAGTGTAGTACTCTGGTTTTGTACCTTAACATTGAACTCAGTTCAGTCAGGAGGAAGGAGTGAAAACATGAATTTAGAGATATTTTGAGTCCAGCACAATGGTTTCTGGAATTTTCCTTGAACCCACACTCGGTGCATTTTCACTTGTTTTTTCCTATTAACTTGTAAGCGACGATCAACCAGATTTTGCTTTTCATCTAACCCAGCCTTGTAGAACATACTGTGGACTTCCCCTATGAGACAAGAACAGCAGTTAAAGATATGACATGTGACTGGGTGGGGAGGGGAGGCATGGCTGACCATCTAAATTTTATGTACACAAGAAAGATCATTTAGTACAACTTGCTGAAGAAAACCTGTGTAACAAAGTAGGTTTCTTGTACTTCACAAAAACATACTGAGTGTGCACAAGCTAACACAGTAGGCACAGACAGCGACACAAAACTATTGGCTACAGCTTTCAGGATTTTGAAAGGTGCCTCCTCCTGAGTTCATGTTGGTTCTATGACTCAACATGGCACATAATAAAGGTACTCATGGAAGACCTGGGAAATCCTTGAATGTAGGATTTATTTGGTGCTGTCAGAAATGTTTTCTTAAAATGAGAAATTGATAAGAGATAAGTCGTTTTCTGGGGCTTACATCATAAAATTTCCTCTATTGGCTGTGGCCTATCAGGCACATTTTCATCTCTGGGCTAACAATATCTTCAAAATGGAACAGTCAGTACATCCATGGGGGTATGGATATGAAACAAGGGATTCCTTCAAGCAGTTTTAACTAGGAAAAGATGAAAAGACACAAAGGCCATTTTCAAGCTTTTATGTGAAACAGTGACAGGCACCAAAGTATGAAGACATTCAATGTTTAATCAACGATTGAAGCTTCATTCTTACAGCTTCTCAGCTTCTCCTTACAAATACTAACCAGTGATTTTATAGCTCATTATTTCCTCCTGAAGATTAGCATACCTTTTGTAAAGAAATATGCTCTGGTACCATCTCCTCGAACATAGAAATTTTCAGATAAACAATGCCCTAAAGAAAAACAGTGAAAAGAGAAACTTAGCATTCCTCAGAATAAATAAGTAAACAAAACAATAAAAACCAAAATAATTTGACATGAAACATTAACAAGGCATTCATTAAAACACATGAAAATAATCCCAAACTGAATATACTGTTACCCTTTTTAAAACGAAGCTGGGTCTTGTCATATCTTCCATAGTCTCGAAATAATAGCATTCCCCCAGGTTTCAGTAACTTGGACAGTCGGTTGACAACACTTTGCATCCTTTGAAAACAAAGGAAGATACCCTGTTTGTGGAAACTTGTTTTCTATGTAGATTTTACCTTCTTTGAGACAAAATGAGAAAATCTCAGTAAAGCCAAAGAAATATAAACCATACATGTAAGGGCCACAAAAACAAAGATATTTTGTAAAGCAGGAAAAAAGGACATCAACTTGCTCTGTGACCAGATTCAAAAGACCCAGATTATCAACAAACCACCCAAATGACTACGGTGGCAACTGCACAGAGTTTGATCGGTGAGGTCAAAGCCGAAGTGCAGAACCACAGGTGTTTCCTGATACTCACAGCAAACTACAGGAGTTTTGAAGTAGACAGTGAAGATGTGGTTTTCTCCTTGCAGTATTAAAAAAAATGCCAGAGCCATCTCAAATTGTACAAACCTAAAGACGGACTCCATCTTTCCTCCAAAATCAGCTCATTCTCCCTCTGACTCTTTTTAGCTCAAAGGTACCCTCATTCATTCTATGAAAGAGCAATTGTTTTTCTCTTCTTCCCAATATCTTCTCCGCATGGCCACCAAATTCTGTCTCTCTTTTTTAAAATGACATCTTTGATCTTTTTTTCCCTCTCTTGTTTCCCATAGGTACTCCCTCCGTGCAAACCCCTATTTCCTCAGGCCTGGAAACAGAATCGCTTCCCAGCATGCCCCAAGATTCTCCCAGTTGACTCTTCCTGCACACTACCAATGAGTTCTGCTGCTAACACTATGACTCGCTCAAAAAAATTCCAGATTTTAATCCACAGGATAACATTTTCTAAAAAATTATTTCTTTTCACTTTATTTGAAAGGCAGAGAGACAGACAGAGATGTTTCATCTGCTAATTCACTCTTAAATGCCCACAATAGCCAGGGTTGGGCCAGGCTGAAGCCAGGAGCCTGGAACTCAATCCCAGATTCCCACATGGGTGGCAGGGACCCAACCACTTGGGTTATCATTTGCCGCCTTCCAGGGTATGTATTAGCAGGGAGCTGGAATTGGAGGCTGGATCCTAGACTTGAGCCAGATATTCCCATATAGGATATGGGAATCCCAAGTGGCATCTTACTCACTGTGCCAAGTACCTGCTTCCATAGAATCAAATTTTAATTTCTTTTTTTTAAAAGATTTATTTATTTATTTGTAAGTCAGAGTTACACAGAGAGAGGAGAGGCAGAGAGAGAGAAAGAGAGAGAGAAAAAGAGAAAAAGAGAGAGAGGTCTTCCATCTGATGGTTCACTCCCCAGATGGCCGCAATGGCTGGAGCTGTGCCAATTTGAAGCCAGGAGCCGGGAGCTTCCTCCAGGTCTTGCACATGGGTGCAGGGACCCAAGGACTTGGGCCATCTTCTACTGCTTTCCTAGGCCTTAGCAGAGAGCTGGATCAGAAGTGGAGCAGCCAGGACTCGAACTGGTGCCCATATGGGATGCCAGCACTTCAGGCCAGGGCATTAACCTGCTGCGCCACAGTGCTGGCCCCCAAATTTTAATTTCTTAGTTGAGCTCTTACGAGCTCCTACTCACAACCCCCAATTTATCTTTCCAACATCTTTCCACTATTTCCCAAGCTGAGGCACCTCCTTTAGCAAAATTGTATGCTTGGCTCTGAACAGCCTAAGCCTTTGCTCACAAAGAAATTTCCCCTCTAAGAATTCTCTTTTCTTTCCCTTCTGCTTATTTAAATTTTATTCACACTCCAAGTCACTGCTCAAAACTGGGAAGTCTTTGCTTTCTTGCCTTCACTATTCTACTTCTCTGGCTTCCCATCAAATGTGACTCCTTATAACTGATCGTGATATAGTGTTTTTGTTTAAGTGTTCATGTCTATATGTGATTATTATGGGCTAAGGATGGCAAAGATTTAGGAATGTAGTATTCACATTGAATGACTGGCACTGGATGCCTACTGAGCTCTGTCAAGAAGGACTCAGGGAGCTTACACAGAAGGACAATCAGAATACAAAATCAACTACTTTTTTAATTTATTTTTTATTTTTTTGACAGGCAGAGTGGACAGTGAGAGAGAGAGACAGAGAGAAAGGTCTTCCTTTTGCCATTGGTTCACCCTCCAATGGCTGCCGTGGCCGGCGCGCTGCAGCTGATCTGATGGCAGGAGCCAGGTACTTCTCCTGGTCTCCCATGGGGTGCAGGGCCCAAGCACTTGGGCCATCCTCCACTGCACTCCCTGGCCACAACAGAGAGCTGGCCTGGAAGAGGGGCAACCGGGACAGAATCATGAGCCCCGACCGGGACTAGAACCCGGTGTGCCAGTACCGCAAGGCAGAGGATTAGCCTATTGAGCCTCGGCGCCAGCCAAAATCAACTACTAATGTCTGCCATGAGTTGAGAATGATAAGTGACACTCTCTGGGCTAAGTCCTTGCTACCTCTGCTTTCTCCAAGCTGCTTAAAGCTAATGAGGTTTTCTTATTTTAAAAATGAGGAGCTTGTATCAGATAATCTGTAGATTCCTTCCTATTAAAATACTGTTCAATGGAACAGTTGGCTGAAAGCCAGATTATGTCATGCTGTGAAGGAAGTCAATAGTGAGAAAATGAAAGCAACTATGAAAACAAGAGAAAAATACAAGAGAGGGAGATGGTATGGTTAGGTGAAGAGCTCTTTTGACAAACTGGAACATAAGTACAGGAAAGGAAAAAAGGAAAGTTTTTCTATTATTATTATTACAGGTTATTTTCATATTGTGCTTATACCCTGAGGCTTTAGCAATGAATGAAAGCCAATCTCTAAACCTTAAAATAATCATTTTCAGGATAAATACTTTATGTACTAAGCAAAAATCTCCTTCTGTAATTATTAGTAAAACAAGAATGAAACTAAAATGTAGGAAAATAAAGAATCAGATTCTTCAAAATGTAGTCACATCTTTCTGCAAATCCTTTCCTCCCTGCTCTCCTGTTGGGCTGAAGACAGAGGTGTGCAGGGGTGCTGCTCCTCCTGTTCTTCCCATCCTGGTCAGCAACACAACTGTAAGCCAGTTCCTGCAAACTGTGTCCTGGAGGCGGCTCGGGAGGGGATGAAGAGACAGAAAGGGAGAAAGTCCCTTTCTTTTCTCTGTCCTTTTTGGGTAGACTGCTGTCTTCACCTGTCTCTATACAGAGCAGAAGAAGGAAAAGAAGGGATAATAAAGGAGTATTTACTGACTAACTGGCCTATGCTTAGGTTCATAGTCAATATCTTTTACTTTCTTTTATTTCTGTGAAAAAGAAGACAGCAATTCTTTTGTGGCCTCCTATAATTAATTCCTACTGAAGCAGGAACCCCCAGACTCAGCATCTAACTGAGCTGCTTCCTGTTTATTTGTGCCTGGATTTTCCAGGCTGTGAAAAAGCTACTTTTCTAGAACTTTCCTGGAGTTGAATGCACTGCTACGGTCTTAAGTGACCTTAAAGACACTGCTTTGCCTTTCTACTTACTATCAGCTCCCTTCTATTTATTCACTTTATTTAAAAAAAAAAAAAGATTTATTTATTTGAAAAGCAGAGTGACAGAGAAAGAGGGAAAGACAGTGAGAGAAAGATATTCCATCTGCTGGTTTACTTTCCAAAAGCTCTCAATAGCTGGGGCTGGGCCAGGTCAAAGTCAGGAGCCAGGAACTCCATCTGGGTCTCCCACATGGGTGGATGAAACCCAAGAACTTGGGCCATCATCTCCTGCCTACCAGGATGCACATTAGCAGGAAACCAGATCGCAAGCAGAACTCTACTTGATCCCAGGCACTCTGATATGGGATGCGAGCACTCCCATGCAGCAGTTTAACCTGCTGTACCACAACACCTGCTCTAGTTTTAAATAACTTCCAGGTTGGTAAAAAGTGGCTACTAATGTGACACATCTTAATTTATTTTATAATAAATAGAGTGAAATACTGTAGAATAAATCAGTCTTTCCAAGACATCTGCTTCCCCTTCTCTTTAACATTCAATCCAAATCATGAGAACATACATTATCTAAACTAATTTCAAATAGTCTTTTTGTGGTCTTATTTAGAATTTAAACATTTCCTGTTATGAATGTCAAATAGGAAATCTTGTTCTCTCTCCATCCACCCACTTACTCCATCCTTTTAACTATTCATATAAGGAAACAAAATACATTAGATGACATCTTTCTACTAGTACCTGAACAATGCCAATAGTCTAAATAGATCAGGAGAAAGAAATAGCTACAGAAACTGGGAGGAGAGAGCAGGCATTTAGCTTAGTGATTAAAACACCCACGTCCCACATGGGAGGTTCGATTCCTGCTTCTAGCTCCCCTGTCAAGCTTCCCATTAGGGCACACCCCAAAGACAGTGGTAATAGCTCAAGTACTTGGTTCCTGCCCCCCACATGGGAGACCTGGATTGCGCTCTCAGCTCCTGGCTTTAGCTCCAGCCCAGCTCCAGCCACTGCAGGGATTCGGGCAGTGAACCAGCAGGTGGGAGCTTTCTTTTTCTTTCTCTGCCTCTTAAGTAGATAACTTTAAAAAGAGAAAGAGAAACTGGAAAGAAAAAGTAGCTTCATGGGACCCGATATATCTAACCAGGTGCAAATGTATTTTTCTTTTGGATTTATTCAAAAATCTAATTTGTTCTTCTGTAAGTTATCAAAGTGCTCATTCTGAATAGGAAGTTAAAGGACTGTGAAGGGTCCTAATGACCTCATAACTGCAAAGAGAGAAGCCCGTGTTAATTCAAAGTTCTGTGGGAAAGAACCACACTCATCAAACAAAATATGGTTGAGAGGGCCGGTGCTGTGGTGTAGAGAGTAAAGCCATGGCCGGCAGTGCTTGCATCCCATTTGGGTGATGGTTCGAGTCCCAGCTGCTCCACTTACGATCCAACCTTCTGCTATGGCCTGGGAAGGCAGTAGAAGATGGCCCAAGTCCTTGGGCCTCTGCACGCGCGTGGGAGACCTGGAAGAAGCTCCTGGCTTCAAGTGGGGACAGCTCCAGCCACTGCAGCCAATCAGCGAATGGAAGACCTCTCTCTCTCTCTCTCTCTCTCTGCATCTCCTCTCTCTGTGTAACTCTGACTTTCATATAAATAAATAATTCTTAAAAAAAATGTGGTTGAGGCCAAGTCTGTATCTCCTACCAGGGGATTGTGAAAGCTCAAACTTACGGAGCCTTATGAAAGCACAAGGCCTGGTGCTTTCCACATGTGTGCTTCCATACATCTAGGGGATCATCACCTTTTTTTTTTAAATAAAGATTTATTTTATTTATTTGAGACAGAATTACAGAGAGAGGTAGAGACAGAGAAAGAGGTCTACCATCCACTGGTTCACTCCCCAGATGGCCGCAATGGCTGGAGTTGCGCTGATCCGAAGCCAGGAGCTTCTTCCGGGACTTGGAAGGACTTGGGCCTTCTTGTACTACTTTCTCAGCCCATGGCAGAGAGCTGGATTGGAAGAGGAGCCGCTGGGACTAGAACTGGTGCCAATATGGGATGCCGGCACTTCAGGCCAGGGCTTTAACTCCCTGTGCCACAGTGCTGGCCCTTTCGCCACATTTTTAAGAAAGGTGATCGTTAATGTTGTAGTATCTCTTTATGTTTCCTCTCTAAAACAAAGTTACTTTATAGTATTAAATGCATATGCAGACTTAGTCATGTCATAAATATTTAAATGATGGCACTTGGCCAGTCTTAGATCATAAAGGGCCAAGGATAATCTGTCAAATCTCACTAATACTGGAGCCAGCATTATGGCACACCAGGTTAAACTGCCGCCTGGAATGGCAACATTCCATATGAATGCTGGTTCAAGTCCTAGCTGCCCTACTTCTGACTCAGCCTCTGCTAACGTGCCTGGGAAAGCAGTGGAAGACGGGCCAAGTACTTGGGCCCTGCCATGCACATGGAGACCTGGATGGAGTTCCAGGCTCCTGGTTTCAGCCTGGCCCAGCCTTTGCCCTTGTGCCCATTTAGGGAGTGAACCAGTGGATGCAAGATCGATCTCTGTCACTCCCTCTGTTTCAGTAACTCTGCCTGTCAAATGACATAACATCTTTAAAAAATCTCAGTAACACCTAATTCCTTAGTGGGTTTCTTTAAAACAAATTTTTATTTTTAAAAATCAATATTAGGGCCGGCGCCACGGCTCAATAGGCTAATCCTCCACCTGCGGCGCCGGCACACTGGGTTCTAGTCCCGGTCAGGGCTCCGGATTCTGTCCCTGTTGCCCCTCTTCCAGGCCAGCTCTCTGCTGTGGCCTGGGAGTGCAGTGGAAGATGGCCCAAGTCCTTGGGCCCTGCACCCTCATGGGAGACCAGGAGAAGCACCTGGCTCCTGCCTTTGGATCAGCATGGTGCGCAGGCTGCAGCGGCCATTGGAGGGTGAACCAATGGCAAAAGGAAGACCTTTATCTCTGTCTCTCTCTCTCACTGTCCACTCTGCCTGTCAAAAAAAATCAATATTAATTTATGTGTTTGAGAGGCACAGAGAGAAAGAGATCGAGAGAGACAAGAGACAGAGAGCTTCCACCTGCTGGTTCATTTCCCAAATGCCTGGGATAGTTGAAACTGGGCCAGGGCAGCAGCTGGGAGCTGGGCACTCAATCCAGATCTCCTTATGTGAGTGACAAGAATCCAATTACTTGAGCCATCACCATGGCCTCCCAGGCATAAGCAGACCCTGGGAGGCCATGGTGATGGCTCAAGTAATTGGCAGGAAGGTGAAGTCAGGAGCCAGAGTTGGGTAGCAAACCCAGGTTCTCAGGTGTGGGACATGGGCGTTCTAATCACTGTCTTAACCACTAGGCTAAACATCTGCCTCCAAAACAAATGTTTAAGAGCTCATCAACAGACTTGAATGAAGCCAAGCAGATCTGCAGCCCGCCTCTTCATGAACATTCCGGAAGATGCTACATCAAAGGTGTTTGTTGCTGATCACCAAGTACAATTTCGCTCTTGGGAGTCTATTAGGCTGTTCTGAATGTGTAATCTCCTTGATGCACTGTCACTTTTAATAGGTATGTGTCTTGCCAGAAGATGCTCACTTCACTCTGACAGTGACAGAAAGCTCACTAATGAAGTAGTCTGACCAGTTTTTTTCTAAAGGTCTGAAGAAAGGAAAAGCTGCATTTAAAAGGCTGCATATTATACATAATGTAGTTCACTAAATAATAAATTCAGGAATTGTCATTTTCGCTTTGATAGGTCTGAAAACCACTCCTGAGAAAGGAGCTTTACACGCCGGCTGCGCCCCTTTGTCTTCATTTACCTGTCAGGATGAATAGAAGAGAGCACAAAGACGAGGAGAATGGCATCCAGGACCCCATCCGGGAAGGGGTAAGGTGAGCTCTCGTCACACACGTCGTGAACAAAGGCGCAGCACTGGGCAGCTCTGTAGGACGAGTGCGACTGTCACGACGAAAGTGTGAAGAGCAAAGTGAGGGGTGAGCATACTCCAGGGATTTCCTTTTCTTTTTTTTCTTTCCCGCCCATGCTCCTACCCTTCTTCCTCCTCCCTCTCACATTCCCACTCTTACTTTTTATCAAGATCGATTTTCAGCTTACTTAACGATTTTTGTTTTTTGACATGCAGAGTGGACAGTAAAAGATAGAGACAGAGAGAAAGGTCTTCCTTTTGCCGTTGGTTCACCCTCCAATGGCCACCGCGGCCAGCGCACTGTAGCCGGTGCACTGCGCTGATCCGAAGGCAGGAGCCAGGTGCTTCTCCTGGTCTCCCATGGGGTGCAAGGCCCAAGCACTTGGGCCATCCTCCACTGCCTTCCCGGGCCACAGCAGAGAGCTGGCCTGGAAGAGGGGCAACAGGGACAGAACCGGCTCCCAGACCAGGACTAGCACCCCGGGGTGCTGGCGCCGCAGGTGGAGGATTAGCCTATTGAGCCGCGGCGCTGGCCACTTAATGATCATATAGTTAATCCTACACTAAGTTCAACAAATACTATGAAGGAAAAAAAAAAAAAAACACTTTTCTTCAACAGAAGAGACAAGGGCTGTAAAAAATCATCAAATCTCAAAATGTCCATTTCACTCCAATGTCTTACGTTTTAAGTACTCTATTAGTTACCAAGAAAACATATGATATTTGTCTTTTGGGGACTGGATTATTTCTCTAAGTTTAGTGGTTTCAAGTTGCATCCATCTTGTTGCAAAACACAGGATTCCTTTTTTTTTTTTCTTTTTTTTTTTAATAGCTGAGTAGTACTCCATAGTACTAGTTGTTGGACATCTGGGTTGATTAGCTATTGTGAAATGTGCTGCAATGAACATGGGGGTACAGATAACTCATATGCTGATTTCATTTCCTTTGGGCAAATTCCCAGGAATGGAATGGCTGGATCATATGGTAGGTCTATATTCAGATTTCTGAGGTTTCCACCAGAATTAAGTCTAGTACTTGGACATGGTAACAAATAATAATCCCTCTCTAGACACAAATGTGGAGCAGGGCAGGCCTTACAGTCAGTGGGAAGCACTGTGTCATTTAGAGACACTGTGATGGTCAACTCCTTCTTCACCTCCCACTGCTTTTCCTGGTCTTTTTTGGCTTAAAACACAAATATCCCACATAGTATACACTCAAAGTTAGATAATGGCAGTGGTTGTACAAATCTGAAGATATACTACAAAACATTGAATTGAATATATTTTTTTCCAACTTAAAATTTTTAAGTTTACTCGAGAAGCAGACAGACACAAGAGGCAGACAGACAGGCATGTAGATAAAGTGCTCATCCACCGGTTTACTGCCCAGATGTTCACAGTGACCAGGGCTGAGCCAGGCAGAAGCTGCTGCCAGGAACTCAATCCAGGGATCCACAAGTGACAAGAACCCATTCACCTGAGCCACTGCCACTTCCTCCCAGGATCTGCATTAACAGGAGGCTGCAGTCAGTAGCCAGAGGCAGGTATTAAATCCAGGTACTCAGATATGGGATGTAGGCATCTCAGCCAGTGTCTGAACTACTAGGCCACCTGACCGACCGTGACACACTAAATGAGAGCAGGAGAGCAAGCACGTCCAAGCGAGCAGCGATCTACTGGTTCACTCCCCAAACACCCACAGCAGCCAGGGCAGGAAGGGGTGGGATTGGCTGAAGCCAGGAACTCATGTAGGTTTCTATGTGGGTGGGAGGAACCCAGTCACCTGAGCCAGCACCATGCCTCCCAACATCTTCGTGAGCAGGACCTGAGACAGGAGCTGGAGTCTGTATTGAACTCAGGCGCTCCAAGAAGGGATGCAGGCATTTTAACCAGGGTCTTAACCACTAGGCCAAATGGCTACTCCTGAATTGTAGTCTTCACAATGGTGTACTTCAGAGGATGTGAACCAGATTTCCATAAAGCTGTTACTTTAGAAACTGCCTTAGAGTGACACACACAAAATTTGCCTACAGACACATCAGAAGCATATATATCAAAACATTCACAATAATCCACCCTAGTTAGGGTAATTACAGGTTAATTAGTATCTTTCTGTTTAGCCTTGTTAGTATTTAAGAAAAAATATTACTTTTATGATCAGATATAAAGTTGTCACTTTTTCTAAAAAGTTTTACTTAATTTATGTGTTTATACTATATAGTTTTGTTAGCAGAATTTCCTTTTCCATTTCCTCTTCATTCTAAGGTAATGTTCATTTGCATTCAGGGATTCATCAAGAAGTCTAAGATCCCCACTGTTTTTCTTACAATGTAGGACAGATTTTTTTTTTTTTAATTTTCACAGTTCTAATTTAATGATTTCTTCCTATGTACAGACTGTGTGAAAGGCTCCAGGGACACAGATATGAATAAAATCCCTTTGCAGGAGATAATTGAAAAAGTATTTTGTTTGTTTGTTTTGGTGGTAGTAGAGGTGGGTGCTTACCCATATGAAAACCTTGTTGCTTACCCATATGAAAAACCAGTTGACGGTATGATTTGTAGAAATCATAACATCTCAGTTAAAAATGGTCACAGATGCCAGCGCCACGGCTCACTAGGCTAATCCTCCGCCTTGTGGTGCCAGTACCCCGGGTTCTAGTCCCGGTAGGGGTGCCAGATTCTGTCCCATTGCCCCTCTTTCAGGCCAGCTCTCTGCTGTGGCCCAGGAGTGCAGTGGAGGATGGCCCAAGTGCTTGGGCCCTGCACCCCATGGGAGACCAGGAGAAGCACTTGGCTCCTGCCATTGGATCAGTGCGGTGCACCAGCCGCAGAGCGTCGGCTGCGGCGGCTATTGGAGGGTGAACCAATGGCAAAAAGGAAGACCTTTCTCTCTGTCTCTTTCTCTCTCACTGTCCACTCTGCTTGTCAAAAAAAAAAAAAAAAAATGGTCACAGATAACATTTGATCTGGAAACACTGTTCCAAAGAACCCTTTCAAAAGAAACTAGGGGCTGGCACAGTGGTGTAGTGGGTAAAGCCACTGCCTTCTGTGCCAGAATCCCATATGGGTGCTGGTTCAAGTCCCAGATGCTCCACTTAGCTCTCTGCTATGTCCTGGGAAAGCAGTGGGAGATGGCCCAAGTCCTTGGGCCCCTGCATTTGCGTGAGAGACCTGGAAGAAGCTCCTGGCTTCAGATCGGCACAGCTCCGGATGTTGCAGCCAATTGGAGAGTGAACCAGTGGATGGAAGACCTCTCTCTCTGTCTTTCCTTCCCTCTGACTTTTAAGTAAATAAATAAATCTTAAAAAAAAAAAAAACAACTAGACTTGGGCACTCTGAAAGAGCGTGAGACATACCTTTATGAGCTCCACAGCTCCAGGAGCAAAGTCACAGCAGTAAAGAAAGGCCCCCGGAATATTCCTGTGAAATCAGAGGAAATGATTACATCTAGAATCCAGATCTGCCCACCTCGAGAAGAAAGGAAACTGTTAATAAGTGTTTCCTTAATAGGATTTTGGCTGATACTGGGCTCATTGTTCGTTCTTTGTGAATACTGTTTTCTATACTAGTGTGTGGGTGCCTTCCTGTTGCTTCTGAACTGGCACGTCCCAGGCACTCATTAATGACAGGGTAATTTTCCAACCACAGCCCAGTTTTAACGTGCTTCAGTACTTGGGCCAATGTGCCACTCCTCCCATTGTATTCCCACGTGGGCCAGCACCGCTCCAATCTCCTTTCTTCCCCTCTGCCTCCACTGGCAGATGCCACAGCTCCTCTGAGCTCAGCCCCCTTCCACCTGCTCCGATTCTCCTGGAACCCCCAATTCTCCCTGGCCTCTGAGTCCTGGTGCTTCACTCCTCTTCCTTTCAGTACAAATCATTTGACTAGGCTCTGATGCCTTGATAAGGCAGAAACACACACAGATTTTTTTAAACAACATGTAAATAAAACTTGTAAAAAAGAATAAAACACTGACATATGAATTCTTGGTGTTCTTTTCAAGTTATTGTCAAACATTTATTGAGCATCATGCACTACCAAGCACTTGCATACAAAGTCGTAAATGGCACTGTCTAATGCAATAGTAAGCAAATGGACTTCGGAACCAAATAAATTTGAGTTTGACTCCTGGATCACTAATTTTTACTTATTTATCTGAGAGGCAGAGAGTCAGACAGATGGACACACAAATGCCTGCAATGGCTGGGGCTGGGCAGGGCCACAGCCAGGAGCTAGAAGTCAATACAAGTTTCCCATGTAGGTGACAGAAACCCAACTACCTGAGCCTTCCAGGATCTGCATTAGTAGGAAGCTGACATTGGGAGCTGGAGCTGGGGACTGAACCCTGGCACTCCCCAGTAAGACATGGGCATGCTAGTCCTAACTGGTGTCTTAACCAAAGGGTCAAATGCCTGCTCCCTAATTTACATTGGCTTTCTCTTAAACACATTCTGTTTGGCTTGTTTGAAATTCAGTAATGATGGCTGGACTCTGCTTAATCAGGTGCAGGCACACACCCTGAATTTTGTGGGCAGTACCCTTCCTGATCATCCTTTATATGCTGGTATCAAATAATCCTTGTACCATGTTACTTAGTATCATGGCTGAATCACAGAGGTCAGTATGTCATTAAACAGTAACGGTAAGTATGGTTCTGGCTCTTGTGGATTTTATAGTGTAGCTGAGGACATGATTGGTTTTACACAACTTCCTTAGGGGTGTGGACAGGGCTGGCACTCTGAGGTGTAAGTCTTAAATGCTCTGAAGAAGGAGGGTGACATTATGCTAAGTGAGGAAAGGGGCAACAGGATAAGCATTTACAGGTGGGAATTACACTCCAGGAATGAGAGCAGAGCTTTATATCCCATGGCAGGATAAAGGCCTTGAAGCACATATTTAGGCCTTCTAATTTGATTCAAGAGGCATTTCAAATAAGACAGTGTTACAGTCTGAACAGGCTATGGATCCCCAAACTCAGGCAGATATCTAAACCCCAAAGTCTTGTATTTATGGTCAATGGATTAATGTTAATGATTGATAGATTAAGGGTAGAGACTTAAGAAAAGAAAGATTTATTTATTTATCTGAAAGTCAGTTACAGAGAGACAGAGACAGAAAGTGATCTTTCATCTGCTAGTTTCATTTCTCAAATGACTGCAATGGCTAGGGCTGGGCCAGGCCAAAGACAGGAGCCTGGAACTCCATCTGGGTCTCCCATGTAGGGGCAGCAGTCCAAGCACTTGGGCCATCTTCCACTGCCTTTCCAGGCACATTAGCAGGGAGCTAGATGGAAAGTGGAGTAGCAGGGACTTGAACCAGCATCCATATGGGATGCCAACACTGCAGGCAATGGCTTTATCCCACTGTGCCACACGATGGCCTGCATGGGTGGAGACTTGATCTAACTATGGTGTCTGGGAGGTGGGTTTAGTGGGTGATCTTTAGGTCACTGGTGGTTTGCCCCTGGAAGCTAGTTCTTTGTGAGAGGGTTGGTTACATAAGCCAAGCATGCTTCCTGTCATGCCAGGTTGTTGTGCCTTTGCCATCTTCCAGCCTTACCAGCCTCACCCGATGCCAGAACCAAAGGGGCCAATCTTAGACTGTGAGTCTCCAAACTGTAAACTGAAATAAACTTTCTTCCTTCCTTAATGTAATGAAAGTGGATTAATAGAGGTGGACTTCTAAATAAATATGGGTTATAAACAAGTGTGTATTTAACAAAATCTCATCCAGATTCTAATGATACTTATTGGCTATTCATTGATGACTACTATGTTCATACAAAATTTATTCATTCTGTTGAATGAATGTAGGGGGTTGCATTCAGTTTAAGATCTGTCCAAGTAAGTTAAAGTGTGATGAACAGGACTTGGTTATGAAAAGTTAACCAGTATTGAATCAAAGCTAAAGTTTGACTCCTTGGTCTTTTCTCACATGTCTCTTATAAAAACAGTATATTATTAAAGCATCTAGCCCTGTTGTTTCTTATGTGGTTGAAATGTTCAGCTAACACTCAGATGCATATGGCACTAGGAGAGCTCTGGAGTCAGACTGTCTATGCTTTGATTCCTGCCTCTCCCATTGAGTTGTGTGGCCTAGAGATGGTTACTTAATCTCTCTGTAACTGTTTCCTCTTTTTTTTTTTTTTAAAGATTTTATTTATTTGAGAGTAGAATTACAGACAGAGAGAGGGGGAGACAGAGGTCTTCCATCTGCTGGTTCACTCCCCAAATGGCTGCAGTGG
Source organism: Sylvilagus floridanus (assembly GCA_949820135.1). Classification (NCBI taxonomy): domain Eukaryota; kingdom Metazoa; phylum Chordata; class Mammalia; order Lagomorpha; family Leporidae; genus Sylvilagus; species Sylvilagus floridanus. The sequence goes on from OX463236.1 coordinate 114,398,556, forward strand.
CTGGAGATGAGCTGATCCAAAGCCAGGAGCCAGGAGCTTCTCCTAGGTATCCCACTTGGGTACAGGGGCCAAGGACCTGGGCCATCCTCCACTGCTTTCCCAGATGCATTAGCAGGGAGCTGGATTGGAAGTGGAGCAGCTGGGTCTCGAACGGGCACCTATAAGGGATGCTGTCGCCACAGGTAGCAGTTTTACTCACTATGCCATGGTGCTGGTCCATTTCCTCAACTTTAAATCAGAGATGAATATAGTATTTAAGGTGGTTGTGAGGCCTGAATGGATTTATATAGGAAAAAGCTCTTGGAAAGGTGCCTGACTCAGAATAAGCACCCAATAGGTATTGGTAATTATTATTACTACTGTTTCTATTATCATTAAAGGAAATCTGTTTCCACTCTCTAGGAACTTAAAAAACTAGCGTGGTGTTCTACCAAGTTCTATAAGCTCATTATGAAAAGTCTGCAGTCTACTTTGGGGCAGTAGTCTCTGAATGTCCACAACATTCAGAACAGTCTAGAGCCAGAGGAAAGCAGGTGCCCCTTGCCATGTGTCCTACCAGAGTGGCTGCGTGACCTCTGAGACTGAATTCCCACTGCATCAGCACCCCAAGCTGGAGTCTTATGACCACCCAATGACTTTCCAGAGCCTTCCTATAAAATCAGCTGACTGACTGCCTTGGCTCTTGTCCCAGCTAACAGGTGTAAATATCACTACCACCACCACAACGCCAAGCATTCTCTTGGCAGGGGGTTTAAGAATTAAATGATCCTTGGAGAATGATATGACCTCTCAATTCCAGAGCTCTAATTATGGTAAAATATTCTGAAAATGTGAAACATTAATCCTTTACTCTCCAAAAGTAATAAAACATAATTTCATAGGTGGGGGTGGGGGAAGTCTAAGCCTCCTTTTGGAAGACTGATCACCAGCTGTCTTTTAAAGATGAATTCAGTATCTCAGGCTTTATATGATGATGTTGAAAACATGGGCAGTAGACACAGAAAGACAAAGTCAAGAAGAAAGAGTAAGGGAGGGAGGGGCTAAGAGCTTCCAATGAGTAGCTGGAGGGAGAAGTAGAAAGGGAAAAATACAAACAACGAATGGGGGCTCAGAGACACTAATCAGTCAGTATGTACTGATGCCTAACTATCTCCACTGCACAGTTAGACAATCTGGAAAATCAAATTAGGATAAAGTACACTCTAAAGGAATATAAAAGTGGTTGGATAGACAATGCATGAAGAAATAATGTGCTAAATAAGATCTAAGGATCAGTCACAGAGTGACACACAATCAACTGTCAATGTTGTATATTTATGCATATTAGAAGTTCAGAGATTGCTGGGTAAAGAAACTAGGCTATCAGGTTTTAGCTATCAGGGAATAGGAAACTGAGCCTAGAAACTGGAAAAAGAAAAAAACAAAGATAATAAATACAGAAAGAGAAAGACCATTCAGAGCTGTAAATTCATAGCAGCATCTATGTCTGACTACCCTTAACTGGTCATTAGATGATATTAAGAAATAACTTAATATTCATTATGTTAGATTTATAAGAGTATTGGAGAATGTCCTTTTTTTTTTTTGAGATACGTCCTGAATAATCAAAGATAAATTGTCATGATGTTGGCATTATGTTAATGATTGTTGAATTGAGGTGATGGGTGTAAGGAAATTTATTCTACTCTTTGCTTTTCCAAAGGCTTTTACATTTTCATAAAGAAAAGTTGAAAAGAATACATCATTAAATTTAAAAATATGCATAGAGAAAAGACTGAAAGGAATTAAAACAAAAATTCTACCAGTGGTTACGTTATGAAGATGGATGAACCCCACCTCTCTACTTTTTCCTCTAGTGAAAATGTTCTGCACTGTGCTTACACTGACTTCATAATGGAAAAATAATGTGAAAGCTATTGTGTAAGCTTTAAAAAATACATAAGAATATAACTTGGGGCCATTGTCAGGGTGCAGCTGCTTGGGACAGCTACATCCCCTGTTGGAGTGATGGTTTGAGTCCTGGTTCCTCTGTTTCCAATGCAGCTTCCAGATAATATGACTTGGGAGGCAGCAGATAATGACTCAACTACTTGGGGCCCTCTACCCACATGGGAGGCCTGGATGGAGTTCTGGGTTTCTGGCTTCAGCTTGGCCTAGTCCTGGCTGTTTGCAGGCATTTAGGGAAGGAACATCTTTCTCTCTTGCTTTACCTTACAAATAAAAATAAATAAAGGCTGGCGCCACAGCTCAATAGGCTATTCTTCCACCTGTGGCGCCGGCACACCAGGTTCTAGTCCCTGTCTGGGCGCCGGATTCTGTCCCGGTTGCCCCTCTTCCAGGCCAGCCCTCTGCTGTGGCCCGGGAGTGCAGTGGAGGATGGCCCAAGTGCTTGGGCCCTACACCCCATGGGAGACCAGGAGAAGCACCTGGCTCCTGCCATCGGATCAGCGCGGTGCGCCGGCCACAGTGCGCCAGCCACAGCGCGCCGGCCGCAGCAGCCATTGGAGGGTGAACCAATGGCAAAGGAAGACCTTTCTCTCTGTCTCTCTCTCACTGTCCACTCTGCCTGTCAAAAATAAATAAATAAATAAAAACATAAAAAAAGAATATAAGGACATACTAGGCATAGTAAAGGGTTCTTTTGTAAAGTGTATCCGGTTCATCATGGAAATACTGGGACTTGCAGGTGAACCGGAAGGGTGCAGCAGAAGAGAGCCGCTATCCCTTTGTCGATTTCTGCTTTGAGTCTTCAGGTAAGTTCTTCCTACCTCCAAATAATTTCAACCCTAGACGCAATCACTTGACATGTAAAGGCCTTGTACTGGGTGTTGTTCCAGGAGTGATGGTAAAACAAAATGAGGATTAAAGTCTAAGTTTTAGCTTCAGTTCTCTATGTGTAAAATGATATCCAAGTATCCAGGAAGAGCAAATAATCCCTGAAATTCAGCAATTTACAGTTGAGTGGAAGGATCAAATACCTTGTTCTTTTCTTATTTTCTCATTCACATAACAAGCTTACAACATTATTTCAAACCCATGATGGACAGCTCATGGCTTTGAAACACTATTTTTAGAGTAATTCCCAGTTCATGTGAAAACAGACACTAAGATTAAGATACTTCTTTTGAAATTGCTTTAGTCATTGTTTACATGAGAAGTAAGAACACTACTGGCTGGCATATATCCATGATAACATTTTTCTAGAATTTCTCTATATCACATAAATATGTAAAATTCTGTAGGAGGAAATGCCAAGAACTTACTGCAAGGTGTTCAAAATTGGAAACACACTATTTCCAGCACCACAGCCAACCTAAAATCAAGAGAATAGACAAATATCATGAAAACAAGGTTAAATTTTCATCACCAAGGTCAAATTTCCTATTTAAAAAACAGGAACAAATTTATTGGATTTCTTGGTATGGTAGAATTTTCTAAACTCAAAAGCAATAAGCCAAACCACAAGAATAACATTTAGAAATTTGACCATAGAAATATTTAGAATTTTTACACACACTCAAATAAACCAAAGTAAAAGGCAATCAACACACTGTGAACAAAAGGGCAGAACTCATTAAATAAAATCAGATAAAAAAGCAAAGGAGGACTGGTGTTATGGTGCAATGGGTTAAGCCACTGCCTGTGACTCTGGCATCCCACATGGGCACAGGTTCAAGTTTCAGTTGCTTCACTTCTGATCCAGCTCCCTGCTAATGTGCCCGGGAAAGCAGCAGAAGATGGCCCACGTGCCTGGACCCCTGTGTCCATGTGAGAGACCTGGATTAAACTCCAGGCTCCTTGCTTTGGCCTGGCCCAGCCCTGGCTGTTGTGGCTATCTTGGGAATGAATCAGCAGATGGAAAATCTCTCTCATTCTTTATTGCTCCCTTTCTTTCTCTGTAACTCTAATTTTCAAATAAATAAAATAAATCTTTAAAAAAAAGGAAATAGATGGAACACAAAGAAGTAGAAATGGCTTCTAAACATTTGAGAATGAAGTGACCCATTTAATAATCAAAGAAATGCAAATTAAGACAAGGTACAATATTTGTCTAACAAGGTCAAAAACTCTAAAATAAGAATACTTTAACCAATGAAGATGTGATGAAACAGACACATTGCCATGGAATTAATATTATTGTATATTAGAATAATATTAGTAAAACTTCTTAGAAATGATGAACTAGTAAATCTAACCTAAGACCATAAAAGTGTAGCTAAAGTTTATACCAAAAGATGTTTACTGAAGAAAACCTGAAAACAATTTAAGTGGCCAACAGTTGAAAGCATGCAAGTAAAATTATAGAACTCCACATAGCAAATTATTTGTAGCCTTCAAAGTGTTTACAGAGAATTTTTAAAGATAGGGAAAACTGCTCATGATATAATGTTAAATAGAAACAAGGCAAAACCCCAAAATACATGAACAGTATAATCAAAAGGAGAAAAAAGTCAGGAAAATGTTAACAGTGGTTAAATTCTTTATAGGATTGTGGGTAATTTCATTTCTCTGATCTTTAGCAAGTTAGCTGTAATCAACATATGAGAGTACTTCAAAAAGTATGTAAAACTGGAATTAAAAGATAAGTTTATTTTGGTACAAAAAATTGGGAATCCATGCAGTTTTTCTTTTCTTTTTTAAAAAAATTATTTTATTTTTATTTTATTTTATTTATTTGAAAGTCAAAGTTACAAAGAGGCAGAGGCAGATATATATATGAGGTCTTCCATCCACTGGTTCATTCCCCAGCTGGCCACAATGGTCGGAGCTGTGCTGATCCGAAGCTAGGAGCTTCTTTCAGATCTCCCACGTGGGTACAGGGGCCCAAGAACTTGAGCCATTTTCTACTGCTTTCCCAGGCCAAAGCAGAGAGCTGGATCGGAAGTGGAGCAACCAGGACTTGAACCAGCGCCCACATGGGATGCTGGTACTGCAGGCGGCGGCTTTACCCGCTACACCACAGCATTGGCCCTGTCGTTTTTCATAATATTTATTTTCCATAAGCTTTTTGAAGACCCCTTATATGCTTAGATTTCAAAGCTTTTTGTACCCAAATTCACTGTTTAGTCCTGTATTTCTGTGAACATTCTTAAGTAACAAAGACAGGAATTAGTTTCAAAAATAGAAAACCAGGGTCTGGTGCTGTGGCATAGCAGGTAGAGCCTGCAGTGCCAGCATTTCGTACAGGTACCGGTTCAGGTTCTAGTTGTTTCACTTCCAATCCAGCTCCCTGCTAATGCCCCAGGGAAAGCAGTGGAAGATGGCCCAGGTACTTAGGCCCCTGCACCCACATGGGGGACCTGGAGGAAACTCCTGGCTCCCGGCTTCAGATCAGCCCAGCTCCAGCCCTTCTGGCCATTTGGGGAGTGAAACAGTGGATGGAAAATCTCTCTCTCTCTCTCTCACTCCCCCTCTATAACTCTGCCTTTCAAATAAGTAAATAAATCTTTAAAAAAATAGAAAACCAAATTCTATGACAGATTATAGAAAATTATTTATTTCAGATTTCCATTGCATTTAAAAAGATATAATCACAGAGAGTAAAATTAAGGCCAACACTTCACTGGCACTTAAAATTGCCCTCAATTTTGAAAGAAAACATTTTTTTTTTAAAAAAGCAATAACAGCAAAATTATAACTATAAACTTATAACTTGATGTTAAAGATGTGAGTTCCTTAAATATTAGTTTTGCACTCAAGAATACTGAGCACTTATTTAGATCTGATCATACTGCACCTAAGAACTGGACTTTTGATAAAATAATATGGAATGTACATTTTAAAATCATCACTTCCTATCTTTGTCCCCTGAGCACAGTACCTCCAGTATTCTGAAAGTGGAATTGCTACCAGGAAAACATTCAGCTTTCAGACAGCTTTTTCTGTGTTCTTCAGAGTCTGGGTGGGAAAAATTAGACGCTACTTTGCTTTGACCATCTGATGAGCCAGAACTTTTCTTATAGTGAGTTCTTCCTTCGGGCATAGTAGGATAGCGCATTTCTGAGGAACAATTTGCAGAATTAGTTTTCACGCAATCCCAAGACAATTCTTCTGTCTTCTCTGTAAGTTTTTGATCAACTGGAAGAATTTCAGGAAATTCCCTCAACAGCCAATTACGGTCCTTGAAAAATTTATTCTTATGAATCTTGTAAAATGTGTTCCAGTATTTACTAGCTTCACTCTCATATTTCACTGAAATAAAGAGAAAAGAGATTTATTTTACTATAAATTATATTTACTATTAACTACTATGTTAATAATATACAAGGGGGAAATCTGTGGGAAAAAAATGGAGTTAAAAGACGGTTGGAAAAAAAATTCATGCTCAATTTTTTTATAATATGCATTTTCCATTAACTTTTTAAAAAACCCCTAGCACATTATTTATCATTTATAATAATTATGAGAGTACTTAAAACACTTAATGGAAAATGGAATTAAAAGATAATGTGCATTTTTTGTGAATTTGTATATTTACTAGAACTTTAATATTCTCATAACTTTTTCTTATCTGATAAAAGGTTGAAACTACAAAGATTTATATAACTCTCTCAAAATGTGTTGAAGTGTGGGATAAGTTTCCCATCTCTATAAGTCTGCTTCTATTGTAATAGTTTGTGTGATAAATTGTCACGAGGAATATAATCATTATAAATTACTTTCTGTGGTCTAATATTGGAATGTTAACAATCATTTTTAATAGATAACCTGTGTGCCTCTTTATCATCTTTGAGAAAGGCCACCTCGTTTTTTATGTCTCCATAAACGCAGTTTCAACATGACAAATGTGCAAATTGTTGATCAGTCAGGAAATTGTGGAATTGTAAGTGACACAATTTCAGAGCTAGAAGGACTCACTGAAATAATGCACCCTAACCTCCTTGTTTGCATTTGAAGAGCAGCCCTCAGAGGAGCCAGCTCCATGTCCCTGGAATCTACGGGCCATTCTATAACTCCATTCTTCCCTACCTCCAGAGGTTATCTCTTCTCATTGACATCTCCCAACATAAAGAGTTAATGGAATTTTTAAAAACTTTTATTTATTTATTTGAGAGGCAGAGAGATAGAGAAACATAGACAGACAAAGAGCTCCCATCTGCCTGTTTACTTCTCACATGCCCACAATAGCTGTGGCTGGGCCAGGCAGAAGTCAGGAGCAGGGAACTCATTCCAGGTCACTGATGTGGGTGGCAGGGACTGAAGTACTTGGGCTATCACTTGCTGCCCCCCAGGGTGTACGTTAGCTGGAAGCTGGATTGGACAGCAGAGCTGGGTTCAACCCAGGCACTCCCTTATAGGATGAGGGTGTCCCAAGTGGTGTCTTAACCACTAGACCAAACACCTGCTCCATTATAGGGAATTGCTGATACTTCCTTACAACACATGTAAATTTTGTGATGACATCACTAGGTTCCAGGGTCAGGGCTGAGTCAACAGTTTCAGAATTTCAAGCAAATCTCAGCTTTCAGTCTCTTCCCATTTGTATCTTAAATTAGTAAAATGATTCACTTCCTTAAATTTCCTAAACACTATCATATCATAGGTCTAATTCCAATGCCTAATCCATGGATGAAGTGTTACTTTCAACCAATGTAGACACATGACATTTTAAAAATGCTTTCAAAGAGTGCAAAAGCTTTCCATGGGTATAGAATCATTTCCAAGAGTTAGTGTTATGTGAAAAAGCAAGGTAGAGCACAATGTGTGTATTATGCAACTATTCCTTAAAAAGAAGAAAAATACATATATGTTTATAGGAGGGGTTACAAAAGGTTCATGGAAAAGTGGAATTGAAAGATAATGCACAATTCCCATGAGCTTTCTGAAGCTCCCTCATATACATACTACTTACTTACACTCATACAGGCACAACCCCCTTCTGGGAGCATAATAACAATTAGTAACACCAGTTGCCTCTAAGAGAGGAATGGAGTCACTGGGGATCACAACTGAAGGAGAGTTTTCATTTGAATTTTGCTCTATATGAATTTATGACCTCTTCTAAAAATAAACTAAAAATAAAGAAAGGACTCGTTTCTTTCACAATTTTAAAGAAGTCCTGGCTCCCATAGAAGCAGCTGCATGTAGTCCGGCTCACCTTTGTAACACAGCCCTGTCCCTTACACTTTTCCTTTTTTTCCTTCCATTTTTATCTCTGTGGCCTTGTACCACAGATTCCTACCCATTTGGCTGTAAGACTTCCACGCCATCAGGACAACTATAAAGACAGAAACTCCCTGTCTTAAGGTCTAAGAAATGAAAGTGGATCTTTGTAAGAAAAGAGTTATGTGGGCCAGCGCCGCGGCTCAATAGGTTAATCCTCCGCCTCTGGCGCCGGCACACCGGGTTCTAGTCCCGGTCGGGGCACCGGATTCTGTCCTGGTTGCCCCTCTTCCACGCCAGCTCTCTGCTATGGCCCGGGAGTGCAGTGGAGGATGGCCCAAGTGCTTGGGCCCAGCACCCCATGGGAGACCAGGAGAAGCACCTGGCTCCTGCCTTCAGATCAGTACGGTGCGCCAGCCATTGGAGGGTGAACCAACGGCAAAAGGAAAACCTTTCTCTCTGTCTCTCTCTCTCTCACTGTCCACTCTACCTGTAAAAAAAAAAAAAAAAAAAAAAGAGTTATATGATATTAAGTCTAAAACATGCTCACATCTGCTCTAATTGAAGGAAGCCTATTTATGGTGAATCTAAAAATACATATTTATCTTTTAAAATAGTCCTCTCTTTTAACAATTGGAGTGCACCTGATACACTCTGAAAGAGAGCAAAACAACATTCTGAAAATTGGGCTCAGGAGAAATCAGATTTCTCCAAAATCTTCTCAAACTTTCTTGTTCCTTTACCTTAAAAACTCTCTTTGTAACTCACTCCATGTAGGTAAAAAATTTTTCTTTTTCTTTTTTTAAAGATTTATTTATTTTACTTGAAAGTCACAGTTACACGGGGAGGAGAGGCAGAGAAAGAGAGAGAGGTCTTCCATCCGTTGGTTCACTCCCCAGATGGCCACAACTGCAGAAGCTGCACTGATCTGAAGCCAGGAGCTTCTTCCGGGTCTCTCACGTGGGTGTAGGGACCCAAGGACTTGGGCCATCTTCTATGCTTTCCCAGGCCATAGCAGAGAGCTGGATTGAAGTGGAGTAGCCAGGACTCTGCCCTTATGGGATGTTGGCACTGCAGGTGGTGACTTCACGAACTACGCTACAGTGCTGGCCCCTAAAAATTTTTCTACCTAATAAAAAGCAGCCACATGGGACCAGCATTGTGGCACAGTGGGTTAAGCCACTGCCTGCAATGCTGGCATTGCATAGGAGTGCCACACTTGGGTTTCAGCTGTCCTACTTCCAATCTAGCTCCATGCTAATATGCCTGGGAAAGCAGCAGAAGATGGCTCAAGTGTTTGAGTCCCTACAACCCATGTGGGAGAATCAAATGGAGTTCCTAGTTCTTGGCTTTGGCCTGACCCAGCCCCAGGCACTGCAGCCATTTGGGTAGTGAACTAACAGATGAAAGATCTCTCTCTCTCTCTCTCCTTTTCACTCTCTGTAACTCTGTCTCTCAAGTAAATAAATAAATCTTTTTAAACATTTTTTAAGCAAACACCTAAGTAGACTTGCTTCAGTCAAATCTCTAATATTTGAGTTTCCAATAACCAATGACTTGTAAAATGAGCTTGGGCCTAATTACCACTAACTAGAATGTAATACTATTTCTTGATTAATTTGTGGGAATATTCTCTACAAATTAATTGATGTGTGTGTGAGGGGGATAAGCCAGGGGAGTGTAGGAGAGTAACTTGATAAAAAGTGTACACAACAGTTCTTTTATAATAGGAAAAAGTGAGAGATACCTCAATTGCTAACAACACAGGCATCAACAAGCAAATAGGGCAATCTTATTTGCAATTTAAAAATAAAGGATTATAATGTTAAGAGAAAAACATTCACACAGATATTATATACACCCTGGTAGCAATACTAAATTTTATTTTTTTAGATTTTAGCTTTTTAAAAAACAAACTTTATTTATTTAAGAAACCATGGGACAGAGATTAACAGAGAAGGAGTGCTCCCATCCATTGCTTCACTCCCTAAATGACCATGATGGTTGAAGCCAGGAGCTGGGAACTCAACTGAGGTCTCCCACATGGATGGCAAAGGCTCAACCACAGGAGCCATCATTGTTACTCCCACTCTGTAGTAGCAGGAAGCTGGAATCAGGAGCAGAGCCAGGACTGGAACCCAGGTACTCTGATATGGGATGTGAGCATCCCAACTGGCATCTTAGTCACTAGTCCAAATGCCCATCCCATAACTTTTTATGTTCTGTTGATTCATAACAATCAGATGAAAATCTAGAACAACAATAACAATTTAATGATTATTCAGCAGTTCTTCCTTCTATAAAGTTGCATCTATATCACATACAGAGTATTAGCTGGGGTTGGTGCTGTGGCATAGTAGGTTAAGCCTCCAACTGTTGTGTCTGTCTCTCAAATGGGTGCCATTTGAGTCCTGGCTGCTCCACTTCCAACCCAGATCCCTGCTAATGGCCTGGGAAAGCAGTGGAGGATGGCCCAAGTCCTTGGGCCCCAGCACCCGTGTGGGAGATTTGGAAGAAGTTCCTGGCTTCTGGCTTTGGATCAGCCCAGCTCTGGCTATCGCAGCCATTTGAGGAGTGAACGAGCAGGTGGAAGACTCCTGTCTCTGTAACTCTGACTCACAAATAAATAAATATATCTTTTTTTTTCTTAAAGAGTACTAGCTGGATTTTTCATTCACTGTGCCTACACAATTTCTTTATTTGATGAACAGGTTGATTTATGGTATTCTCTAAAGTCCATTTGAGCTCTAAAAATTCTCTCTATGTTCCTATTAAACCCTATACATTTATGGAGAACATTAAACAATATCAGTTCTAAAACCCACAAAATCTACAAAATACAAAAAATTGATTTAAACATGAGCCTAGACTACTATTTTAATTTTTACAATTTATAAAGAAAATGAATCTATGGTGACATGACTACAATGTGGCTCAGATACTAAACACATCAAGCATCTAAATTTAACCCTAGCCTATGCAATCTTTATAAAGAATTTGATTTCTATTAGAAGACAACAGTCAAGGCTTGCTAGTGTATGTTCTCTTAAGCTTCTTTTTCAGTATTTCCTACTCAAGATTTAGAAGAAAAAAGTCAAGCAATTACATAAATCATTATACCAATAACAGCAATAAGATAATAAGCATCACATATTTTGGGTATTTATTATGAGCCAGGCACTAGTCAAATGCTTAATTTGGATTTTTCCTCCCACTTAGTCTTAACAATATCTCTCGGATAGGCAATATTATTTCAATTTAAAGTTAAAGAAATTCAAGGTCAGAGGAGATAAAAAAAATTTCCCCAAGGCCACTCAGCTTGAAAGTCTATCAAATTCTATGGATTTTTTTTTTAAAGACTTATTTGTTTATTTGAAAGGCAGAGTTACAAAGAGACAGGGAGAGACAGAGAGAGAGGTCTTCAACCGGCTCGTTTACTCCTTAAACGACTGCAATAGCTGGAGCTGGGCCAGGCTGAAGCCAGGAACCAGGAGCTTCTGCTGGGTCTCCCACATGGATGGCAGGGACAAAAGTAAAAGGCCATCTTCTGCTGCTTTTCCCAGGTGCATTAGCAGGGAGCTGGATTGGAAGTGGAGCAGCCAGGACATAAATCTATACCCATATGGGATGCCTGTGTTAACCTGTTACGCCTCAATGCTAGCCCCTATGGCCTTACTCTTATCTATTACCCCACATTGATTTCCTAACCTAAAGTCAAAATGAATCCCTTCCAAAATATCTCTGAAAATAATCTCTGTTTTTCTGGTTCCTACTTTCCTTTCAGTTACAGGCATCAGGTTGAAATTAGAACCTCAGCATGACTTAGAATCAGTTCTAAGTAAATTGTAAAAACAGTGCTGCCTATAGTTCACTTTCATTACAACAGATCAGAAATAAAGAATTATTAAACTTTAGTCTTTGAGTTACATAAACTATAAACCAGGCAAGCTTATATGATGGAATCAATAGGAACAAAAAATGCTCTATGAGTCTAGATAGGTTTGGGGGACAGAAACAAAACCAAGAAGCAGCACCAACAGCTGGGAACTTGCTTGACTTTTACGGGTAGGCTTCCAGTGTTGGCATTTGGTGCAGCAGCTAAGTTACCACCTGCAATGCCCGCATTCCGTATCAGAGTGCCTAGTGCAGTCCCACTTCCCATCCAGCTTCCTGCTAATGTGCATCCTGGGAGGCAGCAGGTGATGGTTCAAGTGCTTGGGTCCCGCTACCCATGTGGGACCCAGACTGAGTTCCTAGTTCCTGGTTTAGGCCTGATCCATCCACGGCTGTTGTGGGCATTTGGGGAATGAATCAGCAGATGGAAAATATCTCTCTGACTTTGGCTGTTAAAAAAAAAAAAAGTAAATAAAAAAAAAATTTTTAAATCAAGTTAGGCTCTCAGGAGTATCTCCAATGAATGCTGGCAGGCCCAGACCTAGAGTTCCCAGTAATTTGCGACAGTTCCTGAGACCCCACAGAAGTTCAAACTCATCATAATGATGACTGCAACAACAAACACCATTGGTATCTGACCTAATTTCCTGAACCGAAAGCATATTTGTTATAACAGGCATATTGGAGGAGTGACTTCTCCGACCACAAGTGAGAAATGTAGTCTCAATCTGCTGTTAACCCACCACTGGTTTGGGTCAATAATGAGAAAAGAACATAGTGTGGAGAAATCTGCTCTGTCTTCCTTTTGACTGACCTAAACAGGTATATTAATGATCAATTTTTTTTCTTTTTTTTTTTTAAAGATTTATTTATTTATTTGAAAGAGTTACAGAGTGGCAGAGGCAGAGAGAGAGAGAAGTCTTCCATTGGCTGGTTCACTCCCCAAATGGCTGCAACAGCCAGAGCTGAGTCCATCCAAAGCCAGGAGCCAGAAGCTTCCTCCTTGTCTCCCACATGGGTACAGGAGCCCAAGAAGTTGGGACATCCTCTGCTGCCTTCCCAGGTACATTAGCAGAGAATTGGATCAGAAGTGGAGTTGGCCAGTACTTGAACTGGCGCCCATATGGGATGCTGGCGCAGCAGGTGAAGGCTTAGGCCACTACTCCACAGCACTGGCCTCTCAAATTTTTTCTTGGAGGGACATTCTTGCTCTCAGTCTTCTGACACAGAGTTAATTGCTCTATGCTAGTGGCAGTAAAAAGGATGTCATGATTTGTTTAACCACAGCCAGATGAAGCAACTTCTCAATTATTTATTTATTAAATTCAACACTGTTGAGAGGGTAAGAAGGAATTTGGTACACTAAACATACTGAAATAATTCAGAATTCACTCTGAATCACACTGAACATCAAACACAAAGAGTGAATTAAACCATTTGTGTATCTGACATACATGATATGATTAATATGAATTATGAAAATTTATTCTAAGTTGCCATGTAACAAAAGGCAATTTAAAGTTATTTTTGCACATCAATTACGCAAATACCTGAGCTCTCAGAGTTGGAAATTTCCACATGTCACCGATAAAGTTCTTTGTCTAATGAAAGAAAACTCATGAGTTATGAAATTAAAAGTGTATTCTGGCGCCGTGGCTCAATAGGCTAATCCTCCGCCTTGCGGCGCCGGCACACCGGGTTCTAGTCCGTCAGGGCGCCGGATTCTGTCCCGGTTGCCCCTCTTCCAGGCCAGCCCTCTGCTGTGGCCCAGGAGTGCAGTGGAGGATGGCCCAAGTGCTTGGGCCCTGCACCCCATGGGAGACCAGGAGAAGCACCTGGCTCCAGATATCAGATCAGTGCGGTGCGCCGGCTGCAGCGCACCGGCCACAGTGGCCCCTGGAGGGTGACCCAGCGGAAAAGGAAGACCTTTCTCTCTCTCTCTCTCTCATCATCCACTCTGCCTGTTTTTTTTTGTTTTTTAAGTGTATTTCTGAGAGCACCACATGAAATGTTACACAAACCGAAGCCAATGTATAAACAAGTACCCTAAATTTATCAGCACAAAACTTATAGCTACCTTTATTTTCACATAGAGAATTCTCTCAGGGGCTGGTATTGTGGTGTGGTGGGCTAGATCACTACTTGGGACACCTGGATCCCATATCGGTTTGCTTTGCTAGAGTCCTGGCTACGCTGTGCTTCAAATTCAGCCTCCCGTTTATGTGTCTGGGAGGCAGTGGAAGATGGCCCAAGCACTTAGGTCCCTGTCACACTCATGGGAGATCTGGATGGAGTTCCTGGCTCCTAGCTTTGGCTTGGCCTTCCCTGGCTGTTGTGGACATTTGGGAAGTGAATCAGTAGATGAACATCTCTTTCCTATCTCCCTGTCACTCTTGCCTTTCAATAAAATAAATAAATCTTTAAAACAAACAACAAAAACCTCTCGAATGGTAAGGTATTCACAACATAAGGTATAGTGAAGCTCTTACTATTTTCCTTGACATAAAGAAGTCACCTTACATAGATATTTAAAGGATATTTTAAAGTAAAAATAGAAGCTTCTTTTGTTATTAAGTTTTAAAAACCCATTACATTTGCTAAATGGCCAGTTGAGATGTAACACACTGGAGATGTTTTTAGGAAATTATAAAATATAATCATGTTAAGTAAAAAACTGCCAAATGTATCTTTCTCATTTCTCTGAGTTAACTTGCTTTTAAAAGAAATATGAGCCATAATAAAATTGAAAAGAAGTTATGAAAAGGAAATGTGGAATTAAAAATCGTTAATCTGGGCAATCTATTTGAAAGAAATATTGCTAATGAGAGCCTGGATGTTATATATTTTAATCACAGAAATGAAATGTCAACCTTCCTGCAGCAAGGACGACTATTTGTGATGGCAAACGTCCTTATTTTCAGATTGTTGAGGGTCTTTCCTGATGGTAGTTCTCAGCAATGGCTGAGGCAGTAGGTGAGAAATGGGAGCTAAGAGTGACAGGAGAATATGACACACACAGAGACCAAAAGTAATGTTCTGGAGAGTTGGCCAGCGCGGGAGAACAACCGGTATTTCCTCCCTCTGGCATTACAATAAAGCGAGAAAAGGTCAATAAGCAGTGTTCCTGCTGTTTAGTAATCTGCACGCAGCACACCTTGTGGGGTGAGAAAACTGGGGCTTTCCAAGACTTAGAGAAGATGGTAGCTAACAGTGGCACTGGACAAAAGCCAGGCCAAGGATTCCTTCCGCTTCCTGCCAAGTTTGGGAGCAGAGCTTTTAAAGGACCTGTAATCACCTTGACCCACATTCATCAGAGACACTGAATATCAAATCAGAAGCCTCACACAGGGCTTCTGCAGACTGGCCAATGATCCTTAGCAGACATTGCACTGGGTGGCTGTCCCCGTAATGTCCTGTCACTCAACACAGGTCCCCAGAACAAAAGTTTCTTTCTTTGTTGCCTCCCCAGCAGCCTCAGTTTGTGCTTGGCTGTGACCTTGCTGTGCGTGTGATCGTTTGGTCACCTCGTGATGCGTTCCCCTCCCTGCAGTGGTCCCTCGACCCATGTGAAGCCCACCACACTGGCTGGTGCTACGGGGGTGATGCTGAGGGGACCCAGCAGAGACCTCTACCTCTCTGAGCCAGTCTGAACTAGAATCCTTTGTTCTGTGTCTCCACAGCAGCCAGCACACTTGCTCGGAGAGAGACTGGACATCCTAATAAGCAAATCAAATGCTTCCACGCGGTATCATCAGCCCTCTTCCCCGCCTGCTTTTTCTGCCTCTACAGAGAGAGGCCAGTCACCACCTTTCTATTTCAGTCACACTATGGTTCTGTGGGAACTGTCATTTTCCTTTACTGCGGTTTCCAAGGCCCTAAAATAACCTTCTCATTAGCTTCACTCAAGTTCATTGTTAACATAAATAGGACAAAATAGGCAGCCGTGCACAGAGCACTTTACAGGAACATTATCAATGCTGCTCACCTACATTCTGAACTGAAATATTCAAAAGAGGGTACAAAAATTCCTTAGTTTTTCATATTATCAAAAATATGCTGTGGATAATTGTTAACTTCCCAGAAATGAATTTTAAACCGATTGATAACTATTCATTCAGTTTAGGCTTGACTGTCTCTGTCATATCCAGGTGGCCACTTGCAGAAGCTTGAGTGATGTGGAAAATATGCCCGTGCAGCTGCTGGCAGAGCTGCCGTTACACTTCCTCAGAAGCAGTGTGACAGAGCTCCTGCACAGGAACGCCATGCTGGCTGATCTGCAGGCTGGACTGCCACTGGTATGCACCCTCAACTCCAACCCCAACCACTCCCTGGCCATGGTCCACCCTGGGGCTGCATGGTTGGAGCTCATAAAAATAGAAAGATTCCATTGTGGGTCAGGTGCTCCTCTTCCCGGTCTACCCTCCAGGTCTCATCCATGCTCTGGATGAGCAGGGAGAACTAGCTGTGAGAAACTGCAAACAATCCAGAGGATAAGGAAGCTCAGCACCGTCCCCTCTGCCCGATGAGATGATGGCTGCCTCATTAGCTTAGTTTCCCCAGCTGCCTTTGCTTCAAACTTCAGTCTTAACTGTAGACTCAAGACCAACAGTTAACTATCTATCAGTGGGATTAGGGATTTCATTATGTGTGGGTTACACAGAGGAATGCAAACAGCTCTCCCCAGGAATTTCAGGACAGCTGATCAATTGATCTAGAAACAAATTCTATCTCAGAGGTTGGAAAACTTCCTCTGTAAAGCGCAAGGTAGTAAATGTTTAGTGTTTGTAGGCCTCGTATAGTCTCTGCAGCAACTACTCAACTCTGTAGTTAGAGCTCAAAAGCACTCACAGACAATATGTCAACAAATCAGGGTTCCAATAAAATTTTATTTATTAAATCAGGCAGCAGGCTCAATTTGGTTCATAAGCTACAGTTTGCTGTCCCTTGCTCTACCTAATGGTGACAAGGATGTTGCTACAAAGTGACTGAGAAATGATAATCAAAATCAAATTGTTGATGCAAAATTCATCTGCAGTATTAGAAGCCAGAACAGTGGTTGCTCCTGATGGGGTCAGAGGGAGTGGGGAGCAGTAATGTAATGGGGAAGGGGCATCAGGAAGCTTCTGGGTTCCTGTGATACTGTTTGTTGATGTAGGTACTGTTTACACATGTGTATCCACTTTGTGAAAATTCATTTGTGAGTTATATAAGCTTTTGTGTCTATTTAGTACTATTTAGTACTTCAGTAAATTACTTTTTTAAAGGAAAAAAATCAACATGTTCTAAAGGAGAAAGCATTTTAAATAAAACAAATAGGAAAAATCCTACATACAGGGCGTAGGAGTTAGACAAAGGGTTCCCAGCTCTGGTGAAAACATGGCTCAAATTTCATTTTAAAGTGTAGTCTTTTTAAATTATGGTTAAAAAATACACAATATAAAATTTAACATCTTAACCATGTTTAATTGTACAGTTCAGTAAAGTGACTTTACACTGTTGTGAAACAGATCTCCAGAGGGTTTTCATCTCATCAACTATAACTTATAACTATATAGTTATAACTCTCCTTGCCCCTCCCCCTTGCCCTTGACAACCACCATTGTACTTTTTGTTTCTATGAATTTGACTACATTAGATATCTCCTAAGTCAAGTCATGGAGTATTTGCCTTTTTGTGACTAGTTTATTTCACTTAACAAAATGTCTTCAAGGTTCCTCTGATTTTGCTTTTATGTTCCACTTTTTTTCTTATCTATTCATCCAATAATGGTTTTTTGGGTTGCTTCCATCTTTGGGTACAAACACTTCTTTGAAACCCTGTTTTCAATTCTCTTGAATATTAACCAGCGGTAGGATTACTGGATCACTCAGTCATTCTACTTTTAACTTTTTGACCTCCAATCTGTTTTTCATACTGGCTGTACCATTTGATAATCCCACCAAAGCACACAAAAATTTCAAGTTCTCCACATTTTCACCAACATTAACATTATATATATATATATATAGATAGATAGATAGATAGATAGATAGTAGTATAGGCTAATTCTTAAAACATAATTTATGGTGGTTGGCAAGGCCTTTCCTAAATTAAATTATAAATACAAAGGCTTCCAAACCTTATTGAAATTCTGTTTATCCTAAAAGACTAACAGCATTTTAATACAACTTTTACTTGCTTCACTCAAAGTTCCTAGCAAGTGAAAAAGCACAACAGCAAACTAAAAGCATCATAACAAGAAAAAAATTTAAAGTTGTTTTCATGTCTAGTTTGAAATGAAACTCATATGTGTACTAGAGGGTCTTCAAAAAGTTCATAGGAAAGGAGTATTATGAAAGAACCATGTATGGATTTAAAGTTATCTTTAAGTTCTATTTTCCATGAACTACCCTCACATCTCCCAGAAAAACTAGTAATATGTAATAATATGTATTATATAATAATTATGGGACAAATACATAATTTATTTCATTACCCATTACATCGGAAGAAACGAGAAGGCTACCAGATGGAACAAGTGAATCAGCATGGGCAGAATCTAGAACTCACATCTACTGACCCAAGGAAGAGGGAAAGCAAGCAGGCTGTGAAATGAACCACTGAAAGTTTAAACAGAAAAGCCTGGCTGCAGGGCTACCTTGTTCTTCTACCAAGACTCGCACTGCTGAGTTGTCCTCTACTCTTTTTCTGGCTGCTTCTTCTTCTTCTTTAGACCATTGCATGTGATCCCTATTTAAAAAAAATAAAATAAAAAACATTGTAGAACATGCTTTAAAATTGAACAAGGTGGAAAAAAGGTAAGGAGGGACTACATCTTTCATTGTAGATTAGTCAAGGACAGATGATACACACTAATTCTGTGTCAAATGAATACCCGTTGTGTCAGATATTCCTGCTGATGGTGCTGGAGCTCCTACGGTTCTCCTGTTCAAATCCACTTGTGTTGCAAGCCTCGCAGCCACTTCTGGGAGATGGCTGCTGAAGAAACACCCTGACTATTGCGGTGCATGATTATTTGAGTGCTGGTATGGTTTGCTGTTTTTCACTCTAAGGATAAATTTATTTGCATTTTTCTTAATTTATGAACAAAAATCCATCCTTAATTTATTAACAGAATCCTCCTCCTTTTTTTTTTTAATGAGAAAGAGAGAGAAAAATAAAGAGAGAGGGAGAGAGAATACTCCCATTTTCTGGTTCACTCCCTAAATGCCTACAACTACTGGGATTGGCCAGGTAAAAGCCTGATACTCAATCCAGGTCTCCCATATGGGTGACAGGAGCCTGATTATTTGAGCCATCATCATTATCTCCCAGGAGCCACGTTAGCAGGACATTGGAGTTGGGAGTTAGCCTGGGTATTGAACCTAAGTACCTGAATATGAAATGCCAGTGTCTTAACCAACAGGCTAAATGCCTGCCTCTTGGCATTATTTGTTTAATGTTGTTTTTATAACACTTGTATTCATTCTCTGCTGCCAGAGATGCAAGTTTTAAAGTATTCTGTTCTTACCCTACAATGTTAAACTACTTTTATATTTATTTTTCTTATTAGCTATCTTAATTTCTAAAACTTTGATTTATTTACATTCTAGTGACAGAGTACTTCATATATCATGTAAAAAGATCACATTTTACAGATCTGGTACATTCTGTAAGTATTTTTAGGTTCACAACTTATTCTTCCTATTTGAGGAGATACTATTTTCCATTGCAAAAATATCTTTCTTGGAATAGAAGCAGCCTCTGTATACAAAAAAAAAAAAAAAAAGATGATTTTGTTCAAACTATGTATTTCTTCTCTTTACCAGGTAAGACTATAAGCAAGTGGAGCAATTCCTTGAAATAAACCATTTTCCTAAAGAAACAAAAAAAGATACCCTACAATCAAGTTCCATAAACTATTGATAATTGTAAGAAAAACTCTTAATATTAGTATTATAATACACTTGTAGTTATTTGACTGATGAGAAAGGATAAATTATAAAAAAATTCCTAGAGGTACATCATTTGGTGACTGACAAACATTTAGTGAACTGTAAATATTGTAATTACTGTAATGACACTCATAATTACTGCCATTTATTATTTATTCTGTTAGGCATTGTGCTAATAAGCATATTACACACATAATATGTCATTTAATTTTTTCAAAAGCCCTTTTTGAGAGGATTTTGCATATTTTGCAAATGAGATAGAAATTTAGTAACTTCCTCAAGGTCACAGAAACCAGGACATGGAAAAACCAGAATTCAAAATCAGGTCTGTGTCACTTCAAAGTCCATCTTCTCAACCGTCAGTCTGGTAATGTTTCCCAAGGCAGTGGAGGATACTGAGAGGTGTAGGACTTAATCCTTGCCTATTGTGGGTATATTCTCCTAATGCTGGCAGCAACACGGGATGTCAATGATAACATGATGAAGCACACATGGTTAACGTCTGAGGCGTGGGGATGAAGCCAATAATGGTGGCTGGGGCAAACAGGAAGGAATAAGAGAAAGGTGGGTTTGGGCTCAGGTTGGAGGGAACACTGACAGGGCAATACTTGTGTCATTAAAAGCCAGCAATCTGAACACCATTTACAGGAAACAATGAAAAAAATCCATTTTGATTGGTTCTCTTGTGTAACTTCAGAGAAAGTTGGAGCTAGGTGAGGTTGAATTTCCAAGGGTCTTAACTGTGGGGCTGAGGATTCAAGTACTGTGCAGGACACAACGCTGGGGATGAGACTCAAGCAAGATCAATTACACTGGTGCAGTGGCCAGGAGTAATGAGTCCCAGCACTAAAGTGGGGGCAATGGGAAGCAGAGCAGAAAAGAGTGGTGGGGGAGATGCCGAAAAAGTTGTAGTTGTAGCCTGGGGAAGATGTTGGAGGAGAAGCATACGGGTCAGGATGTTCCAATGTCATCACACTAAGCAGAAAAGGGGGGACAACAATGACAGGAGGATGAGTTGCTTTAGGTGGAATGATGACAAACTTGGTACTATTTTAAATCATGTTTATACAATCAAACATGAGAAGGTACATTCCAGTGACTGGGCTATAAATACAATGAAAAGTGAGATACTGTTTTCTTTTTAAAAGGACTAAGACAGATATACTGAAGACTCCCAGAAATCAACTGAGAATGTAAAAATCAGAGTTTCAGGGGTTGCATTGTGGTGTAGCATGTAAAGCCTCTGCCTGCAATGCTGGCATCCCACATGGGCACCATTTTGTTTCCCAGATGCTCCACTTCCAATCCAGCTCCCTGCTAATGGCCTTGGAAAAGCAGCAGAAGATGGCCTAACTGCTTGGGCCCTTGCACCCACATGAAAGAGTCAACAGAAGCTCCTGGTTCCTGGCTTCAGCTTGGCCCAGCTCCAGCCATTGCAGCCATCTGGGGAACTCTCTCTCTCTCTCTCTCTACCCTCACCACTCCCTCATAATTCTGATTTTCAAATAAATAAATCTTTTTTATTAAAAAAATCAGTTTCACAGATGAAATTTTAGCCATCAATACCGAAATAAAATCTACTCATGTATAACCCGAATAATCATTTAGTAGCTTTGCCACTTGCTTTAATGAATGAGATTAGAACACATTTTTGTTTACCTTGTTTTATGCAAACAATGACAGAAAAATTTAAGCTAGTAACTCTATATTTTGTATATGTAAATAAATATATATAATTTTTTGACAGGCAGAGTGGACAGTGAGAGAGAGAGAGACAGAGAGAAAGGTCTTCCTTTTTGCCATTGGTTCACCCTCCAATGGCCCCCGCAGCTGGCGCGCTGCAGCCAGCGCACCACGCTGATCTGAAGCCAGGAGCCAGGTGCTTCTCCTGGTCTCCCATGGGGTGCAGGGCCCAAGCACTTGGGCCATCCTCCACTGCACTCCCAGGCCAGAGCAGAGGGCTGGCCTGGAAGAGGGACAACCGGGACAGAATCCGGCGCCCCGACCAGGACTAGAACCTGGGGTGCCGGCACCGCAGGTGGAGGATTAGCCTATTGAGCTGCGGCGCCAGCCTGTAAATATATTTTTAAAAACCATTATATGACAATGATGACATTAAGGGCAGTAAGTCATTTATATAAAAAATAGTATTCCTAAGTCAGGGGAAGACCTACAACATGTAGGAAAGAAAACAGAACTACTCATTTCCTTGTAAAGAACCAAGTGTGAGATAATGACAGTATATGTGATCTTCAGCTTTAAGCATTTGTCTTAAACTGTTGGCTTTAATTTGCTATTTCTTAAGTATTTCATAGATTTAGCTATTTCTTAAATTGCTCTAACTTCTGGTACTCTTCTTTATGTTGCTTCATTTTCTTAACTGCTAAGTGAATATTATACCCTAAGCTCCTGCAGAACAGATTTTCCCACTGCACAGTTACAGAATCCCTACAGAAACCTATAAAATGTTCCTACTGTATTTATGGGGACTTCCTCCATACCTGCTGCTTTATAGCAGTTCTTTATTTTAGAAGAACCTGACTCACATACACCAAAACCGCTGCACCCATGTGGGATACCTGGAAGAAGCTCCTGGCTCCTGGCTTCAGAATGGTCCAGCTCCAGCCATGGTGGCTATTTGGAGAGTGAACCAGTGGACGGAAGATCTTACTCTCTGTCTCTCCCTCTCTTTCTCTTTCAAATGAATAAAAAAATATTGAAAACTTTTCATGAGAATTTAAATTTGAGGAAAAAAATTCAAAAATAAAATGTAGGCTTTTTTAAAAAGTCAAATTTTCACAGTAGAAAATCATAATTTTGTAGTCACTCTCAGTCCTCTGGTCTCAATTCATATATATATATATATATATATATATATATATATATATCCTATTATTTCTTTTAAAAATGTATTTATTTGTTTATTTGAAAGCCAGAGTTACAGAGAGAGGGAGAGGGAGACAAAATATTCCATCTACTGGTTCACTCTCCCAGATGGCCAAAATGGTCAGGCTGGGCCAGGCCAAAGTCAGGAGCTTAGAATTCCATCCAGGTCTACCACATGGATGGCAGGGGCCCAAGCACTTGAGTCATCTTCTTCTGCCTTTCCAGGTGAATTAGCAGGGAGCTAGATGGCAAGTGGAGCAGCCAGGACTTGAACAGGTGCTCATATGAGAAGCCCTCATCGCAGGAGGTAGCTTAACCCAATTTGCCACAACACTGACTCCCCATATCCTACTATTTCTATAGCTGTAGTACAATTGAATGATGATTCCTTGTTTTAGCTTGGAGTTGATGGCAATATTAGTCCAAATAATTGAACATTTGATTAGGTTTGAAAAGTTAAAACACACACACCAATTGTTTAGCTTGGTTATTAATGTTTTTGAGGATCCTATCTATAGAAAATTCTGGCTGGCGCCTCGGCTCACTAGGCTAATCCTCCGCCTTGCGGCACCGGCACACCGGGTTCTAGTCCCAGTCGGGGCACCGGATTCTGTCCCGGTTGCCCCTCTTCCAGGCCAGCTCAAGTGTTTGGTCCCTGCACCCCATGGGAGACCAGGAGAAGCACCTGGTTCCTGCCTTCGGATCAGCACGGTGCGCTGGCTGCAGCGCGCTGGCCGCGGTGGCCATTGGAGGGTGAACCAATGGCAAAAAGGAAGACATTTCTCTCTGTCTCTCTTTCTCTCACTGTCCACTCTGCTTGTCAAAAAAAAAAAAAAAAATTCTGTTGACTGTGATGCTGCTTCCTATTACAATTTTTAATAGTCACATATAGACCAAAGTACCCAGTACAAACTACATGGATAGAATGCTTCCCTGTCTTTGTCATTTACTGTGTATATAAAAGTCTGACTGGGGAACACAATTTAAAGACAAAATTAACTAGCTGACCAAGGAATGAAAATATCAAATATTTACTCTTAGGTTAAAGGATGAAATAGTTTGTCAGTTTCAAACTAAAACTATTTCAATAATGCTTCATTCTATAACAAAGTCATATTTCTTACATACTTTACACATAAACATTATTCTATATAGCTATAAAATCTTCACCATAATTATGACTTAAAACTGCTTACAGGGTTTGTGATTTTAACCATTCCAAAGGACCTGCTAAAGGACTTACTCTCCTGCCAGACACTGCTATAAAACTGGGTAAAATGTATGAAGCAGCTGTTTTCAGGCACTGGACTATGCTACAGAGGGTGCAGGACTGTCTCTGAGAAGAGAAATGCAGAAGCACAATCCCCATATTTCCTTGTCTCTGGGAACATGTTTCAAACTGTGGTGCAGGGAGGCAGAACCCAGGCAGAGAGTGGCTGTCGCAGTGAGTCGCAGTTTCATGAGTGCAGGAGGCAGAGAACAGAGTTCAGAGTTGCTGAGGTGCTGAGGGTTTGTGCAAGAGACCTCTAAACAAGAGAGAGCTGGACAGAGGGGTGAGTTCCTGAAGTCTGCCAGAGAACTTTCGCATGGGTTTTTTTTTTAAGATTTATTTTATTTATATGAAAGACAGAATTACAGAAAGAGGTAAAAAGAGAGGGAGGGATGGAGGGATGGAGGGATGGAGGGAGGGAGGGAGAGAGGGAGAGAGGGAGAGAGGGAGAGAGGGAGAGAGGGAGAGAGAGAGACAGAGAGACAGAGAGGTCTTCTATCTGCTGGTTCATTCCCCAAATGGAAACAATGGCTGGAGATGAGCAGATCTGAAGCCAGGAACCAGGGACTTCTTCCAGGTTTCCCACACAGGTGCAGGGGCCCAAGAACTTGGGCTATTCTTTGCTGCTTTCCCAGGCACATTAGTAGGGAGCTGGATCAGAAGCAGAGCAGCTGGGACTCGAACTGGTGCCCATATGGGATGCCAGAGCTTCAGGCCAAGGCTTTAACCTGCTGCACCGTAGCGCTGGCCCCTCCCCACCTTTTACTTTTAAATATTTTATTTATTTATTTGAGAGGTAGAGCTATAGACAGTGAGAAGAGGAGACAGAGTGAAAGGTCTTCCATCCCCTGGTTCACTCCCCAAATGGCCGCAATAGCCAGAACTGGGCCAATCCGAAGCCAGGAGCCAGGAGCTTCTTCCAGGTCTCCCAAGTGGGTGTAGGGTCCCAAGCACTTGGGCCATCTTCTATTGCTTTCCCAAGCCATAGCAGAGAGCTGGATGAGAAGAGGAGCAGCCAGGACTCAAATTGGCGCCCATATGGGATGCCGGCTCTGCAGGCAGAGGATAATCTACTGTGCCACAGTATTGACCCCCCACGTTGGGTTTTTAGTGCTGCTGGTGGTTCACAGGGCAAGATTCTACAGGACCTAGTAGAGAGAGAGAGAATTCTAGAGATGGGGGTGCAGGAAACGGTATTGAATGAAAAAAAAAAAAAGAAATGCAATTGAATGGTGATAGTGCAGTGCTTGGAGACATTGCAGCTCTGGTTAAGTCAGAATGGAGCAATCTCTCTGAACACGTTGGGCATTCAGACCCTAGAAATGCCACGCCATTGGAATAAGAACCATGGTAGACTCAGGACAAACAGACCCCCCCTAGCAACACCTAAAATCAAACACAACCCAAGCAAGATATGGCTGTAATATAACAAATAGCCAAAAAAACTTCAATGCCTTTAGAGGAAGACAGCATAATCTAGACTCCATACAAGATTTCATCCAAGATATCCAAGATATAATCAAAAACTCCTGGACACTTGAATTAAGAGGAAAAACCATAAGTATAGGCTTTGAGAAAATATTTGTGAATTAATATACAAGGTCTTGGGGCCAGCTCTGTGGCACAGCAGGTTAATGCCCTGGCCTGAAGTGCCGGCATCACATATGAGCGCTGGTTCAAGACCTGGCTGCTCCACTTCCAATCCAGCTCTCTGCTATGGCCTGGAAAGCAGTAGAAGATGGCCCAAGTCCTTGGGCCCCTGCGCCCGCGTAGGAGACCTGGAAGGGGCTCCTGACTCCTGATCGGTGCGGCTCTGGCCCTTGTGGCCAACTGGGGAGTGAACCATTGGATGGAAGATCTCTCTCCTCTCTCTCTCTCTCTCTCTCTCTCTGCCTCTCTTCTCTGTGTAACTCTGACTTTCAAATAAATAAGTAAATAAATCTTTAAAAAATATATACAAAATCTTTAAAACACCTTAAAAAAATATGTTCAGGGGGCTAGCGCCATGGTGCAGTGGGTTAATCTTCTGCCTGTGGTGCTGGCATCCATTGTGGGCACCGGTTATAGTCCCAGCTACTCCTCTTCTGATCCAGCTCTCTGCTGTGGCCTGAAGATGGAAGTGGCCCAAGTGGAAGATGGTCCAAGTCCTTGGGCCCCTGCACCCGCATGGGAGACCCGGAAGAAGGTCCTGGCTCCTGGCTTCAGATCCGTGCAGCTCTGGCCATTGTGGCCATTTGGGGAGTGAACCAACAGAAGGAAGACCTTTCTCTCTGTCTCTCCCTCTCACTGTCTATAACTCTACCTCTCAAATAAATAAATAAAATCTTTAAAAAAAATATGTTTAGGTATGGCTGTTTGGCCTAGTGGTTAAGATGCCTGCATCCCATATCAAAGTGTCTGGCTTCAACAGCCACTTTCCAGTTTCTGACTGCAGTTTTCCTACTAATGCAGACCACAAGAAGCAGCAGTGATGACTCAAGTAGATGGCAGAGTTCCTGCCACCCATGTAGGAGATTTAGAGTTTCTGGCTCCTGGCTTTGGCCCAATCCAGCTCAGGCCATTGTGTTCCTTTGGAGATGGGAGTGCTCTCATTCCTCCTCAAATAAACAAACAAACAATTTTTAAAGTGTTCAAAGATTTAAAGAAAAAGATGGATAAAATGAATGAATATGTAGGGAAAATTCAGCAAAGAAATGGAAACTATTTTAAAAGAGGAAATTCTACACAATCTATATAATATCTGAAATACAAAGTTTATTGAGTAGGCCTGACAGCTGATAGACACTGTAGAAGAGTTAATAAACTGAAAGGCAGATTTAGAAATTATTAAAGGAGAGGAGCCAAGATGGTGGTATAGCAACAAGATGTTCTGCGTCTTGGGGGGAAAATAGTTAATAAGGAATGGAGGTATAGGCTGGCGATAGAGCCGTGAGAGTTTCAAATGGAGAAATCTGGGAGTCCAGCAGACTGAGTAGGACCACACAGAGGAAGCAAAGAGTCACTGACACAGCAGAGGTACAGTGGAGAAGCCAAATGGGGCGACTGATGCCACGCCCTGCCCATCCCTGGGCGGAACAGGTGAGACACAAGGTCTTGAGTCCATGGAGCTGAGGTTAGCAGCCAGCAGGAGAGCCGGGCAAACTGTTTGAAATTCCAAGAGGGAAGAACAGGGGAAAAGATGGAGAACTTGGGTATACCCCTGCCCATCCATGTCTCCCCCTCCACCTAACCAGACCTATAGCCAGCTGGGAGAAGCCATATTGTCTGTTTACATTTCCAAATGTAAACACAGTGCTACTGTATTTGCCTTCTGTGCACATGCCCATTAATTGTGGGACTACTTCACCACACATACCCCACCCGGAAACAAGGATCACAACATTTCAGAGTAATTTCCCACCACCACTACATGAACTGTACATCAGGGAAAAGTTCTAAACATTGAAATCCCTAGCTTGTTTCATACACCAGAGCCGGGGCCAAGTAGGCGGGGTTTAGTGCACCAGAGCTCTCTTTTCTGGCCCCATCACCATCCTGAAGTGAGCAGGACTGATAGAGGTGGGGCTACATATTTCCACTGGCAATGCACAGACACAGAGCAGCTCACAGCAAAGGGAAATCTCACCATTAGCACCAAGACAAATATTAAAGATAAAAGGAATCAGAAATGCTGAAAAACAGAGAAAAATTTTAATAAGACTAAGGAAGATAGAATTAGCCCCAGAATGGAACAAAACATCAGTTCTTCAATAATAGAAGCAGAAGAAGAAGGGATTGAAGATATGCCAGAATCAGAATTCAGAAAATTAATCATCATAGTACTTAGAAGCAATCAGAAACACATTCATGACCTAAATGAAAAGTGTTCCCAAGAAATTGAGATAGTGAAGAGAAATCAAAATGAAATTCTAGATATGAAGAATTCAATAGAGCAAATAAAAAATATAGTGGAGAGTCGCAAAAATAGAATAAATGAGACAGAAAAATGAATATCAGAACTAGAAGACAAATTTCTGGAAATAACACAGACCAAACACAAGAAAAAGAAATCAGGAAATTGAAGAACCAGTTGGAGATCTCCAAGATTCTATCAAACGATGCAACATATGGATCCTAGGAATCCCAGAAGGCATTGAAACAAAGAAAGGATCAGAAGGCCTTCTTAATGAAATAATAGCAGAGAACTTTCCCCTTGTGGAGAAAGAAAGAGACATCCAAGTTCAGGAAGTACACAGAACTCCAATAGACACAACCAGAAAAGATCCTCACCTAGACGTATAGTGGCAAAGCTCTCCTCAGTAACACATAAAGAAAAGATCCTAAAATGTGCCCAAGAGAAACACCCAATAACATTCAGAAGAAACCCAATTAAACTCATTCCAGACTTCTCATCACAAACAGTACAGGGAAGGAGAGAATGGCAAGACATACTCTAAGTTCTAAGAGAAAAAAAAAAAAAACTGTCAACCCGGATTACTGTACCCTGGAAAGCTCTCATTTATGAATGAAGGAGAAATAAGGATCTTCCACAGCAAACAGAAATTGAAAGGATTTTCAAGTACATGCCAAGCTCTAGGCAACATGCTCAAACACGTGCTACACATAAACACAGAAACAGGAACATCACTGGAAAAGTAGATAATTACCCAGCAAAAGAACAAAGGAAATTCAAAGTACATAAACAGAACTATTTACAGAAACATAGCAGGGCAAAGTCGGTACTTAACAATAGTAACATTGAACATAAATGGTCTCTACTACCCAGTTAAAAGACACAGACTGGCTGAATGGATTAAAAAAGAAAACCTATCTATTTGCTGCCTACAAGAAACACATCTTACCAACAAAGATGCACAGACTGAAAATGAAAGGATGGAAAAAGATAATCCATGCCAACAGAAACCAAAAAGAGCTGCTTTGGCCATCCTAACATCAGACAAAATAGATTTTAACACAAAAACCATTAAGAGAGACAAAGAATGGCACTATACAATGATCAAAGGATCAATTCAACAGGAATATGTGACTATTATAAATGCATATGCAACCAAATACAGGGCACCTGGCTATTTAAAAGAAATGTTAAAGGATTTAAAGGGAGATATAGATCCAAATACAATAGTGATGGGGGACTTCAATACCCCACTCCTCAGCAATGGACAGATCAACAAAACAGAAAATCAGTAAGGAAACAAGAGTTAATCAAAACCATAGACCAAATAGACCTAGCAGATATTTACAGAACCTTCCACCCTACAGCCAAAGAGTACAAATACTTCTTTCCATTCATAGAACTTTCTCTAGGATTGACCACATGCTAGGTCATAAAGCAAGTCTCAGCAAATTCAAAAAAATCAAAGTCACACCCTGCATCTTCTCGGATCACAATGCAATGAAGCTGGAAATCAACAACTCAAGAATACCTACATCATATATAAACACATGGAGAATAAACAACATGCTACTGAATGAACAGTGGACCATAGAAGAAATCAAAAAAGAAATAAAAAAAATTTCTGGAAACAAAGATGACCTTACAAGATACCAAAATTTGTGAGATACAGCAAAAGCAGAGCTAAGAGGAAAGTTTATAGCAATTGGTATCTGCATCAAGAAACTGGAAAGGCACCAAATAAATGAACTATGTATGTACCTCAAGGACCTAGAAAAAAAAAAAAAACAGCAAACTAAATCCAAAACTAGTAGAAGGAAAGAAATAATTAAAATTAGAGGAGAAATCAACAAAATTGAAACAAAAAATATAAAATATCAGTAAACAAAGAGCTGGATTTTTGAAAAAATAAACAAAACTGACACATCATTGGCCCAACTAACCAAAAAAAGGAGAGAGAAGACCCAAATCAATACAATTAGAGATGAAAAAGGAAATGTAACAACAGACTTCAAAGAAATAAAAAGAATCATCAGAAATTATTACAAAGAGCTGTTTGCCAACAAACTGGGAAACCTAGAAGAAATGGATAGATTCCTGGACACATACAACCTACCTAACCTGAGCCAGGAAGACAAAGAAAACCTAAACAGACCCATAACCAAGTCAGAAATTGAATGAGTAATAAAGGCCCACCCAACAACGAAAAGCCCAGGACCAGATGGGTTCACTGCTGAATTCTACCAAACATTTAAGAAGAACCAACTCCAATTCTTCTCAAGCTATTTAAAATAATCGAAAGGGAGGGGGCCGGTGCCACGGCTCACTAGGTTAATCCTCCGCCTTGCGGCACTGGCACACCAGGTTCTATTCCTGGTTGGGGCGCCAGATTCTGTCCCGGTTGCCCCTCTTCCAGGCCAGCTCTCTGCTGTGGCCAGGGAGTGTAGTGGAGAATGGCCCAAGTGCTTAGGCCCTGCACCCCATGGGAGACCAGGAGAAGCACCTGGCTCCTGCCATCGGATCAGTGTGGTGTGCCGGCTGCAGCGCGCTGGCCGCAGCAGCCATTGGAGGGTGAACCAACGGCAAAAAGGAAGACCTTTCTCTCTGTCTCTCTCTCTCTCTCACTATCCACTCTGCCTGTCAAAAAAATTAAAAAACAAACAAACAAACAAACAATTGAAAGGGAGGGAATCCTCCCAAATTCCTTCTATGAAGCCAGCATCACCTTAATCCCTAAATCTGGAAAAGATGCAACAGAGAAAGAAAGCTATAGACCGATTTCCCTGATGAACACAGATGCAAAAATCCTCAACAAAATCCTGGCCAATCAAATTCAACAACACATCAGGAAGATCATTCACCCAGACCAAGTGGGATTTATCCCTGGTTTGCAGGGATGGTTCAATATTTGGAAATCAATCAATGTGATACATCATGTTAACAAATCGAAGAACAAAATCATATGATTATCACAATGAATGCAGAGAAAGAATTTGATAAAATATAACACCCTTTCATGATGAAAACTCTAAGCACATGCGGTAGAAGGAACATTCCTCAACATAATTAAGGCAATTTATGACAAACCCATGGCCAGTATGCTATTGAATGGGGAAAAATTGGAAGCATTCCCACCAGATATGAAACCAGTCAAGGATGCCCACTCTCTCCATTGGTATTCAAAATAGTACTGAAATTTTAAGCCAGAGCCATCAGGCAAGAAAAAGAAGTCAAAGGGATTCAGACAATCCTTATTTTCAGATGATATGATTATATATATAGGGGAACCGAAAGACTCCACTAGGAGACTACTAGAACTCATAAAAGTGTTTGGTAAAATAGCAGGATATACAATCAACACAAAAAAAAACAACAGCTTTTGTATACACAGACAATGCCATGGCTGAGAAAGAACTTCTAAGATCAATCCCATTCACAATATCTAAAAAAAAAAAAATACGTTGGAATAAATTTAACCAAGGAGGTCAAAGATCTCTATGATGAGAATTATAAAACTCTAAAGAAAGAAATAGAAGAAGACATTAAAAAAAATGGAAAAAAAATTCCATGTTCATGGATCGGAAGAGTCAATATTATCAAAATGTCCATTCTTCCAAAAATAATTTACAGATTCAATGCCACACCAATCAAAATACCAAAGACATTCTTCTCAGATCTAGAAAAAATGATGCTGAAATTCATTTGGAAACACAGAGGCCTGGGATAGCTAAAGCAATCTTATATAACAAAAACATAGCCAGAGGCATCACAATACCAGATTTCAAGACATACTACAAGGCAGTTATAATCAAAACATTCTGGTACTGGTACAAAAACAGATGGATAGACCAATGGAACAGAATAGAAATGCCAGAAATCAATCCAACCATCTACAACCAACTTATATTTGACCAAGGAGCTAAAACCATTCCTTGGAGCAAGGACAGTCTCTTCAACAAATGGTGCTAGGAAAACAGGATTTCCATGCAGAACTATGAAGCAAGACCCCTACCTTACACCTTACACAAAAATCCATTCAAAATGGATTAAAGACCTAAATCTACTACCAAATACCATAAAATTACAAGAGAGAATTGAGGAAATTCTCAAGAGTTCCTGGAAAAGACTCCAGAGGCACAAGCAATAAAAACCAAGATTAACAAGTGGGATTACATCAAATTGAGAAGCTTCTGTACAACAAAATAAAAAAGAAACAGTCAAGAAAGTAAAGAGGCAACCAACAGAATGGGAGAAATTATTTGCAAACCATGCAACCAATAAACGATTAATAACCAGAATTTATAAAGTGATTAAAAAATTAACAATAGCAAAGCAAAGTTAAGAAGTGGACAGGGGCCAGTGCCATGGCTCACTTGGCTAATTCTCTGCCTGCAGTGCTGGCATCCCATATGGGCACTGGGTTCTAGTCCTGGCTGCTCTTTTTCCAGTCCAGCTCTCTGCTGTGGCCCGGGAAGGCAGTGGAGGATGGCCCAAGTGCTTGGGCACCTGCACCCATGTGGGAGACCAGGAGGAAGCACCTGGCTCCTGGCTTTGGATCGGTGTAGCTCCAGTTGTAGCAGCCATTTGGGGGGGGTGAACCAATGGAAGGAAGACCTTTCTCTCTGTCTCTCTCTCTCTCACTGTCTAACTGCCTGTCAAAAAAAAAAAAAAAAGAAGTGGACAAAGGACTTAAATAGACATTTCTCAAAAAAGGAAATCCAAATGGCCTACAGACACATGAAAAAATGCTCACGATCACTAGCCATCAGGGAAATGTAAATCAAAATCATGAGGTTTCACCTAATCCCAGTTAGAAAGACTCTCATACAGAAATCAATAAACAACAGATGCTGGCAAGGATGTGGTTAAAAAGGTACCCTAATCTATTGTTGGTGGGAATGCAAACTGGTAAAGCCACTATGGAAGACAGTTTGGAGATACCTCAGAAATCTGAAACTACCATATGACCCAGCCATCCAACTCCCTGGAATTTACCCAAAGGAAATGAAATCATCAAATAAAAGAGTCATCTGCACCTCCATGTTTATTGCAGCTCAATTCACAATAGGTAAGACATGGAATCAACCTAAATGCCCATCAACAGAAGACTGGATAAAGAAACTATGGGATATGTACTCTATGGAATACTAGACAGCTGCTTAAAAAAATGAAATCCGGTTCATTTACAGCTAAGTGGATGAATCTAGAAAATATCATACTTAGTGAAATAAGCACCAAAGGGACAAATACCATATGCTCTCCCTGATCTGTGACAACTAACAGAGCACCTAAAAGGAAACCTGTAGAAGTGAAACTGACACTATGAGAAGCAATTACTTGAACAGCCTTTGTCTTGACTGTCGAGGAACAGTTTATTATTTCATTTTATTTATTTATTTTTTATTCTTTTTTTTCTCTCCATAATACCATTGGCTAAACTCCTTACTTAACATAGAATTAATCATATCTATATTAAATCAATTGAAAATAGATCCCAGTTAAAAATAAGAGTGGGAATGAGAGAGTAAAGAGCTATACACATTCCCACAGCCTTATCCCTAAGGGTGAAGCTAAAAACTTGCCATGGGACTCCAAATCCCATTTAGCTGGGTGGCACTAATCCCATCTTATGGGATAAAGTGATCATAGTAAGTATGGAATTTACCATATAGATAGGACCATAAGTCAAAGGGATCACATAAATAAGACCAAGTGCCTGGTAATAAAAATGGATAGAATTACAAAGGAGAGAAAGTTCCAATATGGGAGGCAGTCCACACAGCAGACTCATAAAATGACAAATGCCCTAAACAGAACTCTGACCTCAGAATCAGCCCCTGTGGCATTCATATCTGACTGAAAATACCACAAGAGCATTTCAGGCATGGAAAGCCAAGACATAGTGGCAAAAATGGTTCTGTATGAACTATCTTTGTGAGTGAGACCTTACTGGAAAGAAGGGACCATCAAAGAAGAATGTACTTTTCTCTGAAGGGAGGAGAAATTCCACTTTGCATATGGCCCTGTCCAAAAACCAATGGAGTTTGTGGACTCAAAACAGCTCATGTCAAGAGCCTAGGGTGATCACTGACATCATAAATAAGAGTGTCAGTTGTTAAATCAACCACAAGAGTCACTGTGCACTTGCTCCCCATGTTAGATCTCTGTCCTTAATGTGTTGTACTATGAGAATTAACAGTAAAACTTGTCTTCAAACTGTACTTTATACTTTGTGTGTCTGTGTGGGTGCAAAGAGTTGAAATTTCTACTTGGTATAGAGTTGGTTTTCTGTATATAAAGTCAATTAAAAATGAATCTTAGTGGAAAATGGAATGGGAAAATGAGTAAGAGGTGGGATGGGAGTGGGGGTGGAAGGGCAGGAATGGAAGAAACAGTATAACCCTAAAAGCTGTACATAAAAAATTTGTATTCATTAAATAAAACCCTTCAAAAAATAAATGAAATTATTCAAACTAAAGATCAGAAAGAAAAAATATTGAAAAAGAGTATTAGTCTCAGTAGCATGTGGGATAATACTAATTGGTCTAACAAACATAAATTGAAATTCCAGGAATAAAGAGAGGAGAGAAAAAGAAGGGGCAATAAAAAAATACTGAGGAAATGAAGGCTAAAAATTTTCTGAAGTTGATTTAAAAAAAAGAAGAAGCAACCAACAGATCCAAGAAGCACAGCAAATCTTAGGCAACATTTAAAAAGTTGATAAAAAACAAAGATAGAGAAGTGTTAAAAGTAGATATTATATATGGGGAAAAAAGATATGCAAACCATAGTGATATCAAATCAATGGAGAGCTAAAAACAAAGCAATGGCATCCTTAACGTGCTGGAGGAAAATCTGCCAACTTAGGATTCTATAAGCAGTGAAAAGACTTCAGCATTTTAAAATAAAGGCATTTTCCAACTAAATACAATTTGAGATAATTTCTCACAGCAGAGCCTGCATTACAAGAGAAGTTAAAGCTCCACAGGTTACAGGAAAAGGGTACAGGGCTGGCACTATGGCGCAGGTTAAGCCTCTGCCTGTGGCATCCCATATGGGCCCAGGTTCAAGATCTGGCTGCTCCACTTCCAATCCAGCTCCCTGCTGATGGCCTGGGAAGGCAGTCACAGATGGCCTAACTGTTTGGGCCCCTGCATCCACGTGGGAGACCAAGAAGAGGCTCCTGGCTTTGGATTGGCCATTACAGCCATTTGGGGAGTGAACCAGTGAATGGAAGACCTCACTCTGTTTCTCCTTCTCTCTGTCTGTAACTCTGCCTCTCAGATAAATAAATGAATTAAAAAAAAAAAAAGGAAAAGGATACTAGAGACTCAGATATATAGGGTAGAATAGAGATGTTGGAGAGATGATAAGCAGAATCACAACATGAAGTTTTTATAGTGTATGTTAAGTGATACAATGTAATTCCAAGTAGACTGCATTAACCTGAGTAAGCATATTGTAATTTCCAGAGCAGTGGTTCTCAAAAAATAGTGTGGTCTCATAACAATAATGGATTTTGTCTCTTTCATTTTGTTGATATTTGCATTGATGACATAAAAACAATGAGTAAAACTGCAACTGTGTTAGCATAGCACAAGGCAGTGGATTAATAGTCCTTGTAGTCTCTACCATGACCCAGTAAGTGATAAAGAATACACCAGTTTCTGTTTACCAAAAAAAAAAAAAAATTGTTTTTCAATTTCAGTGGTTGAAGCAGTAACAATTATTAATTTTATAAAATACAAAACTTTAGGTACACATATTTTTAATATTCTATGTGACACAATAGAAAGCATGCATAATGCACTTCTGTGGCATACCCAAGTGTGATGGGAAACACACTTGTACTATATGACTTGTGAACAGGAGTCACTTTTCTTGTGTTAGGAATGGTGAACTGAAACCAGCTGCCTTTCTTCATGGAATGCTATTTTCACTTGGAAGGGCAATTATAGACAAAACTATAGTTATTCTGTTACTTCAAGAAAAACAATTGACAGTAATTGCTGCTCCAGATAAATTCTGTGCTTTCAAGCAAAAAATGGGAGCTTTGAAACCTGTGTCTACAACCATGAGTATGATAGCTTCTTAATACTTACAGATTTTCCTGATGAGGCTAGTGTTAGTATTAATAAATGTGATTTTGGGGGAAGGCACCTGGACTTTTAATACATACCCACATCCTATATTGGAGTTCTTGGGTTCAAGGAACAGTTCTGCTCTCACACCCTGGGAGGCAGCAGGTAATGGTCACTGCCACCTATGTAGGAGACTTAGTTTGAGCTCCTGTCTCCCGGCATTAGCCTGGCCAAGCCTGGTCTGTAAAGGGCATTTGGGGAATGAACCAGTGGATGAGAAATTTCTCTTTGTCTGCCTTTCAAATAAATATAATAGGTATAATTTAAAAATATGAAAACTGGTGGTTTTAAAATATTGTATAATGAAATGTGTCAACATTTGGAAGATCTGTATTAAATAGGGAATCAATGCTTTCCAAATTATCCATGCATGATGTTATAAAATTATACATAAAGGATAAAGGGTCCTTCCAAAGTACAAGGTGTATCAATGGATTATAATATAGTAGAATATGGAAAGTTCATTTATATAGTTTCATATTTCATATTGCAACACAAAAATTACTACTATTGAGGTTTAGTGCAATATCAAGAAAAATATCCAAAGTTATCTGAAAAGGCTATTAAAAATAACTTACAAGCACATACCTGTGTGAGGCCAAATTTTCTTTATATATAATTCAGGCTAAACGATATATAAAAGTTTAATGCAGAATCAGATATGACAAACCAGTTTCCTCCATTAAACCAGGCATTAAAGAGATTTGCAAACATTTAATATAATGATATTATTTGTATTACATTTGGGAGAACATACATGTGTTCTCATTAAAACATATCATGTATAGTAACACATAATGACCTTATTATTATCTGGAAATGAATTAATAAATGTAATGTCTCAGTTTTAACTTTTAGTATGGAAAATATCAACAGATACAATCCACCTAACTAAGTTCTTTGGGGTCCTTAGCAATTTAAAGTGTAAAGAAGTCCTGAGACCAAAATGTTTTATTGCCACAAAATAACCCCTAAAATAATCATGCAAATTTACATGACTAAAAATCTAGTAAAAGAAATGAAATAGAAGACAAAAAAGTATTCAGTTTATTCAAAAAGAAAAAAGCAAGAAGAAAGGAACAGCAGAAAGAACAGATGAGACAAAAAGTAAAGAAAAGATAACCAAACTAACTGTAATTTACATGTGCTAGTACTGAGTATGGTCTTGAGTTTCTTCACTTCCTATTCTCTCTTATATGTGTGTGAGGCAGAGGCAAAGAGGGAGAGGGAGAGGGAGAGGGAGAGGGGGAGGGGGAGGGGGAGGGGGAGGGGGAGGGGGAGGGGGAGGGGGAGGGGGAGGGGGAGGGGGAGGGGGAGGGGGAGGGGGAGAGGGAGAGGGAGAGGGAGAGGGAGAGGGAAACACTGCAAAACATTAAAACACTGCAATGTGCTGATTCAGTCCCCCGAGCTTGCCTGGTCTGAGACTAGGCCAAGCCAAAGCTGGGAGCAGAAACTCAATCCAGGTCTGCCATGTGGGTGGCAGGAAACTGAAACTGAAAGCAAAGCCAGGACTTGAATCTATGATCAGAAAAGCACATTATTTATTAAAAACATTTTTTAAAGATTTATTTTATTTAATTTGAAAGGCAGAGTTACAGAGAGAGACAGAGACAGAGACAGACAGACAGACAGCAGGGAGAGATAGGTGCTGGTTCACCACCCCAATGGCTGTAATGGTCTGGGTTGGGCCAGGCCAAAGCCAGGAGGAGCCAGGAGCTTTTTCTGAGTCTCCCGCACAGGTGTAGGGGCCCGAGTACTTCGGCCAGTCTCTGCTGCTTTCCCAGGTGCACTAGCAGGGAGCTGAATCAGAAGCAGAGCAGCAGGGACTCAAACTAGCACCCGTACAGGATGTCGGCACTGCAGGCAGTGGCTTAACCTGCTACGCCACAGTGCCACGCCCTAAATTTTTAAAATTAACTGGCAGTTTATTTATTTGAAAGTCAAAGAGAGAGAAACAAAATGTAACCATTTGAGGAGTGAACCAGTGAATGGATAATCTGTCTCTGCCTCTCCCTTTCTCTCTGTAGTTCTGCCTTTCAAATAAATAAATAAATTTTTTTAAAAAACCTATTATCATACACATACGAGAAAGTAAAGAAACTCAATATTCTCTCTCTCTCTCACACACAAACACACAGGGAGAGGGAGAAGGAGAAGGAGAGGGAGGGAGATAGAGAGAGAGAAAGAGAGAGAGTTGCCATCTGCTGAGTTTTACTCCCCAAATGTCCACAACAGCTAGAGCTGGTCAAGTCAAAGCCAAGAACTAGGAACTCAACCTGGTTTCCCATGTCAGTGGTAGCGAGCCAAATATCTGAGCCACCTGCTGCTTCTCAGGGTGAGCATTAGCAGAAGGCTGGAACTGGAAGCAGAGCCAGGATTTGAACCCAGACACTCCAATATGGTATGTAGGTGTCCCAAGAAATATTTTAATCATTTTGCCAAATGCCTGTTCCATATTACTTTTGAAATTTTTATTTATTTTACTGTTGAATATTTTCCTATATCCTCGCAGGTACTTCCTTGTGGATCAACTTCCTGTCTATCCCCACTACCCATTTATCCACAAAGCAAAAGGTTTTCATTCTTTTCTAACAACATAACAAGTATTCTATAGGTTAACCTCAATGTGTGGCCGTGGGAAATTGTTTAAATTTTTGTTTCTCGGTTTCTGTATTAGGAAAATAAGAATAATAGTTCTCAAAACAGTATACAAATTAGGATTAAGTACTCTGAAATTATAATTAGCCTATTTCATCAAACTAAGATGCCATTATTTTCTGTACCAGCAAGAAAAAGAAACACTTGCAATTACAGTTTAAGATGTCATCAACGTAAGAAGTGTCATGATTTCAAAGATGTTAATTGGTGAATGAATGTGAGCCTGAGAGTGGATGAACTAGAGCTGTTACAGGCAGATCACCTTATAACTGAACTGACTTCAATTACATCTTCTTTTCTATGATTGATACTAATTTAAAGTTCTGACTCCTAACTGCCCACTTCTGTTTTTGGCTGTAATGAATATTTCAGTTGATTATTGTTATTAGTAAATCCAATTCTCACGTAGGCATGAGATACTAACAAAAGACAGAGCACAAAATCAATGCCTTCCCACTTATGTACACAGTGGAATGGAGGTCACAGGTGCTCCTGCATCCCTTATTAAACATTCGTTAGGAATCTATATCCAGCAGGCACTTGATTGTAACTGGGGACACGAAAATGATGAAGATTTTATAAAACTCATAACTGCTGAGCAGCTGTAATCAGAATTAAAGAATACAGAATTTGTTATCAGGTAGATAGCAAGATAGGAGTAGGTGAGTAAAGGGGGGGGCATTCTTTTTTAAAATTAAAAATCAAACAATACCAACGCATGTATAAAAATAGAAGGTTTCATCTCCACTTTATCTCTTATCCTTACTCCCATCCATGAGACAAACACCGATATCAGGATAATGTGGACCTTTCCAGAATTTTCTCTCCATATATAAAGATAAAGCCATGTATACATGACTACATATAGCACAGGTACAAGAGCTCCTTAACAAAAATGACTGCTCTTTTCTTTTTTTTGACAGGCAGAGT
Organism: Sylvilagus floridanus; assembly: GCA_949820135.1. Classification (NCBI taxonomy): domain Eukaryota; kingdom Metazoa; phylum Chordata; class Mammalia; order Lagomorpha; family Leporidae; genus Sylvilagus; species Sylvilagus floridanus. The sequence goes on from OX463236.1 coordinate 114,438,264, forward strand.
GGACAGTGAGAGAGAGAGACAGAGAGAAAGGTCTTCCTTTGCCGTTGGTTCACCCTCCAATGGCTGCCGCGGACAGCGCGCTGCGGCCGGCGCACCGCGCTCATCCGATGGCAGGAGCCGGGTGCTAGGTGCTTTTTCCTGGTCTCCCATGCAGGTCCAGGGCCCAAGCACTTGGGCCATCCTCCACTGCACTCCTGGGCCACAGCAGAGGGCTGGCCTGGAAGAGGGGCAACCGGGACAGAATCCGGCGCCCCGACCGGGACTAGAACCCGGTGTGCCGGCGCTGCAAGGCGGAGGATTAGCCTGTTGAGCCACGGCGCCGGCCGACTGCTCTTTTCTTTAACAACATATAGCCATCTCTTGATATCAGCATCCACAGATCTCTCATTTTTATTAACTGCTACACTATTTGGGAATGCATGGATATAAATACTTTTAAAAATTTTATTTATTTGAAAGGCAGAGTTACAGAGAGGGAGAGGCAGAGAGAGAGAGAGAGAGAGAGAGAGAGAGAGAGAGAGAGAATCTCCCATCTGCTGGTTCATTCCCTAAATAGCCACAATGGGCAGGGATGGTCCAGACTAAAGCCAGGAGCCAGGAGTTTCATCCAGGTCTCCCACATGGGTGCAGGGGCCCAAGTACTTGGACCATCTTCTGCTGCCTTCCCAGGTGCATTAGTAGGGAGCTGGATCAGAAGTAGAACAGCTGGAACTTGAACTGGTACCCACATGGGATGTCAGCTTTACCAGTTGGACCACAGTGATGCCCCATATAACCACACTTTAAAAACAGTCTTATTATTATGTAAGTGACATACAGCCAATTACACATATTTAAAGTGTACAATTTGATACATTTTAATATATTTATATTAGACACTTGTGAAATCACCCCCTCAGTCAAGAAAATAAATATATGCCATATGTATCATCTTCTTTCAAAGTTTTTTTTTTTTAATTTTTAGATTATTTACTTATTTGAAAGGCAGAGAGACAGAGAAAGAGACAGACAGAGATCTCTCATATACTGGTTTACTCCCGAAATGACTGCAAATATCAGGCTGGACAGGCCAAAGCCAGGAGCCTGGAATTCACTCCAAGTCTCTCATATAGATGGTAGGGACCCAAGTACTTGAACCATCACTGCTGCCTCCCAAGGTGCATTATTAGCAGGAGCTGGGATTTGAACCAAGGTGGGCTGAAATGGGATTCAGGTGTCACAAGCAGCATCTTCACCACTAGACCAAACACCTGCCCCTCTTCACCTTCTAACGTGTTCTTTTGTCCCTTTGAAGTCCCTCCTTCCCACTTCTCCCCCTTTCACTCGTCTTCCACCCCCACCAATAACCACTGATCTGCCCTCTGTCTCTACAGTTTGCATTTTCCAGTTCAGCACAAGAAATTATACTGCATACAATAGTCTCCCCTTATACATGGAAGGGATGATCCAAGAACCCTCAGTGGGTTCTAAAACCACACATGGTACTAAATCCTAGGTGTACTGTTTCTTCATTTCTCACATACCTCTGGTAAGGTTTAATTTATAAATTATACACAGTAAGAGATTAACAACAACTAACAATGAGATAGAACAACTGAAATAATACATTGTAACAAAACTTATTTAACTCATGAATTATTTATTTCTTGGATTTTCCATTTAATATTTTTGGGCTGCAGTTGACCATGGGTTACTGAAATTACAGAAAGCACAACCATGGCTCTTCTTTTTCTGGTCCCAGGCACTTCAGCAGGTGCAAGTATGGTGCAGACATGGCCAAGTCCAAGAACCACACCACATACAACCAGTCCTGAAAATGGCACAGAAATGGCATCAAGAAACTCTGATCACACAGATATAAATATCTTAAAGGGGTGGACCCCAAGTTCCTGAGGAACATGCATTTTTCCAAGAAGCACAACAAGAAGGACCTGAAGAAGCAGGCTAACAACACCAAGGCTGTGAGTACACATGCTGAAGCTATCAAGGCCCTTGTCAAGCCTAAGGAAGTTAAGCCCAAGGGGTGTCAGCCACAAGCTCAATCGACTTGCTTACGTCCCCCACCCCAAGCTTGGGAAGCATGCTCGTGCCTGCACTGTCAGGACTTACGCTGTCTCAGCCAAAGACCAAGGCAAAGGCCAAGACCGAACCTCAAATCAAGGGCAAGGCCCAGGCTCAAGCTCAAATCAAGGGCAAGGCTCAGGCCAAGGCCCAGACCCCGGGCCCAGGCCCCAGGCCCAGGCTGCACCTGCAGCCCCAGTTCCGGTTCAAGCTCCTCCAAAAGGTGCCCAGTCCCCCATGAAGGCTCCTTAGTGACAGGCTTTGCCTGCCAAATCAAGGGCAGGATAACTGGTGTGACCCCTGGGCGGCCATCTGCATGGGAGTGTCCTCCCGTGCTGTTTGTACAAATAAACCTGAGACAGGGAGAAAAAAAGCAAGCAAGCACAACAGTGGATAAAGGAGAGATTGTACTCTTTATTCCCAGCTCCTTTCACTCATAATTATTTTGAAATTCTCTCAGGCTGTTGTGTATATCAATCACAGGTATATGTTTAACATTGTAAGAAACTGACAAGCTGTATTCCAAAGTATTATATGATCTGATATTCTTGCTAGCACAGTGGGAAAGTTCTAGTTCTCGGCCAGTATTGTGTCGCAGTGAGTTACACTGCCTCCTGCTACTCCGGCATCTCAAATCGGAGTGCTACTTCAAGTTCCAGCTGTTCTTCTTCCGATCCAGATTCCTGCTAATGTGCCTGGGAACATAGCAGAGGATGGCCCAAGTACTTGGGTCTCTGCCACCCATGTGGGAGACTGAGAAGAAGCTGTGGCTCTTGGCTTTGGCCTGGAACAGGGTGTGAACCAGTGGATAGAAGATCTCTCTCTCTCTTTCCCTCCCTCACTCCCTTTGCTTTTCAAATAAATAAATCATTTTCTTAAAAAAGAAAATACTTTTTAAAAAAGTTCTAGTTCCTCCATATCTTTGTTAATATTTTGAATTTTTTTGCTCTGTATTTTGAATATTTAACTATCCTAATAAGTGTCAAGTGGTATTTCATTGTGACTTTAATTTGCATTTCTCTAATAATTAAGGATGTTGAGCAACTTTCTGTGTGTTTATCATCTGTGTATCTTTTTTGGTGATGTGTCTATTAAAACCCTTTGTTCATTTTTACCGGGTTATTTGTTTTCTCATTACTGCATTTTGAGAGCTTTCCATATATTTTGATTATGAATCTTCTATCAGCAATAAAAGGGAACTACTGATACATGCAGTGACATGGATAAGTCTCAAAACAATTATGCTTGAGTGAAAGAGGCCAGACACAGAGAGAATACATATAGTATGATTGTCTTTTCCTAAAATGTTGGAAAATGCAAATTAGTCCACAATGCAGTCTGTTCTTTCTCCATGCTTCCTTCTTTTCTGTTATTTTGCAGGTAAATTCTCCCTGACAGCCCACCCTTCACCTTTTTCCTTCCCTGGAGGCTCCAGTTGAAGAAGAGGCACTGTACACTTTCTCCATGTTTCTGTAGTCTGGAGTAGAGCTGGAAGGCACTGACAGACTGCCCTGGGTAGCAGACGGCCCTTAGGTGGGGCTGGCTCTGCTCTTTGGTTTTGTCAAATGATGCTTTATTGAAATATTCTTCTTTGCTGTTCTCAACTAGCTGGACCTTCCACTACACCACTGGCGATATCATCTGTGAAGGCGTGAGGGCGGCTCCAATTTGACGGGGTGGGCAGCACTCTGGGAGCTCTACGTGACACAGCCGTCAGGCAATGTTAACAATCACACTGAAAGTGAAATTTCCCATGTGCTTAGTGTTTTTCTGTTTCTTTCTGTCTGTGGTGGTTCCCTGAGGGCTTTGACGAACAGGGCAGAGGGAGAAGGTACCACTTCAACCTGGGCCAGCCTATCCTGACAGGTCAGTTTCTCTATAATCCTTAGATCTGTCCAGCCACCAGTTGCCTTGGTGATGTCCTCATCAACTCTTTTGGAGACAGATCCAGGGGAAAATCGAGAAACCAGGGCTTCCACCAGGGTGCACTTCAGGCGTCTGATAACACTGGGCTGCACTTGCATAGCATACAGAGGCACTTTGTGTCAACTGAAGAAAAGTTGCACTTTGGCCTGTCCTGAGCTGAAAGCTGAAACACTGAGTCTGTCTTCGTTTTGAGATTCATTAAGTCCTAGGCTCGGGTTTGCATGTCCCTTGTGTTTCAGATAGTTCTTTCGATTCAGCTTGGAACCCTGGACAATGGTGAGCCCCTGGTTTACCCAACTGCTGAGACCTCCACTGAGAACACTTATTTTTAACGGTCCTTTTGCAACCCCTGCCAGGGTGGCCTAATGCATATTAGTAATAAGTCTTACGATTTGGCAGCTGAGCTTCCCTCCCTGTACTGCTTCTGAGGGACAGAGGCTGGATCAGGAGCCATTCTGGGGCACAACAGAAGCTATAATTCTTTCCTTGCTCACCAATCTTTTTCGTGCTTATGGTTTTTGGGGGGTTGCTGTTGTTATAGTTTTACTTGCTTTTACAAATTCTTGTTCATTTTGTTGGAAAGAGAATCCTCTTTTCAGATCCATCCCTTCTTCTTATTTTTTTTTAAAAGATATTTATTTATTTGAGAGAAAGAGTTACAGACAGAGAGAGGGAGAGACACACAGAAGAGGACTTCCATCCACTGGTTCACTCCCGCAATGGCTGGAGCTGAGCCGATCCGAAGCCAGGAGCCAGGAGCTTCTTCTGGGTCTCCCACAAGGGTGCAGGGGCCCAAGCACTTGGGCCATCTTCCACCACCTTCCCAGGCCATAAGCAGAGAGTTGGATCAAAAGAGGAGCAGCCAGGACACGAACCAGTGCCTATATGGCATGCTGGTGCTGTAGGCGGAGGCTTAACCTACTACACCACAGTGCTGGCCCCCATCCTATCTTCTTTATCCAGAAGGTTTCAGCTTGCTTGTGAATCTAGAACTCCAGTGATCACCTCCCAGTCCTCACTTGAGTACTGCACAGAACCTAGCCAGTGATGGGCAAATATCAACATACAAAAATGCTGGGGATAAAAGACTCCATGTGCTATAATTCTAGATAATTCTCTTCTCACATTTCCTATCCAATTTCTTTTTTTTCTTTTTTTTAATTTTTATTTATTTTATTTTTGACAGACAGAGTGGACAGTGAGAGAGAGAGACAGAGAGAAAGGTCTTCCTTTGCCGTTGGTTCACCCTCCAACGGCCGCCGCGGCCGGCGCGCTGCGGCCAGCACACCGCGCTCATCCGATGGCAGGAGCCAGGTGCTAGGTGCTTCTCCTGGTCTCCCATGGAGTGCAGGGCCCAAGCACTTGGGCCATCCTCCACTGCACTCCCGGGCCACAGCAGAGAGCTGGCCTGGAAGAGGGGCAACCGGGACAGAATCCGGTGCCCCGACCGGGACTAGAACCTGGTGTGCCGGCGCCGTAAGGCGGAGGATTAGCCTGTTGAGCCACGGCGCCGGCCCTTTTTTCTTTTTTTTCAAGATTTATTTATCGGCGCCAGCATACTGGGTTCTAGTCCCAGTCGGGGTGCTGGATTCTGTCCCGGTTGCTCCTCTTCCAGGCCAGCTCTCTGCTATGGCCGGGGAGTGTAGTGGAGGATGGCCCAAGTGCTTGGGCCCTGCACCCCATGGGAGACCAGGATAAGCACCTGGCTCCTGGCTTCAGATCAGCGTGGTGCGCCAGCTGCAGCGGCCATTGGAGGGTGAACCAACGGCAAAGGAAGACCTTTCTTTCTGTCTCTCTCTCACACTGTCCACATTGCCTGCTAAAGAAAATAATTATTTATTTATTTGAAAGTCAGAATTACACAGAGAGGAGAGAGAGAGAGAGAGAGAGGCCTTCCATCCGCTGGTTCACTCCCCAATTGGTCGCAACGGCTGGAGCTATGCCAATCCAAAGCCAGGAGCTTCCTCCGGGTCTCCCACGTGGGTACAGGGGTTGAAGGACTTGAGCCATCTTCTATTGCTTTCCCAGGCCATAATAGAGAGCTGGATCGGAAGTGGAGCAACCGGGACTCAAACCAGCACCCATATGGGATGCTGGCACTGCAGGCGTCAGCTTTACCCACTATGCCACAGCGCTGGCCCCTCCAGTTTCAAAATATGAAATCTCTCTTCCAGTTGGACAGTCTACTTCATACACTTAAGAATATACTTTCGGGCCAGCACCGTGGCTCAACAGGCTAATCCTCTGCCTTGCGGCACCGGCACACCAGGTTCTAGTCCCGGTCGGGGCGCCGGATTCTGTCCCAGTTGCCCCTCTTCCAGGCCAGCCCTCTGCTGTGGCCAGGAGTGCAGTGGAGGATGGCCCAAGTGCTTGGGCCCTGCACCCCATGGGATACCAGGAAAAAGCACCTAGCACCTGGCTCCTGCCATCAGATGAGCGCGGTGCACCGGCCGCAGCGCGCTGTCCGCAGCGGCCATTGGAGGGTGAACCAACGGCAAAGGAAGACCTTTCTCTCTGTCTCTCTCTCACTGTCCACTCTGCCTGTCAAAAAAAAAAAAGAAAGAAAGAAAGAAAGAAAGAATATACTTTCTAGGGGCCGGTGCCATGGTGTACTAGGCTAATCCTCTACCTGCGGCACCGGCATCCCATACAGGTGCTGGTTCTAGTTCCAGTTGTTCCTCTTCCAGTCTAGCTCTCTGCTGTGGCCTGGGAAAGCAGTGGAGGATGGCCTGAGTGCTTGGGCCCCTGCACCTGCACGGGAGACCAGGAAGAGGCACCTGGCTCCTGGTTTCGGATCGGCACAGCATCGGCCGTAGCGGCCATTTGAGGGGTGAACCAATGGAATGAAGATCTTTCTCTCTGTCTCTCTCTCTCACTGTCTGTAATTCTACCTTTCAAATAAATAAATGGAAAAAAATAAAAGAATATACTTTCTGTATTTATGCCCAAATCAAGATCATTGTTTATGCTTCCATTTGCCTAAGACAAACAATCTTCACTATTCAAATACTCCTCATTCTTCAAAGCTCAGGCTAAATCCTACCTGCTGTTACCCCCTCGGCTTCTCATCACAGGAACTTCTTATTCTGAATTCCTATTGGTCTCTACTGCCTTCACCACTTATTGTAACCTTGCAAACTCTTCCATATTGTTAATTTATTCATGAGTATAGATCTCAATCTTCTAATGATGATAATAAGAATGATGCCTTTTAGTGAGCACCTACTACTATTGAGAGCCTTACTTGTGTCATCTTCTTTAATATTCACAAGAAACCCTTGAAGAAACTTGCTCAAGCTCACACAGTTGTAAAAGGATAAACACAGGATTTAAATTCGGACTTTTTGGATTTTGAAGCTCACATTTAGCTACTATATTAACTTTTAGTCTAGTTGTAAACTTCTAGTAGACAGGAACTAGAGCTTATATTTCTCTATATGAATTCGCCTATTCAAAGATATGTATGGGATACCCATTACATAGGAAATACAGCAATGAAACAGATATAAACTAAGGTCTTTACTGGAGAATCATACAGTCTAATAATGAAAACAAAACAGACAAGTAAATAACTAAAGCATACATTAGAAAACGGTAATGATAAGGTAGCAATTCTTATACAATATGTTGCTTTTCACCATGCATAAATATCTTATATCCTACATACATACTCATGTAATCCTCACAATACCCTATTAAGTCAATATTACTATTATCCAGTTTTACATATGAGAAAGCTGAGCCACAGACAGATTAAGTAGCTTTCCAAGGTTAGCTCATTAAGTCTGTGCTTTCAACATCCAGACCATACTGCTTCTCATGACAAATATCATCGTGAAGATAGCCAAAGAAAATACTTATTGAGTAACTGTATTAAGGGACTGAGATTAAACAAAGTGAGAATTCATGAATTCATGTACAGAACTTTGGACTTGAAGATGAACAAAACAAACCAGTTTTCAGTTTAACTTACAAAAGTGTTCTAGGCAAAAAAAAAAAAAAAAAAAAAAAAAAATCCTAGCCACTCCAACAAAAACAAGGTATGTGGGAGATGATATGAAGCAACTACCTTCCTCGACGTTTGGAAGAAATGACTCTGTTACTCCAGTGGGCATCTATCTTGGAAGCGAGTTCACTGCAGTATCTCACTGCAGGCTGAGTGCCCCTTGGTAGGCATGCTGAGGAGGAGGCTGGCTGTCTAAACTAGATCAGTTTTTCACGACTGCTAGAATATGCGAAGAGAATGGGAGAGGACAAGATGAGAAGCTGTTGCTGTGCTGCTCTACGTCCACTCCGTTCAGATTTACTTTTGCCTTTTAAATACTGGGATTCTGGGGTGGGCATTTGGCCTAGCAGTTAAGATGCCTGTTAGGACCTCAGCATCCCACACAACGTCTGAGTGTCTGAGTTCAATCCCAGGCTCTGGCTCCTGATTCCAGCTTCCTGTTCACGGTGACCTTTGGAAGGCAGCAGCGATGACAAGTGATTGGGTTTCCGCCTCCCACTTGGGAAACCTGAATTGAGTTTCCAGCTCCTGGGGGCTCTCAGTTGCTATGAGCATTTGGCAAGTGAGCTAGAGGATAGGTCTCTCTACCACTCTCTCTCTCTCTCTCTCTCTCAAATAAAGCCAAAGAAATTAATTAATAAAAATAAATAAATAAGGCCGGCACCGTGGCTAAACAGGCTAATCCTCTGCTTTGCAGCGCTGGCACACCAGGTTCTAGTCCCGCTCGGGGCACCGGATTCTGTCCCGGTTGCTCCTCTTCCAGGCCAGCCCTCTGCTGTGGCCAGGGAGTGCAGTGGAGGATGGCCCAAGTGCTTGGGCCCTGCACCCCATGGGAGACCAGGAGAAGCACCTGGCTCCTGGCTTTGGATCAGCGTGGTGCACTGGCCGCAGCGCGCCGGCCGCGGCGGCCATTGGAGGGTGAACCAACGGCAAAGGAAGACCTTTCTCTCTTTCTTTCTTTTTGACAGGCAGAGTGGACAGTGAGAGAGAGAGAGAGACAGAGAGAGACAGAGACAGAGAGACAGAGAGAGAGAGAGAGAAAGACAGAAAGAGACAGACAGACAGAAAGACAGACAGAAAGACAGAAAGACAGAAAGACAGACAGAAAGAAAGAAAGATAGATAGATAGATAGATAGATAGATAGATAGATAGATAGATAGATATTGGGATTCCATGTAAAAATTTCACTTGAAAAAAGTTATGCTACCGAAGAAAAGTCTGAAAACCATTGAACTGGATCAAGGGTTTCTAGACCCAGCTGCTCAACAGGATTTACCTAAAGAACTCTTTCTAATTAAAAATCCCTGGAGGATACCTCATGCCCAGTGAAACAGTAACTCCTCAAGGCACTCTCATGCAGCCAGCCCAAAGCCAGCTAGCAGTGTCTGAGAAGCACTGGACCAGATCACCCTTGCTTTCCTGGCAGACTGTGACAAAGTAGGCAAGAATCTCAGGCAGAAGAACAGTTGGCAGCAAACAGAAAAAGAGAATGTCAACAACTAAATGAGTAGGGTCTAATAAAGAAAAAAACATTGGTAAATCAGGAGTATGCCCGGGACCGGAAGTTTTTTTCGAGATTTAATTGCCTGACAAAAGGCACATTTTATCTCACAGCTTATAATAATCATCTACATTTGTGATGGACTCAAAATAGTTTAATTCCACAGCTGTCCATAAAGTATAATATAAACCACACATGAGCATATAACTTAAAAAAATTTCTAATAGCCACAATAAAAGAATTGAAAATAAAGACATAGAATTAATTTTATTAATACATTTTAACTCAACATAGCCAGTTTTGCTCAATTCAACATGCAATTCCATGTAAAAATTATTGAGATACTTGACTTTGTTTTGTACTAAGGTTGCAAAACCTCCCAACATATTTGAATTCCAAGTAATCACATTTCAAGTGCTCAATAACCACATGTAGCTGGTGTCTACCTTCCTGCCCAGTGCAGGTCTAATTAGTAATAGATGAAGTATTTCTTTTTAAAACTGATATTTTGTTGCAATAAAAACAGAAAAAGGCCAAGAATCACTTTCCCAGCCTTAGAGATCTAGCTGCAGAGGCTCTTCTGATAACCACTTTGCCTGCACACATCCCACCCAACGTTACATCTCTAGCCCTGACTGCTTTTCTCCCCCTTCTAGGTAACAGTATATGCGTTCTGCTCTCAAAGTCTATGCAAAATGTCTAAAATGAAATTCACCATCTTTCTCCCAAAATCAAAAATAATTTGCCTCTTGACTTTCCAATTTCTATCAGTCACTTGAGGTCAAAACTCCACAGTCAAGTTCTATTCATTTTTCCTTTCCAACCTCTTTCATACACTTGCCCTCTCCTGCCTCTAGATCTTCCAGGGTGTGGAAATACATACACTGCATACACTGTCTGACGTCACTTCTCCTGGATGCCTCTGTAATGCATGTTCTTCAGCCATGACTTCGGAACCATGTACGGTCTGGCTCCCACTCCCATATCTGGCCTGTATCATTCCAACCTGAACTTTCACCAGTCTCGTAGAGGAGGTGTTTCTTTAGCTTACTGTCTCCTAACCAGACCTTAAACTTTCTCATTCTGTTTTATAACTTTCTACCCACCTAGAAAGCCTGCACTCTAGCCTTACCTATCCAAATCACGATTCAACAAATATCTGAATGACAGACACTGTGCTAGGTCCTAGAGGCTGAATAAGCAATACTTATCTCAGCCTCATCCACATTAAGAAATGTTCTTGCCTGTGCCCTAGCGATTTTATATTACTGAGTTCTTCTTACAAGGCATGTGTAATTTATAATATGCACTGGGCCCTGCAAATTTGCTTTTTTTAAGATTTCATTTATTTATTTTCATATTATTTGAAAGCCAGAGACACAGACAGATCCTTTCATCCACTGGTTCACTCCTCGACTATCTGTAATGGCCAGCGCTAGGCCAGGCTGAAGTCAGGAACCCAGAACTCAATCTGGTCTTCCTGTGTGGGTGGCAAGGACCCAAGTACTTAAGCTCGCACCTGCAGCCTCTCAGGTGTGTGTTAGCAAGAAGCTGGATTGGAAGCAGAGGAGCTCCAAAACAGGCGCTCTAATATGGAATGCAGGCATCCCAAGTGGCATCTTAACTGCTGCACCAAACATCTCTCCCCCACCTCTCTACTGTTTTGTATTGCTACTTATCAACTCTTCCTATAAATACTTGTCTCCCCACATAGTGTGGATTTCCAGAAAGCATGAACACCACTGTGTTCTCCCTGGTGCTCAGAAACCAGGAGGAACTACTTACACATTTGCTGACAGACATGTATTCATAAACAGAGAGCTTTATGGGAGGAGAGCTCCACCTAGAAAAAGCTCCCCCAAGCTCGCATCCAGGAATACAATGGCAAATCAGGATCAGAGATAAGCAGAGAGGGCCTGCAAAAACCCTAAAGCTGCTAAAAACACTTGGGAAGTTCCACTTTTCCAATCCCATTTCCAAAGAAATGAAGAATTGGCAACACTTAAGTCAGGATTAGTTGTAGTGTAAGTTAGATTATCAGCTTTAAAAACTCTTTTTCAGTACTAAATGGAAATAATACCCCTGGTGATATTTAATAAACATACTTGTACATAATGTCAGAGCTAAAAAGGAAACTCACCACATATTTTGTTCAAAAACTTTGGCTGGATCGGTTAAAATCCTTGACCCCAGAGGGGCTGTTGGGTGGGAACCACTTTGACATCTGTGTGGCACTGTTCCTAGCCTCAGATAGAAGAGACGATTTCTCCAAATGACATTCATCCTAACCAGCACCTGGAAAGTTACAATGATTAATTAGTCAATGTGGATTAAACAGTGTATTAGTTATCAAATGGTCAAAATTTGTTTCAAAAAGTTTAAAACCTGACAAAGGACACAAAAAACGAAAACATTTTAAAATGAAAGATGTGCACATGGCTTCTTTTCTAAAGTATTTCCAGGCCAACAGAAGAGAAAGGAACGTTCAGGCTGGATGACATTGGCTGGCATTCTTTCTAAGCCACAGCCCTGACCAACTTTGCTGTGTGGATATTTGCTTATTTAATTTTTAGCACATGGTCAAAGCATGTAAGCCCAGAATGAGTTTCTTTCTTTTTTTTTTTTTTGTAATTAAAGACAGTTTTTACAAAAGTAATCTTATTATTTTGTTTTCAGAATTCTAAGCAAACATATTTTTGGAGACTGTGACCACTATACCAAAAACTTATGTGTAACAGCAGAATAAGAAAATAAATCTATGAAATCTCATTCTTTATGATGAACTGAATAAGTCAAATATATACTATATCAGGATCCCAACAATTCTTAATTCTAGTATTCCTATGTATATATGGTTTTCTTTTCTTTTCTCTTCTTTTTCTTTCTCTCTCTCTCTCCCTCCCTCCCTCCCTTCCTTCCTCCCATCCTACTTTCCCTCCTTCCTTCCTTTTTTTTTTTAAGATTTATTGGGGCCGGCAGTGTAGCATAGCAGGTTAAGCCTCTGCCTGCAGCAATGGTACCCCATATGGGTGCCACGGTTCGAGTCCCAGCTGCTCCATTTCCAATCCAACACCCTGCTAATGGCCAGGGAAAGCAGTAGAAGGCGGCTCAAGTGCTTGGCCTTGAAAAAAGCTCCTGGCTCCTGGCTTCGGATCAGCTCAGCTCCAGCTATTGCAACCATTTGGGGAGTGAACCAGTGAATGGAAGATCTCTCTTTCTATCTTTCCCTCTGTCTTAATTCTGCATCTCAAATAAATAAATAACTCATTAAAATGAAAAGGAAACAGCTGGAAAAATATTTATTTATTTGAAAGACACAGTTATAGACAGAGATGGAAACACACAGAGAGGTATTCCATCTGCCTGGTTCACTCCCCAAATGGTCACAACGGCCAAGGCTAGGCCAGGCTGAAGCCAGGAGGAGCCAGGAGCTTCCTCTGGGTCTCCCACATGGGTGCAGGGCCCCAAACACTTGGGTCATCTTCTGTTGTTTTCCCTTGTGCATTAGCAGGGAGCTGGATTGGAAATGGAGCAGCAGGGACTCAAACCAGAGCCATATGGGATGGCGGCACTGCAAGCAGAGGCTTTAACCCACTGTGATACAGTGCTGGCCCCTGTATACAGTTTTTTTTTTTTAAATTATTTTATTTTAAAGAAAATATTTATTTATTTATTTGAAAGTCAGAATTACAGAGAGAGAAGCGGGGAGGGAGGGTGTCGATGGCAGGGGTAGGCCAGGCCGAAGCCAGAAGCCAGGAGCTTCATCCATATGTCCCATGTGGGTGGCAGGGGCCCAAGCATTTGTGACATCTTCTGTTGCTTTCTCAGGTGCATTAGCAGGGAGCTGGATCAAAGTAGAGCAGCTGGGATCTGAACCAGTGTTCACAGGGGATCCTAGTGTGCCAGGCAGTGACCTAACCTGCTGTGCCACAATGCCGGCCCATATATATATATAGGCTTTAAAGAATAGGCAGTAATAGGGTTGCACAATAGATTTCCCTATGTAAAATGCAGGCCCTAATCCCAGCTCAAGCTGATTGGTTCAAATCCATCCCCATTTCTGGAAGAGTAATTTAAACCTATAAAGAGCATGACATCTTAATTATGTACTAGTAAATATGTCACTTTACGTTCTTTATGGAAAGGTATTAAAAAGAAGCTCTACAGGGCTTACTTTTTCCAGTATGAACCCATTGTAATACTGCTTGGCATTTCAGTTGTTCTCGACAACGTTCAGCCTAATACCATAAGCTTTCAGGTAGAAAGAGATGCTAAAAGGTGTGTGTACATAATATGCATTAGGGACTATCAGAGGTGCTATTAGGCATAAAAACGCTATGTACTGTGTACCTTTACCACGTTACTGAAAATGAGCAGATTTTAAGACTGTCAACTCCAAAACGAACTGGAGAATGCGAAAAACGTCTCATTGTGCTTTTAATGTAAAATGCAAGATTTTCCTTTTGGAAATAAAAGGGGGTGGTGATGCTTAGTTGTACACACCCAAAATACTGCAATGGTTCCATCCCAATGTGACTAGCGGGGATGAGAAACGAAGTGTTCACTGGCTGGTGCAGATGCTCCTGCTTCTTGTTTGTTTTCTCTTCTCTACTAAATGCAAGCTCTTGGGTGGAGGCAAATGAAAGGAAGTGCTCCGCCTCCCCTCACCCTCACCCTGATGTGCCTTTGTTCCTCTGCCTGTCAGTGTTCCTCACACGATTCACAAAACCCTACCTGCAAAATTATTTTTAGAGCTCTTCCTGCATTGAATATTATTCATAAAATCTTCTATATGCTGAAGAGGAGAAACTGACTATACCTACAAATAAAGGCAATTCATGTTCAAAAGTGTAAAATGATGTAAACGTTTCCCACCCAGGAAAGCCAAATCAAAGGGAAATTGCAATCCTTCGAATAATCATGTGACACTTACCTATATCTATCTATAGATGGAAAAGGAAGGCAGAGAGGGGAAAAAGGCAGGGGTTTTTCTCACTATAAATGACGGAGAACCTCTGCAGACAGAGACAAAAAGACATAACTAGACTGGATATTAGGCAATTCAGAAAAATGTCAGCAGCCTGTGCTGGCCTGAAGACAGCACACTGGGGGGCCAGGCCCTAAACACACAGCAATCTCCTCGCATAGGCGGCAACTTCTCTGGCTACACAAACACCTTCATCTATTTCATTTATTTATTATCCGGAACAGTCATATGCAGCCTTGTACTGCTGTTTATATTTTTTATTATATAAATATATAATGTTTATACACTAGACTATATCCATTATGTATACATACATAGTAAATTTATATGACTGCCTTCTTAGCTGAATAACAAGCTTCTAGAGGCAGTACTAAGATGCACATGAATTAATGGTTCCATTAATTACATAAAAATGATACTTATCTGACACAAATGGGAAGGGTCCTCCTAAGATCCTGAAAGTGAGGAAGAAGAAAGTGACGAACAGTGTGACAGTAGCCAGACAACTCTCCAGTTATAATGAAGACAATGCTTGACAAACATGTGCTTTTTTAAAAAAAAAAAAGATTTATTTATTTATTTGAAAGCCAGAGTTACAGACAGGCGGGGGTGGGGGGGGCTCACTCCCCAAATGGCTGCAACTGCTAGAGCTGGGCCAACCTGAAGCCAGGATCCAGGAGCTCCTTCTGGGTCTCCCATAGAGGTGCAGGGGCCCAGGACTTGGGCCATGTTCTACTGCTTTTCCCAGGCCACAGCAGAGAGCTGGATCAGAAGTGGAGCAGCCAGGTCTTGAACCAGTACCCATATAGGATGCTGGCACTGCAGGCGGCATCTTTACCAGCTATACCACGTTGCCGGCCCCAATCATGTGCTGTAGGTTATGATTACTCTGTCAGCACAGGGTTTATGCTACAATTCCACTTAGTGATGGAAAAAGAAGGCCAAGCCAGCCTCACATAGAATTTTGGTAGAGCAAGTGGGTTCCTGCCACCAGAGTGAACTACTCCCTTTTGTACTCTCTCTCAACTCTTTGGACATTCTCTAATTTGAACACAATTTTAACTAAGATATTCACATGATGAAACTGTGTGGAAAAGTGGCATTTTTAGCTTAAATAATACAAAGAAGGATGGCTTTAAATATTTTACTTGGGGCCACTGTGGTGGCACAGATTGAGTCGGCCCTTGGAATGCCTGCATCCCATATGCGGGTACCTGGCATTGATCCCACCTTCAGTTCCAGTGCAGTTTCCTGCTATTGCACCCTGGAAATGGCAAATGATGGACCAAGTACTTGGATTCCCACCCAAGTGGGCAACCTGGATGGAGTTCCTGGTTCCTGGCTTTGGCCTGGCCCAGTCTTGGCTGTTGTAGCATTTGGGGAGTGCGCCAGAATATGGATGATCTATTTATCTCCTTTTTGTCATTCTGCCTTTCAAATAAATAAATGAAAGTTTAAAAAAAATTTCATTTGCCCCAAAGAAGGCAAGAAAAGGAGGACAATGGAATTAAAAACAGAAAGGATAAATGGAAAATAAATATCAAGATTTAAACCCAAGCACATAAATAATTAAATTACATATAAATGAATTCCAAAAAAATGCATAGGTTATCAACTTGGATAAAAAAGCAGGACTCAACAATATGCTCATACTATCTAAAACAGAGTATTTTAAATATGCAGAAAAGGACATAAATAGATTAAAATGAAAAAATGATGTACCATGCAAACTGCATGAGAATGCTGTTGGGACTATATTAATAGACAAAGTACATGTCAAGAAACAGACTCTTATAGTGATAAAGAGGAACATTTAATAATGATAAGAGCCAATTCATTAAGCAATCTTAAATATGCATATACGTAATAACAAGACTTCAAAATAAATGAAGCAAAAATGAACAGAACATTCTAACAGGAGAAATTAACAAATTCACAGTAATACTTGGAGTTTTTTTTTTTTATAACGCTTTTATTTAAAGAATATAAATTTCCAAAATACAGCTTAGAGATTACAATGGCTTCCCCCCCATAACTTCCCTCCCACCCGCAACCCTCCCCTTTCCCACTCCCTCTCCCCTTGCTTCACATCAAGATTCATTTTCAATTCTCTTTATATACAGAAGATCAAATACTTGGAGTTTTTAACAACACTTTCTCAGGACAAACAATCAAAAACATCAATAAGGACATTGAAAATTTGAACATCATCAACTTGACCTAAATGACACATAAAGAACATCATGCCTAACAACAGTAGAATACACATTCTTTTCAAGTGAATGTGGAATATTCACCAAGACAGACCATAAGGGCTGGGCTATAAAGCAAATCCCAATAAATCTGAAAGTGCTGAAATCATACAGAGTATGCTTCCTGAAATAATAGCAAATGCTAATATTTTTGATGAACTGATTTATTAAATGTCCCTCCTTATATCTGGTAATAGACATTTTCTTGAAATCCACTCAAATATTAACATAGTTCCACCAGCAGTGTAATGCAATGCTGTGTATATCTTGTAAAAAAATTAATCTTCTGTGGGTTCACATTTAAAGTGCTTCTCTTAGGGCAGGGGATTGATGTAGCAGTTGAGATGTCATTTGATGGATCTTAGTGGAGAATGGGACTGAGGATGGGAGAGAGAAGAGGAGGAGGGGTAGAAGTGTGGGTGGGAGGGAAGGTATGGTGGCAAGAATCACTATATTCCTAAAGTTGTACTTATGAAATGCCTGAAGTTTATATTGTTAAATAAAAGGTTTATTTGGGGAAAAATATATTAAAGAAAATTTAAAAAAAAAGAAATATATCATTTGAAATACCTGCATCCCATATCAGAGAGCCTGGGTTTGAATCTTAGCTCTGCTTCCAGTTCTGGCTTCCTACTAATGTGCACCCTGGGAGGCAGCAGGTGATGGATCAATTTGTAGGTTCCTGTAACCCATATAGGACTGAGTTTCAGGCCTCTGGCTTCTGCCTGGCCCTGGCTGTTGTGAACATACGGGAAGTGAACCAGCAAATGGGAGATCTCTTTGTTTTTTTTTTTTTTTCCCTCTCTGTCTCTCTCTCTCTGCTTTTAAATAAAAATGAAAATAAATAAAAATTGAAACTGGAAAAATTTTTTAAATAATAAAATACTTTTCTCTCAGAAAACATATTGTTGATGCTTACCAGTGTACCCAAACTTATAGTAAGATATCTAGAAAAATTCACAAATATTCAGAAAATAAGTAAATTCAGAGTTCTAAATAATCTGGGTCAAAAACTAATTCTTAGGGGCTGCCATCATGGCACAGCTTATTAAGCCACTGCCTACAAAGCAGGCATCCCATATGGGTGCTGGTTCAAGTCTTGGCTGCTCTATTTCCAATCTAGCTCCCTGCTAATGCACCTGGGAAAACAGCAGAAGATGGCCCAAGTGTTTGGGCCCCTGCCACTCACATGGGAGATCTACATGGAGCTCCAGGCTCCTGGCTATTGTGGCCATTTGTGGAGATGACCGGTAGTGGAAGATCTGTCTCTCTTCTCTATAACTCTGCCTTTTAAATAAATAAAATAAATCTCTGAAAAAAATAACTAAATCCTAAGGGAAATCGGAAAACATGTTAAGCATTTATAATGAAATCTTACAACTACAAAATTTGTGAGATGCAACAAAGCAATGTTTAGATAGGAATTTATAGTTCTATATGCTATTAGGAGAAACTTCTCAAATCAATGAGACCAGCTTTTATGTTAAAAAGTTAGAAAAACAAGAGTAAATTAAACCAAGTAAGTAGAAAGAATGAAATAATTAAAAAGTAAAAAGCAATAAAACAGCAAATGGACAAAACATGCAAAAGCAAAGTCAAAAGTTAGTTTTTTGTAAAAATTAATAAACAAACATTTGGCAAAAGTGATCACAAACATTCATGCTTCAGAAAACACAAATTTCCCAGCAACAGGAAGGAAAGGAAAGATGCCACCACAGACCTTACAGACACTGAGAAACTAAAAAAAGGATGTTATGGACAATCTTATGCCATTCTTTAAGATAAAAAACAAAATTTACCAATAATAACTTAAAAAACACAAGAGAAAACTTAATAGCCCTAAATTTATTAAATAAGTTGTTTGTAATTAACATCAAAACAAATATCACATCCATTATGATGACTATTATTAAAAAACAAAACAAAGAACCCCCCCCCCCAAAAAAAAAACCACATACACACACACACAGAAAGTAACAAGCGTTGGTAAGGATGTGCAGAAACTGTAACCTTTTACATGGCAGCTTCTGTGGAAAACACTAGGGCAAATCACCAAAAAATTATCATGTAATCCATAAATTGGGTATAGAAGGAACATTCCTCAACATAATCAAGGCAATTTATGGCAAACCCATGGCCAGAGTCCTATTGAATGGGGAAAAGTTGGAAGCATTCCCACTGAGATCCGGAATCAGACAAAGATGCCCACTCTCACCATTTTTATTCGATTATATTCCTGGAAGTTTTAGCCAGAGCCATTAGGAAAGAAAAAGAAATCAAAGGGAAGAGGGATGATCTGGGGGTGGGAGGGCGGGTATGAGGGAAGAACCGCTATAATATAAAAGTTATACTTAGGAAATTTTTATTTATTAAATAAAAGCTTTCTGTAAAAAAAAAAAAAACCAGATGACAGATAAACAAGTGCAATATTTACATACAAAGGAATATTAATCAGCCTTAAAAGAGGAAGAATATTTTGGCGTGTATCTTAAAGTCATTATACTAAGTAAAATAAGTCAGTCTCAGAAGGGCAAATATTGCATGATTCCTCTTACGTGAAGTTCCTAAAGCAGTCAAATTCATAAAGACACAAAGTAGAGTGATGGTTGCAGGGGCTGGCAGGAAGAGAGAATGGAGAGTTAGGTGTTTAATGGATATGCAATTGAGAGTATGGAAATAGGGAGATGAAGATCATAGGGTACAAAGTTGCAGACTTGTAGGATGAACAAGTCTAGAGATCTAACATACAACATAGTCTTTAGTCAATAATATTGTATTGTCTTTGGGGTTTTGCAAAAAAGTAGACGTTAGGTACTTTTAACACACACACACATACACACATACCCTTGTCACTAAATGATATGATGAATATATTAATTTGCTTGATTAAAATAACCATTTCCTTACGTATATGTGATATCAAAACAAATGATGGTGGAGCTAGTGTTGTGGCACAGTGGGTTAAATTGCCATTTATGATGCCAGTATCCCATATCAGAGTGCTTATTCATGTCCCAGCTGCTCTGTTTTGCATCCAGCTCCCTGCTAAAACACCTGGGAAGGCACAGAAGATGGCCCAAATACTTGGGTCCCTGCCACCCATGTGAGGAGTTCCTGGCACCTGGCTTTGGCCTGACTCAGATCTGAGTTGCAGCTATTTGGGCAGTAAACCAGGAGATAGAAGATCTCTCTCTGCCTCTTCCTCTGTAACTCTGCCTTTCAAATCAATAAGTAATCAAACAAACAAATAAATAAATAAATCTTAAAAACAAATCTTGTACTCCATAAATATATGAAATGGGGCAAGGTGGGTGGCAGAGAGGGGGGGTGTGAGGTGGAGTGTCGTGGGGTGGGGTGGGGTGGAGGGTATGACACAGATAAAAAAAGGAACTAGAAAAAATTGGTAGAATTTAAATTGTGAATGGTGGTCATGTTTGCATAACAAAGTAAAAGGATAAACATGGTAAATTTTATGTTATGTATATTTTACCACAACAAAAACCTTTCCACAAAAAAACAGCAGGCCCAGATGTCTTCACTAGTGAATAGCAAACATTTAAGGAAGAAATGATACCAATCTTACAAAATCTTAAAACGGAAGACAGAACACTTCTGAACATGTTTACGAGGCCAGCATAACTGAAATCCACAGTATATTTGTGTGAAATAAAGGTCTGTGTAAAATGAAGGCCACGTGGTTCTATTGCAGTTTCCCACAGACTCTGTGCTTCCCAATAAGGTGGTTTTCAGGAGCGATATCCAAAGATCTGCAAAAGGGGGAAACCAGGGTAAAAGTTTCCTAGACATCCCTTGGTGTATTCCAGTCGCTAAGGCTGAAACAGTCACGTGCTGCCTAACAACATCTTGGTTAAAGATGGACCACATCAACTGAGGTGGTCCCATTAAGATTATGAGGGGCTGGTGCTGTGGCGTAGCGGTTAAAGGCACTGCCTTCATCACCAGCAGCCCATATGAGTCCCAGCTGCTCTACTTCCGATCCAGCACTCTGCTATAGCCTGGGAAAGCAGTAGAAGATGGCTCAAGTCTTTGGGCTCCAGCACCCGCGTGGGAGACCCAGAGGAAGCCCCTGGCTCCTGGCTTCAGATCAGCACAGCTTCAGCTGTTGTGGCCATCTGGAGAGTGAACCAGCAATGGAAGACCTCTCTCCCTCTCTCTGCTTCTGTCTCTCTGTAACTCTGCCTTTCAAATAAAATAAATAAATGGGTTTTTTTTTTAAGATTATAATGGAGCTGAAAAATTCCTCATGCCAAGTATCTCTACTGTGCTTTTTCTACACACAAATACCCTTGTGTGAAATTCTCTATAGCATCATTATAGTAACATGCTGTACAGGTTTGTAGCTTAGGGGCAAGAGACTATACCATCTAGGTTTGCAGAAGGATACTCTATGATATTCACACAACAAAATCACCTAATGACATATTTCTCAGAATGCATCCCTGACGTTAAATGACAGTTGACTGCATTTAGTTTGTGTTACTCTGGAGCGCAGAAATATTAAGAAGGCAACACAAATCTCTCTAAATTCTTGTGAGGTATCTGAGTGCTTATGCACTGTTGGAAATGGCTGAAAATATGGTCCTGCCCCTTTACTGAGGCCAAATGAATTCTGCCACATCAAATTGTAGTCCATACAGTCAGGTGGGGTTTCTTTTACCTACTTTGCCTGCAGGCTCTCCTTTCAGCTCACCAACCCTATACTGTTCTTCCTCTTGAACCCTGCAAAGGCCAAAATGAAACAGAATTGTACATGACTTTACAGCCAGGTCCTCTGAGATCTCAATACCAAGACTTGGTCATGAATAGTCAATTGGCTAAAGCAAGCACTAAGGAACTGACCCAGAAAGGAAGCAAAGCTCATGCAAGTATCAGATTGACAAGGGTGTCATTATCAATAGCATTTATCATGCTACCAAGTATTCAGATGTATGCCATGAACAATTGACAGTGTTCCTGCCAGCTCTACATGTAGGTGCCTATTTTAGAATGCAAGAAAAAGAACAAATGTAAAATGACGTGGGCTCATTATATAGTATGACAAGCCAAGAAGATGGTTTTAACACTCACAGTTTTCTGAGTCAACCACCACCACCACCACCACCATCATGACACTGAGCTTAGTAGCAAAAGAAAAGGCCTTGATAAAGAAGGATAACTTGTTGGGAACAGATCCTTGCCCCAACTCCATATTTTGTCTTCTCCAAAAATGGAGCCCTTTTCACAGTGATTCACATATTTGCCTGATCATACCAACAAACTATAATATTTTCTACTGCAATAGGTAAAATGGATATACATACATGAAAATATGCAAATAATGAATACAATAATTACAAATTTTATTTTTTTGGACCAATAGTTTTAAGTACTTTATTTTAATAAAAAGCAGGATTTTGGTTAAAGCAGATACTCAACAATACTTCTTACAATTTGAAAAAACATTTTTGGAGGTAAAACATCAATCCCAAGTCCTTTTTTATGTAAATCTCAATTTAAAAAGTTTAGGGGCAGGCATTTGGAACAGCGGTTAAGACACCACTTACACCACTTGGGATGTCTGCTTCCCATAGTGGAGTGCCTGGCTTGGGGTCCCAGCTCCCCATTAATGTACACCCTGGGGGGCAGATCAAGCAATCTGGCCCCTGTCACTTATGTGGGAGGTTAGCATGGAGCTTCCAGCTCCTGCTTTGGTCTGCCCAGCCCTGGCTGTTGCGGGCATTTGTGAAGTGAACAAGTAGATGGAGGGTCTCCATTTATCTGTCTCTCTGCCTTTCAAATAAATAAAAATAAATTTTAAAAAATTTAAACTTTTACCACAGGTAAGGTTCTTTTCTAAGCACTTTACATGTACAGTCATCCCGCAGTATCCACGGGATTGGTTCTGGGAAACCTTGATTGACTTTGGAATATCAAAATCCACAGATATTTAAAACCTTCCAGTACCTGTAAAAAATACTGGAACATTATAAGCACACAACCTACACAAATCCTGTTATATACCTCCAGCGATAGGGAACATCTAGCTCGCGAGCAATATAAGGCCTGAGGAGTCATTTGGTCTGGCCCTGCCAAGGCAACTGCAGGCAGGACTCAAAATTCAATGAATCTATAGCATGTTAATTTTTAAGTTGATCATTTTTGTATGGCCCAAAAATGACATTATAAATATCCAAATGGCCCTTGGAAGAAAATGGTTCCCCACCTCCGCCTCTAAAACACAAACCTAATACAATGCAAATGCTATTTGAGTAACTGTTATATGGTGCTATTTAGAGAATAATGACAAAAACAAAAGTCTATCCATGTCGGCACGCATGCCATCATTTCCCCCTAGCTATATTCTGTCAGCAGGTAGTTGAGTCATGGATCCAGAACTTGTGTGTGTGTGTGGGGGCTGGTTGTGCTATCTTATTTAATCTCTATTTCCCTATCAAGAGGTATTATTTAGGGAAAAAAAGAAAACACTGTGAAAGATGAAGTAAACTAACATGCTTAAGGTCACCCAACTGAAAACAAATGGACCTGCCACGCAACTCCAAGCACCCTGTTTCTGAACAACTTTGTTGTTACATTTACTCATTTGCCTTTTTTTTTTTTTAAAGATTATATTTATTTATATGAGAGGTAGAGTTACAGACAGTGAAAGGGAGAGGGAGAGGGAGAGGGAGAGGGAGAGGGAGAGGGAGAGACAGAGAAAGGTCTTCTATCTGCTGGTTTACTCCCCAGATGGTCGCAACTAATGGGGCTGGGCCAATCCAAAGCCAGGAGCCAGCAGCTTCTTCCAGGTCTTCCACGTAGTTACAGGGGCCTAAGCACCTGCTGGTGAGGGGGTGGTATGCCTGTTCTCTGGAACAGATTGATTGGAGAAGAGCAGTCTTGAAATGTTCCTGTGTGATGGCTTGGGATAATGGCAGTTACTCATTCCTGTAAGAACCCTGAGGGGCTAACACTGTGGCACAGTAGGTTAAACTTCCACCTGTGGTGCTGGCATCTCATATGGGCACTGGTTGGTGTCCTGGCTGTTCCTTTTCTGATCCAGCTCTCTGCTTATGCCCTGGGAAAGCACTGGAAGATGACTCAAGTGCTTGGGCCCCTGCATCCATGTGGGAGATCAGGAAGAAGCTCCCGGCTCCTAGCTTTGCATCATCCCAGCTCTGGTCATTGCAGCCATTTTGGGAGTGAACCAGCAGATGGAAGACCTCTGTCTCTGTTTCTCTCTCTCTCTGTAACTCTGCTTCTCAAATAAATCTTTTTTTAAAAAAAACCCAACCAAACAAAAAAGAACCTTTGAAATATGCTAATTATACATGGCAGGAATAAAAACACTATGTTTACGGGGGGAAAAGGAGATCGTACAGACATTGCCCATGGTGGTAAAGACCACCATCATGAGGTGGGGCTATTCTGGGAAGATTTTGTTAGCATACTTTTTTATGCATTCACTTCCTTTTCTTACCACATCTGACTTACTGGTATAAAAGCAGCACACTTCACCTAAAAAGAGGCAAAGTCCTCCCTTTTCAGCAGTGAGGAGGTCTAATCCTGGGCAGTTTTGAAGGACCACTGCTGCTAAGGAGTCTACCTGGTCTTGGAGCTGAGCCAATTGGTATGCTAGGTTATCTATGCTTCCTTTGAGTGAGCAAGAGGTCTTCAACTGTGTTTGCCTTGTCTGCCAAGACTGCAATCTGGCTACTCCTGTCCCAATTCCTGCCAGCACACCCAGTGTGAACTAGGTGGTAAATCCAAAATCCCTCTTGACGAGTCCAACTAGGGAGAAAGGGAATAAAGACTGGAGCAGAATATAGGACAAAGAGGGAAACAGAAAAGCAAGAGTACAAGTGGCTGTCAAGTTAGTGGTGAGACATTCTTGGTCGCCACAGAAAAAGTACATCCCTGTCTTCAGTCCTATACATCCTATAAGATGGAAAGTTAAAGGCTGTGAGTTTTGTGATGACTCATGTATATGGTGAGTAGACAGAGCAGCTGAGTTATTGGATGAAAGGTGTGTTTAAATGAACTATTGCTGGAAGCTAGAGAGTTTTCATTGATTACAGGTTGTTGGGCAATGAACACACTTCATGGCAATAGGGAAAGGGAGAGTGTGAGAAACAGAGGGATCTGGCCAATGAGTAGGGCCATGACAAAGGGACTTAGAATAGGTGTAAAAGGTGGTTTTCCCTGTTTCCCTGTGGATACACTGTGAACTCCACAGAGATCTAACTCCAGGGGTCTTCAGGAAGGTTTTTTTTTTGATAGGCAGAGTGGACAATGAGAGAGAGAGACAGAGAGAAAGGTCTTCCTTTCCTGTTGGTTCAACCTCCAATGGCCGCCGCGGCTGGCGCAGCCGGCGCACCACGCTGATCCGATGGCAGGAGCCAGGTGCTTCTCCTGGTCTCCCATGGAGTGCAGGGCCCAATCACTTGGGCCATCCTCCACTGCACTCGCTGGCCACAGCAGAGAGCTGGCCTGGAAAAGGGGCAACCGGGACAGAATCCGGCACCCCGACCAGGACTAGAACCCAGTGTGCTGGCGCCGCAAGGTGGAGGATTAGCCTAGTGAGCCGTGGCGCCAGCCCCCAGGAAGGTTTTGATCAATAGTTATATTTCAGGGTGTGGCAGGGTCTGAAACCTTATATACACCCTGCTTCTGCTGTTCCCCAGCGGTGGCTGAGGGCAGGGAAGGCTTTGCCAGGCCTTGGGCAGGAAGGAGTGTGTAGAGATTCAACATAAAGGTGTTGGAGTGATGTTCAGAGAATAAACAAGAGGAAGCATTGATGATAGGTATGGTAGGGGTTTGGGTGGGGAGTTTTATTGGGACCACTTTTACTAATTTTGGGTTATTTAGCAAATAATTGCTGTAATGGACATATCTTTGTGTGGGATTTTAGAGTAGCCAAACTAATTGAGGCTCAGTTGTACTACAGGGTTTTTGTTTGTTTTGTTTTAAGATTTATTTATTTACTTGAAAGTCAAAGTTCCACAGAAAGAGAAGGAGAGGCAGAGAGAGAGGGAGGTCTTCCATCCACTGGCTCACTCCCAAATTGGGCGCAATGGCTGGAGCTGCACCGATCGGAAGCCAGGAGCCAGGAGCCTCCTCCAGGTCTCCCATGTGGGTGCAGGAGCCCAAGAACTTGGGTCATCTTCTACTGCTTCCCCAGGCCACAGCAAAGAGCTTGATTGGAAGTGGAGCATCTGGGACTCAAACCAGTGCCCGTTTTGGATGCTGGCACTGCAGGCAGTGGCTTTACCTGCTAAACCACAGTGCCGGCCCCTACAGGGTTTGACCAACTGATATTTCTATGCCATAAAGGCTAGGGGCCACCATAGGTTGTAGATCTAGACTCTGGTTTGTCAATGGTTATTGAGATAACATTGTAGGTGTTCACAGTTTGGGGGTGGGGGACCCCAGGAGAGGAGTACTTTGTGTTTTACCTCTGGTATGGGTCCTGAGGGAGTTGCTGTCCATCTCCTATCTTTGGTGGTCCACTACACTTGATCCCAGCTACTGCAGGGTTTTGCACCAGTACGTATGTCAGAACTCTCATTTTCCTAAGGTTTTGGGCAAAGATATTTATCTTCAGAACTAAGAAGCCTTGGATTCTTTAAGTCTCAACATGGTATCTATCACTTCACATGCATCAAACCAGATGGCTTGATGGGCCGAAGTTTTGGTTATATTATTTATTAATTTTATGGTACAAAGGTATAATCCCAAATGATAAATCATATTACCTTGACAGTAATTTCCAATCTCACTGGTGGAGACTCTGGATATGGTTAAAGGACTCAGTATAAAAAGCATATTCGGGGCCGGCGCCACGGCTCACTAGGCTAATCCTCCACCTTGCAGCACTGGCACCCCGGGTTCTAATCCCGGTCAGGGCACCGGATTCTGTCCCACTTGCCCCTCTTCCAGGCCAGCTCTCTGCTATGGCCCGGGAGTGCAGTGGAGGATGGCCCAAGTGATTGGGCCCTGCACCCTATGGGAGACCAGGATAAACACCTGGCTCCTGGCTTCGGATAAGCGCGGTGTGCCGGCCGCAGCGTGGCAGCCATTGGAGGGTAAACCAACGGCAAAGGAAGACCTTTCTCTCTGTCTCTCTCTCTCTCTCACTGTCCACTCTGCCTGTAAAAAAAAAAAAAGCATATTCGGGGCCGGTGCTGTGGCATAGTGGGTAAAGCTGCCGCTTGCAGTGCCACCATCCCATATGGGCGCCAGTTTGAGACCTGGCTGCTCCACTTCCCATCCAGCTCTCTGCTATGGCCTGGGAAAGCAGTAGAAGATGGCCCAAGTCCTCAGGCCCCTGCACCTGTGTGGGAGACCTGGAAGAAGCTCCTGGCTCCTGGCTTCAGATCGGCACAGCTCTGGTTGTTGTGGCCATCTGGGGAGTGAACCAGCGGATGGAAGACCTCTTTCTCTCTCTCTGTCTGCCTCTCCTTCTCTCTCTGTGTAACTCTTTCAAATAAATAAAC
Organism: Sylvilagus floridanus; assembly: GCA_949820135.1. Lineage (NCBI taxonomy): Eukaryota > Metazoa > Chordata > Mammalia > Lagomorpha > Leporidae > Sylvilagus > Sylvilagus floridanus. The sequence goes on from OX463236.1 coordinate 114,465,491, forward strand.
AAAATCTTTTTTAAAAATGAGAAACATTAAAGTTTTTTTAATAAAAGCATATTTTCCTAAGGAAGCAGCCAATAGCAGTAAAGCATCCTACTAAACAGAGGTAAAAGAGTGCTAAGAGAAATTTTTCACCATAGGTCCCAGGGTAGGGGTGATAACTGGCAAGATGAGGGTTAAGACTATGACTACAGATGGTAATAAGGGGTGACAATGAGTTATAGTAACAGAGGTAAACAAAAGGTAAAGAAGGATATGTGAGTGGGAGTGAAGTCACAGAGGCTGCCCTGGAGCCACAGGTCTGAAACTAGGGTGAGGTGGTGGACTGACAGAGTTGAATACCACTGTATTTCCTGCAGAATTACCTGGAGCAATCTGTGGAATTCAGGAATTGTCAGAGGAATGAGGAAGCAGTTTTTTCAGTAGTATGGGGAGCTGCGTCAGCCTCAAAGTCTTGGGACTGGAGGGAGTAGAGGTGTCTAGGGGAAATGTTACTAATTTTAATAAAGTAAAATGTACCCAGGGAGAGTATCCCTTGAGTTTAGCAGTTGTAGAGGAGGCCAGTATCACCTGATAGGGTCCACTCCATTTTGGATTTAGGGCAGCCTCATTTTGTTTAAGATAGACCCATCAGTGGGCTGAAATATGGGAGTATAGTCTGAAGGTAGAGGATACAGTTTGGGTAGATACATGTCTGCATAGGTCCATAAATGAGTGCATTTTGCCAAGAAGAGAGAAGATAAGAGAAGGAACAGCTTCAGAGTTACGGAGGGGAGGAAAGTCTGGTGCAACAAGCAGTCTCTATATAGAGTTTCTAAAAGGCTGCGAATTAACCGTTTCCAGGGAAGAAATCTAATTCTTAATAGGGCCAAAGGAGAGTTTTACCTAGACTAGGTGGACCTGGACAAAGAGTTTTGTTAGAACTTGTTTTAAAATTCCATCCATCCATTCTAATTTTACTGAAGATGGGGTATGATAGGGAAAATGAAAATGCCATGAGGCATGGAGAGACACTGATAATAATTGAGTAATTTTGGAGATAAATTCTGGCCCATTATCCAACTGAATAGATGTGGGGAATCCAAATCTAGGAAAAGTATCTCCTAATAGTATAGTACAAACGACAGGGTCTCTTTTGTTGGTGGTGGGAAAAACTTTCACTCAATCCAAGAAGACATCTACCATAACCAGAAGGTAACATATCCATTTAACTGCTGGCATATTGGTGAAATCAATTTGCTAGGCCTCTCTTAGGAGCGATCTATGGGCCTGGTGAGTAGGGAATGGGGGTGGTCTGATATTGGAGTTGGGGTTAACAGTCTGAGAGACATTACATGTCTTGGATATGGTATGCAGTTTACCATACAGTGGGGGTCAGATGTGTGATTTTCAGAAAATGATTTTTGGTTTGAATGATATTGAGAGTGAAGTTTCTTAGAAAGGTAACTTGGAAAGAAGAGGGGAGCATTATTTTATTATCTAGAAACCATAATAATTCCTCTATGGTGGGCCCTTGTTGTTGAAACTGAGAGATCTCTAAATCTGAATAGACAGGAGCTAGGCTGAAGAGAAACGATGGGACTGCTTCACCATTGACAGCCACTTTAGCTGTTAGGTTGGGTAGGTTGTTAGCCTCCAATAAATACTGTTTGTCTTTCGGATGTCCTTTACGATGGATGATGGCAGCTTTTCTAGATAGTTGGGCAGTATCTAGGAGGGCCTTTATCGGTTTACCATTTTTTGGAGTCCCTCTGATGGTCAAAAAGCCTCTTTCTTGCCATATCTGGGCATTGCAGTGGATGATGTTATAGGCATATTGGGAATCCATATAGATGTCAACAGTCTTTCTCTTTGCTAAAGTCAGGACTCAAGTCAAGGCCAATAGTTAAGCCTGTTGGGAAGTGGTACCCTGGGGTAGGGGTTGAGCCTTGATGACCCTTTGTGGGGGAAAAGAGAAGGTATCATCATGGTAACCCTTGATTATTGCATATCCACAGAAAATGGGGCCATTTTGAGGGTTCATGGTCAATAAACCTGTCAGGGGCTAGAGGAATGTAAGTACCCATGAAGACAGTGAAATGTGGTTAGGGAGAATCAAGATAATCAGGGCAGGAATATGATTCATGGGAATCAGATAAGGTTGTAGGAGGAAAAGTAGCCAAGTTAAGAGAAGAGCAGTGATGGAAGATGACAGTGGGCTGGTGAAGAGTGGAATGGAGAATTTGAGTTTGAGATGGAGACATGAACTGAAGAGCCCAGTGGCTAGGAAGGTCCTGTAGTCTGTGGGAAGACCACATTTATAGTGGTTGATGGAAGGTGAGTTTTTGTGTCTCAGGTATGAGGAAGGCAGCAGCGGGCAAGACTTTTAGGCACAGGGGCCAGCTCTTATAAACCCTGTTCAAATGTTTGCAGAAGTAGACCACAGGGGTGGTAGAGTCTCCTGCCATCTGGGCTAGGAGACCAAGTGCCTGTCCCTTAGAGCTATGAATATAGAGAAGGAATGGATTGTGTGGGTTAGGAAGGCTCAGGGTGAGTGCTTGTAGAAGAGTCCTTTTTAGAGCTTGCAATGGGTATTCCAAGGGGGTTTGCAAGGGTTTGTCTAGGACACCTTTGGTATCCTCATGAGAAGTTTGGCAATAAGGGAGACATTTGGAACCTAGATGCAAAAATAACCTACAAGTCCTAAGAAAGAGAAGAGGTCTCACTGAGAAAGGAAGGGAGCATATTATCTGTTTCTGAGCTGGAAGAATTGCATGAGTGTCTGCTGTTATGAGAAGCCCCAGAAGGAAACAGAAGTAGAGATTAGTTGAGCCTTCATCAGCTAGAAAATTCAAAAGAGTTGTGGTATGTTGAACACAGGTGTCTTAGGAGGGGCTACAGATTAGAAGATCATCAATGTGGCCGGCGCCGTGGCTCACTAGGCTAATCCTCCACCTGTGGCACTGGCACACCAGGTTCTGGTCCTGGTTGGGGCACCAGATTCTGTCCCAGTCGCTCCTCTTCCAGTCCAGCTCTCTGCTGTGGCCCGGGAGTGCAATGGAGGATGGCCCAAGTGCTTGGGCCCTGCACCCACATGGAAGACCAGGAAAGGCACCTGGCTCCTGGCTTCGGATCAGCGCGGTGCGCTGGCTGCAGCGCGCTGGCCTCAGCAGCCATTGGAGGGAGACCCGGCGGAAAAGGAAGACCTTTCTCTCTGTCTCTCTCTATCTCACTGTCCACTCTGCCTGTCAAAAAATAAAAAATAAATAAATAAAAAGATCATCAATGTATTGAAGGGAGGTGGGTAAAAGGTTGATGGAGAGCCTGTTCAAAGAAAGGGGCTGTTCTAGAAACCTTGGGGTAAAACAGTCCAGTTAAGTTGTTGGGAAAGGTAAGAATCAGGATCAGACTGTGTAAAAGCAAAGAGTAGCTGGGAGAATGGGACAAGGGGAATGGTGAAGAAGGTATCCTTTAGGTCCACAACAGAGAAAAAAGAAGTTGTGGTGGTTATCTGGGACAGGAGAGTAGAGGGGTTAGGAATGACTGGATAGGTAGGGATGAATATAAGAGTTAATGCATCTGAGGTCTTGTACTAGGGGGAAGGAGCCATCGTCCAGTTTTCTAACGGAAAGTATAGGTATATTGTGAGGTAAGTGGGTAGGGACAAGGATTTGAGCCTGAAGGAAGTGGTTTATAATCGACTTTAAGCCTCTATGGCCCTCTGGATTTAAATAATATTGAGGAATAACAATAGCTTGTGTGGAATCCTTTAGGGAGATGGGAATGGGAGTACAGTGGGTAGCAATTATGGGGGGATATATCCCATATTACAAGGTTCACTAAAGAAACAATGGAAGAGAGAGAAGGAACCTGGGATGGTGAGGCAAGTCCTTAATGTGGAGGACAAGTGTATAGGTTTTGTCCCCAGCTGAAATGGGGACAGATGCTCCTAACTGGTGGAGGAGGTCTCTGCCCAAAAGGTGGGTGGGGCAACTGGGAAGAACAAGGAAGGAGTACAGGAGAGTAATATCTCCAAAGCAGCAATATAAAGGAGGAGTTTTGTTCGGTATTTCAATGAAGCCCTTCGTGCCAACAACAGAGACAGAGAAAGGAAGGAGTGGGCCACAATATTCACTTAAAAGATAGTCTAGCCCTAGCATCCACCAAAAAAGAGATCTGCTTGCCCTATCACTCTTGGGTGGACTTGATTGTGATGGAGCTATCGAACCTGGGCCTCCTCATTCTATTAAGTTTAACAGAGACATCCTGTGCTCAAATTGGTGGAACATAGGGCCATCCCAGATGGTGAAGGTATTCCCCTCTGGAAGAAGTCCATCTTCCAGTGTCCCTACTGTCCTCAGTCAGGACATAGTTTAGTGGGGGCCTTGGGCTGAGGCAGGCCTTGGCCCAGTGCCCAGGATTGCTATATCAAAAACAGACTCCCTGAGGGCTGGGATGTGGCTTGCTGTTAGATTTGATAGGGATTTGGTGATTTAGAGAGGAAAGCATTTGATACTTTAATTTTGTATTTTTCTCCTGAATCTTCAGTTCTTCACCCCTTTTGTTAAAGGTGTGAAAAGCTGCACTGATAAGGTCCTTTTGGGGGCAGTTTGTGAACTCCAGCTTTTGGAGTCTGCACCAGATGTCTGCAGCCAATTGGGATATAACCTAGAGATGTAAAAACAAATGTCTTATGGCCAGCACTGTGGGATCCCATGTGGGTGCCAGTTTGATTCCTGGCTGCTCCACTTCTGATCCAGCTCCCAGCTGATGGCCTAGAAAAGCTGTAAGAAGATGGCCCAAGTCCTTGGGCATCTGAACGGATGTGGGAGACCCAGAAGAAGCTCCTGGCTCCTGGCTTTGGATCAACTTAACTCTAGCCATTGTAGCCATTTGGGGAGTGAACCAGCAGATGGAAGATTCTCTCTCTCTCTCTCACTCAGCCTCTCAAATAAATAAATGAATCTTTTTTTAAATAAAGTCTTTCTCTGGAATTGAGATCCATGTTGGCATATCTTACCATTGCCTCTGTTAGGCGAGACATAAAGAGGGAGATTTTCTTTGGGCCCCTGAGTGATATCCCAAAGCTTGTCATAGTTTACCTGCTATGGCTATTTTTAGCTATAATAGACCACAGGGAGGAAATCATGTGATCTTGGGCCTGTATCCCTAGTCAGTTCAATCTGAGATAGGAGTGGACCTAGGGATGGCCGGAGTGGCGTTTGGGTGTCTATCTGGGCCTGGCGGTGAAACTCATCTGCATGCTGTTTGGCACACGCCATATGCGCTCCAATTCATCCAGCGTTAAAGTGGATGAAAGAATGAAACGGAAGTCCTGCCGAGTTAAACTGTAGGACTGCCAGGCAAAGAAATCATTTGTGATATTTGGAGGGGTTCTCTGAGAATGTGCCTAAGTGACCCTGAATTTTACTAAGGTTTGATAAGGAGAAAGGGACATTGCCCTTGACTGGACCTTCCACTCTGGCCACCTCCTTTCCAGGGGGAATCCAGCCAGGGTAGGTCTTGAGGGAAGGGGATCAGGTAGTACACTGGGGGAAGGGTAGGTAGGTAGGGATGTGAGGGGGCACAGGGTTGATAAGGTGGAGGGTCGTCAGCTGGGTCAGAATCACAAAGAGGGTGCAAGCAGAAAGGGAATAATGGGGTGGAGAGTCTGTTAGAGGGGTCCTCTTCCATGAGGAGAACATGAAATGAGGAACAAGAGCTGCAGCGGGAGGGGCAACCTCGGGGAGGAGAAAGGCCTGAACAGAAGGGACCTCTGAGCATTTGCTGTTTCTCTGTGTAAAGTTGTCAAGGTCATGATGAATTTGGAAACTGAAAGTTCCAAATCTGGCCACTGAGAATCATTATCCAATTTATACTGGGGCCAAGATATAGAACAGAAGAAAATTAATCATTTTGGTTTTACCGTCCCTTTCAGGTCCAAAGCCAACAGGTTTTTTAGGTGACAGGCCAGGGGCCAGTTGGGAGGAAATTGAGAAATTTTGGAACCCCTGGACAGGCAAAAGAAGGCTGGGGTTGGGCACTCAGCTCCATGGTATCCCCTGGGAGAAGAGTTAGTCATAACCCAAATCTTCTCACAGGAAGAGAAGAGGACCCCAACACTTGGCTAGGCATCTCCAATTCAAGAAGTGTAGGACAAGTTCCCCATCCCCCAAACCAGACCTTCTGAGAGATAGGGGGAACAGTCCATTCTGATCTGCCCCAGACACCTCTGGGGAGACAGAGGCCAACTTCTTACCAGTCTGTGGGTTGGAAATCAAGTCCAATGTGGCATGCAGCAGAGATCCAGCAAGAGGTTTCAGGCTGGAGTTTGTAGGACAGCAGAAAGACCGGAAGGCAAGGGCAGATTTAATTGGGTTGGTTGGGGAAGAAGAGGAAGAACCAGAAAAAGGGAATGGAGGGTGAGAGATCCTGGATGGGAGTTTAGCCATGCAGGGTATAGTGTGACTAGGGGTCTCCCCCAGGGAGCAGGGCACTGTCAGAGTTGGACAATCATGGTCAACTCGTGATCCTTAACTCCAGTTGGCCACAGAGAGGAAAGAAGATCGGGAGGAGGGAGTGAGTCACGGTTTTCGCCCAGAAGGTATCAGAGCGCTTGGCAAAGGGCAGTCAGGTGAACAGAGAACTGTCTCCCAATTGCCTTCAAGCTGTATGAGATTCAAGGGACCAAAGTGGGAGAAGGAACAGATCTCTCAAACTCCCTCCTCACGTGGGGCACCAACTGTTAGCGTACAGGGGACAAGACAAAGAGGAGACAGAACACGAACTCACTAGCCAGACAAGTTTATTCAGAGACAAACCTGAGAGGGACCCACTACTGGTGAGGGTAGACAGAGCTGCTCCCACACAGAGTAGGTGATTATAAAGCCAGAGCTGCTTTCAGTTTTGGGTGGGCAGGCAATTGGCCTGTTTGCATGGGCTTCTCAAACAGAGTGGGTGTGGGCTAGCGGATGAATCGGGGATGAGCTGGTTGAGGAAGAATGCAGGGAGTTGGGAAGTTTCTCAACAGAATGGAGGTTGGAATCTGCCCTCAGTCGTGTAGGCAAGAAACCAAAAAGCAAAACTAAAGCTTCTGTTCTTGCTTTATCACTTTCTACTACTGAAATCTCAAGATACAGGCAAAGGGCTCCTCTTGTATGGCCTATACTATGTAACATCCTTTTTGAAACCAGGAGCCAGGAAATCCATCCAGGCGTCTCACATGGGTGACAGGAACCAAGCACTTAGATAATCTTCCGATACTCTCCTAGACACATTAGCATACAGCTGGATCAGAAGTGGAGCAGCCAGGACTGGAACACGAGATCGTATGGGATGTCAGTGTTATAGGCAGCAGCCTAACCCATTGCTCCACAATGTCAGCAGCCCATGTAACCTCTTTTTTTTTTTTTTAAGATTTATTTATTTATTGTTTGAAAGGCAGAGTTACAGAGAGGCAGAGAGACAGAGAGACAGAGAGAGAGAGAAAGAGAGAGAGAGAGGGAGAAAGAGGGAGAGCGTCTTCTATCTGCTGATCCACTCCCCAAATGACCACAATGGCCAGAGCCATACCGATCTGAAGCCAGGAACCAGGAGCTTACTCCGGTCTCCCATGTGGGTGCAGGGGCCCAAGGATTTGGGCCATCTTATGCTTTCCCAGGCCATAGCAGAGAGCTGGATCAGAAGTAGAGCAGCTGGGACTTGAACTGGTGCCCATATGGGATGCCGGCACTGCAAGCAGAGGCTTTACCCACTATACCACAGCGTTGGCCCCCCATGTAACATCTTAACACCCAATGCTTTTCACTGGTCTTCTGCTTTTGCACATCTGGGAGCGGAGGCAAAGGGCTTCTTACTTCCCTTGCTTTTTAACTTTGATCCCAGGATTGACTCCTTAGAGTTCAATACTAGTAGAGGAACTCTAAGGAGCTACAGCAAAGAGCGCCACTATCTGTGTGAATCTACAATGATTAGCCTTGGAGCAATGAGCTGGCTGTGGGCAAAAAATATTTGTAAGATTTCCCAATAATGATTCCCAGTTGTCCTAGCTCAGTGGAATCCCAGGGAAAGAAACTGCTATTAATCATATACCAAATGCCTGCCCACCATTTGAAAGTTAACTCTCCTTCAACGTCTCCTGGGTCCTGCAAATCCATTAAATGAATAAATTAGTGAGCCATTCATGTCTGTGCTTTTGTAGCTGTTTAGCTTTTCCTCTCAGGTGGGAAGCTGGGACATAGGTAACTTTCAGAGGAGCAAACACCATCCAGACAAAGCTGCACTGAACAGCACCTGAGAGGCTGGCATTAATGAGAACAAATTAAAGTGCTATTGTTGTGCTGTTTTGGAGAGTGAAAGCCAACAGGTAAGAAACACTTAAGTATCAACTATACTGCCATGAAACCTGAAGCTTCAATTAACCCTGGCAATTTCAGAGAACTCCGAGGGTGACCATCTGCGAGTAAACAGTTCAGGCAACTTACACATCTTGTTTTAATCTTTCTTTGGATAATTATAATTTCAGGGTATAAATAAGGTTATTAGCAAGAATGGAGCAACAACAATAATTACAGTAAGTATTTGCAGAGCACTTTGATCAAGCTATGACGTCAGCCCCTCTGCAGCTTCAAAATGGGAATCTCGTGCCCCGGGTTTGCTCTCCAGGACCGCCCTGAAAGGAGACTACAGAAGGCACTCACACAAAAGAGGCTGCTGGGACTCAGAAGTGATTTCTTTAAGGGATTTCGTGTAAGCCCATCGTAAACCAAAATACCCGAGGGGTCTGCTATTCAAATCACCCTGGAAGTTGTCTCCAAACACATTATGCTGCCCACAATGATATCAGATTTAACCCATCCAACTGGTATTTCACATCTGTCTGTGCTATAGCAACTTTTGGATGCATTAAGCAAATTGGGTGGCCTGAAAGGGGGAATTAAGTCGCATTCGTATTTTATGTGTTCCATGTCCTCGATGGCAGGGATGAATGGAGCTCTGCCCTTAACAAGATCTCTCACTGTAGTTGCAGTAGAATGCAGGGGATGCTTGTACCTGTATGCAGCATGTACTCAGTCATGTCTAAACTAATGAATCAATAAGGTCACCCTAGATGGGAATAGAATAGTATAAAAAAATTCAGGTCACAAATACATGTTAGATTCAATAATTTTGAATTATAACACCAGTAAATGAAAGTCCAAACAGGGCTGGCATTGTAGTGCACTGGGTTAAGTCACCAACTGTAATCATATGAGCCCTGGTTAGAGTCCCAGCTGTTCCACTTGTGATTCAGCCCCTTGCTAATGTGCCTGAGAAACCAGCAGAAGATGGTCCAAGTGCATGGGCCCCTAATACCCACAAGGGAGACCTAGATGAAATGTCGGGCTTCAGACTGACCCAGCCCCAGCTGTTGCAACAATTTGGGGAGTAAACCAAGGGACGAAAGATCTCTTTTTCTTTCTATCTCCCTCTCTCTAACTCTGTCCTTCAAATAAAGTTTAAAAAAAATTAAAGTCCAAATGAATGTGTCTCTATAATTTAAAAAGAAACCTGGAATTCAGGTACTAGAGGTTATATCACTGTGTGTAAATCCTATTTCAGAGAACTTAATTTATAACTTGAAAAAAATAAAGCAAGGCAAGCTACACAGTGGAATATCAGGTAAAATTTTGACTGTCAGGAGGAATTCCACAATCAGAAAAGGGTACAGAGAAGGAAAAGCAAAATTCATGGGAAGGGTACAATTTCCACATGAGAAAAAGCAAGTCGAAAGTTTCCAAGGGAGAAACATAGAATTCTACAGAATTGCAGATGATGTACAGAAGAGGCAATGTATGGTAGAAGTAAGTAGAAGGTGCTATTAGAGCACAGAGGAATGAATGATTAACCTACTTGTGGTAGCTCTGAGAGCTCCTGGTGGAAGCCATTTCTGTGCTGGGTATAAAAGGATGGGAAGGAATGCTCCAAGGAGATAAGGGGGAAAGCCAGGGCATTTCAGGCAGAGGGATTAGCACAAATAAAGATGAAGATGGGATATTTAGAGAACCGCAAAGTAATCTGGAAAAGGGTGCTGACTTGAATAACTCCAGATATAAGTTGAGTCTGTAAGACTAAGAGCAATAAGGAATTGTAAGAAGCACTGTACTCTAGTTTACGAAGGGTTAACTATTCTGAAACCACTACACAAGTCAATTGGGATTGAACAGTGAGTAGACAGACTTGGGTGGTGGAAGCAGGTTTCTTGTTAGAGTGGGCGGTTACAGACAAGTGAGGGGAGAAGACTAGAACAAGCCATATGGTAATGGGTTAGAACTGAAGTCATCAGCATGAGCTCCTATTTAGCTTAATATAAATAAGATATAATACACAGAAGCATTTGTAGATATGTCTATATACATGGGTAGTATATTCACATGTGTTTCCTTACTCTGTCAGCTGAGAGTGCCTGGAAGCAACCATCCCTCACAGGTAGCAATGAGCACACTCAATACCCTGCTCTTACTGTTCTCTAATAAAAAAGAACCAGGGCTCCTTGGGAAAATGGCTGATTCTAGAACCGTGTAAGAAATATCCAGGATGAGCCTGGAGCATGGTATAGTGCTAGGTTTTAGAAAATAAGGAAGTACTCAAAAACAATGCAAAACACAACACACACACACAAAAACAATGATAAGGGAATGTCAGAAGGACACAGTAGCCAACTGACAAGAGCATCCAATGGCCAAAGCTAGGTCATCAGGACATTTTCAGCAACGAATTAAAAAGTTTTACATTACAACTCAAAGTATAAAATAAATACCCACCTGTCCATAATGATGTAATGACTGACTGAACAAGTAAATGGGAGAGGAGAGATAAAGCTTCTAGATGCTCTACCCACAAGGAGATGGACTATGACACCTTATTGCTTACATGTGGGCTGCACACAGTGACTTCATTCTGAAGAAGACAGCGTGGAAAGGGGAGAGGAAGGAAATCTGACAAACGCTTGCTCAGCCAGTGACCAAAGTTAACATCAATAGCAATAGGTCATGTCAACAGTATGTACTCTTGACATGATGTGATAAGAATGGCACTTGGCCTGTGTTCTTCCTTTCCAAATCCCATAACCTCAGAAAAATAGCAGACAAATCTTTGTTGAGGGACATTCTGTAAAATATCTGTGATCAGTTCTCAAACCTGTCAAGGTCACTGAAAAACAAGGCAAGTCGGAGAAACTGTCATAGTCAACAGAAATCTAGAAGATATGACATATGTAGTCAGCTGGAGCTACTGTAACAAATATCATTGGCTGGGTGGCTTAAACAACAAAAGCTTACTTTTGCTTAGTTCTGGAAGCTGAAAGCTCCTGATCTAGGTGCCAGCACATTTGGTTCCTCATGAGGACTCTCTTCCTAGTTTGTAGATGGCCACTTTCTCATTAACTCACAAGGCCTTTCCTCTATACTTCTGCAGAGACATTTCTCTGATACCTTCTCCTCTTTTATAAGGACATCAATTCTGTTGAACTAGGGTCCCTCACTCAATCTTTATTACCTCCATAAAGGATCTATCCCCAAATGAGTCACATCAGGAATGGGGCTTTAACATATAGATTTGTGAGGGATACAGTGCAGTACATAACAGAATCATCTTGGAGCCACGAGTAGGCCTGCCCTCAGGATGGCATGGTACCACTTTAGGACGAAACCAAAAATGAGGAAGGAAAACTGGGAAGATAAAAATGTCAGGTCCCATTGTTTAAGTAATTGTATAAAATTTCATTTGAAGCCAGTCTTCTTTCTCTTTTTAAAATTTTTAAAAAATATTTATTTATTTATTTATTTATTTGAAAGAATTAGAAAGAATTTTCCATCCACTCCCTAGATGGCTACAACAGCCAGTGCTGGACCAGGCCAAGGCCAGCAGCCAGAAGTTTCATCTGGATCTCCCACATGGGTGGCAGAGGCCCAAACACTTGGGCCATACTCCACTGCTTTTCCCAGTCCATTAACAGAGAGCTGGACTGGAAGTGGAGCAGCCAGGACATGAACCAGTGACCTTATGGGATACAGGCATCACAGGTGGCAGCTTTACCACAATGCCACAATACTGGCCGCTTTTTTTTTTTTTTTTTTTTGACAGAGTTAGTGAGAGAGAGAGACAGAGAGAAAGGTCTCCCTTCCGCTGGTTCACCCCCAGTTAGCTGCTATGGCCAGAGCACTGTGCCAATCCGAAGCCAGGAGCCAGGTGCTTCCTCCTGGTCTCCCATGTGGGTGCAGGGCCCAAGCACTTGGGCCATCCTCCACTGCCTTCCCGGGCCACAGAAGAGAGCTGGACTGGAAGAGGAGGAACCGGGACTAGAACTCGGGGTGCCGGTGTCGCAGGTGGAGAATTAGCCTAGTGAGCTGCAGCGCCGGCCGCCACTTTTTTTTTTTTTTTTTTTTTAGCTATTTATTCGAGGGGCAAAAAGAGCAGCAGAGAGACAGAGACAGTCTCATCCACTGGTTCGCTCTCCAAATGACCAATGGGGCCAAAGCTGGGAGACAGGAACTTAATCCTGGTCTCCCACATGGGTGGCAGGAATCCAAGTACTTGAGCCATCACTGCTGCCTCCCTGGGTCTGCTACTGGCAGGAAGGTGGAGTCAAGACCCAGAGCTAGGGATTGAATCCAGGCACTCCAGTGTGGCATGTGGCATCCCAACTAGCATCTTAACTGCTTGGCCAAATGCCTACCCCTTCAACCTCTATTTTTCAGTTACTGAGCCAATACATTCCTTAATTATTTAGGCTGGTCTGAGTTTTCAGTTATCTGCAACCAAAATTGATCTGATTGATAGAGCAGTTATGGATTCCTTCTGCTATCTAGTATTTGGGGGAGGGGCAAAATACGTGATTTGATCTAAGCCTAGCATTATAGTACAGAAAGTAATGGTGATTTGGGATGGTGCAATGGAGGGAAAATGTAACTTATGACCATGAATTTTCCATGCTGACTGAAGAAAAAAAAATAAAGAGGGGAAAGGAGGGTAGAAGGAATGAGGGGCAGCAGTGACAGAATTGATGTGGCTGAAGTCTGGGTTTAAGAAACAATAGGACAGGAAGACAGAAAGGAGGTTAGTGAGTAGGGCTTCTGAGTTTATTTGTTCACACAGTAACACAGTAACAATGAGAAGGACACATTGCTTTGAATGAGAGGCGCTTACAGTGCGGCTGAAACCGCAAGCCACAAACACTATGACAGAGAAACACTTGGCACTGACACAAGCTACAGTTCACTCCCATCCACCACCTCAGTTTAATCTTCTGAGGGTCATCATAAGAGAACTCTATCTCTTGCTTTTCAGGAACAGTCCCCCACTTGGCACATCTCCTAAAACTAAGGTCCTGTGATCATTTTTTAAATTGTGTTTTGATTATGATAGTCATCTAAAAATAAAATCAATAGGAGCACACGTGTAACTGCTGCTTGGTTTTGGTGCCTGTGTTTGCATTTATGATCTTGTTGGCAGCCAGAGGCACAGATGTAAGATGGAAATGATGCACCTGAGTATACAGCATACTGTACAAATATTCTGCAGTATTCTGAAAGAGCAAAGAGGTGAGGGAATTGAAGACACATAGAACACAGCGGTGCAGATGGGCTGCGGTCAAAAGAACCTGTGTGCTGAGGTTAGCACCCTGTCTGAAATGAGGGCTGCAATTTAGTTTGGGTACAGCATTTAGCAGTCACACTGGAATGCTGTTGAGTTTATTGGTTTTGCAGTTATATTTCTAGTCTATTTTATAGTTCAATAAGAGCTCTAAGCATCAGGAGCTTATATCTAGGTTTGTACTTATAAACAATATAGTAGAAATACTTTTTAAAAACCACTTATTTATTTGATAGGCAAAATGACAGAGAAGAGAGAGAGAGATCTACCATCCACTGGTTCACTTCCCCAAGTGACAGCAACGGCCGGGGCTAGGCCAGGCTGAAGCCAGTAGCCCTGAACAGGTTGTACGGGCCCAAGCACTTGGGTAGTCATCTGTCGCTTTCCTAGGTACATTAGCAGGGAGCTGGATTAGAAATGGAACAGTCAGGACTCGAAACAGCACCCCATATGGGATGCCAGCAAAGTAAGCAGAAGCTTAACCAGCTTAACACTGGCCCAAAACATGTTAAACCAGGGGTCTGAGAATTTTTTTTCCTTTAAATGGAGGTTTATTTCTCAACACTGAGAAAAATATCAGAGGATCCTGTTCTGGGATGAGTGAGTGGCTTAGTAGTTAAGATGCCACTTAGGACACCTGCATCCCTTATCAGAGTGCTTGGGTTTGAGTCCCAGCTCTGCACCCAATTCCAGCTTCGTGCTTCTAATGCACACCCTGGGAGGAAGCAGATGGTGGACCAAGTACTTTGGTTTCTGCCACGCACATGGGAGACCCAATGGAGTTCCTGGCTCCTGGCTTCAGTCTGGACCAAATTAGGCTGTTAATACATTTACAGAGAGAATCAGAATCTGGAATGTGCTCTTGCGTGTTCTCTCTCTCTCTTTCACTCACTCGCTCTTCTCTTTTTCTCTCTGCCTTTCAAATAGATATACTTTTTTAAAAAAAGATTTTATTCTAGCGCATTCTACCACCCAAAGGAAGGAAAAATCAGCTCATTCTCCTTGGAAAGCAACTACACATAGAGGTGAAAGATTTGGGCTAAGTTGAATCCAGACTCTGCCACTTAACTATTACTGACTGTTGTTTTAGTTTGACAGCCTCTGGCATGACATTTAACTTTGTTAACCTCAATTTCCTCAATAAAATGAGGTTAGTACAATTATGTCAAAATATGGGAAGCTTCCAGGAGACAGAATATGAAGCACAGTGCTAGGTGCATGGTAAGTGTTCAACAACCATTTTATCCATGATACCTGTTGTTAGCTGGCTCTCCTTACAACTGCCACCGGGCTTTGTGAGAAGCACAGGAACAAGTCTTCCACTGAGACACTTTCTACTTTAAATAGCTAAGTAGTTCCAACTTCCAAAGAAGGCAGGGGACAATTACCAGTGACAAGTGGGATGGTATGGCGGAAAGAGGGCTGAACTAAAAATAGCCCCCCATTCAAGTCTTAGCTCAACTACCAATTATTTATTCATTATTTTGGAGAAAGTCACTCTGCCTAAGCCTATAGGCTCACTTGTAAAACAGAGATAATTGAAGTTACACTGGGTATCACAAATGAAAAGTCAAGGACCGGCAATGAATTGCAGAAACATTTTTAAAGGGCACCTCTTAAAACTTGAAAAGGAAAATAAAACCAGTAACATTAATAATTAGGAATATCATCCTTAGGTCCCATTGTCTAAAAATCAGGTGTCAAAGTGGTCAATTAGGACAAGTCAAATTGAAAATGCGAATCAAGTCTTTCATTACTGCAACACAGCAAACAGGAAGGGAAAAGAAGTACCAGCTTCCCAATGTCCCACTTTTCCCCTCAGTGAATGGCAATGGGTGAGGATCAAGTATATACAGACAGATGGGGAAATTGTCTCACTGTCCAGGAGCCCAGCCAGGGCATTCAGGGGAAAGCTCCAGCTTTCTCAAAGACTCCTGGGATGAGGAGAAGGGAGAAGGAGAGAGGAAGCCTGGAGTGGAATGGCAGTGACTCAAAGCAGAGAAGGTATCTCAGCAGAAGCCCTAGGCTAGGAAGCAGTGGTGCGAATGGGCGAGTTATGAGGCAGGACCTGAAGTAGGGCCTCCAGAAAACTGCAGAGCACAGGCCAGAGATCACACTTAGGATTGCCACCTGGACCAAGCGGGACTGCTTGCCCACCAAAGGGGAAAGCCACAATATAATCATTCTTTATGCAACACATCATAAACATTATCCCAAGAAACTATATAAGCTTAAAATAAAAAAAACCCTCACTAATCTTAAGAATAGTTTGGGGCCAGTGTAGTGGCATAGTGAGGAAGGAAATCCAGTATGGACACCAGTGTGAGTCTGTCTGCTCTACTTCCAATCCAGCTCCCTGCTAATGGCTTGGGAAAGGCAGCAGAAAATGGCCCAAGTGCTTGAGTCCCTAAAACCTGTGTGGCAGAACTGGAAGAAGCTCTTGGTTCCTGGCTTCAGCCAACCCCAGCCCCAGCCCCAGCCATTGTGGCCATCTGAGGAGTGAACCTGTGGGTGAAAGATCTCTCTCTCTCTCCCTCCCTCTATCTCTCCTTCAATCTGGAACTCTGACTTTCAAATAAATAAATAAATAAATTTTTTAAAAAAAGAATAGTTCAGAAAAGTCAACGAATAATAATGCAACAGCAAGCTGCTTAAGCATAATTCAGATATTAATTATATTCTTAATCTCCAAGGAAAGCATCATGCAGGGAAAGCTTAGCAACCTTGAACCTATGGAAGGTTTTATTCCCAAGATCATGTGTAAGATAGCTGTTCAGAGTTCAGAATCACATCTTCTATAGGAACACTTTACATAGTAAGATACCAGGCTGGTCCACACATACTTTTTAAATCCATAATGTGGAAGAAAAGAAATATGTTTGTTTATTTTAAATGGTTTTAGAAAACTGGCAAATTCCATTTTCCCAAATAGCTGAAACACTGCCAATCTGTACTGCCTGGGGCAACTCGAATCTTATTTAATACAAAAACAATCTGATTAAATGATGATTTCTTTTAAAACAACAACAACAACAAAACATAAAACCTGTCAGCCATCTCCTTGCCACCTGACAACATAAAGTGTGTCTAGAAGGTAATGTTTAACTAACAGCCAGACCTGTACCTCAAAGTAAGTATTGTCTCCTCAAATAAAGTCACTTTAAGAGATTCCTAGTTCCTCCAATAATAGCAAAACATTTTTGAAATTCCATTTCCAGATAATGTCCTCCACAGCAAGCTATTGTTCTTTTACATATCCTCAGTGGTGGCGAACTTAGCTTTAGGAAAATATCCTTTGTTTTCAGAGCAAGTTTCTCTCCTTGGCATAAATGTATAAACTCAACATAACCAGCTTAGAAGATTGTATTCATTAAGATAATAGCTTCTGGTGTATTCTGTTTCCTTAAACAGTCTTAACCAGTCGTAGCTCATAAATCAAGTTCACACAGTACATACTGTAATACCACAAATGATAGTATCCTGAGTGAACATTTTTTTTTAAAGAAACCAAAACTATCTGGAAATATGAGCTGAATGTTTTAAACTTTTTTTTTAATAGAAAATATATAGGGGGGGAGTGTCCCTTGACAAGTACAACAAAAACAATATGAAATGCTTAGGAAAAAACTTAACCAGAAATGTACAGAACCACTATGAAGAAAGCTACACAACTCTACAAAAGAACATGGAAGACAATTTTAATAAATAAGAAGATAACATGGGAACTCTTTGTACTACTTTACAATGTTTGTAAATGTAAATTGACATTTACAAGTTTGTTTCTGTAAATTTAAAACTATTCTGAAATAAAAGGTTAAAAAAATGCAATAGGAAGACAAGACATAGGTTTCTGGAGTTGAGGATTCATTATCGTATAAATGTAAATTCTCGCCAAAACCACCTATAAAATTAAAGTAATTCTAATCAAAATTCCAAAAATGTTTTTGGGAAACTTGAACAAATAATTTAAAAGTTCATCTGGAAGAATAAATATGTAGGAAGCGCCAGGAAAATACTAGAGGGGGAAAGAGTGATGCTGGTTGTGGGAGGTGGCTAGGGAGAATGTGCTTGCTCTTCCAGACGGTACAGCAAGCATGCCCTGGCCAGGCCAGACAAAGCAAATGGTACATAATAGAAAATGCAGAGTACAAATACACATTAGAATTCCATTCGTAAGAAAGTTTGAATCTTAAATCAGTGATCTAGAGCTGACATGTTCAAATTACTGTATTTTTTTAAATGTGTTTTTTTCATTTAGGAAAAATAAGTTATATTCCTACCCCATATCTAACATCAAAAAATGAGGGAATTTACTGGGCAGGCATTGGGCACAGCAGGCTTCATTCCATATCAGAGTGCCTGGTTCAAATCTGGCTACTGTTTCGGATCCAGCTTCTTGCTAACGCTTCTTGGGAAGAGCAGATGATGGCTCAAGTTCCTGGGCCCCTGACACCCCTGTGAGAGACCTGAATGGAGTTCTAGGCTCCTGGTATTGGTCTGGCCCAGCTGTGGCTATTGCAGGCATTTGGGGAGTGAACCAGAAGATCGCTCCCTCTCTGTCTCTCTATTTCTCTGTCAGTCTGCCTTTCAAGTGGATGAAAATAAGAAAGATTTAATTTTTTTTTCAATAAAGAAACTTTAAAAAATTCATGGAAAATTAAATTAAAAGGTAAGCTTATTTTGGTTATTTTCTTTTTTATTTGAGAGGAGAGAGAGAGAGAGAGAGAGGGAGGGAGGGAGAGAGGGAGGGGAAGGTAGGGGAGAAAAGAAGACATCTCACATCTCTGGGTTCACTCCCTAAATTCCCACAACAACCAGGGCTGGGCCAGGCTGAAGTCAGGTCTTCTACAGAAGTGGCAGGGATCCAATTTCTTCAGCCATTACCACTGTCTCCCAAGGTCTGAATTTGTAGAAAGCTGGAGTCAGGAGCCAGAGCTGGGGATCAAACCCAGGTGCTCTGATAGGAAACATGAGCCTCTTAACCAGCATCTTAACTGCTGGCCTGTTGCCCACCCCAAGGTAAGATTATTTTAGTGCAAAAAAATTTGACAGCCATACATATAAAAATTCCAGATAATTTAAACTTTTAAATGTAAAAAAAAATTACATCTTAGTAATAGGACTAAAAAAAGAAGGGGTGATTTTACTCTCAGCTCAGATCAAATGAATATTTACTAAAAAGCGAGCAAGAAAAGACTCATTTAAACATCATACCAAAGCCAAAAACTATTACAAAAAAAATAAATAAAAAAGACAAATAGATTGCTTAAAAATTGCAGACATTGTAGAGCAGCAGGTTAGGCTGGAGTGCCAAGTTTAAGCCCCAGATCCAGGTTCCTGCTAACGCACATCCTGGGAGGCAGCAGACGATGGCTCAAGTACTTGAGTCCCTGCCACCCATGTGGGAAACCAGAATGGAGTTCCAGGCTCCCTACTTCAGGCTGGCCCAGCACCAGTCATGGCAAACATTTAGGGAGTGAACCAGAAGATAAAGATCTCCCTTCTCACTCTGTCACTCTATGTTTTAAATAAATAAAAAGAAAAAAAATTTAAATGCAAGGAAAAATACATTGGAAATGATACTGGTAGAAATAATTGTCAAAAACTATAAAATATTATTATTATTAATAAGTAAGAAATGCATAGGAAATAAGTAGACATGATCTCAGTAAAAAATGTGCTTATTGTCAGGAAACATTCACAAGAAACACAAATTGCCATGAGACACTTGAAAACATTCATCACACTAATAATAAATGTCTTTTTGGATTTATCTGCACTGCAAGTTAACAGAAGACACTCCTCAAATTGGCTTAAATAATAAGGAGGGGGACCTGGCACTGTGGTGCACTAGGGTAACCCTCCAACTGCGGCACCAGCATCCCATGTGGGCACCAGGTTCTAGTCCCGGTTGCTCCTCTTCAAGTCCAGCTCTTTGCTGTGGCCCGGGAGGACAGTGGAAGGTGGCACAGGTACTTGGGCCCTGTACCCGCATGGGAGACCTGGCTCCTGGCTTTGGATCGGCGTAGCTCCAGCTGTTGTGGCCATTTGGGGGGTGAACCATCAGATGGAAGACCTTTCTCTCTGTCTCTCTCTCTCACTGTCTGTAACTTTACCTCTCAAATAAATAAATAAATCTTAAAAAAAAATAATAAGGAGGTAGGAGAGTTGGAGAAATTCCAGGTACGGTCTTGTGTTCAGTTCTATAAAATCATCAAAGATCCAGGTTCCTGCCATTTCTCCATCTTGTTTTTCACAGCATCCCCTTCATTCTAAGGTGGGGGTCCTTTTTGCTAGCTAAAAAAATGGTTGTAGTAGTTTCAGCCATCACACT
This sequence comes from Sylvilagus floridanus, assembly GCA_949820135.1. NCBI lineage: Eukaryota > Metazoa > Chordata > Mammalia > Lagomorpha > Leporidae > Sylvilagus > Sylvilagus floridanus. The sequence continues at coordinate 114,485,430 of OX463236.1, forward strand.
GATATTGGCAACATCCAAAAGAATAAAAAGACCATCTTTTCATTATACTTCTTTGTAGGAATGAGGAAATTTTCAAAAGCTCTCCAGCAGACTTGCCCTCAGATTTGGCCACAAGATTTGGCCACAAACTGCTCCCAGACAAAACTCTGGTAGAGTTGAGTTGGGATGCTAACCTTATCACAGAGGTTCTCAGAATATGGTCCAAGGATCTCTGGGGGCTCCCAAGGCGCTTTGAGTGTGTGTGGAGGGGTGTCTTCAAAAGGTCAGATGATTTTCATAATAACATGAACAGGTGATGTGCCTTCTTTTCCTCTCATGACATGTGCACTGATGGTGCACAGTGAGTCAAAGCGCCAGCAGCTCACACTGAATCACACTGAACCAAAGAGCTCTGTCTTCTTTGTCAATGACACACTCACAGAATAAAAAGAAAAAGCCACTATCACTTAAGACACTTCCTTGATGAAGCAATAAAAAACGTTGTCATGGTGCACCATTTTTTATTTTGGTCTCTTAAAAAATAAACAAAGTAAGTCTGTCACGAAAACAACTGACACCATTTGTTGCATCTGATAAAATTTAAGCTTTTAAGCAAAATTAGAATTCTGGAAAACTTGTTTACTACTGTGAGCTTAACAGCTTTCTAGTGCTTAAACACTGTTCAGGTGACAATGGGGCATTTTTGATATTATAAAATGAAACGTGTCAACATGTGGGAGTCCTGCACGAACCAATGAACCAGTTGTGTTTTCAAACACATGTGTAAATGAAAGATAAATTTACAGTGCGAGACAGACCAATGGATTTTAATGTAGCAGACAATGAAGAGTTCACCCATCAGCTGTCACATTTCTCATGGCAATTAACCTTTAAGAAACTGCCCCTAGGGGCCAGCACCATGATGTAGCTGGTAAAGCCTCTGCTTGAAGCACCGGCATCCCATATGGGCACCTGTTCAAGTCCCAGCTGCTCCACTTCTGATCCAGCTCCCTGCTAACAGCCTGGGAAAGCAGTGGAAGATGGCTCAAGTGTCTGGGCCCCTACCACCTATGTGGGAGACACATATGAAGCTCCTGGTTCCTGGCTCTGAATGGGCCCAGCTCTGGCCCTAGTGGCCATCTGGAAAGTGAACCAGCAGGTGGAAGATCTTGCTCTCTCCCCCTCCCCCCCCCGTAATTTTGCCTTTCAAAATAAATAAATATTAAAAAAAAAAAGGAGAAACTAACCTTGTTGGGATTTGATAGAGTTTCAAAGTACTCATTCTGAGACTATTAAGGCCAGCACAGCGAGTCACTTGACTAATCCTCAGCCTGAGGCGCCGGCACACCGGGTTCTAGTCCCAGTTGCTCCTCTTCCAGTCCAGCTCTCTGTTGTGGCCCGGGAGTGCAGTGGAGGATGGCCCAGGTGCTTGGGCCCTGCACCCACATAGGAGACGAGGAGGAGGCGCCTGGCTCCTGGCTTTGGATCAGCGCAGTGCTCTGGCCATAGCAGCCATTTGGGGGGTGAACCATCAGAAAGAAGACCTTTCTCTCTGTCTCTCTCACTGTCTAATTCTGCCTGTCAAAAAAAAAAAAAAAAAAAAAGAGAGAGAGAGGGAGACTATTGAAGCACCTCTCCCCTTTCCAACTCCTTATCTATCGATGGGAGATCAGACTCTTCAAAAATATCAAGTAGAACAGCATATCATAGTGCAGAAGCAGCTTTTGGAACCCACCAATGTCTCAGAACAGACATTAAGAGATTTGCAAAATTGTAAAGCAATGCCACTCTTTCTGTCCTTTTGGAAAAGGATATCTTTTCCTTTTGGAAAATATTTTCATAAAATATTATTCATGCTAACATTTTTAAATGACTTAATAATAATTTTTTCTTTAGGTTTTGTTTCTTTTTTCTTTTTTTTTTTTTTTTTGACAGGCAGAGTGGACAGTGAGAGAGAGAGAAAGGCAGAGAGAAAGGTCTTCCTTTGCCGTTGGTTCACCCTCCAATGGCCGCCGTGGCCGCAGCGCTACACTGATCCAAAGCCAGGAGCCAGGTGCTTCTCCTAATCTCCCATGGGGTGCAGGGCCCAATCACTTGGGCCATCCTCCACTGCACTCCCAGGCCACAGCAGAGAGCTGGACTGGAAGAAGGACAACCGGGACAGAATCATGCGCCCCGACCGGGACTAGAACCCGGTGTGCTGGCGCCACAAGGCAGAGGATTAGCCTATTGAGCCGCAGCACCGCCCAGGTTTTGTTTCTAATACAGTAAATATCTATAGCTGTGACCCACATAAAAAAACAAAACAAAACAAAACCTCTTTTGGAGCCTCCATAATTTTGTAGCATCAAAGGAGTCCTGAGACCAAAAAGCAGATCACTGCCTAACACTAATTTTCTGGAGTCAAAGGAAAGTGGAAAGTCCACCAATTAAAAAATGTAGTAAACTGTGAGGTAGGTGATGTGGTGTAGCAGATCAAGCCACTATTTGCAACATTTGCACCCCACATCAGAGTGTGGGTTTAGTCTTGTCTGCTCTACTTCCATTACAGCTCCCTGCTTATGTGTCTGGGAAAGCAGTGGAAGATGGCCCAAGTACCTGGGACCCACCCAGGAGACCCGGATGGTATTCCTGACTACTGGTTCTGGCTGGCCCAGTGCCAGTTTTTGTGGCTATTTGGGAAGTGAACTAGCCGGTGGAAGATCTCTTTCTATCTCTGTCTCTCCCTCTCTGTCACTTGTTTTTCCAGTAAATAGATCCTTAAAAAATGGTAAAATAATTTTCTCACTATCATTTTGGCAAATATAAGACACTGCCATCAGTGGTGTGCAGGAACATGTGAGGGATGGGACACTGAACTGATCCACCTTTCCTGAGGTGGGTTTTGCAATACATATTATTATTATAAAAGAAAAAGCATGAAAAATTCTATTTCTAGACGTATAACTCCATAATAAAATCAGAACAATATATTAGGGATATGCCACAGACTGTTTCAATGTTCTACTGAAAAACAGCAAACAATTTAAAGATTCACCTTTAGAGGACTGGCTAAAGTAGTAACAAGTAGTAATATGAAAACTGATGCTTTTTAAAATGCTGCTAGAAACCTATATTAATTGATAGATAAATATGCCCATGATTTATTAGGTAGAAAAAAAGTCAGATACAAAATAACACCATAGTATAGTCTCATGTCTAAATATATATACCAAAAAATATGCAAAGACAAAGAATTTATAGTTCTCTCTGATTGAAAGGGTGACATGAACCTTACATTATCTTTTTAATATATCTCAAAATGTTTTTTTTCTAAGTAAACTCAAATTACCTTTAAAATCAAAAAACATAAAAATATTACACCCTAGGAGGCAGCAGATGATGACCCAAGGGCGTGGGCTCTGCCACTCACATTTGAGACCTGGGTGGAGTTCCAGGCTCCTGGCTTCAACCTGGCTCAACCCTGGCTGTTGAGAGTATTTAAGAAGCAAACCAGCAGACAGAAGAAGTGTGCTTGTGTGTGCATATTTCTCTCTCTCTCTATCCCCTGCCTTTTAAACAAATAAACATTAAAAAAAAAATTAAAGTATACAAATTCCATACAATCGTCATGGATGGAGGATCAACGCTAGGGAAGGAACGGGAAAAATGATACCGGCAGTAGGTGACAAGTAACACTAGAAAGGTTTCAAAACTTTCCTGGTGGTCACCATTTCAAGTGGAGAAAACGTGCTACAGAATCAGTCAGAGCTTGGTTAATGGACCCAGACACAATCCTAAACTCAGAACCCAACTACTTTAGCTCCAATAACATCCGGAGGAGAGTTACTTAAAAGGCTCCTGCTTCGTTCCACCAGGCAAGGCAGAGGACTGCAGATGCTGATTTTCTGAGGCAAAGAACCCTGACATAGATAGAAAATATTAGAAAAGGAAAACAGTAGCAGGAGGAGGTGGAAAACAAATAATCCATGCAGAATGCAAGACTCCAGGGTTGGAGCACCTTCCTGTCCACCAGCGAGGAGGCACCTGCTGTGCTGCCACCTGACATCACCGCTGCTCTCTCTCCAAGTGGCAGCCGTGTTCCGCGGCACCCGGATCTCTCCAGTGCCAGTTCTTGCTAATCAGCAGACAGCAGACAGGATGGCTCTGCCAGGTCCACAGGCCTCACTGCGGAAGCAGAAACGAGCTCCTTGGAAAGCTAGTGCCCCCTCTGCTGGTCAGTGCCGCCCCACGACGGGAGGGAGCAACTTCCCACAGCACTGGGGTTCACCTTCCAGCTTGCCACTAATTGTGGCCCAGAATTGGGAGCCATTTCCTCAAACTGCTGCCCAAAAGAGACAATTCCAGCCTAGGAGAGTGCCTTCCTTGGTTATACCAAAGACTAACAGCATAAAAACAAATGTGCTGTGAGAAGATGTTCCATCAAAAGCATTTGAGCTTCACCTAATTAATTATTTTTTAAAAGATTTTATTTATTTATTTGATAGGCAGAGTTACAGTATGTGTGTGTGTGTGAGAGAGAGAGAGAGAGAAAGAGAGAGAGAGAGAGAGAAAGAAAGAGAGAAAGGTCTTTCTTCCATTGGTTCACTCCCCAAATGGCCACAACAGCCAGAGCTATGCCGATCCGAAGCCAGGAGCCAGGTGCTTCTTCCTGGTCTCCCACGCGGTAGCAGGGCCCAAGCACCTGGGCCATCCTCCACTGCACTCCCGGGCCACAGCAGAGAGCTGGCCTGGAAGAGGAGCAACCGGGACTAGAACCCGGCACCCACATGGGATGCCGGTGCCGCAGTCGGAGGACTAACCTAGTGTCCCGTGGCACCGGCCCCCATCTTATTAATTATTAATAAAGGTGTCCAGATGACTTTCAAGTACTGTTAGGGTTGACTCTGGTAGGAAACCAGGGAAGTATTATAGCAGATAAACATTTGTGTAGGATTTACAACATACAAAAAACTCTCCTATTTGTCTGTACACCCAGTCCTCACAACATCCTGTAATGGAGCGAGGAACACAGGACAAGTACTTCTGTTCTCACCATTTTACCGATGTAGGAGCTGAGGCTCAAACAGGTAACATGAGTTACTTGGTCACAGAGTGACAAGAGCCCACTCTTCAAGCAGCTCTCCTGATTTCAAATTCCATCTTCTATTCAGTCCACTGTGAGCTGGTCTGCTTTTCAGGTAGTGAGGTAAAAGATCTAAACTGTATGTTTCTATGAGATAATCCCAGTGCTATTTCAATTATCACTGAAATTTTAAATATTGCATCCTACGTCTGAGGGTAAGGTAGTGCTTTTTCCCAGTAGATTTATCAGTTTAACAGAAGTGGACATCTTAATAAAGAATCTTTCACAAACCAAATAAACGTCAACGTTTCTGAGTGTCACTTATCTATGCCCATAAAAAGTAGGTCCTGGGACTGGCTCTGTGGTGTAGTGGATTAAGCCACTGCTGTAGCACTGGTTTGGTTTCCAGGTACTCCAATTCCAATCCAGCTCCCTACTAATGCACCTAGGGAAGCAGTAGAGGATGGCCCAAATTCTTGGGCCCCTGTACCCACATGGGAGATCAGGAAGAAGCTCCTGGCTCCTAGCTTTGGCCTGGCCCAAACCCTGGCCATTGCAGCCACTTGGAGAGTGAACCATCAGATGGAAGACCTCTCTCTGTTTTTCCCCCTCTCTGGAACTCTGCCTTTCAAATCTAAAAAAAAGTAGGTCCTATCACTCAGTCCATCTTACATACGAAACTGGGCTAGGAGTTCTTATGATCAGGCCCTACTTTCTCTGAATCATTATAATTTTTTTTTTAAGATCTATTTATTTGAGAGGAAATGTTACACAGAGAGAGTGAGAAAGAGAGATCTTTCATCCACTAGTTCATTCCCCCAGATGGCTACAACAGCTGGAACTGGGCCAGGCAGAAGCCAGAAGCCAGAAGCCAGGAACTCCATCCAGGTCTCCCACATAACCGGCAGGGCCCCAAGCACTTAGGCCATCTTCTATTCCTTTCCCTGATGCATCAGCAGGGAGCTGAATCAGGAACAGAGCAACCAAGACTCGAACTGGCACACATATGTCACACGCGGTCACTGAACCTGCTGCGCCACAATAGCAGCCTCTGAATCTTTACAATCCTGATGATTTCCCCCTTAAGAACAAAGCTCTATAAATACTGCTTTGTTGAGTGACTAGCAAAAAAAAAAATGAGGCTGAAAGAAAAAAAGAGAAGCAGTGAAATTAAGCTATAATCACAGAGATCCCCAAACTAAAGAGCAAAGTAGTCACAATGAATGGGACCAATTATAATAGCATCTGCTCTGTGATATATTTGACCCTAAGTCCTGGACATAAATTAATTCATCTAGCTCTCCCAAGAATCCATGTAACAGATAAGGAAATTCAGGCACAGAGTAATTCCAGTTACTTAGGTATCCAGGTGAATTCGCACAGCTAGTTAACGGGGAGGCAGAGAAATGAACCCATGATTCCTGAGCTCATCTTCTTCACTACTCAGCTGTGCTGCCTCTATGCACTGGTGTCTACCAAGTTCTTACCACATATGTAAAGCAAATGTTTAATTTCTGAGCAGTTTTAGACTTATAGAAAAGTTGCAGATAGTAGAGTTCCCATGTATCTGACAGGTTTCCCTACTATAAAAATCTTGTTTTTTTTTATAACAAACCAATAATAACACATTATAATCAACTTAAACCCATATTTTATTAAAATTTTCTTGATTTTTATCCAATATCCTTCTTTCTCTGCCAAGATCTCACCTAAAACATCACAGGGCATTTGGTCAATGTGTTGCCTTGGGCTTCTCTTGCTTTTTCCAGGGTCTCAGCCTTCCCTGGTCTTTGAGGACCTTGGCTGTTTTGAGGAACACTGGCCAAGTATCTTGTAGATTGTCCTTCAATTAATTCTTATCAAGGACTGGCATTTGGCACAGTGGATTAAACCACCATCTGCAAAACTGGCATTCCATGAGTGCCGGTTTGAGTCCCATCTACTTCCTTTCTAACCCAGCCCTCTATTAATGTGCCTGGGAGAGCAGCGGAAGATGGCTCAAATGCTAGGGGCCCTGCCCCCACATGGGGGATGTGGATGGTCTTCCAGGCTCCTGGCTTCTGCCTGGCCCACTCCTAGACATTGTAAGCATTTGGGGCCTGAACCAACAGATGGAAGGCCTCTCTCTCTGTGTGTGTCTCTTCCTTTCTCTCTGTAACTCTGCCAGTCAAATAAATAAAATAAACCCTTTAAAAATCAGATTTTTCATGATTAGATTAAGGCTATGGGTTTATGGAGGAAAACCACAGAGTACTATTCTTTTAATTTTTATTTATTTATTTTACTTATTTGAAAGGCACAGAGAGACAGACAGAGAGAGATCCCCCAACTGCTAGTTCACTCCCCAAACATCCTCACAGCCAAGACTGAGTCAAGCTGAAGTCAGGAGCCAGAACTTAAGCCAAGGTTCCCATGTGGGTGGCATGGACTCAACTACTTGAACTTAATGCTTCCCAGGGTGTGCACCAGCAGGAAATTGGAATCAGGAGTGGAGCTGGGACTTGAACCCAATATGGGATGTGGGTGCTCCAAGTGGCATCTCAACCAGTGTGCCAAGAACCCACCCCAGAGAATACTGCTCTTAATCACATCACATACCAAGGGTACCTGCTATCAACAGGACTTGTCACTGTTGATGCTAACCTAGTAGACATGGTGTCTGAGATGTTTCTCCACCCTACGGTTACTCCTCCTCCTTCCTTTTCCATACTGTACTCTTCCAAGGAGCCCACATAGAAGTAGGAGTACCCCATCTCTGGGGGGGGCAGAATCTATATAAAATCATGGTTTTTTTTAATCAGATTTGTCTCTTCACTATATTTTTTGTTTCTTTTCTATTAATTTTCTCAATCATTTGTTTATATCAGTATGAACCATGACTATTTTAAACTTAAGGTTATAATTTAATATGACTTATTGCTGAAATTCTTCTGGCTTTGGCTATGGCAGCTCTTTCAGTGGGCTCCTATAACCTTTGACATACACCCATCATTGTGTTTTCATTTTTCAAAATTTATTTATTTAATCATATTTGAAAAGGAGAAACAAGAAAGATCTCCCATCTGCTGGTTCACTCTCCAAATGCCTGCAATAGCTGGGGCTGGGCCAGGTGGAAGCCAAGAGCCTGGAACTCAATCTAGGTTTCCCACATAGGCGGCAGAAACCTAACTACTTGAGCCATCACCTCCTGCCTCCAAAGGTGTTTTCATTTTTGTTTTGAGATTCAATCCTGAACTTTCCCACTTCACAGATGACTGATGGAACTCAGATAAAGCAGGTGGTTTGGTCAAGATCTCTGTAAGTGGTTATGCCGAGCCTAGAATCTGTGCCTTTTGGCTCTTAGAACGATGTTCTTTCTGTACACAATTCTCCATTCTTTTCAGCAGGGAGGGGGGATGGTTGTGTTGAAAGACATGAAGAAGAAAAGCAAAATGGTGGTAAGGGGCCATTTAAACCATATTTTATATAAATGAAAGCAATTAAATTAAAATATGAAAAGTAGAATTCTAGTTCTGAAAATTGGTGTTCTTGACAACCCCAAAACATTTCTGTTACACAACTTCGCATAAAGGCCAGATAAAACAAACTTTTAAAAAAATCTTGTTAAGAGGCTGGTGCTGTGGTGTAGTGGGTAAAGCTACCACCTCAGTACAGGCATTTTGAAAATATGGGCGCCTGTTCAAGTCCTGGCTGTTCCACTTCCAATTCAGCTCCCTGCTAATGGGCCCAGAAAAGCAGCAGAAGATGGCCCAAGTTGTTGGGCCTCTGTGTGCCTCCATGCAGCAGACCCAGAAAAAGCTCCTGGCTCCTGACTTCGGCCTGGCCATCTTGGGAATAAACCAGTGCATGGAAGTTCCGTGTGTGTTTATCTTTTTGTCTTTCTCTCTCTCTCTGTCACTCTTTCTCTCCCTTTGCCCCTGCATCTTCTTTTCTGTACCCCTTTCGAATAAATAAATCATTAAAAAAAAATCAATCTTGTTAAATATATCACTGAGCCAGCAAGAAAGGAGAAATCCACAAACACCAAACGCCTCAAAAGTCTAGAGCTGACGAGTGCCCAGCCAGCAGCTGCCCAAAGTCCAGACTCACAAACAACAAAGGATGTCACAAAAATGTATCAATTCTCACTTGTGTTAGAAGATATATTTATGGGGGCTGGCAACATGGCACTGTAAGTTAATCCTCTGCCTATGGCGCCAGCATCCCATATGAGCCCCAGTTCAAGTCCCAGCTGTTCCACTTCCAATCCAGCTCTCTGCTATGGTCTGGGAAAGTAGTGGGAAATGGCCCAAATCATTGGGCCCTTGCAACTCCGTGGGAGGCCCAGAAGAAGCTCCTGGCTCCTGGCTCCTGGCTTTGGGTCGGCATAGCTCCAGCCATTGCAGCCACTTGGGGAGTGAATGGAAGACCTCTCTCTCTCTCTCTCTCTCTCTCTCATTATATGTAACTCTACCTCTCAAATAAATAAACAAAATCTTAAAAAAAAAAAAGACATGTTATTTACCACTTTATGAGATTGAAGGAAAAGAAACCATAGTATCATCTCAGCAGACATACAGAAAGCATTAGATAAACTTCAACATCCATTCAAGATTAAAAATTAATTACATAAAACTTTTTAGCAAATGTTAATTGAAGAGACATTCATTAACTTGATAGAGGGTAGCTGCCCCAAACCTACAATGTCATCCTCAATGGTAAATAAAATATTAGAAGTGTTCCCTTCTATAAGTTTGGTGAGGTTGCTAAATTATACAATTGGATTTTAAAACACTAGTAAAAATATAGTTAGGAAAGTTAAAGCTTTTAGAAAAAAAATGACCTCAGGTTAATGGTTTCTCTTTTCTTTTTTTTCCCCCATCCTACTCCCGGTTAATGGTTTCTTAAAAAGGAATCAAAAAGATCTAACAATAAAAGAGAATACTGATTAATTTTATCACATTTAAATTAACAGCCCCCCCATATTTCTTTTTTACAGTATCAAACAGGCCACAAACTGGGAGAAGATACTTGCCAAAGTTTCATGATAAGGGACTAGAACTGTGACATAGCATGTTAAGCCTCCACCTGTGATGCTGGCATCCCATGAGTGCCGGTTCAAGACCCAGCTGCTCCACTTCCAAGTCAGCTCCCTGCTAATGCACATGGGAAAGCAGTGGAGGATGGCCCAAGTACTTGGGACCCTGCACGCATGTGGGAGACCTTAAAGAATCTCTGGGGACCTGGCTTCAGCCTGGCCTAGTCCCAGCCATTGCAGAAATTTGGGGAGTGAACCAGGGATAGAAGATTCTCTCTCTGTCTACCATTCTCACTCTGTAACTGTCTTACAATTAAAAAAAAAAAATGTATCAGGTAAAGCTTCCCCTGCAGTGCCAGCATTTCATATAGGCAACGGTTGGAGTCTCAGCTGCTCCACTTCCGATCCAGCTCTCTGCTATGGCCTGGGAAGGCAGTAGAAGATGGCCCAAGTCCTTGGACCCTGCACCCACGTAGGAGACAGGGAAGAAGCTCCTGGCTTTGAATCAGTGTGGCTCCAGCTGTTGTGGCCAATTGGGGAGTGAACCATCGGATGGAAGACCTCTCTCTCTTTCTCTGCCTCTCCTTCTCCCTCTGTGTAACTCTGACTTTCAAATAAATAAATAAATCTTTTTTAAAAAAGTATCATAATGAAAGATTGGTATCAGAAACATACATATTACTCTACAAATTAAAAACAATCCAATAGAAAATAGGCAAAGTCATGAATGGTTAGTAGCATTTAAAGCACTTAAAACATGAACAGTTAGTAGCATTTAAAAAGATGTTGAGGGGCCAGCACTATGGGATAGCAGGTGAGGGCGCCACATGCAGTGCCAGTATCCCATATGGATGTCGGTTCAAGTCCTGGCTGCTCCATTTCCAATCCAGCTCTCTGCTATGGCCTGGGAAGGCAGTAGAAAATGGCCCAGGTCGGCCCCACAGCTCAATAGGCTAATCCTCTGCTTGCACACGGGGTTCTAGTCCCGGTTGGGGCGCCGGATTCTGTCCTGGTTGCCCCTCTTCCAGGCCAGCTCTCTGCTATGGCCCGGGAGTACAGTGGAGGATGGCCCAAGTGCTTGGGTCCTGCACCCCATGGGAGACCAGGAGAAGCACCTGGCTCCTAGTTTCGGTTCAGCACGGTGCACTGGCCGCAGCACACCAGCCGCGGCGGCCATTGGAGGGTGAACCAATGGCAAAGGAAGACCTTTCTCTCTGTCTCTCTCTCTCACTGTCCACTCTGCCTGTCAAAAAAAAGAAAAGAAAATGGCCCAGGTCCTTGGGCCCCTGCACCCACTTGGGAGACCTGGAAGAAGCTCCTGCCTCCTGGTTTAAGATCGGCACAGCTCCAGCCATTGTGGCCAACTGGGGAGTGAACCAGTGGATGGAAGACCTCTCTCTCTATCTCTGCCTCTCCTTCTCTCTGTGTAACTCTTTCAAGTAAATTAAAAAAAAAAAAAAAAGATGTTGAATGTATGGAAAATATGGGAAATGCACAATAAAATCACAATAAGATATAATTTTATATTCACTAGACGGCAAAAATTTTAGTCTGACAATACAAGTGCAGGCAAGGATGAGAAGTAATAGGAAATCTTAAATTTGGAACCATAAATTGCTACAATTATATAAAGCTAAAGATATACCCATCCTATAATACTTCAATGCCTACATACTGAGCCTGGATTAACTGATTGGCAGAATCATAAAACAATCTCCAGGACTCCCCCTCTTTTACCCTCCCACCCTTGTGTACCACCTATATAGTCCTAGAATGCAGAAAGGACCTGGGAAAACAATGGGCAATCACTACCTTGAGTAAGTTTTTTATATCAGATTTCCATCTCGGCAGAAGTCAGAGACATTTCCCATTGGCCTTGGAGAAACAAATTGCCACGCTGTGGCAGGGAGCAGCAAGCAGGCAACCTGCAGGAGCTGAATTCTGTCAATGACAAGGCGAAAGAGGACCACAGGCCTCAGATGGGCGTCTGTCCTATCACTCTAATGATTTTCCATCACATTTGCATGATCCCACAAGCTCTGGTTCTTATCTACATCTGGAATCTGATTTTATTTCCCTCTTCCCACATGCCCTAGCCACAAACAGATCCTAACATTCTGTAGCATGGATGTCCATAATGACAGTGTGTACCTTAAATAAAATCCAGGCATTGTTTCACCATCACATCATGAGTAGTTGAGTGTTTCCCATTTGTTCTGGGATTTGAGGGAGACTTACTGTGGTTCCACCTTATTATGATTTCACTTGATTCTCTCCTTTTCTTCATCCTCAACATATGTTATATCAGAAGTCTTGTTAATTCTATTTCCCAAATATATCCTGACTCTGTTCACTTCCATCTCTCTTGCTACCACTCTAGTCTGAAACATTGCCATCTCTTACCTGGACCAACTACAGCCAACTGTCTCTTTGCAATCATTCTTGCCCCTCTACAATACATTCTTCACATCACAGCCATGATGACCTTATTATAGCAAAAATTAGATTGTGTCAATTCCCATTCAAAGGCTCCTATGGCTTTCTATCACAACAGAGGAAAATCCAAAAGCCCCTATCATAATTTACAAAGCCCAGCATGACGTGGGCCCAACCTCCTACTGCAAGAGGATCTCCCTCCTGCACGTTAGGGAGTTGCACTGGTCTTCTGACAGTTTTAGGCAAAGTTAAGTTTATTATAAGCCCTGGAGACCTTGTAGTAGGGCTTCCCTTTGTCAGGGCCACTATTCTTAAAGATTTATTTATTTGAAAGGCAGAATTAAAGAGAGAGATAAAGAGAAAAAGAGAAAGAGAGAAAGAGAGAGAGAGAGAGATGGAGAGGGAGAGGGAGAGGGAGAGGGAGAGAGATGAAGAGACAGAGAAAGAGATACAGAGATCTTCTATCCATTGGTTCACTTTCCACATAGCCACAACAGCCTGGCCAAAGCCAGGAGCCTGGAGCTCCATCTGGGTCTCCCACATGGGTGGCAGGGGCCCAAGCAGCTGGCCATCTCTAGCTGCTTTCCCAAGAACATTGTCAGTGAGCTGGACCAGAAGTGGAGCAGCTGGGACTCGAAGCAGTGCCCATATGGGTTGTCCACATTGCAGGCAGTAGCTTAATCTGCTGTGCCACAACATCGGCCTCAGGACCCCCACTTTTCTGAGTACCTTACATCTTCACAGTTGAGCTCCTCCTTGTCTTTCAGGGTGTGGCTTCAAAGCCCCTCTTCACAGTGGTCTTCCTGGGCCACCCTGGCTAAAGCAGGCCTCCCAATCAGACTAAGTATATCACCCTGTTTATTTTCTCCATGGCACTTATCTTCCTGAAAATCTTATTTTTCATTATGTATTTATTATCCACCTCTTTGCACATGTAGGGACCTTGTCTATAGTCCTCACTGCTTTATAAAATTAATTCCAAGCATGCTTTGGATGAAAAATAATTACATGTTGAATGAATGAGGGTCTATGGCTTTAGTCAGAATTTTTTGTCTCCGAATAAAGGTTTAAATTTAATAACCTGAGGCCAGCGTCACGGCTCACTTGGCTAATCCTCCACCTGTGGGGCCGGAACCCCGGGTTCTAGTCCCAGTTGGGGCGCCGGGTTCTGTCCCACTTGCTCCTCTTCCAGTCCAGCTCTCTGCTGTGGCTCAGGAAGGCAGTGGAGGATGGCCCAAGTACTTGGGTCCTGCACCCACATGGGAGACCAGGAGGAGGCACCTGGCTCCTGGCTTCGGATCGGCACAGTGCGCCGGCTGCAGTGCACTGACCTTAGCAGCCATTTGGGGGGTGAACCAACAGAAAAGGAAGACCTTTCTCTCTGTCTCTCTCTGTCTAACTCTGCCTGTCAAAAAAAAATTTAATAACCTGAGTGTTTTAGATATTTATTTGGTTATACTGTGCTTGTTTTAAAAAAGTATATGTACAAAAACACATTTATTAACTTCTGAGTTCATATTTCTTCTCCCTTGTCTTTAAAATATGGCTAGGGTGGTTAAGTAGTCTGTAAACATAACATAGACAAAGAATGGGAAAAAAAAGTAAGTGGAGAACAAATGTCTGTTCTAAGCCCAAAACCAAGAGAAGTCATTTCCCAAATATAAACTGTATCTGTTCATGCCACTTTAACCTTCAAAGAATGGTAAATACCTACTTTAAAGGCAGAACCCTTGGGGATTTAAGTTGTTTGAAAGTTATCTTCCTATTAAAACTGTGGTTTCCCATTGAATTAAAGAAGGGGAGACAATCTGCATGGATGCTGAAAGTACTTAGCTTCCTATAACAGACTCTACGCAAACACACAGCTTTTATAGTCCATTCATTCAATATACTTATGCATCAACCACATTTTGGGCAATGTACTAAGGAGGCAGAATGCAACTACTGCGCAGTTGGAAAGACAGACAAATGATAATTCTAATATAGTGCCACAATCATATGCAGAACCACAGATGAGGCAAGCTACTGAACTGGGGGTTCAGGAAAAGGGTTCAGGTGGACCTGATACCTGGGATACATCTTAATAAAAATAGATGAGACAGGGCTAGCACTGTGGCATAGTGGGTAAAGCCACTGCCTGCAGTGCTGGCATCCATACAGGTACCAGTTTGAGTCCCAGCTGCTCTACTTCTGATCCAGCTCTCTGCTATGGCCTGGGAAAGCAGAATAAGATGGCCCAAGTCCTTGGGCCCCAGCACTCGTGTGGGAGATCTGGAAGAAGCTCCTGGCTCCTGGCTTTGGATAGGTGCAGCTCTGGCCATTGCAGCCATCTGAGGAGTGAACCAGTGTATGGAAGACCTTTCTCTCTCTCTGCCTCTCCTTCTCTCTCTGTGTAACTCTGACTTTCAAATAAATAAATAAATCTAAAAAAAAAAAAAAAAAGATGAGAAAGGCAGGCATGTTTTGTAGAAGTAAGTGTGCCCATATCACACTTCCGAGTGCCTGTGTTCAAATCCTAACTTCTTGCGTGGTCATACGCTGGGAGGCAGCAGGTAAGTACTTGGGTCTCTGCCATCCACATGGGAGCTCTGGATTGAATACCAAGTTCCCAACTTTGGCCCAGCCCAGTTCTGGGGTGTTGGGGGAACTTGGGGGAGTGAATGAGTGGATGGGAGCACTCACTCTCTTTCTCCCTTTCAAATAAAATAACCATTTTTAAAGATAGACAAGACATGCGAAGACAGCTCCAGAGAAAGAAAAGTGTAAAGACAAACATTGGCTTGAGAAAGTAGGTAAACAAGTCAGAGCCACAAGAGCAAAAAATGTGCAAGAGAAGATAAGAGAGTGCCCTGGGGCTGGCGCTGTAGCATAGTGAGCAAAACCACCACCTGTGGTGCTGGCATCCCATATGGGTGCCGGTTCGAATTCTGGTTGCTCCACTTCTGATCCAGCTCCCTGCTATGGCCTAGGAAAGCAGTAAAGGATGGCCCAAGTCCTTAGGCCCCTGCACCTGCGTGGGAGACCCAGAAGAAGCTCCTGGCTGCTGGCTTCGGAAAGGCCTAGCTCTAGCCATTAGGGCCATTTGGGGAGTGAACCAGTGGATGGAAGACCTCTCTCTCTCTCTGCCTCTCCTTCTCTCTCTGTGTAACTCTGACTTTCAAATAAATAAATCTTTATAAAAAAATAAAAAACAAGAGAGTACCCTGTACACCACTCTATACAGACCCCTAGGGCTGGTACATATACTTTCAAGGCTATAAGACTTGGTTAGCCAATCTTTTACTTCCAACTTGATAAAAGCTTGAGAAAAAGTTAACAAAGGGATACTCTGGGTAACCTGGATGACTAGCCACCTTTAACTACTGCCACAAGATGCTAGTTCACACATTTGTATCTAGGAGAGCACTGCTCAATTTGTGGTACCATTTGTCACAGGTGCAGGTTCATGAGACAGAAGGGGGGACTACTGTATGTAAATGATATTGATGATATTACTTGTCAAGTAAAGGCTGAATGACATCATGACACATTAACAAAGGCAGGCTTTGTGGTGGTTTAAATGCAGTAGCCGGGCTGGTGCTGAGGCATAGTAGGTGAGGCCACCACCTGCAGTGCCGGCATCCGATATGGGCGCTGGTTCCCGTCCTGGTTGTTCCACTTCTGATCCAGCTCTCTGCTATGGCCTGAGAAAGCAGTGAAAGATGGCCCAAGTGCTTGGCCCCTGAACCCACGTGGGAGACCTGGAGGAGGCTCCAAGCTCCTAGCTTTGGATTGGTGCAGCTCCAGCCATTGGTGCCATTTGGGGAGTGAACCAGTAGATGGAAGACCTCTCTCTCTCTCTCTCTCTCTCTCTCTCTCTCTCTCTCTCTGCCTCTCTGTAACTCTGCCTTAAAAATAAATAAATTAAATATTAAAAAATGAATGAATGAATGCAGTTGTCAGGGCACTGAGTAATCTCCCCAAACAAGGGCAAATGGGCAGGCCCTTTTGTAAGGACAGTGTGTCATGGAGAACAGGAGACATTCACTGTCAGAGTTCTTTGGTTCCAAAAAAGTTTCATTGGTCACAGTGATTAAGTATTCACTTGAATTTATTGAATTTATTTATTGAATTGATCTATTTTAGAGTTTTTGCTTCTAAATGCTCTAAATGTTTAGGTGTTACAGCTGTATAAAAGACACAAGGAGTTCAGACCTACAATTATATTTCACACACTGAAAATGCTTGTTTTTTTCTGTGTGCAAATAGGAACAGGATGCTCCCCACCTCTTTTTATGAGGCAGCGAGTGAAATGTTTTAAATTAACAATGGAAGATCCTGCCTACTTCCTCAGTTGGCTTGAGAAATTCTGCTATGGGTGATTGGAAGCTACTGAAAGGCTCTCACAGGTGAATGACAGCTCTGTGCTTTAGAACAATCACTCTGACAGCAGTGGGGAGGGCACTAAGTTTCCCAGATGAGATGAGTAGGGATTAGCATCAAACGGAGTTAGGCTGCTGGTGAGAAAGTGGGGCACACAGAACTCTTTCTTGGGTGACTTGGAGGTGAGCTAAAGGCCACAGGAAGACAGAGTGAGGGTGGCCAAGAGGAAGGAGAAGAGATAAATGCCAAGTTCAGCTCAGCAATGGTTAGAATTTCATTTCTGCCCAAGGAAACCCAGTTATCTTTTCTGGGTTCCCGCTTTCTCAGTGACAGCTGCATTCGTGAATTCCAGATGAACTATTATAGCACCCTCTAAAAATACACAAAGCACTCCACCCTGAGCTGTAAATAGGTCATCACAAAATCAGCAAAAACCCAGGCTCCCAAGGAAACGCAGTAAGGTAAAAAGGAGATAACGCAAGTTTGTAGGAAACAAATTGTGACTCAAGGCACTCACCAAGTGTTGTAGTTTCTGCTCTAACACTCAGAGGCAATCCCTCGCTTCCACTGAGCACCTGTGGACAAGACGCCAAGTCCACGTGGTTCACACAGACACCATCCTCAAGGGCTCGCGGCACAGCAACGGGACACACCTGGCACATGGGTAGCAACATTTTTTAGGGTACTGGGAACTAGGAACACACCAGCAGGGCTGGTGCTTAACAAAGTTTTCCTTCACTCGGAGACGTCAACGCGGAACGTCTTAGGTAGTCCAGTAAGAATGTAAGTATTTCATATTTTATTCCCCGTAAGGAAAGGAATCGAGGGGAAGGAAATTGCAGCAATTATCCCCAAACCAGGCAGTCTCCCCACAGGCCACAGAAGAGCCGTTCTCTGGGAAAGAGTAACCCTATCCTAGTTTGCTGGGAGAGGCGGCACCTTCCACCACTGACCAGAGCCGTGTTTATGCACTCAAACGTTCAACAGTCAGCCTCACCCACAGCGTGCAACGTGCGGCTGCAGGAAAGTCGTGGGGGCGTACCTTTAGCACCTGACCCCGTTTAGGGGAGAGGGGGGTCGCAGTCGACACAGAGCCCTTCGGGGGACCTGGTCAGAGCCTCCCAGAGCGAAAGGCTGAGAGGCGTTAGGGTACCAGGGCGGTAAAGAACCGACCACTGAGTTCAGGAAGCGCGAAAGCAGCGGAGACCAGGAGGCGGCAGCACCAAGCCCCCGGATTCGCCCCGTCGCGCAGAGCGCAGACCCGGAAAGGCCCGCCAGTCCCCCAGTGTCGCCGCGGCTAGACCGGAGGAGGCGGGGCAGAAGCGAAGCCAGGAGGCGCCAAGGTTGGGACAGGTTAGAGGCAGGGCCTAGGCGCGTTGGGGGCGGGGCCGCGGCAAAACGCGTGCCCCGTAGCCTGATGGGAATTGTAGTTCTAGGAAGCCGCCAGATTGTTCTAGGAACTACATTTCCCAACGACAGAGCTGCTGCTCCAGGTTGCGCTGTGTAGGGGCGTCTTATAGTTCGCCCGAGTGTTTCTGAGTGGGCAAGCCGCAACCCACCCCACCTTCTCCTTCGTTCTTCTTTAGCGCTGGGGCGTTTCCGGCTTTGTGCCTCCTGTCCATCTCCGTGCCCGTTTTTCTTGGGCTCCACCAGGAAAGTTAGGGCCTCCAGGTTTGGAGGTAGCGACTCCTGCCTCTCACCGGTGTGAGGGGCGCGCCCCTCTTCCGTCGGGCCGGCCCCATGGGCCCCACCCGGAAGCCTAACGTCTGCAGCCGGCTGAGTCGCCGGGCGCTGGGCTTCTTCTCGCGTGATGCAGGCGTGGTGCAGAGGACGAACCTGGGCATCCTGCGGGCGCTGGTGTGCCAGGTGACCGGCTGGGGGCCTGACGGCGGGCAGCGGGCGCCTGGCGGGCAGGCCTCCGGCTGGGGTGCAACATTGAGCCCCCTTTTAAGAGGGTCACACGCGAAGGGGAAGGGAATGAGTGCTCTGAACATGGGGAATTAGTAACAGGAGTTAGTAGGGCCTCCAGATGCGTTTAGTTTTAAGCTTCTTAATATCTTCTGCAAGGAAAAGTTGGTAACCGTATTAAACCAAAACGTGAGGGCAAAGTGAGGAGGAGCTGAAAATGATGTTTTTAGAGTTTACATGAAACTATCTTGAAAATTGTAATTTTAGCTATCCCACTTAAAATCGGGTGCACATGAGCTTACATGTACTCTCCTTGTGTTTTTCAGAAAAGTACTAAATTTAAGAATGTTTGGACAACTCATTCCAAGTCGCCGATAGCCTATGAGAGAGGAAGAATATATTTTGACAATTACCGGTGCTGTATCAGCAGGTAACTTTCCATTCATAACTTTTGCTGTAATTCACCTCACTGTTGATCATTTGCATAGAACCACATGAGTACAGCTGGGCTTAATGAAGTAGGAGAATGGGTCCAAAATAAGACTAGACGGTAATTCATGTAATTTAAAAATCTCATTAAATCTAAGTTACAAGTTGCTTGTTTGTAGATGCCAGCTTGAAGCAAAGCTACTTTACTGTGCAGGCACAATGATAGATTGCTCAGGGTACTGCTTCATAGCCTACTTAAAAGATAGCAGAATCAACAATGCTGGTCACCAGATTACCAAATACGTTTTGGAGAAGAATGTCTGTATTTTGCTTGGAAGCGCTTGTCTTTTTTGTTTGTATGAGAAACTTCTTCCATCAAGTGCAGAGTGTTTATAGATCCGGGATGTTCAACAGTAACCTTACCTGTCACTGTGCAGTGACAGCCTGAAGGGAAAGCTGTGGAGAACCCCACTTACCCGTTACCTGCACTCAAGCGCTCTCAGCATTTGCTGAGCATCTCTGTCTCATTCATTCTCCTTTGTCTCAGTATTTTAAAGATATCCAGAGCATTATCAGTTTGTAATCTTTAAAAAAGCGGGCATTTTCTCTACATTTCAAGTAACTTTTGGTGCATTCACAAATATACAGCTATCACTGCAGTTAATTTTAGGTTTTTTAGTGTGGTTCATAATCTTGAAAGCCATAATCCTAAATGTTGAAAATCTCAAGATATAAATCCCTAAAGTCTAAAATCATGAGACTGTCAATCCTACTGATGAAAATCCTGAAAACTAAACTCCTATTACATAAAGAAAAGTTATGTAAGAGAGCCCAAAATCTGTGGAAGAGATTAGCATGTTTTTGTTGTACTCAGGATCTCTCCATAGGTAGTGCAGTTACTTTATTGTGTAGTATTCCTCATCCATCTCTCTGTCTTCTGCAGTCTCACTGAAATTCATTTTACATATCCATGTCCTATAATCACTGAATGCCTTGTTGCAGTTTTTATTTTGAATAAACTTTTATCTGTTAATAATAAGAAAAGCAAAGAATTTTGTTTTACCTTTATTTATTCCTTCTCTAATACTCTTCCATTCGTTGTGGAGATTAGAGTTTCTGACATCATTTTTCTTCTCTCTGAAAAACTTCCTTTAATATTCCTAAAAAGGCAGATCTGCAGCCAACACATGCCTCAATTTTTTCCTTTATTTTTGAAGGATGATTTCTCTGCACATAGAATTCTAATTTGTTGAGGTTTTCATTGTTGGTGGTTTCTCCTTTTAACACTAGGTGTTTCATGACACTCTATACTTGTTTGCATGAGCTCTGAAGAGAAGTTCATTATAATTATTATCTGGTTCCTCTATAGTTAAGGTGCTTTTATTTCCCTCTGGGTTCTTTCAAGATTTTCTCTTCTTAAATCTTTTTAATTTATTTATTTGAAAGGTGGAAGGACAGAGATCTTGTCTTCTGTTTCACTCCCCAAAAGGCCACAATAGCAGGGGCTGGACCAGGCCAAAGCCAGGAACTGGGAGCTTCTTCCAGGTCTTCCACATGGATAGCAGGGGCCCAAGCACTTGGGCCACCTTCTGCCTGCCCAGGTGCGGTAGTAGCAAGTTGGAATGGAAGTGGAGCAGCTGGAACTTGAACTAGCAGTCCAGTGTGGGTTACTAGAGTCAAAAGTGATGGCTTAACCCACTATGCCACAGTGCTGACCCCTTTCTCTTCATATTTCATTTTCTCTTTTTTGAATATGATGTGCCTAGGTGTAGATTTTCTGGTATTTATCCTACTAGGAGTTCTTTGAGCTTCCTGGATTGTTACCTGTTAGTACTTTTGGAAAATTCTTAGCCATTGTTTCAAATATTTTTTCCCTTTTTTTTTTCTCCTGTTGTCCCAATACATGCACATTATACCTTTTTAATTGTTCCATAGTTCTTGGATTCTCTGTTCTGCTTTTTTCTCATTTTTCTTTCCCATTGGGACATTTCTGTTGACCTGTCTTCAAGCTCATTCATTCTTTTGTCAGCTGCATCCAGTTTATGATAAACCCCTTAGAGTCAGTCTTCATTTCTATTACAATGTTTTTGATTTTTAGCATTTGCTCTTGATGTTTTCTTAGAATTTTTATCTCTGTTTTGTGTATCTCATTTTGTGTGTTGTTCACTTGTTCCATTATAACTGTTAGCGTATTGATCATAGTTAAGTCCCTGATGTGAGTATTACAAAAATCTCTCACATCTGAGTCTGATTTGGAAGCTTTGTCTTTTCAAACTTCGTACTTTGCCTTTTAGCATGTTTATAATGTTTTTGCTGAAAGCTGTATCTGATATATTGGGTAAAAGGAATTTATGTAAATAGGCCTTTAGAGTGGGATTTTATGTCTGTGTAGGGTAGGAGTTAGGTTGATTTTTGTTTGCTGTAGCTGTAGGTTAAAATTTCCTGACTGTCCTTTTGTACCCGCGTTGCTGATCCCAGGGCTTCTGCTCCTATGGGGCGGTGATTCTCTGTGTGTGCTTGTTTGTAGTTTGGGAGGCAACAGTTTTCCTTGTGTCCTCAGTTCTCTGATGAATCTAAGAATGTTGATTTGCAATTTGTTCAGCCTGATATTTTGTCTGGAGGACAGGATTGACACCTTCCAAGCTCTTTTCATGTTGGACCAGAAACCAGAAGTTAGAAAGGATAGTTAGCGTTTGAGATTTGTTCCGGGAGGGCACCTTCCAGCTATCTTTCTAGTTCTTCTTACTGCCTCCAGTGTAGCTCATACCTACAGTGAATCTACCATTCCCCTCCCTTTTGTCTGTTACCACAACCTCCACTGGTTTTGAGAGCTTGAACATCTCTGTGCTTTGCAAATACAAAGTCACTTTTTCTGGAAGGAGACTAGGAGCTGTCTCCTCAGGCATCATCTTCAGTCCAAGACTCTGGAACTGGTGGTAGGAGTCAGTGGCACACCTCTGTGAGTGAGTCCCCTCTAAAAGCTAAGCATTGGGGATTGAGGGAATGTTTGCCTGAGATCTTCTCAGATTGCAACTCTCAACCTGGAAATCCTGTTTTATAAAGGAGAAGGCCAACAGGACCGCAGTATTCTTCAGCCATGCTGCACCTGAGGTAGAGCCACCCCCACCCCCACGAGTGGGTGCTGGGTAGAGGAAAGAAGCCTTCCTCTTCACTGGGCTCACCCAGGACTCAGCAATAGGCAGTTGAGAGCTGGGAGAGAAATGCTGCCCTCCTTTCTCTCCTGAGAAGGTAGCTCTCCCAATGGAAGCAGCGAGGAGAGGGGAGCCCTGTGCTCTTGGCTGCCCCAGTCTAGCATGGAGTTTCCATCTTACTGAGTGGAGGGAGGGAGGGAGCGCCCTGTGGTTTAGGTACTGCATATTATTCTCTGTTCCTACTGAGCTCTAGTAGGTTTGCTTCAACCCATGTTTCTCCATGTGCTCTGTGTCTTCAGGACCATTTGCAGGGCTTTGAATTGTTGTCTTTTACAATTTTCACTAGTTTTCCTGAAGAGTGTGTCCGCTCTTAAGATATTTTCTTAAATGACTTGATCATCACACACGTATTATCATTATCACACCTAGTAAGACTAGCAGTGATTCTTTGGGATCATTTAAATATCAGAATAATAGTTATGAATTTGATGGAATTCAGTAGAAATATTCATAGTAAATATTCAGTTTTAAAAGATTCAGTCCAATTTTAGAAAACATTTCCCACATCTATCTATGTTTATAAAGAAAAACTAGAAGGAAATGAACCATGGTTTTAATAATGACTTTTCCATAGTTTTAAACCATTTTAATCATATTTGTCAGATTTTTTATAAAACTGTGCTATGAATAATGCAATCAGAAAAAGTTACTGTTAAGAGGAAAGCAAATAACTTATATTTTAATATTCTGAATCTCTGAATAAAAGTCTCAAATTTGAGCAAATGCCGATTTGGTTATCAGTAATAATAATAATATATTTTTCTTTTTTTCCCAGTGTTGCATCAGAGCCAAGAAAACTTTATGAAATGCCAAAATGTTCCAAATCAGAAAAAATTGAAGATGCTTTATTATGGGAATGCCCAGTGGTAAGATTTGTTTTTAGAGCATTTGTTTCTAAGGCATCTATAACCTAGAAGAGTTCATTATTATTAATATTTTCTATGAAAACATAATACAAATTTCATAGAGATTCATGAATCTTTAAAGCAATCAAGAAGAGAGTTTATCTTTTGATAATCTTTCTTTATGAAATAATTGGTCTTTCAGAATCATTAATAATATGAATATGCTTTAAAAATTAGATTCAGGGACCGACATTGGGTACAGTGGTTAAGGTATCACCTGGGATGCCCATATCGCAAGTGGGTTTGAGTCCCAGCTCTGCTTCCAATTCCAGCTTTGTGCTAATGGACACCCTGGGAAATAGCAGGTGATGGTTCAAGTAGTTAGGTCCCTACTTCCCGTGTGGGAGACTCAGATTGAGTTCTGGGCTTCTGCCTTTGGCATGATCCAGCGTTTGCCAACATTTGGGGAATGAACCATCAGATGGAAAATCTCCCTCTGTCTCTCTGCTTTTCTTTTCTTTCTTTTTTTTTTTTTTTTTTTTTTTTTGACAGGCAGAGTGGACAGTGAGAGAGAGAGAGACAGAGAGAAAGGTCGTCTTTTTGCCGTTGGTTCACCCTCCAATGGCCGCCGCAGCCGGCGCGCTGCGGCCGGCGCACTGCGCTCATCCGATGACAGGAGCCAGGTGCCAGGTACTTTTCCTGGTCTCCCATGGGGTGCAGGGCCCAAGCACTTGGGCCATCCTCCACTGCACTCCCGGGCCACAGCAGAGAGCTGGCCTGGAAGAGGGGCAACCAGGACAGAATCCGGCACCCCAACCGGAACTAGAACCCGGTGTGCAGGTGCCGCAAGGTGGAGGATTAGCCTGTTGAGCCTCGGCGCCGGCTTGTCTCTCTGCTTTTCTAATAAAATGAGAATAAATAAATAAATGTTAAATAATTCCAAATGTAATTTTTTAATCTTGAAAACCAGAAAATGTTATTAACTGACTAAAATTTTTGTTTTATAAGCAAGTTAAGCCAGTTTATAATTATACTTAATGTTTAAGAAATGATTCTACTTAATATGCTGAAACAATACAAATATTTATTTAGAACAACAGTTATTTCACATGACTCCTTGAAAGATTTTCTTTTTCTTTCTTTTTTTTTTTGAGAGCCAAACAGCACCAATCTGCTGGCTCATTTCCCAGGTTCCCACAATGACCAGTGTTGGTCCATGGCAAAGGCTGGGAACTGAGAACTCAGTGCAGGTCCCCCTTGTGACTGGCAGGGACACCAAACACATGAGCCATCATTTGCTGACTCCCAGAGTCTCTGTTGGAAGAAAGCTATAGTTAGAAACAGAATGTGGGCATTGAAACCATGTACCCCAATGTAGGACTTGGGAATCCCACCTGGTGGTCCAACTGCTCAGCCAAACACTGAAACGTAAAAGTGGATTCTTAGGAATTTCCTCTACAAAAGTTACTAGGAAATAAGAAAAAAGTGGCTGGCATTGCAGTACAGTGGGTTAAGCCACTGCCTGTAGCACCTACATCCTATGTGGGTACCAGTTCAAGTCCCAGCTGCTCCACTTCTGATCCAGCTCTCTGCTAATGGCCTGGGAAAGCAGTTGAGGACAGCCCAAGGCTTGGTCCCCTGCACTCATGTGGGAGACTGGGAAGAAGCTCCTGCCTCCTGACTTTGGCTTGGCCTTGCCTTGGCCGTTGCAGCCATCTGGGGAGTGAACCAGCAGATGGAAGCTCACTCTCTCTCTGTGTCTCTCCCTCTCTTTGTGAACTCTGCCTTTCAAATAAATAACATAAATTAAAATAAGAAAGAAAATAGTAAGAAAAAATAAAAAATGATAGGATGAGCTCATTCCATCAGAGCAGCATTGTCGTATGTATGTATTTCAGAACACTGTTCATGGGATGTTAACAAGTATATGAGGGTACTTCAAAGTTCATCGAAGAAATTGAAATTAAAAGAAGGTGTGTATTTTGGTGCAAAAAAGGACATTTGAAATCCATGCATATGAAGGGTTTTTATAAATATTATGGAAATGTGTATTATAAAAATATGATTTCAAAATTCTTTGCACTGAAATATATTTTGATTTCATTTTTCCTTGAACTTTTTGAAGTTTTTTGTGCAGGTGTCAGAAGAATTGGGAGGAGTTGGGCTATAGACAAGTAAGTTTTGGACATGCTGAGTCTAAAGCATTAAACAAGTTTATTTATAGAATTACTTCTCAGAGCCTTTAATACCAATACAACTTTGAACGATACTGAAATATGTCACTATTAGATCATTTTCTCAAACTCTTGATCATAGAACTTTCCTTTTTAAAGAGTATGTCTACATATTAGTCTCCTGTGACATCAGTGTTCTAAGAAACACACTGGAAAAATAGTAGAACAAATGAATTAGGTATTTGAATCTGGTTGGCTGTTTTTTAGGAAAAAATAGAATTCACAGTATGAGACCAAAAACAATGTTTAAAGGGTAAGAGGCTAAATTTACTGTTAAACTACTTTTTTTCTCAGGCTGTTGTTTTTACATAAAACTGTAGTTTTCTAGAATTGCTGATTTCTTTTTCTGTGGATATTTGTGCTCTGTTTACAGAAGACTTCTTTTTAAAATTTAGAAAACTTGAAATATATGTTTTCTTCCTTTACTCCCTAATAAAAGCTAAAAATTACTTGTGCCCTTAGCAGTGTAAAGCCTTTGAATCTGTTTTCACTGGCATGGAGATGACATATTTCTTAATAGAGAAACTTTGCCAGTATAAAAGAACAAAAATTAGCAGCAATCATGCAAAAGTTTCTAATAACCTAATTTCTGCTTTATTTCTCTTGAAACATGTTCTCATTTGAAGTAAAACAAGATTTTCTATTAAGAAAAACTGAGACACATATGTTGTTAATGTACTGATGTAAAACTACTTTTAGTTCCCTTTTTTGAGAACAGCATATGAACTACAACTTAACATTTAGGAATATAATTCTGTTGTATATGCTGCTTCAAAATTATTTTTTTAAAGATTTATTTATTTGAAAGAGTTACAGAGAGAGAGAGAGAAACAGAGAGAGAGAGAGAGAGAGAGATCTTTCATCCACTGGTTCACTCCCCAAATGGCCACAACAGCCAAGCCAGGAGCTTCATCTGGGTCTCCTAAGTGGGTTCAGGGGCCCAGACACTTGGACCATACTCCACTGCCTTCCTTGGCCATTAGCAGGAAGCTGGATCAGAAGTGGAACTGCTGGGACTTGAACTGGCACTCATATAGGATGCTGGCATCACAGGCAAGTGACTTTACCTGCATGCCACAACACCAGCCCCCAAAATTATTTTTAATAGGTAAGATGTAAGCAGTATACTTCTTTTTAAAAGATTTATTTATACATTTGAAAGGCAGAATTACAGAAAGAGAAGGGAAGATGGAAAGAGACAGATCTTCCACCCGTTGCTTCACTTCCCAAATGGCTACAACAACCAGGGCTGGGCCAGGCTGAAGCCAGGAGCTAGGAGTTTCATCTGTGTCTCCCACGTGGGTGCAGGGACCTAAGGACTAGGGCCATCCTCTGCTGCTTTCCCAGGCACACTCACTAGTATCTGGATCAGAAGTCGAGCAGCTGTGACTTTAACTGGCCCCCACGTGCGATGCTGGCATTGCAGGCTGTGGCTTTCACCCAGTGTGTCACAGCACTGGCCCCAAATAGTGTTTTTTTAAAAAATTTATTTTATTTATCCAAAATACAGAGTTACAGAAAGAGAGAGAGAGAGAGAGAGAGAGAGAGAGAGATCTTCTATCTGCTATTTCACTCCCCAAATGACTGCATTGGCCAGAGCTGAGCTGATCCAAAGCCAGGAGCCAGGAGCTTCTTCTAGGTTTCCCACATGAGTGCAGAGGCCTAAGGACTTGGGCCATTCTCTGCTGCTTTCCCAGGCACATTAGCAGGGAGCTGGATTGGAAGTGGAGCAGCCAGGACTCGAACTGGCACACATATGGGATACTGGTGCTCTAGGCCAGGACTTTAACCACTGCACCACAGCGCTGGCCCCCAAATAGTACATTTTTAAAAACTTCAAAATCTCAGTGAAATGACACAGGACATGGTAGAATAAAATTTTTACATCATTGCTTATAAATTTAGTATATGACTTTCAGTAGTTAGTAAGTTTCAAAAAAAAATCATCAAAAAACAAAACAAAACTCCACCTTATTTCTTTCCCTAACATTTGAAAGAGAAGACCGATCTTTAGGAGCTTATATAAAATAACTGTGTTTTCATTCTTTTCTATTCAGCCTAAGCAAACACCAGATTAATTCTTCAAACTTCCCACTTATACTATAAATCAAAGTAGAGCCATTTGCTTCTCTTTTCTTCCTATATTAGACTTCCACCTTGTGGTAACTCCTCAGGGACAGAAGGGCCCCAGCAGTTAGCTCTGCTCTTTCTGGAAGAATTCATTGGGGGAATAAGTCTTTCTTTCTTTTTCTTTCTTTCTTTTTTTTTTTTTTTTAATTTTATTTATTTGTGAGGTAGAGTTAGAGAGAAAGGGAGAGACAGAGAGAGAGGTCTTCCATCTACTGGTTCAGTCCCCAAATGGCTACTGGGCCTATCCAGAGCCAGGAGCTTCTTCTGGGACTCCCTTGCTGGGTACAGGGGCCCAAGGACTTGGGCCATCTTTTACTGCTTTCCCAAGCCATAGCGCCAGCCCATTGTGTAACTACTAATATTCTCACTATTATTATTGTTTAAGATACATGGATATTTAATTATTAGTAATAAATTATTTCAGGCTGGCACCGCAGCTCAATAGGCTAATCTTCTGCCTGCGGCGCTGGCACCCCGGGTTCTAGTCCCGGTCGGGGCGCCGGATTCTGTCCCGGTTGCTCCTCTTCCAGGCCAGCTCTCTGCTGTGGCCCGGGAAGGAAGTGGAGGATGACCCAGGTTCTTGGGCCCTGCACCCACATGGGAGACTAGGAGGAAGCACCTGGCTCCTGGCTTTGGATCAGCACAGCGCGCCAGCTGCAGCACACCGGCTGCAGCGGCCATTGGGGTGAACCAACGGGAAAAGGAAGACCTTTCTCTCTCTCTCTCTCTCTCTCTCTCTCTCTCTCTCTCTCACTGTCTACTCTGCCTGTCCACAAAATAATAATAATAATAATAATAATAAATTATTTCAGGCCCTCAATGCTTTATGTGGATACACTCAGTAAGTTAATGATGAAAATAATTACCCACAGTGTTAATTTTGTCTTCATTCTCTATTTGTATATTTAATAACTTTGATGTTCCTATTTGTTTCAGTATTTAGCTGTTTTTGTTGGACACTAATTACTGCAAATTGTTCACAGGCAAGCAGTTTCATTTTTATACCTCATTTTTTTTAGGGGGAAATACTTCCCAATCCATCAGATTATAAATCCTCACTCATAGCACTGACTGCTAATAATTGGCTACTTCGCATATCAGCGACGACAGGAAAAATCCTTGAGAAAATATATCTTGCATCTTACTGTAAATTCAGGTATTAACTATGAGTTTATTAATTTATAGTGAGATTTTATTGTAAAAATTTGAGACTTGTGGCCAGGATATTTCAAGCCCCCTCATCCACAGTTTTTCAGTTCATACTCATATCTTAACTTCTTTTTTTTTTAAAGATTTATTTATTTTAAAAGAGTTATAGAGAGGGAGCAGCCAGGACACAAACTGGCACCCATATGTGATGTCACCATCACATGCAACAGCTTTACCTGCTTTGTCACAACTCCGGCCCCTAAATCTAATCTTATAAACCTATTATCTTTTTTGTTCCTCATAATGATATTTGAAGATATGAGGATAGAGACCCTCTATCATTTATCTTTATACTCCTAATAAATAAATAAATATCTTATATGTATTAATTGGAAGATAAACTTTTTTAAAAATTCCCTTTTTTACCCTTTTACAAATAGTATTTTCTGTGTGGGTTTCACTTTATAGTAGGTTTTGCTGAAGACTTAGTCTGTTTCATTTAAAATACCTGGCAAGTGCAATCCAAGAACCATTTTAACTATTAGTTTTGTGGGATAAAAAACTGTGGAGTGAATATGCGCATGCAAAGTGTGAAAGTAATATTTTCGATGCTTTTAGTAATTTCCATTTTAAAATAGAAATGTTTATTTTCTTTTCTAGGTTTTAACTACTATTAGATCAAAAATAGTTTTTATTCATTAAGATTCCAAAAGGATTAAAATTCTCAGTGTGTGTTTTTATTTTAAATTGAGATATATTCATATAGGGATCTGGAAAGAATTCTTTTTTTTTTAATAAAGCTTTTATTTAAAGAATATAAATCTCCAAAGTACAGCTTATGTATTACAATTTCCCCCCCCATAATGGAACGAATTCTTTTAACTGTTTTTTTAAAGTAGATTACTTTGCTTTTATAACTTAAATAACTAAGAAACTGTTTACTTATAAAATATCTACAGTATTTTTATTTTAAGTATATGGAAACTGACCCAAATAAATAAACTTCTTTTCATTCTTTTAAAAGATACTTGAGCTGGGACACTCCTCAAGAAGTCATTGCAGTCAAATCAGCTCAGAACAAAGCCTCAGCAGTGGCCCGGCAGGTAGACATGGATGCAAACATTTGATAAAATGAATAATTTGTTTCCATAGGCATCTGTCTGCAAATTTGTTATGAAGAACTAATGGTCTTTGATTTCTGAAGCATGCTATAAAAGTTGATAGATAGATTTTTTTTCCTTAAGCATGCTATTAAAATGGGTTTTTAGCTGTTTTCTTAAAAAAAAAAAACATGGTATTTATGAAGTTTTAAAAGTATGGTCTAGCAGTTTATATCAGGAAACTTAGTTTCTATTGATGACATATGGGGAATAATATAATCAGCACTTATTGAGTACTTTTCAAAAATAGTCTCGGGGCCACCTGTGATGCTGGCATCTCATGTAGGTGGCAGGTCATGTTCTACTTCCAATCCAGCTCCCTTCTAATAGCCTGGGAAAAGCAAGAGAGGATGGCCCAAGTACTTGGGCCTCTGCCACCCACATGGGAGACCCAGATGGAGCTTCTGGCTTCAGCCTGGCCCAGTCCTAACTATTGCAGCCATCTGGGGAGTGAACCAGCAGATAGAAGATCAGTCAATCTCTCTCTCTCTCCCCCTCTCTCTCCCTCTCCCCCTTTCCCTCTCTCTCTCTCTCTATCCTTCTCTCCCTCTCTCTCTCTCCCTCCCCCACACAACTGTCAAATAAAGAAATAAATCTTTTAAAAAATAAAAATAGTCTCAGCTTTCAGAGGTTTTTCTGTTTCTTCATATCCTGGGACATCTAGAAAAAATAAATACTAATTTTCTGTCTTTTGGCAGAATCTGTGTTCTAGTCTTTTCTCACCTTTAATTTGAACTCCTTAAGCTTTGTTTTAATCCTTGATTATAAAACAGCCACATATTGTTCTTTACTGATTAGGAGACTGAGACCCAGAGAAGCTAACTAAGTCACCCCAGCCATACCACTGTAGATGACAGAACCTAAATGCAAACTCAGGCTTCCTTCACTTAGGTATTACCCCATGCTACTCCTTGAAATTTCTATAACACTAATGAGCAAATAAAGTTTATAAAGAATTCTAGGATGCCTTTTAAAAATGTAACTCTTTGCTGAGTTTTACCTTACTTACATGAACACATCAAACTTCCCTTGTCAACCCTGTAGTGTATTCTCATCACATTCAAGGCCAGGGAACTCTACTTTTCATTCCTTTCTCATCTACCTGTTTGCTTGTTCTGAATACACTGTCAGCTATTTGTTGGCTATTTCCACTTACTTTTTACTATGGTTATCTATAAATATTTTTCTACTATTTTCCTGTTTCTTACCCAAACACCTTAAGAAAGTGAATGTATACCTTTTATTGAAATCTACCTCCCTTTTTCCTGATGTTTTGAGTATGACAGTCTGAGAAAGAGATACTGTCTCCTTATTAATACTTTTTTCCTTACATTCTTTCTTGCTATGACAGTATTGCCTTCAGAAATTGAAATCATATAATAAACTAACAGAATATTTTATAAGTGTCTAGTTTAATTCCCCTTTTAAAGAATTTGGGTTGTTAAAAAGCAAGAACTTAAGCATAACTCTGTACAGTATCACCTATTAAGATTTTTCTTTTTCCATGATCTGATAATGTTAATAGAAGTCTTAAAGCTATTTCTACATCCTAAATTGTTTTCCCACATCTACACAAAAACTGTACTTTTTATTTGGGTTTTAGGAGATTGGAGGGAGTTCCATTGGCATCTTGAAGATGTTTAATTTTTTAAAAAATGTTTTTTAGATTTACTTATTTCTTTTGGAAGTCAGTTACAGAGAAATAGGGAGAAACAGAGATTATTTTCCATCTGCTGGTTCACTCTCCAGATGGTCTCAACAGCCAATGCTGGGCCAAGCCAAAGCCAGGAGCCAGGAGCTTCATCTGTGTCTCCCACGTGGGTGATGGGCCCAGACACTTGGACCATCCTCAGCTGCTTTTTGCAGACCATAAGCAGGAAGCTCGATTGGAAGTGGAGCCGATGCAACACTAATGGGTACCCACATGGGATGCTGGCATTTCAGACAGCGGCTTTACCCACTAGACCACAACCCTAGCCCCTGATTTAATAAAAATGTATCCCTTTCAATGGGAGAGTGTTTTGCACCTTAAACATTACAATCTATCTTTTTGTTTATTATTTGGGTTTTTTTTTCTAAATCTTTGTTATGACAGTTTTTATTTTCTTTAATGTTTATTTTCATCTACTTGAAAGGCAGAACTATAGAGAGATAGGGAGAGAGATCTTCTATCTGATGGTTCTTTCTACAAATGCCCACAACAGCCAGGGCTGTGCTGGGTCAAAGTCAGGAGCCTGGAACTCCATCCAGGTCTCCCTTGTGAGTAGCAAGGGCCTCAGGCATTTGAGCCATCATGTGCTCCATGCCCTGGATGCATTAGGAGAAAGCTGGATCAGAAGTGGAAGAGCTGGGACTCTAACTAGCATTCCCATATGGGATATGGGCATTGCAAACATCGGCTTAACCTGCTTTGCCACAATGCCTGCCCCCAGTTAGAGCAGTTTTGATTGATGGTGTTGATGATGCAGCATTTAGGATTCTGATGAGCAGAGTCTAACTGGGATGGTGCAGGTATCTTTGCCTACCTACCACAAATTAGAGGTGTTCCTTGAAGCTTTTACTGGAGAACTGCAAGAGATATTTCCTAGTAGAAAAAAACTAACTGGGCTTTGTTCTTCAAACTAAGTGAGTTATTGTCATCAAGCAGAGAAATCATTCAAGCTTTCCTTGTTGATTTTTTTCTGATTTCATAGGGATGTATCAGTGCAACATTACTTTTAAATTACATGACCATGATTATGTGTCTTTCGATTATACTCTTTTTTTTTTTAATGTATTTTTTGACAGGCAGAGTGGACAGTGAGAGAGAGACAGAGAGAAAGGTCTTCCTTTTGCCGTTGGTTCACCCTCCAATGGCTGCCGCGGCCGGCACACCGCGCTGATCCAAAGGCAGGAGCGAAGTGCTTCTCCTGGTCTCCCATGGGGTGCAGGGCCCAAGCACTTGGGCCATCCTCCCCTGCACTCCCTGGCCATAGCAGAGAGCTGGCCTGGAAGAGAGGCAGCCGGGACTAGAACCCGGTGTGCCGGCGCCACAAGGTGGAGGATTAGCCTATTGAGCTACAGTGCCGGCCTGATTATACTCTTTATTATTAGAACTTCAGTTTACAATATAAATGTAAGGTATTTTGTTGCTAAGAAATGTTTACTGAGAGAAGACATTGCTGCCGGTTAAGCCACCGTGCATCCCTTATCAGTACCTGAGTCCCAGCTACTCTGCTTCCAGTCCAGCTCCCTGCTAACAAACCTAAGCAGCAGCAAATGATGGCTCAAGTATCTGAGTTCCTGCTGCTCTCATAGGAGACCTGAATATTGCTCTGGGCTCCTGTCTTCAACCTGGCTCAGCCACCGCAATTGCAGCCATGTAGGGATTGAATCAGAGGGTGGAGGAGGATGAAAGAGGGTGGAAGATATCTGTGTGTGTGTGTGTGTGTGTGTTCTCTCTTTCTGTCACTCTGCTTTTCCAATAAATTTTTTAAGTGTTTATTATTACATTTGTTTTTGTACATTTCTATATACATACATAGATGTGCATGTGTGTCTGAAGGGCTTCTTGTTTAGTGGGCATACCTTAATATGGTTGTCTTGTTTTAAGTAACTTTATAATGTAGATAGATGGATGTTTTCATGAACTCCATGTTAGGACAGATGGATGCTTTCAACTCTGAAAACAGAGGGTTTCTGAAGTACTTTTGAGAGCTACCTATAATTTTAGTCTTTCCTTCTAGGCAGGCATTCAGCAGCCTGTTTTGTTATACCTTGCGGTGTTCCGAGTTCTGCCATTTTCACTTGTAGGGATTCTGGAGATCAATAAAAAGGTAAGAACTCATTTCTTACTTAATTGTAATATTTGTTGACAAGAAGATAAAATGTTATCATTTAATTACTGGATGCTTTGGTGGGAAGCATTCTCCTAACTATAAAAAGCTCACTCACCTGATTGTTTCTTAGCAAAATACATAAGAACATTTGAATTGGGAAGATTGCCTAATTATCCCTTCATCCTTCTTTATGTTTTTGTGCCTTTCATGTGACTAGTGTTGGAAACCTGTGGTCATTAACAAACTGCTGTTTTACAAAGTTATAAAACGAATGAGATATTTTTCCAAAGGCAATATTCCCAAGCTTGTTAAAATGATCGTTAAGCTACAACAAAATGTCCCAATTTAATTGCAAGGTATGGATCTAAAACTTGCTTTATATATAAATAAAGCTTATAATTAAATATGTAAATTTTCCAACTCATTCACTTTTGGATTTTATTGTTGCCATTGTTCTTGGTTTGTGGACTGACTAAATGAAGGAAAAGAAAGGACAGAGTTCATTTGAGTAAAAGAAGCAGTCTTCTGCTTTTTTTTTTTTTTTTTTTTTTTAACCTGGCACCCTCTCCAGTCTTCTGCTTTTAAAAATTACTTACTTGGGGGCCGACACTGTGGTATAGCGAGTAAAGCCGCCGCCTGCAGTCTGGCATCCTCTATGGGCACCAGTTCATGTCCCAGCTGCTGCACTTCCAATCCAACTCTCTGCTGTGGCCTGGGAAAGCAGTAGAAGATGGCCCAAGTCTTTGGGCCCTTGTACCCATGTGGGAGACCTGGAAGAAGCTCCTAGCTACTGGCTTCGGATCGGCACAGCTCCATCCGTTGCAGCCAATTGGGGAGTGAACCAGTGGATGGAAGACCTCTCTTCCTCTGCCTTTTCCTCTCCCTCTCTGTAACTCTTCCTTTCAAATAAGTAAATAAATAAATCTAAAAAAAAAAAACGTGAAACATGAATGTTGACAAATGAGATTTTTTAAAAAATTAGGTGGATAGGGCCGGCGCCGTGGCTCAACAGGCTAATCCTCCGCCTTGCGGCGCCGGCACACCGGGTTCTAGTCCCGGTCGGGGCACCGGATTCTGTCCCGCTTGCCCCCCTTCCAGGCCAGCCCTCTGCTGTGGCCCCAGAGTGCAGTGGAGGATGGCCCAAGTGCTTGGGCCCTGCACCCCATGGGAGATCAGGAAAAAGCACCTGGCACCTGGCTCCTGCCATCGGATGAGCGCAGTGCGCTGGCCGCAGCACGCCATCCGCGGCAGCCATTGGAGGGTGAACCAACGGCAAAGGAAGACCTTTCTCTCTGTCTCTCTCTCTCACTGTCCACTCTGCCTGTCACAATAAAAAAAAAAAAATTAGGTGGATAGTTATTTATTGTGCTGCTCTACTATTTTTTTTTTTTTTTTTTGACAGGCAGAATTAGACACAGAGAGAGAGAAAGGTCTTCCTTTTTCCATTGGTTCACCCCCCAAATGGCCATTACGGCCAACACGCTGCGCCGATCTGAAGCCAGGAGCCAGGTGCTTCCTCCTAGTCTCCCATGCAGGTGCAGGGCCCCAGCACTTGGGCCATCCTCCACTGCTTTCCAGGGCCACAGCAGAGAGCTGGACTGGAAGAGGAGCAACCAGGACAGAATCTGGCACCCCAATCGGGACTAGAACCTGGGGTGCCAGTGCCACAGGGAGAGGATTAGCCTAGTGAGCCACGGCGCTGGCCAACTCTATTTTTTTAAAAATTTATTCATTCCTTTGAAAGTCAGAGTTAACAGAGAGAGGAGAAGCAGAGAGAGAGAGAGAGAGAGAGGTCCTTCATTCGATGGTTCACTCCCCAACTGGCCACAACGGCCGGAGCTGTGCCAATCTGAAACCAGGCGCCCCTTCCAGGTCTCCCACTTGGGTGCAGGGTCCAATTACTTGGGCCATCCTCCACTGCCTTCCCAGGCCACAGCAGAGAGCTGGATCAGAAGTGGAGCAGCCAGATCTCGAACTGGTGCCCATAAAGGATGCCTGCGCTTCAGGCCACGGCATTAACCCGCTGCACCACAGCGCTGGCCCCCCTACTACTTTTTAAGCACCTAAAGGACTGTATAGAGGACACAATTTTTTTTTAAGTTACAGTTTAAAACTTTTGTTGTTTGTTTATTTAAAAGGCTAAAAGAGATCTCCCTTCCACTGATTCACTCACCACATACCTGCAGCAGCCAGGGTTGGGTCAGACTAAAGCCAGAAGCTAGGAACTCAGTCTGGATGTTCCATGTGGGTGACAGGGACGTAGCTACTTGAGCCATTAACTGCTGCCTTTCAGGGTGCACATTAGCAGAGCCATTCTCAAACACAAGCACTCCAAAACGGGATGCAAACATCCCAAGCAGCGTTTTTGTGGTATCTTAATCATTGCACCAAATACCCACTCCAAGGACAAGATCATGAGGTTCCATTAATAGGCATGTTCATTGGCAAACAAAATGACTGTACTTCAAATTTTTATGTTATGTAAGCATAATATGCCACACTGCATAAAAACTAAAGAGTATTATCACTGGGACAGGTGTTGTGGTACAAGTTAAGCTGCCACTAAGGACACGTGCATCCCATATCACAGTGTGGGTTCTAGTCCCAGCTATTCTGATTCCTATATAGCTTCCTTCTAATGTGCCTGGGAAGGCAGCAGATGATGACCTAAATACTCAGGTTCCTGCTGTTTATGTGGGAAACCAGATGGAGTTTTGGGTTTCTGGCTTCAACCTGGCCCAGCCCTGGCTGTTGTTGGCACTGGGGAGTAAACCAGCAGATGGAAAATGTCTGTTTCTCTCTGTCTTTTAAATAAATATTTCAATAAATCTTTTTTTAAAGTACTTTTATATTTTGTGATAGGCATTTTGAATAATTTACATTGTTATATAATATATTCAATTAAGAAACAACTATCCAAACCCTAAAGGTAGAAAATGGAGGAGCCAGGATTTGAACTTGGAGTGACTCCAAAGTATATGCTACTTTATTATAACACTCATTATTTTAAAATATGTTTGAATTACACAGTCTTCTTCAAAATGGAGAACCAGGATCAGTGAATTAAAAAGTCCTAAGCTTGTCAACATCAAAGCAAAATGTAATTATAATTATCCTTAGAAGACAAAAAAGCACACAGCTCATAATTTTATGATTGGTCTCTGTGCTTATGAATTAAATAATTGAGTATGCTTATCACAGTGTATAACAGGACTGAGCATTTTGCAAAGTCATAAGTTGCTTCTATTTATTCTTATATATCCAAGAGACTCATTTAAGGGATTAAGTTTTGATAGTAGTTACTTGAGATTGAAGCACATCTTTCACTTACCATCTGTCGTTAATACTACCCAGAGACCAAGCTCAGAATGTACTTTTAAGTTATTTATTGATGTGGTAAATCTTCGCTAAATAATCTGTCTTGAGTAGAAACAGGTTTTCATTTCATATTTAGTAGTTCTTTCACTGCTATGAATATGCGCCTATATTGTCTTTTGTTAAATGTTCAAATAGGCACAGAATCAAAAGTTCTTTATCTGAGCTGTAAGGAGAATCATGACAGGCTCCTATATATAGAATAGAAAGGGAACACGCAATGAGCCAAAGCCTTTTTCAGGGTCTGCTAGGCTGAGAGTCTCTGTCCATGTTTAGTCTAACTTGTTTGACTTTTCTATGACTAAAAATATTTTGTTGAAGATTTTAAAAATTAGGTAGTGGTACAGTTATAGAGTTGGCTGTTTCTGTTATAATGACTTTCCAAGATTTAACCTTTTCACCTGTAATAAGCTAAACACTTATGTCTTTGCAAAGAACATTTTAGCATAAAGAATGGGTCTCTGGCAGGATATGCAGGTAAATTATTCATTTAGAATTACGTAGCCTCGATGTATGGCAATGTCCATGAGGAATGGAATTTGTTATTAATAAGTATTGACAAAGCTATGAAGCAAAAGAATGCTGGTACATCATTGGGTGTGGGAGGGCTGTTACACTTCCATTTGCTGCAGTCGAACAACCAGTAGCTTGCTGCTTGCCACTAGTAACACCCTGGCTTTGCATTGCTGAGTTTTATTAAATTTTACTGCTAGGTAGCAGTGTTGTAGTGGTGACCTGAATATGAAGCAAGAGCACAAACCACTGTAAACACTCAGAGGATTGGCCTTTTTCTGGTCTTTTCTCAGGAGATATCTGCCTTTTCCCTCAGATTTTCGGGAGTGTTACAGATGCTACTTTGTCTCATGGGATACTGATTGTCATGTACAGCTCGGGATTGGTCAGACTGTATAGCTTCCAAGCCATCACTGAACAGGTAAAGATAACTGAAATTTGCAATATTATAATTAGTATGAGGTCCAGACTGAGGTATGATTTTTTTAAGTGAGATGCTTTTAGAGTAAGGTACTTGTATTGATTTCAACTCTAAAAACTAGAAATACAGAAAGACAAAGAACCTTTAAAAGATGGGTGGGGAAGGTAAACAGAAAGACCCTGGAATAACAACTATTTTCTCTGTCATATGCACGTGAATTTTATTGTTTTCTCTGCAGACAGCAAATAAATAGGTGCTAAAGCCACCATTTTTGTTTTGTTTTGTTTTTAGTTCATGCAACAGAAACTTGACTTAGGGTGTGCATGCAGATGGGGTGGGACTGCTGGAACTGTAGGAGAGGCTCCTTTTGGCATTCCTTGTAATATTAAAATAACAGGTATGGCTACTATATAGTATTTTTCACATTAAAATATAAGTGGTCATATAAGTATTTATTAACTGTAATCATACATATGTGTTTTTCATTTAATTATAAACTTGATTTATTTTACTCCTATGCAGCATATTCCTTGCTATTGAGTGAGTGTTGACTAAAGTCTGTATTATTCATGGAACCAAAGGGCTGGGTCTTGCTTGGCCAGAGACTTTGGGCTAAATCACTTTCCCCTTCTGTTCCTTGATTTTCTTGTTTGTGAAGTGATAAGTTGCAGCAAATGATACCATAGTCGTACCCTCATAACTGAACATTTTACAGTTCTGCGAATCTTACCCATCTCTAAGAAAGGTGTTTTCCAAGGAAAATATTATTACCATGTCAACTGAAGATAGAACCTAGACACAGAGAAAATTTGTCTGTAACACACAAAAAAAGGAAACTGTACATAATTAAAAAGAAAATTATATACAATTCTGTCCAAAAGTTCTATATGTAACTATTAATTTCAGCAGTGTATTAAAAGAAATTCAGCCACTACTCAAATTGAGCTATACTAAAAGAAATTAAGCATTACCTTCCAGAGTTTCACCTAAAAAATGAGGTTTATGGGTTGGAAGTAGAAGGAAATGTCCTCAACATGATAGTAATGACTGCTAATGAACTAAAAATTGAGACAAATATATATTACAATAAGAAAACATATTTATCTTTTAATTTACTCGGGATTTTTGTATCTGTTCACAAACAGTAAACCACCTAAGGAACCTCATATTTCAGGTGAAATCCCAAAGGTATTTTTAATACAGCAGAGTAAAACAGGATTTTTTTAACATTATTTAACATTTTATCATCAACAGATCAAGAATTTGAAATGGGTGCTGGCATTGTGGCATGGTGGGTTAAACTGCCACCTGCAACACCAGCATCCCATATGGATGCTGGTTCAATTCCTGACTTCTCCACTTCTGATCCAGATCTCTGCTAATGAACCTGATAAAGCAGTGGAAAATGGCCTGAGTACTTGGGTTCCTGTACGCACATGGGGAATCCCAAAGACACTCCTGGCTTCAGCCTGGCCCAGCCCTGGCCACTGCAGCCATTTGGGTAGTGAACGAGCACGGAATATCTCTCTCTCTGTCTCTCCCTCTCTGAAACTCTGCCTTTCAAATAAAATAAATAATTTTTTTAAAAGGCAATGAAATGAAATGAAATGAAAGTTGTCATTGTTAGTTAAAAAAATGTTCTTTTATTAGTAAGTGGTAATTTATAAAAATTACTGAAAAGGTTCAAAATAGCCAATTCAATTATGCATGCCAATATTTTTAAATTATCCAGTATTTAGATACCTTGGACAAACTGAATTAGGCAGTTTTATGAAAATTCAGAAGTACATCCTAACCCTAGCAATACCTCCTGTATTCAAAACAAATATACTAGCAGAAATCTATTAAGAATTTTTAAATTATAGTGCCTAGTGGTACTAAAATGGGTTAATTTGAAAAGAGTTTTCCAAAATAGTAGCCATTATGCTTGCTGAAATACAGAGACTTAAGTGTGTAAAACAAAGAACAAAGTGAAAAGGACAGAACACATAGAGCCTAAAAAATTACACTGTGGTTTTTGTCTGTTCGTAGAAGAAATACTGGGCAGTGCTGGATTTGAGATCAGAATCTTAGTCCACTACTGGTAAAGGTGAAATTCCTCTACTAGTTAGTATTATAGTGGGCAAAATTACTTAATCTGAGACTTACATAGTTTAACTTTAAAAGAATAATGCTTGAAATCTATGAAATTGTTAATCATAATAAAACATATTCCCATGATTTTTGGACATTTGGTTAAGAAAAGTAGCATGTTATTGTAGAAGCTTTGAGTGTTTATTTCACACTGTAGAAACAAATTCTGTTCATTTCTTGAAGTTTGTTTTATAGTGTTGCTAAGGTTTATACAAAATGATATTTTTTTTAACTTGAGATAATTTTTCTTAGTGCAAAAACAGTAAATTTTCACGATAGAAAAATGGGGAAATAAAGATGAGCAAGAAAAAATTTAAAATACTCATGTCTTTTTCATGGAATTATCATCACTTTGTTGTTTTTTATTTCCTAAGTTTATAATATGTATATATATATCTATATGTTTAAAACTACCAAAGAATCTTATCAGGAATGTTATTTTATAACTTGCCTTTTTTTTTTTTTTTTTTTTTTGACAGGCAGAATTAGACAGTGAGAGAGAGAGACAGAGAGAAAGGTCTTCCTTTTTCCGTTGGTTCACCCCCCCCAAATGGCCACTATGGCCGTTGCGCTGCGCCGATCCAAAGCCAGGAGCTAGGTGCTTCCTCCTGGTCTCCCATGCGGGTGCAGGGCCCCAGCACTTGGGCCATCCTCCACTGCACTCCCAGGCCACAGCAGAGAGCTGGACTGGAAGAGGAGCAACCGGGACAGAACCGGCACCCCAACCAGGATTAAAACCCGAGGCGCTGGCGCCACAGGCGGAGGATTAGCTAAGTGAGCTACAGTGCTGGCCATAACTTGCTTTTTTAAAAAATTCATCTATTGAGGTATAATTCACATGTAACTAAATGCACCCATTTTAGCTCTATGGTTTGAGTTTTATGAAACCACCTATTGAGATTTGGAATCTTTTCATCTTCCCTAAAAGTTGCCTGTTCCCAGACAGTTCTCTCCTTTCATTATAGATTAAATTGACATTTTCTAGAGTTTCATATAAATGGAATCATGTGGTATGTATGTTTTCGTCTGGCTTCTTTGTTTCATGTTGCATGTATGTGTAGCCTCACCTTAATTTGTTTTTATTTTTTATTTTATTTTATATATTTTATTTATTTTATTTATTTTATATATTTTATATATTTTTATTTGTTTATATTTGTTTCATTTCATTTGAGACACAGATCTTCCATCTGCAAATGCCTGCAACAGTCAGGATCCGGCCAGGCC
Source organism: Sylvilagus floridanus (assembly GCA_949820135.1). Taxonomy (NCBI): domain Eukaryota; kingdom Metazoa; phylum Chordata; class Mammalia; order Lagomorpha; family Leporidae; genus Sylvilagus; species Sylvilagus floridanus. The sequence continues at coordinate 114,526,843 of OX463236.1, forward strand.
AAAGCCAGGAGCCTGGAACTCAATCCGAGTCTCCCACATAGAGGGCAGGGACCCAGCTACTTAAGCCATTACTGATGCCTCCCAGGTGCACCTTAGCAGGAAGATGGAATCAGAGCTGGGACTCAAGCCAGGCATTCTGATACAGGATGTGGGTATCCTGCCCATAATTTCCATATAAACTATTTAATAGATAAGCTTGTGAAAACAATAAAGTTGGAGTTCTTACTCTCTTTATATCAAGATAAATAATAGATGGAACAACTGTTGTAAAGTTCTAGAAGAGGCAGGCATTTAACTACTAAGACAGCTTCATCCCATATCACAGTACAAGCCTGGCTCTGGCTCCTGACTCCAGCTTCCTACTAATGCAGACCCTGGGAGGAGGCAGTGATGGCTCAAGTAATTGGCTTCCTACCATCCAGTGGGAGACTTGGATTGAGTCATCAACTCTAGGCTTCACTCTGGCCCATTTCTAGCCATCGTGGGAATTTGAGGAAGTGAATCAGTGGATGGAATCTCTCTCTCTCTTTCTCTGTCTCTCTGCCTTTCAAGTAAATAAATTAATTAAAAGTTGTAGAAGAAAATAGGAAGATCTTAAGAATGACATAAAGGTCAAAGCCACATAAGAAGAGATTGATAAAATGGAATACGTTAAAATTCTGATTGGCAGATAACAAACACAAACACAACATAAATTAGCAACTCGAAACTGAAACAAGAAACAGGGACTGCTGTCATACAGAGCATGCTAGAAGGGAGCAGCTTCCTCACATGGAGAGTCTCCTGCAGATCAAGAAGAGTGACCGCACAGCTTAAAAATGAACAAAGGCTCTTGCTCAAAAGAAGGAGAAATAAATAGCTTTTGATGAGTGGAATGCAAAGCTCAAGGTCACTGAAAAGAGAAATGAAAATTTAAATCATGATAGATAACATCTTTTCGATTTTCAAATATCAAAAGTTTAGAAATTTTGATATAATATGGCAAATATGGTTTATTGTTGGGGTCCTTTAATGAGGAAAGTTGTCAATACGTATGAAAAATGGTAATGCATATAACCTTTGAGCCCAGCAGTTCCACTTCTAGGAATTCATCCCAGATCATTCACAGGTGTAGAAAATGATAAATGTACCATTTTAACATTATTTCAAATAGCAAAATATCGGTTATTGGGAATTGGTACTACTAGTAGGCTATCATTATATGACGGAATCATGAATTATTAACTTAAAAAGAAATGGGAGGGCTGGCACTATGATGGTAGCAGGTAAAGCCCCTGCACCTGTGTGCTATACCTGGAAGAAGCTCCAGGCTCCTGGCTTCAGATCGGCCCAGTTCCAGCCATTGTGGCCATCTGGGGAGTGAACCAGCGGTTGAAGACCTCTCTTTCTGCCTCTGCCTCTCTGTAGCTCTGCCTTCCAAATAAATAACTCTTTTGAAAAAAAGAGGAGGAATTCTTTTTGAACTGGTATAGAAAAATTCCCAAGGTGTATTATTATTATTATTATTTTATTTTTATTTTTGACAGGCAGAGTGGACAGTGAGAGAGAGAGACAGAGAGAAAGGTCCTCCTTTGCCATTGGTTCACCCTCCAATGGCCGCCGCGGCCGGCACACCGCGCTCATCCGATGGCAGGAGCCAGGTGCCAGATGCTTTTCCTGGTCTCCTATGGGGTGCAGGGCCCAAGCACCCGGACCATCCTCCACTGCACTCCCGGGCCACAGCAGAGAGCTGGCCCGGAAGAGGGGCAACTGGGACAGAATCCGGCACCCCGACCAGGACTAGAACCCGGTGTGCCGGCGCCGCAAGGCGGAGGATTAGCCTGTTGAGCCACGGCACCGGCCAAGGTGTATTATTATTAAGTGGGAGAAAATGTGGGTGCAGACTGTCTATAAATGGCCTCATTTGTGTTTTTATGCTCATATAGTTATATATATATACTCATAGGCATTTGGATTTGCTTGTAATATACAGCAAGACTTTAAGAAACCTGATAGGTGATCGTCATCTTTGAGGAGATACAGGTGAAAGGAAGGCTTAGTTTTTATTATACAGTTCTGATACTTTTTTTCAAAAAAATATTTATTTATTTTAAAAGCAGAGTTAAAGAGAGAGCAAGATCTTCCATCCACTGGTTCATTCCCCGGATAGCCACAATGGCCAGAGCTAGGCTGATCAGAAGCCAGAAGCTTCTGCCAGGTCTCCCATGTGGATGCAGGAATCCAAGCACTTGGACCACCTTCTGCTGCTTTTCCAGACCATAGCAGAGAGCTGGATCAGAAACAGGAGAGCTAGGACTCCAATCCAGCACCCATATGGGCTGCCAGCACTGCAGGCGGCGGCTTTACCGGCTATGCCACAGTGCCAGGCCCCCCGATGCTTTTTAAGTGTAATGCTTATAGTACCTGTGCCAAAAAGTGGTTCTTATGTGTATGCATGAGCATATCCTTGAGGTGTTAAGAACTTGACTGACGTGTCATTTTATGAATTATAATTTATTTAACCAATTCCCTACTTTAGACATTTAAGCTGTTTCTAATTTCTTGTGATTATAAATAGTATAAACATATTTGTAACCATTAATGATCCTTGCCTGAATCAGTTATGTTACTGTGAGTTGCTGAATGGCAGTTTTAAAAGTTCTATCATTTCTTTATCTCCTTATAGCTGGCATTTTTCTATAAATAAAAAATTTTAATACATCAAATGGGAATGAACTGCAAGTCTTCCTAAAATGTCAAGGTAGATGCTCATTCCTTTCCTTTAATTATCAGTATTCAGAACAAGGGCTTGGTCTACTAGTCACTTCCAATAGAGACAAACTATATAAAAACAATAGACATTAATTTTTGTCTAGTGTTATATAGTTATAGTCATGAGTGATGCTCAAATTATCCCATATTTTGCCAACAAGAACTCCATTTTGACATAGCCTCAAGTCTTGAAGAATTTCCTTGCTCTCTGGAGCATTGACATGTCCTAAGTTTACCTTTTGCTTTGCTTGCTAGAGCTGACAAGGACCCACTTCAGAAGAGAACATCATTTGAGCCTATCAGTTTCCTGGGGTTGCTGTGATACTGCATACCGGGTAGCTTTAAATAACAGCAATTTCCAAGCCCAAAATCAAGGTGTTGGCAGAGCCGGCTTCTTTCTGAAGGGTCTAGGAAAGAATTCTTGCTTGCCTCTCTGGTTTCTCGTAGTTGCTGGCAGTCCTTGGCGAGTGGCAGAATAACTGTTGTTTCTGCCTATCTCATCTCATGGCCTTACTCCCTCTGTGTCTTCATGGCTCTCTCTCTCTTTACTTATGATACCAGTCACTGAATTTCGGCCCCACTCTTATCCAGTGTGACCTTAACTTGATTATACATATTTACAGAGGCCTTATTAACAATGTCATTCACACACACTGGGAGTCAGGACTTTAACATTTCTTTTGGGGAGACACAATTCAACACACCACAGAGACCAAATCTAGTTAATTCATTGTGATTGGATGTCCTTAATCTTCACCCTTTCAGTAAACAGAACTGGAAAAACATGAAAGCAATTCATTTGTTCATTTCATATTTGCAACTTTAACCATTCTTTTTTGATTTTATGCTTCATCCCAGATTTCTTCGTTGTTTATCCTACAATTTATATCTAATAGTCTTAAAATGATGCTACTAGTGTTACTGCCAAAAGTAAAGTAAGGGGTGAAGATTAAGGTTTTTCTGCTGTTCCTTTTCTTCTTAGTGTACACTTGGTATACAAAGAGAATAATGTGTTCAAAACTAATTTGAAATCATTTTTGTATAGGATTAGGTTATCAATTTGATATAATTAGGTTGACTTGTTTCCATTTCTTTTCAATTTTTAGGTTTGCTGTTTCCCATTTGATTTTATTCTTGGAGTTGTAAAATGTGAATGTAATTGAAAGGTCAAAACTATATAAAAAGATACACCCTGAGAAATTTTGTTTCTAAGCCTAGCCCTTCCATCCTGTTACTTTCCACCACTCATCTCACATCTGCCCCCCCTCATTTTCAGTTTCTGGTTTATCCTTCTGTTATTTCTTTTTGTAAAAATAAGCATGTATGTATACTTTATTGCCTTCTTTCTTACACCATGTTTGGTATGTACTCTCTTCTTTTCCCTGTATCTTTATTTAACATGTATCTAAATATTTTTAACAATCATTCATTTAGTAAAAGGAATATATAAGGATAATTCTCCGCTATATTTAAAGATTATTTTAAGAATCATTTCTTACTATGGCCCTAAAACAATACAACAGTCATTTACTTTGTGTTGAACTCTCTTTTGAAGTATTATTGTTTGAACTTTTAGATTCAAAGTATTCGGAATAATTGTAATATTTTCTTTTTTGTTTCCTAATTTTTTATGTTTAAAAAATTTTTGATTAGCATGTAATACCCATTTTTATGAAATATGGTGAAATATTTCAGAACATGTGTAAGTGTCAAATGAACAAATCAGAAAATTAGCCTTTTGTTTTTCAAGATTTATTTTATTTATTTGAAAGTCAGAGTTTCTTAGAGAGAGGCTGAAATACAGAGAAAGGTCTTCTACCTGCTTGTTCACTCCCCAGATGACTGCAAGGCTGGGCCAGGCCAAAGCCAGGATCCAGAAGTTTCATCTAGGTCTCCCACATAGGTACAGGGATTCAAGGACATATGCTGCTTTCCCAGGTGTATTAGCAGGGAGCTGGATCAGAAGTGGAGCAGCCAGGACATGACCCAGCACCCATATGGGATGCTGGCATCACAGGTGACAGCGTAACTCGTTAAGCCAAAATGCTGGCCTCGGCCTTTTCTTTATGTTTAGAGCCTTGTAGATCCTGTGTTCCAGTTCTTTATGCAGTATATAATATACTGTTGTGAATTCTAGTTATCTCACTATGCAGTGAAACACTAGAACTTAGTACTTCCACCTGACTATGTTTTGGTGCTTGTTATGCAGCCTCCTTTTATATCCTTTCCCAGCCTTCCCATCGTTTAGTAATTGCTATTCTGAGTTCTTATCGACTTTTAATTTCTACATATGCCAGAGAACATGGGGCATTTGTCTTTCTGTATCTGGCTTTTTTCACATTTTGCTGCAAATGTCAGAATTTCACTGTTTTTTTAACAGTTGGATAATACTCTGTTCTGTGTATATGGACCACATTTTCTTTACGCATTCATCCATTAATCAACATATAGGTGTATTACGTATCTTGCCTATTGTGACTAATGCTGCAGTGAACTTGGGAGTGCAGGTACTCCTTTCATATGCTGATTTCATTTCCTTTGTATAGATATCCAGAAAAGGGATAGAAGTGGAACATTGTAGATGTAATTTTAGTTTTTTGAGGAACTTCCATGTTGTTCTCCATAATGGCTTTACTAATTTGCATTCCACGCACAGTGTATAAGGGTGTCCATTTCTCCACATCATCACCAGCACTTGATTTTTTTTTCTTTTTTGGTAGCGTGTCTCTAGGACTTCTTTCTTTTTTTTTTTTTTTTTTTTTGTGACAGGCAGAGTGGACAGTGAGAGAGAGAGATACAGAGAGAAAGGTCTTCCGTTGCCGTTGGTTCACCCTCCAATGGCCGCCACTGACGGTGCGCTGCGGCCGGCGCACCGCGTTCGTCCGATGGCAGGAGCCAGGAGCCAGGTGCTTTTCCTGGTCTCCCCATGGGGTGCAGGGCCCAAGCACCTGGGCCATCCTCCACTGCACTCCCGGGCCACAGCAGAGGGCTGGCCTGGAAGAGGGGCAACCGGGACAGAATCGGTGCCCCGACCGGGACTAGAACCCGGTGTGCTGGCGCCGCAAGGCGGAGGATTAGCCTGTTGAGCCACGGCGCCGGCCCAGGACTTCTTTCTGTATTCTTCTTTGCTTTGGGGTTAGTCTGAATAGCAGATCTGGGCCTACCCCTTGGAGACTGCAAGAGTAAGCCAAAGAACTCCCTGGGATGAAGATTTGAGAAGAGCTTTAAGAGCTTTTTTTAAGAAGAGAAGGTTTTGTTTTCTTTCTTTCCTTTTTTTTTTTTTTTTTTTTTTTTACAGATTTTTTTATTTGTCTGAAAATCTTAAGAGGGAGGGAGAGACAGAGAGGTCTTCAATCCGCTGGTCCACTCCCCAGACGGTGACAACCAGGATTGGGCCAGGCTGAAGCCAGGAGCCAGGAACTTTATCTGGGTCTCACACATGGGTAGCAGGGGCTCAGACACTATCTTCTGTTACTTTTCCCAGGCCACCAGCAGGGAGCTGGATTGGAAGTGGAGCAACTAGAACACAAACCAGGGGATACAGCATTGCAGGCAGTGGCTTTACCCGCCACATCACACCACCAGCCCACAGCATTTGATATTTTTTATCTTTTTGATAATAGCCATTCTTACTGGAATGTGATATCTCATTGTGGTTTTAATTTGCATTTCCTTGATGACTAGTAATATTCAATATTTTTTCATATATTTATTGGCCATTTGTAATTCTTCTTTTCAGAGTATCTATTCAGAGCCTTTGCCCATGTTTTCATTTGATTTTTTTGTTAAATTTGAGTTCTTTTTTTTTTAAAGATTTTATTTATTTATTTGAGAGAGAGAAAGAGAAAGAGAGAGAGTATTTACTTAGTGGTAGAGACAGAGAGAAAGGTCTTTGATCGATCTGCTGGTTCACTCCCCAAATGTGGCAATGGCTGGAGCTGAGCCAATCCAAAGCCAGGATCCAGCAGCTTCTTCCAGGTTTCCCACACGGGTGCAGGGACCCAAGCACTTGGGCCGTCTTCTACTGCTTTCCCAGGCCATTGAGAGAGCTGGATTGGAAGAGGAGCAAAAAAAAAAAAAGGGGGGGGGTAAGGAAGAAGAGCAGTTGGGACACAAACCAGCGCCTATATGAGATGCCAATGCCACAGGCAGAGGCTTAGCCCACTACACCACAGCGCTGGCCCCTGAATTTCAGTTCTATATATAGTGGATATGAATGCTTTGATGAATTGTATGCAAATATTCTTCCCTCATTCTCCTAATTGTTTCTTCATTCTGTTGATTGTGTCTTTGCTGTGCAGAAGCTTCTTGGTTTGATATAATTTCTATTTGTCTAATTTTGCTTTTGCTGCCTGTGCAACAAGGAAGTGTTTTCCCTTTGTTTTCTTTCTTTCTTTTTTTTTTTTTTTTTTTTTTTTTTTGACTGCAGAGTGGACAGTGAGAGAGAGACAGAGAGAAAGGTCTTCCTTTGCTGTCGGTTCACCCTCCAATGGCTGCTGTGACTGGCGCGCTGCGGCCAGTGCACCACACTGATCCGAAGGCAGGAGCCAAGTGCTTCTCCTGGTCTCCCATGGAGTGCAGGGCCCAAGCACTTGGGCCATCCTCCACTGCACTCCCGGGCCACAGCGGAGAGCTGGCCTGGAAGAGAGGCAACCGGGACAGAATCAGGCGCCCCGACTGGGACTAGAACCTGGTATGCTGGCGCCTCAGGCGGAGGATTAGCCTATTGAGCCGCGGCTCCGGCCCTTTGTTTTCTTCTAATTGTTTCATAGTTTGAGGTCTTATATTTAGATCTTTGATCCGTTTTGAGTTGATTTTTGTAAAGGGTAGGGGTAAGGAGTACAGTTGCAATCTTCTGCATATGGATATCCTATTTTTCCAGCACCATTTATTGAGAAACTTTCCTTTTTCCATTGTATATTTTCGGCAACTTTGTCATCCATCAGCTGACAGTAGATATGTGGATTTGTTTCTGGGATGTGCATTCAGTTCCATTGGTCTTTTAGTTTGTTTTTATACCCATACCATGTTTTTTTTTTTTTTAATGCTCTTTTTTCCCAACTAGCCAGCATGAGCCCCTTTTACTGGCTGTCTCTTAACCACACTCTCTGACAATCCTGTAAACATCTTTTTGTAGTACCAAAAAGATGATCTAGACCTATCCTAAAACTTCTTCACCACTAGGCATGGATTCAGCCACTCTCTGAAAACATTTAGGCATTTTGAATTGAGAATAGCATTAGGGATTAGGAAGGTTAGTATGACCCCTCAGAATTATGGTGTGCAGACTTGCTGCTACTCCTGAACCATTTTTAGCAACTGCTGGGAAAAGTGTTTCTTTTTAAATACATCTGTTTCCACTGACTATTTTTTTCTATTTTGAATTCCTATTTTATATTCTCTAGAACATACCTAATTATATTCTAACCCTAACTTCAAACTCATTTTTTTTTCTCTTTTTATAATTCTTACCTTCTTCATCCACTCATTTGGTAGCCACTGTATGAATGTTGTCATGTGTGATATTTGTATTTCCTTTATAATTTTCTGTTTGCGTGTTCCTGTTTTTCTTACTACTGTTACATTTTCATAATAGGTTAAAAATCATTTTAAATATATATTTATACCTATTATCTCCTTTTTCCTTAAGACAGTAGTTTCTGAATTGCTTTTTTTATTTCTTTTCTCATGTGTATTCTAAGTAGTGAATTGTACTTTTGAAGAGGCCCAGTAAAGCACACAGGGCTGTGTCTAACATATGGTTCTTACGTGAATGGTCTCTCTCACACAGGCTCCTTTCCTAATAGCAATAAACCAAAATTTATCCCAAGTTAGAGGAATAAATATAGGAATCATAGATTACCTGCCTACCCAGATAGACCCTGTAGTTTCCCAAGGACTGCCCAGAAGGGATTTTGATCTTCTAAAGCTACAATAATACCTTCCATTTATGCATCTGTTATGCTGTAATTAAAATTGTGATTAAAGAATAAGACTAAAAAGCATCAAAAGAAATTTCTTTTATGGTGTAGTCCAAAAGAGAATAACTGGATATATCTGAACCACCATAAAGTTAACTTGTCTGATGATAATACTAGTAGAATGGGCTCCCTATAATAAAGCTTCCAGACCCATTCTTAAGTGGTTACATTCATTATGACTAATATCACTGCTCAACTGGGAATCTTAAGCAAAGCAGATCTTGTAAAGTTTACTAAATATACCTGTTAGTTTAGGATATGGAACATCTTAAACTTGAAGTTGTTAAACCTAATTTCCTTGTAGAATTGTTACAAGAGTTGGACATAGCATCTGTCTCAGAGTTTGTACAGAGCAAATGCTCAGTAAATGGAAGCTGCTTTTATTAAATATACTTTTGTCATTTTTGTCATCATAAGCACCTTCAGCCTACCATTTATCTCTGCTCACTTGCAGGCCATAAATTCTTACCTTGCAAACATGTCTTAAAAGTTGACTCATAGCCCAATATTTGTTTCCTATTAGCTTTCTCTTTTCTTAGCAATAAATCTCTTTCCTAATTGTATTACATTTCCTCGAACATAGTCATTTTTTGTTAATGGAAATTCATAAATGATGCATGCAAAGAAAGGCTGAATAGTTCATGACTAGTCCAAGGCCATCAGAACTGAGAAGCTAATAAATTCCTTTTGCCCATTTTACAGACTCACCACCACTGCTCTTTGAAGTGTCATCCCTGGAGAATGCTTTTCAGATTGGAGGCCATCCTTGGCACTATATCATCACACCTAACAAGAAGAAACAGAAAGGAGTTTTCCATATTTGTGCTCTGAAAGACAAATCATTGGTAAATCATGAGTGATCAGACTTTTTAGTAGTAAATTTGCATCAAAAATTTGTATCAGGCCTTGCGGCACCGGCACACCGGATTCTAGTCCCGGTCAAGGCGCCAGATTCTGTCCCAGTTGCCCCTCTTCCTGGCCAGCTCTCTACTATGGCCCGGGAGTGCAGTGGAGGATGGCCCAAGTCCTTGGGCCCTGCACCCACAAGGGAGACCAGGAGAAGCACCTGGCTCCTGGCTTTGGATCAGCGCGATGCACCGGCTGCAGCATGCCGGCCACGGTGGCCATTGGAGGGTGAACCAGTGGCAAAAGGAAGACCCTTCTCTCTGTTTCTCTCTCTCACTGTCCACTCTGCCTGTCAAAAAAAAAAAAAAAATTGTATCAGAATTACTAGGTAATTCTTTACCTAGTGACTCTACATGCCTAAGATTTACTTTATTATTCATTTGACTTAATTGTTAAGAATTTAGGCCGGTGCCGCAGCTCAATAGGCTAATCCTCCGCCTTGCAGCGCCAGCACATGGGTTCTAGTCCCGGTCGGGGCACGGGATTCTGTCCCGGTTGCCCCTCTTCCAGGCCAGCTCTCTGCTGTGGCCCGGGAGTGCAGTGGAGGATGGCCCAAGTGCTTGGGCCCTGCACTCCATGGGAGACCAGGAGAAGCACCTGGCTCCTGCCATCAGATCAGCGTGGTGCACCGGCTGCAGCACATCGGCCACGGCGGCCATTAGAGGGTGAACTAATGGCAAAAAGAAAGACCTTTCTCTCTGTCTCTCTCTCTCACTGTCCACTCTGCCTATCAAAAAAAAAAAAAAAAAAGTTTAAAATACACGGAACAGGCACTGTGGCATAGTAGACTAAACTTCTACCTGTGGCACCAGAATCCCATATGGGTGCCAGTTCGTGTCCCTGCTGCTCCTCTTCCAATCCAGCTCTCTGCTTATGGTCTGGGAGAAGCAGTGGAAGATGGCCCAGGTGCTTGGGCCCTGTACCCGTGTGGGAAACCCAGAAGAACCTCAGCTGTAGCTGTTGCAGCCTTTTGGGAGATGAACCAGCAGATGGAAGACCTTTCTCTATCTCTCCCTCTCTGTCTCTGTCTGTAGTTCTCTCTCAAATCAATAAATAAAATCTCTTTAAAAATTAACAGAAGAGTACAGAGAATATAACAAACATTCAAATCTATCACCCAGAATTTAAAATCATTGACTTTGAAAATTCTCAAGGCGCTAACATTTTTTTATTTTAGTTTTTTCTTGGCCAGTCTCCTAACAAGCATTCCCACAAAAAACATCTCTCAAGCTCCTTGGTGGGAGTCATTGATGGAATATGATGGAATATGTTCGGGTTGCCTCTGAAATTGGTGGTAGAGTGTCTTGTTTATTTGTATGTGATTGTTGCTATTTGCCTTATGGAGCAGAACCAATCAGATTATAGACACACTGAAGCTTTTCATTTTCCAAAAAAAATTATTTAGGCTTCAATTTGTCATCTGATAAACATCTGAAAGCCTATTGTGTGCCAGATATGGTTGGGAGCCCTTCCCTCAAGTTGCTGACTTACTAAAGAAAATAGACGTCGATAAAGAAGATGCAATGTATTAAATACAGTGGTTGAGATAAGAGCAAAAACAGGAGTCCAAGAAGAGGGTTCCATTTTCTTTGTATTGCTTATTCATTTTAATTCATTTATGGAATTTCTTGATACAGTAGATGACCTTTTTTTTTTTTTTTTTTGAGGTAGCTTCAGCTTATTTGACAGCCATCTATATCAGGCCCTTTTCCAATCAGTCATTGTTGGCTCCAGTGGTTTTTTGAATCACAGATCACTTTTCACCATATTGAAAGTTAGCACAGTCTCGAGTCCATGTATGTATATTCCTTGATGTCATGACCACTGGGGACACTGTAGTAATGTCTTCTGGTTTTCTTTTGTGGTGGCATTGTTCCTTCTGTTTTCTCATTTATGTACCAAAAGTGGGAACTCCCATTTGGCCCAGCCCAGTTACAGAGAACTTGTTCGGTGCTATTTCATCCAACCATTACAAGTCTTTGTTTGGTTGTTTATTTCCCAGCCAGAACGTCTTTCAGCCATCAGGACCTGTTAGCAACCTCCCTTCCTCCCTTTCTTTATTTTTTAATATTTATTTGGCAGAGTTACAGAAAGGCAGAGATGGAGAGAGAGGTCTTCCACCCACTGGTTCACTCACCAAGTGGATGCAATGGCCAGACCTGAGCCTAACTAGGAGCTTCTTCCCTGTCTCCCATGTGGGTACAGGGGCCCAAAGACTTGGGCCATCTTGTACTGCTTTCCAAGGTCATAGTGGAGAGCTGGATTGGAAGTGGAACAGCTGAGTCTCGAACCGGTGACCATATGGGACACTGGCACTTCAGGCAGCAGCTTCATCAGCTAAGCCACAGGACCAGCCCCCTACATTTGTTTTTTCACTTAACTTGGGCATCTAGTCAGACTCTGCACCCTGCACAGGGCACATTCTGGACATTTAGTGTGTGTTCTTCTCACATAAAAGCTGTTATGTATTATTTCATATCTAGCTGGGTAGATAGAAATAATAGCCTTCGGCGGCGCCGTGGCTCAACAGGCTAATCCTCCGCCTTGTGGCGCCGGCACACCGGGTTCTAGTCCCGGTCGGGGCACCGGATTCTGTCCCGGTTGCCCCTCTTCCAGGCCAGCCCTCTGCTGTGGCCCAGGAGTGCAGTGGAGGATGGCCCAAGTGCTTGGGCCCTGCACCCCATGGGAGACCAGGAAAAAGCACCTGGCTCCTGGCTCCTGCCATCGGACGAGCGCGGTGCGCCGGCCGCGGCGCGCCGACCGCGGCGGCCATTGGAGGGTGAACCAACGGCAAAGGAAGACCTTTCTCTCTGTCTCTCTCTCTCACTGTCCACTCTGCCTGTAAAAAAAAAAAATAATAGCCTTCAACGTCTATATCAAACTTGCCTATCATGTCCTCCATTTCTGTAATAATTGATTATAGCAGTCAAATCTGTTTCAACATAATTCATACATAATCGTCTAATCCAGGGGAAGTGTTTAATCTGTTGGATTTTTTTTAAAGAATTTATGTAGTTAAGAGGCAGTGTTACAGATAGAGGGGGAGACAGAGAGAAAGGTTCACTCCCCAAATGGCCATAGCGACCGAAGCTGAGCCAATCTGAAGCCAGAAGCCAGGAGCAGCTTCTTGGTCTCCCACATGGGTGCAGGGGCCCAAGGACCTGGACCATCCTTTGCTGCTTTCCCAGGCCACAAGCAAAGAGCTGGATTGGAAGAGGAGCAACCGAGACATGAGCCAGCGCTATGGATAGAGACCCAGCCTACTATGCCATATTGCTAGCCTCCTGTTGGTGGTTTTATTGCAGTGTCATTGCCTCAAAATTTGTGTGTGTGTGATTTTTAAATAGTTTAATAAAGAGAATAGCTTATTTATGAATGTGTTTTATATTAAACAAAGGAGCATCTGGAGCTATTATAATCACAGACACATTAATTTTAATGGTTTATGACTAAGATGTTTAATGACATTAATTTTCTTATAGTAAAATGTAATAACACCACCATTCCTATTAGAAATAATTAGGATACTTGTAAAAATGCATAAAAAGTTGAAGCCCATATACCAATTTGATGCATAAAATGTATTAAATTCCAACATTGTAAAATTGTAGCATATGAAGTATTCATGATAAGTGATAAGTGCTGTGGTGTAGTATGTAAAGCAGCTGCGTGCAACACCGACATCTTACATGGGCACAGATTTGAGTCCCAGCTGCTCGATTCTAAACTATTCATGATACATACCCAGCTTGCCTCTCCAGTCTCATGGCTGGATACCATACTTGTCAAGTTAATTTTGGCTTCTACTCACATTTATGTACATAGATGCTATATGGATTAACACTTCTTTGTTTTTGATTTTGCTGTGTCATTATTTTCTGCTTATTCTTTAAGGCTCAATTTAAGCTTTTCATCTTCTGCTCACCTGGATTGGTTGCTTGATAATATTCTGCACAGGCTCAATTACTTTGTTTTCTACACTGCCTTAGTATATATATTATTTTTATGTTTTTGCCTCCCCCTCTAAACCGTATGCTTCTTGATAGCAAGAAATACATTTAATTCGTGTCCAATACAAATACCTAGTGTGATACTTAGAACATAGTAGCCTTGAGAGTCTATGCTGACAAAGTTAATAAACTCTGATATTTCAAAACTTTTATGAGTACTTAATAGGAAAAATGTAAGCATCATTTCATTTTACACTGAAGAAATTAAATGACTTGAATAAAGCCTGTGAAGTTAATGTATTCATGCTGATATTAGTTCCCAGTGTTTCTGTGCATCAGGTAGAACATTTGTGTGCACATGTGATTACATAAAGGTTTTTTTTCTTTAATATCTAAATATAATATAGTGAAATAAATCTCTCTTCTTCCCTTAAATGTTAAGCAGCATTAGAACATTTCTTCAGACATGAGAATTTAATATTTGACTTTGCCAAGATTATATGACCTGAGGCTTCAGATTTGGTTGTGTGTTTATGTATGTGTTAACCAACATACACATGGTTGGTTGACATGTTAGAGGTGAAAGGAAGAAGCTGTAGGGTGCTACACAGACATAATCATGACAGGTTACATACTGGAAAATACATGAACTTTGGAGTCAGAGCTACTGTTTGGTAGGCTTAGTAGGTTCAAAATATTGGACAAATGATTTATTCTCTTAGTATGTCAATTTTTTCATCCATAAAATAGAGTTGATACCTGAGTTGAGTGTTAAGACCAAATGAAATAATGACCATAACACATCTAATGCAGCCTCTGACACAAAGTACTTGAGCTATGGTAACTTACATTGTTATAATTTGGCAGGTATGACATAAGACACAGAGTAAATCTATGAAATTTCTCAATTCAAACGTTCCGAATTTCTCAATTCTAAGTGTCCTAATTGAACCCACCTGTATATCCCAATTCAACTGGTTAATAGTTTCTCTTCCATGTGCCTTTGACTTACTGATATATCACCAGTGATCTGTTTTTAAAAAGTATTTGATTTTTCTCATAATACTTCAATATTTTTTTCAACTACAGGCAAAAAATGGAATCCAAGAAATGGAATGTTGTTCTCTAGAATCTGACTGGATCTATTTCCATCCTGATGCTTCTGGTAGAATAATACATGTTGGCCCAAATCAAGTCAAGTGAGTAATTTCACATGGGCACCAGTTCAAGTCCCGGCTGTTCCACTTCGATCCAGGTCTCTGCTGTGGCCTGGGAAAGCAGTAGGAAATGGCTCAAGTCCTTGGGCCCCTGCACCCACGTGAGAGACCCTGAAGAGTTCCCTGGCTCCTGACTTCGGATTGGCTCAGCTCCGGCCATTGCAGCCATTTGGGGAGTGAACCAGTAGATGGAAGACCTCTCTGTCTGTTTCTCTCTTCTTACCTCTCTCTGTAACTCTTTCAAATAAATAAAATAAATCTTTTTAAAAAATTGAATGAAATAAGATTAATAGCTTTTTAAACACTTTTTCAAAAAGATATATGTATGTGTTTGAAGTGCAGAGGGGGAAAAAAACTTCTATCCACTGGTTCCTTCCCCAAATAGCCACAACAGCAAGGGCAGGAGCCAGGAACTCCATCTTGGTCTCTCTCATTAGTGGCAAAGACCCAAACAGTCAGACCGTCTGCATTAGTGGAAAGCTGGATGGAAAATTAAGCAGCCAGGACTCAAATTGGTACTCCAGTGTGGGATGCCAGCATCACAGGAAGCAGCTTAACCCACTGCACTACAACCTTGGCCATGGTAAGCCATTTTAAACTGTTTGGCTTCAGTAAACTTTACTTTTAATGTTTCTCACCACTGCCTTTTTTAAATGCTTATTACCAACCATATTAGTTTAAGAAAATAAGTGTGTGTCCCTTTGTTAACTTTTAAAAGATAATTTTTTAAAATATTGGCACTAATTAACTAATTGAGAAATTTTAAATGATCCGAGATGTGGGTGTCTAGCTTATCAGTTAAGACACTGGTGGGGCCAGCACTGTGGCATAAGCGGGTAAAGCCTCTGCATGCAGTGCCGCTATCCCCTGTGGGCGCTGGTTCGAGTCCCAGCTGCTTCACTTCCGATCCAGCTCTCTGCTGTGGCCTGGGAAAGCAGTTGAAAATGGCCTAAGTCCTTGGGCCCCTGCACCGAAATGGGAGACCCAGAAGAAGCTCCTGGCTCCTGGCTTTGGATCTGCACAGCTCTAGCCGTTGCGGCCAATTGGGCAGTGAACCAGTGGATGGAAGACCTCTCTCTCTCTTTTTCTCCTTTTTCTCCTCTTTCTCTCTCTCTCTGTGTAACTCTGTCTTTCAAATAAATGAATAAATCTTTTTAAAAAAATGACACTGGTTAAGGGGGCCAGCGCTGTGGCATACTGGTTGAGCCTCTCCCTCCAGTGCCGGCATCCCACATGGGCACTAGTTCATGTCCCAGCTGCTCATCTTCCAAGCCAGCTCTCTGCTGTGGCTTGGGAGGTAGTGGAGGTGTTTGGATGCCTGCACCCACATGGGAGACCCAAAGGAAGCTCCTGGCTTCAGATCTGTCCAGCTCTGACTGTTGTCGCCATTTGGTAAGTGAACCAGTGGATGGAGAGGACCTCTTTCCCTGTCTCTCCCTCTCTAACTCTGGCTCTCAAGTAAATGAATAAATCTTTAAAAAAGGACTGGTTAAGATGCTCCTGTCATATATTGGAGTGCCTAGGTTCTGTATGTGGGTTCAGCTCCTGACTCCAGCTTCTGCCAGCGCAGGCCTCAGGCTGTAGTGGTGATAACTCAGGTAATTAGGTAGAAACCTGGATTAATTTCCTGGCTCCTAGATCTGACCCCTGCCCAGCCCCAGGCATTTGGGAAATGAACCAGCCAATAAGAGCTTACTCTCTCTTGCTCTCACTCTTAATAAATATAATTTTTAAATGAATACTAATAATTATCTGATTTCTTAGTCTTTGCTAACTGAAAGGCCTCCAGTCGTCCCTGGCCACAGTAGCTACTTCTGCCTGCTGTTCTCTTTGCCAGCATTTGAAACTGAGCTTTGAGAACATTGTGCTTTTGAAGCTTGTTCATGGTGTGAACAGATTTGTGTGGGTGATCTGTAAATTATTTTATTTTCTCTTGCTTACTAAGCTTAATCCATGAGGCCGTTTATTCTCAGAAAACCTAAATCTTAAGCAAAAAGTATTGTCATTTCCAGGGTTGGTTCTTTCTTTGAGAAGCAGAGAGACAGTAACAAACAGAGCTCATATCTGTGGATTCACTCTCCGACTGCCTGCAACTGCTGGGGTCAGACTAGGGCAAGAGCCAGGAGCTGGGAACTCAATTCAGGTGTCCCATAAGGAAGCAGAAATCCAACTAACTCAGTGTTGCTACTATAATTTCATTACCTGAGCAATCATTGCCACCTCCCAGGGCCTGCATTAGCCCAAAGCTGGGACCAGTTATCAAACCCATACACTCTGATATTGGGTATCTTAACCACTAGGCTAAATGACCACCCTGGTTGTGGTTTTTAAATATTACTCTGCTTTGGAGCCAGCATTGTGTTACATTGAGTTAAGCCACAGCTTGCCACACTGATATCCCCTATCAGAGTGCCAGCCGGTGAGTTCAAGTTCTGGCTGTTGCACTTCCTATCAGCTTCCTGCTTATGTGCCTGGGAAGGCAGCAGATGATGGCCCAAGTACCTGAGCCCCTGTCACCTCTGTGGGAGACCAGGATAGAGTTCCTGGATCCTGGCTTTGGCTTGGCCCAGACCTAGTGGTTGGAGTGAACCAGCAGATGGAAAATCTCTCTTTGTGTCTCCCTCTCTTTCTGTTGCTCTGCCCTTCAGATCTTTATAAATAAATGTTACTCCATTGTGAAAACTCCATTCTGTCATATAGTTAACTCTCAGTATTGTTCATAGATAACTTCAGAAATAGAAATGCAGATATCTACTGTAAAGCAGTAGATTAAAGCAGAAACATTAAAATAGAACTGTTGCAGGATGGCAGAGGTGAGGTTCTTCAGAGTAATTTTCATTAAGCCAATTTGGAAGATGATTTAGGCATGAGCAAACAGTTTTATTACCTAGTTTAGGAAAACTTGGCACTGGGCCTACATTTTTCTGTTTAACAAAATCTCTGAATTTAAAGACGTTTTTGAACATTGACCAATCAATTGAGAACTAACTCAGTGTTATTACTGCCTTTTTTTGTGGAGTTTCATTGCAATAGTTCAATTTTGGCACTTTGATGTTGTTTTGAGGTCTTCAGTTCTTAGAATTTTTTTTCCCTTTTCAGAGTTTTAAAGCTAAATGAAATAGAAAATGATTCTCAGCATCAGGTGTCTGAAGATTTTGTCATACTTGCCAATAGAGAGAAGAACAAAGTAAGTAAGGAATACTTTAAAATCCTTTGTATATTATTTTATTTCTGTATGAGGATATCACATGCAAATGTGTTTGCCTTTGAGTGTGGCTGAAAACAATAGCACAGCCCTATAAGAGTGTTGTTCATTTTGCCTACAGGGTAACCAGTCTTAGCTCATGTGATTATGGGAACTGAAGAGAGTCGGTTGTATTAAGTTTTTCTTTTGCTTATTTCTGTTCCCTTTCAGTGTTTCTGAGATTTTATTAGGGAATTATCAATTTTGGGGTATAAATAATTGTGCAGACTTGGGCTTCATTGAAGTATATAGAAGTGTTTGAAAATGTCATACGTGGGACTTATGTTGCCCGGCGCCACGGCTCAAATCCTCCACCTGCGGCACCGGCACACCGGGTTCTAGTCCCAGTCGGGGCGCCAGATTCTGTCCCTGTTGCCCCTCTTCCAGGCCAGCTCTCTGCTGTGGCCCGGGAGTGCAGTGGAGGATGGCCCAAATGATTAGGCCCTGCACCCGCATGGGAGACCAGGAGAAGCACCTGGCTCCTGGCTTCAGATCAGTGCGGTGCACTGGTCGCAGCGCGCCAGCCTCAGCGGCCATTGGAGGGTGAACCAACGGCAAAGGAAGACTTTTCTCTCTGTCTCTCTGTCTCACTGTCCACTCTGCCTGTCAAAAAAACCCAAAAAAACAAAAACAAAAAAAAACTAGGGACTTATGTTGTGGTATGGTGGATTAAGCACTGCTTGCAATACCAGCATCTCATGAGTGCCAGTTCGAGTCCCAGATGCTCCACTTCTGATTCACTTCTCTGCTAATGTGCTTGAGAACACAGAAGATGGCCTGCCACCCATGTGGGAAATCCAGATGAAGCTCCTAGCTTTGTCCTGGCCCTGCCTCAGCCATTGTGGCCATTTGAGGAGTGAACAAGTGGATGGAAAATCTCTCTGTGTGTCTCCCTCTCTCTGTAATTCTGCCTTGTGAATTAATAGATAAATCTTTAAAGAAAATAAAAATTTTAAAAATGCCATACTTTTTAACTCCATGAAACTTTTGCTTCAGTTTATAAATGAAGAAAATGTTGGAAAGGAAATTTTCTAAAAGCAGATTCACTTTTTATTTGCTGTCATCTACAAAGCAGATGTCAGAAAGGGCAAATGAGACAATGAGTCTATTATCTTGTATCTAATTTATTTTTGTCTGTTCTAGTATTTTACCCATTGAAAATTTTACTATAGTGAAAGTGTTTTTCACTAACTGCAGTACCAGAAATTTCTTAGTTGAGGAAAGAATTGTAGACACTGAGAAGGGTTGTTTAATTTTACCAAATTTGTCAATAAAATTTTGTTTTTGCATATGATAGAGCTTCTCACATCTTTGTATTTCTCTCTACATAATAGAATGAAAACTTATTCACTGTTACGGCGTCTGGACGGGTAGTAAAGAAAAATTTTACCCTTCTGGATGATGACCCAGAGCAAGAGGTACTACTTTATCCAGAGATTACAAACCAAAGCAGTGTGCACTTGCCCTCTAGTTCTCAAATTAATGTTTCCTGGGCTATGAGGTCATGGTCAGGGGTGAAGGATTCCTTGTAGGCTAAATGGGTGGGATTATTATTATTAATATTATTATTAATCATTATTATATGTATTATAATTATATAATATATTATAATATATTAATAATATATAATATATAATAATTATATGATAATTATTATTATTAATAATAATGTGCTACTTAAACCAGTATAACCCATTTTTCTCTCAGTGTTTTATAGTTATTTGTAAGATTTTACAGAAAGATTAAAAGGGCCAAAATAATTTGAAGATGCAATTAATTTACTAGTTTTTTTTTTATCTTGATGTGTGCATTTTCAGGGCCAGTCTCTTACTAGAATTCTATTGACTGATAATTTTATAACTTTTGCCTTATTTTTTACTATTAAATATGATCTGCTTGTGAATATTCTTGGGCTAGAGGAGGAAGGTATGAGGATAGTTCAGCCTTGTCTTCACTTTGGCATTGCCAGTCACTGAGCTAATACATTTTCATCCCTTTCCTTTAAAGAGTGTTGGAAATACTTATGAAGTCAAGTGACAATGACCATGCTTCAAAGATGCAGCCATTGCATAAACACTAAAGCCATTTAAACCATGTAACTATATTATTTGTGTGACTATTTTTAAGTAGAAACATTCCAGTAAGTTTCTAAGGACAGTTTTAAAAAATCTTTTTAGATAGGTTAGAAGTGGTCTACTATGTGACTGCTTATAAAAACAACCAAAAAATATTCTTTTGGACTACGGAAACCTACTGAAAACAAAGCAGAAAACTCCCTCCCCATGTATAAAACTGTCTTCAATAAAGATATACTAAAATTGCCCAAACATAGCATGAATAATTAAAGTGAGAGGTGGTAGCAAAAAGAGAGGTATTTTATATCATGAGATTAGAAAACAAACTCTTTTAGCTTGCAAAGGAAAAGTTCAAAGGGGTTCTGACTGAAAGCCTTAAAATCACTGACACCCAGGCAAGAAATCACCTTCTGAAGTTTGACCCGGATAAGTTTAAGGCAAAAAAGTGAAAAAGGGAACTATTAGTAACAAATTTATGTAAATTGCTGTCATAAGATGGTGAAGACGGAAAATATAAATGGATTAAAGGGTAGTTTGGCCAAACATAAGTAAAGGATTCGTGTGAAGCAAGAAGAAAAACTCAGTCTGTCTGTTTTTAAGGTCAGTGCCGGGTGCTCAGCAGATGTGCCTCCTATTGTTCATCCCTGGCTGTCTGGACACTAGGATTTGCTTTCCCTGTGACACTGTTGGAATCCTAGATGTTCTGCCTTTGGTGTTTTTCTCGCTTTGCCACTGGTAACCCAAGTTTGTTCTGTGGGTTGGATTTCAGTTCCTAATATTTTCCCTCAGGTATAAACAGCATTTTGCTTTCTTTAGGGGACCAAAAACCTTTGTTTTAAAAACCAAAAGGATGGCAAATAGAGTCATTAATAGTATATGAAGGGCTATCATTTCTTACTGAATATTTTTTTCTGGTTTGAGACTTTCAAGCTCAGTAAGCAGCCTTCAGGTTTCAGATCTGAGTTTCACATATTTAGTCCTGACTGGGAACTGAAGAATACATCACAGACAGCAGTTGACTGTCTGTTTTGGATATGAAGTCCTGATATTCTGTCATTGTAGAGAATTTCAGTTACATTTTAGCTGAGATCTACATTGACTTGATGGTGTTGTCAAAATTTGTAGGACACTGCTTAGCTCTTGAAAAATCTAGGAATGACAATTTTAGCAGGGGTAACTAGAGACACATTTCCACCTATTCTACCCATTCATTCTCCCAAATTTGTGTCAGTAATAGAATGGTTAAACTATTCCTGTAGGATTAAACCTAACTGAATAACTAGATTTTGCTTTTCTTTGCCTTTGTCTTATGTATCTGTCCCCAAGACTTTCAAAATTGTGGACTATGAAGATGAATTGGATTTGCTTTCTGTGGTAGCTGTTACTCAGATAGATGCTGAAGGAAAAGCTCACCTGGATTTTCACTGTAATGAATATGGAACTTTACTTAAAAGTATTCCACTAGTAGAGTCATGGGATGTGGTAAGTAGAATCCACAGAATACAGAATTGCAAGAGTTTTCTTTATAGGTACTATTTATTGGAGCATTGTGCTCATGTCAGTCAAAGCTCATCTGTGCCAATGACCACATGAGAGAGGCTGTTGTCCTATATATACAGGGTAAAATGAGTGTTTCTTAGCCTTCTTCCTGTTGGCACTAAGGGATGCCTTCTACCAGTGGCCTTAAAGATAAAATTTTGTGTTTTCTTGAGCCATGGTCTTTCTCTTTACCCTAGTCTTTGATTTTTCTCCCAATTATAAGCTTAGGAACATTAAAAAATAAAAAAGTGTAATGTCATGAACTCTGGCAACTATTTAATAGAGACCATATCTAAGTATGGGGGAGAAGGGGAACCCTGAGAATCTAATATATTAAATTCCTTTGAAAAAAGTGTATGTCGGGCTTCCAGGCACTCTTAGAAACATGCATCTGCTCTTCTGACTATTACAGAATATTCAATTATAAGAAACAGTAGATGTTATCTTATTCAGACCTTGTTTGATCAATGGGGAACCTGAGAGTAAGTTTGGCAGCTTACACACAGTCACATAAG
The DNA here is from genome assembly GCA_949820135.1 of Sylvilagus floridanus. Taxonomy (NCBI): domain Eukaryota; kingdom Metazoa; phylum Chordata; class Mammalia; order Lagomorpha; family Leporidae; genus Sylvilagus; species Sylvilagus floridanus. Next base: position 114,549,021 of record OX463236.1, read on the forward strand.
ATAGGTAATAGCAGAGTTGACAGTAGAATCTGGATATTCAGACTCCTGAGTCCTAAGTTTTTTTCATTCTCTGCATTTTGTACAATACTCCTTTCATTAGTAATCTGCATTCCTGCAAATAATGAAAAATAAACCTATTTCTAACAGCTCTGTTCCCTCTAGGTATGTATTTGTGTATCCCTGTCTTAGGTGCTTCAACATTCTAGAGACACACAGTGACTAGGTTATATGAAAAGGAAATTCCCTATGACTGTGTTTTCTTACAGACTTATAGCCATGAAGTCTACTTTGACAGAGACTTGGTGCTGCACATTGAACAGAAACCCAACAGAGTCTTCAGCTGCTATGTATACCAGATGGTATGTGACACAGGGGAAGAAGAAGAAACCATAATCAGAAGTTGTTAAAAGGAGGGAGATAATTGTAACTTATCAGACTTTTAGCCAAACACCGCAACAGTTGCATGGAGTATTCCTTTTTATTATCTACATGACACATTCTCCAATATTTTCTGGAAAAGGTCTTGTATTGAATTCAGATGATTAAACTCAGTGAGAACTTAATTTTATGAAAAGTTGTGATTTTTTTTTTGGACTGTTATTCCAAGAATACTAGCTTTATGGAGCATTTAGGTAGATGATAATACAAAAAAGCATTAGAGAAAAAAACTGAAACCCTGTTGTTGAGGGGAGGGTCATTGAGGGGGAGGTATCGAAGGGATAGTATGGAATTTTGATTGGCAAGGCTTGGAAAGACAAAAATAAATATACAAGAGATACAGAAAGAAATTATTTATTATTTGTACCAAACTTTGCTTAAGGATGAGAAATGAGATGTATAATGTGTCATAAACTTTTTTAAATCTCACATATGTATATTTGTTTTATATTTGTTTATAGTATTGTGAGTTACTTCCAATTCCCAAATTATCTTTTGTTCCATAGTTTTATTCTCTTGGTTTGGTGTTTTTATTGAACATTTGTGTTTCTTTTATAATGTAAAAGATTCCAAGAAAACCTTTGGTGAAATTTTTTCTGATACATAGCCTGTTTAGATCTTGGCATATGTAAGGATATTGTTCTCATATCACCATTCTGTTTGTTTAGTGGGTCTTCCAATTTTGTTTAGGCAATATTTTTGTACCTATGCAATAAGATAAAGGTACACCAGCCTGAACCAACTCTGTTCCCTGTAGAAGAGTGGATAAAAGTTCCAGAAAAAGTTCTTCCTACCTTGGGAACTGCCTCGTTAGCCAGAGAAAGGTTTTGACTCTCTTAATTAGGACATGAGTATTTTTCTTCTTTGTTAGAACATATTTAAATGTGATGTTTGAAATCTAATAGTCATTCTTCAGTATGTTAGAAGTAACCTAAGAATAAGGAGAAAATAGTTTTTGTGCTCCCTGTTGAAATCCAGTTTCTTACAACCCATACATTAAGCATATTTCTCTGATTCAGCCTCAGAAGAATAACTAGTTTAAAAAGAAGGGAAGGAAACACCAGTAAAACTCATTGCTAATTCAAGTTTAGGGTTAAAGTGTGGAATTTTAGTGTGGATGATTTATATTAAAATCCTACAATGTTTGCTTTGCATGCTCCCATATTAACACTGATGTGAATTCTGCCCTTGAAATTTTACAAATCAACAAACAGAGCTAAACAGAAAGAGGTGTTAGCTATTCCAGCATTCAAGGAATTAGTAGCAGAGTTTGTAAACTTTAAGGAAATAAGGGCAACAAACCTAAAACTGTTTTTTCATGCAATAAGCAAGTTTGCAGGTTGAGTATCCCTTATCCTAAGTGCTTGAGACCAGAAGTGTTTCAGATTTTGGATTCCTCAGGGTTTTAGAATATTTGCTTGTGCATTATAAGATACGTTGAGGATGGGACCTACATCTAAACACAAATTAATTTGTTACATATATGTCTTACACAAATAGCCTACAGGTAATTTTATAGAATATGTTTAGTGTGTCTGTCTTTTGACTGCAGCTTATCATGAGGTCGGGTATGGAGTTTTCCACTTGTGGCATCATGTCCACACTCAAAAAGTTTCAAATTTTCAAGGATTTCAGATTTTCAGGCTAGTGATACTCATCTATATTAATGTTTTAGAATAAAAGAAAATATATGTGGGCTAAAAGTATATCTTTCTGAATCTGATCCTATTCAGAAATAGCAAATAACCATCTGGGAAAGTAGAAGTGATTGCCTTGTGAGCAAGACAATAAGATTATCTTCATATGTTTCATTATATTTTTATATCTATTAATTGAAAAGTCTGTTCTCATTTTATGCATATTCAATAGTACTGTTTAATATCTGAAGCTTTCAGAGCATTTAGAGACATGATGATGATTGCAATGCAGGTGAGTAGTTACGGTGTGCTAAATATTGCTCCAGACTTTCAATTAGACACTAGCTCTGTGTCAACACCCAGTAAATTTACAGCTTGAAAAACAAGTCTCATAAAAGGAGCAAAATACCAGAGACAAGGGAAAAAAACAGTGTTGTGTGGGTTTCAAAGCAGATACAGTGCTGTGCAAAAGCAGAATGTTCTCCGTTTCCAAGGGTGTTTCAGAATAGGATGTCTTTAGGCTTCAGTCCCATCAGAGGCTTTTTGCTTTTGTTTTTGTTTCTTTTTAAAGAGGTGGTTATTGAGTTTCTCCTCCTTCTTCAGGTTATTGCCTTCTTTTGATTAAATGATGGAAAGGAATTCATCTAATTAGGAAGACATTGAGAAATATCTGAGATTCCTGGCTGATTTTTTGGTAGGGGTGAGAGGTAAGATATTTCTAGTCTAGATATGAACTGACCACTGAGAAACACCTAAACTGCCGAACACCTAAACTGCAGACCTGGCAATATATCTGGTATGAAATATACCTGATGTGACAGGCAGTAGGGAGTTGTGGGCAGTGCCACAAACGTGAGTGTTACGCTGCCAGCTAACAATGTCAGCTGCTACCTTTGAACCATTTTGAACTATGCTCCCCAAAAAGGTATTGGGGTAGCTGCTGGCCAGGTTTGGTCCAGGTTCTTGTCTCCATATGAGAAAAAATTCAAGGTAAAGGTGAGGTAAAGGTGAGCAGGGAAGCAAGTTTTATTTAAAGCAAAAGCACACACTCAGAAATGCGTGTGGGCAACTGGAGAGAATGAGCTAGCCTTTTACACAGTCTGCAGACAGAGAGGGTGGTGCCTGAAGTGGGGCTTCATTGAATATTCAAAGAGGCCGAGTTTGGGGCCAGACTCATTTCCTTGCCCATTTGTTGGAAATCTTGGAAGTGTCATGTTGTGAGGTGCCTGATGGGAGTGAGAGTGTTGGCCATGGTAATTTTATTAACATTTTAAAGGTATCATGGGGACACAGCCATATTAGTTGTTTCTAACAAGCTGTGTTTCCAAGTTCAACATCCTGGAACTTGTGTTCTTCCCTACACAGAAGGGGAGAGAGTTTGGGCAGTGCACAGAAGGTAGGTTTAGACATTGCACTGAAAGGGGGGCCAGCGTGGGCCAGCCAAGGTTAGCAAACTCTAGCTCCTCCCCACTATTGCTACCTCCCTGCTTACACAGTACAGGCTTTCCAGTTCCACAGTGTCATGCAGCTGCTTATTCTGCCACCCGTCAGACGTGAGACTCTGGCATTCTGTTGGAGGTAGAGTTGTGTGTAGTTTAATATCCGCCTGCCACATCTTCCACTGACTGGTTTAAGCACTCTAGTTATGTGCCCACCTTCATAACAGGTGCAACACATTTCTGAGTGTTTAATACAAGAGCAGGTGAAGCAGAGTAGCTTCTGTCAGTGAGTACAGACATTAGGCTGAGAAGAGGTGCATGTCTGCATTTCACTCCTTGATCTAGGTTTCTGTAGTCTCGGTATCAGTGCAGCAAGCTTTCAGTCCTTGACTTGATGCATGTCTCAGAACTCTGGGAGAAAGCAAAACAAATCCTATCGCAGTTGCTGTTTGAACTATTTGATGGGATAATGTTGTTCTATTTAAAGAGATTAAGGACTACACATTCTTTCACCAATGTCTTCTACACACTTTAAAAAAATAATAATAAAATATATTTATTGAGTAGTTTCTATCTACCAGTCATTGTGATACAGTGAAATGGGTTGTCTTATTTACTATTCCAAGTAACCTCTTGAGGTGTGAACTGCCATTATCTTTTCTGTTTGTGCAAATGAGCAAAGTAGGGCTTAATGGAAATCATTTTACCCCAAATCCCTCAACGAATGCAGAGATGGAAAACACATCTGTATTTGTTCAACAAATTTATTCCAAAGTTCTCAAAAGATGGTGGATGTCATTTTATCCCATAAATAGGGTACTGACAATTAGCGTTTTGTAAAGTACTTAATAAGTGTTTCTTATTCTTAAGTTTTTATTTAACTCCACTCGGGTTTCCAACATGGGTGGCAGGGACTCAGGGAGTTGAGCTGTCACTTGCTGCCTCCCAGGGTACACATCAGCAGGAAGCTGCATTGGAAGCAGAGTATGGACTTATACCTTCACACTTTCAACACAGAATGTAAGTATCTCTAGCAGTGTCTTACACAACTCTCCCAAGCACCTGGCCCAGTAAGTGTTGTTTTTTCACATGAGTGAATCTGCACATATTTTGAGAAAGGTTCAGGTAAGATAGAATTCAGTCATATAACTTGACAGAAAAAATGGTTCTTCATGCAATAGTTAAAAATCATTAAGAAGTGATACTCTCAGTGCTGGTGTTCTGGTGCAGCAGTTTAAGCCAAGGCTGCCGATTCAAGTCCAGCTGGCTCCTCTTCTGATCCATGTCTCTGCTAATGCTCCTGGAAAGGCAGCACAAGATGGCCCCTGCCACCCATGCGGGAGATCCAGGTGGAGTTTCTGGCTCCTGGCTTTGGCCTGGCCCAGCCCTTGTTGGTACAGCCATTTGGGGATTGAATTAGTGGATAGAATATCTCTTTCTTTCTTTCTATATCACTCTACGTTTTAAGTTAAAAAAAATTTTTTTTAAAGAAAAAACACTCCTGGAATGGGCCTTTGGCCTAGAAATTGAGACCACAGTTGGGATGCCTGTATCGCATACTGGAGTGCCTGGGTAAGAGTTCTGGCTAAACCTCCAGTTTGGTGATGGCTCATGTAGTTGGATCCTTGCCACCTACAAGGGAGACCTGGATTAAGTTCCCAGCTCCTATTGCAGGCATGTGGGGAGTAAATCAGCAGATGGGAGCTTTCTCTCTTTCTCCCTATCTCTGACTTAAAAAGGTTGGGGTGCATATGTCTAGCCTAGCAGTTAAGACGCTGCCTAGGATGCCTGCATCTCACATTGGGATATGTGGGTTTGAGTCACAGCTCCATTTCAGTTCCAGCTTCCTGTTGATGCAGATCCTGGGAGACCTGGATTGAGCCCCCAGCTCCTGGCTTCAGCTTGTCCCATTCACTGTAGGCATTTATGGAGTAAACCAGCCGATGGAAGCACTCTATGCCTCTTGGATAAATTAAATAAATAAATTTTTTCAATGATACTACCATTGCTTCTGGTGATAATAAATATACCAGTATTAGTAATAACTTTTTTTAAAGAAAATTATTTATACTTGAGAGGAAGAGAGAGAGAGAGAGTCTTCATCTGCTAGTTCACTCCCCAGATGGCCACAATGGCTAGAGCTGTGCCGATCCGAAGCCAGGAGCCAGGCAATTCCTCTGGATCTGGGTGCAGGGGCCCAAGGACCTGGGCCATCCTGTGCTGTTTTCCCAGGACATAACAAAGAGCTGGATCTGAAGTGGAGCAGCCAAGACTCAAACCAGCGACCAAATGGGATGCCAGCACAGGTGGCAGCTTTAGCTGCTATGCCACAGCACCAACCCCAGTAATAGCTCTTAATGTATCTCGTCTTCCTTTTCAATAATTTTTGTAATTTTTGCTCTTTTTTTTACCATGTATATCATCCACCCTTTAGGATCATAGGGATATTTTAGGTGCTAATTTCTGGTCCTTGTGTTGCTATATAGAATCTCTAACTTAAAACAAGAGTAATTTGTTTCAGGTAAAGGAATGCAAATAAAAGATGAGACTAACTGCCTGGCTGCTCTACTTCTGATCCAGCTCTCTGTTATGGCCTGGGATAGCAGTGGAAGTTAGCCCAAGTCCTGGCTCCTGGTTTTGGATTGGTGCAGCTCCAGCCATTGCGGCCATCTAGGGAGTGAACCAGCGGATGGAAGACCTCTCTGTCTCTACCTCTCTCTGTAACTCTGTCTTTCAAATAAATAAATCTTAAAAAAAAAAAAAAAGATTAACTGAAAGCATTCCCCTTCATTTTATTATGAAAAACTTCAAACATATAGTAGAATTGAGATAATTTTACAGTGAATTCCCCAAAAATGATCCCATGGGTTTTGCATTTTACTCTGTTTTATTAGTTACCTGTTATTTCTTCATGCATTTCAAAATAAATTGCTTCCCCCAATACTTCAACATGCTTATCATTGCTTAATATTTATTTAGTTTATTTTTTTAAGATTGATTTATTTATTTGAAAGAGTTACAAAGAGAGAGAGGGAGAGGCAGAGATAGAGGTCTTCTAGCTGCTCGTTCACTCTCCAATTGGCTGCAATGGCTAGAGCTACACAGGTCTGAAGCCGGGAGCCAGGAGCTTCTTCTGGGTCTCCCACACAGGTGCATCTTCTGCTGCTTTCCCAGGCCATAGCAGAGAGCTGGATCAGAAGTAGAGCAGCCAGGACTCATACCGGTGCCCATATGGGATGCTGGCACTGCAGGCGGCGACTTTACCCACTACCCCACAGAGCTGGCCCTTATTTAGTTTCTAAGTTTCTATTTAGTATTTCCATGCAATGAGATATACAAATCTTAAATATAAGTTTGTTGGGTTTTTACAAATGTGTGCCCTTGTGTAGCCCAAATCCCTTTCAAAATTCAGAACATTTGTGATCCCAGAGCGTTTCCTAAGGCGCCTTCCCAGAACCATCCCTACACCACCCCTCAGGTATAACTATGATTCTGTTCCTTTTGTATCACAGATTCAATCTACCTTTCCTAAAATTTAATATAACTGAAGCCATATAAAGTATAATACTTCTTTCCCTCAGCATAATGGTTTTAGAGTTTTTCATGTTACTGCATATATCAGTGACTTTTTTTTTTTTTTTTTTTTTTTTTGCCAGGGGGAGTTAGAGAGAGAGACAGAGAGAAAGGTCTTCCTTCCATTGGTTCACCCTCCAAATGGCCGCCACGGCCGGTGTGCAGAGCTGATCCAAAGCCAGGAGCCAGGTGCTTCCTCCTGGTCTCCCATGCGGGTGCAGGGCCCAAGGACCTGGGCCATCCTCCACTGCCTTCCCGGGTCACAGCAGAGAGCTGTGCTGGAGGAGGAGCAACCAGGACAGAATCCAGCGCCCCAACCGGGACTAGAACCCGGCGTGCAGGTGCTGCAGGCGGAGGAGTAGCCTAGTGAGCCACGGTGCCAGCCAACTTCTTTTTACTACTGGATATTCTATTGTATGAATATGTCACAGTTTGTTTTTCCCTCTTGTTGACACCTGGATAATTACTGCCTTTTGAAAAAACCCATTATGAATAAAGCTGCTAAGGACATTCTTGTACAAATACTTTTTGTAAACGTTTATCTCTGTTTCTCTTAGGTAACTTCCTAGGGATGGAATTTCTGAGTCCTCCGGCTGGTATACATTTAGTCTAGTAAGAGACAGCCAGACCTTTTCTCCAAATAATTGTACTGTTTTACATGCCTGAAACAATATAGGAGACATAGGAGACTTCAGTCGGTCCACATTTTCTCCAGTGTTTGTCACTGTTAACAGTTCTCACGGGTGCGTGATCATTTCTAGGTTGATACTCAAGATACTTTCTCTTTGCCTCAACAGCAAGGTTTAGCCTTGTCAGATCAAGCTCTACACAACACCCCACTCCTACCCCAGAAACACTCAAAACATCCTTTGTGATAACAGATAAGATAACAAAACTCAGCTGGAGTTGCTCTTTCTTAAACGTGGAATACATTGCTCGCCAAGGAATCTGATTCCTTTCGTGAAGGCAGATGTTAGAGAACAAACCTGGGTTCCTAGGGCACACATTTGGCTTCTCCACGTGGCTGCTGGAGCTGCTCAAAGTGACACTTGAGCAGAGGCTACGTAAATTGATGTAATAAAAGCAGGAAATGACTTTTTTTCTTTAAAACTTGTAAATTCATGTTACTTTTGAATCAGGCAACCTTTTTTCTCTAATATAAAAGTATATCTGGGCCAGCTTTGTGGCATAACAGGTTTGCCTCCGCCTACAATGCCAGCATCCCATGTAGGCGCAGGTTCGAGACCAAGCTGCTCCACTTCTGATCCAGCTCCCTGCTAATGCACCTGGGAAAGCAGCAGAAGATGGCCCAAGTCCTTGGGCTCCTGTACCCACGTGGGAGACCTGGAAGAGGCTCCTGGCTTCAGGCTGGCCCAGCCCCAGCCATTGTGGCCGTTTAGGGAGATGGAAGAGCTGTCTCTCCTCCCCACGTAACTCTGCCTTTCAAATGAACAAAGTAAAAATTTTTAGAAGCATAATCTTATTTTTCCAACCACCTATAATGTTCTAGCCTGTATATATTGTGATACCAAATAATATGTTCAAAACTTAGAATTGCTTAAAATTTTAGAAACTTTTATTTTTCTTTTACTATTTTTTAATTTTCACTTCAAGTGTCCTAAAGTTTGATTCAAAGTTTGCATGTCCAGTCCCGTTCCAGGGGTAGAGAGGATGGGAGGAATCCTAGCCTCCCATATAAGCACATTACAAATAATAATGCACAGGACACTGGGACCTCAGAATCCCGTGAGATTAGCAGACAATAACAATGAAAGGATCCAGATGAGCAAATATCTTGAAGATTTGTCTGATGCTGACCTTGAACTAGTGTCATTCTTGACTACAGGCAACATTGAATATGCATTTCATAAGAATTTTTGAGGGCCCTGCCCCGTGATTAGTTGGCTAAACCTCCACCTGCAGCAATGACGTCCCATATGGGCCCCAGTTCATGTACCAACTGCTCCTCTTCTGATCCAGCTCTCTGCTATGGCCTGGAAAAGCAGTGGAAGATAGCCTAAGCGCTTGGGCCCCTGCATCCACATGGGAGTCCTGGAAGAAGCTCCTAGTTCTTGGCTTCGGATCTGCCCAGCTCCAGCTGTTTGCTCCCATTTGGGGAGTGAACCAGCAAATGGAAGACCTCTCTCTCTCTGTCTCTCCCTCTCTCTGTAACTCTGCCTCTCAAATAAATAAAATCTTTTAAAAATTTTTTGTAGTAAACTAGCCCAAGTTAGAACAGGCAACTTTGCAAAAGGGATAAATAAATAAAAGATGTCAGCAAAGGAACTCAAATTGTTGTTTGAAAGTATGATAGACCTTTAAATTTTCTTGGCAGATTTGTTTAGGTATAATTGGCATACAACAAACCAGATATACTTAAAGTACAATTTGATCTCTGCCTCCTACCCATCCCCCACTTTCCAAGGCTACCTCTGATCTGTTTCTGGTTATTTTACATTTTCTAGAATTTTATATAAATAGACTTATACAGCAGGTACTCTTTTTTAAATACAGTTACTTTGAGACTCATCTGTATTGCATGTATTGATAGTTCATTCATTTTTCTTGTGTAGTTATAGTCCATTGTATAGGTCCACCACAGCTTGTTTATACTGTCACCATTTGCAGTGGTTTCATTGTATCAAAATTCATGTTGGGGACTATCTCAATCCACCCATGCTGTAAGGCGGGTTCTGTAACAGGTCATGAGGTGTCTGCTCTCACGGATGGATTAATGCTGTTGTCTCTGGAGTGGGTTCCTAATAAAAGGATGGACTTGGCCCCTTTCCTTTCTCTTTCCCTGCTTCTCTCTCTCTCCATCGTGCACACCCATGCTCTCTTACCATGTGATGCCTTCCACCATGTTATCACAGCAAGAAGCACCTCACCAGATGTGGCTCCTCAGTCTTGGGCTTCCAGGTCTCCAGAACCATGGTCCAAATAAGCGTCTATTGATGTTTACCTAACATGTGATACTTTGTTAGAGCAGCATGAAATGGACTAAGATGCATTTTGGTGAACATTTGGATTATTTCTAGTTTGGGCTACTACAAATGGAACTAAACATTTTGTATTCGGTTCTTTGTGTGGATTATGCTTTATTTCTGTTGAGTAAATATTAAGGAGGGAATGGCTTGGTCATATGTTAGTTAACTTCTAAACTGTTCTAAAATGGTTGTATCATTTTACATTCCCATCACCAGTATATGAGAGTTGCCATTGTTCCTTCTCTTTGTCAGCATTTGGTATTGCCTTTCTAAGTTTAGACATTCTAAAAGTTATGTACTGTTATCTCAATGTGTTTTTTTTTTAAGATTTATTTTTATTTATTTGAAAAAGAGAGGCAGAATGACAGAGAGGCCCTCCATCCATTGGCTCATTCCCCAAATGAGCCCAATGGCCAGAGCTAAGCCAGTCCAAAGTCGGGAGCCAGGAGCTTCCTCTGGGTCTCGCACATGGGTGCAGGAGCCCAAGGACCTGAGCCATCCTCCACTGCTTTCCCAAGCCATAGCAGAGAGCTGGATCAGAAGTAGAGCAGCCAGGACCAAAACCAGCGTCCATATGGGATGCTGGCACTTCAGGCCTGGGCTTTAACCTTCTGGGACACAGCACCGGCCTCAATGTGTTTTAATTTAAACTTCTGTAATGTGTTTGTCACGTATGCATCTTTTTGGTAACAGAATCCTTTGTACTCTTTTTAAAAATTCAGCTCGGTTTCTTTGAGCTCTTTACATTCTGAATGCAAGTCTTCTAGCAGATAGAGATTTCCAGATACTTCCTCCCAGTCTCTGGCTTGTCTTTCATTCTCGTAACAGTGACTTGAAGAGAAGAAACTCTGAATTTTGATGAAGTTCAGTATGTTATCTTTCTATGGATTGCACTTCTTATTGTTTGCTTGATGCAGTAGTACTCAACTGAGGATGATTTTGCAGCTAAGGGAACATTTGGCAATGTTTGGGGACATTTTTGGTTGTCTAACCACTATGCTATTGGTATCTAGTGAATAGAGACCAAGGCTGCTGCTAATCAAACATCCTAACATGCCCGGGATAGTCCCGCACAACAAAGAAACACCAGCCTGAAATGCCACTGGTGCCAAGGTTGAGATTTTCTGGCTTGATACAGGATTATAAAGACTTTCTCCTGTGTTTCTTCTCAGAAAAAGCTTTTAAATCTTTAAAAGATTTATTTACTTCTGTGAAAGTCAGAATTAAAGAAAGAGAAAGACAGAGAGACAGAGAGGGGTTGGTTTCCATATTCTGGTTCTCTCCCCAGATGGCCACATTGGCTGGGGCTGGGCCAGGCTGAAGCCAAAAGCCAGGAGCTTCATCTTGGTCTCCCACATGGGTGCCAGGGGCCCAAACACTTGGGCCATCTTTCGCTGCTTTCCCAGGCCATTAGCAGGGAGCTAAATCAGAAGTGGAGCAGCCAGGACAGAAACTGGCACCCATATGGGATGCTGGCCTTGCAGGCAGCTACTACCCACCACACCACAGCACCAGCCCCTCAGAAATTCTGCAGTTTCATGTTTTCAATTTGGAGCTATAATTTTAATTTTTTACATGGTGCAAGCTATGGATCAAGGTCCCTTTTTGCCAGTGGATATTAGTGTGTCAAGGATAGCATTCAGTCTTTCACCATCAAGTATGATATGAGCTGCAGTTTTTCATGGATGCCTTTTATCAGATTGGCGAAATTCCCTTCTCCCTTGTTTTCTTAGTTTTTATTAGATGTAGATGTTGGAGTTTGTAAAATGCTTTGCATCTTTTGAGAGGATCATATGGTTTTTCTAGTTCAGTGTGTTAATATAAGTCAACTTAATTTTTAAAATGTTAAACCAACCTTAAATTCCTAGCATAAATCCCACCTGAGACCTCTAGATTTCTAACCATATTTAAAGTGAGACAAATTCTGCAGCTACACTTTTTCTACCTTACATCATTTCCACAATAATGAATTATAAAATTCACTGTCTCATTTGCACCGTGGTATGTATACATTAATAATTTCAAGTTCGTTAATTTAGATGGCTTTCTGCCATTACAAATAATTTTAAGGCCTTTTTATTCCCTTTGCCAGTATTTCATTCTCATACAAACAATATCTATCATGTTATAAAATTTTATTGCAAACATCTACGTTTTTTCATGGATTAAAATGCTTTCCCAGTTTTGCTTTATATTCTGAATTACATAATCACTTCAAAAAAAGAAACAGTGACTTCCTTTAAGGAAACCAAGAGGATGGGGGCTGGCGATGAACATTGACTCTCTCCTCCCCTCCACCCCCAAGTACAGCACATTGTTTTGCCAGTATTCTGGAGAGCTGACCAGAACTGTGCTTCCTGGTGGGAGCTGGGTCAGCAGTCTATTAGTTCCTGCAGTAAGTTGCAGGTGGTCCTGGCATATGCAGAAAGCTGAACTGTTCAGATGAACTCTGGAGTAGATATCACCAAAACGTTCCCATTGGCCTAGGCAATTGACACATGCATCTAGAAGCCCAGCTTCTGTTTTGCCCATATGTCCCCAGACCTCTTCCCCATCTTTCTAGTTGCCTCTTCAGGCTGGGGTAGTTAGGAGAGTGGAGTGTGTGTGCCTGCCCACCTGCTCCCAGCAAGAAGCCCTGTGTTCCCTGTTCCTTTCCTGTGTTCCTAGTTCTTGAGTTCCTGAGAATTGACTAACTTCAACAACGTTTTTTTTCAAATCTAGTGGATTTTCCTCCCGTTCCTGTTTTTCATTTTGTATATCCACCCCCTTTCTCAGCACTACTTTTATTACTCATGACCCCTCCTCACACTTGGTAAGGCAGGTAAAATTGCACGAGCCAAGGCCGTAAGGCAAGAGTCACATATTCCAATTATTTTCTTCCAAGGACTTACAATCTTGGAGAAGCCCTGGGATTGTTGCCAGCCTCTCCCTATCTTATCTCAATCCTGAAGTCCCATAGCCTAAGCAGAATGACATGTAGGTAGAAAGGCCAGTTAATAGTTAATACCTGCTGTGGCCCCATGCCTACCTTGAACTTAGTTCAATATACTCTGAAATTGGGTCACTATACAAGTGTAATGAAACAGATAACCAAAATCATAAAGATACAATCAATGAAGTTATTCATGCAGGACATACTACATGGTCAGAGTCTATGCATCTGTAAGTCAATTTCTTAGAAGTTTTATCAGAAAATTATTTACCAATAAATCCTATGCCACTTCTTCTGTCAGTAAGATCTATGGCTCAGTTAGGTATTTCTAATTTTTTCTTGGAAGAGCATCTGCTCAAGTGACAATCATTTCTGAATCCTATTCTGAACACTTTTTTTCTTTTCTTTTAAAAACAAGCTCCAGAGGCCGGCGCCGTGGCTCAACAGGCTAATCCTCTGCCTTGCAGTGCCGGCACACCAGGTTCTAGTCCCATTTGGGGCGCCGGATTCTGTCCCGGTTGCCCCTCTTCCAGGCCAGCTCTCTGCTGTGGCCCAGGTGCTTGGGCCCTGCACCCCATGGGAGACCAGGAAAAGCACCTGGCTCCTGGCTCCTGCCATCAGATGAGTGCGGTGCGCCTGCCGCAGCGCGCCAGCCGCAGAGGCCATTGGAGGATGAACCAACAGCAAAAGAAGACCTTTCTCTCTCTCTCACTGTCCACTCTGCTTGTCCAAAAAAAAAAAAAAAAAAAAACCAAGCTCCAGAAGCACAGATTTAGATTTTCAGGCTTTTGTAAGAGCAACAAGACTGGCTAAAGCATGTTGAAGAATTACAGTTTACAAGCCATTCTAACACTTAATTTTTCTGTTTGTAACCTGTCTCCATTTTATATAAAGAGCAAAGCTGGGAAGCTGGGAAGAGTTAGAGGATTTCCCAGCTGCAATCTCTAGCTCATCTAACACCTGCTTGGTTAACACCATAGCTGCTCAAACCGACAGTCTAGCTGGACATGACGGGTCCTTGAGGCCACTGGCAGACCTAGCAGCATCTCAGATGTCTCACTCCCAGCATTTGTTTTGGTCGATTCTACCAGCTGCACTGCTGATCTAGTGATTTCCTGTTTCAGTGTCTGCTGGAAAGTCTTGAGCAGCGCCGCCGCTTTGGCTGGAGCTGCAGGGATCATATGATACATTATGCAACCGCAGACACTCTGGAGAGTGAGGATGTTAATCATCATGCCTGGACAACAGGCATAAACTAAGCTGCTCACTGGCAGAGAGGGACGTATGGTCACCCTGGCTGCGGCTAATAGAGGTAGCCAGGAAACTTGAAGCCTGCCCATTCCCAGATTGTAATTTATTGTCCATCTCATGTGCCAGACTTCCCAGAATGGAGAAGGCCATGGCAAACTTCACTGAAACAATTTTCCATTTTCAGCTATGAACTGCTGACAGTCCTTGGCACCAAAGGCAGTCCAATGCTATTCCAGGACCGTATTTCTCCAGCAGTGTATCTAAATCTCCCTCAGATTAACCTAACCATTAATGCCTAGGGCTTTAGGTCAGTCCCACTTCTGACACCAATCTGTTGTCAAACAAGAAAGTGGTATAGCTGACAGAAAAACACTGACAGCATGAGAGAAAGTTTGTGTAATAGAAAAGTGTATGAGGGCTGGCACTGTGGTGTAGTGGTAAAACCAGTGCCTGCAACACTAGTGTCCCATATGGGTGCCAGTTCGTGTCCTCGTTACTCCACTTCCAATCCAGCTCCCTGTTGGTGGTCTCGGATAAACTGCAGAAGATGTCCCAAGTGTTTAGTCCCCTGCCACCCTTGTGGGAGACCCAGATGAAGCTCCTGGCTTCAGTTTGGCCCGCCTCTGACTGTTGTGGCCATTTGAGGAGTGAACCAGTGGATGGAAGATTGCTCTCTGTCTCTCCCTCTCTTTGTAACTCTGACTTTCAAATAAAGAAAGCTGTAAGTAAGTAAATAAGCAAGCAAGCTGGCCAAGATTGAGTGAAACTGACTGCTTAGTTTCATGGACAACACCCTGCAATACCTCAGGATAGTATTGCAGGGTGGGGTGGGGAGAAATGAGAAAGAATGTAGCCCTCGGCTCTTATCTGCCACTCCTCCAAGGTTCATCCCCTAGAACAGAGCTCTCCGAGTGTCCAGACTGCACAAAGCCGAATCCACCCGACATCAATGGGCAGGGCGGGGGGTGGGGGGTCCAGGGCAGCGGGAGGTGCTGTTAGGCAGGCTGTCTCAGCGTGAACTTTGCAGAGCCCACACGCAGCAGTCTTGGTAACAGTGGCCTGAACAAGAGAGGGGTGGGACCAAGAGCTGCTGAATTAAGGCAGGCTGTCTGATAAAAAGGGCAGTGGGGGCCGGCGCCGTGGCTCAACAGGCTAATCCTCCGCCTTGCGGCGCCGGCACACCGGGTTCTAGTCCCGGTCGGGGCACAGGATTCTGTCCCGGTTGCCCTCTTCCAGGCCAGCCCTCTGCTGTGGCCCGGGAGTGCAGTGGAGGATGGCCCAGGTGCTTGGGCCCTGCACCCCATGGGGAGACCAGGAAAAGCACCTGGCTCCTGGCTCCTGCCATCGGACGAGCGCGGTGCGCCGGCCGGCCGCAGCGGCCATTGGAGGGTGAACCAACGGCAAAAGGAAGACCTTTCTCTCTGTCTCTCTCTCTCACTGTCCACTCTGTCTGTCAAAAAAAAAAAAAAAAAAAGGGCAGTGGGGAAAATGCTTGTTCATATTTCTTCATTTGTGTCTCTGAGTTCTGGTATGCTTTTAAAATACTGTTCTGGGGATTATAAGCAGTGTGTATAGTCTGTGTGCCAAAAAGATGGCAGAGAATACCCATCAGCAAACATAAAACCTGAAGAAAAGTCCTGAGGCTGGTTCTGTGGTACAGTGGGTCAGGCCACACTGGGCAATTCTGGCATCCCATATCAGAGTGCTGGTTTGAGTCCTGACTGCTTCTCTTTCCATTCAGCTTCCTGCTAATGTCCCTGGGAAGGCAGCAGATGATGGCCCAAGTGCTTGAATCCCTGCCACCCATGTGAGAGGCCTGGATGGAGTTCCTAGCTCCTCAGACTAGCCCAACTCTGGGTGTTGTGTGCATTTGGAGAGTGAACCAATAGATGGAAAGTCAGTCTCTCTCTCTTTCTCTTTCTCTCTCTCTCTCCCTCCCTCCCTCTCGCTCGCTCTCACTCTCTCCCTTTCTGCCCTCCCTCTTTCTCTCTAACTCTGCCTTTCAAATAAATAAATATATATGCATCTTTTTTCCAAAAGGCTTTAACCTTATATCAAAAATAATTAAATGAAAGCGCTCATTTATGTATTTTTTAAATATTTATTCATTTATTTGAAAGTCAGAATTACACAGAGAAAAGAAAGGCAGAGAGAGAGAGAGAGAGAGGTCTTCTATCTGATGGTTCACTTCCCAATTTGCTGCAATGGCTGGATCTGTGCCGATCTAAAGCCAGGAGCCTCCTCTGGGTCTCCTACGTGGGTGCAGGGGTCCAAGGACTTGGGCCATCCTCAGCTTTCCCAGGCCACAGCAGAGAGCTGGATTGGAAGTGGAACAGCTGGGAATCGAACTGTCGCCCATATGGGACCCCAGACCAGGGCATTAACCTGCTGTGCCACAGCGCCGGCCCCTCATTTATGTTTTTAAGTTGGCAGAAAATGTTTACAATTTGTTTATATCCAAATATAATCATTTTCTGTTTAACTCCTTAAGTTAATTGACCAGCCTTCCTTAATGATGTCAGATGATAGGGCTCCTTTATTCTTTCTAAAAGACTTAAGTTTTACTGGTTTTTTAATAACAGGCATATTGAACTATAATGCCCTTGCCACAGAATTCACCATTACAAGAATTCACCATTGTACATTACAAGATGTACAAGTCAGTGGTTTTGAGTGTATTTACAAATGTGTGCAAACACCACTACTATCTAAGTCCAGAAATTTTCATCACACCATAAAGAAACTGTGCACATTAGCAGTCACTCCTGTCTCTTCCCTCCCTTCCAGTCCCTGGAAACGACGTACCTCCTCTCTGTCTCTGTGAGTCTGCCTGTTCTGGACATTTCATATAAATGAAATCACACACAATGTAGCCTTTTGTGTCTGAATTCTTTCTCTGAGAATGTTTTCAAAATTTCTTCCATACTGTGGCATGTATCAGAACTTCATTCCTTTTTATAGCCAAGTAATATTCCATTGTATAAACGTGCCACATCTTGTTTACCCCTCCATCTGCTGGTGGACACTGGGTAGTTTCCACCGTCTAGCCATTATCCATAATGCTCCTTGTGTACATGTTTTACATGTTTGTGCAGACATATGTTTTCAGTTCTTCTGGGTAAGCACTTAGGAGTGGAGTCACTGAGTCATGTGATAACTAATTTTTTTTTAAAAGGAATGTTGGCAATGTGTCAATGCTATGATAAATACCCATTACCCATTTTGAACTTAATAGACTACACAGAAATGTCTAAGAATGCTTTTGAGTCATCTCAGAGTAATGACTACTCCAACATGTACTTACACACAGCCTCTTTGACTATTTCATGATTTGATCACTGAGCTCATTAAGTGCTTTATCTGCAAAGAACAGCATTGTTCATTGTGCTTTTAATGCCCTAGGAATCAGACAAAATGCATTTTAATCACTACTAGTACGTGCTGGAGGAAGTGTATGTTAGGCAGGGAGGTACAGGTGGAAAGTAAGATTTCCATGTCAATGAATAGTGAAATTATTTCTAGACTGATGAAACCAAATTATTTTCCTTTTATTTTATTTTTTTTTTTTTGACAGGCAGAGTTAGTGAGAAAGAGAGAGACAGAGAGAAAGGCCTTCCTTTTTCCATTGGTTCCCCCACCAAGAGGCCGCTACAGCCGGCGTGTTGCGGCCAGTGCGCTGCGCCTATCCAAAGCCAGGAGCCAGGTGCTTCTTCCTGGTCTCCCATTCGAGTACAAGGCCCAAGCACTTGGGCCATCCTGCACTGCACTCCTGGGCTACAGCAGAGAGCTGGACTAGAAGAGGGGCAACCAGGACAGAACCGGCACCCCAACCAGACTAGAACCCAGGGTGCCGGTGCTGCAGGCGGAGGATCAGCCTAGTGAGCCGCAGCACTGGCCAAAACCAAATTATTTTCATATCTGCTGATGCTAACCTAAAATACTGATGAGTGAGAAATCATATCTGTAGGTGGGTTCAGCAGAGTCACTGAAGTCATTCTAATACACAATATTATTTGGGTATGGCACTACCCCTAGTGTATTTTAATATCTTGGACATGTATTCATCACTGAGGTTTTAAAATATGTATTGGTGATCTGAGGAGAATGAGTAGATTTCTCAGGAGGAAGAGAAATTGGAACAGAATTCTTTATAGCAAGAATGCCCAGATTCCTGAAGGGCTGTGAAGGAACCACAGAACAGGGAGACATCCCTAGTACAGCAGACACCCGAGGTGCTGGAGGCAGCTGGAGAGGATGCATCTGGAAACGACTCCGCAGGGTGTGACTGAGGACAGGAAACCTGGGATCTCGCTCAGTAGTGCTCTGTGGCCTCATGGTGCAAGCAATTTCTAACAGTGCCTTTCCTTAGGTTGGGCCATCTTCTACTGCTTTCCCAGGCCATAGCAGAGAGCTGGATCAGAAGTGGAGCAGCAGGGACTAGAACCAGCACCCATATGGGATGCTGGCGCTGCAGGCCAGGGCTTTAACCCGCTACTCCACAGCACTGGCCCCGTCTGGAACTTATTTTTATTTACAATATGAGATGGAGGATATCTCCCTCCCAACTTCATAAAAAATTCCAGTTCACCATCTTAAGGTGCCACCTGTGCAGTGACACCTGTCTTTTAAATCAGGTGTCCGTACATGGATGCTCTACTCTGTTCTGGTGGTCTCCATCAGTATTTCTGCCAGTAACACCCTGTCTCAATTACTGTGTATTTATAACATGTCAATATATGGTAGTTTGTGTTTTTGCATCTTCTTCTTAAGAGTGCCATGACTATTCTGTATCCTAACATAAACATTTCAGAATTCTACAGTTCCACAAAAATGTACTCAATGCAGTCTTGACTGGGATTGCACAAACTTGACTGGGATTGACAAACTTCAGGAGAAATGGTAGCTTCATTATTTTAAGTTTTCCAATATGTCAGCATAGTACATCTGCCATTTATTAGGTCATTTTTTTTCTTTTCTTTCCTTTTTTTTTTTTTTTTTTTTTTGACAGGCCGAGTGGACAGTGAGACAGAGAGACAGAGGGCAAGGTCTTCCTTTTCCATTGGCTTACCCCCAGTGGCCGCTGCAGCTGGCATGGTGCAGCCGTGCACCGCACTGATCCAAAGCCAGGAGCCAGGTGCTTCTCCTGGTCTCCCATGCGGGTGCAGGACCCAAGGACTTGGGCCATCCTCCACTGCACTCCTGGGCCACAGCAGAGAGCTGGCCTGGAAGAGGAGCAACTGGGACAGAATCCAGCACCCCAACCGGGATGAGAACTTGGGGTGCCAGCGCCTCAGGCGGAGGATTAGCCTATTGAGCCGCAGCACCAGCCAGGTCATTTTCAATTTCTTTGAAAATATTTCTAGGTTTTATGGATAGAGATACTAGGTTTACTTTTTTATTTGAGAGAAAGGGAGAGAGAGAGAGAAAGAGAGAGAGAAAAAAATTACTCCAAATGCTTGCAACAGCAAGGGCTGGGCCAGGGCCAAAGCCAGGAGCCGGGCTCACAATGCAATCTCCCTTGGGTGGAATCTCCCCTTGGGTGGAATCTGCAGTATCCCCAGTAACTTCGGTTATCACCACCGTATCCCAGGGTCTGTGTTAACAAGAATCTGAGTGGAGCTGGAGCTGGGAAGCAGGGCTCAGCCCTCCAAGGTGTGATGAAAGCATCTTAACCATCAGCTAAACATCCCTTTCCTTCAGGTTTATTACTTGGTATTGGATATGTTTTGATACTGTTATAAAGGGAGTCTTTAAAATTTCATAATGATTTGGTGCTCAACCCAGAATGCAAAAAATTCAATTGCATTATTTCTGTCCTTAACTCTGTTATTTCTTTTTCTTTCCTTATTTCATTGCCTAGAGCAGCCAGTATGTACCTGACTTGAGTCAACAGTTTCTACATTTACCATTAAGTACAATTTTTCCTAGTTTTTTTTTTACAATAGATACCCTTTAATAAATTAAAGAAGTTTCTATCCCTAATATGCAAAAGTTTTTTTCATGATTATATCTAGAATTGTATGAATTTTTAAAACTAATAAGGAAATCATGATTCTTCCGTAAGTGTGGTGAATTTCATTAGTTGACTTGTGTGCATTAAAATGATCACATTTCAAAAATAGACCCAATTTTGTTGTAATGTGTTTTATATTTTGTTGGATTCAGTTTGCTACTACTTTGTTTAATGAAGACCTTAACTTTTAAGCAGGATATATTAATTTGCAGTAGTCCAGTGTTTTTGCATGACAACTAGAAAATAAAATTATAACTTAAAAATGATATTTTTAAAGATATTAGAGAGTTGTGGAAAGAGGTAAACTAGGGCTGGCATTGTAGCTCACTTAGTTAATCCTCCACCTGCGGCACCAGCATCCCATATGGGCACTGAGTTCTAGTCCCGGTTGCTCCTCTTCCAGTCCAGCTCTCTGCTGTGGCCTGGGAAGGCAGTGGAGGAGGCCCAAGTGCTTGGGCTCCTGAACCTGCATCGGAGACCAGGAAGAAGCTCCCAGCTCTCAGCTCCTGGCTTCAGATCGGCGCAGCTCCAGCTGTTGTGGCCTTTGGGGGGGGGGGGGGGGGCGGTGAACCAGAGGATGGAAAACCTGTCTCTCTCTCTCACTGTCTGTAACTCTACCTGTCAAATAAATAAATAAATAAATAATATTTTTTTTTAAAAAAAAAGAGGTAAACTAAAATTCTAGAACAATAAAGACTCCTTCTAGTTGAACTAATGGCTGTCTTGGTTTTCTTCCACAGTGGGTTCTCCCCAGAGACTCAGCTAGAAGAGAAAGCAGTAGGATTTCTGAAAGTCACAGGGCTGTTGAGACCTGTAAGAAACCAGGAGAGCCCCATGCAAGGCTGATTTTCCCTTTGCCTGAATCTCAGGGTGCTCTGTGAGTCTTGGAGCTCAGCCAGGGAAGCCAATTGAAATCTCTAGGGGGAAGGAGGCTTTCACAGACTCATTCATTTCTTCCACAGGTATACATACATGATCTATTGGTTTCCCGGGGTTGCCATAGGCTGGGGCCAGCACTGTGGTGTGGTGGATAAAGCCGCCATCTATGAGGGCACCAATTCCTGTCCCAGCTGCTGCACTTTTAATCCAGCTTTCTGCTAATGGCCTGGGGAAGCAGCATATGATGATCCAAGTGCTTGGGTCCCTGCACCCACGTGAAAAACCTAACTGAAGCTCCTGACTCCTGGCTTTGGCCTGGCCAAGCCCTGGCCACTGTAGCCATTTGGGGAACGAAGCAGCAGATGGAAGATCTCTGTCTCTCCTTCTTGCTCTTAACTCTGCCTTTCAAATAGGTAAATAAATCGTTGAAATGCCAGAGACTGAGTAGCTTAAAAGACAGGAATTTAGCAATGTGCAGGTAGCAGTGGGTTTTCTCCTCCCCCACCCCACTCCCAGGCTCCTCCCCTTGACTTGTAGACGGATGCCTTTTCCCTGTGTGTGTCCTGCTCCCTCTTATAAGGACACCAGTCATATTGGATTGGGGCATACCCTAATGCACCCATTTTTTTAAAGATTTATTTATTTGAAAGGCAGAGTTACAGAGAGGCAGAGAGAGAGAGGTCTTGCATCTGCTGGTTCACTCCCCAAATGGCCGCAATGGCTGGAGCTGCACTGATCCGAAGCCAGGAGCCAGGAGCTTCTTCTGGGTTTCCCATGCGGGTGCAGGAGCCCAAGGACTTGGGCCATCTCTACTGCTTTCCCAGGCCATAGCAGAGAGCTGGGTTGGAAGTGAAGCATCCAGGACTTGAACTGGGGCCCATATAGGATTCCAGCGCCTCAAGCAGAGGCTCAGCCCACTATGCCACAGTGTCGGCCCCTAATGCACCCATTTAACTTAATAGTTCTATAAAGATCTTGTCTCCAAATATAAGCATGTTGTGAGGCCATCTTCTGCTTTCCCAGGCCATAAGCAGAGAGCTAGATCAGAAGAGGAGCAGCCTGGATAGGAACCAATGGCCATATGGGATGCCAGCACTGCAGGCAGAGGGTTAGCCTTCTACACCACAGTGCTGGCCCCATAAGTATTTTTAAAGATTTGTTTTTATTTACTTTTAAAGACAGAGTTACAGAGGCAGGGGGAGAGAGAGAGAGAGAATCTTCCATCCATTGGCTCCTCCCCCAACCCCCCACCCCCCATGGCTGCAATGGCTAGCACTGGCCCAGGCCAAAGCCAGGAGTTTCATCCGGGTCTCCCACATTGGTGACAGGGACCCAAACACTTTGACCATCTTCCACAGATTTTCCCAGGCCATCAGCAGGGAGCTAGATCTGAACTGGAGCCGCCGGGACTCAACCGGCACCCACACAGGATGATGGTGTCACAGGTGGTGGCTTTACCCACTGTGCCATAGCGCCAGCCCCCAAAAGGCATTTTTTATGTGCCTATTAGCCACTTATATCTTTTTTGGTGAAGTGTCTGTTCAAATCTCTGGGCCACTTTAAACAAATAGGTGGTCAGCAGAAGATGATGCAAGTGTTTGGGCCCCTGCCACCCACATGTGAGACCTGGAAGAAGCTCCGGGCTGCTGGCTGTTGCAGCCATCTGGAGACTGAACTAGTGGATGGAAAATCTCAATCTCGCTCTCTCTCTCTCTCTCTCTCTGTGTGTGTGTCCCTCTCTGTAACTCTGTTAGAGAATGGGACTTCCAACTTCCCAGTCCAGACCTTTGAAGCTCGAGCCACAAAAGAGCAAATTACAAATGGGTAATATTGAGAAAGACAAGATTTTTGTTCAGAAATGTGCCCAGTGCCACAGTGTGGAAAAGGGAGGCAAGCACAAGACTGGACCACATCTCCACGGTCTGTTTGGGCGGAAGATAGGTCAGGATTCTCTTACACAGATGCCAACAAGAACAAAGGTGTCACCTGGGGAGAGGACACTCTGATGGAGTCTGCAGAATCCCAAGAATCCCTGGAAACAAGAAGCAGAATGAAAGAGCAGACTTGATAGCTTATGTCAAAAAAGCTATGAATGAGTAATAGTTGGCACTGCCTTATTTATTATAAAACAGGAATGTCTCGTGACTTTTTTTATGTGCACCATAACTTAATTCTCAGAGACCAGAATTCAGGTCATGAATGGCTGACAGAATGTTTTTATTTGACAGTCCTGATTTAAGTAAGATTGCTTGTGTGGTTAAATAAATAGGATTGGGTTTATTAAAATATTGGCAAAAATTTCAGTTCAGTGAATGCCCTCACTGTCTTTCCCTTCTAAGGACGTGACTGGACTCAACTAATAATGTTCAACTTTTCACAAAGATTGTGAATGCCTTGTCCGTGCCATCAACATGGTGAACGTTCCGAAAACCCACCAGACCTTCTGTAAGAAGTGTGGCAAGCACCAGCCCCACAAGGTGACACAGTATAAGAAAGGCATAGACTCTACTGAACTGATCTTCTCTATATAAAGATAATCGAAAAAAAAAAACAAAAACAACTCAGTGTTACGTTGGAAATTGCATCAAAAAAATTAATCAGTTTCAAAAATATATATATATTTCATGTAGGATCTCTGTCCTTAATGTGCTGTACAATGTGATTCAATGCTATAACGAGTACTCAAATAGTATATTTCACTTTGTGTTACTATATGAGGGCAAAGGGACGAATTCTTTACTTAACACATGCTAAATTGATCTCATGTATACAAAGAGAATTGAAAATGAATCTGGATGTGAACGAAAGGGTGGAGGGAGCGGGCAAGGGGGGAGGGTTGCGGGGGGAGAGGGAAAGTATGGGGGGAAAGCCATTGTAATCCATAAGTCGTACCTTGGAAATTTATATTCTAAATAAAAGTTAAAAAAAAAAAACTAAAAAAAAAAAAAAAAAAAAGAAAGGCATAGACTCTATGCCCAGAGAAAGTTGGGTTATGCTGGGAAGCCAGGTGGGGTATATTCCTAGGAGTAGGGTTGATGAGTCACATGGTAGTTCTGTGTGTAACTTTTGGATAAACTTCTACATCAGCTGCCCCATTTTCCACTCCTATAAACAACATATGAGAACTTCTATTTCTCCAAATCCTTACCAACACATTATTTTCCTTTTCAAAAAAAAAATTATAGCTGTCTTTATGGGTAAGAAGTGGTATCTCATTGTATATTTGATTTGCATTTTCCAAATGACTAATGATGTTGATTGTCTTCTCATGCACTTGTTTGTGTATCTTTAAGAAATATCTATTCAAGTCCTTTCTTCATTTTTAAATTGAATTTTTTTCTTTTTGTTGTTGAGTAGTAATGGCTTTTGCAGGCATTTTGGGAGAGGATCAGTGGGTGAAAGATCTGTGCGTGTGTGTTTCTCTACCTTTCAAGTAAAGTGAAAAATAAAAATTTTAATTTTTTTATTATTTATTTGAAAAGCAGAGTTACAAAGAGAGAAGGCGCTTCCATCTGCTGGTTCACTACCCAAATGGCTACAATGGCTGGGGTTGGGCTGATCTGAAGCCAGGAGCCAGGAGCTTCTTCTGAGTCTCCCATATGGGTGCAGAGGCCCATGTAATTAGGCCATCTTTCACTGTTTTCCTAGCAAAAGTGGAGCAGCCAGGGCTTGAACCAGTGCCCATATGGGATGCTGGTGCTGCAGGTGGTGGCTTTGCTCTCCATGCCACAACACCAGTCCCTAAAATTTTTTAAATCAAGAAAAGCAACGAAATTACTATGATAGAAATCAATATAATTGTTACATGTTAGGGAATAGCTAGAATACTACCAGAAAGGTATACATGTATAGTTTCTAAAGTATAATAACATTCTGTTTCTTGACCTGGGGATTACATTATGTGGTTATTTGTTCTGTCACAAGTCATGGTTTAGTCCTTCATAGAACTATACTGTTTTTGCATCATTTATCAAAACACTTTCTTTCCATGAACAAGACTTTTAAGTTTCAGGCATAATAGGTTTAAGAGTTTTAAAATTAACGTTTCCTTTCTTCTTGTGTCAATTTTGGAGAATAGGGTCTCACTAGAAATCTGTGCCTTTTTTTTCTTTTAATTTATTTATGTCTCTTTGTCTTCAACAAGGCAATCGAATGGCTCTGCAGATGCAAAGATGCAGATCTTTGTGAAGACCTTTAGGGGAAAGACCATCACCCTTGAGGCCAGGCCCAGCAACACCATTGAGAATATCAAAACCTAAATCCAAGACAAGGAGGGCATGCCGCCTAACCAGCCATGTCTGGTATTTGCAGGCAAACAACTAGAGAACAACTGCACTCTGTTGGACTACAGCATCCAGAAATTGTCCATCTGGGGCCAGTGCCATGGCATCGCGGATAAAGCCATTGCCTGCAGTGCCAGCATCCTTTATGGGCACTTCCGGTCTCCCATGAGGGTACAGGGGCCCAATTATTTGGGCCATCCTCCACTGCTTTCCCAGGTGCGTTAACAGGGAGCCAAATCTGAAGTGGAGCAGGGAGGTCTCGAAGCAGTGCCCAAAAGGGATGTTGGTACCACAGACAGTGGATTTACCTGCTATAGCACAGCACTAGCCCCCAGAATTTATTACTGTCATTAGTATTTTTAAAGGGCTATCTTCTGTCTATGTTGATCTTCTCCATTGTATTTGTTTTTATTGCATAAATGTCTGCTTTTATCTTTATCTTTCTTCTACTTTTTTTGGGTTTCATGTCTGCCCTTTTCCCTGATTATGTAAGATAAATATCTAAATCATTAGTTTTCCAATCTTCCTTCTTGCCTAATATATGCACTTTATATCCTATAAATTTCACTCTCAGCATGGCTTTTGTTGCATCTCACACACTGTGACAGATTGTATGAGTTTTTTCAATATTAATCATTTTAAGGTATTTCCTAGTACCCTTAATTATTTCTTCTAAATACACTGGTGTATTTAGGATATATTTCTTAATTTACAAATATGTGCTAATTTTCTAATTATAATTTGGGTATTTGGCTATTGGCAGAGAATATACTGTATATAATTTCATTTCTTTTAAATTTGTTGACACTTTATAGTTCAGCATTTACTCAAATTTGTTTAATTTTCCATGTGTACATGAAAAGTTCTACTTTCCCCCTGAATTTCCTGTTCACTCCCAATCTTCTCTTGTGGTTCGTCTCTTGACAAATAACCACATAATCCATCCCTCAAATCAAAAAATAGAACATTATCAGTACTCAGGAAACCATACACATATGCCCTTCTGATCACAATTCATCCCTCCCTCAAGATGCAACCGTTGTCCTGATGTCTACTATGTGAATGTCCCTGCTGTCTTGACAAATTTACTATCTGTGTATGCAAAGCCTAGCAAAACAGTTTAGTTTTTCCTTTTTTGAACTTTGTGTAAATATAATTATATTGTTTTGCATCCTGCTGTTTTACTGAACACTATGTACATAAGATTCATTTATGTTGTTATAGCTCCATCTTGTTCCTTTTTATTGCATTTGAGCTTATTTTTGCTATGATGTAATATTCAACTGTATCATCATTTGTTTATCCATTCTACTGGTGGTGTACATTGTGGCTGTTTCCAGTTGTCCACTTACTAACACTGCTGCTTGGATTTTCCTGTATATATATATCCAGATGCACAAATGTATCTTTTGGGGCCTACAACTGGAGGGGTTCCAAAACACTCGTGGAAAATGCACACTACCTTGCATTTTCAGTTTTCCACAGACTTCTTAAGGCCCCCCTTGTGTGTGTTCAATTCTGTTGGAAGCCACACATACCAATCTGTAGTCCCACCAGCAGTGTCTGAGAGTGTCCGTGGCTCCATTTTCTGTTACACTTACAGCTTTTCCCCATCTGTTAGGTATGTTTCCCATTTTGGGTTTTAGCAACATGTCCCTGTTGTTAAAGATGGAGCTCCTCTTGTCTGTTTATCAGTCATTTGAGTGTCACCTTTTGTGATACTTGTTGAAGTCTCTTACTCACTGTTCTATTTGTCCCATTAGTTTGAGATATTAATTCTTATTAGGCTTTCTTGCTTATATATATTGCAAATATCTTCTCCCATATTTTTGTCTTTTTATTGTAATATTGCCTACTAATGGGGTATTTTAAGGAACAGAAGTTCTAATTTTAGTGAGGTTGAATTTTTAGGTCTTCTATTCATGATTCTTATGGCTTGCATCCTCTTATGCACATTCCTTACTGTTCTGGAGCCTGCGAGACACTCACTGTCCTGCATTCTTTTCTAAGGACATTATACTCTTGCCTTTCTTACCTAGGTCTTAATCTACCTGGAATTGGTTTTTGTGTTCCTCTATTTCTTAAAAATTGTGCTTATTGTTTATGCAGATTCTCACTGACGATCTCTTGCCTTGCCTTCTAGGAGCTTGATGATATTTGATTATAATCCCATTGCTTGATCTGAATATGTTAGAGTTCTTTTGCCCCAAACTGCAAAAGTTCTTCTGCTGGGAAGATTTGTTTCTGTTTCTGCTCACAGCCAGAGATGCCACCATTCCAAGCCCGCTTCGGAGTCTTGGCTCAGTGTATCCTTCCCAACCATTATCAGCCAAAGCCTCACTGCCTGACAGCTGTTCTACCACCACCAGAAATTTCCTCACAGTGACTCTGGGTTTGTTTTCTTTATTGGAGGGGAAAAGTCTTTGAGATGTCCCCTACCTATTAACAAGACTTCAAGGAAATGAGCCCATTCCAAGGTCTAATGGTTCCTTAGAAGCAGGTGCCTCCACACACCTAATCAGCAACAATACTATGTTTGGAAGCTCCTACTAAAATACCAGGGCATTTCACAAAGTTTGTGGAAAATGAAATTAAAAAATAAACTTATTTGGGTGTCAAAAAAGATTTGAAGTCCATCTGTAATTTGTTCATAATATGCATTTTCTATGAACTTTTTGAACACCCTTCATATCTTACATATTGTTCCAGTCATTACAGAGAATGCTATTTCATTCTTATATAAGGCTGCACAGTACCTAGTTTTTGGGGTTTCCTTAATCAACCCTCCAGTGATAAACCTTTAGATTCTAGCAAACAATATTTTTGTGTCCTTTCATACCCATTTGAGTATATTGGTATTATAAATTCCTAGAAATAGAATTACTACCTCAAGCGTTGAGGTTGTATCAATTCATCATTTTATATTGTTTAGAAATACTGAAATATGCATGGATTATTTGATTTATGCCTTGTGATAAATTATAGATTCAGTGATACAATTTGAATATTTTACTGAGCTCATTAGAAAGATGTTGGCCGGTGCTGTGGCTCAATAGGCTAATCCACCACCTGTGGCACCAGCACCCCAGATTCTAGTCCCGTTCGGGGTGCCGGTCCTGTCCCGGTTGCTCCTCTTCCTGTCCAGCTCTCTGCTGTGGCCAGGGAGTGCAGTGGAGGATGGCCCAAGTGCTTGGGCCCTGCACCTGCATGGGAGACCAGGAGAAGCACCTGGCTCCTGGCTTCGGATCGGTGCAGCGCACCGGCCGCAGCAGCCATTGGAGGATGAACCAACGGAAAAGGAAGACATTTCTCCCTGTCTCTCTCTCTCACTGTCCACTCTGCCTGTCAAAAAAAAAAAAAAAAAAAAAAAAAAAAAAAAAAAAAAAAGGAGCTGTTGAGATTTGGAGAAAGAGTAGAAGTTTCCAAACACACACAGAATATTAAGCAAAACTGATCAAATGCTGGACCATAAAAGGAGTTCATTGTCTCATCAGCTTCCAACATCCCACATGCTGTTCTTTAAAAAAAAAAAAAAACTTTTAATGATTTTTATTTATTTGAAAAGCAAAGTGACAAAGAGAGAGTGAGAGAGAGGCATCCTCCATCCTCTGGTTCACTCCCCAAATGCCTGCAACAGCTAGGACTGGGCCAGGCTGGAGTCAGGAGCCAGAAAATTTATACAGATCTCCCTGGTAGGTGGAAAGAGCCATGCACCTGCTGCCTCCCTGGGCGCGCATTAGCAGGAAGCTGCATCAGAAGTAGAGACAGGACTTGAATCTAGACTCTCAAATATCTTAAGCAGCAGCTTAACCTACTATACCACAACCCTCACCACCACCACCACAAATGCTATTCCTAACACAGGAAAGTATCTTGTTTTCCTTTCCCTACCAAAAACCAAGCTTTAAAAAGATTTATTACTGTTGAACTTTCAATCCAGTCAATGAACTTGTGAGTCATTTGAAAGTGATTTAAATAAGCTTGCAAGTCAAGTCTGAAGTCTTAAAATTGATTAGACATCATAGAGTTGCAGGTACAAAGCTGAAAATAGTCAACAGATTCTGTTATCTTATTTTCTTTGTACTTATAAGTTGATAGCACTTTATTATGGTATTTTTATGGTAGAAAATTAGTTCAAATGCGTAAGCGTTCACAAACTTAAATCTAAACCTTAAGAATATGATCAGTGATCATTAACTTAATACATTATAAATGGAACTAAACTCCATTTCTTGCTTTAAAGTTACAGTGGAGAAGTCCTTTAGAAGAAAATGAGGGAAAGGATTTTCGTATTTTCAACTTTTCTCACTTAAAGTGCTATGGTATTTAATGCACAGTATGTTCAAAGTAAAACAAGTTCATGCTTATATTACTTTAATGTCTTCAGGAACCTGATAACATGTATGTGTGACAAGCAGAATAATTTTTTAAAGATTTGTTTTATTTATTTGAAAACAGAGAGACAGAGAGAGAAAGAGATCTTCCATCTACAGGTTCACTCCACAAAAGGCCACAACAGCTGCATGTGGGTCTCTCATGTGGGGACAAAACACGGGCCATTCTCTCTCTGCTGCTTCCACAGTGCATTAGCAGGGAGCTGGATCGGAAATGAAACAGTTGGGACTCTAACCTGCACTCCAGTATGGGCTGCCAGTGCCGCAATTGGTGACTTGACCTGCTGCACCTCAGTGCCAGTCCGCAGAATAGATTTTATGCTTTCTGTGCTTGAGTATTAAAGAAAGCCTTCATGACAGCACAGGAGGAGAGCCAGAACATTACTAGGACCTTGTTGTAGCGTTTTAGATGTAAATCTTCATCTTGACACATCTCAAGTGCAAATTTATTACCTAAGAGATGAGAAGGAGGCTTTAGGAATTTCTGGAAGCAGCCTTTGCCATAGTTTGGATCACAATGGGACCTGGACTTGGTCTGGCTGGTCACAGTGACCTGGGTTGCTCTGGTTCCTATAGTTGCTGATACTTAGGGTTAATCTGTACTCTAGGTAAAGAAAGACTCTGAGGGGGTCAGGCTCTGCTGATAATGGCCACAGGTATGTGGGGGTTTGGGCTGTTGACTTCAGCCTGGCCCAGCCTAGCCATTGTGATTATTTGGGGAGTGAATCAATGGATGGAAGATCTCTCTCTCTCTCTCCCTCTCTCTCTTTCTCTCTCTCTCTGCCTTTCAAATAAATAAATAAATTGGTTGTGCTTTTTAAAAAAAAATTTCTTTCAATTTACTTTGCCTAGACCTATCAGAAATCACGATGGAAGCATAGCCCTACAAATGTGTTTTTAAAATAATAAGACAAAAGTTGATGTTACACCTTGACCCATGCGATGAAGAATAGACATTATGCTAGCAGGCATGGGAACATTAATCTCATGTGGATTTCCAGCAAGGCTCATGGGTGACCAAGTACATTGCCAACAGTCTTGTCTGAGATTAGGGGACTCTTGTCTCTGAACACTATTTTATCATGCTTTTCATCCCTCTTTTTCCTTATCGTTCTTACCTCCTCTCCTTTTTTTTTTTTTTTTTTTTTGCTTTATCAAACTGATGGTTATTTGGCAAAAGAAAGAAAGAGAGAGAGAGAATGAGAAAGAAGGAAGGAGAGAGAGAGAGAGAGGAAGGAAGAAACTCTTAGAATTCATTTCACAGTCTTACTGTTCAGAGTGGCAACACAGACAACATATTTACAAATACAACAGAGTGACTGAGTGATTGTATTTGTAAAGGACCCATGAGTCCATGAATCCAGTAAGTTACTTCCTCTGGTTTGTCAGGCTGCAAGGAGTGGCCAGGCTGAGGAGGGGTCATGCAGCCACAGAATTCTGGTCTGAAGCAATGGTGTGTGCAAAGCAAAGGCCAAAAGATAAGAGAGGGCATGACATTCAGGATGATGGGAGTGGAGGTTGCTGAGGGAGAATGAGAGCCCTGAGGCTGGGATGATGACAAGGGCTCAATCAGCCAGGTCCTGAATGCCACCGTGAGATGTTTCTTTAATCCTGGTACCCCTGGGAGACTTCATCAGGGGAATGAGCTCAGGCTTGCATTGTTGGATTATGTGTGGGAAATACATTGACTGGGAGAGGTGGGCAAGACTAGGAGCAATAAAACCAAGTGGAAGGTTGTTTGCTAATCAAAGCTTTGAGATAAGGGTTGCTAGAACCAGGGCAGCAGTGGTAAAGGTGGGGGAAAAATGGTTTTTAAAGAGGGTAGAATGGCTCATGAATGCATATGGAGGCTAACAAAAGAAAGACTCTCTAGAAGAGGAACGGGTATCGCTTTCCCCTCTGATTTCTGAAGAACACAGAACACAAGGAACATGGAATTTGAGGTGCTGTGAAAAAGAGTAACATGTACATGTGCAAAAGACTAACAACAAAGGGAGACTGAGAGAAGAAATACGCTTAATAGGGAATTCTCTTTCCTGTTTTCTGATTCTAGCCAAAGCAACTTGAGAATCTGAAGAAGATGTTAGACTGAGATTCTGGGATTGGCGCTGGGCGCAGCGGGTTAAAGCCCTGGCCTGAAGCGCCAGCATCCCATATGTGCACCGGTTCTAGTCCCAGCTGCTCTTCTTCCCATCCCGCTCTCTGCTATGTCCTGGGAAAGCAGCAGAAGATGGCCCAAATCCTTGGGCCCTTGCACCCATGTGGGAAACCCAGAAGAAGCTCCTGGCTCCTGGCTTCAGATTGGCCCAGCTCCAGCTTTTGCGGCCATTTGGGGAGTGAACCAGTGGATGGAAGACCTCTCTCTCTCTGTTTCTCCCTCTCACTGTCTGTAACTCTACCTCTTGAAAAAAATAAATAAAAATTTTTAAAAAAGAATTTATTAGGAATGATGAATTACACAAAATAAAGACAAGTCAAAGGAGAGAAATAAACAACCACAAAAGAAGAAACAAATTATCAGTTAATACATAAAAAAGGTCACTCTCAAAGAAATGCAAATTGTAACAAAACATCATGTTACATTCATCAAATGGGCAAACATTTTAATTTTTTTATTTTAATTTTTTGGGCAAATATTTTAAAAACAGAACAATGACACTCTTTATTAGCAATGGTACAAGGAGGCAGAATCATAATTCTGGTAAAACTGGTATAACCTTTTGTGAGACAATCTAGCAATTTTTAAAGAAGTTTTAACCTAGTTGCTTCACTTTTAGGAATTTGCCCTTAAAAAAAAACCAGAAACGTGTAACATTTTTATGTATAAAGATATTCATGAAGGCAATTTTAAAGTAGTGAAACAAACACAATGTCTATACACACAAATAGAGAATTTGTTAAGTACACAACGCAGTAGTCAAACTACTTCCTTGCTGTGGGAACTTGAGCAGGTTCCCTACTTTCCTTGTGGCTTTGTTCTCTCATCTGTTAAGATAGGGTTGTTGCAAGAATTAAATTACTGAATACATGGAAAAGCCACAGAACTATGCCAGACACATACTGAGTGATCCATGATGATGAGTGATTTTCTTGGTTAGTGTTTGCCCATCGACTGTTTACCATCGACGGTCAACCCTTAGCATGAGAGACCTGTGATCACTTCATGTTGGTGGAGTGGGAGGGAAGGTTACATCTCCCCCTGGGACCTTGGCAGGGATTGTCAGTGTGAGTGTTGGGGGTTCTCGTACAAAAAGCAGTGGCAGGACAGAGGAGAGCCAGGGAGGAAGACAGTTGTAGAGAGGAGAGCCAACAGGCTGCCCATGGCCGACAGGGCTGTCTGACACCTTCGCCAGACCCCCCTTCCATGCTTGAAGAACCCACCTACCACAGCACCAGCAAATGAAGATGAAGCAGAAGAGAGGGAGACTCGTTATTCTGGAGGAAGTCTGAGTCAGGACAACTCAGCGTTTAACAGCTCTGGGTTGAGAAGATACAAGGCTTTCTGCTGCGGTTCTCCGAGAGCCACGTCAAGTCCTTTAAGTGTTGTTTTATATTCCTATCGTGGGAGGATGGTCACTGTACTTTGTGAGATATGAGTTTTATTCGGTTGACAGCCTCAACCGTTCAAGGTGTGGGTTCAAAGGCAAGAGTGAAGCTTGGAAGCCATTTGTCCTGAGGGCTCTAGATCATTTCTGTGCTGCCGCCGCTTCTGGCAAGCCAGTGAGGTCTGCGAAGAATTGGTTTAAAATCGGTTTAAAATGCATCAAGAAAAAAAAAATCACAAAATAAACCAATCACACGGAAAAGGAGTCATTAATCAAAATTGTGATAATAACATGTCACTTCACTATTGACAGGGTAATAAGATCAGTTGCTGGTCTGATAACTACTGTTACTTTGAAGCAGGGTTGAACATAAATGTAAATGGCGGTAACTGCAGCAACCCCTTGTATAACATTTTTAAAATTCATATAAGGGAAACAAACTCCATGTTTTTCATATATACCGTTTTAAGAGCATAATGATACTTTCCATCCTACCCTCTTTCCTCTTTGCTTTCTTATTTTTCTTTTAATTTTTACAATGACATACTTTCAACTTACTTTATAATCACAAGCTTAACCCTCCACAAATAAAGAATGCAAGAAGTAGTAATAGAAAACCAGTGTTCCTCGGGGATATAGACAAGGGCTATAAACAATAATCAAATCTCAAAATGTAAGTTTCACTCTTATACATTACTCTCTTTTGTATGCTGTATATTAATTACTACAAATCAGGGAAAACATGAAATTTGTCTTTTTGGGACTAGCTTATTTCATGAAGCATATGGTCTCCAGCTGCATCCATTTTGTTGGGAAAGACAGGGTTTCATTCTTTTTTACAACTTAGTATTCCATCGTGTATATATCACAATTTCTTTACCCAGTTATCACTTGATGGACTGAAACAATTTTAATGCAGCATGAAAGAATCAGTAGTTTCAGTTGGTGACCAAGACATGATTACTGCAAGTACTGCTGAGGATTTTTGTTTGATTAATAAACATATTAGGGCCGGCGCCGTGGCTCAACAGGCTAATCCTCCGCCTTGCGGCGCCGGCACACCGGGTTCTAGTCCTGGTTGGGGCGCCGGATTCTGTCCCGGTTGCCCCTCTTCCAGGCCAGCTCTCTGCTGTGGCCCAGGAGTGCAGTGGAGGATGGCCCAAGTGCTTGGGCCCTGCACCCCATGGGAGACCAGGAAAAAGCACCTGGCACCTGGCTCCTGCCATCGGATGAGTGCGGTGCGCCATTGGAGGATGAACCAACGGCAAAAGGAAGACCTTTCTCTCTGTCTCTCTCTCTCACTGTCCACTCTGCCTGTCAAAAAAAATAAATAAATAAAAATAAACATATTAGTAAACTCAGACAGCAGTTAATGAAAATCCTGTGCAATTTCCCCCCATTCAGTTCCATCCATCCACATTCACCAGGTTTAGAACCCAATCTAGGCCAAAGCTGTCCCATCACAGATTAGCAACCTGCAGCCCAGCTTCTGCCCCTGTGAATTTGTCTGGTTATACAGCAAGCTACTAGCAGCAGATTACCTTATTCCAGACTGCATCCTGTTGGCCACAATCGCCAGGATCTAGGCTTGGAGGCAACATGCAAATGACAGAAGCGCAGCTATATTGTTTTGGAACCAAAGTAAAATATGGGTTCATACCATTTGATTTTTCTCTCTCTTTTTAAAAAACATTTATTTGTTTGATTTAAAAATCAGAGTTACATAGAGAAGGAGAGGCAGAGAGAGAGAGAGGGCTTCACTCCCCAGTTGGCCACAATTGTCAGAGCTGTGCTGATCTGAAGTCAGGAGACTGGAGCGTCTTCCTGGTCTCCCACATGGGTGCAGGGACCCAAGGACTTGGGCCATCTTCCACTGCTTTCCCAGGCCATAGCAGAGAGCTGGATCGGAAGTGGAACCTCCAGGACTCCAAACTGGCGCCCATATGGGATGCCAGCACTGCAGGCAGTGGCCTTACCCACTATGCCACAGTGCTAGCCCCTTGATTTTTCTCTTTAAAAGATTTTTGAGGGGTCAGCATTGTGGCATACTGGGTTAAGCTGCTGCCTGTGACACTGGCATCCTACTGAAGCCTGGCTGTTGTGGCCATGTGGGGAGTGAACCAGCAGATGGAAGATTTTTCTCTTTGTAACTCTTTCAAATAAAATAAATGTTTTCTTTTTTTTTTAAAAAAAAGAGCTTTATTTGGTAATAAATTGTAATCAAGGGGCTAGCATTGTGCCACAGCAGGTCAAGGTGTTACTTGTGATACTAGCATCGCATGTCAGAGTGCTGGTTCGAGTGTGGATGCTCTGCTTCAGTCCAGCTTTCCGCTAATGTGCCTGGGAAGGCAGCAGAAGATGGCCCAAGTGCTTGGGCCCCTGCACCCACCACACAGGAGACCTTGGTTGAGATCTTGGCTCCTGGCTTCAGCCTGGCCCAGCCCAGGCTGTTACGGCTATTTGGGGAAAGAACAGTAGATGGAAAAATGCCCCCCCCCCCCCGTTTTCAAAAAAATAAATGAATTTTTTAAAAACATTTTTAAAAGATTTATTTATTTATTTGAAAGGCAAAGTTACAGGGAAAGGAGAGAAGAGAATCTTCCATCTGCTGGTTCACTCCACAAATGGCTGCAACAACTGTGGTTGGGCTAGACCAAAGCCAGGATTTCATCTGGGTCTCCAGTGTGCATGCAGGGGCTCAGGGAATTGTGCCTTCTTCTGCTGCTTTCTCAAGCACATTAGCAGGGAGCTGGGTCGGAAGTGGAGCAGCGGGGATAGAACAGGCACCCCTACGGGATGCCGGCACTCCAGGTGGTGGCTCAACCTGTCAGCCACAGCGCCAACCCCGTGGATGTCTTTCCTAAAAACAGAAATTAGAATCAAGTCTTCCAAATATCCAGTGAGGTCTGTCTCACCTGTCTGTAGGTAAAATTGACTTCACCAAACATTTGACATCTTGGGAGAGCCTGGCTGATCTACAGAGTTCCTTTCTGGACATGCACCACTCCTTCCTACTTCAGTGGGCCTGGGAACTGTGAGTCAAAATTCTGGAAACACATATCTGAGGCAATGCCTGTGAGTGCGCTTTTAAAAAAAATGCATCAGTAACAAAGAAGATTGTAATTAAAACACTTATTCCTGTTATGACAAAGTCAAACAAGCAAACATCCAATAAAAGTTCTCCAAGGGTGATATTTTTGACTGTTTGCTAATAATAGTGTAACCCAGTTCTTTGTACAGCATAATGTCCCACCCTAACAGCCCAAGGTACTTATATAATTTGGTTTATTTGAAAGAAAGCTTGGTTGTAAGGAAAATGTTCCAGGGCATTCCAGCCCTTGCCAATTCTCTGACCTTAGCTTAGGCTCTGGAATCTTAACTTTTCTAGTCAATCGTCAGAGTGTAAATGTGTTTTAAATGCCTTATCTCTGTCTGCACTCTTGTAGCTGTATTAACTGTGTCTCCCTGTTTTCTGTATTCTTCAGCTCTGGCAGTTGAGGTCTTGTGGACCCTGGAAAGCGTCCCTCCTAGGGTTAACCATTTCCCAGAGAGAACAATTTACCTGCCAGTAGATCTTTGAGTTGCCTTGCATGAGAAAAATCCTATTCCTCCCACTGACAAGGGTCTGACTGTGTTCTTTTGCAAACACTAATCCTTGCTTTATTTCACTAAGGAGCCTTTGACCACATCCTGGGCTTGGCTCGCATCATGAGTCACGGTGTCAGCTGCAAGCTGCTTTGTCGTGGTCATCTGGGATGTCTTTCTGACCCCCAAATCTCTTGTCTAGTTGAAGGGAGGAGAGTCTGTGACCTCATCTTGGCCCTTTTGCCTTTGATTTTTCTCTCACTGTATACATGGTCCATTCATGGTATGTTCTAAGAAGGCATGGCCAATTAATTGGGGTGAGGCTAGGGAAACAGTAGGATTAGACCAGAGCATTTTTCCATTTGCATCTGTCAGGATCTTACAAGAAACATGTGCTTCTCGCAAAGGATTTAACTGGAGAAATTTTAATAGATGGACTATTTTCAGAGATACAGACAGACTCAAGGGCACCCAAGAAGGAGTGATGTAGACGAGCAACAAGCAACAGCAGGAAAACAATATTACCCTTAAGCCTGTGAAAGCAGGTGGGAGTGGTGTTACCAGACCCCTGTGAGAGCTGGAGCTGTGGAAGAGGGGACACTTGGAAGCCAAGTGGCAAAGATCAGTGTGACCAGCGCAAAAACTATGACCTGTGGGATAAGTAGGTCAACCCGCCCTCTGCTGTCCTGTCAGCACTGCCCATCAGCCAAACCTAGCGGGAAACCGGAGGATCAGGCAGGCCACAGACTTTAGCCTCCCAGGCAGGCAAGGGGAGGGAAGGAGGGGCACACACCATCTAACATATTGTCAATATTTGAAAGTTTAAAAAGCATGATCCGCTTCTCCCACCAAGCAAGCCACTGCACACAGCTTACTCGCACCTTGCATTAGAACAGTGGACATGTGTGCCAGAAGCAATGTGGTACTCGTCGTAGGGGGTCGGCAGGTCCATGGCCTACAGGTTCCTCATCTCACCGTGGACAGGGTTTGCATTTCTCTCCCATGCCTTCACAACTGACCTTATTACTCTGCATTCTACGTTTCTGTCAGGGACAATAAAAATCTGTGTCAATGCGTGTATGTTTCTAGAATCCCAAGTTTTTAGAGAGGTCATCTTGTTTGATGCTGCCTTCCACCTGCCACATGCATCAGCAGCCACATGCACTGCTGACAAGCTAGCCAGTCTGATTATGCACTTTGATGACAAACTGCTTACTGTGTCCCGAGATAAACTGCACTACCTAACGGCCCTGTTTTTTTTTCAAGTTGTAAACACTAAGTCATGACAATATTTATTTACTTTTTTTTTTTAAGATTTATTTACTTATTTGAAAGAGTTACAGAGAAAGAGAGGCAAAGAGAGAAAGAGAGATCTTGCAACTGCTGGATCACTCTCCAAATGGCTGTAACGGCTAGAGCTGGGATAGGCCAAAGCCAGGAGCCAAGAGCTTTACCCAGTTCTCCCACATGGGTGCAGTAGCCCAAGGACTTGACCATCCTCTACTGCTTTCCCAGGTGCATTGGCAGGAAGCTAGATAAGAAGTGGAGCAGCCAGGACCCAAACCAGCACCCATTTAGAATGTGCACTGTAAACGGTGGCTTTTACCCACTATACCACAGTACCAGCCCAACAGTATTTATTTAAAATGTTCCTTTTCTAAGTGACCAGCGGATTAGTCAGCTTTTCATTACTATGATGAAATACCTAGGACAAGCCACTTATGAAGAAAGGAGGTCTGTTTTGTTTCACAGTTTTGGAGGTTCATAGTTGCAGATTGGGCAACCCCATTGGCCAGGCCTCTGGTGATTAATTCTTGTTGGCAAGATCCTGAGGTGGCACAGAACATCTCATGGCAAGAGGGAGTGTGAGTGTGTGTGTTTGTGTGTGTGTGTGTGTGTGTGTGTGTGTGAGCCTAACCCAGTCTAATCACTTCCAAAGGCCTCACCACTACACACCACAACTAGATTCCATTTCCAGCCTCTCACCACCATTAACACCATTAACACATTAACACAAGCCTTTAACACATGGGTCTTTGGGGGACACCCAAACTAACATTCACACTACAGTAACAGGTTTCTATCACAGTTCAGTCCTTAAATTCTGAGGTCAAAACTCTGTTTAGCTAGTAATGTCAAGGCCATTCAGCATCACTCAGCCAGGTTTTCATTCTCTAGAGACATTTTGTTAAATAGGGTCTTGGGATCCCAGAGACCCTCATTTGCTGCTGCTGTGAAGCAAAACCAACTCATGAAGGGAGTGAAGGTGATGAGTGTCCCAGGGGTCCAGACATACACTGGATACCAGAACTGCACACTTCAGGGAGAAGACTAGGGATACAACTGCATTGCCGAATCCGGACTTGTAAAGGTCACCAAGGGAGATAAACAGTATCGAATTCAATAGAGATGTTTGCAACATTCAGGAACAAGAAGTGTCAGTAAATCAACAGAGCTAGGAAGGTTTCCACGGATCCCTATAGAGCTCCTCTGACCCTTCTGCAGTGGGCGCTCTGCCTGGGGAGCTGACCTGCATATACTACATCTGCTGCCCTCTGGCTTCTGGTTAGGTTCTGGTTAGCCATGGGGCCACAACACCCAGGAGATCAGAGGGACGGAGGCTATGGTGGGACATGTATCTGTTTTCCCAGCCTTTCTTCTTGCCCTGCAGGCTGGCTGCAGGCCTCCACTCCACCCCTCTGGTGGACTGCCCTCTGCACACCCATCTCCCTCTGGATTACAGCAACCAATGCTTCTTCAGGTGAGGGCACTGTTCAACTGCTGTGGTTTCCTACACCTGCCCACAAGTCTGTCATATATATATATATATATATATATATATATATATAATATACATATATATATATGTGTGTGTGTGTAAAGATTTATTTATTTATTTGAAAGAGTTACACAAAGAGAGGAGAGGGAGAGAGAGAGAGAGAGAGACAGACAGACAGACAGATCTTCCACCCGATGGTTCACTCCCCAATTGGCCTCAATGGCTGCGCTTCTCTGATCCAAAGCCAGGAACCAAGAGCTTCTTCCAGGTCTTCCACGTGGGTGTAGGGACCCAAGGACTTGGGCCATCTTCTACTGCTGTCACAGGCCATAGCAGAGCTGGGTTAGAAGTGGAGCAGCTGGGTCTCAAACCGGTGCCCATATGGGATGCCATCACTTCAGGCCAGGACATTAACCTGCTGTGCCAAAGCACCGGCCCCACAACTGTGTCTGTTAGTCGTCCTGTTCATCACTCAACTTCTCAGTTAGAATGCGCCATCTGTTTCCTGCCTGGACCCTCTTTGACACACTCACTCCCAGGAACCAACAAATGTTAAGTGACTGTGATATGCCAAGGTGGAATAAAGTGATAAAGTGGACAGTTAACGCCTGCAGGGAGGCAGTCTGGAGAGTGGCAGGGCCAGACAAGCAGATCATTATGTTGCATTCTGGTAGGTGAGGCAGAGAGGTCTTGGGTGCGAAGGTAGGGTGTAAAATAGGAACATGGCAAACGCCGTAGTTTCCTGTCTGAAGAGGGGTCAGCAAATAAAGAGGAAGGGAAGTGGGCAGGGAGCGGGCAGCAGCTGGGGAGAGAGGTGTACAGGCAAGGACATCCAGAGCATCAGGTCAGGTCCTGAGAAAGGACTGAGTGGAGGGCTGGGCTGGGGGAAGGGATCTTTGCCTTCCATTTGCTTACTCTCCTGCTATGGGGGGTAGAGAGGATAATGGCACAGGTGAAGTCTGCAGTCTCCTATCCCTCCATCCTGCCCCACTACCCCGGCTGGACACCTGTACTACTTTGGTCTAAAATCTCTATGGAAAATCACCCAGACAGACTTGGGCACATTCTAAGGTCTCCAAATGCATTCTGGAAGCCCCGGTAAGGCACGCTGGGAAGAAGGCAGAGACCCAGGTTCACTTCATCAAGACGAGGCCGGGAGTCCGATTGGTCGGGATGGGTGGGCGCTTCTGTGGCCATTTCTGTGGCACTCTCCACGCGAGGCCAGGGGCCAGGAGGTGCCAGTCTGCCCGCTCTCCCCAGCAAACTGCGAGCCTGGCCAAGCCCAGACCGCCCCGCAGCCTCCTCCTGCAGGGATCCTGTCACCAGAACACTACACACGCACGACCCCACCCGAGGGATCCCCGTATCTGACGGCCAAAAGCGCGTGCCCGTGCCCCTGCCCCCGCCGCGCATCTGGCGGGGATCCAGCAAGACTTCGGAGAGCGCGGCGGGCGTAAGGTCCACGGCACCCTCCTGACACTTTCCGCTGGGGGCGACGCGAGCCCTGGGCCAGGCAGCATTCGGGCGAGGGGCGGTGCCGCGCCATCCCGGGGGTGTGGCGCGCGGGTGGACACGGGCTAGTGGCGCGCACCCCCGGGAGGCCCGCGCGGCGGCCCCGGCCGAGAAAGCCCCTCCCCGGGGGCGGAGACAGCCGCGAGAGTCGCCGCCTGGGGCCCGCCGCCCGGACCAAAAGGCAGCGGCGGCGCGGAGCATGGGGCTGTGATGGCCATGGAGGGCTACAGGGGCTTCCTGGGGCTGCTGGTGTCAGCGCTGCTCATCGGCTTCCTGTCGGTGATCTTCACCCTCATCTGGGTCCTACACTACCGCGAGGGGCTCGGCTGGGACGGAGGCGCGCTCGAGTTTAACTGGCACCCGGTGCTCTTGGTCACTGGCTTCATCTTCATCCAGGGCATCGGTACTGGGCACCTCCTGGGGGGGGCGGGGCCGGGGGTGTGTGGGGTGCTCTTAGGTCTGGGGCCCACGGCCGGGCGCTCCACACTTCGGGTGTGTGCGGCCAGAGGCTGGAAAGCGTGGAGACTTCCGCGACCGCGCGAAGGGAGCGGCGGGGAGCGCCCCGAGGGCCCCTGTCAGGCGCGGCCTGGCACTGAACTTGCTTGCTGGCTGCAAATTTCGAGGCGGCGGCAGCGGGCGGAAATGGAGGAGCTAGAATTTGCCTCGAGGGCGACCTCCGCAGCCGCGGGGAAGGGTCTGGTCAGCCGAACGGCGCGCTCCGTCGAGCCGGGGGGCGCTGCCCTACCCGGCCATCCGACAGTCTGGAGCCGGGCTTGTTGATGTGGCGGCCGCCTGGCGAAAGCTCCCCCGCGGGGGCTTCCTGTTGGGCGCTGGTCCCGAATGCGGGGTGGGAGCCGCCCGGAGCAGGCCCGCGGCTGCGCGGCCGTCCCGGGCTGGCCTGCCTTCCCGGGAATGCGGTTGGCACGGGCGAGGGGCGTCGGTGTGGATCGCGGTTGTGTCGTGCCCAGGGTCCCGAGGGTTTTCTTTTTCTGTTTGGCCTCTAGTTGGTGGCGCAGGCAGCATTTGTGTGCGGCCACTTTCCAGAGAGCGAAGTCCAGGCTGTGATCTTGAGAAAGTATAGAGGAAACGGGGTCGTGCGTGGAAAATCGTCAAGCGTTTGGAAGCGTTGCCCACCCTGCCTTGTCCGCACCAGTATTTAACGCTCCACGAACAGCAACAGAAGCGCTGTCCTTCCTAAAGGAAAGCGGTGGTTTTTGTTTTCCCCGTTGCACACTTGGCCCCAGCCGTAGGCGAGTGTGCTCCCACTCCCGGAGGCGCTGGGGGACGCTGCCGGGGCTAAGGCCAGCCCAGGCTGTCCTGGTGCGAGCTTGGCATCAGGCCTCCAAGTGATCCCATTGCATAATTCCCGACTGTTTTGCCCCAGCACAAGAATGAGAAAAACACGCTCAAGTTCCATAGTCACTGGCATCAGAAGCACTTTTGGGCGGTGCGCAGCCCTGGGGTTGGTCCAGAGCTGGCCACACCTGTTGTCTCACAGAAGAAGGAGCCGTCTCTCTCCTTTACCTTCTCCGAGCAGCTCCTAATACCACGCCCTTTTCAGAGGTTTTGAAGTGCACTCTCGTGGAGTAAGGGAAGCACAGGTGATACCACTGTTGCCTGACTCACC
Source organism: Sylvilagus floridanus (assembly GCA_949820135.1). Taxonomy (NCBI): domain Eukaryota; kingdom Metazoa; phylum Chordata; class Mammalia; order Lagomorpha; family Leporidae; genus Sylvilagus; species Sylvilagus floridanus. The sequence continues at coordinate 114,591,895 of OX463236.1, forward strand.
AAAGAGGACTTAAGTCACGAAACATGTGGTGCTCCCTGAGTGCTTTCTGGGTCACCACTAAGTGCATTCTCTGCAGGTGTCTGTGGGGCGCCGGGGCAGAGTAACCTATCAGTAACCTATCTGTGGAAGTAGCCGGTTCTCAGTGGCCTTAATTTTCAAGGTTCATTTCTCTGCTTTTTTGGCAATAGGCTTGTTTCCTGTAAAATCTTGTTAGGGAAGCAAAAAGCTTCACCTAAAATGTGCTTTGAAGCCTCTTCTTTCACATGCGAGGCTATTACACAGTTCTCCTTGAAGGTCTTCTCCTTGCTCAATTTTGGACTTGTCTTAATGTGCTTAGCTTTTGGGGCCAATTGTGTAAATGGATATTTGGGAATTTTTATCTGCTCCTCTTAAGCAACCCTTGTTTTCTTTACCTTTTGTGCTAATGTTCCAGCGTTGTCAGGTCAACATTACCCCCCCCCCCCCCCCCCGTTTACTGTTCAGGTTGAGGATTTGTGGAGCACTCTTATCACTCACGTCATCATACATTTAGTTGAGAGTGACATGAGATGTTGGTATATGTAGACATAGGCGTAGGCCTCCCGTATCTGGGCCACACACACTCCTCACCCAAGCCATAGGAAGGCTTCAGTAGTGCTTTCCTACATACTGAAAAGATGACATTGCCCCAAGAGCCAAACTACATGGGAATCTGAAAAGGAGGAGTAAATACAGATGTTTCCCAATTTACTGTGGGGTCCCGTCCTAATAAATGCACCATAAATTCAAAATTCCAAGTATGGTTTCCACTGAATGCACTCCATTGTAAGGGTGACAAATTGTAAGTGAAACCGTTGCTGAGTAGGTGCTAGGTGGAGGTGATGGGCTGTGAGGGAGACACACGTTACAGATCAGCCATGACAGAACAGCATTTCTACTGTGTGCAGTTACTTCAGGGAGGATCACGTTAGGTGGTGAGATTTCACAGGTCCAATACTGAACTCACATGATGTGGAGTTCTTCTCTCCAGTAGTGCGCAAATATTTGGAGGTGAAGAAAGGAAAGCTAAAGTTTAGTTAGCACTCTAAGCAAAGAATGGTTTATAAATGCAATGTATCAACAGTGAACTGTATTTGAACCTGTGAGGATAAGTATGATTCTTTTGAAACGTGCTGAAGAAAGCAAGGCTACCATAGAAGTTATATAATCTCCCTGTCTCTCTGACTGTCTCTGTCTCTTTCTGTCTCCCTGTCTCTCTCTCTCCCCCTCTCGTCTTCTCTCTCTTTCTCTCTCTCTCTCTCCCTCTCCCTTCCTCCCCACCTTCCCTCCCTCCCTCCCTCTCCACGTACAGCCATGCCCCAAGTGCATTTTGGAAAATGGATGTATTGTAAAATACAGTGTAACACACTATAGGAAATCTAACACTAAAATACAATGTTAAACTAGTGGGAAATCTAGCTAACAGACTCTGCCATGAATGAGGAAGAGTTTAGTAGAGGCTTTGTGCCTCTCTAAAAGGAGCATTTCTCATGAAATAAGTATACTGCCTGGAAATCAGAGAAACACACCTTGAAAAGGAGGCCGCCGAAGACTGAAACAAATCAATGCTTTCAGAGTGGCAGCTGACCTTTAAAAAGCCTTTGCAAGGGGGAATGTGTTCTTTAGTAAAAGGTAGAGAATTCAAGTGTCTACCTTTAGCCAAAAAGAAGTCTTGGCAATTCTATACTCCTTACTTTCCCACGTGTAGGACTCTGTTATTGTAAAAACTGAAGGAAAAGAAATCAGATAGTTTAATGATCTCAGTTTGGTTTCATGAGACAATATAACTACATTTGAGCAACATTTAAAAGATGGACAGAAAGAAATTAAGAGCAGTTCTTAAAAGGCCGTGGCAATGAGGGGCCGGTGTTGTAGTGTAGCAGCTAAAGCTGCTGCTTGTGATGTTGGCATCCTATATGTGCACCAGTTTGGGTTCTGGCTGCTCCACTTCGGATCCAGCTCCCTGCTAATGCACCTGGGAAACCAGTGAAGATGGCTCAAATGCATAGGCCCCTGCCATGCACGTGGGGGACCTAGATGAAGTGGCCTGTCCCAGCCCTCCAGCCCTCACTGTTGCAGCCATCTGGGGAGTGAACCAACAAATGGATGATCTCTGTCTGGCCTTCTCTCTCTCTGTAACTCTGCCCTTCAAATAAATAGGTAAATCTTTTTTTAAAAAGGCAATGGAGATATCCTACTAGTGTATCTGATTCCAACATCACTTACATATATTTCAAAAGGCTCTTGGGTGAAAGCTGGCAAAGAGTGAGAGAAAGTGTCCCAAATGCCTACTCTCAAATAAAAGCCCTTTGCTCTTGGGAAAATGAGAGCTTTTATCAAAACATAAAAAGACAACTCAGAGCAGCTCAGAATGCATTTATAAACACAAGCAAATATCTTAATAATATGACTAATAAGCATGATGTATAAATGATGGCTTTGCTCAGTGCCATATCCCCGGCCTTTACAAATACTGCGGGAACTGGGGCGTGGTAGGCCTGCAAAGAGCAGCTGCGTGAATGAGTGCTTATTTCTGCACCTTCATTGCATTGCTGGTAACAAGATGCGCTTTCCCAGCCCCTCACCGGTGACAGCGATGATGGAATCTGAAGTCCAGGTGCCTTGCCTTTTCCGTGTTAGACACACTGGCCTGGGCAGCCTCAGGGAGAACCAACGTGGTGTCCCACTGGAAATGCACCCTCATCCTAAGGCCTCTGACTGCTCGGAACGTCATTGCATCAAGTGCCAGCTGAGCCCTTCCTGCCCGCCCGAGGACAGCACTTCACCAGTTCTCCCTTAATGATGCTTCCCAACATGCCGTGATTTCTGTCATCTTGAAAAGAACACCGTAGTCTTGACCCTGAACCCCTCCAGCCACTGCCTCAATTTGCTGCTTGCCTTACCACACAGCTTTCTGAAATCCATGTCTTTACCTGTGGTACCCAATTCCTTTCCTGCTGTTTTTTCTCAACCCTCTGCAACCATTGCTCCATGCCATTGCTCCACGGGGTTGCTCTTAGTGTAGTAACCAATGGCCTCTGTGCTGCTACTGCCGGGGCTTGGTTCTTAGTCTTCATCTCACAGGACTTGGGGGCAGTACTGATGGAACTGTCTCCTCCCTCTCTCTTGGGATACTTCGTTTACTTGGAATATTCTGCGGGATCCTTGGCTGCTTCCCTAGCTGCTATGCAAGGCTGTCTTTGTCTTTTCCTGCAAAATAGAAACCTTCTGAGGAGAAGGATTGTGTCTGTTTTCTTCGCTGCTGTACCCACAGCCTTACCTACCATGCATATGCACTTGGTAAATATTTATTAAATTGATGAAAGTTTGGCTAATTCTTTAAATCAGGGGCCACATCTACCAAGATCAGGTGCACAGAATAATTAAGTGAAGTCGATTTGGCGTGTAGCACCAGCAGAGTCAGCTGTACATTGGGACACAGATGACCAGGTCTGCACTGGGCACCGTTTACTGAGATGGACACAAGTCAGGAATCAGAGCCTGCGGCAGGGTGGTGTCAGGTGCTCCTCCTCAGTGTGCTCCCTGCAGCAGCAGTCAGTGCCCAGGGCCCTCTGTAAACTCCCCTGTCCCTGGCGGAGCTCAGGCACCAGCACATGAGATCCACAATAGTGGGCTCAGAGCTTCAAGTCCCCAACCCCAGGGGAACCATTATTTTTGAGACACTCTATAGACCCAAATTCCATGACACCCTCCCTGCTGGAGGCAGGTGATAGATTCAATAGTGCCCCCTTCCCCAAATATATTCAAGTCAATCCTGGATATCTGTACACGTGACCTTATTTGGAAATAGGGTCTTTGCAGATACCATCATCCAGGGGCTGGTGTCCTTAGAAAGAAGGAGTTTGAAACACAGATGCACGGCAGGGGGCCCGAATTGGAGTCAGAGGCGGAGATCTGGGCAATGTGTCTCTCAGGCAGGGAGCTCCCCATGGTTGCCTGCAGCCACCAGACACTGAGAGCCCCCAGAAAGAACCAGTCCTGCCAGCTGCTTGGTTTTCAAGCTCTGGTCACCACAGCTAGGAGAGAATACATTTGTGTTTGGTTAAGCCAGTAGGTTTGTGGCAGCTTGTTATGGTAGCCCGAGGAAGCAATTAATTGCACAGCAATTAACACAGGTTCTCACTGCACCCCGGGGGGCCCAGAGTGTTGGCCTCCTGCTCAGGTATTTCTAGATTTTCCATTGTTGCTACCAGTCCAGATACAGTTTACTGATCAGGTATAGTTTTTATTATAAGCAGTGTTGCCAAACAACACTGATAACAAGTTATTGTATCTGTTTATAAACAGAATTAGCCAATGGTCAGAGCCTCATGCAACAGGAGATAGGTATGTACCTTGTTTTAGAAGTGGACTCAATATGAAACTTATACTTAGCTCCAGTAGATTGTGTCTATATGGGAATGCTTCAATTTGCTGCTCTTATTTTTTCTAAGAAAATCCGGATTTTGTAAAATTGGTTCAGGGGCAGGTGTTTGGCGCTGTAGGTAAGTCATCCCAGGTCAGAATGCCTGGTTCGAGTCCTGTCTCCACTTCCAGCCCAGCTGCCTGCCAATGTGCACTCCGGAAGGCAGTAGGTATTAGCCCTTGTACTTGCCATGAGGGAGACCTGGATTGCATTCCGGGCTCCTGATTTTGGGCTGGCCTTGCCCTGGCTGTTGCAGACATTTGGGGAATGAACTAGCAGATGGAAGATTTCTCTCTCTGTCTTTCTGCCTTTCAAATAAAACAAAAACAAAAGAATTTTTAAACCATTTTAAAATTTTTAATCCATTTTAAAAAATGGTTTAAAGTAAAACTAAATAAACAGTGCCCCCCCTCCACCACCAACTGGCAACATTGTGCTTATCAAACAAAACAACATCTGGGAACCAGATTCCAGCCCTTACCTTCCAGGTTACATGATTCTTCTAGGGTTTTCTGCCAGTTTCGTGAAGTTTAAAATGTTTTTTTCTTTTAAAGAAAGACCAACTTTTTTGATTCATGTAATAACTGTTTTAAAAGGTGAATGGGGCCAGTGCCTTGGCTCAACAGGCTAATCCTCTGCCTAGTGGCGCCGGCACACTGGGTTCTAGTCCCAGTCGGAGCGCCGGATTCTGTCCCGGTTGCCCCTCTTCCAGGCCAGCTCTCTGCTGTGGCCCAGGAAGGCAGTGGAGGATGGCCCAAGGGCTTGGGCCCTGCACCTGCATGGGAGACCAGGAGAAGCACCTGGCTCCTGCTTTCGGATCAGTGCAGTGCACCGGCCGCGGCATCCATTGGAGGGTGAACCAATGGCAAAAGGAAGACCTTTCTCTCTCTCTCTCTCTCTCACTGTCTACTCTGCCTGTCAAAAAAAAAAAAAAAAGTGAATGGGACTGAAATGACTGTTGAGGCTTTAGCTGTAGTTTCCTAAGTTAGTTCTACTTTTATCCATGCAATTATTTTGTATTTTATCCTGTTCATTTAATTAGTGTGTTTCTTAAGCACTTCCTTTATGGCCAAATATTGTGTGAAACAAATGAGTAAGAGGAAGCCTTTATACATGCTGTTCCCATTTGAGTTGGTTAAGGACGAGTTATGGTTTTCTTCTAGAAATGCAGGTTATGCTTACCCCTAAATAGTTAGAGCTGGCAGGGGCCTCAAGTTCAACTCCTCATTTGAAAAATCACATGCCTGACCAGGGTGGGGACAAGCAGGCAGTGTCAGAGCCAGTACTGTTTCCAGTCTGTCATCATGTTGATATGAGGCCCAAGAAAATTTGGCTGATCTAACAACACAGAAATCTCCGGACACTTGTCCGTGTCTGGCCAGTCAGTTGAATTTTTCTCTTTCCTTGCACGCATTCGTACAAGTAGCTGCCTTTGTGAGGATTTCAGTCATTTCCGAGAGTTGTTTGCAATGCCAAGGAGCTAACTGGAATCTTCCAGATCGCTTCCTTTGTGCTGACTCTCCAGAGGTCCTGGGTTATGCGCTGGTCAAGCTGTGAGTCTGTTTTGAATGCATGGGTGTGTTCCACAGTTCTGCTTCTCTTTGACAGCCGCAGAGAGCTAAAAGAGGGTTTTCTGCTTTTTCATTTAAACTTGAATTCCTTTGGATAGGAGCTGGCAAACTTTTGGGTGCATGAGGAAATGAGTTCTAAAGATTGATAATCCTGATAATTCTGTCAAGGAGGGCAAAACCCTACTTACTCTGAGTGTAACAGGCACACTATGCTTAAGTAGAATTTCTAAGTATTTTTAAATTCCCATGTACTTCAAACTCAATAACTTGTTCTTATTTCTGAATTCACTTAAAGCTCTTAAGTGGGTGCGAGTGCAGAATACTTCTTACGGTTTTGAAAGGACCATCTGGGCTTTCGTTAGCAAGTACTTGGGTCAGCAGTACAATTTGTCTAGAGTTTTTGATTTGTGCATTTAAAAAGAGGCTCTGGGGCCAGTGCTGTGGCTTAGTAGGCTAAGCCTCCGACTACAGTGCTGGCATCCCCTATGAGTACTGGTGTGTATCCTGGCTTCTCTTCTTCTGATCCAGCTCTCTGCTTATGGCTTGAGAAAGCAGTGGAAGATGGCCCAAGTGCTTGGACCCCTGCACCCAAGAGGGAGACCCAGAAGAAGGTCCTTGCTCCTGGCTTCAGCCTGGCCCAGCCTCAGTCATTGTGGCCATTTGGGGAGTGAACCAGCGGATGGAAGATCTTGCTCTCTGTCTCTCCTTTCTCTGTCTGTAACTCTTCCTCTCAAATAAATATATAAAATTTTTAAAAAGAAAAAATAAAGAAGCTCTGTCACAACCCAAAATGGTTAGAGTCTGAGGTGATGAATACGCTAAATAGCTTGATTTAGGCATTTCACAGGGTATTCCTCTAACAAAAAATCATGTTGTTCATGTCAACAGTTACCATTTTTGTCACTGTGCCTTAATTTTTAAAAGTAAATTTGAACAAAATGGAAAACAGTTCTACTAGGAATACTGAATGAATTCCTGTGCTTTATTAAGATTTATTTATTCTCCCATATTTACTGAATTCCTGCTACATGCCAGCCTCCATGCTGACGGCTGGGATGTGACAGTGAACATGATAGACATGTTCCCACCCTTGTGAATCACAAGATTTAAACATGAGAACTAGAATCAAAATATTGTCCTTGTTCGGGGACATTCTACTTTCTCTAAGTGTTTCTCTCCATACACTTTGTCACATTCTGAATTTGCATTGCCAGCTATAAAGAAAACTTGTGTATATAGAGAGTTTTTAAATGCAATGTGAGTGGGTAGCTTGGTGTCAAACCGGAGGTCACATCTTACGAAATATGTTATTTTCTAAAAAAAAAATTCTTAATTTCCTGAGTTTTGATTGTGCAACTAGGAACTAACAGATTTTTGGATCATTACATTCAAATTCAGTTTACCGGCTGGCGGCTCAATAGACTAATCCCCCGCCTGCAGCGCCAGCACACTGGGTTCTAGTCCCGGTCAGGGCGCCGGATTCTGTCCTGGTTGCTCCTCTTCTAGTCCAGCTCTCTGCTGTGACCTGGGAGTGCAGTGGAGGATGGCCCAAGTGCTTGGGCTCTGCACCTGCATGGGAGACCAGGAGGAAGCACCTGGCTCCTGGCTTCGGATCAGCATGGTGTGCCGGCCGCAGCGGGCTGGCCACAGAGGCCACTGGGGGGTGAACCAACGGCAAAAGGAAGACCTTTCTCTCTGTCTCTCTCTCTCTCACTGTCCACTCTGCCTGTCCAAAAAAAAATCAGTTTACTGTCTTTTCACCGTCATTGTCAAAAGAGTAGCTATATACAGGTGTTAATTCTTCCTCCCTCCCTTCTTTCTTTCATTTTAAGGTTATCACATTAGCATCTTCTACCATGGATAATTTTTCCTTCTGAAGGCTTTCTTAAACATATTTATTTATTTATTTAAAAGGCATGGTGACAGAGAGGGAGAGATGGAGAGAGAGAGCTTTTCCATCGCTGGTTCAGTTACCCAAATGACAACAATGGCCTGGCAGCCAGGGGTGGACCAAGCCAAAGCTAGGAGCCAGGAGTCAGGATTGAGGAACTTCATCCAGGTCTCTCACATGGGTGGCAAGAGCCCAAGCATTTGGGCCGTCTTCTGTTGTTTTCCAGGTGTATCAGCAGCAAGCTAGATCAGGACTCAAACTGGTGTTCTAGCTTGGGATGCTATGTCACAAGCAGCCACTTAACATCCTGTGCCACTATACCACCTCCAACCCCTCTTTAAAGGATTTCAAGCGCATTGCTCACAAATATAAGTGCACTTCAGAGTTTGTAGGGAAATGGAAATAAAATCTAAGGCTTTTATTGTTTTGTTTTGTTTTTGGTAAAAAAGGTATGTTTGGCTCCAAAACAAACTTCTTGTTGACTTCCCTTTCCAAGAACTTGAGAGGTGCCCTCACATGTGCTCGTGGGTATTGCTAAGCAGAGCCTTTAACAGCACAGTGTGTTTTCAGTCCCAGGTGGCTGTTTGGTAACATTTCCCCCTGGATAGCCGAGGGCTCTTCTTCCTTCTCGCTGAGCCTCAGGAATGGGGTCTAGGTAAGTGCCAAGCCAAGGAAGCAAGAACTGTTTGAACTCCACTCTGCAGGCAGTTTTTGTAACTGGCGAGAGTCGCTTTTTGTTTGGGAAATGTGGTTTGATTTGTTGAGCTTGCCCTTTTCTATTGGAAGTCCACCATATTTCGGTTATTTGTACGTTTTTGAAAGCATGTAAACGGCTTCTACAAATGCAGTGTTTGGCAGTGATCCCTTATTTATCGAGAGCATTTGGAAGTATGTTCAGCTGTGCAGCAGGGCCTCCATGTAGTCAGTCCAAATGCTGCAGATTCCCTGAGCTAAGGTCCTGTGTCCCACTTGTGGTCGCCACAGGCCACGTGTTGAGGAGTTGAGTAACTGGCCGTTGGTTTGCAAGCTTACAAAAATATTGTTTTAACTTTAAAACTATAATAAACTCTTTCAGCCACACAAAAAATAATAGATCACCCTGTACCCACCCTCAAGATTTAGCACATGTGAAGAGTTAGGGCAACATAAAAATGTATAAGCTGGAGGCAGATGTTTGGCACAGCAGTTAAGATGTTGCTCAGGATGCCCACATCCTACATACAAGGGCCTGGGTTTGAGCCCCAGCTCTGCTTCCAATTCCAGCTTGCTGCTAATGCACACCCTGGGAGGCAGCAGGTGATTCCAGCTTCCTATTAATGCACACTTTGGGAACCAGCAAGTGATGGCTCAAGTATTTGGGACCCTGCCCCAGTCTGGGAAACAGATTGTATCCTTAGCTCCTGTTGCAGGCATTTGGAGAATGAACCAATGGATGATAGTCTGTCTCCAAATAATAATAATAACTCTTTAAAAAGGATTCATAAGCTAGGACCTAGTGCTGGTGGGAATGAAGGATGCTAGAGTTAGGTTCCCTAGCCTGAAAAGAAGCTGAGGATCCAGAAAAACTCTAACTAGGCACAGAGACGCTAACATCGCAGTTGTGTGGGTTCCCCTGAGTCAGGAGCAAACACCTCTCCTGCTTCAGAAAATCCCAAGGGTTTCCTTTTACAGTAATAGGGCAACGGGTGTTTTGTTGATGACCCCAAATCATCAATGAGAGCTTAAGTCTGTTCCACTTGTGCACTGCTGCAGAAGCAGGGCTGGTGTGCAGCTAACTAGAAACCATTTAGGTGAATGTAAGAGGTTTAACATCAGGTTTGACAAAGGGTAGATGTTAGCTGTATGGAAGCTTTGACCCTTCCCTGTGTTGTTGCCAGTAGTATTGGGAAGAGTAAAAAGTCTTCGCTGGATGTACATTTGGCTTTGAACTTTTGGCAACATGTTGCTAAAAGTAAGCTTAATGAAGAATAATAAGCAGAAAAGTCTCCAAATTATAAACCATATGTTTGCCTAACAGAAACACACCTGAGTTGTCAGATCAAGAAATAAAATTCCAGGAGACCCAGAAGAAGCTCCTGACTCAGCTCAGCTCAGGTGTTGCGGCCATTTGGGGAATAAACCTACGGATGGAAGATCTCTCTCTCTCTCTCGCTCTTTCTCTGCCTTGGCCTCTCTGCACCTCCGCCCTTCTGTAACTCTGCCTTTTGAGTAAACAAATAAATCTTCAAAAACAAACAAAAAAAGAAATAACATTCCGGCCGGTGCCACGGCTCACTAGGCTAATCCTCCGCCTTGTGGTGCTGGCACACTGGGTTCTAGTCCCGGTCGGGGTGCCGGATTCTGTCCCAGTTGCTCCTCTTCCAGGCCAGCTCTCTCCTGGGAGTGCAGTGGAGGATGGCCCAGGTGCTTGGGCCCTGCACCCCATGGGAGACCAGGAAAAGCACCTGGCTCCTGCCTTCGGATCAGCGCGGTGCGCTGGCCGCGGCGGCCATTGGAGGGTGAACCAACGGCAAAGGAAGACCTTTCTCTCTGTCTCTCTCTCTCTCACTGTCCACTCTGCCTGTCAAAAATTTTTTTTTTTTTTTTTTTTTTTTTACAGGCAGAGTGGACAGTGAGAGAGAGAGACAGAGAGAAAGGTCTTCCTTTTGCCGTTGGTTCACCCTCCAATGGCCGCCGCGGACGGCGCGCTGCGGCCGGCGCACCGCGCTCCTCCGATGGCAGGAGCCAGGAGCCAGGTGCTTTTCCTGGTCTCCCCATGGGGTGCAGGGCCCAAGCACCTGGGCCATCCTCCACTGCACTCCCGGGCCACAGCAGAGGGCTGGCCTGGAAGAGGGGCAACCGGGACAGAATCCGGTGCCCCGACCGGGACTAGAACCCGGTGTGCCGGCGCCGCAAGGCGGAGGATTAGCCTGTTGAGCCACGGCGCCGGCCAAAAAATTTTAAAAAATTAAAAAAAAGAAGTAACATTCCAAGTGCCCCAGAGTCCCCCGGTTAACACGCTCGCTCCTCTCTGTCACAATCACTGCTCCTGACTTAACCTCAGAGATTAGTTTTGATTCTGGAAATTTTTCATGTTCAACTTGAAAAAGGAAAAGCTGTTATGAATTAGTATTCATAATTTGCTTTCCAGCAAACACATCCTGAGCAGTTTCTTTTCATGTGTAGATGTTCAAGTTCACTCAGCTAAGATTCCTTCCTCCCAGCAGGACTTGGGTGATATGATGGTGCTACTGCTGATGATAACAATAACAATGATATTAATGTAAAACATTGAGGTTGAGCCAATCTACTTCTGTGTCTCAGCTTCCTCCTTTGTGCAGTGGTGATAGTGTACCTTCCTCACAGAGTTGAGATGAGAAGACAGAAATATAAAACAATTAGCGTGGTGCCTACTACATAGCAAGGTCTCAGTGTGTGTGTTTAATAAATTGGGATAACCCAGGAGAGGTCCTTATATATTGCACGTTTCTTAAAGTTTATTTATTTACTTATCTATTTGAAAGGCAGAGCAACAGAAAAAGAGACACAGAGATTTTCCATCTGCTGGTTCACTCCCTAGACGCCCATAATGGCCAGGGCAGGGCCAGGCCAAAGCCAGGAGCCAAGAACTCCATCCAGGTCTCCCACATGAGCAGAATGGGCCCAAGCACTTGGACTGTCCTCCTCTGCTTTTCCCAGGCCATCTGCAGGCAACTGGATTGGAAGTAGAGCAGCGGAAACACAAACGACCTCCTGTATGGGATGCCAGTGTCACAGCAGTGGCTTTACTCACTGCGCCACAATGCCGGCCTCTGTGTTATTTCTTACATCTGAATGAGAGCCTACAGTTATCTGCAAATCAGTTACAACAACTTGGATGGAGCTACATACTTTGAGAGTGGGCTGTCTTAGGCTCTGCAGATACATAGGAGAAACATCAAAACACATTTACACCCTCAGAGAAGATGAGATGGGAGTGAGTGAGGCCCTTGGGTTTGAAGGATTGCATTAAGTGATTTGAAAAGGTTCTTTGATGGGGCTGGCGCTGTGGCACAGCGGGTTAAAGCCCTGGCCTGCAGTGCTGGCATCCCATATGGGCACCAGTTCTAGTCCCAGCTGCTCCTCTTCCGATCCAGCTCTCTGCTATGGCCTGGGATAGCAGTAGAAGATGGCCCATGTCCTTGGGCCCCTGCACCCACATGGGAGACCCGGAAGAAGCTCCTGGCTCATGGCTTCGGGATCAACAGCTCCAGCCGTTGCGGCCATCTGGGGAGTGAACCAGTGGATGGAAAACCTCTCTCTCTGTCTCTACCTCTCTCTGTAACTCTGCCTTTCAAATAAATAAAAATAAATCTTAAAAAAAAAAAAGAAAAAGAAAAGGTTCTTTGAGGTGGCGTGTCGCCTGGCAGGATGAGCCACTGCCTGTGACGCTGGCACCCCAGTCCTGCCAGTCCTGTCTGCTCCGCTTCCGATCCAGTTCCCTGCTAACGCGCCTGAGAAGGCAGTGGATGACCATTCAAGTACTTGGGACCCTGCCACCATGTGGGAGACCAGGACGCAGTTTCCAGGTCCTGGCTTTAGCCTGGCCCAGCCACGGCTGTTGGGGCCATTTGAGGAGTGAGCCAGAGGATAGATCTCAATCTCTCTCTCTCTCTCTTTCTCTCTCTACCTTTCAAGTAAATACATTTTTAAAAAAAAGATATTTGAGTGTAGAAATGATGATCCTTGCGGCGCCGGCACACCAGGTTCTAGTCCCAGTCAGGGCACCAGATTCTGTCCCGGTTGCCCCTCTTCCAGGCCAGCTCTCTACTGTGGCCAGGGAGTGCAGTGGAGGATGGTCCAAGTCCTTGGGCCCTGTACCCCATGGGAGACTGGGAGAAACACCTGGCTCCTGCCATTGGATCAGCGTGGTGCGCTGGCCGCAGCGCGCCAGCCACGGCGGCCATTGGAGGGTGAACCAATGGCAAAAGGAAGACCTTTCTCTCTGTCTCTCTCTCTCTCACTGTCCACTCTGCCTGTCAAAAATAAAATAAAAAATTTTAAAAAAATGAAATGATGATCCAGAAAGTCTCCATGTCCTCAAGGAAGTATAATCAGTCAGCATCTTCAAGATGTCCATGTAAGCAGTAAAATCATTGAGCAGCTCCTTCGGGCTGGGAGTAAGCGGAAGGAATGGTGCCCTAGGGGGAGGCTGGCAAGGGTTGCAGGAGGAAGGCCGGCGTCTTGTGCAGACAGCTTCAAAAAGGCTGTCTTCGTAATCTGAAAAAGGGCTAGATAATCCCGTACATTTTTACAATTCTAAGAAGTTTATGTATTCTGATGATAAATGCCTCTGATGGCTCCTTTTTTTTTTTCCTTGCTGGAATTAAGAAGTGTACAAGACACACTGCTCATAATCTGGAATCCATCTTCCAAGAAGCTTTTTGTTTTGTTTTGTTTACTTATTTACTTGAAAGGTAGAGGGACAGAGAGAGAAATCTTCCATCTGCTATCTCACTGGGCCAGGCCAAGGCCAGGAGCCAGGAACTCCATCCGGATCTCCTACGTGGGTGGCAGATGCTCAAGCACTTGAGCTGTCACCTGCTGCCTCCCAGGATGCATTGGCAGGAAGCTGCATCCCAAGCACAGTAGCCAAGACTGAAACCAGGTATTCTAGTACGGGATATGGGCACCCCATGCAGCGTCTCAACCCACTGCAGCACAATGTCTGATCCCCAAGACGTATTCCTTAAATGTTTTTGCTCTGCCACACATTTCCAGAAAGTTCATTTCTCCCTGACAAGGACAAGAAGGAGGGTAGCAGCAAGAAATTGTCTTCAGAATAAAAATTAATTGCCTACTGATTAAGGTGGTCTTGTAAATACATTCCTTAAAGTTGGACTCCTTTTTAAAATATTATTTATTGAAATCTAATCTTCGTGTAGAAAAGTCTGCATATACCTAACGAAACAAGTGTCAGGAAGCACCTGTGTCACCAGCACGGAAGTTGAGCTGCAGTATTAGCAGCCTGTGAAATCCCCTGAGTGTGGGTTTTTTTTTTTTTTGACAGGCAGTTAGACAGTGAGAGAGAGAGAGAAAGAAAAAGGTCTTCCTTTTTCTGTTGGTTCACCCACCAAGTGGCCACTACCGCCGGCCGCAGCGCTGCACTGGTCTGAAGCCAGGAGCCAGGTGCTTCCTCCTGGTCTCCCATGAGGGTGCAGGGCCCAAGCACTTGGGCCATCCTCCACCGCACTCCCAGGCCACAGCAGAGAGCTGGCCTGGAAGAGGGGCAACCGGGACAGAATCTGGCATCCTGACCGGGACTAGAACCCAGTGTGCCGGCGCCGCAGGTGGAGGATTAGCCTAGTGAGCTGTGGTTCCGGCCCCTGTGTGTTCTGTTGCAGGTGCTATTCCCCTTCCTCACCAGGGCAGCTGCCCTCTTGACTTTCCTAATTACACAGATGACCCTTGCCTGTGTTTGTTTTCCGTGCACTTGTTAATGTCTGGCTTCTTGGGATGGATAGTATGGGCTGATGTGTACCAGCAGGTGTAGTTCCAGTGGTAGACCATTCATTCTCTTTATTGTGCATTATTGCATGCTGTGAATATGTCACAGTTTATTCTATTGATGGCATTAATTTGGGGGAGTTTCCAGCTTTTGGCTACTGTAACTGGTGTACTAAAACTCTGGTATGCAGCTAGACTTTTGAGCATATGTCTTTTTGGGCACAGACTCAGGAGTGAGATGGCTACAAAGAGGGAGCTGCTGAGAGGCAAAGTTACATGGGTAAGGGATAGAAGCAGAGACCAAAGGAGAGCGTTTCACAAGAGAAGGAGTGGAGTCTTCCCGCTGTTCGTTTTCTGCTGGTTTTTAAAAAACACGTGTTCTCTGCTGTCCTCTGTCCTCAGCCATCATTGTGTACCGACTGCCATGGACCTGGAAATGCAGCAAGCTCCTGATGAAATCCATCCACGCGGGGCTCAACACCATCGCTGCCGTCCTCGCCATCATCGCCCTGGTGGCCGTGTTTGATTACCACAATGTCAGGAACATCCCCAATATGTACAGTCTGCACAGCTGGGTGGGACTGACAGCTGTCATCCTCTACTTCCTACAGGTCAGTGACTCAGTGTTCCTTTAAACAAGGGATAAAGGGTAAAACGATTCAGGGAATATCCACGTTTTCTAAACCTTCTTCACTTTTGTTTCTATATAACGCTTTGTCCCAAGGGTACCAGATGTACAGAATGTATAGTCCATGAGCTTTTTTAAAAAAAAATTGTTTGAAAGGCAGAGTTACATAGACAGAGGAAGAGACACAGAGAGAGAATCTTCCAACTACTCATTCACTCTCCAGATAGCCACAAAGCCAGGGCTGGGCCAGGCTGAAGCCAGGAGCCAGAAGCTTCATCTGGGTCTCTCACAGGGGTAGCAGGAACCTGAGCACTTGGGCTATCTTCTACTGCTTTCCAAGGTGCATCAGCAGGGAGCTTGGATTGGAAGTGGAGCATCTGGGGCTCAAACCGGCACCCACATGGGATGTCAGTGTCACAGGCAGGGCCTTTACCCACTGTGCTACAGCGCCGGCTCCTGTCTGTGAGCTTGAACATGAGCTTTCAAGTGTTGACATATGTCTGTAGGGAAGTTGCCATCCCCTGACATCCTTGGGCTTCAAGTTCCATGCACTGAATGAACTCACCCAGGCAAGAGTTGCAGATTTCTCAGTCACGTTCTCTGCCACTTGCTTTTTCTAGGTTTACTTTTATGGGTAAAGAAATTATAACTTTGTGTTAGGTTTTAAAAACACAAGGATTATTTTATTTTCCTCCAGTCTCCCCTTTCCTTATTTATTTATTTGAAAGGCAGAGTTACAGAGGGGCAGTGGCAGAGAGCAGTCTTCTATCTGAGGTTTCACTCTCCAAATGGCTGCAGTGGCTGGAGCTAAGCCAATCTGAAACCAGGAGTCAGGCGCTTCTTCCAGGTCGCCCATGCGGGTACAGGGCCCCAAGGACTTGGACCATCTTCCACTGCTTTCCCAGGCCATAAGCAGAGAGCTGAATTGGAAGAGGAGCAGCCAGGGCTAGAACCGGTGCCCACGTGGGATACCACGCCTCTGGCAGGGGCTTAGCCTACTACGCCACAGCGCCAGCCCCTGAAAGCTGTTTTTTAGTTCGCGTTGCCTCCACATAGAAATGACAGAACAGGTTCCCTTGGTGTGCTCAGGGAAATATTCAGCGAGAGAACACTGCCTATGGACATGGAAGGAAACAGAAATGGTTCTGTGCTGGATTGCAACTCCTTCCTTCGTGTGATTTACAAAGATTGCTGACGCCATATCCTCAGATGTGAAAACACAAGAGCCACAGAAGCGTGCTTCGACCTAGATGCTTTCCTGCCAGGTTTCTTAGGTTAAATGTTAAAGGGGAAGCATTTTCCTGACTGAGGCAAGATGGATGCCCTCCAGCTGGTGGTTTCTGGGGCTTTGCCTGTGGGTGGAGAACCGGAAGCCTTGACTCGCCGGAAGTCACTGGCAGCCGTGGGTCGGTCATGGCCACTCTGCCGTGCTCCTGCCCAGGCCAGAAACACACGTACCATGGAGCAAGAGGAGGCAGGGAGAGGTGCTCAGACCACTCACCTCGGCGCTGCCGGGGTTTAGGGGAGCTGCTTTGTGCAAAATCAGGGTGTGGCTGCCAAAAGAAGCCAGTGTCTGGGCTGTTTTGGAAAAACAAGGATGGAAGCAAACAATAAACAGTACAACCACAACAAGCCAGAAGGTCCTCACTCATGGTTGCGTGTAGACTACAATGCATCCCAGGCCAAGAATTCTGTTCCGGTTGTGAGACACAGCCCACAGGGCATTTGCAAAAATAACAACTAAGTCCCAACATCACTTTGAGCCTCCTTAGTGTATACACACAATTATATGAGGGCACTTTAAAAGGTTTGTGGAAAATGGAATTAAAGGGTAAGTTTATCTTAGTGCAAACATATTGAAATCTGTGCATGTGAGGGGTCTTCAAAAACTTTATGGAAAATGCCTATTATGAAAAAATTATACATGGATCTCAAAATCTTTTTTGTAACAAAGTCAACTTCTTTTTTAATTCTGTTTTCCCATGAACTTTTCGAATACATTGTCAACTTACAATTTAAATAACAAGAAGCCTGGGAGTTCAACCTAAAGAATATATTCAATTATTGTATGTATGTAAAAGTTGTGAGTCAAGGCTGATATTGTGGGTTTTTTTTTTTTAAGATTTATTTATTTATTTGAAAGAGTTACACAGAGAGAGAAGGAGAGGTAGAGAGAGAAAGAGAGAGAGAGAGAGAGAGAGAGAGAGAAAGGTCTTCCATCCACTTGTTCACTCCTCAATTGGCCACAACGGCCGGAGCTGTGCCAATCCGAAGCCAGGAGCCAGGAGCCTTTTCCAGGTCTCCACGCAGGCACAGGGGCCCAAGGACCTGGGCCATCTTCTACTGCTTTCCCAGGCCCTAGTAGAGACCTGGAACGGAAGTGGAGCAGGTGGGACTCAAACCAGTGCCCATATTGGATACTGGCACTGCAGACTGTGGCCTTACCCACTATGCCACAGTGCAGGCCACCGCCTGTAATGCCAGCATCCAATATAGATGCCGCTTGTCCAAGCCCTGGCTGCTCCTCCATTTCTGATCCAGCTTCCTATTAATGCACTTGGGAAAGCAGCATAGGATGGCCAAAGTCATTGGGGCCCTGTACCTATGAAGGAGACCCAGAAGAAACTGCTGGCTCATGGGCCCAGGCCTGGCCAGCCCTAGCTATTGCTGGCCATTTTGGGAGACCTCTGTCCCTCCCTCTTTCTCTGTCTAACTCTGCCTTTCTTTTTTTTTTTTTTTTTTTTTTTAATTTTTGACAGGCAGAGTGGACAGTGAGAGAGAGAGACAGAGAGAAAGGTCTTCCTTTGCCTTTGGTTCACCCTCCAATGGCCGCCGCAGACAGCGCGCTGCGGCCGGCGCACCGCACTCGTCTGATGGCAGGAGCCAGGAGCCAGGTGCTTTTCCTGGTCTCCCCATGGGGTGCAGGGCCCAAGCACCTGGGCCATCCTCCACTGCACTCCCAGGCCACAGCAGAGGGCTGGCCTGGAAGAGGGGCAACCGGGACAGAATCCGGCTCCCCGACCGGGACTAGAACCCGGTGTGCTGGTGCCGCAAGGCGGAGGATTAGCCTGTTGAGCCACGGCGCCGGCCCTAACTCTGCCTTTCTAATAAATAACTCTTAAAAAGTTCTGAGTCAGGGTTGGTGCTGTAACATAGTAGGTTAATCCTCCACCTGTGGCACCAGCATCCCCTGTGGGTGCCAGTTCTAGTCCTGGCTGCTCCTCTTCCTATCCAGCTCTCTACTATGGCCTGGGAAAGCAGTAGAAGATGGCCCAAGTCCTTAGGCCCCTGCACCTACGTGGGAGACCTAGAAGAAGCTCCTGGCTCCTAGCTTTGGATTGGTGCAGCTCCAGCTGTTGCGGCCATTTGGGGAGTGAACCAGTGATGGAAGACCTTTCTCCCTGTCTCTCCCTCTCACTGTCTGCAACTCTACCTCTTAAATAAATAAATAAATAAATAAATAAATTTTTAAAAAACTTCTTGATGAATTCATTCCTTAAGAATCAAAGTTCTTAAAAAATTCATGATGAATTAGTTCCCATGATTTCACATACAACCTAATTGCTTCCACATCTCTACTACCCCAACTGGACCCATGTGGGAGACCTAGAAGAAGCTCCTGGCTCCTTGCTTCAGATCTGCCCAGCTCCAGCCGTTGTGGCCATTTGGGGAGTGAACCAGTGGATGGAAGACCTCTCTCTGTCTCTCCTTCTCTCTGTCTGTAACTCTGCCTCTCAAATAGATAAATAAAATCAGTTAAAGGCCGGCGCCGTGGCTCAACAGGCTAATCCTCCGCCTTGCGGCGCTGGCACACCGGGTTCTAGTCCTGGTCGGGGCGCCGGATTCTGTCCCGGTTGCCCCTCTTCCAGGCCAGCCCTCTGCTGTGGCCTGGAGTGCAGTGGAGGATGGCCCAAGTGCTTGGGCCCTGCACCCCATGGGAGACCAGGAAAAGCACCTAGTACCTGGCTCCTGCCATCGGATCAGCACGGTGCGCCGGCCGCAGCGCGCCGGCCGCGGCAGCCATTGGAGGGTGAACCAACGGCAAAGGAAGACCTTTCTCTCTGTCTCTCTCTCTCTCACTGTCCACTCTGCCTGTCAAAAAAAAATTTTTTTTTTTTTAAATTTGTCTTTGATATTTAAGTGCTTACTTCATGTGGAATCACCTTTAGTCTACGGTGCCATGTTGTGACCCAACTTCCTTTGTTTCCTGTGGATAAACTGTACGCACTGTTTATTGGCTTGTCCGTGCCCTTGTCTTTATCTGCAATGCCGGTTCTGTCGTGTACCTTTTCCTGTGTCCCAGCTGGTGCAGTGCAGAAGTACAGTAGAGAGCAGTGATAAGTGAATATAGGTAAGAAGTATGGAATTCAAATGGAGATAAGAATCCATCTGGTTCTTACTTTAGAGAGAGTGCTGGCAGGTGTTTGGCACAGAGGGTTAAGCTGCTGCTCAGGACACCTGCATCCCACACCAGAGTGCTTGTCTGAGTCCATTCTCATCTGCTCCCGATCCAGCTTCCCGCTGCTGCACCTGGGAGGCAGCAAATGATGGCTGCCAGCTACCCACATGGGAGGCCAGGATGGAGTTCTAGGCTCCTGGCTTCGGCTCCTTCTGGGCATGTGAGAAGTGAACTAGCACATGGAAGAGCCTGTCACTCTGCCTTCCAAGTAAAATCAATAAATCAACATTTTTACAATAAGTAAATGAAGTGCATGCTTCATTTCCCTCTTCTCTGTGAACAAGTTTTGTTTTACTGTTTAAATCATGAGTGGATGTAGAATTTTATGGAATGTCTTTTCTGTGTTGATATGCAAATATTTTTCTTCTTTATTCTATTAGTCAATTTTCTCAATAGATTCTAATTTTAAACTTTGGTGAATTGAAAAGATTTTTAATTGCCTCAAGATTCTCTTTTGCTGCGTGAAACATCCAGATTCTTATCTCTCGCTTCCTTGTGCTAACTGGGCTTCCCAGAAATACCATTTCACAACTTTCTGGCTCTTTGTACTAGGAGGAATTTTGGCTTCCAGCTTCTTCCTTGCTCAGATCCAGGGACCAGGTTGGGGTTAAGAATACAGGATTTGCAGTCAGGGAGATCTCACTTTGAATCAGGTTGGTGCATTTTGAAAGCTGGTAACCTCGGACAAGTTGCCCAATTTCTCTGGATTTAGTTTGTTCACCTGTAAATTAAAGCTTGTGATCATTCATAACATCATAAGCCTCAAAGCCAAACAAGGCTCCTCCCAGGGCACAGCACAGTGGGATGATATAGTTAGCTGTTGTTAGAAGTCTGACTCTTGTTGGTGGGCTACTTTATGATCTGCAGGTGTCATTTTACATTTCCACCATAAGTTATAGGTGCCTTCGTGGTTGACAACATGCATTTTATGCCAGTGAAACTTCACTCATGGCTTCATTTATTCAACAGAGAGTTGAATACCTGTTGTGTGCCAGATAGCTTGCCGGGCTGTGGAGGAGGATGCATTGTTCCCAAGACAAACATGGATTCAAAGAGATGTGCTTCCTGCCCGTGTGAAGTCTACAGGGGAGGACAAGTAACTGAGTATTTGTTAGACAGGGTGGTTATGGAGTGTTCTGGGAGAACTCCCACGTGGGAAAAGGGATAAAGGAAGTCCCACTGAGACCTGAAGTCACAAGGCAGGTGTTGAAAGGGCAGAGTCTTCTGGGTGGATGCCATAGCGTGTGGGGAAATGTTTGCTTTATCCGAGGCATGGGAAGGAGGCCATGCTATCCAGAGTGCGGTTTGGAGGATGAATTGGAGGGTGCACAGGTTTAAGCACAGGTGTTTCCAGAGGTTCAGGTAAGAAATGGTGGCGACTTAGAGTAGCAGTAGCGGTTATGCAAGGTAATAGACAAAGATATTTCAGAGGAAGAATTAGTAAATGATATAAAGAATGAGCAGGCTTGAGCAAGTGGGTGATTGAGAAAGGGAACATGGGGTGGGGGCAGAGGAGTGGGCTTGAGGTGTGTCACATGCTACTGAGAAGCAAAGCAAAGAAGAACTGAGAACTGTCCATCTGGGTGAGTGACCAGGAAGTCACTGCCAACCTGGAGGGCAGTGGACTGAAGAGGGAGTGTCAGAGAGGAGTCCACTCTGTAGGGAGGGTTGGTTGGGAAGAGAGTGAGAGGGTGGTAACTGGACAGGGACGGGAGCCAAGGCAGGTATTTGGGGACCTTTTTGTGTTTTTACTTCTGCTTTTCATTGTGAGAAGCATGGGCATGTGAAAATGCTGACAGGGTGGAGCCAGGAAAGAAGAGGTGGTGACTACTATGGGGGAGTGGCGCTCATCTGTCCCCATGTCTTCAGGAAGCGCGTTGCTGGGACGCCTACTCTGTTGTGATTGAAGACAGGAAGGAATCGTGGGCGCGGGGTGACTTTTTGGTCTGGTGGCAGGAAATTGAGGCTCTTCTCTGAAGGTGGGAGTAAGGCCATCTGCCAGTACAGGGGAGGCACAGCAAGGAGTCAGGAATTTGAGGCAGGGGAGGATGGAGAGCCAGTGGTAAACCAGGCAGTAGAACGTTTGTTGAGCGGCGTGGACTGCTCATGACCAGCAGCATCCCAGCCATGAGTGCAGTGATTGAGATTTGTTCCAGTAGCACCAGCAGGCCAGGGAGTCATGGAGATGGCTGAGCTAGGGTTCGGGTGTTGCCAGGTGGACGAGAGGAGAAGACAGTGTAGCAAGGAGATGTAGGGTATGAACGGAGGCTTAAAGGCCAGTTTGAGCATCTATTATTCCCTTTATTAAAAAGCTTTGGAGGGGTTGGCACTGTGGCATAGCAGGTAAAGCCGCTGCCTGCAGTGTTGGTGTCCCATATGGGCGCCGTTTTGAGTGCCGACTACTCCACTTCTGGTCCAGCTCTCTGCTATGGCCTGGGAAAGCAGCAGCAGATGGCTCAAGTCCTTGGACTCCTGCACCTGCGTGGGAGATCCTGAGGAAGCTCCTGGCTCCTCTCTTCAGATCGGCACAGCTCCAGCCATTGGAGCCATTTGGGGAGTGAAACAGCCAATGGAGGATCTCTCTCGCTCTCTCTCTCTGCCTCTCCTCTCTGTGTAATTCTGACTTTCAAGTAAATAAATAAATATTTTTTATTTTTTAAAAAAGCTTTGGACATATTCTGTAATATACAAAGTGATTTTTTTTTGACAGCAGAGTTAGTGAGAGAGAGAGACAGAGAGAAAGGTCTTCCTTTCCCGATGGTTTACCTCCCAAGTGGCCGCTATAGCCAGCACACTGCACCGATCCAAAGCCAGGAGCCAGGTGCTTCTCCTGGTCTCCCATGGGGTGCAGGGCCCAAACACTTGGGCCATCCTCCACTGCACTCCCGGGCCACAGCAGAGAGCTGGCCTGGAAGAGGAACAACTGGGACAGAATCCGGCTCCCCAACTGGGACTAGAACCCGGGGTGCCAGTGCCGCAGGCAGAGGATTAACCAAGTGAGCCACGGCGCTGGCCTATACAAAGTGATTTTTTAGGCCGGCGCCGTGGCTCAACAGGCTAATCCTCCGCCTTGCGGCGCCGGCACACCGGGTTCTAGTCCCGGTCGGGGCACCGATTCTGTCCCGGTTGCCCCTCTTCCAGGCCAGCCCTCTGCTGTGGCCCAGGAGTGCAGTGGAGGATGGCCCAGGTGCTTGGGCCCTGCACCCCATGGGGAGACCAGGAAAAGCACCTGGCTCCTGGCTCCTGCCATTGGATGAGCGCGGTGCGCCGGCCGCAGCGCGCCGGCCGCGGCGGCCATTGGAGGGTGAACCAACGGCAAAAGGAAGACCTTTCTCTCTGTCTCTCTCTCTCTCACTGTCCACTCTGCCTGTTAAAAAAAAAAAAAGTGATTTTTTAAAAAAGATTTACTTATTTATTAGAAAGAGCTACAGAGAGAGAGGGAGAGACAAAGAAATCTTCCATCTACTAGTTCACTCCCCAAATGGCCACAAAGGCCAGGGCTGGGCTAGGCCAAAGCCAGGAGCCAGATGCTTCTTCTGAGTCTCCCATGTGGGTGCAGAGGCCCAAGGACTTGGGCCATCTTCTGCTGCTTTCCCTGGTCATCAGCAGGGAGCTGGATGGGAAGTGGAGCAGCTGGGACATGAACCAGCACCCATATAGGATGCTGACATTGCATACAGTGGCTTTATCTGCTACACCATAAGGCCAGCCCCTAATTTTTTTTTTAACCCCCAGAAGAAGATGGACATTTTATTTTTGCTTATGAAGAATGCAGTTTAGGAATGACTTTGGACATTTTTCAAAGTACGATCCTGAAGTGGGTGTTTAGTCTTGTGGTTAAGATGCCCATGTCCCATATCACAGTACCTGGGTTCAGTTCCCGGCTTTGGCTCCTGACTCTACCTTCCAGGTGCAAGCCCTGGGAGGCAGCAGTAATGGCTGAAGTAATTAAGTTCCTTCCACCCACGTGGAAGACCTGCATTGCGTTTACCATCCCATCTTCAGCCCCAGCCCAGCCCTCGCTGTTGCACACATTTGAGGAGTGAACCAATGGATGGGAACTCTGTCTCTCAAGTAAATAGTAAATGAAGTTTTAAAAAATTAAATATGGGCCGGCGCTGCAGCTCAATAGGCTAATCCTCTGCCTTGCAGCGCTGGCACACTGGGTTCTATTCCCGGTTGGGGTGCCGAATTCTGTCCCGGTTGCCCCTCTTCCAAGCCAGCTCTCTGCTGTGGCCCGGGAGTGCAGTGGAGGATGGCCCAAGTGCTTGGGCCCTGCACCCCATGGAAGTCCAGGAGAAGTACCCGGCTCCTGCCTTTAGATCAGCGCAATGGCCGCGGCGGCCATTGAAGGGTGAACCAACGGCAAAGGAAGACGTTTTTCTCTGTCTCTCTCTCTCTCTCTCACTGTCCACTCTGCCTGTCAAAAAATTTTTTTAAAAAATTAAATATGGTTCCTGGAATAGCAGCATTAGCAGCACCAGGGAAAATAGAAGTACAGGTTCTCAGGTCCCACCCCAGACCTACTGGATCAGAAACTGGGGTGACACCCAGCAGGTGCTGTAACAAGCGTTCCGGGTGATGCAGGTGCACGCTAATGTTTGAGACATTTGACCTACGAGACAAAGCTATAAATGGCCAAAAGGTCGGACTTTAGGACAATAGTAATGAAAATAAGTGCTCGTCCTTGGAACATAGGGAACTTGTCCGTCTTGTGTTGCATTCCCAGCACTCAGAACAACTCTTGGCATGCACAGAGGTTTCAGAGTGAGTGTTGAATGTAGGAGTGCAGGCATGTGTAGAACAGGAAGACGAAGAAGTGCTAGGAGCAGCTTCATTTAATTCTTTTTTTTTAAGATTTTTATTTATTTATTTGAGAGGTAGAATTACAGACAGTGAGAGGGAGAGAGAGAAAGGTCTTCCTTCCATTGGTTCACCCCCCAAATGGCCGCTACAGCCGGAGCTACACCGATCTGAGGCCAGGAGCCAGGTGCTTCCTCCTGGTCTCCCATGCAGGTGCAGGGGCCCAAGCACTTGGGCACTTGGGCCATCCCCCACTGCCTTCCCGGGCCACAGCAGAGAGCTGGTTTGGAAAAGGAGCAGCCAGGACTAGAACTGGCACCTATATGGGATGCCGGCGCTGCAGGCGGAGGATTAACCCAGTGCGCCATGGTGCTGGCCCCCATTTACTTCTAATAATCTGTAATTCACTGAATTGTTCACCAAATCTACCCCTTACCTCCTTGACTCCTGCAAAAGTAGTGAACTGCAGCAACTAGCTGCAGTGAAAGCATTTGTTAGGTTTATAAGTTTACGTACACTGACAGTTTTTCATTTTTTATTGTATTTACTAGAGAGGCTGAGACAGACAGTCAGAGGGAGATGGGCAGAGAGATCCTCTATCCACTGATTCATTCCTCAGATGACTGTAATGGCCAGGGCTGGGCCAGGCTGAAGCCAGGGGCTGGGAACTCAAGCCAGGTCTCCCCTGTGAATGGTCAGAATCTTAACTATCTGAACCCTCGCCTGCTGCCTCCTCAGCTATGCGTTAGCAGGAAGCCGGATTCAGAAGCAGAGCTGGGACTTGGAAGCAGGCACCTGAAATGGATGCAGGCACCTGCACTGGTGTGTTAGCTGCTGTGCCACAGGTTCACCCTTTCCTCTGTTTAAACTCATCTGTTTTGTAAAGTGAGACAAACTAGCGTGCTAAAATACATTTTTATCTTTCAAGTAGAAATACTCAACTGCAAAAAGCCCAGGTATTTACGACAGAATTTTTAAAAAGATTTATTTATGTGAAAGGCAGAGAGACAAAGACAGAGATCCACAGAGAACTTCCATCTGCTGGCTTCCTCTTCAGATGTTATCAACAGCTGAAGCTCGGCCAGACCAAAGACAGGAAGCTGGAACCCAATCCAAGACATGCATGTGGGTGACAGGAACCCCAGGTCCTTGCGCCATCCTTGCTTCCTCCCAGGGCATGCATAGCAGGAAGCCAGAATCTGGAGTAGAGCCAGGACTCAAAGCTAGGCAACTAGGACATTGATGCAGGTGTCCCAGTCAGCATCTTAACTGCTATGCCCCTCACCCAGATATTTAATTTTTTTTAAAGATTTATTTGAAAGGCAGAGATACAGAGAGAGAAGGAGAGAGAGAGAGAGAGAGAGAGAGAGAGAGAGAGAGAAATCTTTGATCTGCAGGTTCATTCCCTAGATGGCTACAATGGCCAGGGCTGGGCCAGGCCAAAGCTGGGAGCCAGGAGTTTCATCCGGGTCTCCCATCTGGATAGAGAGGCCAGAGCATTTGGGCCATCCTCAACTGCTTTCCTAGGCATATTAGCAGGGAGCTGGATTGGAACTGGAGCAGCTGGCACTTGATCCAGTACCACGTGGGATGCCAGCATCGCAGGTGGTGGCTTTACCTGCTACACCACAACAGTGACCCCAGATATTTAATTTTACATGTTATTAGGTTTGGGGCTAGTGCTGTGGCACAGCAGGTTAAGCCACTGTGTGTTGCTGGCATCCCATATGGGTGCCAATTTGATTCCTGGCTGCTCTACTTCTGACCCAGCTCCCTACTAGTGCACCTGGAGAAGTAGCAGAGGATGGCCCAAAGGCTTGAGCCCCTGCACCCACATAGAAGATTTGGATGAAGCTCCTGGCTTCTGCCTTTAGCCTGGCCCAGCCTCAGCCATTGTGGCCATTTGGGGAATGAACCAGCAAATGGAAGATCTCTGTCTCTGTCTCTTCTCTCCTCTCCCTCTCTCTCTCTCTATATATATATCTGACTTAAATAAATAAATAAATCTTAAACAAAGGTTTGAATGTTATTAGGGTTATACTTTCATCTTTAAGCATAACGTTTTGTGAGATTTTATTTGCCTTAGCTCTCCTGAGCATTTCCACCATAGTGGAGAACAGCTTCCTGTAGCCAGTAGTTCCTGGACACCAGAGCACTTACTAAGTCTTTGTAGACCATTGGTGATGGAGGATTCCGCTGCCTTCTCTTTGGGGGATTTTCCAGGCTGCAGTTAGCTCATATCTCTAGGATAATTTGAGTGAATCAAAAGCAGTGGTCGGCCGGTGCCGCAGCTCACTAGGCTAATCCTCCGCCTTGCGGCGCCAGCACACGGGGTTCTAGTCCCAGTCGGGGCTCCGGATTCTGTCCTGGTTGCCCCTCTTCCAGGCCAGCTCTCTGCTGTGGCCCGGGAGTGCAGTGGAGGATGGCCCAAGTGCTTGGGCCCTGCACCCCATGGGAGACCAGGAGAGGCACTTGGCTCCTGCCATCGGATCAGCGCGGTGCACCGGTCTCAGCGCACCGGCTGCAGCACGCCGGCTGCAGTGGCCATTGGAAGGTGAACCAATGGCAAAGGAAGACCTTTCACTCTGTCTCTCTCACTGACCACTCTGCCTGTCAAAAAAAAAAAAACACAAAAAACAAAAAAACAAAAAACACAACAAGCAATGGTGTAGGGGTAATGTGGGCGTTCTGTTAGAATGCAGACTCCTAGGCCCTGCTCCAGAAATTCTGATTTCCTAGGTCTGGAGGTAGCTTTTAGGTCTGGAATTGCTTTAAATACTTGAAGTGTCTCTGTTATGTCTTCTATGAATCACACCTTAGCAATGACTGACTTAGATAAAGGGGCTCATAATTTTTAGTTCACTAGGTTAAAAATTGTCATCTTCACTTGAAATAAGTCTAGGATAGTTAGAAAGGGACGGCATTGTGGTGCAGCAGGCTAAGCTGTCACCTGTAACACCTGCATCTCTTATGAGCTCTGGTTCAAGTCCCAAGAGCTCTTCTTCAGATCCAGCTCCCTGCTAATGCCCCTGGGAAAGCAGCAGAATATGGCCCAGGTGCTTGGGTTCCTGCCACCCTAATGGAAGACCTGGTTGGAGTTCCCCGCACCTGGCTTCAGCATGGTCCAACTCCAGCCATTGTGGCCATTAGAGAGTGAACCAGCAAATGGAAGATCTTTGTCTGTCTCTCTGCCCCTCCCTCTCTCTCTATAACTCTTTCAAATAAACAAATCTTTAAAATAATAAAAAGGAAATAATGATTTTTATAAACTTTTATAAATTATAAATAAATGTATTATTTTATCATTTGAAGCAATTTTCATAATTTTTAAAAGATTTATTTATTTATTATTTATTATTTGAAAGGCAAAGATACCGAGAAGCAGAGGCAGAGAGAGTGAACCATCAACTGGTTCACTCCCCAAATGGCCATAACGGCCAGAGCTTGGCTGATCTGAAGCCAGGAGCCAGAGTGTCCTCTGGGTCTCCAGTGTGGGTGCAGGGGCCCATGGGCTTGGTCCTCTTTCTACTGCTTTTCCAGGTCGTAGCAGAGAGCTGGATTGGAAATGGAGCAGCTGGGAGTCGAACTGGTGCCCATATGAGATACCAGCACTGCAGACGTGGCTTTACCCACTATGCCACGGTGCTAGCCCCTGGAGCACTTTTTAAAAAGGATTTATTTGGCCGGCGCCGTGGCTCAACAGGCTAATCCTCCGCCTTGCGGCGCCGGCACACCGGGTTCTAGTCCCGGTCGGGGCGCCGGATTCTGTCCCGGTTGCCCCTCTTCCAGGCCAGCCCTCTGCTGTGGCCCGGGAGTGCAGTGGAGGATGGCCCAGGTGCTTGGGCCCTGCACCCCATGGGGAGACCAGGAAAAGCACCTGGCTCCTGGCTCCTGCCATCGGACAAGCGCGGTGCGCCGGCCGCAGCGCGCCGTCAGCGGTGGCCATTGGAGGGTGAACCAACGGCAAAAGGAAGACCTTTCTCTCTGTATCTCTCTCTCTCACTGTCCACTCTGCCTGTCACAAAAAAAAAAAATAAATAAAAAATAAAAAAAAATAAAAAAGATTTATTTATTTGAGAAGCAAAGAGAGAGAGAGAGATTGAGAGATTTTTCCATCCCCAAATGACCGTAATGACTTGGGCTGGGCCAGGCTGAAGCCAGGAGCCAGGAGCTCCATCTGGGTCTCCCATGTGAGTGGCCAGGACCCGAGTACTTGGACCATCATCTGTTTCCTCCCAGGAGCATTAGCAGGAATCTAGATCTTGCTGGAGCAGCTGGGCCTGGAATCAGTGCTCCCAGTATAACCCACTGTACTACAACACCAATACCCCTTCCTGCCCCAAACCATTTCTAAGATATGCAGGTGTGTGTGGTATTGAGCAAACAATAAAATGTGTAAATCAGCCTATCAAAGTGCACTAACATTTTTAAAATTATTTATCTGCGAGGTCGAGAGAGTTCCCACCTGTTGGTCATTCCCCAGATGCCTGTAATAGCCCTGGCTGGGCTAGGGCCTAGGACCACAATCTAGGACTTCCGCTCACCCTGCCTCCCAGAGTGCATTGGCAGGAAGCTGGAGTCAGGAAGCGGAGCTGGGAATTGTACCGTGATGTGGGACACGGGGGTTCTAAGCAGCATCTTACTGCTAGGCCAGATGCCAGCTCCCCCTGTGCATTTTTTTTAAACTTCCTGTTCATTACCATTGCTCATTACACATAAACTGGTTCTAAGTACGCACGAGGGTTCTGTGCCCCTCCTCTGCCTCACTCCTCTGGTATCTCCGGTTACTCCTCGGATCTCGGGAAAGTCGCACAGGGAGGCCGCTGCCTTTGTTCCCCTTCTCCTGTCTCATGGGGCCCTTGTTGGGGTGGGCCCCTAAGCTGATACCTGAAAGGAGATGTGCCCTTAAACTCAGTAATTCAGCAGCCACTGAGTTTCCTGAAGAGAGAATACTTACTGGGTAGGGCTGTGAGGTCCACCGCACAGACGGTGAACATGCAGCAGACTCCAGTTTATACAGCAGTCTGGCTGCCTTCCCCAGAGGTGAATCCCACTAGGGATCTGATCTTCGAGGAAATGGAGATGGCTTTCCTGCAAAGTTCCTTTCTTCCTCAAAAAACAAAGCTGTCGGCTTCTTCTCTCGTAGCTTTTTAGGTTGAGCTGACAAAATCATGCATCCTACTGTATGTGGTTTTAGTGATTTAAGAAATATTTTACTCCCTTTCCTAATTGGCAACCTTAGAACATTGTTTAAAAAATGTTACTTGAGGCCGACACTGTGGTGTACTGGATAAAGCTGTTGCCTGCAGTGCTGGCATCCATATGGGTGCCGGCTTGAGTCCTGGCTGCTCCACTTCCGATCCAGCTCTCTGCTATGCCATGAGAAAGCAGTAGAAGATGGTCCAGGTCCTTGGGCCCCTGTACCCACATGGGAGACCCAGAAGAAACTCCTGGCACCTGGCTTTGGATCGCCCCAGCTCTGGCTGTTGCGGCCATCTAGGGAGTGAACCAGCAGACCTCTCTGTCTCTCTGTAACTCTGTCTTTCAAATAAATAAAGAAATCTTTTTTTAAAAAAATACCTAATCCTCCACCTTGCGGCACCAGCACATGGGGTTCTAGTCCCAGTCGGGGCTCCGGATTCTGTCCCGGTTGCCCCTCTTCCAGGCCAGCTCTCTGCTGTGGCCCGGGAGTGCAGTGGAGGATGGCCCAAGTGCTTGGGCCCTGCACCCCATGGGAGACCAGGAGAAGCACCTGGCTCCTGCCATCGGATCAGCATGGTGTACCGGCCGCAGCGCGCCAGCCAATAGAGGGTGAACCAATGGCAAAAGAAGACCTTTCTCTCTATCTCTCTCTCTCACTGTCCACTCTGTCTGTCAATAAATAAATAAAGTACCAAAATGTTCACTCTAGCCTTATTAAAGATGGGAGGAGAAAACTAGAAATAGAAGCATCCATGAAGAACTGTATAAATAAATTGTCATAGCCTTGAAATAGAATTTCAGCCACTAGAATAATAAAGTAGACACTTTTTTTGTTTACTTAAAGGTTTATATATTTACTTGAAAATCAGAGAAAGCAAGAGAGATATCAAGAGAAATCTTCCATCCACTGGTTCACTCCACAAATGACTATAGCAGCCAGGGCTGGGCCAGGCCAAAGCCAGGAGCCAGGAATTTCTTCCAGTTCTCCCACGTGGTCTGTCCTCTGCTGCTTTCCCAGGCACATTCACAGGGAGCTGGATCAGAAGTAGAGCAGCTGGGACTCGAACCAGCACCCACATGTAATATTGGCACTGCAGGTGGTGGCTTTACCTATTATACCACAGTATGAGCCCCAACAGATGTGGGTTTTTTTTTTTTTAAGATTTATTTATTTATTTGAAAGACAGAATTACAGAGAGGCAGTGGCAGAGAGAGAGAGGTCTTCCATCCGATTGTTCACTCCCCAAGTGGCTGCAATGCCTGGAGCTAAGCTGATCTGAAGCCAGGAGCTTCTTCTGAGTCTCCCATGTGGATTCAGGGGCCCAAGGACTTGGGCCATCTTGCACTGCTTTCTCAGGGCATAGCAGGGAGCTGGATCAGAAGTGGGGCAGCTGGGACTCGAACTGGCATCCATATAGGATGCCAGCACTGAAGGCGGCGGTTTTACCTGGCACAGTACTGTCCCCAACAGATGTGTTTTGGTTTGAGAATATTTTCAAAAAATACAATATATATTTTAGACCAATATATATAAAAGGTCCCATGTTAAAAGCTGTATAATATATATATGAATTATAGCTTTTGCATGTAATATGGTTATAAAGACCTAGCACTGTTCTGGAAGGGTACATGAGAAGATGACTCTCCTAGCTGTCACCTGTGGGTCCTATAACCGGGGTGGGGACCCTCACTTCACTTTATGCCTCTCGGCTCCCAGTGAGAGGTTTTCTCATTTTTGCATAT
Source organism: Sylvilagus floridanus (assembly GCA_949820135.1). Classification (NCBI taxonomy): domain Eukaryota; kingdom Metazoa; phylum Chordata; class Mammalia; order Lagomorpha; family Leporidae; genus Sylvilagus; species Sylvilagus floridanus. The sequence continues at coordinate 114,623,101 of OX463236.1, forward strand.
GCTGATTTTATATTACAATCGTTTAAAATTAACTTTTGCACTTTTTGGTGTTTAGCTTGTCCTAGGTTTTTTGATCTTTCTGCTTCCCTGGGCGCCACTTTCTCTGCGAGCAGTTGTCATGCCCATCCACGTGTATTCTGGACTCCTCCTCTTTGCAACAGTGATCGCAACATCACTGCTGGGACTGAGCGAGAAGCTCTTTTTTGTCCTGTAAGTTGTATAGTCTTCCTAACTGTAATACTTAAGCTATAAAATATTAGATACTTGTTCAATGGGAAAATTCAATATAAATATAACAGATTAGTTTAAATATTAAAGGTTTTAAATATTTATGTTGGAATAACTTATGGTATCATGCATGTAATATGATATTATTAAAAGCTTAGAAAGACCAAAAAATCCAGCAAATGCACTTCTCCTAAGAAACAACTTCTTTAAAAATTTTGTGTTTATTTATTTGAGAGACAGAGAAAGAGAGAGGCAGAGATAAGAAAGTTGTCATTCATTGTTTCTCTTTGCAAAAGCCTGCAATGGCCAGGGCATGAAACTGACAGCTGGAAAATCCATCCAGGTCTCGCATACAGAGAGCCCAGCTACGAGAGTTATCACCACTGCCTCTCAGGGTCTGCATCTGTAGGAACCTGGAGTCTGAAGCCAGAGCTGGCACTGGACCCAGGCACTTTGATGTGGGATGTGGGTATCTTAACTGCTAGGCCAAACACCCGCCCCCAAAACAAATGTTAAAATTATAAATTCTCTCGGTCTTTCTGATGTGCATGTTTTTTTTTAATAACGCTTTTATTTAAATAATATAAATTTCCAAAATACAGCTTATAGATTACAATGGCTTCCCCCCATAACTTCCCTCCCACCCGCAACCCTCCCCTTTCCCACTCCCTCTCCCCTTGCATTCACATCAAGATTCCTTTTCAATTATCTTTATATACAGAAGATCAGTTTAGTATATATTAAGTAAAGATTTCAACAGTTTGCCCTCACATAGCAACACAAAGTGAAAAATACTGTTGGAGTACTAGTTATGGTATTAATTCACAATGTATAGCACATTAAGGACAGAGATCCTACATGATTAAATTGATTACTTTTCTATGCAATTTCGAACTTTTTTCATTTTTAATGATTTTTTTTCATTTTTTATAATGCTTTTATTTAAAGAATATAAATTTCCAAAATACAGCTTATAGATTATAATGGCTTCCCCCCCATAACTTCCCTCCCACCCACAACCCTCCCCTTTACCACTCCCTCTCCCCTTGCTTCACATCAAGATTCATTTTCAATTCTCTTTATATACAGAAGATCAGTTTAGTATATATTAAGTAAAGATTTCAACAGTTTGCCCTCACATAGCAACACAAAGTGAAAAATACTGTTGGAGTACTAGTTATGGTATTAATTCACAATGTATAGCACATTAAGGACAGAGATCCTACATGATATATTTTTTTAAAATTGATTAATTTTCTATGCAATTTCCAATTTAACACCAAGATTTTTTTTTCATTTTTAATTATCTATATACAGAAGATTGATTCAGTATATACTAAGTAAAGATTTCATCAGTTTGCACCCACACAGAAACACAAAGTGTAAAATACTGTTTCAGTGCTAGTTATAGCATTACTTCACATTGGACAACACATTAAGGACAGATCCCTCATGAGACGTAAGTACACAGTGACTCCTGAAGTTGATTTAACAATTTGACACTCTTGTTTATGGCGTCAGTATGATGCGCATGTTTTTATGTTAATAAAATTACAGTGTACCTATGTTTTTGTTTTATCTGTTTTTCCATTTGTAATACAAGCATTTTTCCAGATGCCATATTGCTTTCATACTTAATGATGTTTAATAATTTCCAAATACGCTACTGAATTACAGCATAACTGAAATTTCTCCTGAATCAATCTATAATGTACGAGTGTGCCTTTTGAGCAGATGCATTCATGCCTGTTTTGCATGTTGCTGTCTTCCATGTGTAATTAATCACGGAGATCTGTTTTTCTCCTAGGACAAACCCTGCCTACAGCACATTCCCACCAGAAGGCGTTTTCGCAAACACCCTGGGCCTTCTGATTCTGCTCTTCGGGGCCCTCATTTTATGGATCGCCACCAGACCGCAGTGGAAACGTCCTAAAGAGCCGAGTTCTACCCTTCTCCAGACGAACGGGGGCGCTGCCGAGGGCACGGACGGCTCCGTGGCCGTAAACCCTGGCAACAACATGGACAAATCCGATTCAGAGCTTAACAGTGAGGCGAGGAAAAGAAACTTCGCCCTGGATGAGGCTGGGCAGAGATCCACCATGTAAGGCGGCGTGGAGGCGTAGCTGTGTAACTTCCCCTTTAAAAACTAGCTCCAAAGCTTAGCTTCTCCTGTTTAGACATAAGATGATAGAGCTGCATAGTGTCGATATTTATTTTAATCGTCCAAGAGGATTTCTTGAAAGCGATTGTGTTGATCAAGGCCTGCGAATTTACGTGATTTAGAAAGATTGTGATGTATAGATAGTAGCTGATAACCAGCTGTGGTTATGTAACCTCTTTTCTTCTTGTGGACCAAAGCATTAGCACAGCGCCTTGCACAGAGCAGAGCTCGAATGCAGCAGTCAGCTGATTAATTTGATAAGCTGGCATCATCCCCTGCCTCTGGTCATGTGATTGTTTTGAGTTAATTCTGGCAGCCCAGTGATTTCCGAAGTAGGCAGAACCAGCCCTTAAGTTTTAAAATCGGGCGTGACTGCCTGGGACAGGATTTAGACCATTATGTAACACAGACATCATGACTAAAGTACTGAGAGAAATTGAGAACAACTAGTTCCCATCTGCCCGTGGTGGCCATCTGCTCCCTCCCTGGCTGGTTTGGGTGCAGATTGGCCCTGGGCACCGGGGTTCGTATCAGGGTATTTGGGGGAAGTTGCTGGGTGATAGGTAGCCGAAGAGATCTTGTCTGATGGACTTGGAAGAGTCCCCAAAACTCAGCTGCTGAGTCAAAGACCTCCTGGGACTACTGTCCTTTATGATCCGGATTCTAATGTTGTAGGATGACAATATGCCTGAACCCTCAGGCAGCACCAACTGCCCCACCAGTCTCTAAAGAGCGTTTCCCTTAAGGATCTGGGCTGAGCACTTCCCAAGTGTTAGCTCGTTCAGTACCCAGACAACCAGGTGTTACTTTGCAGGTAAACTCAGAGATGTGAGGGACATGCCTCCACGTCACACAGCTAGTAAATGGAGGAACTGAGATTCAGATCCTGGATCCGGCTCCTCAATGCATGATCCTCACCACTTCCCTGCTATTTTCCTGTTCTGTACTAATTGGTACCTCCTTCCCAGGCCTGCACAAAACAAACCTCAGGTGCTGGAGTGGAGTGAAGTTGGTGAGAGGCGCTCTTGGTTGCTGGCTCTCTTCCAAGGTTAAGAGGCCCCTGGGAACCGAGGAGAAGCCTCCACCTTCCCCACCCCACTCCACCCCCACCCCCCACCCCCCGTAGCTGGAAATATGTTATGGGGCTCCTGCCATGGCTAGCAAGCCATCACCCCCTGGGTGCCCCTTTGATTGTTAAGTTGTGTCCAGATTGGTGACAGATTTGGGCAAGAACATCTGTCCATTTCAAGATGAACTGAATGCAGTTTCGGGATCTTAGCCGCTGGAGCACTTAGTGTGGAGCTAGGGAACACCTGTCTCTTGGTGTGCCCTGCCCCAGGACAGCTGCCAGGGTCCTTGCTGATCTTGGTGGCATTGTAGGGGACACTTTGAGCTCTGACTTCTCAGTGGTAAGTGGAGACTTGTGTCTGCGCGCCTGGCTGACTTGCAGTAAAACCCAGAGGAGTGCCTGTGCTGAAATGATGCTTTTCACTTCTTGATTGAGTTTTGGCTTCCCTGCAATTCTAAACAGAACCGTGTTAATGCACAGGAAAACTGTACAGTTGGCACCACAGTCACTTACTGCTATTGGTGCTTGTGGATTTCGGTTTTTTTAAGATAACTGATGGCTGCTTCCAGAGGTACATGTGAGCTGCACTCCATCACACATCTCAGACATCACAGGCAACCAGTCAGGAGCCCCCTGCTGCAACACATGTTCTTATTTAGTTTATTCTATTTCCAGAATAGCTAGTAGCAGCAGGCGGACCCCCAGGGACCCACCCAACACCTGCCATGAAGTAACAAAGTTGACTTCCTCACAGGTGGAGCAGGTCAGGCTCCTGGTGTTAGAATAGAAGGAGTAAGTACATGGCCACCCTCAACTGTATTTTATAAGTGGTGTTTTATTACATAAAGGTGAACCACAAAATATCAGGGTTTGTTGGGGGGCTACAAACCAGGCCCTAAGAGTTGAGGCTGCTATCCCTTCTCATGTAGGCCAAGAAAGAGGTTATCAGTGCAGTTAATTGCAGATTTAGCACTAGAATAGCTCCATTGCAAATGATTTGCGTCCCTCTCATCTCAGCCCTTTATTTTATCTCTCCTGTGGGCTACTGTGAGGGTAATCTTACAGATATTATAGGAACTTCTTGTCTTTCTTTTTCAGCCTTTTTGAAAACAATGCATAGTAAAATATATCCAGAAACCCTTTCTGTTTGAGACTGTTAATGGGCTTTTAATTCTAATGATAATTGCACTATTATCTTTCAAAAGCCCATATTTCCTATGTAAAACATCTCTCCCAAAAATATCTCATTAAAAAGCCTACAAAGAATAGAGGAGAAGAAAGCAGTAGGTATCAATTCCAAAACAGTGATTGAAACCGCCCAAAATAATTACAGCTTCTCTCATCTGCAGAGATAATCTGGCATGGCTCACCCCATAATCTAATTTCAGAAAAGAAAGCTTTATTTTAATATTCATCCAGATCAACACAAGAAACCCAAATGAATATTCTTGTTTGACTTAAAGTCACCCACAGCAGGCAGCTTCCTGTGCTGCCTGTGTGGAGGCCGCCCTCCCATGCACTTTGCTTCCTGTGTGGATGCCCTCCCATGCACTTTGCCTCCTGTGTGGATTCACTCTAAACCGTGCTGTCTGGAAACAGCACCTCAGACTTCACAATGAGATGACAAGGCAGTTGCACTTTTTAAGGAATGCTGACAAGTGGTTTCAGTTTTCTTTTTTCCCTGCTGAGTTGGAAACTCCAGGGCAATACTGATCAATCATAATTGCCAAATTTTAAGCCCAAACCAAGAAGTATAGCCTTATGCTAACTTTATGGCTGTAGGGTGGAAATTTTATCTTGGTATTTCCTTTTTTTTTTTTTGGATAACTCCAACAGAAAACTGTAACTGCTATGTCTTGTAGCTATCCACAGGAAAAGTACATGAAAAAAGGAGAATTATTATTCCCTATCCCCTACAAAGTAGCTGAAAACTTTAAGTGGAAAAGAAACGTCTGTCTGTAAGTTTGTCTTTTTATCTCAGCACATTAATGGAAAGATATTAAATATCTTGAATATTTTATAATTTTATAGAAAAATACACATCTATTTTTCCTTGACTTGTTTTTATATAGTAATAAAAGTTATTTTGCAAGCCTGCTTTGTGTTTTCAGTTTGTCCAGGTTAAAAGGTGTAGACACTGTTCTGAAAGTTTCATAATCATGGCTTTTTGGGATTTTGTGGGTTTTTAAAAAATTAAGTAGTTAATTAATTTCTTTATTTGAAATAGCAACAGGGAAAGAGAGAGAGTGGGAGATAAATCTTCTATCAACTGATTTGTTCCCCAAATGCCCACAGGAGCCAGAGCTGGGCCAGGCTGAAACTAGGAGCCAGAAATTCAATCTGTGTCTCCCACATGGGTGGCAGGGACCCAAGCACTTGGGCCACCATCTGCTGCCTCCCAGGTGCGTTAGCAGGGAGGTGGGTTGGAACTAGAGGAGCTGGGATCAATACCAGTTGCACCACAGTATCATGTGGGCATTGCAAGCAGTGGCTTAACTCACTGCACAACACCTGCCTCAACGTGGATCTAAGTTTCTTTATTGAAAATATTGTCAGGTTTCTATAGAAAGCATCCTCTAAGTAGCATACTTTTTATATTGCTATCAGAAGACTTTTTTATTTTTAAGATTCATTTATTTATTTGAAAGGCAGAGTTAGAGGGGGAGAGAAAGGGAGAGAGAGATGTCTTCCATCTGCTAGTTCACTCCCAAGTGACTGCAATGGCTGGAGCTGGGCCAGGCTGAAGCCAGGAGCCAGAAGCCAGAAGCTTCTTCTAAGTCTCCCACGTGCAGGGGCCCAAGGACTTGGGCCATCTTCTGCTTTCCCAGGCCATAGCAGAGAGCTGGATTGGAAGTGAAGCATCCGGGACTCGAACTGGTACCCACATGGGATACCAGCACCGCAGGCAATGGCTTTACCCATTATGCCACAGCGCCGGCCCCAGTGGACTGCTTCACAACTGTCATGGATAGCCAGCGTCGTGCCTCACTAGGCTAATCCTCCGCCTGCGGCGCCGGTGGTTGGGGTGCCGGTTCTGTCCCGGTTGCTCCTTTTCCAGTCCAGCTCTCTGCTGTGGCCTGGGAGGGCAGTGGAGGATGGCCCAAGTGCTTGGGCCCTGCACCTGCATGGGAGACCAGGATAAGCACCTGGCTCCTGGCATCGGATCGACACTGTGTGCCAGCCATAGCGGCCATTTGGGGGGTGAACTAACGGAAGGAAGACCTTTCTCTGTCTCTCTCTATCTAACTCTGCCTGTCAAAAAAATAGAAAGAAAAAATACTGTCATGATGCTTCCTTCCATTCAGGATCCACACTGCAAGCACACTGGGGTGTGGAAGGCAACCCCAGCTGGATTTAGCGTGGAGAAATCTAGAGGAAGTGCCTAGTGCTTAGGCCGGGTTTTGACATAGTGGTTATGACCCACATTAGGATGCCCATGTCTCGTGTCAAGCACGTGGGTTTGAGTCCCAGCTCAGCCTCCTCGTTCCAGCTTCCTGCTAATGCACACCCTGGGAGGCAGCAGATGATGGCTCAAGTAGTTGAGTTCCTGCCGCCCAGGAGGGAAAACTGGATGGTGCTCCTAGGTCTGGCCCTCGTGTGCATATGGAGAGTGGACCAGTAGATGGGATCTGTCTCTCTTCCTGCTTTGTAAATAATAATATAAAATAAATAAACAAAGGAGTGTTTGGTTTTTTAAAAAAACTCCTTGGGCCCCTGCACCAGCATGGGAGACCTGGAAGAAGCTCCTGGTTCCTGGCTTCAGATTGGCGAGAAAGACCCCTCCCACCCCCCCTTTGTAACTCTGCCTTTCAAATAAATAAATCCTTAAAAAAAAGTTTGGAGAAATATTTTTAAAGTGTATGTGTACTCACATACCCAGTGTACCCAGTGTTTTGGGGGCGATGCACAGGGGGAGCTGGCAGTGCAGAGATGCAGAGGCGACACTGGTCTGCAGCAACAGCTTCTACTACCAGCCCTGGGGCACGCACCCCTGTGCTCAAGAGCGGCAATGACAAAGTGAGTACTGAAGTTATAATTGTATTAAATTAGTTAGAATAATTTGGATATTTTATTTTATTTTTGACTGCTTGGATAACTTTAGCCCTTAACCAAGTATATGTGGTTATTTTTTTGCTTATGTTTTTGGGTACAGCTGTAAAATATTGGGATATAGGAAATGTATTCTTCTTGCAGCCTTGATGTTCAGGGTGGGTTGTAAAATATACATTATGGGGGCTGGCACTGTGGTGTAGCAGTGAGTAGTACCTGCAGTGCCAGCATCCCATATGAGCGCTGGTTCGTGTCCTGGTTGCTCCATTCCGATCCAGCTCTCTGCTATGGCCTGGGAAAGCAGTGGAAGATGGCTCAAGTTTGTGGGCCCCTGCACCTGCTTGGAGGACCCTGCAGAAGCTCTTGGCTCCTGGCTTCAGATTGGCCCAGCTCTGGCTGCTGCAGCCATTTGGGAAGTGAACCAGCAGATTGAAGACTCTTTTTCTCTCTGCTTCTGTCTCTCTGTAACTCTGCCTTTCAAAAAAAAAAATAAATCTTTAAAAAAAATATATATATATATAAATTTTGTGAGATTTCAAAGATTAGTTTGATAACATTATGTACAGATTTAAAAGAGGTAGTTATCACTGATCTGTTGAGGGGGAAAACCACATAAAATAGCTAACTTGGAATAAATATTTTGCATCATTTAAAAAAAAGTGTTGGTTGTTATGAACTCTATGCTTATAGTAACTTGTCCTTGAGAAAGTATAATTTACAATGTATGAATGAGTTTGTTTATTTGTTTTCCAATCAGAAAGATGAATCAGTTAGCATCCAGGTAGTGCCAACTTTTTAGCCTTTTTCTTCTTTTTATCTCTTGGGAAAAGTTTATGCTATTTTATGCCATGTATATATTATGCAATAGAGCTGTAATATTGGATGTGACTTTAGTTTTTGTTACATCATATTTTGTCACTGACATTAATATTAGGAGCAGTATATTTCACTTCAGATTTATCTTAATTGTGAGTACTTGTAATACTGTATGTGGTAGCGTGATAGCATTAGTTTTGAATATATTAGCTTATTCAATTTTAAAGAAATAACCCTTTATTTATTTATTTGAAAGAGTTCAGAGAGGGAGAGAGCGATCTTCCATCCACTGGTTCACTCCCCAGATGGCTACAATGGTCAGGGCTGGGCGAAGCTGAAGCCAGGAGCCAGGAACCACCATGTCCCTACACTGATGGCTGGGATCCAAGCACTGGGCCATCTTCTGCTGCTTTTCCCAGGGCATGAAGCTGGGTCAGAAGTGTGGAGCCACAGGGACACGAACCGGTGCCCATATGGGATGCCAGTGTTGGGGGTAGCAGCTTTGCCCGCTCTACCACAACACCAGTTACTTAATTTAATTTGAGGTTGTACTAGATATGTCAGTCATGTGCCCAGCCCATCCAGGCAGCCGTGTTTTCCTGACAACATCTCAGCCACAGCCAACTGGACAGGGGTGGAAGAGCACATACCACCCACGTACAGCCTCTCCGTGGGCTCCCCAGCATACCCACGGCATCCCAGCATGGAGAAAGGGTGGCCGTTTTGGTTCTGTCTCTTAAGAACTTGGAAATATTTGAAGACTAAGCCCATGAGAACTGAAACGAAAAGAGTGCCTATAGACAGGTGACATGAGGAAAGTGTAGACCAGCAGTCAGGAAGGTTGGGGAAGCATCAGGTAGAGATGCTCGTGGGCCACGCCATGACTTGCACCTGCTCAGCTCAAGGGGCAAAAGGGGCCACAGACAACACGGAAACGAATGAGTAAGGCTGTGTCCAATGAAACTGCACTTTCAAAGCAGGTGGCAGGCCACGTGTGCTCCACAGGCTAAATTTGCTCTCATTTCCAGTCTAGACCAGGAGATAGGCCAGAATGATGAGAAAATCCTGAGGCCAAGTGGAGGTGCTGATGGCAGAGAGGAAGAACTGGTGGTCGCCAACAGGGGACACAAAGGGACAGCCACGGGTGGCAGAGCTTGCATCATGGCAACCACTGGAAAGAAAACCATGAAATTCCTCAGGGTGAGGGGCTGGGGGGAGGCTCCTCAGGGCCGCCCAGGGTTCAGTTCCAGTCTCCTTGGTGACTGCCTTCCTGGGAGTCATGAGAATCGTTCTCCTTTTTGACCTTAAATAAGAGTCGATGAGTTAGGTCCAAATGAGGTTCCGAGGGGTGGGGCGTGGGTCCAAGCCGCCCAGCGGGTAGCAGACCAGTGGCCAGGGTGTTGTCCCAGAGTGCTTTCCTCTGTCCCCGGGCCCGGCACTCCTGTGCTCTGGACTCAGAAAGCCGTAGCACAGTGAGGCCTCGGAAGCAAGGTTTCTCTTTCACCCTCCTGTCTCACCCCTCACTCTCCCCCAGGCCAAGTCACGGAATCTAGAATTCATCTTCCCCAAGGTGGGTCAGAAACCGGAACTTCTCCTCCCAAAGCCAGCCGTAAAACCTAAAAATACTACTTGCCTCTCTCCTCCACCCATCTGTGTGAGAGTTGGCTACAGGGCTGGGCGCCATGGCACAGGGGTTAAGCTACTGTGTGGGATGTTGGCGTCCCATATGGGCACGTGTTCAAGACCCAGCTGCTCGACTTCTAATCAAGCTCCCTGTTAATGCACCTGGCAAAGCCGTGGAGGATGGCCCAAGTGCTTGGGCCTCTGCACCCATGTGGGAGACCAGGAAGAAGCTCCTCGCCCCTGGCTTCGGGTTGGCCCAGCCCTGGCCACCATTGCCACCATTTGGGGAATGAACCAGTGGATGGAAGATCTCAGTCTCTGTCTCTTCCTCTCTCTGTGTAACTCTTTCAAATAAATAAATTTTTTAAAAAAAGTTAATAGCAGCATCCTCAGACCAATCTTTTTTATATATATAGAAAACTTTTATTTAATAAATATAAATCTCGAAAGTACAACTTTGGATTATAGCAGTTCTTTCCCCCCCCCATAACCACCCTCCCACGCACAAACCATCCCATCTCCTACTCCCTCTCCCATCCCATTCTTCATTAAGATTCATTTTCAATTATCTTTATATACAGAAGATCAACTCTATACTGAGTAAATATTTCAACAGTTTGCACCCACACAAACACACAAGATATAAAGTACTGTTTGAATAATAGTTTTACCGTTAATTCGCATAGTTCAACATGTTAAGGACAAAGGTCCTACATGGGGAGCAAGTGCACAGTGACTCCTGTTGTTGATTTAACAATTGAAACGCTTATGTATGACGCTCTGACCAACCTTGACTGCAAGTCCTGAGACCTCGAAGAAGGGAAGGCTGCTGGGTGCAGAGCCGAGAAGGTCTGACCAACCAGCTGAGACTGTTCCATCAGACCCTTTATTTCCAGTCATGTTTCTACATGGCCGCTCCTGCCTCATCAAACCTGAGCATCAAAATGAATGCTTTGCTGGTGCCGCGGCTCACTAGGCTAATCCTCCACAAGCAGCGCCGGCACACCGGCTTCTAGTCCCTCTTCCAGGCCAGCCCTCTGCTGTGGCCCGGGAGTGCAGTGGAGGATGGCCCAAGTGCTTGGGCTCTGCACCCCATGGGAGACCAGGAGAAGCACCTGGCTCTTGCCTGCAGATCAGCACGGTGTGCAGGTCGCAGTGCGCCTGCCGCGGCGGCCATTGGAGGGTGAACCAACGGCAAAAGGAAGACCTTTCTCTCTGTCTCTCTCTCTCACTGTCCACTCTGCCTGTCAAAAACAAAAAAACAAAAAACATGGATGTTTCATCTGGTCTTAAACTACGTCGTAGAAAACTCTGATCGGGGCAAGCTCCTGGCTCCTGGCAACAGCCTGGCTGCGCCCGGGGTGCTGGGGCCCCTGGGGAGTGAACCAGCGGGGGCGTCTGTCTCTGTCTCTTCCTCTCTGTTACTCTGCCTTTCAAATAATGAAAATAAATCTTTTTTTTTTTTTTTAAAGCCTGCATCATCTATAGTAATGTTCTCCCTTTCGTTCCTGATTTTAGTGACTAGTTCTTTTTCTTTTGATTAATCTGCTTATGGATTTATTAATTTTGTTTTCTCAAAGACAAATGTTTGGCTTTGTTCATTCTCTTTATTTGCTCTTTTCTGTTTTTCTTATGCTTATTCTTTCCTTTTCTCTACTTATTCCTGACTTGCTTTGTTCTTCTTTTTCTAATCTCTGAAAATTGAAAGGAAGCTTAAGTCATTTGTTTTTTTCCCCCAATTTCCCTTATTTAGAAGTGTTGGTTTCCAAATTTGGGGATTTTTCTAAATATCTTACTGATTTTCAATTTAATTAAATTTTAATCAGAAAGAATACTCTCTATGACTTCAATCTTTATAAGTTTATTGAGACTTGTTTTACAGACCAACATATGTTCTAGCATGCTGAACATGTCTGTCTACTTAAATGGAATATCAGTTTTGCAGTTCTTTTGTCTCAGTGACTTAGTAAATGCTAAGATAGAAATTTTAAAATTCCAATTACAGTTGACACTGTTTTAAAAAATACCCATCCTTCTCTTTGATAATATTGTTCTTCATGACTGCCATGCTGATACTAATATAGTTACTCCAATCTTCTTATGCTTACTGTTTGCATGTTATATCTTTTTCTATCCATTCATTTCAACTAATGAATGTCTTTATATTTCTTATATACAGTGTAAAGGTGCTTTAAAAAAAACCTATACTAACAACCACTGCCTTTTAATTGTAGAGTTTAATTCATTTATATTTAGCACAATTATTCGTATGGTATGGTTTCACTATTAGTTTTCTCTTTGTCTCTCCTAGTTTTGCTTCTTTTTTTCTCTTATTTTGTCCTGTTCTCTCTGTGTGTGAGGGGGTGTTAAATGAATATTTTTTAGAATTCAATTAATCTATTACATTTTTAGGTATGCCTCTTTTCATTAACTATTTAGTGTTTGCTTCTTGGATTATAATATGTGGGTACCTCAAAAATTTTGTAGAAAAAATTGAATTAAAAGCTGAGTTTGGGGGCCGGTGCTGTGGTGCAGCAGGTTAAAACCCTGGCCTGAAGCGCCAGCATCCCCTGTGGGCACCGGTTCTAGTCCCTGCTGCTCCTCTCCCAATCCAGCTCTCTGCTGTGGCCTGGGAAAGCAGTAGAAGATGGCCCAGGTCCTTGGGCCTCTGCACCCGCATGGGAGACCTGGAAGAAGCTCCTGGCTCCTGGCTTTGGATCAGCGCAGCTCCAGCCATTGCAGCCATCTGGAGAGTGAACCAGTGGATGGAAGACCTCTCTCTGTCTCTACCTCTCTCTGTACCTCTTTCAAATAAATAAAATAAATCTTAAAAAAAAAAAAAGCTTGAGTTTGGTTGCAAACAATATTTTGGAATCCATAGTTTTTTAATAATACATATGTTCCATGAACTTTTGAAGACCCTTCATATACCTTTAATATCTATACAGAACTAACACTGTGGCAAAAATTTTAATATAATAGGCTTATTTCCTGACTCCTCATTCTAGTCTTGTCATATATAACTATACATGTTATAAACTCACAATATAATATTAAAAATTTTGCTTTACATAATCAAGTGTGTTTTAAAAAATGAAGCAGTGGGGTGGGTGTTGTGGCTCAGTGGGTTAAGTCTGTGATGCCCCCATCCCACACTGGGGTGCTGGTTTGAGTCCTGGCTACCCTGCATGCCATCCAGCTCCCTGCCAACGTGCCTGGGAAGCATCAGACAATGGCTCAGTCCTTGAGTCCCTGCCACCGGTGTTGGAGCCCCAGATGAAGTTCCTGGCTCCTGGCTTTGTCTTGGCCCAGCCCTAGCTCTCAGGCATTTGGGGAGTGATGTAGCAGATGGAAAATGTGTTTCTCTCTTCTCTCTGTCATTCTGCCTTTCAGATGAATTAGCTAATTATTAGAAAAAAAATGAATCAGTGAAAAAAGAACTGCCTTTTCCAAATTTACCCACATCTACCATTGCCACAGTTCATCATTCCTTCCTGAGGGTAGGTTTCCATTTGACATAATTTGCCTCCATCTTGCAGAACTTTCTTCAGTATTTGTCGCGTAGGTCTGTTCTGCAGCTTTTTTCTTGCTTTTGCTTTTCTAAAGATCTATCAATATCACTTGCATTTTTAAATAATATATTCACTGAATATAGAATTCTAGGTTGACAGGCTTTAACCTGTGTACTCCAAAGTGCAAAAATACTTCCTGACAATAAGCAAGCAGCCACCTGCGTCCTTTTCTCCTGCTTGCTCCCATGGTTCCCTCCTTATCTTTGGTTCTCAGTCATTTAATTATGATAAACCGTGGTGTAGTCTGGGGGCTTCCTGAAGAGGGGTCCCCTCCCTCTGCACATGAGGGCTAGGCAAAATCAGGTGGTGGGGATGCAGGGTCAATGAGGGGTTCACCTGCCAGAGTCTGCTTTTTTTGGAGGGAGCCCCCCCACCCAAAGCCTAATTTATCTGGACAGCAGTGTTGTCAGACAAAGCGCACCCACCGACAGACCCCAGCCTGTGTGTTCTGATCCTGCTGGGATGGAGCTAGCTGCCGTCCTTTCCCTCTCTGAAAGGAACGCGGAGTCCATGGGGCAGGAGGAAGAAGTCTTAGGACAGGATTGCACTGGTGAGAGCTCCCTTCTGTGCGGGTTCTGGGAGCCAGGACGCTTTCTGAACGACTTTCAAGTACTTGGCAATCTTCACCTGGTTCCAGTCTACTGCATAACTGGTGGGTTTCCAGGCTCAATGGGGTCCGATGAGTTTCCCTGTTGTAGCAGCAAGAATGTTTGCTCCTCAGCATCTTACATAAGCAAATCCCCCAGTTTGGCGGCTAGTCTCAAGTCCAGTCCAAATAACTGCTTTGTGTATTTTTATATCTGTGTATAAGAATCTATCGCACAAAGACTAGACGGAGGCCGTCACAAATATCCCTCTTGTATAATGAAGGGGAAAGGGGAAATACAAGTTTGCAGAAGGCTGAGCGAACTCGCACTCAGCCGGCACACAAGCAGGCAGGCCCGTGTCCTGTTCTGTCAAGTGCTCTTCCCTCCCCAGGGTGGAGGCGGGAGGAGGAGGCATCCTGGCCTTTCCCCAGCACCCCGTTCTAGTCAAGCTCACACGTCCAGGCAAACCTCTAGCTGGGGATCTTTGTGTTGTGGGCAGGAGAGTCTGCCCCCACGCTGAACACTCAAATGGAAAAAGGAAAGGAAGAGAGCCCTTAGGCAAGAGGGCAGGGCCCACTCTCAGTGAGACCTCACTTAACCGAAAGCAGGGGAGGAAGTTCAAGTTTAAATCATCACTGTGCCACGAGTGTGGAGTGGTGACTGTGGTCCACACCCCATTGGATGGAAAACCATCGCTTCTTTATTTCTCTTTCTCGCTCTCTCTCTTGCTCTCTCTCTCTCCCTCTCTCACTCTCATTTTCCAGAGCACTGGATTGCAAGTCAGGTGTAAGAGGAGACTGAGACCTACTACTGCAGAGATTGTATCTGTGTGGCAAATCTTTAACGACTTTGTCCTTGGAAACAATAAATAGAAAGGGAATGTCCAAATACAAACTCACACTATGTAAAACTTATGTCATTGAAAAGGATAGGGTAAGTGGGTAAGTGAACAATGACAATAGGGAAAGGTGTTCATAAGCAATTAAGTGAAACCAATGGTATATAAGATAATTTGCAAATGCACACATACTTGCACACCTGGAAGCATTTTATAGCAAATAGTGCATTAATTAATAATGATTACCCCTGGGGCCAGCTAGGATAATGGTCATTTTTTAATTTCCTGGGTTTTTTGTTTGTTTGCTTGTCTGCTTTATCTGCTTTTTGTATAATTAAAATTTATTACTTTTGTCCTAAAAAACATTCCCATCACTTTAAAATATGTTATCAGAACTCCACTTGCCTGTTGACATCACCCAGATCTTTGTTTAGTCTAATTTAACAAGAGGTTGAAGAGCACATTTTCAAAAATAGAATAAGGGCTTCCTTAGCCCCAGGAAAGAGGAACTAAAACATCTGTCAAGAGCTAGACTTGGTCAGATACCAGATGGGCCTGAGGACTCCTTCACTTTGCAGCACTGTCAATCCCCAGGTCCCCGGGGACATAAACATCCACTAGGCTTCCAAAGGTGATGCAAATCCCTGGAAGCTGGGCAGTGCAGATTCTGAGAACTGGGCCAACAGGAAGAGCCGGGGTTTTGTAAAGACTGTCGGGATCCAGAAGCGTAACCTTGGACTAGCTTCTTAATCTCTCTGTCCACTGTAAAACCAGCTGCTTTCTTATGCACTTGCCAACCAGCTCTTGAAAATCTTCCGTGCGCACAGCACTGCTCAGAGCACTGGTCTGAGTACACAGTGAGTCTGTGATTTCACTGTCCTGTTTAATGTATGTTTAATGTATGTTTAATGTATGTTTAATGTTTCCACCCTTCAGCACAGAATTGTCCAGAATTCTCATGGCATGTGAGTGGTATGGAGGGCTCCAGAAAGGACAGGAGGCGGGTGGGCTTTGGAAAGATGATGAAAGATGCAAGGATGGGGTAAAGGGTACACTGAGTAGAGTGAAAGATGGAGCAGAGGGGCCAGCACTGTGGCATAGTGGGTAAAGCCACTGCCTGCAGTGCTGGCATCCCATACGGGCACCAGTTCGAGTCCTGGCTGCTCCACTTCTGATCCGGCTCTCTGCAATGGCCTGGGAAGGCAGTACAAGATGGCCCAAGTCCTTGTGCCTCTGCCCCCTAGTGGGAGACCTGGAGGAAGCTCCTGGCTCCTGGCTTAGGGTTGGTGCAGCTCCGGCTGTTGTAGCCAATTGGGGAGTAAACCAGCAAATGGAAGACTCTCTCTCTCTCTCTCTCTCTCTCTCTCTCTCTCTCTCTCTCTGCCTCTCCTCCTCTCTCTGTGTAACTCTGATTTTCAGATAAATAAATTTTCCTTTTTATTTTTAAACTTTTTATTTGACAGGTGGAGTTATAGACAGTGAGAGAGAGAGAGAGAGAGAGAGAGAGAGAGAGAGAGAGAGAGAAAGGTCTTCCTTCCATTGGTTCACTCCCCAAATGGCCACGATGGCCAGTGCTGTGCCGATCCGAAGCCAGGATCCAAGTGCTTCTTCCTGGTGTCCATGAGGGTGCAGGGTCCAAGCACTTGGGCCATCCTCCACTGCCCTCCCGGGACCACAGCAGAGAGCTGGACTGGAAGAGGAGCAACTGGAATTAGAACCTGGTGCCAATATGGGATGCCGGCGCCGCAGGCGTAGGATTAACCAAGTGAGCCATGGCACTGGCAGAAAGAAAGAGAGAGAGAAAAAGAGAAAGAGAGAGAGAAAGAGAGAGAGAGAGAGAAACAGCTTGGAAGGAAGAAGCAAGGAAAGACGCTCTGAGCAAGAGCCTGGGGAAAGCTACAGATCGAGGTGGTGAATCCCCAAACGCGACAGTCTAAAGACCTTATTTCCCACAAGGTACAATTCATGAGTGTTCTGAGGCAACAGTGATCTGAACTGAACAACGTTTACGTGTTTACTTCTGGCCAGAGAAGGCGAGATTGGAGCACGACATCTTTGTCCTTAAAGATCTGGTGTTGTACCTAATGGCTGAAGTCATTGATTTTGACAAATGTGGGGCATATAAGCCAAAATCAATAGACACTAGTGTTTGGTTCCATGAAGAAACATATATGATGTCAGGATAAGTTATTTTTATGCTCCCCAGAATTTATTTAGATGTTTTCATTTTGGTATATCATAATTTAATTATCTTTCATCATTGCACAACCATTTTGTCCAAGTGATTTTTTTCCTCATTGTACAATGAAGCATTCATCAAGAAAGCCCAAGAGCTATTAGTAAAAAACAACTGGAAGAGTAGTTCACTTGGTTAATCCTCCACCTGCGGCACTGGCATTCCCATATGGGTGCCACATCTAGTCCTGGCTGCTCCTCTTCCAATCCAGCTCTCTGCTGTGGACTGGGAGGGTAGTGGAGGATGGCCCAAGTGCTTAGGCCCTGCACCCGCATGGGAGACCAGGAGGAAGCACCTGGCTCCTGGCTTTGATCCAGCCGTGGTGGCCATTTGGGCGGTGAACCAACAGAAGGAAGACCTTTCTCTCTGTCTCTCTCTCTCACTGTCTAACTCTGTCAAAAAAAAAAAAAAAAAAAAACTGGAAAGCAAACTTGTTGGAAAAATGTCCTCATAAAGGTATGCATTCACACTCAAACACAGATACACATAGCCACAGAAAAATGCCTGAGAAAAAGAAATGAGATATTCAATAAGGAAAACTGATCATGAACAAGAAATTAGCTATGAAACCAAACACACTCTGGGCAAGTTTTCATGAGTACATTTCCTCTTTGTGAGAAAGCAGAGAACCTGCTGTCATGTTCTGTCTAAGAACTCCCCATGGGTTCAGTTGTCTTAGCCAAACATAGTACATACAGGGCTCCTAAGGTGAAGGTATATGATATGTGGGATCTTCAAGAAGTTCTTGGAAAATTGTATTCTGTAAAAATTACACATGTGGGGCCGCCGCTGCGGCTCAACAGGTTAAAGCCCTGGCCTGCAGTGCTGGGACCCCATACAGGTGCTGGTTCAAGTCCCGGTTGTGTGTCACTTCCAATCCAGCTCCCTGCTAATATGCCTGGGAAAGCAGCAAAGGATGGCCCAAGTCCTTGGGCCCCTGCACCCATGTGCCTACAAAGCCTACTTTTTTTTTTTTTTTTTTTTTTTGCAGTGAGACCATTTAAGATCTGCTGTCTTACCAAATTGTGAGTATATAGTCAGTATTACACAGTCACCATGCTGTACACTGGGACCTGTCTTATTTGAGAAAACTCCTGGGGCTGGCGTTTGGCCTCGTGGTTAGGATGCTGCTTGGGATGCCTGCATCCCCTATTGGAGTACCTGAGTTACCATCCCGGCTCCAGCCTGAATTCCAGCTTCCTGTTAATGCTGAGGCAGCAGGAGATGGCTCAGGTCTTGGGTCCCAGCCACTCACGTTGGACACATAAACTGATTTCCTAGCTCCCAAAATCAGATGTTATGGGCATATTTGGTGGTGGAGGAGGGGCATGGTGGTAGACCAGTGGATGGGAGATCTCTCTGTGTCCCAAATAAGTAAAATAAATAACAATTTTAAAAGAAAAATTTATTTATGAATGCCACATAGCACAAAGGAAAAATGGTGCTATATTGTAGGTCTTAAAGCTAGAGTAAAATAATTACAATGGTAAAAATGCACAAGTGCGACACAGGAATTCTACTAGTGGGGATGAAAATACATTTGCTTTTCATTTTCCAAATTTTCTGTCTGACTATTTACTTTAGTAACTCCAAAATGCATGAATTAAAACCAAGAAAAAGGCATGGAGCGTTCCCAGCCCAAACCCAGGGGGTGGGTCAGTGGTGATTCTGCTCATTGGCCTCCCCACCTATGAAGTCAGATCAAGTGGCTTGGAAGAAAAGCAGAGACAAGACATCATCCTGGGGCTTGAAGGCCGGGGCTCAGTAGAGAGTTGGCTACAGGACCCAGGTTTTCCACCTCGCTAGCCCATGACCACGTCTTACCCTGAGCCCCTCAACACTGGTGAGGTTTCACCTGGGAGGGCTCAGCATTAGACCCACTGACACATAAAACACCCAGCTACCTGAGCTTGGAAGGACTGCAGTCCATTGCCAGGCGTCGGGTTGGGGTCAAGATGCTTGGCTTGGAAACTTGCCCCTGCCACCCCTTGTCTGAGGTTGGGGGTATAATTAGGACCCTCAGATGCAATCATCCCGGGTTACCTGGATGGGCCTGAAATCCAGTGATAAGCATCCTTACAAGAGAGGAAGGCAGGCTGGCACTGTGGCATAGAAGGCTAAGCCTCCGCCTGCAGCACTGGCATCCTACATGGGCACTGGTTCAAGTCTCCGCTGCTCTACTTCCAATCCAGCTCCCTGCTAATGCGCCTGGGAAAGCAGCCCATGCCCTTGGGCCCCTGCACCTGCATGGGAGACCTGGACAAAACTCTTGGCTTCAGCCTGGCCCAGCCAGCATCATTGCAGCTACTTGGGGAGTGAACCAGTGGATGAAAGATCTCTCTCTCCCTATTTCTCTCTCTCTGTAACTCTGCCTTTCAAATATAAGTAAAAAATTCTTAAAGAAAAAAGAAAGGCAGAGAGTGAGAGGGAAGGAGGGGAGAGAGAGGCAGGAAGAGAACACAGAAGCAGAGCCTGGAGTTGTTGCCACAAGCCAAGGGCTGCCTGGAGCCACAGGAGACTGGACAAGGCAGGGACCAGACTCTTCCTGGGAGCCCCAGAGGCAGCGCAGCCGGCCAACACCCTAATTCCTGACTTCCGGCCCCAAAACTGTGAGAGAAAAGGTTTCTTGTGTTTTATGTCACCCACTTTATGGCTTAAATTTGTTATAGCAGTTCTAGGAAAGTAACACAACAAATGACTCTCACAATCATAATGTTGAATTTAAAAAATTAAGTTACAGGGGAAAAAAAAGACACCAAAGCCAGGAGCCAGGAGCTCTCTCCAGATCTCCCACCTGGGTGGCAGGGGCCACCTCCTGCTGCCTCCCATGATGCACTGCAGCAGGAATGTGGACTCTGAAGTGGTGCTCTGCTCCGGGATGCAGGCATCCCAAATGGTGTCTTCACTACTGCCCCCTAAATAAAGTTGGACAAACATGAAGCAGCAGTTTGCAGTGTGTGTAGATACACAGGTGTTGACAGAAGCATAAAGAAGCAAGGCGACCGGTCAGCTCAAGGGGCGTGGAAGGCCTGCAGTGATGGGGGGTCCAGTGGGGGACACCAAGAGCTTCTGAGTGGCTAGCAGCCGATGGCCGAGGCTGAGTGGCAGGGGCAGCATGATCAGTGCCATCCTTTCTTTGTTTTCAAGATTTATGTTGGGGCCAGCGCTGTGCTGTAGAGGGTAAAGCCGCTGCCTGAGATGTCAGCATCCTATATGGGCACTGGTTCAAGTCCAGGCTGCTCCACTTCTGATCCAGCTCCCTGCTAAAGAACCTGGGAAAGCAGTGGAAGGTGGCCCGAGTACTTGGACCCCTGCTCCCACGAGGGAGATTGGATCGAGTTCTTGGCTCCTGGCTTCCGCCTGGCCCAGCCCCCACTGTTGGAGCAATTTGGAGAGTGAATTTGGAAGGCAGAGTGACATAGAGAGAGGGAGACCGAGAGAATCTTCCATCTGCTGCTTCACTCTCCAAATCGCTCCAACAGTCAGGGATAGGCCAGGCAGAGAAGCCAGGAGCTAGGAACTCAGTCCAGGTCTCCCACGTGGGTGGCGGGAGCCCAGTGACCAGCGTCATCTTCTGCTGCTTTCTTAGGTGCATTAGCAGGGAGCTGGATCTGAAGCAGAGCAGCCAGTATTTGAACCGATGCTCCAATATAGAATGCTGGCTTTGTAGGCAGAGGCTTAACCTGCAGACTACACCACAACCCCGGCCCCCTGTATCATACTCTTATGCCATCATGTAGGGCTCGATTGTTCCAAAGAAAAAAGAAAAAAAGGATAAGAAAGAAGGCTTTTTGCACCTGGAAGGTGGGGGAGCTTCTATCCTGGATCCCTGCGACCTTTCCAGTGTCAGTCGGGGGTGGGACACACGTGTCTCCCAGTCCTTAACAAGCAGGGGAAACCACGTTGTTAACAGTCAGTGTGCTGGCGTCGTGTATAAATAATTCCAACCATAACCTTTTTCATTGGGAAAACACCTGTACAGTGCCGACTCTGATTACTCCCTGTGGATCTCGCTTAGCTAAAAATTAATATATCATACTTTCCAGAATGACAGACTGTGGGCCGGAGGAGGAGAAAACAGTAATTTATAAGACGGAGTAATTACGGGAGGATCCAGGTACTATTTACCGACTTTGGTCTTTGTTCTCACGCCAACAAAATTATCGAGTCCACCTTCCCAGAGCCCTTTATTAGCCTTAATCTTGGGTTGTCTATCAAAAACAATGCCGTTGTGGATTAATAAACACCACCAACCCATAATAAACCGCACAGGCCCCTCGTCCTCCCGGGTAATAAGCGCGCTCAGCTGAAGCATTAGCCAAGTGAGTGACTAGAGGCCGCTGGGCTGCGGTGCCCCCCTCCAGGCTGCACTGCCCACAGTAGCCGCGGGGTGGCAGCAACTCCCCGGCTGCTGGCGAGTCGCCTCCCTGGGCTGCCGGAGGCTGCGGTGGTGATAAACTCGTCACCACTCTGGCCGTTTGGGCTTCAAACTCGGGTTCTCTGTCTTGGCGCTGGGATTTAGAAAAGCATTTTGATCAATTTTGAGGAAGAATGCTTCATACTACGTGAAACAGACGTACAAAAAATAAGTTTATAGGGGCCGGCGCCATGGCTCACCAGGCTAATCCTCTGCCTGCGGCGCCGGCATCCCAAGTGGGCCCCGGGTTCTAGTCCCAGTTGCTCCTCTTCCAGTCCTGCTCTCTGCTATGGCCCGGGAGGGCAGTGGAGGATGGCCCAAGTGCTTGGGCCCTGCACCTGCACGGGAGACCAGGAGAAGCACCTGGCTCCTGGCTGCGGATCGGCGCAGGGCGCCAGTCGTAGCCGCCATTTGGGGGGGGTGAACCAACCGAAGGAAGACCTTTCTCTCTGTCTCTCTGTCTCTCTGTCTCTCTCTCTCTCTCTCTCCCTCTCTGTCTCTCTCTCTGTCTATAACTCTACCTGTCAAATAAAAAAATAAGTTTATATCTGCTATAAGTGGTCTGTCCTTATCTCCCACCCCCTTTTCTCTTTTTGTACTCCTGATGGTGACATGTTTTGTTATTTTTTAAAACATGGCCAGGCAAAACTATGGAATTCATGAAAAGATCAGCGCTTTCCAGGGACTGGGAGGGCATGAAGAGGTGGGGTACGGAGAATTGCTAGGGGACTGAAAATATTCCGTGAGGTACCTACCGCTTGGGAGTTGGCTAAGCAGGCTCCATGCATAGCCTGTGTGTATAATCTACATTTCCATGAACTATTTGCAGTACCCTCATTTGTATATGTAGTTACACTTGTACATTTGTGCAAACCCACAGAAGCCACCCGAAGGTGAACACTGGACTTTGGGGACAGTGGGGGACAGTGATGTTTCAGTGTAAGTTCAGGGTTCCACCCTGGTAGGGAATGTGGTATGTGGGGCAGGGGGAGGTGGGAAATCTCTGTAATATCTTGTGCTCAATTTTGCTGCGAACCTAAAACTTATCTTGAAGAAAGCAAAGTCTAAGGTGGGTGTTTGGCCCAGTGGTGAACTTGCACTTGGGACTCCCCCAGCCCGTATCAGAGTGCCTGGTACAGATGCCAGCTCCACTTCCACTCCCGCTTCCTGCTAATGTGCACCCTGGGAGGCAGCAGGTGATGGCACAAGAACTTGGGTCTTGGTCTAGCACTGTGGCGTGGTGGGTAAAACCACACAGTGTGGCTGCCTGTTTAGGTCTCAGCTGCTCACTTCCAATACAGCTCATTCTTAATGCGCCTGGCTCCTGGCTACTGCTTTTAACCTGACCCAGTCCCAGCTGTTGCAGCCATCTGGGGAGTGAACCAGTAGGTGGAAGCATTCTCTCTCTCTCTCTCTCTTTCTCTCTCTGTAACTTTACCTTTCAAGTAAACTTTTTAAAAACATCATTTAAAATATTTTTTAAAAAGGGCTTGGGTCCCTGCCAATCATGTGGGAGACCCCAGTATAGTTCTGGATTTCTAGGTTTAGCCTGGCATAGCCCTGACTATTGTGGGCATTTGGAGAGTGAACCAGAAGATGAGTGATCTCTTCTCTCTCTCTCTCTCTGTCTCTGTCTTGCTCTCTATCCCTTTCTCATAAATTTTAAAATAAAATAAGTCTAAAAAATGCTAATTTCCAACAGTGCACTAGGCATGTGAATATCTTAAAATCAGAAGACATACATTTTCATGGAAGTCAACACGAACAGTGTTCAAAGAGAAAGTCTTGTAAACAGTCAGCACTTTACAAAGGGCAGACTCATTTGACAGCAGGTAAATTATAAATGGTTTCACACATCTCTACTTGGAGGGCATAGCACGAAAATGCAGATGCGGCTGAGAAATGTCACATCTGAGAATGTCACATCAGGTTTGCTTGCTCTGTCTCACAGCGCCGGATCTGGAAGCTCTGAACCCTCAGGACTTCAGCCACCGAAGAGATTTCATGGCGGGCTTCAGAAGCCGATGAGACAATACTGCCCAGTTTTCAGTGTCAGGGAAGACCCTCTCCCATCTCTCAGAGGGGAATATGCTGAGCTACCTGAGATGTGTAAAGAGAAAGGCAGAACTGTGAACTAGAAAAATGCTTGCTCCGGAGATAAATGTGCAATACGACAGAGCGCGTGGTGAGCAGGGGGGCACTGGCTGTGGGGTCAGGACAGGGCGTGGGGCCTCTCCCTAAGGCCTGGGGGACCTGGGCATTCACCTGCTCACCTTGTAGGTGGCTGAGGTGCAGGGGAAATGATTCCAGGCTCAGTGTGTTCACCGTTGTTGTAGAGGATTTTTAAAACTGCACTTGAATAGGCAACCCCATGTACTGTAGGGCACAATTATACCGTAGGGTTTTGTGACTCTTTCACAGGAGTATTACATATTTGCTGTATTCTTCCCCAGATCCTGGCACAGAGCTCCAAAATGCTGGGGATGTTGAATCTTCCAAGTGAAAAGCATGACAGGAGCACCTTTTTTTTTTTTTTTTTTTAAATGATTATTTATTTACACTAGAGGGTGAGAGAGAGAGAAAGATATACCTTCTATCTGCTGGTTCACTCCCCACATGGCCACAAAGGCCAGAGCTGGGCCAGGCCAAAGCCAGCAGCCAGGTGCTTCCTCCAGGTCTCCCATGTGAGTGTAGGGACCCAAGCATTTGGGCCATCCTCCACTGCTTTCCTAGGCTATAGCATAGAGCTGGATAGGAAGAGGAGCAACCAGGACTAGAACCAGCGCCCATATGGGTTGCCGGCATTGCAGACGATGGCTTAACCTGCTGCACCACAGCGCCGACCCCCAGGAGGAGACACCTCTTGTGATTGGGAGTAAGCTCTTCAACCTCACCTGCCTTCACTAGTCAGCTAGTGAGCTGACTGCTGGGGAGGAAGGCTGGCTGCCAAGTCAGCCTATCACCTAACTCAAGGGTTGGCATGGTCATTCTCCCTCTCAGTCCTGAGGGAGGGGGACAGGGCCTGGGACTGAGCCCAAGCATCACTGGCCACTGATCTAATCAATCATTCGACTGCCTAGCAAAGCAACCTCCACCGAACCCCTAGCCAGAGGGTTGGAGAGCTCCTGGGTTGCTGAACACATCCAGGTGTCAGGAGGCGGTGCCCCAAACCTCCACAAGGACAGGTCCTCTGCTCGGACCCTGCTAAGCCCACCCTGCGTGCCTCTTCAGGGGGCTCTTCCTCTGTGTTCCACACGGTTGTCTTTATGTGGAAGCTGGGATTGTGAGCCCGGTGCCTCCCTTGCACCATAGACCATGTGGTTGAGGCTGGGGAGGGGTCCCGGGCTCCTGGCTTGCAGGTGTAGGGTCCCAGCTGACACATGGCTTAACAAGAGCCAGCTTTGTTTAATTGAGGTGTTTGAGAGCCTTCAGTAGAAGACCCAAGACCCCAGACAGGTGTGTTTTCAGCTCAATGATCTTTATGAAGCATCAGCAGCCATGTGAAGCGGCCTGGGCAGCAGCGCAGGAGGGAATGAAATAGAGTTGCAGTGGGAAGCTGCCGGGGCCTGTTTGGGTTGTTTGGCCTCTGTGTGGCGTTCCTCCCTGCCAGGCAAGGGCAGGGCCCTCCTGGAATGAGTGTCTTAGGCCAGGGAGGCCAGGAGCAGCGTTCCCAGCTTTGGCCGTCGGCCTTGGGGAACGGGAATTCTGCTTGCTTGCTTTTCACATTTTTATTTATTTGAAAGGCAGAATGTCAAGTCTCCATCCACTGGTTCACTCCCCAAATGCTGGCAAACAGAGCTGGGAGAGGCCAAAACCAGGAGCCCAGAACTCCGTTCACGTGGGTGGCAGGCACCAAGGGCTTGAGCCATCACCCACGGTCTCCCAGGGCATGCATTGGCAGGGAGCAAGATCTCACGTGGAGAATGGACCTGAACCCAATCACCCAATATGAGATGCAGGTGCCTCGGGCAGCGCCTTAACTACTGCACCCAAAATGCCCGCCCCCAAAGAATTCCAGCTTCTCGGGCAGCCCTGGGAGAAGAGGGCGGAGTGGCGAACGAAGGGCAAGAGAAGGCTGGAATGCATTTTCTGAGCCCCTGTTCCTTCACCTCAAGGTACTACTCAGCATGCAGGGCCCCTGCTCTGGGGTATCAGCCACAGTGCACAGAAGTAGGTGTGACCTGGGGATCCAGAGGCATCTGAAGTGCAGGGGACAGTCTTGGGGGACCAAATCCTTCACCTGTGGGACCTGTGCTTGAAGCAGGCAGGTGTACTCTAGTAGGCCAGACCTACGAGATGAGCCCTTGGAAAATCCAGATGACGAATGGTTTACTGAGGGCAGCAGCTATATGAAGGAAGGAGTTAGAAAGGCAGGCTACGCTGTAGTGGATCTTACTCAGATGATAGAAGCCCAAGCACTACCGCACAATATTTCAGCCCAAAAGGCGGAGCTTATTGCATTGATTAGGGCTTTACAACTGGGAAAAGGTCAGCGAGTTAATATATATGGATTCCAGATATGCTTTCCTTGTGTTACATGCACACGCAGCAATCTGGAAAGAGAGGGGCTTACTGACTGCAAAGAATTCCCCTGTTGAATATGGAAAAGAGATGCTGGCTCTACTTCAGGCAGTACTGGAGCCTTTAGAAGTGGCCGTCGTCCACTGCAAGGGACATCAGAAAGGAGATAATCTTGTTAACCAGGGAAATGCGTTAGCAGATAGAGCAGCAAAATGAGTATGGAAATGGCCTTTATACCTCAATCTGTGGAAGTGGCTAAGGAACCTCATTATACGGAGCCTGAGAATGAATGGGCCCAACAGCGAGGCTGTACTAAAAATGCAAATGGATGGTGGATGCTAAACCATAGAATTATGCTACCAATAGCCACTCAGTGGGAAATTATTAAGGAGATACACAACTCTACCCGCTTGTGAAGAGATGCCTTAGTACAACTGGTCTCACTAGCTTTTGGAGGAAAGGGACTAAATACAGTCATAAAGGGAGTGACTCGCTCTTGCCCACTATGTTTACAGAATTACCCTGGCCACGTAAGGCCACCTCCCCTGTTGACTCCTGTGCAGAGGAGGGGAACATACCCAGGTGAAGACTGGCAGCTTGATTTTACCACTATGACCCCACAAGCAATTATAGGTACCTTCTAGTCTTTATTGATACTTTTACAGGATGGATAGAGGCTTTTCTGACCTGAACGGAGAAGGCGCACGAGGTGTCTAAAGCCTTGTTGAAAGACATCCTGCCTCCCTTTGGACTCCCACGGTCACTCCAGAGTGACAATGGACCTTCATTTATATCTAAAATAACCCAGCAGGCAGCCACTGCTCTAGGAATTTTTTAACACCTCCATACTACTTGGAGGCCTCAGTCATCATGTGGATCCAACAGATACATCGGCTTATTCCTGTGAGCCAATTGAAGATCTAAAATACCTCTTCAAAAGGCAGAAAGGTAAGTAGAACTCTTGTCCTAGCCACATCAAAATGCCGCAATTCAGTGCCCACCTGGTGGACATACCTCTCTTGGTCCTTTCTGGGTGCTATTATTGGCAGAAGGACCCCTTGGTGGGTTCCTCAGTGGTAAAGAGTGACAGCCCAGAAGAGTGTTATGAAACTGACTTTAAGAACCTGACCTTAGCTATGGGTAATTGGGCCTACACTTCAGGACAGCTTCTGCCACAGGTTGATTTCAGTAGACTCCCTGTCCAGGGTAGTTATAGACATTAAACAGGCCTTAGAGTTCATGTCAATAGAACAAGGGGGCATGTGTGCAGTGCTCAACGGGATCTGCCACCTTTACTCAGATAATAGTATGTTCTCAGAAAAGGACATCAAAGCCCTCTATGCTCAAGCTAAATGGTTGTATAGTTTGCATAGGGGTAATCTTCCACCACCTACTGTCTGGGAGATGGCTAGACATGTTTTTTCTATTTTAAGGGCAGACCAGTTGCACTTGGGGCTATTCCAATCTTGTTCATGGTGATTGACAAACTTATATGTTTCAGAACCCAACAGCTTCTGAGAATAATGATGACCATGCAGGGGACAGAGGATGGCGGTGACTGAAAGAGCTCCAGCTCGTGAAGCGAACTCATTAGATGAGATAGGCAGAGACTTCCGGACCAAGAACAGGCAGCGTCTGCACCCCTAATAAGCAGGAAGCAGCTACAGAAGACGATGACTCGACGCCCATCAGCATCCCCTTAGGATTAAGCACGTGGCTCTGGCCTGCTCTCTGCTGGTATGGACACTACCCTAGTTCCCAGACTTTCCCCTCTCCAACCTGAACTAAGCCCACACTTTCCTAGATACCTTTCGCACTAAATAAAAGCCTAAAAGGTACCATGCTGCCTCGTTTATCTGTGCCGGTACTTAGAATTCTTCTCTAAATATTAGGCAGCAACCCTCTTGGGCTTATTAATATTGGGGATTTATTAATAAGCATATGGTGAAATCATATGGCACCCCAAATTCCGGTAGCACATGTGGCACCCCAGATAGCACTTCTGGGGAACTTTAAGGGGCCACATTTTAGTATGCGTTTTAAAGGGTCATGTCCGATTTCATGCTGACTCTGTGGTTAGCATCAGAATTTAAATTACAGGCTACCCCGTTGGTCCTGGAGAGTTGGAAATGTGTAGGACTAAGGAGGGAAACCCACATAATTGGTGTCAGAAGTGTCAGAGAGAAGCATTTTTTCCTTTGGTAAAGAAACCAGATATTGTAGTAACGGCTCTCTGGAGAGTGAATTAATTACAAATATCCTTCTATGCGCACTGAGCAACGGTTCTCGAGTCTGGAAAGCCTTGTAGCCATCTGAGCGTCAGGATTTTAGGTGGGAATGTTTGCTCTGTGTGTGGTGGCGTTTGGTTGGTGGGTGTGAGCTTCCTGGGGGACAGTCACGTGCAGCCGGCTTCAATGACACTATTGAATGCTGGCTGCGATCAAATCAGAATGAGTTTCTGGTTGAAAAATATTTCTGTTTATGGCTAGAAATGCAAGGCTGTGTCCTAATCACATTTTTGCGTTATGACTTCTCTTTTTCTCAGTATACAAAAGAAATACGTGCTTAAAGTAGAAACCGTGAAAACCACAACAAAGCAAAACATGACCGTCACTCCAAAGCTGTAACCACTAACATGGAGCATGTTCATTTTTTTCTTCTAGTGTATACACAGATGTGTATTTAAAATAAAAATGGAATCTGGCCATAGCTTATAGCCAGCTTTGTTCACTCAAATACATTTTTCCATGCCAATATTGTGTTCCATGATATGATTTTTTAAAAAGATTTTATTTATTTGAAAGGTAGAGAGTGACAGATCTTCCATCCTCTGGGTCACCCCTTAAATGGCGGCACAGCTGGAGCTGCACTGATCCAAAGCTAGGAGCCAAAACCTGCTTCTGAGTCTCCCACATGGGTGCAGGGGTCTGAGCACTTGTGCCATCCTCCACTGCTTTCCCAGGCCATTAGCAGGGAGCTGGATTGGAAGTGGAGCAGCCAGGACTCAAACTGGTGCCCATATGGGATGCTGGTGCCACGGGCGGAGGCTTCACCTGCTTTGCCACAGTGCTGAACCCCTATGACATGATTTTTACCAAAAAAAAAAAATCTTTAAAAAATATACTTGAGAGACAGAGGGAGAGCTTCCCAAACTCCCATCATAGATAGCCAGAACCAGACCAGACCAAAACTAGGAGCCAGAACCAGACCAGACCAAAGCTGGGAGCCACGAACCCAGTCCTGGTCTCCCCAATGCGCGGCAGCAGACCAAGTACTTGAGCCATCCTCACTGCCTCCCGGAGTCTGCATTAGCAGGAACTGGGAGTCAGGAACCACAGCCATGCGTTACACCCAGCTGTGCCAATGTGGGCTGCAGGTGTCTTAACTGCTAAGCCCAATGCCTGCCTGACATGCTTTACAGGTAGCACCAGAACTTCTTTAATCCTGTCTTGTTTAAATTAGGTTGTGTTCTGCCACCTTCTATTTTGATGCAGTTGTTTTGCCTGCAGCCCTGAGAGTCTGTCTGAATAATTACCCCACCTTCCCTCTCTCCTCCTGAACAGTGTGGGCAGACACTGTGGATCATCGAACAGGAAGCTCAGTGGCTCCACCCCCACCCTCACCTCTGCCCCATTTCAGCAGTGCCTCCACAACAACTGGATCCCCTCACCAATCCTTCAGGTAGGACAATTCCAAATTAGCCAAATATTTCCTAATTCAGGAGTTGTGGGTTTTATGCTGTTTTGTTTTGTTAGTCAAATACCTGATGTGCAAATGAATCACCTGGGGATCCAACCACAGCGCAGATTCAGATGGAGCGGACCTGGGGCTGAGGCTGTGATTAACCAGCTCCCAGATGAGGCTGATACACTTGAGCTTAAAGACCAAGGGTATAGCCCCACTGGACTAAGTACACCTGCCAACTTCGGGCTTCCTGGTTGTATGACACACAGCGGCTTCCACAAAGGGGCAGAGTTGAACTGAACATCCACTCCCAGTGATGTGTTTGCTCAGGCCGGTTCATAGAACAACTGGAGTGTGGCGTGGGGACCTTAGTGAGCTCTGTAATTGCTAGCTGACCAGAGGCAGATTTTCTTTCCATATTAGCAACTTTATGAAAGAGACAATTCCAAGTTTTATAGCTGAGACTCATGATATATCTCAGACTCCCAAAACAAAGTCAAAATATCTTCTCATCCATTCATGATCGGAATCTATACTTTCATGGGTGGTGTCTCTTGGAACCTGCTTAACACTTGGTAGAATTTTCTGAGACGCATGGCTTTCTTTTTTTGGGCAGGCCACAGATAAACTACACAAATACTTCTCAGTTTTTATTTTAACAAGGTAACATAGCCTAGCATCTATTTTGAACAATGATACTTGACATTTAAATATATTTTTATTAAAAAAAATTTAAGTTGACAAAAATTATGTTTATATATATATGTGTTAATATGTTTATGGTATATAAAATTTTTGAAATATATACAGTATAGAATGGTTAAATCAAGCAAATTAACATTCTTTACTTCACAAACCATTTTTTTGTGGTAAGAACCCTTACAATCTGCTCTCTTAGCTATTTCAAGAGTACACTCCTTTGTTATTAACCATAGCCACCGTGTTACACAATAGATCTTGTGAACTTACTGCTCCCATATAACTGAAATCTCGTATCCTTGGTAACCACTGCTCTGCTCTTCTGAGTGACACTTTTAGATTCTGCCTATAGGTGAAATTGTGCAGTATTTGTCTTCCTGTGCCAGGTTTATTTTGTTAAACTCCAGGGCCATTCATGTTATTGTATGTGATGAAATTTCCTCCTTTTTTAAAGGTTAAATAAGTAACTTTTTAAAAAATAAAGTAACAATGTATGTTCATTGTAGGAAATTCAGACACAACAGAAAGTAAAACAAAACTTACACCTATGTCTCATCACCCAGAGATAACCATTGTTAATGATCCGTGTACCTCAGCAAGTTAGGAAAAGTCCTGTTTGTCTCATAAAATCCTATACCTTCCCTTCAGATGCAAATCTTGTTAAATATCACTGCTCCTCATCCTAAGAAATAGGCATTGTATATCTGAGACACTCTTTTTTTTTTTTCTGACAGGCAGAGTAGACAGTGAGAGAGAGAAACAGAGACAGAGAGAAAGGTCTTCCTTTGCTGTTGGTTCACCCGCCAATGGCCGCCGCAGCCGGTGCACCGCACTGACCCGATGGCAGGAGCCAGGTGCTTCTCCTGGTCTCCCATGGGGTGCAGGGCTCAAGCACTTGGGCCATCCTCCACTGCACTCCTGGGCCACAGCACCCCAACCAGGACTAGAACCCACTGTGCCGGCGCCACAAGGTGGAGGATTAGCCTGTTGAGCCACGGCGCAGGCCTGAGACACTCTTTAAGAATTCCCTCCAATATATCCTCTGTTAGTCAGTAAATATCTTTGAAGTCCTTCAAAAATTTATATTTGTTTTCATAGTGAAATCACTCCACTTGTTTTCCAAGCAGAAATTTAATTGTTTAATGGTCTGCAGTTTTTTTATTCCAGCATCAGTTTACCAATCTTTCATTAGTGGGTCAGCAGCTCACGATGTAACATTAACCCTTACATGTCAGCTCACACACTGTAGTCACTCAGTTAAAATGCTGTTGGGGACTGCAGAAAGCCAATTTCTTCAGTCTTTCAGCCTTTACAGAACGTCCATATACAGACATTCCACGTGCACTTGAGTGTCAGCATGTTGAGCTTGTTGTCACCATGGCAACTCTGTGAATTAGTTTCATTTCTGCTTTCTAAGTGAGAAAACTGACGTCCAAGGATTTGCTAAAAATCTCATGTTCAGGAAGTGGCAGAAAGAAAAAAATGCTACCTTTGAAAATTTTCTACTACTGACCAATTTTCGTCCCTAATTTCTTGTTAAAATGTTCAGAATTTAAAAGCCTTCATTTAAAATACACAATAAAGGGGTAGATATTTGGCATAGCAGTTAAGACAATTGGGATGCCTATATCCAATACTACAGTCTCTGGGTTCAAGTCCCAGCTCCACCTCCAGTTCCAGCTTCCTGCTAATGCACACCATGGGAGGCTGCAGGTAGTGACTCAAATACTTGGGTCCCTGCCACACATGTGAGAGACCCGGACTGAGTTCCCTGCTCCTGGTTTTGGCCTGGCCCAGCCCTGACTGTTGAGGGTATTCAGGAAATAAACCAAAGGATGTAAGATCAATCGATTGAACTCTCTGTCTCTGTCTCTCTCTGTGTGTGTGTGTGTGTGTCTGCCTCTTTGCCTTTCAAATAAATTAAAAATGTTTTTAAATTTAAAAATAGAAGACAGATAAAGGAAACCTCTTCACATCCTTTAAATTCTTCTGTAAATCTAAAACTGTTTTAAAATTTAAGATGTATTTAAATGTAAAAAATGTATATAATCTTATAGAATTATACATAGTGTATTAAAATACCTTTCATATAAATAGTTTTTTCCTAATTTCCATTTCTGTCTTCATTGCTTTTAAAATTCTGTGATGCCTGATAACCTCAGACCCTAGGCCTCCTGGTATTAAAGACTAGACTGATGGGGTGTACGTTTAGCCTAGTGGTTTAGACACCTGCTTCCCATATTGGAATACATGAGTTCGGTACCCAGCCCTTGCTCCTAACTCCAGCTTGGAGGCAGCGGTGATGGCTCAAGTGATTGGGTTCGTCATCCACTGTATTGAGTTTCCTGTTACTGATTTCATTCTTGGCCAACCCTGGCCCTTGTAGGCGCAGGCCATCTGAGGGGTGAACCAGTGGCTAGGAGCTCTTTCTCTCAACAAGAAAGAAGGAAGGAAAAGAAAGTCCAGGCAGCTGCGATCTCCCAGTCAAGAGGCTGCGTCCTGTGTAACAGGGTGTGACGGAGCAGCTACTCCACTGTGGTCAGTCACAGCTCCTGCTCAGTGTCCAATGCTCTCAGCTGCAGAAACATCTCCTCTCCCTAAATTCTCACCCCTTTGAAAGATGGGCCTTGCTCTGGGTGACTGCCTTAGAACATGGGGCACACTTTAGGCCTGGTTCAGCAAGCGCGTGTACCTTGCTGGCCCGGAGCCCATGGCCTCTGTGTCTCCTGTCTCTGGCTGGCCACTCTGCCCATGCAAGTGCAGCCCAAGCCCAGGCTGCCTCATGCAATCTTCCTTCCTTCCTTCCTTCCTTCCTTCCTTCCTTCCTTCCTTCCTTCCTTCCTTCCTTCCTTCCCTCCCTCTCTCCCTCCCTCCCTCCCTCCCTCCTTCCTTCCCTCCCTCCTCCCCTCCCTCTCTCCCTCCCTCCCTCCCTCCCTCCTTCCTTCCCTCCCTCCTCCCTCCCTCCCTCCCTCCCTCCTCCCTCCCTCCCTCCTTCCTTCCTTTTAAAGATTTTTTGAACTATTTATTTGAAACACAGAGTTACAGAAAGAGAAAAGGAGAGGAGAGAGAGAGTTCGAGCTGGTTCATTCCCCAGACGGCCTCAATGGCCAGGGATGGCGCAGACAGAAGCCAGGAGAAGGAAGCCCACGTGGGTTCAGGGACTGAAGCACTTGGGACATCTGCTGCTGCTTTCCCGGGCACATTAGCAGGGAGCTGGATCAGAAGTGGGGCAGTCAGAACTCGAACCAGCCTTCATATAGGACACTGGTGTCACAGGTTGTGGCTTAACCCACTAGGCTACAGTGCTTGCCCTGGTGTGATACTTTGTTTTTTAAAGATTGATTGATTGATTGATTGATTGATTTTAGGGGCAGAGTTAAAGAGAGGGTGGAGGAGCAAAGAGATCTTCAATCCACTGGTTCAGTCCTCAAATGGCCACAACAATTGGAGCTGGGCTGACCCAAATCCAGGAGCCAGGGGCTTTTTCCAAGTCTCCCACATGGGTGCAGAGGCCCAAGAACTTGCGCCATCTTCCACTGTTCTCCCAGGCTGTTATCAGGGAGCTGGATAGGAAGTGGAGCAGCTGGGACTTGAACTGGTGCCCATGTGGGATCCTGGTGTCACAGTGGTGTCCCTGGTATGATACATAAAGCCTTCTTCCTTCAGGGTAACAGAATGTGACTACTGAGCCCATTTTGTTCAAGAAGACCTCACATTTGCCGGTCTCCTTGCCTTTCCCTCTTCTGCCAGACAGGCTCCTTGGGCTTTGGGGAAGCTGGATTGGAGGAAGGGGGAGAAGTCCTCAGGCTCGTGGTGGTAGAGAAATGTCTCGAAGAGGGCCCCAAACTCTTCTCTGGACAAGTGGCCATATGACAAAGTTTGGGCCAACAAAATGGGTGCGACTTCTGGGTGACACCTCCAAGAGGCAGGGCTGCAAGTCCCTTCTTTCTCTCTTTCTACTAGTGGGAATTTGAGGCTGGGAGTGAGCCACTTCAGTGAGGAAGATGAGGGTGCCATTGGTAGCAAGAGCCTGAGGCCGCCTTATCAGAGAAAGCCACGGCACGTCCCCATGAGAGAGAAACAGCCTAACTCCTGGGAGCCATGGTTACCTTCCCTACCTGCTCGCTTGCATTTCTTCCGTCATCCATATCTGTGTCAGCTCCCCAGAGAACCTCTCCTCCCAAGGCCCTCCCAGTCCCTCCTCCCTCGTAATTAACCAGGCCATGTTCGAGGTACGATTTGCTCCATGCTTTCGCTACTTGCTGCAGTGCCCCCTGTGGTTCTCAGCTCTGTTCTCTGAAAAGCATTACACAATGTGCTTTCTCCCACTCTGCTCAGCCCGTCAACCCATCACTCTCTCTTGCGCTCTGGGCCTCCGCTCTTAAGCTCCCCACTTTTGTGCCACAGCAGCTATTAGGCTGCGAGCCCGCCCTTCTGCAATTTATCCCCTTCAGAACACTCTGTCCCCACGGACGCAGGGAAAGGAAGGGCGCTGTCACACCAAGCCCCCCGCGGCCGATTGCTTTCCCTAGAAAAGCAAACATGTTCTCACTGTCAGAGCTCATGACACCGCCACTCTTGCAAGAACTAACTGGGATGTCAACAGGACGGAGCCAAAGTCTGAAACTGGCCCAACACCATCTCTGCAGGCAAGCTGGCTGTGGAGGGGTGGAGGAAATTCGTTTAACATGCTGCGGTCAGAAGTCCAGGGAAGTTGTCCCCCGCAGGCTGGTGATGCCAGGATATCAGCCGCGTGTTCATGGTGAGGCGGAGCACAGTGTTGGGAGCTCCTAGAGCGAACTCTATCTGGAGAACGAGGCTCTGGCTGGTATCGGGGAGCTGTGACAGCTGATCACGGGACCCCAGGTAGAAGAGTGAGGACAAGACTTCAACCTTTAGGGTAGTGTCTTACTAGAGGCGATGTTGTATCCATGGGGGACGTGTGACAGTGTCTGGAGACCTTGTTAGTCCTAATTAGGGGATGCTGTTGACTCTAACGCAGGAATGCAGGGTACACAGCACAGCCCCTCTACACACACACACACACACACACACACACACATGCTACAAAACTGCCCCACACAAAACGCCAGTGTGTCAAGGCTGAATAGCCCTGCCCTAGAGCATCCAACCTGAACAGGGGAGGCCCTTGCCCCAGGGAAGCCATGGGCCCTATGCCATCTCTGACAAGGCACAGGGTGGAAAACAGTGAACCAACAACTGGCCCAGATGACCAGAGCCAGGCTGCAGATTAAAGGAGCAGAGCTGAATCCCATGATCAGAACTCGCGTGCAAGGTTGCAGCCAGGCTCGGAGCAGGAGTACGTTAACATCAACTCCTCAGAGCATCTTACGACAGCAGCTTAAATCCCCGAAGAAAACTAGCAGGGTTGTGCTGCAGCAGGGTGCCTAATCTGTCTCGTGCAGGCAGGGGGAGATCTATGCACAGATAT
The DNA here is from genome assembly GCA_949820135.1 of Sylvilagus floridanus. NCBI lineage: Eukaryota > Metazoa > Chordata > Mammalia > Lagomorpha > Leporidae > Sylvilagus > Sylvilagus floridanus. The sequence continues at coordinate 114,659,054 of OX463236.1, forward strand.
AGGATATTGTGATGTTTCAAAAAGATGCATTTATTTAATGGCAGAGTGACAGAGGAAGAGAGACAGAGACAGAGACAGAGACAGAGAGGGGGAAGGACAGAGAGAGAGATCTTCCATCCTTTGGTTCGCTCTCCAAATGGCCGCAACAGGCAGAGCTAGGCCTGGCTGAAGGCAGGAGCCAGAAACTGTCTGGGTCTCCCACGTGGGTGGAAGGGGCCTGAGAACTTGGTCTGTCATCTGCTGCTTCCCAGGTGCATTAGCAGGGAGCTGGACTGGGCAGAGCAGTCAGGACCTGAACCAGCACTCTGATAGGGATGCAGGCTTCCCAAGCAGCATCTTAACCTAGTCATGACCTGCCGTAAATTGTGACCTTTTTAGAATCACAGGTCAGATCGCATGATCTTTGCATTTTCCTGGGTGTCTGAATCCCCATTTGGGATGCTATAATAAAACACTATAGAGGCTGGTGCTGTGATGTAGTGGGTAAGGCCACCACCTGCAGTACTAGCATCCCATTGGGGTGCCGGTTCAGGTCCCAGCAGCTCCACTTCCAAACCAGCTCTCTGCTGTGGCCTGGGAAAGCAGTAAAGGATGGCCCAAGTCCTTGGACTCCTGCACCCGCATGGGAGACCCAGAATAAGCTCCTGGCTCCTGGCTTCAGGTTGGCCAGTTCTGGCCATTGCAACCATTTGGGGAGTGAACCAGCAGATGGAAAACCTCTCTCTCTGTTTCTTCTTCTCTCTCTGTAATGCTGCCTTTCAATAAATAAATAAACAAATCTGTGAAAGAGAGAGAGATGAGAATGCTAATGACCAGAGGAAACTTGGCTGGGGTCCTTGCGGCCCCTCGTCCACTTCTCATCGTCTTCCTTGTCCTCATCCAGCTGAGGAGTGGTCTCCTGAGCCCATCCAGGTATGTGAATTTTCTGTACATGGCACATTAGACAGAAAGCTCTGCTGTTGCCACTAAAGAATTTTATTTATTTATTTATTTATTTGAGAAGGGGCAGTGGGAGAAAAAGAAAGACCATGAGCTTCCACCTGTTGGTTCACTCCCTCAAATGTTGGCAACAGCTGGAAGCTGGGGTTCCATCTAGGTGTCCCATTTCAGTGGCAGGAAACCAAGTACTTGAGCTCTCACCTCTGCCTTCCCAGTGTGCACATGAGCAGGAATCTGGATCAGGAACTGCAGGTGGGTGTGGAGCCCAGGCACTCTGATACGAGACACATGCACCCTAACTGGCATCGTCACCACCAGGCCAAAAGCGTGCTCTACACTGAAGAAATCTAGTTATAGTGATAGTTCTTTCCATGACAAAACGCTGGGCCTAGCTAGACACAAAGGCCAGCACAGCCAAACACTGAAGAGATCATTGCAGTTGCACATGAAGTCTTGCAGAGGGTAGGAAAAAAGGACTCCAACTCATTGGGTGAGGGCAGTCCATCTGGATTCGAAGACTAGACAAGGGCTGGGAAAGAAACAGTCAAGCCAGTTTAATTTCTTTCAGAGGCCTAAACGGAGTCCTAGCAATCCAAGCCAATGTAGGAATGTATTTTATCCAATGTATAAAAAGGATAATTCCTCATGGCCAAAATAGGTTTACTCCTATAATAAAAGGTTAATTCAATGCTAGAAAATCCATTAAAGTAATTCACCACATTAGCAGATTAAGAAAAAATATGATTATCTCAATAGATTCAAAAATACCACTTGGTTAAATCTAATACTACTCTGTGATTTAAAAATTCTTAGTGAATTAGGGCTAAAGGGGAGCTATATAACGTGATGAGGGGGAGTTGTAAAAATCTCACGGCAAGCATCACACTCCCGGATGAGACCGTAGAAGCGTTTCCTTTAGAGTTAGGAACAAGACAGAGAGTGCTCTCACCAACAGTGCACCGGATGACCTTGCCTGCTCCTAGAACAGGAAAGAGGAATCAAAGGTACGAAGACTGAAAGGAAAAATACCATCTTATTTGCGGGTGTCTAGCTAGGAAACTCCAAGGAATCTGTTGAAAAGACATTAGACTTGGGCCAGCGCTGTGGTGTAGGAGGCTAAACCTTTGCCTTAGGCGCTAGCATCTCATGTGGGTGCTGGTTCATGTCCTGGCTGCTCCACTTCAGATCCAGCTCTCTGCTAATGGCCTGGGAAAGCAGTAGAAGATGGCCCAAATGCTTAGGCCCCTGCACCTGCATAGGAGACCTGGAAGAAGCACCTGGCTCCTGGCTTTGGGGCCCAGCTCTGGCCATTGCGACCATTTAGGGAATGAGTGAACCAGTGGATGAAAGACCTCTCTCTCTGTCTTTCCCTCTCTCTGTCTGTAATGCTATCTCTCAAATAAATAAATAAATAAAATCTTAAAAAGACACTAGACTTAGTAAGATTTCCACAAGTCTGCTGTAAAAGTGAGATGAATATACAAAATACAATTGCAAATCTGTACTTCAACAACAAATATTTAGAAAACAACTCAAAGACAGATGCCAATTACCACTGTACTCATGGCAATAGCCACAAAATAAAGCACTTGGAATAAACCTAACAGAAGATATGAAGTCTTCTCTGGAAAATCATAAAACTTGAAGAAAAATATATAAACACTGTTTCCTTAAAATGAACTATAGATAGGGGCTGCTGTAGTGGCGTAGCGGGTTAAGCCGCTGCCTGCAGTGCTGGCATCCCATATGGGCACCAGTTCAAGTCCCGGCTGCTCCACTTCCAATCCAGCTCTCTGCTGTGGCCTGGGAAAGCAATGGAGGATGATGCAAGTGCCTGGGCTCCTGCACCCACATGAGAGACCCGGAAGGAGCTCCTGGCTTCAGATTGGCCCAGCTCTAGCCGTTGTGGCCATTTGGAGAGTAGCAGCAATGGAAGATATCTCTCTCTCTCTCTCTCTCTCTCTCTCTCTCTCTCTCTCTTTCCCTTTCTCTCTCCGTAACTCTACCTTTCAAATAAATAAATCTTTTTTTAAAAATGAGCCATGGATTTAATGACATTCTCTTCATGGAATTTCCTTTAAAATTTATAGAACAAAGCAAAGGTCAGGAATGGCCAGAACAATTCCACAGAAGTGGAAGCAATTACACCCCTATCAAAAGTTAAGATGTGTTATAAAACATTAACAATCGTGACTGTATGGCAAGTTCAGGGTTAGATCAGTGGACCAAAACAGTGTCTGAAACAAGACTCACCACTAGACGAATAGAAGGATGTTTTAAAATCCTTCCAGGTGATTCTGACACACACTAAAGTTTGAGTTACACTCTCCTAGGAATTCATATATTCACTTCTTTTCAAATTTCTTGGCAAAGTGTACCAAATATAGACACTTTTGGACTTATGATGGGGTTAAGTCCCAGTGAACTCATCATAAGTTTAAACTGTCTCAAGTTGAAAGTGAAGATAGGGGTGGGTGCTATGGTACAGTGGGTAAAGCTGCAGCCTGTGACACTGACATCCCATATGGACGTTTGTTCAAGTCCTGGTTACTCCACTTCCAATTCAGCTCCCTGCTAATGTGCCTAGGAAAGCAGCAGCAGGTGCCTAAGTGCTTGGGCCTCTCCACCCACATGGGAGACCTGCATGGAATTCCAGGATCCTGGCTTCAGCCTGACCTATACCTGGCTGTTGCGGCCATCTGGGGAGTGAACCAGTGGATGGAAGATCCCTTCCTCTCTCTTTGTGTCTCAGCCTCTTTCCCTATAACTCTGTCTTTCAAATAAATAAACCTTTAAAAAAAATGAACTTCATCCAGCTAATGTACAGAACATCCCAGCTCAGCCACACAGTGCCTTGTGGAGTGAGAGTTGTTTCCCCTTGAGGTTACTGGCAGCTACTGCCCAGCCTTGAGGATTAGACCTCTCCTCACCACCCTGGGGAAAGCCCAGGATTCAAAGTGGGGTTTCTCCTGCATCTCTGCACTGTAGGATGAGACCTCCTATGGGACCATCTGCTGCTCTTCTAAATCCCTTTAGCGTCTGAAAGTCTCACGCTGTTTATTTGTATTTTCTCCTTCTTCTGGGTGAAGCTCTCTCGAGGTTTATCACTTCTGTGAGTCTTTTCCAAAGTTGTACTTTGTTTTCTTCATTTTCTAGTTCATTACTTTTTTTCTTATTAGTTCCATTCTTCTACCTCCTTTTTGGTTTATCTAATGTTGTCATTCTATTAACCAAATATTTGGGCCCACTTTTAATCAAATCCTTGGCTTAGATTTATAGGGAGTAGGTAACACAGATGGCATAAAATCTGGTCCTAAATATGTGGATAACAAATTTGTGGTTAGATATTCTCCAAGTTTCCTCTTCATGTAGGTCTAAAGATGACAGGTGAGCTCTCCCTCTCTCCCCCACCCCCACCAGGAGCACCTGCAAGTTCAGCCCCCTTGCACACGCCTTGTGCTCTTTCTGGCTTCCGGCTTCACATGGATGTTTTCCAAGCAGGCCTCTCAGTTTTCCCAGGCCATGCGTTTTTGTCCCTCCTCCCTGCCAGTGACCACTAGTGCTTGCACCTTGTCAGATAGCCTCTCATTTCTCGGTTTTTGCTTTCTCCTAATCCATGGCAAGGATCTTCCTCTTCCAAACAGTTCAGCCAAGAATTTTAAAAGTTGTTTAAAAATACATTTCATCCAGAATTTTATTTCCACACTGGAAGACTTACTCTGAACAACTAGTCTTTCACATAGCTAGAAATGGAAGTCATCGTATTCATAACATAAACATTGTCTTTTCCTAAATGTTTTCAGTTAAAGATTTCTTGTTTTTAGGACCTTTCTTTTTTTAGTGTTTCTATTTATTTGAGAGGCAAAAAGAGAGAGAGAGAGTGCCAGTGTACTCTCACACTGGTTCACTCAGCAAATGGCTGGTGGTGGCAGGGCAGGGGAGGGGGACATTGGCCTGAGGCTGGGAACCAGGAGCTCAATCTGTGTCTCCCAGATGGGTGGCAGAGACTCAAGTACTTGAGCCATCATCTGCTGCCTCCCAGGGTGCATGTTAGCAGGAAGCTGGATCAGGACTGGAGCTGGGACATGAACCCAGGTACTCCTGTATAGGATGTAGGTGTCCCAACTGGCACCTTAACGGCTAAGTCAAACACCCACCCCTTTATTTTTTTTTAAAAGATTTTATTTACTTATTTGAGAGGTAGAGTTACAGACAGTGAGAGGCAGAGACAGAGAGAAAGGTCTTCCATCCACTAGTTCACTTCCCAGATGGCCACAATGGCCAGAGTTACGTCGATCTGAAGCCAGGAGCCAGGTGCTTCTTCCTGGTCTCCCATGCAGGTGCAGGGGCCCAAGGACTTGGGCCATCTTCTGCTGCTTTCCCAGGCCACAGCAGAGAGCTGGATTAGAAGAGGAGCAGCTGGGATTAGAACTGGCACCCATATGGGATGCTGGCGCCGCAGGCAGAGGATTAACCTACTGTGCTGCGGTGCCAGCCCCCCACCCCTTTATTTTTAATATCAGTATTTGAGCCATATTCTCTCTGAATAGCACTTTACCTCATAATAATGATCAAGATAAAATCTTATTGAGTACTTACCATTACTAGGTGCAAAGCAAAATGCTCTTTTTTTTTTTTTTTGGTTCCTTAACCTTTACAAAATCTAAAGAGATATGTACTGTTATTATCACTCATTGTATCAGTGAGGAAATTGAGAAAGGGGAAATTAATTTTCCTAGGATATAAAGAATGCAGGGGGGTTGGGCACCCAATGGAGGTCTGAGTTCAAAATGAGGTCTTGCAACCAAGTTGCTGTGTTTTGTTGGGGGAAGGGTGAAGAAGATGAATAAAAGGGATATTTGAGGTGAGACTGCAAAGGAAACACTCATATCTGGGTTTAGAGTGTTAGAGTGAAAGTTCCCGCATACTTTGAGTGAAGAGGGAGAGGAGGAAACAGGTTGTTAAGGGAATGAAAATCCAACCCAAAGCCAGAAAGCACAGACTGAGAACGGCACAAAGCAGTCACAGGTGCACACAGACACTATCTGGGCTTCCAGGTGGAAACTCTGGCAGGGACTCACCCTTCCCTGCCTAAGTCAAGTTATTCTTAATTTGTGCTTTCCCAGTCATGTCAAGTTATTTAAAAACATCTTTTAATGCAAATGGCTATACGGGCAAAGTCTAGAACCATCACTAACAAGCGCATTCTTAGCCCAATCTCTCTGTAGAGTGGGTCCCAATCCCCCTGCACACAGATACCAAAATCCAAGGATGTACCAGTCCCTTAAATTAAATGAGGCAGTGTTTAGGTAGAACCCATACACACCTCCCTGTATGCTTTATGTCATCTCTACATTACTTACAATGCCTTCTACAGTGTCGATGCTCTGTAAGTTCTTGTTATACTGTATCATTTGGGGGTTACTGGCAAGGGACAGAAATCCATACATGTCCCGTACAGACACAAGTCTTTTTCAACTATCTTTGATCTGCAGTTGGCTGAATCCATGGATACAGAACCTAAGATACTGAGGGCCAACTGTAGTCTCTGTGCTAATCCCGGGCCTTGGCTCCAGGCCAACTAGCTTCTTGCTTTTATTATTTGCAACTGAATCCAGGATTCAGAGTGAATAAAAGAGCTGAACAGGAATATAACTCCCGATAATATTGTCTCTGTGCCTTCTGCACTTATCCGTTTTGTCTCTCCCCAGGAGAAAAGCAGTTATTCTTACTTATGCTAAATCCGTTGTTCCCTCCCAGTGGTCATGTAAATCCTGGCACTGAGCGAGCTGCAGAATAAAGTCAAGGCCGTGGGAGGTGTTCACACAGAAAGCAACAGGCAGCCCAAAGCCCCAAATGCTTCCATCCATTTTCTCTTAAAAATAAAGGGTTCTATTCAGCAGAAACTTTTATATACACTTAGTGATTTTTTTTTTACAAAAAAAAAAAAAATGAGAACCCAACATGGTATGCAGGCAAAGAATAACCACTCCTGGTTCACAAACCATTCCGTCCTTTCATTTCCAAGAGTAAGCAAATAATCCAGCGAGAGGCCGGGCGGGAGGGGCCCGCGTGGAGTGCGCACCGCAGACAAAGCGATGTCTTCAGCCCAGGGGGATCTGACCTCAAATGAGACGCCTAAGTGCTTCCATCTGAGGGACTCTCTCCTTTCTGCACTTGCATTTAACAAAATGCCTTTCCCAAAGCCTGAGTGTGAGAGATTTTACAACTTTGTTTTAATGGGATTTCAGAACATCATAGATTGCTTGCTCTTTCTTCTGAGCAATGAAGAAATGGTGACTTAAATTTACCAGGATGTAAAGAAGGTCCAGGCCTTTATTCTTCTGGCATTATTCTTTGCAATCTTTGCAAGCTCTTTCTATTGCAAGTCCAAATTATTCTGTGCTTTGGAATGTCTCCTCTACTCAGTAACACCATCATGTGAACTACCATTTTAAAAGAGCCTCACCTTACTAAGCAGTCAGCTGGGTCCCAGCTCCCAGGCTCTCCCACCCCCCCGCTCTGATTGCACATGCGTGCATTTTCCATACTTGTACTCCCAGCATAGACTGGGTTTCTTCAGAGAAAGACAGAGAGAAAGGTCTTCCATCCACTGGTTCACTTCACAGATGGACCAACAGCCGAGGCAGAGCCAGACCTAAACCAGGAGCCTAGAGCTTCTTCTGGGTCTCTCTCCTAGGTGCAGGGGCCCAAGCACTTGGGCCATCTTCCACTGCTTTCCCCGGGGCCATAGCAGAGAGCTGGATTGGAAGATGAGCAGCAGGGACACGAACTGGTGCCCACATGGGATGCCAGCAACCCAGGCTGAGGCTCAGCCTACTATGCCACAGCGCTGGCTCCTGGAGTCTGTCTGAATCCATTCATACTGCTATACCAAAATACCTGACCCTGGCTAATTTATGAAAATTCTCACAACTCCGGTGGCTGGCAAGTCCAAGATCAAGGCTCTGGCACGACCGATGTCGGGCACGCATGCACTATCAGGGCGGGGGGCGGGGAGAGCCTGGTAGCTGGGACCCAGTTCCTCATCCATGGTGCTGTCCTGGTAGCGAAAGGCAAGCAGCTCGCAGCGCCCCCACACCTCTGTTCTGAGGGCCACCTTCCCCTTCTCCAGGGCTCCATGGTTTGATCACCCACAAAAATCCCACCTCTTGGTAACTAGCATGTTGGTAATTAAGTTTCAACGTGAATCCTGGAGGGTATGCAAACATTCAAACCACAGCAGTGGCAGTAAGCAGAGTACGTTTGGGTAGATGTCATTGACGACTGGAAAGAGTACAGTAAGTTGTTAGTGGATTCACTTAATCTTGCATGTAAAGTAGAAAGAATCGGCTGTAGAGATGTCTCTTGATGGAGCCATGTCGAGGACTGCTTGTGCTGTGGATTGCAGTATGTTTCCTATGGACAGAGTGATGACCTGTTCCTCTCCCACCATAACCCAGGATATCTCTACTGTACAGTATCCTACAGCGCACCTAGCGGGAACGCATCTGGGCTGTTGCACAGGCAGCAAGAAGCTTCAGCAAAGCTCTCAAGCATTGTAAATGGAGTGAGTAACATTTGCAATAGTGATTGAGTTTCTCCTCCTCAAGCTTTCTTGTGGCTATTACATCCCCTCCCCTTTCAGACAGAAGTGAACTTCCAAAGTTCATTGTCTTTCGGAAGAGGGTAATGCAGCCAAGAACCAAGAAACCATCTTTCGTCTTTGAGTTCCCATTGAAATTCTTAAAACTAAGAACAGAGACAAAAGTAGTCTTGGGACTAACATTTCTACTGCAGGAACCAGAATGCTGGAGAGAGACAAGTCTGATTGCATCCGCTTAGAGAGCTCAGTGCCCGTGACCTTGCTGCATCTACCCACAGACAGGAGAGGGAGGCATGAACAGTACAGAGCAGTTTACCTCTCTTTCCCAGAAGGGAATTTTAAGCAGGGAAGATTCTAGGGAACTCATTTAGGCCCTAGGTTCCAATCAGCATGGGCTAAGTCACAAGCACCAGAGTGCAGATGAGGACATTAAAGGTGACATTTGAGTGACTCCCTGGACAGAGGTGCTGTGCCAGGTTTCCAGGGTTGTAGTTAGGATAGTGCAAGCCTCATGGAAAAGTGCTGCATCCATCACTTTTCCTGGAGAGATTGTGTTAGCCGGAGGTAGGTCCAGGCAGACTGTAGATTTTTTGTAACTAGATCAAGGCATCCTCTCCCAAGCCAGTGATTGCCAGCCTGAGTCAGGGGACCAAATCAAGAGTGACCCTCCAAGAGAAAGTGGAGGCAACTACTTGGGTCATAGAAGGAGAAAGAAGCAGAGCATGAGGTCCGCCTCAGGGACGTGGGAGTTTGAGCCATTAGCCAGGGGTTCAGGAGAAGAGATCTCCTGGGACCACAGGGTCCCAGGGGGCTATGCACTGTGCACGGAGCAGAGATGCCAGCACCCTGATGCACTCCCATCCTCCCCACCTGTGGACTGATGTCCCTCCAAGGAGGAAGTAGTGGAGGGAAAAGGCAGAATTGAACATTTGGTGCGTCTCCTGGAGAGACTGAGCAAAACCAAAGGCTGCAGCTGAATGAGAAAAACATCTCTGCCCATCTGAGTCCTGAGACTAAAATTCATACCAGCTGCAAAAGGATAAATATGCAGAGATCTTGGAAAAATCCAAATAAGTCAACCTTGGAGAAGCCAGGATGGGGAGCTGGATTGGCTCATAGGAACTTCTTATTGGTGTGATTCAGCTACCTGCTCTCCATGTGTCTGCTCCCTCCCACTGCACAGTTCTCTCTGCATGTGCAGATTGCTTTCCCTAGAGAAGGAATCACACCGACCCTGCTCATCGGTTCACACCGAGTCTCACCAGTTAGGCAGCCTGAGGACTTCCTTTGGGCCAGCCTCACCCCTGTTAAACCCTCCCAGCCTCCCACCCCCATGCAGGCACATGTATGTGTGTGTGCGTGTGTGTGTGTGTGCGTGCACACACGAGTGCACAAAGGCCAGCCCAAGTTGAATGGGGCAAATGTGTAGAATGATAGTCCCAGTTTCTCTGGTTACAATATAGAAGGGAAATAGCCACCGTACAAGTTAACCAGGGCCTTTCCCCAAGCATGAGCCCCAGTGAAGTACGGGTGTGAGTGCCTCACGCCGAGGCAGGATGTGTGCTGGGTCCTCCGTGTTAGCTGTCGTCACGCACATGATTATGTAAGAACAGAACCGGGGCCTGCTATCTAGGTCTCTCTCTCTTTTTTAAAAAATTTATTTTATTTATTTGAAAGGCAGAGTTACAGAGAGAGGTAGAGACAGAGAGATCTTCCATCCACTGGTTCACTCCCCAGATGGCTGCAGCGGTCGGAGTTGCGCCGATCTGAAGCCAGGAGCCAGGAGCTTCTTCCGGGTCTCCCACGCAGGTGCAGGGACCCAAGAACTTGGGCCATCTTCCACTGCTTTCCCAGGCCATAGATCCAGAGAGCTGGATCAGAAGAGGAGCAGCCAGGACTAGAACTGGCACCCATATGGGAGGGGCTGGCGCTTCAGGCCATGGCTTTAACCCACTGTGCCACAGCGCTGGCCCCTCTAGGTCTCTTTTTTTTTTTTGACAGGCAGAGTGGACAGTGAGAGAGAGAGAGAGAGAGAGAGAGAGAGAGAGAGAAAGGTCTTCCTTTGCCGTTGGTTCACCCTCCAATGGCCGCCGTGGATGGCGCGCTGCAGCCGGCGCACCGCAATCGTCAGATGGCAGGAGCCAGGAGCCAGGTGCTTTTCCTGGTCTCCCCATGGGGTGCAGCGCCCAAGCACCTGGGCCATCCTCCACTGCACTCCCGGGCCACAGCAGAGGGCTGGCCTGGAAGAGGGGCAACCGGGACAGAATCCGGCGCCCCGACCGGGACTAGAACCTGGTATGCCGGCGCCGCAAGGCGGAGGATTAGCCTGTTGAGCCACGGCACCGGCCATCTAGGTCTCTTTTCAACTCTGCCTTTTCACCTTCTGCAGGAATTATCGTTCTTCATAATTATTCATGACATGTAAATAAATCCCACCCTTCTAATAAGACCAGAGAACTCTCTCGGTATTTTCCTACTTAGCTTTTGGGTTGGCCACAGGCACTGGAGGGGTGTTCAAAATTGCTCAAGTGATAGAACATTGGCAGTTATTCATTTTGCATTGATAGGTATTTATTAAATGGGACTGACAGCTTATTGAACTGAGTTTTATTTAATGGGATTGGAATTTCCAGTTAATAAGAGTATTTATTTGAAACACACAGAATTTTTACTAATGAGCACCCACAGAGCAGTCACACACTGCACACGGTCTCTGAGATGTGCCAGCCTGTTCCAGGCCCGTCTCTTACTGTTTCTGTACTCTGATCAACCTGGCATGGAGAATTTTTTAATAAAGAAAAATACATAAAATACATGTTTCAGATGTATTTCATGATTAAAAAAAAAAACAATAATTTTACATTTTGTATGGAAGAAACAGGTGGTAGCCTACCAGTTAAGACCCCCTTGCCCTGCAGTGCCATTCCTGGGTCTCCTCACTCCAGCTTCCTGACAGTCCTCCCAGTGAGGGGCCCCTGCCACCCACGTGGGTGACCTGGATTGCATTCCTGGCTCGAGGCCCAGCCCAGCCCTAGCCATGATGGGCATTTGGGGAATAAACCAGCAAATAGGAGCTCTCTGACTCTCAAATTTTAAAAATTAAATAAAAATCTAATTAAAACTTAGTTATTAAAATAACAAATGAAATAAAAAACCTTCCTAATGGAAAATGTTAAACTTCACCAAAAATATAAGGGTTTGATGGATTTAGCAACTTTATGGCAAAACAGGCCACTGATGCCCTGATCCACTACCTCTCCCGACTGGATTGCTTTAGAGCTAAATCTAGGCATTAAATCATTCCTTCCACAAATGTTTCAGGTGATAGTTCTATAAGGGAACTGCCTGTTAAACTTAACCATAGCAGTAAAAAATAAGAGCATCTCCTTGGTGTCAAGTGTCCAGTCCAGAGAGGGGGCCACGCGTCGCATTTGATGTCTTTTTTTTCCGTCTCTGTAAGTTCCTGTCCCCTCCCTGTCTGCTCCTTGTACTTTATTGAAAGACAGAGGTCACTTGTCCCGTAGAGTTCCCCACAGCCCAGTCCTCATCATCGAATCCTCAGTCACCTGCACATCCTGTAACTGGCAGTCAGTTTTTCAGCCCAGTCCACTAGAATTTTCAATGGCAATAGAAATGCTGTACGTCTGCATGTGCAGTTTTTATGCTAGTGTGACTGAGAACTAAATTACTTTTATGTTCTTAATTTTAGTTTAAGTTTAGTCACAAATGGCTAGTAGCAACCATCTTGGAGAGCATACAGAGGTTAATTAAAACAGACTGAAGCACACAGCTGTGTTTAGTGGCTACTGTATCGGATTCATATTTGATTGTTGATGGAGATTCATAAATGGTGAATTTCCACTAGGGGGCGCAAAACAACTGGTTGTCTTAAAATGTTAGGCTTGTTCTATGATCATTCTATATCCATTCATTCATTAGGGAGTCACAAAATGATTGTACTCTGCCTATATTATTACTTCTTCATTTATTAGCTGAACTCTATAAAGTGAAACTTGTTTTCATCAACAATTTGTCCTAAGGTATAATTTATACAGGAAAGACAAAATAAATATTTGATACCTTTTTCCCCTAGAACAATCAGTTGATTCCCTAGCATTCTCTAAAGATGATCAGCAGTTTTAGCCTGTTCAGCATCATAATAAGCATGTTGGTTTGAATATGCTTCAATCCATTGCTGCTATTATGTCTTGACGCTTGAATTGTCTCAAAGCTGATCTGTGGGAGCTTTTGGGAAACAACTCTGCACACTTTTGTCATGACCACAGTACTATGTTAGACCTCCCTTGCGTTCTAATATGACAAATATTCTGGACTTGTCAAGTGGTTTCTTGACCAAGTTAATTAACTGTTTGCCCATCAAGTCTTGGGAAACTGTGCTCAGGGACCAGACTGGGTGCTGGACTGATCATTGATCCTGGATTCATCAGTGTTCCTAGGCCTTTTGGTGCCTAGACATAGAGAACGTTTTTCGATGTTAAGTGCATCATACATTTGATCTCTAATTCAAATTTTGTGTTATATAGTTTTACTGACTTCTCTGATTTTTTATATATTTTAAAGACATATTTATTTGTTTTGAAAGTCAGAGTTACAGAAAAAGAGAAAGAGAGATCTTCTATCCACTGGTACACTCCACAGTTAGGCACAATGGCCAGTGCTGGGCAAGGCTGATGCCAGAAGCCAGGAGCTTCATCCAGGTCTCCCATGCAGGTGCAGGGGCCCAAGTATTTGGGCCATCTTCCACTGATTTCCCAGGCCATTAGCAGAGAGCTGGGTCAGAAGAGGAACAGCAGGGACATGAACCAGCACCTACATGGGTTGCTGGCACCACAAGTGGAGGCTCAGCCTTCTATGCCACAGTGCCAGCCCCAATTTATTTTATATTTCTAACTTATATTGAAAATCTTGGTTCTGGGTCTGGCAATGTGGCATGGTAGGTTAAGCATCCACCTGCAGTGCCGGCATCCCATATGGGCACTGGTTCGAGTCCCGGCTGTTCTAATTCTGATCCAGCTCCTTGTTGATGGTAGCGGAAGATGGCCCAAGTGCTTGGACCTCTGCACCAGCATGGGAGACCTGGAAGAAGCCCCTGGCTCCTGGCTTTGGATTGGCCCAGCTCCAGACATTGTGGCCATTTGGGAAGTGAACCAGCGAGTAGAATACCTCTCTCTCTGTCTTTCCCTCTCTCTGTCTGTAACTCTGCCTTTAAGTTAAATAAATAAATCTTTAAAAAAAAAAAAAAAAAGGAGAGAGGGCCCGGCACTGTGGTGTAGCAAGTAAAGCCACTACCTGCAGTGCTGGCATCCTATATGGATGCCTGTTCGAGTCCTGGCTGCTCCACTTCTGATCCAGCTCTTTGCTATAGCCTGGGAAAGCAGTGGAAGATGGCCCAAGTCCTTGGGCCCCTGCACCCATGTGGGAGACCTGGAAGAGGCTCCCGGCTCCTGGCTTCAGATAGGCACAGCTCCAGCCATTTGAGGAGTGAACCAGTGTGGATGGAAGACTCTCTCTCTCTCTCTCTCTGCATTTGCCTCTCTGTAACTCTTTCAAATAAATAAATAAATCTTTTTTAAAAATAGAGAAAATCTTGGTTCCTTGTTAATTAACAACTACTTATTTGCTTTATCTTATACATACAATAGCTTAGAATAACTGTACCAATATTATTACTATCACTGAAAGAAAAATTAAGTCTTTTTGTTTTGCAATTCATTTAGGTGTCGGGTGAGTCTTGGCAAGCTTACAATGTTTTTAAAATACCTTAAGATGGTTCTTCTCTGTGTGGTTAGGCTACCCTCTCATTCCACAGTTGGGCTCCTTAATACTGTTCTTTATTTTTTGTGGATATTTCATCGTAAGCCAGCACTCTGGACACGATCATTTCAAAGAGCTTTAGCTTCTGTCACTGTCCCTTCTTACTTTTGTCCCTCCCACCTCCTTGGGAAATAAAGTTAGATTTTGGGGAAAAATATTTTGGTTTATCTTCCACTTTAAACTCATAAATCTGGGAACTTTTTAAAATGACAACATATAGAAAAGGGGGATTTGGGATGTTTTCAACATAAATAGTAAATGTTCCAAGAATAAACATATCTACCACGATTGGACATTCCATGGTGTATACATGCACCAAAACGTGACATAGTACCACATAAATATGTAGTCTTTATATATCTGTTAACATTTTTAAAAAATAATAAAAATTTGGCCGGTGCCGCGGCTCAATAGGCTAATCCTCCACCTTGCAGCGCCAGCACACCGGGTTCTAGTCCCGGTCAGGGCGCCGGATTCTGTCCCGGTTGCCCCTCTTCCAGGCCAGCTCTCTGCTGTGGCCAGGAAGTGCAGTGGAGGATGGCCCAAGTGCTTGGGCCCTGCACCCCATGGGAGACCAAGAGAAGCACCTGGCTCCTGGCTTCGGATCAGCACGGTGCGCAGGCCGCAGCGGCCATTGGGGGGTGAACCAACGGCAAAGGAAGACCTTTCTCTCTGTCTCACTGTTCACTCTGCGTGTCAATAATAATAATAATAATAATAATAATAATAATTGAAAACTAACAAAGCAACTTGAGGCGCGAGCATTCCTATCTCCCTTCAGGGCTCATCCTGTCCTTCTTTCCATCTGATTTGCCCAAAGCGAGGATGATGGCAGTAGGACACCAGCGACAGTTTTGCTAAGTGCAGTTCTGGTCAGCAGTTGAAAATCCCAAGTTGTTTCCTGCTACTTTTTATGTCTGTTAGGGTCACAATGTGGATACGAAACCATCTCACATTTTCTGCTGCTCTCTCCTTTGCTCTCTAAGGATCAAAATGGGTGCAGCAGTGAAATCGCAGCATCAAACTCATCCATCCTGGGCGAGCAGCCTGGGACGGTGCACTTACTGCATCCTGGAGGAAGAAATCTCTGGGAAAAATAATTGAGTCCATTACCCTGCTCAGGGCCGCACCGAATGCATTTTAGGTGCCTATTATCATGATCAAAACCAAAAATACACTTGTAATAGAGCTTCATGTGGGGTAGCCATAAAAATGAGCCTTGCAAATCTACAACAACAGGGGGCGTAATTGGGGGCCCCAGTGGCCGGTGCTCTCTGAAACTGATGAAAGCATGAAATATAGATATGTATATACATATATATAAAATATAGTTATAATCCATACAACATAAAATTGACCCATCTAAAGTGTACAAATCAGCACTTTTTAGTATTATACAAACTTGTACCACTATCACCATTTCCTACTTCTATAACATTTTAATTATCCAAGAAAGAGATGCTGCAGTCACTCCCTATTTCTTACTCCCTCTGGCTGGGGCAATCTCTAACCTATTGTGTGTCTCTATGGATTTGTCTATTCTTGCTCTTTCATAGAGACAGAGTCATAAAAAAACAAGGCCTTTTGTATCTGGCTTCATGTACTCACAATGCTTTCAAAGTTCATCCATGTTGTACTACCTGTCAGAACCTCACTCCTTTTTTTTTTTTTAAGATTTTATTTATTTATTTGTGAGGTAGAGTTACAGACAGAAGGAGAGAGAGAAAGACAGGTCTTCCACCTGCTGGTTCATTCCCCAAATGGCTGCAATGGCTGGAGCTGGGCCAGTCTGGATCCAGGAGCTTCATCTAGGTCTCCCATGCAGGTACAGGGGTCCAAACACTTGGGCCGTCCTCCACTGCCTTCCCAGACCATACTCAGAGAGCTGGGTTGGAAGAGGAGCAGCCAGGACATGAACCAGCGCTTATATGGGATGCCAGCGCTGCAGGCAGAGACTTAGCCCACCCCGCCACAGCGCCGGCCCCCCCCCTCACTCTTTTATCTCCCCTTTCTCTCCCAGTTTCATGGTAAAATAATATATAACATCAAATGTAACATCCATTCATCTGTAAGTGTGCAGTTCTGTACTATGAAACACATTTACATTGCAGTACAACCAATCTCAAGAACTCTCTTCCTCGTGTAAAATGCCAACCTCAGAACTATGACACAGCAACTCCCCACTGCCACTTCCCCTTGGACCTGGAAACCACCCAATTACTCTACAGTGGCTTCCAAGAACTGGGATCATAGAAGTAATCCTCTTTTTTGATTGATTTATTTCACTTAATATAATGGCCTAAAGGCTCATCCATGTTGTGGCATGTGTCAGAATTTCCTTCCTTTTAAAGACTGAATAAAAGTCCATGTAAGTATCAATTCATACAGTTCATTCCTTTTTATGATCAACGAACAGCCCATTATGTGGATATACCACATTTTGTTTACCTGTTCACTAGTATGAACAAGGTTGATATGAATGTTCATGTACATGTCTTCATGTGTTCATGTACATGTCTTCATGTGGACATCTGATTATAATTCTCTTGAGTGTATCCCCAGGTGTTCCCATGTGGCATGAAAGCAACCATAGGCAACATGCAGACAAAAGGATGTGGCTGCCCCCTCCAGAACTCTGTTGAAAGTTCATTGCCATCATGATGATGGTATTTTGTGGACCAGTGAGAGGTAATTAGGTCATAAAAGGATTAATGCCATTACCTTGGCAGTGGCTAGCACTCCCCAGGAGTGAGAGCCTGACAAGAAGGCTGAGCTCCTCCAATTTCCTTTGTCTTGCATGCTCGTCCCGCCCTTCTGCCATGTTGGGATGCAGCAGGGAGGCCCTCACCAGAGCAGGCCCCCCAAACTTGCCCTTCTCAGCCTTCAGAACCATGAGCCAAGTAAATCTCTTTTCTTTATAAGTTACCCGGCCTGTGTATTCTGTTCTATCAGCAGAAAATGGACTAAAACAGGCAGGACTCCAATAAAACTTTGTTTATAAGAACTGGCAGCAGATTCAATGGAATCAAATATGTGCAAACCACCCATGTTACAAGAGACTCCTCTCTGCCTATATGAAGAACTCTTTAAAACTCATCAGTAAGATAACAAATGATCCACTTAGAAAATAGGCAAGAGAAACTTGAATAGACACTTGATTATGGAAGATTCACAGATGGTAACAATGTCAGAATTGCTAGCTGCTAGGGAAACGCAAATTAAAACCACATTGAGATATCATTATGTACCTGGTAGAATGAAAAATTAAAAAATACTGATAGCACTAAATGCTAGCAAAGATACAAAGAAACTGGATCCTCCCTCCATTGCTGATGGAAATGAAAATGGTCCAGTCACTATGGAAATCAGTATGGCAATATCTTAAGTTTTAGGCACACTTGTGATATGACCCAGCAATGACATGCCTAAGCATTTATCCCAAAGAAATGAAAATGTTCACACCAAATTCTGCACACAAGCCTTTATTTGTGGTTTGTTGTTGTTGTTGTTGTTGTTGTTGACAGGCAGAGTGGACAGTGAAAGAGAGAGACAGAGAGAAAGGTCTTCCTTTTCCGTTGGTTCACCTCCCAATGGCACGCTGTGGCTGGTGCACAACGCTAATCTGTAACCAGGAGCCAGGTGTTTCTCCAGGTCTCCCATGCCGGTGCAGGGCCCAAAGACTTGGGCCATCCTCCACTGCACTCCTGGGCCACAACAGAGAGCTGGCCTGGAAGAGGAGCAAACAGGACAGAATCCGGCACCCTGACTGGGACTAGAACCCAGCGCCGCAAGGTGGAGGATTAGCCTATTGAGCCGCGGCACCGGCCACAAGCCTTTCTTTGTAATAACTAAAAAGTGGAAACAACCAAAATGTCCTTTCTTGAAGTGACAGTGTACAGAGATGAGGAGCTATCAATGGTGTCAAGTTTTGGGGAAGAGGTAAGACCATGCGACCATACTGGGGTAGTAAGAAGGGGTTCTTCATTGTTGACCAAACAGTTCCATATCTCATTTGTGATGCAGGTTCTATGATGTTGAACATATGATAAAATGACAAGGGATTATACTCCAAGTATAAGAAAAGAAATGGAACTCTGGGGGGATCTGGGTAAGGCCTGAGGGTTAGTTAGCTCTGCATGCCAGGGTCTGTTTCATGGTACAGGAGTTACGTAAGGTGTTAGCATTGGGGGAAGAAAGGTGATAGGTATGGAGACCTGTTTTTGCAATTCTTTGAGTCTCTAATTATTTAAAAAAACAAAAACAAAACAAACTGTGGGCTGAGGCTGGCCAAGGCGTGGTTTGCTGACAGAGGACTTCAAAACCTAGATAGAGGTGGGCAACCTAGTTATGTAAAAGACCAAATAGTAGGGATTTGAAGTTTTGTGGCCATCCGGTCTCTCTTGCAAGTACTCAACTCTATCAAGGTTGCAGAAACACGGCCACACAATACAATGAATGGATATAGTTCTGTTGCAAAAAAAACTTTTATTTCCACAAACAGGCAGTGCTGGGCTGGATTCGGTTCACAGGAAGTCCAAGTTTTATTGCACTTTTGTAGTTTGATCTTGGCTACATCACTTAAACTCTTTGAATCTTTGTTTCTTTGTGAAATAAAGACATTCTAATTGATCTCAAAATTCTCTGATAATTCCACAATTCTACAATTTCAGTTCCATCAACTGTTATTTCCACTCAACTTCTAGCCAGGATGTATTGTGTGTTTGCTTGTGTGTGCATTTTAAAACAACAATAACCTTCTTATTTCAAAGCACCTTACAAAAGTCAGAGAAAAATAGCTCCAAACTATATAGTAACTAGACTTTTTATCCTCCAACTTTGAGGAAAAGCAGAGGAGAAAATTATCAAGGGAAGAAGCAAAACATTAGGTACTTCTACAGTTTATAGAACTTAACAGATTAAATACAGAAAGCAAGTTAGTGAATGAGTTGCAAGTATACATTCTCATTGAAACAGACCACAGGGTGTTGGAGCTTGATCACAGGCATCACACAAGAGGAAAATTGAAAGTCTTTCTTTGGGAACTTCACAGAATCATTTATTAAATAAGCACCCTGGGAGCTCAAGAATTGTTTGGTTCAGCAGCAGCAAGACACATTGAGGAGAGAGGGATGACGGCATGAGTCCTTCCAACAATTGAGCAGTTTGCTCAGTGGAAGGAAGTCAGTGTGTTAAAAAAGAACCATCAGCTGTAGTAGTAATAATAATAACAGCTATATTTGTGTTTAGGTAGCAACCTACTTTCTCTGTTTAAAAAAGACTTATTTATTTTGAAAGCATTACAGAGAGAACACAGAGGGAGAATCTTCCATCTGCTGGTTCACTCCCCAGATGCTGAGCAGGTGAAGCCAGGAGCCAGGAACATCACTCAGGTCACTTGCAGGAGTAGCAAGGGCTCAAATGCTTGGGGTGTCTTCTGCTGCTTTCCCAGGCCATTAGCAGCGAACTGGATTGGAAGTCGAGCAGCTGGGACTCAAACTGCCCATGTGGGATGTTAGCACCGCAGGAAATGGCTTTACCCTTTGCTGCAATGCCAGCCCTATAGCACCCTATTTTCAAGGAGCCTTGTGCACATTAAGTCTCTCAACCCCACATTGTTGGGAGCTAGCAAATACTCTACTACTTTTCCCAAATACAAGAAAATGGGCAAGTGTTGTGGAACAGGAATGGGATGCTCACATCTCATATTAGAGTGCCTGGGACAAAGTCTGTTCCCACCTTCCAATCCAGCTTCCTGCTAAGGTGCATCCTGGGAGGCAATGGATTATGGCTCAAGTATTTGAGTCTCTGCTACCCATGTGGGAGACAAGGATGGAGTTCTTGGCTCCTGGTTTTGGCCTGGTTCAACTTTAGCTGATATGTGCATTTGGGGAGTAAACCACAGAATGGAATCAATCAATCTCTCTCTCTCTCATCTTTCAAATAAATAAAAATAACCTAATAAACTTTAAAAATAAATACACAGCAAAACCTGTAAAGACATTTATTAATGTTGGATTTATATGTATCCAAGTTTTAGTACATCTAGTAAGTATGACTTCAGGGGATTATTATTATATATTATTATAATATATATATACATATTATATATATATATCTGAAGTAAAATAGAACCAGGCATGCATTTTCAAAACTGGCATGATAAGCTGTGTCTTCCAAGGCCCACGTTTCTCTACACTGACAGCTGAAGTGTCCATACCTATGGTAACTGTGGTAACTACTCCAGGAAAGAGTATCCTGTTATGGTAGCAAAGCAAAGCCAGGAATAACAAGAGCCAGAATGAGCACCTCAGAAGACTGTCACTAAAGAAGATGGCAAGGGCTGGTGCTGTAGTGCAGCAGATAAAAGTCACTGTTGCTGACATCCCACATGGGCACGCACTGGTTTGAGTCTGCCTGCTTCACTTCCAATCCGACTCCCTGCTATTGTGCCTAGGAAAGTAGATTAGCATGCCCCAAGTGCTTGGACCCCTGCACCCGCTGAGAGGCCTGGAAGAAGCTCCTGGCTCCTGGCTTCAGACCGTCCTGGCTCTAGCCAGGAGTGAACCAGCAAATGGAAGATCTCTCTCTCTCTCTAACTCTGCCTTTCAAATAAAATAAACAAATTAAAAAATAAAAGATGGCAATCAACCTTTCCATCCAGCTTTGCAGTCATTGACCTCAACAAATAGCACTGCTGTTTCTGCCATCTTGAATACTGCTGCTCTATCCAGTTAATGCCAGCCCAGCCTATAGCTCTCATCTCTATGACCACTTCATTAGGGAAGGCTTCTCTGTTCCCAGTCCTTTGTAATGTGTTCCTCTTACCTTCAACATACTTAATGCTACCAACAATTATACACTCACCTTGGTCCTGATACAATTTGTCACTCTCCCTGGGTAGAGGCTAAAGATTCTATGAGTGTAAGACTTTTGTCTGGTGTTTTTCATCACTATTTCTTTCTTTTACTTATTTGAAAGGCAGAGTGAAGGAGAAGAGAGGCAAGATCTCCCATTTGTTGGTGTATTCCCCAAATGCTAACGACAGTGGGGACTGGGCCAAAACTCAAGTCAGAACCTAGGAACACAATTCAGGTGTCCCACATGGGTGGCAGGGACCCAATCACTGGAGCCATCACCACAGCTTCCCAGGGTCTGTATTTGCAGGAAGCTGGGTTCAGTTATCAAGCCCAGGTACCCCAGTGTGGAATATGGTGTCTTTATTACTATTACTATTATTATTATTATTATTATTTATTTGTTTGAAAGGTAGAGGGAGAAAGATTAATTCATCTTTTATCTGCTAGTTCATTTTGCTAATGCCTACAACAGCCAGGACTGGTCCAGGACTAAGCTAGGAGTTCAGTACTCAATCTGGGTCTCCCAGATGGGTGGCAGAGCTGTCACCTGTTGCCTCCCAGGCACATTAGCAGGAAGCTGGGACAGAAATAGAGCAGCTAGGACAAACCGGCACTCTGCTATGTGATGCAGCTATCTCAAGTGGCAGCTTAATCCACTGTACCACAATATTTACCCCTCCCCATGGGCTGCAAATGTCTTAACCATTAGGCTAACTATCCATCCCATTGGTCTAGTTTTCAAACCTGGAGAACTGGGGTTATTGGACATCATAGAATTTAATGGAAGTGAAGAAAGCAATGGAAATTAGGAAATAACTATATAAAAGATATTGTAACACAATGTGTATGATTTTGTAAGATTATATACTTCTACATTAAAGCTTTTTCATAGAAACCTTTTATTTAATAAATATAAATTTCATTAGTAGAACTTTTGGATTATACTGATTCTTCCCCCATACCCGCCTTTTCACACCTACTCCTGTCCTACCTTCTACTCCCTCTCCCATCCCATTCTTCATTAAGATTCATTTTAATTATCTTAATATACAGAAGATCAACTTGGTATATACTAAGTAAATATTTCAACAGTTTGCACTCACACAGACACACAAAGTATAAAGTACTGTTTGAAGACTAGTTTTACTGTTAATTCTCATAGTACAACACATTAAGGACAAAGGTCCTACATGGAGAACAAGTGCACAGTGACTCCTGTTGTTGACTTAACAATAGACCCTCTTATTTATGACATCAGTGATCACCCAAGGCTCTTGTCATGAGCTGCCAAACTATGGAAGCATCTTGAGTCCACAAATTTTGACATTATTTAGACAAGGACATAATCAAAGTGGAAGTTCTCTCCTCCCTTCAGAGAAAGGTACCTCCTTCTTTGATGGCCCCTTGTTTCCACTGGGATCTCACTCACAGAGAATTTTCATGTAGGTCATTTTTTGCCACAGTGTCTTGGCTTTCCATGCCTGAAATGCTCTGATAGGCCTTTTAGCCAGATCCAAATGTTGTAAGGGCTGATTCTGAGGCCAGAGTGCTGTTTAGGACTTTGACACTTAATCCTATTTTTATGATCATTTATGAACTTGAACTGATCACTTTAACTAGTAAAATGGTATTGGTATCTGCCAACTTAATGGGATTTGAAGTCCCATGGCAAGTTTTTAAAAGCTTTTTTATTTTAGAATAGTTTTAGATTTACAGGGGATGGTGCTATATGGCACAGCAGGTTAAAGCCCTGGTCTGAAGCGCCGGCATCCCATATAGGCACTGGTTCTAGTCCTGGCTGCTCCTCTTCTTATCCAGCTCTCTGCTATGGCCTGAAAAAGCAGTAGAAGATGGCCCAAGTCCTTGCACCCCTGCACCAACGTGGGAGACTTGAAAGAAGCTCCTGGCTCCTGGCTTCAGATCAGCACAGCTCCGGCCGTTGTGGCCATCTGGGGAATGGAACAGTGGATGGAAGACCACTCTCTCTGTAACTCTGAACTCTGTCTTTCAAATAAATAAAATAAATCTTTAAAAAAGAGAGAGAGAGAGAGATTTACAGAAGAATTGAAACAAGAGTACCTAGTGTCCTCATATGTATCTTCTTCTTCTTTTTTTTTTTTTTTACTTGACAGAGAGACAGAGGGAATGTTTTCTTTCCACTAGTTCACTCCCAAAATGCCCTCAACATCCAGGGCTTGGCTAGGCCAAAGCCAATAGCCAGGAACTCCAACCAGATCTCTCATGTGGGTGGCAGGGACCCAAGAACTTGAGCCATCGCCTGTTGCCTCCTATAGTCTGCATTAGCAAGAAGCTACAACTGAAAGCGGAGCAGGGACTCTAACGCAGTGACTACCATATTGGAGGCGGGTGACCCAGGCAGTGGCCTAACCACTGTGCCAAATGCCAATCCATGTTTCTGTTCATCACCATATCTCTAGAACCTGCAGAATTCCTGGCCATGTAGCCGGCACAAAATTGCTACCTGTTTCAATAAATGTTTGCATGTATAGTTGGGTAGATAGATTAGTGAATAAATGAATAGGACTTAAGTTTTAGGATTAGAGTGGCCAGGTACAATGTGGATGCCCAGTTAAATATGAATTTCAGATGATATAATTTTTAGCATAAATATGCCCCATATATGGTACATATTTACACTAAAAAACTACTCATATGAAATTCATGTTGAAGTGGGTGTCCCAGATTTTTATGTGCTAAATCTAAATGGTGAAGCAGGAAGGATCCTTGGAAATCATTGCTCGAGTCTTTCATTTCAAAGTCAAAGAAAAGTGGGACTAAGGGAAGGAGTTTTTCCTGAGCAATTATTAGAAATGTGACCTGAGCCTCTCTTAGTTGGGAATTTCCTTCCTAAATCAGTGAGCTTCTTCAGAGAAGGCAGAACGCAGAGGAGAGGGATGGCATTATCACCCTAAATCCAGCAGCACTTGAAGCAAATTTTGAGCTGTTCAGTAACTTGAGCGAATAAATTCCCTTTGTCACTTGAACTGATTTGGGTGGTATTTCTCTTTGAACTTTGAAAGTTCTCACTAATAGTGTAAGGGCCACAATGTTTTATTTTTGTGAGTTGTTAGACTGTCAGAATATCATTTACATAGATGCTCAATAAACATTTATTAAATGAATCATAATTGGATCAATTGAGTGATTTGTCCGTCAGGTGTTTTCACTGGAAAAACGTGTCCCTGGATATTTGGACAAAAGCAAGAAGTCAAAACATCCTATTAAAAGGAGATTAAGACAGTGGAGTAGGGAGGCAGCTTGCTGCTCTAGTCTAGGAGAAGATAGTTTTTAAAAAGTGGAAAGAGTGCAGTCTCATGGAAGAATTAGGGAGAAAACAGCAGAGGAAACTCTGCACAAATTGGAGGGAGACAGTGGACCTATGTGGAAGGCAAGGACATGCACAACTCAGGACTCCAACACTCTGCACCAGTGTAGGAGAGTGACGTGAGACCAGACTGCAGCAACCCAAGCCACTGACAAAAAAGCTGCAGGAAAATCCTAGAAGGAATCCTGCTTGAAACCCTGTGGAGATTAGTGTACCTACCAAACTAGAGGAAAAAGAGGGGGGGGCACATTTTCTCTCTCCCCAGTCAATCTGCAATGGTGTCTTGTAACAAGCTGATAGAGAGAAGGCACCATTCTGGACTTATGTAACAGCTAAGCTAGCTCATGCCTGTGTCCAGCGACCAGCCAAGCGGAGACTCCTGAGTCTGGTGGGAAGAACCGATGGGGCTGGGTGCTTGTGACTGTGGGGGGCTTGTGTGCTGGCACTGTGAAAACACTGAGGCTGCTGGTGCCATGGCTCAATAGGCTAATCCTCCACCTAGCGGCGCTGGCACACTGGGTTCTAGTCCTGATTGGGGCTCCAGATGCTGTCCCGGTTACTCTTCCAGGCCAGCTCTCTGCTATGGCCCAGGAGTGTAGTGGAGGATGGCCCAAGTGCTTGGGCCCTGCACCCCATGGGAGATCAGGATAAACACTTGGCTTCTGCCTTCAGATCAGCGTGGTATGCCGGCCACAGCACACCGGCTGGGGCGGCCATTGGAGGGTGAACCAACGGCAAAGGAAGACCTTTCTCTCTCTATCTCTCTTTCACTGTCAACTACGCCTGTAAAAAATAAATAAATAAAATTTAAAAAATAAAAAGATAAGACTGAGACTGCATGGGAGGATACAGGATGTGGGTGAGACTTTGGGCAGTCACTATGGGAGGCTCCACATGATCAGGGCTCCCTGGTTACCTGGCAGAGGACATTGCTGGGGAATCTGAGCTTACACTTAGGACCACACAGATCCTTTGTGTGGTCCTTGTGGTAGAGTGGACGAAAATAATATACCCACTGGGGCTAGCACACAGGCACTGGTCTCCTTTGAGGAGAGGAGTTCAGCTGAGTCTACGCCAACAGACAAGAACAACCCTGCCTTCTGATTAAAAAAAAAAAAGTTGCTGTGCCAAACCTGGGTATGTCACTTCAGACACACCTTTCACTCTAGAGCACTGAACAGAGCTCCTTGGCTACACTCACCACATGCCTCTAGGTATTCCCTGAAAGCAGACATTTCATTAATCCACTCATAGTCCAAAGATAAAAGCTGCCACAGTGGAAAAAATAAAGAAGAAACCAATGAGTATCTCCATAAATGCCGAATAACAAATGCATCCATTCAAGAAACAAGAATAAGGAAGACAACATGACACCACCAAAAGAGCACAGCACTTCAATATTAGATTGTGAAGATGATGAGAGTGAAGAAATGCCAGAAATAGAATTCAAAAAATTGATCATAGGATTACTTACAAGTAATCAGAAGCAAATACACAAACTAATGAAATCCATAAATGACATGAAAGAAAATTTCTCTCATAAAATTGAGATCTTAAAGAGCAATCAAAATGAAATCTTGCAAATGAAGAATTCAATAGAACAAATAAAAATTCAGTGGAAATCCTTAACAACAGAATCGGTGAAGCAGAAGAAAGAATATCAGACTTAGAAGACAAAGCACAGGAAATTACACAGTCAGACCAAACACAAGAAGAAACTCGGAAACTAAAAGCACTATTGGTAATCTACAGGATACTATCAAACAACCTAACATATGGGTTCTAGGAGTTCCTGAAGGTGTAGAAAGAGGGAAAAGATTAAAAGTCCTTTCTAGAGAAATAATAACAGAAAATATCCTTAATTTGGAGAAAGGGACATCCAAGTACAGGAAGCACATAGAACTAATAGACATGACCAGAAAAAGATCTTCAACATGATACATTGTAATCAAACTCTCCACAGTGAAACATAAAGAGAAGATTCTAAAATGTTCATGATAGAAATGCCAGATTACTTTCAGAGGATCTCCAATTAGACTCACAGTGGACTTCTCATCAGAAACCCTACAGGCTAGGAGAGAATTGTGAGATATATTCCAAGCCTTAAGGGAAAAGAACTGTCAAACCAGAATACTATACCCTGAAAAGCTCTCACTGATGAATGAAGATGAAATAAAGACCTTCCATGACAAACAGAAATTGAATTTGTCACCACCCATCCAGCCCTGCAAAAGATGCTTAAGGATGTGCTGCACACCGAAACACAGAAACATGGTCATCACTACAAAAGAAAGTAAAGGAAAGAAATGCCCCAAAAAAGTACAAAGGAAATGCAAAGTAAAAAATTAGGAATATTTATGGGGAAATGGCAGGGCAAAGTCATTACTTATCAATAGTCACCTTGAATGTAAATGTCCTCAACTCTCCAGTTAAAAGACACAGATTGGCTGAATGGATTGAAAAACAAAACCCATCTATTTTCAGCCTACAAGAAACACATCTCACCAACAAAGATGCACAGACTGAAAGTGAAAGGGTAGAAAAAAGATATTCCATGCTAGCAGAAACCAAAAAAGAGCTGGCATAGCCATCCTCATATCATTCAAAACAGACTTTAACACAAAAACTGTTAAAAGAGACAAAGAAGTACACTGTGTAATGATTAAGGGATCAATTCAACAGGAAGATATAAGTATTATAAAAGCATATGTGCCTAATTACAGAGCACCTGGCTATTTAAAAGAAATGGCAAGGGATCTAAAAGGAGAAATAAACTCAAATATAATAGTAATGGGGAGTTTCAATACCTTACTTTCAGCAATGGACAGATCAAGCAGGCAGAAAATCAGCAAGGAAACAGCACACTTTCAATAATGGATAGGTAAACCAGACAGAAAATCACCAAGGAAACAGCGGAGTTAATCAACACTATAGACCAAATGGAATCTAACAGATGTCTACAGAATTTTTCATCCTATAGTTGCAGAGTACACATTCTTCTCACCAGTGCATGGAACTTTCTCTAGGATTAACTATACATACTAGGCCATAAAACTAGTCTCAGCAATTTTTTTTTCTTTTCTTTTCTTTTCTTTTCTTTTCCTTCTTTTTTTTTTTTTTTTTTTTTTTTGACAGGCAGAGTGGACAGTGAGAGAGAGAGAGACAAAGAGAAAGGTCTTCCTTTACCATTGGTTCACCCTCCAGTGGCCGCTGCGGCCGGCGCACCACGCTGATCCAAAGCTGGCAGCCAGGTGCTTCTCCTGGTCTCCCATGCAGGTGCAGGGCCCAAGCACTTGGGCCATCCTCCACTGCACTCCTGGGCCACAGCAGAGAGCTGGCCTGGAAGAGGGGCAACCGGGACAGAATGCGGCACCCTGACCAGGACGAGAACCTGGTGTGCTGGTGCCGCAAGGCGGAGGATTAGCCTATTGAGCTGCGGTGCCAGCCAAGTCTCAGCAAATTTTAAAAAATCAAAATCATACCATGCATCTTTTTGGACCACAATCCAATGAAGCTGGAAATCAGCAATTCAAGAATCTCTAGCACATATGCGAACACATGGAGACTGACCAACATGCTCCTGAATGAACACTGGGTCATAGAAAAAATCAAAAGAGAAATAAAAAAACTTCTGGAAACAAATGAAGATGACAACACAACATAACAAAATTTATGGGATGTAGCAAAGGCGTTAAGAGGAACGTTTATAGCAATTGGTGCCTGCATTAAGAAATTGGAAAAGCTCCAAATAAATGAGCTATCAATGCATATCAAGGATCTAAACAACAGCAAACCAAGCCCAAAACAAGCACGCAAAAATAAATAGAGAAGAAATCAACAAAATTAAAACAAAAAATAATACAGAAGATCAGAAAAATGAAGGGCTGGTTTTTTGTAGGAATAAACAAAATTGACACACCATTGGCCCAACTAGCCAAAAAAAAAAAAAAAGGAGAGAGAAGACCCAAATCAATAAAACTAGTGATGAAAAGGAAATATAACAGACACCATGGAAATAAAAATAATCATTAGAAATTACTGCAAATAGCTATATGCCAACAAATTGGGAAACCTAGAAGAAATGGACAGATTCCTGGACATGTACAACCTACCTAAATTGAGTCATAAAGATATAGAAAATCTAAACAGACCCACTACCAAGATGGAAATTGAATCAGGAATAAAAACCCTCCCAAGAAAGAAAAGCCCAGGACCTGATGGTTTCACTGCTGAATTCTACCAGACCCTTAAAGAACTAACTCCAATTCTTAAGTTATTCAAAACAATTGCAAGGAAGAGGCCGGTGCCGTGGCTCAATAGGCTAATCCTACGCCTTGCGGCACCGGCACCCCAGGGTTCTAGTCCCAGTTGGGGTGCCAGATTCTGTCCTGGTTGCCCCTCTTCCAGGCCAGCTCTCTGCTGTGGCCTGGGAGTGCAGTGGAGGATGGCCCAAGTGCTTGGGCCCTGCACCCCATGGGAGACCAGGAGAAGCACCTGGCTCCTGGCTTCGGATCAACACAGTGCGCTGGCCGCAGCGCACCAGCCGCAGTGGCCATTGGAGGGTGAACCAATGGCAAAAGGAAGACCTTTCTCTCTGTCTCTCTCGCTCACTGTCCACTCTTCCTGTCAAAAATTAAAAAAAAAGAAAGGAAGGGAAGCCTCCCAAATTCTTTCTGTGAAGCCGGCATCACCTTAATTCCTAAACCTGAAAAAGATGCAACAGATTGAGAACTACAGACCAATTTCCTTGATGAACATAGATGCGGAAATCTTCAATAAAGTTCTAGCCAATAGAATCCAATAACACATCAGAAAAATCATTCACCTGGACCAAATGGGATTTATCCTTGGTATGCAGGGATGGTTCAATATTCACAGATCAATGTGATGCATCACATTAACGAACTGAAGACCAAAAACCATATGATTATCTCAATAGATACAGAGAAAGCATTTAATAAAATACAACATGATGAAAACTCTAAGCAAATTGGGTATAGGAGGAACATTCCTCAACACAATCAAGGCAATTTATGACAAACCTATGGCCAGAGTCCTACTGAATGGGGAAAAGTTGGAAGCATTCCCACAGAGATCCTGAACCAGACAAGGATGTCCACTCTCACCATTGTTATTCAATATAGTCCTGGAAGTTTTAGCCAGAGCCATTAGGCAAGAAAAAGAAATCAAAGGGATACAAGTTGGGAAAGAGGAAATCAAATTATCCCTATTTGCAAATGACACAATTCTATATAGAGAGGATCCAAAAGACTCCACCAAGAGACTGCTGGAACTCATAGAAGAGTTTGGTAAAGTAGCAGGATATAAAATCAACACACAAAATTTAACCACCTTTGTACACACAGACAATGCCATGGCTGAGAAAAAACTTCTAAGATCAATCCCATTCACAAGAGCTACAAAAAAATCAAATACCTTGGAATAAATTTAACCAAGGTTGTCAAAGATCTCTATGACAAGAATTACAAAACATTAAAGAAAGAAACAGAAGAAGATACAAAAAAATGGAAAAATCTTCCATGTTCATGGATTGGAAGAGTCAACAATATCAAAATGTCTATTCTTTCAAAAGCAATTTACAGATTCAACATGATACCAATCGAAATACCAAAGACATTCTTCTCAGATCTAGAAAAAATGATATTAAAATTCATATGGAGGCACAGGAGACCTCAAATAGCCAAAGCAATCTTATACAACTAAAACAAAGCTGAGGGCATCACAATCCAGATTTCAAGACATACTACAAGGCAGTTATAATCAAAGCAGCCTGGGCTGGCGCCGTGGCTCAACAGACTAATCCTCCGCCTTGCGGCGCCGGCACACCGGGTTCTAGTCCCAGTCGGGGCGCCGGATTCTGTCCCGGTTGCCCCTCTTCCAGGCCAGCCCTCTGCTGTGGCCCGGGAGTGCAGTGGAGGATGGCCCAAGTGCTTGGGCCCTGCACCCCAAGGGAGACCAGGAAAAAGCACCTAGCACCTGGCTCCTGCCATCAGATGAGCGCGCTGTCCGCGGCAGCCATTGGAGGGTGAACCAACGGCAAAGGAAGACCTTTCTCTCTGTCTCTCTCTCTCACTGTCCACTCTGCCTGTCAAAAGAAAAATAAAATAAAATAATCAAAGCAGCCTGATACTGGTACAATAACGGATGTGTAGACCAAAGGAACAATATAGAAACACCAGAAATCAATCTAACTACAACCAACTTGTATTTGACCAAGGAGCTAAAACCAATCCTTGGAGTAAGGAGAGTCTCATCAACAAATGGTGCTGAGAAAACTGGATTTCCACATGTGGAAGTATGAAGCAGGACCCCTACCTTACACCTTACACAAAAATTCATTCAAGATGGATTAAAGACTTAAATCTATGACCTGATACTATCAAATTACTAGAGAACATTGGGGAAACCATGCAAGACATTGGCACAAGCAAAGACTTCTTGGAAAAGACCCCAGAGGCACAGGCAATCAAAGCCAGATACCGTCAGACTCCAGTCTCCTGGTCTCCTCCCCTTAGCTTCACCCACTGAAAGGAGGTAGCTGTACAGCCAGCTACAGGCTCTTAGCACCAGACTCATGAGGTCATTTGCTTCTCCAGTAGATAACAACTTGATGACTAGTGTTGTCTGTAGGGGGTTTATTTAGGGAAATTCCAGGGCTAGAGCAGAAAGTAACTACCACCTGCATGTGGCCCCCAGGCTGAATGAAGTCCGCATGGCTATCATCAAAATTCCCCCAAAGAAAACAGCATTGCTGACCTACCAGGAACTCAGACATGAGTTGACCATGGAACCTGACTGAATAATCACTGTGACTCCTGCCAGACTCTTATCACCTGGCCAAAGGCCACCATGAAGCTATCACTGTCCTTCGTTCCTCTTATTTCTTTTTAAAATCCTCAAAGCACATTCACTCAGCAGGACAGTAGTTCTTGAGATGGAAGTCTGCCACCTTCCTCATCTATTGATAGATAAAACCTTATCTTTTCTTTATCCTCAAACTTTGTCCTCATTGTTTTGTTTCAACACCAGGGACAGTGACCAAGCTTTCGGTAACAATGCTCCTCCATTCTCCCTTCCTTTGGGATGACTATAGCCTTCTAGGTGTCTATGAGAACCTCAAATATCAGCTTCCTTAATCAGAAATATTGCTAACAGGCACTCATTTCCAGATTCCCAGTGAAGAGTTCTTCCCAGATTAAGAAGCTAGCCACAACCAGAACCAATAAATAACATGATGATTTGATCTGATTTTGGATTGGGTTCCTGTCACTCATAATCCTAAATTTCTTTACTAATATGAGACAGTCTCCCTTTTCCTAAGGCCCTGTTCAGTTTGTAATATCCCTCAAATAAATTTTTTTATTTGAAAGGCAGAGTTACAAAGAGAGAGGGAGACACAGAAAGAGAGTCATAAAACCTGCAAGAATTTTCTACCCTCCTCGCAACACCCCACTTCTCTGTGGAAAGGCTGGCCATAAAGAAGTGCTTCATCGACCTCATCTGATAGTGGGCTCTAAGACTGTCATTTCCCAAGTGTTTTTTGTTTTTGTTTTTGTTTTTTTGCCTTATACCTGGGAGGAAAGAATGCCACACAGAGGAGCCAAGAAGAACCAGAAGAGACAGAGTCCTGGCTGGGTTTTCCCCTTCAGTCTATGATTTTAGATCAATTCTTTTATTGTCAGATTATATTTCTAGATGGTTGTCCATTCTTTGATTGAAGCTAAGCATTAAAGTGGATAGTTTTCCCTGGGTCTGTGGGTTTTCATTCTGAAGACTCCCATGTCATGGAAAATGATGGTTAAACAATTGGTCATGCTTTCCTCTTGTTAGCCTGCCTTGTGTTATGGAAGTGTTGACCCTAATGAGGGGTAAGGAAAGGTCTCACGCCTTTCTGCCCCTATTATCATGGAGTAGTCTAAGATGCAACATCAACTAAAAAGGGATTGTAACAATTATATAAAATAATGCGTGCATATGTGTTTTCTCAAAGCATTGTCACTAAAACACTTACAGTTAGTACTAAATTTTTTGGAATAAATTTCACATTTTTATTCATTTTTCTTAATGACTTGAATTTTCTATTTGAATGTGTGTGACCTTTTTAAAGATTTAAAAAATACATTTAATCTCAGAATAGTTTTGAATTTTTAAAACAAAAATTGTGCAGTACAGAGTTCCCATATACCCCACACCCAGGTCATCTCATATTAGTGTATTTGTCACAATTAATGAACCAAACCCAGCTTTCCCTATTTTTAATCCAATCTCCCTCTATGCCTCCCAGCCTCCATCCTCCAATAATCACTATCTCTCTCTCTCTCTCTCCACGTGTGTATGCCTGTTTGTCTCTCTATGTTTGTATAAATATATATACATGTATATATATATATATATATATATATATATATATATATATAAAATTCTCACCTATGAGGAAGAACACGCATGATTTGCCTTTCAGTGTCTGGCTTATTTCACTTAACATGATGTTCTTCAGTTCCATTTTGCTGCAAATGACAGAATTTCATTCTTTTTATGGCTGAACTACATTCCATGGTGTAGGTATACAATATTTCTTTATCCATTCGTCTGATGATGGGCACCTTGGTTGATTCCATGTCTCCGCTATTGTGAACAGTGCTGTGATAAACATGGTAGAACAGGTATCTCTTTGATACAATGATTTCATGTCTTTCAGATAAGGATTTTTTTAAACCATAATAATATGTTCTGTTATGAAGTTTTTTCTTTTAATACCAAATTTTATATCAGCATTATTCTCTACTTTTAAAAAAGTTTTATTATAGAAATTTAAAGCATATATCATGTTTTGATATACACATACATAATGAAATGTGTATTAAACAGCTTTAGCATAACCATAATCTCATAATTTCTTTTTTTTTTTTTTTTTGACAGGCAGAATGGACAGTGAGAGAGAGAGAGACAGAGAGAAATGTCTTCCTTTTGCCGTTGGTTCACCCTCCAATGGCCGCTGCTGACGGCGCGCTGCGGCCGGCGCACCGCGCTCATCCGATGGCAGGAGCCAGGAGCCAGGTGCTTTTCCTGGTCTCCCCATGGGGTGCAGGGCCCAAGCACTTGGGCCATCCTCCACTGCACTCCTGGGCCACAGCAGAGGGCTGGCCTGGAAGAGGGGCAACCGGGACAGAATCCGGCGC
This sequence comes from Sylvilagus floridanus, assembly GCA_949820135.1. Lineage (NCBI taxonomy): Eukaryota > Metazoa > Chordata > Mammalia > Lagomorpha > Leporidae > Sylvilagus > Sylvilagus floridanus. The sequence continues at coordinate 114,692,837 of OX463236.1, forward strand.
CCCGACTGGGACTAGAACCCGGTGTGCCGGCGCCGCAAGGCGGAGGATTAGCCTGTTGAGCCACGGCGCCGGCCAAATAATTTCATAATCTCATACCTTTTGTGTGTGTGTGTGTGTGTGTGTGTGGTTAAGAGTACTTAAATCTGGGGTGAGTGTTTGGACAGCAGTTAAGCCACCACTTGGGACACCCATACTCCATGTCACAACGCCCGGTGTCAGTTCTGACAATTCAGCTTCCCGCTAATGTACACCCTTGGAGACAGCAGACGATGGCTCAAGTACTTGGATCTCTGACACCCACATGGGAGACTCAAACTGAGCTCCAGGTTCCTAGCTGTGGCCTGGCCCAGACCTGGCTGTTTCAGGCACTTAAGGAGTGAACCAGTAGATGGAAGCTCTGTTTATCTGTCTCTCTCTGTGTCTCTGTCTTTCAAATAAAATGAGAATAAAAATTTTGAAGAAGAATACCTAAATCTACTCTCTTAGAAAAATTTCAGTATACAATGCTATATTATTAACCATAGTTCTCTAAATTCATTCACCGTACCTAAAGGCAACTCTGTGCCTTTGGCTTACAGCTGTAATTCATGCATGGCCTTTTCATAGTAGGCATTTCCCGGGGCAGTGCTGTGGCATAGCAGGCAAGTAAGGCTGCTGCCTGCAGTGCCAGCATCCCATATGGGCACCAGTTCAAGGCCCGGCTGCTCCACTTCCTATCCAGCTCTCTGCTATGGCCTGGGAAAGCAGTGGAGGGTGGCCCAAGTCCTTGGGCCCCTTCACCCACATCAGGGACATGGAGGAGGCTCCTGGCTTCAGATCAGCTCAGCTCCAGCTGTTGCAGGTAGCTGGGGGGTGAACCAGTGGATGGAAGACCTTTGCCTTTCTCTGCCTCTCCCTCCCTCTCTCTCTGTGTAACTCTTTCAAATAAATAAATAAATAAATCTTTTAAAAAATTTTAAAACCATAGTAGGCATTTTCCATCAAATTTTTGAAGAGCCCTCATGGACATGGATTTCTTTTCTTTTCTTTTCTTTTCTTTTCTTTTCTTTTCTTTTCTTTTCTTTTCTTTTCTTTTGCTCCAAAATAAATTTATCTTTTATTTCCTCCCCACAAACCCCTTGAAGTGCCCTCATATGTCAACAGTGTACTAGTATACAGACAGCAGCTCCTCCAGCCCCTCCTCTCCCTCCTCTTCTGCTAGCATGTAAAATGAAAATTTGTTATCTGGATAACGAAGCTATTTTTAACTTAATTTTAGAAGGCTCTAAGGGTAAAAGTCACTCATATATAAGGAAATCACTGAGTATATCTCTGACTGGTGTCAAAGATAAATCGAGTCGGACAGGATTGAAAGCTGTGAACACAGTAGGGGAAAGAGCCAAGCTCCACTGTGATCTGCACAGAGGTGGTGGGGGGAAGGAGCGAGTGGCTGGACCAGAGTCAGAAAATGACAGAAAGCGGTGCGGTGCGGGAGAGGGCTGGTCAGTGCAGATGGGACTGGGCAGGGCACCTGCTGACAACCCCTCGTGGAGTTGGACTTCTGCCCTCCAGTACCGACTGGGAGACACACTCCAGAGCTTCCTTGTGATCACCTCTCCGAGGAATGGCTCCAGGCACCTGAGAGAGATACTCCTGGCCTGCAGAGATTAAAATACTTCCCCCATTCACAGAGGAAGGATTGTAAGCTCTCTTTGGTAAATGCTCTAAGGAAGGGAGATCAGAGGCTGTTGCTTGGAAGAAATAGTGACTTCTGAGCTTCTCCAGGCAAGAACTCAGGGGCTGGGGTTAGGGCAGGAAACTGGGGAGTCTTGTCTGAGCTTGCTAGAAGCTGTGCTAGTGCTTGCCCAAGTCCCCCAGGTCAGGGGCTGGCTGGAGTGTCTGCAGTTCTTGCAGATCCAGTGTCATCCAGGAAATTCCATGCGCCTCCCACTGGGTTGGAACACGTAGCTATTGCCTGGTGTGTGGCCGGCTCTTCAGTCTTTTGCTGGACTACAGTGCACACACCTTCTTGCTGGCCTGGGAGTCTCTCTGAACTTGGGAGGCTGCCCTTTGCCCTTTGCAGCACCTCTCGTCCCAGCTCCTCAGAACACGGGTTCAAATTTCTCCAGATCCTGAATGACTCAGGCCTTGTGCATCCCACTTGATCTGGGTCCATCCCTGTGTCACAGAGGATGAAAGAAATTGGGAAACCAAGAGCCACAAGGAGGATTTCCTAGGGAGGCAGCGACAAATTCAAGAAGTCATCAGTGAGAAAGTAAGGGCTGGAGTGCATCCTTCTTCTTGCCAAGGTCGACCATGCTTAAACGACCTGGGACTCAATTATCTCTTCCAAAAATTATGGGATGAGGAATCAGGATGGGGACCACAGAGAATTTCACCTTAAGTGTTGTTTCTGACATTGATAGGATCTCCCAGCAAGGAGGAAAATGTTATGTTCTTTTAAAAACCTATGTTTTTGAAATTACATCTTTTGAACCTGCTCTTGGTTGCTGTCATGGGCTAGGATGACCTATTTGCTAGCTGCAGAGAAGGCAGCGGTTTCCTGGGCTGAGACCATAATCATATGCAGGCAAGGAAGGAAAATAAAAGCAATTTCGCTGAAGCGGGCTTGTAAAACAAAGAATTAAAAACCGAAAGGGAACAGGGGATGAAATAATTTCTCTGCCATGGCATTTTCTCTTTGTTATAAATGGCCTTATTTTAACATGAGCTTCTTGGGTGCTAAACCAATTAAATTGAGGCTACATTTAAGTACTCTCCTAAAACCTATTTTAAAACATAAAATGAAGTTTGAATTGAAATTAACCTTTCTAAAATAAATACTTCTGACTTTTTGCTGGGGAATGGAAGAGGTAACATCTCACAAAAAGCACAAACTGCAATTTTAAAATATCAGAACAGAGAAGACAAGACAACTTGGTTTTAAAACCATAAAAAGTTGAGGCCAGCACTGTGGCAAAGCAGGTAAAGCTGCCTCCTATAGTGCCGCCATCCCATATGGGTGCTGGTTCGAGTCCCAGATGCTCCATTTCCAATCCAGCTGTCTGCTATGGCCTGGAAATGCAGTAGAGGATGGCCCAAGTGTTTGGACCCCTGCCACCCACATGGGCAACCGGGATGGGAGTTCTGGGCTCCTGGTTTGGTCTGGCCCAGCCATGACTGTTATTGGCATCATTTGGGGATTGAAACCGTGGAAGATCTTTCTCCCCCTCCCTTTTTTGCTGTACCTTTCAAGTAGATGAAAATAAACATTTCAAATATAAATAAATAATTTTTAAAAGCTCATTAAAATATGCATGATGAAAAAGCTATGCATGGATTTCAAACTTTTTTACACTAAAATAAACCTTAAAAATATTTATTTATTTATTTGAAAGGCAGAGTTACACAGAGAGAGAGAGATCTTGCATCCACTGGTTCATTCCCCAAATGGCTGCAGTAGCTGGAGCTGGGCTGATCTGAAGCCAGGAGCCAGGAGCTTCTTCCAGGTCTCCCAGATGGGTACAGGGGCCCAAGCACTTGGGCCATCTTCCACTGCTTTCCCAGGCACATCAGCAGGGAGATGGATTAGAAGTAAAGCAGCTGGGATTCAGATCAGTGCCCATTTGGGATGCCGGTGGCACCTGCAGTAGCTTTACCCATCACACCACAACACCAGCCCCATAAACTTTATTTTTTAACTCCTTGTTTTCCAAGAACTTTTTGAAATAAATACATTCATGTTTTCTTCCTTCCTTCCTCTCTCTCTCCCTCCCCCCCTCCCTCCCTTTCGATTATTTATTTATTTGAAAAGCAAAGTGACAGAGAGAAAGGAGGCAGAAGAGAGAGACAGCAAGCGCTCTCATATCCACTGATTTACTCCCCAAATGCCTACAACAGCCAGGTCGAGGCTAGTTCAAAGCTAGGAACTGGGAACTCTATCCTAATCTCCTATGTGAATGGCAGCGCCCCAAATACCTGGGCCACCTCCTCCTGTTTTCTCAGGCTCATTAGCAGGAAGCTGGAGCAGAAGTGGAACAGCTGGGACTGGAACTGACACTCTGATGTGGGATGGCAGCAGGGCAAGCAGCTGTGTCACTTGTGGATCCCGGCAGCTCCTCTCCCAAGTGTAGCCACATTCTTTAGGAAAGACAGAGGAAAAAAAAATGATGGTTATTTATATGGAAAGCAGATAACAATGACTGAGAATGGTCAATAACTCAGTAGAAATCACAGATAGATATATGGGCCAATTTAGAAAATGTTGATCTGGAACCAAAAATGAGCACTCATCTACATACCAGGCAGTAACTGAGCAGCCCGAGAAAACCCTGTCATCTCACCTGAAGTCACAGTCCCATGAGGTGTCCGAGTTGGTGCTGGAAACATTGCCAAGCGTAGAAGCTTAAACCTGCGCACAGACTCAAATGGTGCCTGGCTCTTCCAGTTCTGTTTGTTGTGCTGTGCTTCCTGCTGGCCTCTAGTGCCAGGACACCCATCTGGTTTAAGGATTTGTAAAACATTGTAAGAGGCCATTGTCTTTGGACTGGGCTTCTGTGCTGAGCCCCCAGAGACCACACTAAAAATAAAAAGTGGAGTCACCCATTCCAAAGTTCCATGTCACCAAAACAAAACTAAGCTGCTTATCTGACCTTCTAAATAAACAAACAAACAAAAAACAGGAGGAATGAGAGATAATAGACACATTACTCAAACAGGTAAAATTCTTTGAATGACTTATTTATTTATTTGAAAGTCAAATAGGGGACAGCGCTGTGGCACAGTAGTTTAATCCTCTGCCTGTGGTGCTGGCGTCCCATATAGGCACTGGTTCTAGTCCTGGCTGCTCCACTTTTGATCCAGCTCTCTGCTATGGCCTGGGAAAGCAGCAGAAGATGGCCCAAGCACTTGGGCCCCTGCACCTGCATGGGAGACCCAGAAGCAGCTCCTGGCTCCTGACTTCCAATCGGCCCAGCTCCAGGGGTTGTTGCCATCTAGGGAATGAACCAGTGGATAGAAGGCTTTTTTCTCTGTATCTCTCTCTCACTGTAACTCTACCTCTCAAATAAATAAATACTTTTTAAAAATTCAAATATACAGAGAGAGAGAGAGAGAGAGAGATTCTTCCATCTGATGGTTCACTCCCCAAATGGCCACAATGGCTGGGGCTGGGCCAAAGGGAAGCCAGGAGCCAGGAGCTTTATCTGGGCCTCCCACATGGATGCAGGGGTCCAAGCACTTGGACCATCTTTCGCTGCTTTCCCAGGCATAGTAGCAGGAAGCCGGATAGGAAGTGGAGCAGCTGGGACTCGACCAAGGCTACCAAATGCGATGCCAGCACCACAGACAGCGTCCTTACCTGCTAGGCTGCAGCAGCAGCCCCACAGGGAAATTTCAACTGGTGTAATAATGAGGTTTCCTCTACTTTAATCTTTACCTTATAAAGGTAACCTGAAGTAACGTGACAATAACCAATACTTTCTTTTGCTACTGTTATTTTTTAAAAGATTTATGTATTTTTAATTTGAATGGCAAAGTTACAGAAGATACCTTCCATCCCACCACAGCCAGGGCTGGTCCTGTGGCACTCTTTTGGGGTCTCCCACATGGATGGCAGGGGCCCAAGTACCATCTTCTGTTGCCCGTCAGGAAGTGGAGCGGTGAGGAGGTGCTCAGATGGGAGGCCCCACTGTTACTTTTTTATCGTTTTCCTGTTTTCACCTTACAAGTAAAGTTTGAAACAAGCAATTGTCTTTTGTTCTTTGTTTTTGCTTCCTTGAACCTTTCTGATTCTAAAACCAATGCCCTTTACTTGGCTCATGGAACTATTTCATCCATGTTATGGAATGAGGCATTGGCTGGTTCTAGAATAACAAAACTGTTGGAATTCTATCCTTTGGCCATGTGCGAGAGCCTCCAAACTACCCAGATGTATTTGGGCCGCACCCTCTGTAGGGCTTCTGTGTTGGTCCTTTTGTGTGCACTGCAGCCATTGCGCAGTAAGAGCAGACTGTTCGGCAGTGTGTGGCTTCACAGGAGATGAATGCTGGCTAACTGAGGGCCAGGTCACTCACCCTTACTGGAGGATAACTGCAGAGATTACTCATCAATTATTCAACTGTGGTCCCGAATTTTGTTAATGGGACAGATATTTCTGCCTTAAGGGTAGCTGGTGAAACAGGCCACTACCCAACCACAGTATCACAGAGTTCTACATGGATTTTCAGTTGATGTTCATTCTTGCCAAAATGTATTTCAGCTTTAGACAATCTTATTGGATGTGAGGTTTTTTTTAAAGGCTTATTCTAATTCTTTTGACAATGAAGGCTGAGTTCATTTTATTCACATTAATCATAGATCTACATTGCCAGGTTTTATTTTTACCTAGTTGGAGGGCCAGAGTTTCTAAAAAAGATTGCAAAAGCACCCCAGAGTGGCTTTGTAAAATTTATTCTAATAACTTATTCAATTCTAGAACTCATTATGAATATTTTTTCTTGCAGTCTTCAAAATTACGAGTATTTAATAAAGTAATGTTGAGTGTGGCTAAAAAGAAACCCAGATGCCAATTCTCCACTCATATCCAACTACGTTTTTGTGTTTTGTCACATAAAATAAGAGTATTTCTGTTTGGGGCTTATTAATGGGTCAGTGGCTGACAATTTAATGAAGTGGCTCAGACAGAAAATGTTCCAAACTGTTTTAAGATTGGCCTATATTTTACAGTACTTAAAGATGTTCAGGCCGGCGCCGCAGCTCAATAGGCTAATCCTCCGCCTTGTGGCACTAGCACACCGGGTTCTAGTCCTGGTCGGGGCACTGGTCCTGTCCCAGTTGCCCCTCTTCCAGGCCAGCTCTCTGCTGTGGCCAGGGAGTGCAGTGGAGGAAGGCCCAAGTGCTTGGGCCCTGCACCCCATGGGAGACCAGGAAAAGCACCTAGCACCTGGCTCCTGCCATCGGATCAGCGCGGTGTGCCGGCCACAGCGCACCAGCTGCGGCAGCCATTGGAGGGTGAACCAACGGCAAAGGAAGACCTTTCTCTCTGTCTCTCTCTCTCTCACTGTCCATTCTGCCTGTCAAAAAAAAAAAAAAAAAAAAAAAAAAAAAGATGTTCAAGGGGCTGGCACTCTTGAATAGCTGGTGAAACCACCGCCTGCATGCCAGCATCCCTTTTGGGTGCTGGTTTGTATCCCAGCTGCCTTGCTTCTGATCCAGCTTCCTGCTAATATGCTTGGAAAAGTGAAAGATGGCCCAGGTACTTGTGATGTGCCACCCACGTGGGAGACTTGGATGGAATTCCCGGCTCTTGGCTTTGGACTGGCCCACACTGGCTGTGGCAGCCATCTGGGGAGTGAACTAATGTATGGAAGAGCTCTCTCTGTCTCTCCCTCTCTCTCTGTAACTCTGACTTTTAAATAAATAAATAAATCTTTAAAAAAAAACAAAGGTGCTCCAAAGGAGTTGGTTTGCAGAACTTTCTGGAGTTCAGTACATGACAGAGTCACATGTACAACTGTCTATGCCCTTTCTTGCAAGCCTATATAACAGTAACACAGAGGTCCATTGGGACGCAGACGTTTCAGATCAGTGCTGACTTAAAACTCCTTGGCCTTCCTGTTATACCCATTCAAATAGGCTTTCTAGGATTCGGCCTGAAATCTGTATTTCCCAAACATTATCCAGATAATTCTTTTTTTTTTTTTTTAAGATTTATTTATTTATTTGAAAGGCATTGTGGTTCACTCCCCAAATGGCCAAAACAGAACAGCCATAGGATCCAGGAAGGACCCCCAGTAGTTGGCCATCTTCCCCCTGCCTTCCCAGGTGCATTAACAGGGAGCTGGATGGGAAGAGGAGCAAAAAGGACTCGAACTGGTGCCCATACAGTCTGCTGGCATCAGAAGCAGCAGCTTAACCTGCTGCGTGCATCACAATGCCACCCCCGGATAATTCTTACAGGCACTAAATTTTGAGAAGCACTATTCTAGGTAGTATGTCATCAATCTTGGATAATTGTAGCAACCACATATCCACTTTTCATGTCCAGATGATTTCACATATTCTGCTTTATAAATACACCTACAATTTTTTTTATCATGAGCCCAAATAGCCTATCAATTGGTCTATTCCAAATCCATGCCACCTGATATTCCATAACTGAATACAAGGTTTTGTTTTTGTTTTTAAGATTTTATTTATTTATTTATTTATTTGAGAGGTAGAGTTATAGACAGAGAAAGGTCTTCCATCCACTGGTTCGCTCCCCAAATGGTCACAATGGCTGGAAATTGGTTGATCCAAAGCCAGGAGCCAGGAGCCAGGAGCTTCTTCCAGGTCTCCCATGTGGGTGCAGGAGTCCAAGGACTTGGGCCATCTTCCACTGCTTTTCCAGGCCATAGCAGAGAACTGGATTGGAAGAGGAATAACCAGGACTAGAACCGGTGCTCATATGGGATTCTGGCACCGCAGGCGGAGGCTCAGCCCATGATGCCAGAGCACTGGCCCAAGATTTTCATTTCTATATTTGTTCTATTTACAAAATATTACTTTTTTATCATGTGCCTAATTTGTAACATGCTTAGTGAACTAGTGTTGCAGTCTGAATATCTGTGTTACCTAATATCCAATGTGATATTATTAATAGATGTGGCCTCTGGGAAGTGATTAGACCATGGGAACAGAGCCCTCATGAATAGGGTTTGTACCTTTATAAAAGACTATCGAGGGAGATCACTGGCCCCTTCCTTCCTGTGAGAGTGCCGCTGGACGTTTCCATCTATGAGAAAGAGAGCCCTTTATCTTAGACAAATTAATTCTGCCCTAACAACTCTCAAACTGTAAATTCTTTGATGTAGCAGACACTGCTGGTGGCCTTCTTACCATTCCTCCCTTCTTGAATAATTGCAGTCTGGTTTTGTTTGTCTACCCCCTCTTCCCAGCTTGACTCAAGAATAAATCCTGGAGTGGGCGTTGTGGCACGGGGGGTTATGCCCACATTCCATATTGGAGTGCCTGGTTCATCATCCAATTTCCTGATGATGCACCTGGGAAGGCAGAAGATAATGGCTTGAGTCCTCTGGTTCCTGCCACCCACATGGGAGACCCAAATGGAGTTCCTGGCTTCAGCCCAGCCTGGCTCAACTTGGGCAGTTTTGGGCATTTGGGGAGATGGAAGAGCTCTCCCTCTCTCTCATTCAGCTGTGTGTGTGTGTGTGTGTGTGTGTGTGTGCAGCTTTCAAATTAAAAAAAAAAAACTTTTAGAAAAGGTCTTAATTAGTCTACATCAAGTCATGGTAATCCATGTCCTTTGATTAGTTTTTCAGTAGGTATGAGACATGGTTCTGTATATGTGAAAGGAAAGAGAGGGGAAGAGGGAGAGGGAGAGGGAGAGAGAGAGAGAGAGAGAGACTTTATTTGCTGGGTAAGTCCCCAAATGCCTGCAACAGCCAAGGCTTGGCCAGCACCAAAATTAGGAACAACCCAGGTCTCTTGCATGGGTGGCAGGGACCCAAGTATTTCAGCCATCACTGCTGCCTCCCAGGGTCTATATTGGTAGGAAGCTGGAACCAGAAGCCAGAACTGGAAATCACACGTGATGTGGAAGGGGGGTATCTAAATCAGCAGGCTAAACATCTGCTCCAGAACTTTGGATTTTGAATTTTGGATTTTTATATTAGGTATGCACTCAACTTGAAGTTCACTGCTGAGTAGAGGGTTTGCCATGTATTAAAGAAGATTCCTTGTATTCACAAAAATTTTTTTGAAAGGCAAGGAGTCAGAGAGAGAGGTAGAGAAAGACACAGAGAGATCTTCAGTCTGCTGGCTCACTCCCCAAATGCCCACAACAGCCTGGCTAGAGCAGACCTAAGCTGGGAAGCCTGAATTCAACCTGGACCTCCCATGTAGGTGGCAGGAACCCAGCTACTTGACCCATTGCTGATACCTTCCAGGTGCATATTAGTGGGAGGACAGGGTCAGAAGCAGCAGGGATTTGAACTCAGGTGCTCTGGTATGGCAAGTGGGAGTCCCAAGAGGAGTCTTAACTACTGTGCAAAATACCTGCCCCTCCTTCTGTTCCTAGTTTGCTGAGAGATTTATTTGTTTAACTCATACATGAATGCTGAATTTTATTGAATTTTCCATCTGTTGATATGCTATGATTTTTCCTGATATTGAAAAACCATGATACTCTGTTAATCTAATTTTTGTACAGTAAACATTTTATAAATTTGAGCCTTCTGACATATGAGCATGGTACATTTCTTCATCTATTTAAGTCATAGTTAATGCCTTTTTTTTTTGAGAATTCTTTTTTTAAAGATTTATTTATTTATTTGCTTGCTTGCTTGAAAGGCAGAATGATAGGGAGGAGAAACAGAGAAAGAGAGAGAGAGAGATCTTCTAACCTCTGGTTCACTCTCCAGATGGTTGCAACAGCGAGGGCTGGGCCAAGCCGAACATCAGAACTCAATCTGGGTCTCCCACGTGGGTGCAGGAGCCCAAGGGCTTGCCCCATTTCCCACTGCTTTCCCAGGCCTATGAGCAGGGAGCTAACTCAGAAGTGGAATAGCCAGGACTCGAACAGCTGCCAGTACAGAATGCTGGTGCTGCAGATGGCAGGTTAACCCACTACACCACATTTGATTACATTTTATAATTGTCTCTATACAAGACTTACACAGTTTTTTGTTTGATTTATTTTTGACAGTATTTTATGATAAATATTTTTAAAATTGCATTTTGTATTTGTCCCCGGATTCTAGAAATGTGTTGACTTTATAGGCTTGGATTTCTAGACTATCTGCATATTCTTGGATTTTGTATGAAGACAATCATAACATTAGAAAACACGGAGTTCCACTCTTTTTTTCCCCTTCCTTACTCCCTGTGTACCTCTAGTACATTTTTTTAAGGATTTGTTTATTTATTTACTTGAGAGGCAGAGTTACAGAGGCATGGGGGTGGGGGTGGGCTGCCTCTTTCTCTCTCTCTGCCCAAATGGCTCCAATGAACTGGGCTGGGCCAGGCCAAAACCAAGAGCTTCCTTTGGGAATCCCATGTAGGTACAGGGACCCAAGCACTTGGGCCATTTTCTGCTGCTTTCTCAGGCACATTAGCAGGGAGCTAGATTGGAAGTAGAACAGCCAGGACTTGAACCAACACCAATATGGGATGCTAGCACTGCAGGCCGCAGTTTTAACCTGCTGAGCCACAGTGCTGGCCACTCTAGTACAATCTAGAAATAATAGGGACCTGTACTGTGGTGCAGTGAGCTATGCTACTGCCTGCAGCGCCAGCACCCCATAGTAGGGTGCAAGTTAGAGTCCTGACTGCTCCACTTATGATCCAGCTCCCTGTTAATATGCCTTAGAAGCTAGGGCCCCTGCTACCCATGTGGGATGGAGTTCTAGGCTCCTGGTTCTGGCCTGGCCCAGCCCTAGGACTTGTGGTTATTTAGGGAATGAATCAGTGGATGGAAGATCTCTCCACAAGCCATCCACCCCATCACTCTACCTTTCAAATAAATAAAATAAATCTTAAAAAACAAAGAGAATGGTAGCATTTCACATTATGTTAGTGGACTTTTTATCAGGTTGAAAAGTTCTTATCTATCCTGGTTTGCTAAATATCTTTAAAATCATGAATTCAGGGACGGGTGTTTGGTTAAGATGCCACTTAGGATGCCCGCATCTCATATTGGAGTGCCTGGGTCTGAGTCCTGGCTCTACATCTGATGCTAGCTTCCTTCTATCGAACACCCTGGGAGGCAGTAGGTGATGGCTCAAGTAGTTGGGGCCCTATCACCCAAGTGGGAGACCTGGATTGAATTTCTGACTCCTAGCTCTGGCCCTGGGCTCATCCTTAGCTATTGTGGGCATTTGGGGCATAAACTGGCAGATAGGAGCTCTCTCTCTATGGGTCTCTCTCTGCCTCTCGAATACATACATTTTAAAAATCGTTAATTCTTCCTGGTGTATATAAAACCATTTTGTGACACTGATCAAAATATCCATATGCTTTTTCTCCTTTCTTTTGTTAATAGGGTCATGAGAAAAGGTTTTCTGATGTTAAACCAACTCTGCCTTCCTAAAATAACCCTAGCCTCATCATGGCTTATTGTCTTTCTTTCATACATAGCAGAATCAAGGTTGCCAATATTTTATCTGTGATTTGTGCATCCATGCTCATGAGAAAATTTGTCCTGTAAATTTTCTTTCTTATACTGCCCTTGTCCGTTTTTAGGATCAGGCCATACTAGCTTCATAACAAGAATTAAGTAGTGTTTTTTTTTTTTTTGGACAGGCAGAGTGGACAGTGAGAGAGAGATACAGAGAGAAAGGTCTTCCTTTTGCCATTGGTTCACCCTCCAATGGCCACTGTGGCCGGCGCACCACGCTGATCCGAAGGCAGGAGCCAGGTGCTTCCTCCTGGTCTCCCATGGGGTGCAGGGCCCAAGCACTTGGGCCATCCTCCACTGCACTCCTGGGCCACAGCAGAGAGCTGGCCTGGAAGAGGAGCAACCGGGACAGAATCCGGCACCCCGACCGGGACTAGAACCCAGTGTGCCCGCGCCGCAAGGCAAAGGATTAGCCTAGTGAGTCACGGCGCCGGCCCAAGTAGTGTTCTTTATCTTCCTACTCCCTAGGAGAGGTTAAGGCTGGAAATCTCTGTTTCTTCCTCCTGCAGTTTCAATCTTCCTCCCCCTCATCTCCCCCTCCTCACTCCCTCTCTGTCCAGTCTCTCCTCCTTCTTCATATTCTCTTTCCTTTTCTCCACCAGAGCCCTTCTGACTTCAAAAATATTAGGAAGAGGCCCAGGCATCAGCATTGTTATTCTAATCCATCTTTTTAACATTCCCAAATATAACATTTCTTTGTGTTTAGTATAGCTAATTAATACTGCCTAGATGTCCAAAAAAAAAAAAAAATCTCACCGTCATTTAAAATAACACTGATTGTTAAATGAGAATTTCAATGCTCTGTTCCTAACCACCTATTTTGAAATATTTGTGAAACCAATTCAGGCACATTCATAACATGGTAATTCCAGACTTCTGCCTTGTGACACTCAGCAATGAAGGAAACAATTCGTCTCCGTAAAGAACACATCAGAATTTCAAGGGAGCAAGAGCCTTTTCACAAATAAGCGACGATGATTTTCCAACTTGTTCTGTAAACCTTCAGTTCTATGCTTTGTAGTTCATAGATATCCCCTCCTTTCAAATAGCACAATGCAATTTTCTTGATGGAGCATTATTTCTGAATAGTAAAGATTACTTTAATTCTTTATAAGAAGAACCTGGGACATTTCTCCCCTTATTTTAGTTGAAATGTAAATATTTAAAAACCCTCCATATCAGTATGATTTCTTCTAGTGACTTAGTGATTAAATACCCAATGTGCTTTATAAAACCCAAATCTTTTTCAAAATATAATTAAATTACAGAATAAATAGTTTATAAGCAACTAGAGTCATATAATGTGTATAATTAGGATGCTTTAAAAAGTCTGTACATGCACAGCTACCACATTAGCATCAAGACATTCTTTTTGGAAATGTGTTTACTTTAGCACACTTACACTTTAATATAATGTTTAGGTAGAATATAAAGTGAGTAGGGTAGGTCTTTCTGAAAGAACCCCAATTAAGCCCTGCCTCTATGGGATTCTGCAGAGGTCCTGCCAGCTAATGAGGTCATTTTGCAATGAGAACAGACACGAGCTCAGATTCTTGATTAACTCTGGGGCCAGTAATAGTGATTGTTGACATTGTTCGCATCCATTTTGTGTCACTTCTTGTGAGCAGCCTCCCCTCCTTCTACCACAAAACAACAATAATAGCAAACCAACTGAATGAGAATATTTCAAAAGAGAGATTTTTGAATTTTCTTAGCTTTGGCCACAAGTCCCATTTTTTCTCCTTCCCATTGTGCCAAAACCATCACAAATGGAATGGCTGAAAACCACAGAAACTTATTTTTTCCATAGTGGAGGAGGCTAAGTTCAAAGTTAAGGTAGAGGGGCAAGCATTGTGGTGTAGTAAGTAAGGAGTTTGTGTCCCAGAGGCTCCACTTCCGACCCAGCTCCCTGTTGATGGCCTGGGAAAAGCAGCAGAAGGTGGCCCAAGTGTTTTGGGTCCCTACCACCCTGGTGGGAGACCCCAATGAAGCTCCTGGCTTCTGGGTTTGACCAGGCTCAGCCCTAGTTGTTGCAGCCATCTGGGGTGTGAACCAGCAGATGGAAGCTCGCTCTCTCTCTCTCCCTCTCTCTCTCTCTGTGTGTGTGTGTGTGTTTCTCCTTGTCTCTCTCTATAATTCTTTATATATATATATATATATATATATATATATATATATATTTTGACAGGCAGAGTGGACAGTGAGAGAGAGAGAGAGAGAGAGAGAGAGAGAGAGAGAGAAAGGTCTTCCTTTGCCGTTGGTTCACCCTCCAATGGCTGCCGCGGAGGGCATGCTGCGGCCGGCGCACCGCGCTCATCCGATGAGCAGGAGCCAGGTGCTAGGTGCTTTTTCCTGGTCTCCCATGGGGTGCAGGGCCCAAGCACCTGGGCCATCCTCCACTGCACTCCTGGGCCACAGCAGAGGGCTGACCTGGAAGAGGGGCAACCGGGACAGAATCCGGTGCCCCGACCGGGACTAGAACCCGGTGTGCCGGCGCCGCCAGGCGGAGGATTAGCCTGTTGAGCCACGGCGCCGGCCAGTCTCTCTATAATTCTTTCAAACAAATAAGCAAATCTTCTGTGGGAGGGAAAAATAAGTTAAGCCAGAGGCAGGTTATGCGCCATCTGCAGGCTGCAGGGAGAAGCGTCCTTGTTTCTTCCAGCTTCTGGGGGTTCCAGGCATTCCTTGGCCAGTGGCCCTGTAACTCTAATCTCTGTCTTTGTCTTCACATGGGGTTCTCCTCTGTGTCTTCCCCCCCTTCTATCTTTCTGTGTCTTAAAGTTTCATTTATTTTATTGCTTTAAAAGGTGAGGGGTGGGGACCGGCGCTCTGGTGCAGAGGGTTAACGCCCTGGCCTGAAGCACCGGCATCCCATATCCAGCTCTCTGCTGTGGCCTGGGGAAGCAGTGGGAGATGGCCCAGGTCCTTGGGCCCCTGCACCCACGTGGGAGACCTGGAAGAAGCTCCTGGCTCCTGGCTTCAGATCAGTGCAGCTCCCGCCGTTGTGGCCATCTGGGGAGTGAATCAGAAGATGGGAGACCTCTCTCTCTGTCTCAACCTCTCTCTGTAACCCTGTCTTTCAAATAAATAAAATAAATCTTTTAAAAAATATTTATTTATTCATTTATTTAAAGTCAGAGTTACATAGAAGAGAGGCAGAGAGAGAGAGAGAGAGAGGTCTTCCTTCCGTTGATTCACTCCCCAGATGGCTGCAATGGCCAGAGCTGCATTGATCTGAAGCCAGGAGCCAGGACATTCTTCCAGGTCTTCCACATGGGTGCAGGGGCCCAAGGACTTGGGCCATCTTCCACTGCTATCCCAGGCCATTGTAGAGAGCTGGATTGGGAGTGGAGCAACCTGGACTAGAACTGGCACCCATATGGGATGCCGGCACTTTGGGCCAAGGCGTTAACCCGCTGCATCACAGCACTAGGCCCAGTAAAATAAATCTTAAAAAAAAAAAAATAGGAGAGGGTGTGGAGGCAAGGTCTTCCAGCCTCTGGTTCATTCTCCAGATGCTAACAACAGCCAGAGGTAGGACAGGCTGAAGCCAGGAGCCTGATCTGCTATCTCCCAGAAAGTTAGATCAGAAGTGGCGTAGCCAGGACTGAAACCAGAACTCCAATATGGGATGCAGGCATCTGCAGTAGTGGTTCAACCTTGTGTGCCACAGTGCCTGCCCCTCCCCTTCTGTCTCTTGCAAGGACACTTGTCAATGGTCTGAGAGCCACCTGGGTAACCCAGGATCACCTCATCTCAAGATCTTTAACTTAATTATATCTGCAAAGATCCTTTTACCAAAAGAGACCACATTCGTAGGTTCTGGGGGTTAGACTGGAGGCATAGCTTTTTGAGGTCCACCATTCAGCCTACTGTGGACTCATTCCCTCGGCTGCTGAGAGAGCTGCCTGTCAGCCCTCCCTGGGCACTGCCTCTGCTGAAAAAAGCCGCCTTGTCCGCGCTCAGCCCACAACTGAACCGGGGGACGACCTGGAACGACACTGCCAGACGGCTTCTGTCCCAGGGCTCCACAGTGAGCAGAGGAGCTCAGGCCCCTCTCCTGCCCCCTCCCCTTCCCGGGTGACTGGGTCTTCCAAGTGGGCTTCACTGAGAGGCCAGCCTGAAACCCGTAGGAAAAATTAGTCACTCCCTCAATGTATTTAAATAATTAATTAAGCATTCGTTGCACATCAAAGGTGTGCCAGAAGCTTTCTCTCCCAAGTGGGGCACAGTGAGCGTGCTTGGATCACGCAGTGCCTCAAACTGACCACCCTCATTTGGGAATGGTAGATCCCAAGGGTTTAGAAGAGGAACTCACAACTTTTGTTTTGAGTAAGTAATAACCTGACATTAGCTTCTTTTGATGTAATCTGCCATTTTACCATAGTATCCACAAAACCCATCAGTTGAGGGTCCTGGTCTTTCAAGGTTTGACCAGATTCTGTGCTCTCTGCATTGCTTTAGGCCCATCTGTTAGTGTTATTAAAATTCAGTATAGATAGGCCGGCGCCGTGGCTCAACAGGCTAATCCTCCGCCTGGCAGCGCCGGCACACCGGGTTCTAGTCCCGGTCGGGGCGCCGGATTCTGTCCCGGTTGCCCCTCTTCCAGGCCAGCCCTCTGCTGTGGCCCGGGAGTGCAGTGGAGGATGGCCCAAGTGCTTGGGCCCTGCACCCCATGGGAGACCAGGGAAAAGCACCTAGCACCTGGCTCCTGCCATCGGATGAGTGCTGTACGCCGGCCGCAGCACGCCATCCGCGGCAGCCATTGGAGGGTGAACCAACAGCAAAGGAAGACCTTTCTCTCTGTCTCTCTCTCTCTCACTGTCCATTCTGCCTGTCACAAAAAAAAAAAAAATTCAGTATAGATAAGTAAAAAGCAGATGACAGATTCATTGGTTTAAAAATCTAGTGGAAGAAAATTGCACCTAAAATGTTAAGGCCGGAAGCTGATACATAGTGACACTTGATAAAGAGAAGACGTGACATTGAGGGAAAACACAGATAATCAATACACAAGTGACTGGCTCTGGAGTGACAATTGAACTTTCTCAGGCATAATTCAGGCTCTCAATCTGCTCTTGCTGAGGACGGGAGACAGCTGATCACTTTTGTTGTAAAACAGACTATTGCCCATTGTGTCAGATTTGTTCATCTCAACTACAGTAAATCTCTATAAACAAAAGTAGAAACAAATGGACCTTTGTTCCATTAACTTATACTCTGACTGAAGGGAGACAGTAGAGTGACAAGGGTGGGGTTCAGTGGCACCAAGTGTCCACGCAAACGGTCACCAAGATGGTCCTTTCTGGGTCAGCTCCTCCCAGGGACAGTCTGCTTACCTCTGCAGAGGGCTGGCAGGTGCTTCCCATCCAGAAGCCTTTGCTATAAAGGCTCCTTCCTTCGGGTGCTGCAGAACAAATCCTTTACAGTCAGTCCTTGAAAGCACTTGGGAAATGCTGAGGCAGTAGTCAGCCTTTGTCACTGCAACGAAATACCCAAAGAAACTAAATTTACAGACAGAAAACATTTATTTACTTCACAGGTTTGGAAGTTGCAAGATAAGAGCAAGCAGCCCCATTGGTTTGGCCTCTGATAAGGGTGGCAATGGTGGAGCACGGAGTGCAGAAGATCATGTAGTGAGCCAGGAAGCAGACAGAATGGCTGGGCCTGACTCAGGCCTCTGGAACCCTCTGGCGAGAACTCCCTTCCAAGAGAGTGCTCCCAGTGAACGAAGGACCTTCCATGAGAACTGGATTAAGTTTCTGCCTTCTCGGTATAATTCACTCATGACCTTGAGGTTTAAAGTCCTGCATGAGGTTTGGAGCCAAATCTTGCTCAAACCGTAGCAAGTGGTTGGCTTGTTTCTGCAGACCCATGATGATGTGTCACTAGATCGTCGCCAGCCCAGCCCAAGGTCTGCGTCTGCCAACATTAGACCCTGACCAGTTGGCCAGACAAGGATCTCCTCTATGGTTATAGGGAAAAGCTGACTACCAGGCCATCAGAAAGGGGCAGCAAGGCTGAGGGAGGATGTGGGGGCTACAGGAAAAATTTAACTGACTCCCCTGAACCAGTCTCTCATCTTTTCTTTTTACCTTTCTCTAGGAAGCAATAATAATAAAGAGGCTAATTTAATTATGTTTCTTGGAAATAAAGATTGTTTTCTTTGGTAAAATTTTTTATATAAAAGTATTTTTAAAGATTTATTTATTTATTTGAGGGGCCAGTGCTGTGGCACAGTGGGTTAAGCTGCCACTTGCAGTGCTGACATCCCTTATGGCTGCCAGTTCAAGTCCTACATGTTCCACTTCCAATCCAGCTCTCTGCTATGGCCTGGGAAAGCAGTGAAAGATGGTCCAAGTCCTTGGGCTCCTGCAGGGAGACCCAGAAGAAGCTCCTGGTTCCTGGCTTTGGATCGGTGCAGCTCCAGCCATTGCAGTCATTTGGGGAGTGAACCAGCAGATGGAAGATCTCTCTCTCTCTCTCTCTCTCTCTCTCTGCCTCTTCTTCTCTCTGTGTGTAACTCTGAGTTTCAAATAAATAAATAAATCTTTAAAAAATATTTATTTATTCGAAAGAGTTACTGAGAGGCAGAGAGAGAGAGAGAGAGAGAGAGAGAGAGAGAGGCTGCAATGGCTGGAGTTGGGCCAATCCAGATCCAGGAGCCAGGAGCTTCTTCCAGGTCTCCCACAAGGGTGCAGGGACCCAAGGACTTGGGCTATCTTCTACTGCTTTCCCAGGCCACAAAAGAGAGCTGAATTGAAAGTGGAGCAGCTGGAACTCGAACTGGCGCCCATATAGGGTGCTGGCACTGTAGGCGGCTTTATCGCTATGGCACAGTGCCAGCCCCTATATAAAAGTATTAAGAATAGTTGCTATTATTATTCTTACACATTTGAAAATAAAATTTAGAACTCTTACCTTTGAAAAGCAAATAAAGTGAAAACATTGGGTTTGGCATGTAGACTAGTAGGTAAGATGCCAGTTAGGATAGGCACATCAGAGCTCTGGCTGGTAACTTCAGTTTTCTGCTAATGCAGACCCTGGGAGGCAGCAAGTGATAACTCAAGTACTTGGGTTTCTGATACCCATATAGGGAACCTTGAGAGTTCTCAGTTCTTGGCTCCAGCCCCAGCCCAGCCCCAGCCCAGCCCCAAGTGTTGAGGGAATTTTTAGAGTGATCTGGTGGATTTGATTTCTCCCTGTCTCTCTGTCTCTCAAATAAATAAATAAGCCATTTTTAAAATAAAGGGTATAACAAGATAATTTATTCTTTCAAAAATTGGTGAGGGACAGGCATTTGGTGCAGCAGTTACAATACCATTTGAGAATTTCACATCCCTTATCAAGAGTGCCTGGGTTCAAATCCTGGCTCTGCTCCCAATTCCAGCTTCCTGCTAAAAGTGCAAACCTTGGGAACCAGGTGATAGCTCAGGTAATACCTCAAATACTTGGGTCCCTGACACCCACATGGGAGACCCAGAGGGAGTTCTCAGTTCTTGGCTTTGGTGAGCATTAGGGAATGAACCAGCAAATGGTAGATCTTTCTCTGTCTCTCTGCTTTCAAATTAATAAATAAAAATTATTTTTAAAATTGGCTCAGATGATGCCTAAGTGAGATCCTGCCCAGATCATCTCCCCACAGAGGCACTGACTGGAACAGCTATTCATGTGCCAGTCATAAGAGCTGGGGGAGTCAGTAAGACTCCCAGTAAGGTATAATAAGAGAAGAGGCATTAAAGAAGGCAAGAAGAAAAGCATTGCCTGTCCCACTCCACCCCCATATATCTCTGGTTTGGGAGAGGGGATTAACTCCAGGCCTCAGTACCAGTCCTGGCACCAAGTCCACCAGTGTCAGGCAGTGCCCCATGGCCCCTGCCCCAAGCCAGAACCCACAGATTACATTGTGGTGGTCAAGAGACTGCCTCCACCACCCCTCCCCTGACCTTGGGCTGCCCAGTGTGGAGAAAGACCCCGCCCACTGGGGAGTGGGGCAGGAAAGTGAGCACTGGACTAGATGTTGCAGAGCATGGAGATACAAAGCACAGAGCACCTACCTTTCTGTCTCTTGAGATCAATGCTGGACCAAGAGGGATTTTGCTCAGTGGGAAAAGGGTGAACAGGAGGCTCCTGGCTGCTCCACTCATGCCATTGACACCTGAGGCATTTACTGCTGGAGAACTCTGCAGCCTTTACAGGCCCTGAGCCCAGGTTGGGTGCTGTCAGGTTACTATACTGCTGCATTGCCCCAGAGAAAGCTGCATGGAGCTGCCTTGAGACCCCGCCCACCTGGGGGGCCTGTGAAGCAGCTGCTTGCGGATGCTCCACAGACTCAGCTTTGTGAGACAGCTAGGAGGCACCACCCACCTTCCTGAGAAGAAGCTGAGTAGGGTCCCCTGAGCAGGCTGGCCTGCAGATGCACCTGGAAGACCATTGTGCAGCCCTACCCACCCTCCTGCTACCCCAGTGGCCACACCCACACACTCTCAGCTCTGGAAAGCAACCAAACAACCAACCCTGTGGAACCCAGAGCATATATATCCAGAGAAGGATCCAGGCAGCCTCATCTACCTTCCTGGGGCTCCAAGAAGCAATTGAGCTGCCCTTTCTTAGAAGCTCAGCCCACTTAGGTCCTGGGAAGTAGCCGCTTGTCCTCAGCCACCCACCCTCATCCCAGGAAGTAGCAAGGCAGAACTGTGAACAAGTTAGCTCCCTGAGATCCTCTGAAGTTACTGATGCAAGCCTCAAACACATAGGTGCCCTGTCTGGGCTTACTGGGTCAGTTTGGCCCCTGTTCAGGCTTCAGACACTGACAGGCACCCCACCACATGGGATGTTGCACTGGGCATGCATTGTTGCATCACCTGCATCTCACCTCTGCAGTTAGATGCACTATGGCCAGAGTTGCCATAGAACTTGCACTACCTGAAGGAACTGCATCCCAGCTAGTGATGCAGTCCCACAAACCTCTATAGCCTGGGCCACTGAGACACCTGCAGACGTCCTCAATTCTTTCCCTGACAAAGAATTCAAAATGATGCTATTCTAAAAGATTTATGTATTTGATAGGTAGAGTTACACACAGTGAGAGGGAGAGACCTAGAGCGAAAGTTCTTTGGTCTGCTGGTTTACTCCCCAAATGGCTGCAATGGCCAGAGCTGAGCCAATCTGAAGCCAGGAGCCAGGAGCTTCCTCCATAGGCAGAGGCTTAACCTGCTATGCCACAGCGCCAGTCCCAAAATGATGATTTTAATGAAACTTAATGAAATACAAGAGAATACAGACAGAGAGTTCAACATTAGGAAAACAATTCACAATGAGAAATTCAGCAGAGGGACAGAGATGAGAAAAGAGAATCAGAAGTCTTGGAGCCAATGAACAAACGAAAGTTTAGCTGAGAACCTCAACAGCAGAATTCAGCACTAGAAGAATTTCTGAACCTGAACACAAGCCTTTCGAAATAATCCACACAGACAAAAAAAGATTTGAAGAAAAAAAGAAAACATGTAAAAGAACAAAGAAATGCTCTGAGACGTATGGAACACCATTAAGGAAGCAGGTATCACATTATGGATGTTCAAGGAGATGAGCAGGGAAAAGGCATAGAAAAACATATTCAATGGAATTACACAATGGCTGAAAACTTTACAAAGCTTGAGAAAGAAATGTACATCCAGGTCCAGTATGCCCAAAGGACTCCTAATAGATTTGACAAAAAAAAAAAAATCCTCCTCAAGACATAGCACAGTCAAGCTGTCAAAAGTATAAAAAACAAAGAATTCTAAAACAGCAAGAGAAAAACATTTAGCCACTTACAAGAGAATCCCCATGAAATTAATGGCAGGCTTTTTGGCTGAAACCCTACAGGCCAGGAGAGAACAGAATGAAATATTCAAAGTCCTGAAAAGAGAAAGAAAATTGCCAGCCAGGAACATTATACCCAAAAAGGCCATCTCTGAAATGAAGGAGAAATAAAGACTTTTCATGTTAAACAAAACCTGAAGAAATTTATCACCAACAGACGAGCAACACAGGAAATGAGCAAGGGAGTCCTGCTTTGGAAGGGAAAGCATGGTAACTACCGTCATTTAAACCCATGAAATTGTAAGTCTGAACAGTAGAGCAGATACACAGAAGTGAAAGAAATATTTTTTTCTAGAATTGGTTTGTTATATATTCCTGTGTTAATCAGGAATATAGTTCTGCAACTTTTTTCTTTTACTCATTAGTTTTTAAAAAATATTTATGCTTATTTATTTGAAAGACAGAGTTACAGAGAGGTAGAGACAGAGAGAGAGAGAGAGAGGTCTTTCATCTACTGGTTCATTCCCCAGATGGCCACAATGGCAGGAGCTGTGCTGATCCGAAGCCAGTAGCCAAGAGTATCCTCCAGGTCTCCCATGTGGGTGCAGGGACCCAAGGACTTGGGCTATCTTCCACTGCTATCCTAGACCATAGCAAAGAGCTGGATCAGAAGAGGAGCAGCTGGGACTCCAACTGGTGCCCATATGGGATGCCGGTGCTCCAGGGCTTTAACCTGCTGCACCACAGTGCCGGCCCACTGGTTAGGTTTTTTTTTTTTGGACAGGCAGAGTTAGACAGTGAGAGAGTGAGAGAGAGAGAGAGAGAGAGAGAGAGAGAGAGACGAGAAAGGTCTTCCTTCCGTTGGTTCACCCCCAAAATGGCCGCTACGGCTGGTGCGCTGCGCCAATCCAAAACCAGGAGCCAGGTGCTTGTCCTGGTCTCCTATGGGGTGCAGGACCCAAGCACTTGGGCCATCCTCCACTGCCCTGCTGGGTCACTGCAGAGAGCTGGACTGGAAGAGGAACAACCGGGACAGAACTGGCACCCCAACTGGGACTAGAACCCAGGGTGCCGGCACCGCAGGCAGAGGATTAGCCTAGTGAGCCGTGGCACTGGCCAACTCATTAGGTTTTGATGCCAGGACTTAAAATTATTTGGAAACTCATCAAAATGAGTTTTTAAACTCTTAAAATGAGTTGGAAAGTGTTTGATTTTTCAGTATGTTCTGAAGAACATCTTATTGTATTATTATTTCTTCCGTAGATTTTAAGTAGAATTCACCAGTGAAACTATTTAGGTCTTTAGTTCTCCTTAGGGAAAGATACTTTGAATTTAATTTCTTAAATATAATTGAGCTATTTAACATTTTTTTCTTTCTATGTCAGCCATCTGAATTTATGTTTTTGAAGAAATATGTGTGTTGCACACGTTGCCAAAATTGTTGGTATAAAATTGCTTAACAGTCTTTAAAAAAAATAAATCTACCTTGTGATCTAGTGATTTCACTATTTGGTGTACATTCTAAAGAAATAAAATCAGTCTATCAAAGATAGATATACTTGCACCCCACCCCCATATATTGCAATACCATTCACATTAGCAAACATATGAAATCAACCAAAGTGTCCAAATGGGGATACCTTTCATCTGTTAAAAAAAAAAAAGTTTTGCGGTAGGCATTTGGCCTGGTAGTTAAGACACTAGTTAAGATGCCTGTGTCCTGTATTGGAACACTGTGGCTATAGAATCCAGCTTCCTGCTAAGGCAGACCTTAGGAGGTAAGAGTAACAGCTCAGGGAGTTGGGTACTTGCCTCCTGCATATAAGACTTGGATTGTATTTTCGGCTCCTGGCTTCTTCTTTGTCCAGTCCTGACTGTTACAGGCATTTGTGGGAGTGAACCAGTCTATGGGAACTCTTTGTCTGTCTGTCTGTCTCTGTCTCTTGCCTCATAAGTAATAATTAGAATTCTTCATTTACAACAACATGGATGAACCTAGAAGACATTCTGTTAACTGAAAATAAGCCAGGTGCAGAAAGACAAATACTGCATGATATCACTCATATGTGGGATCTAAAAACGTTGACTTCACAATAGTTTAGAGTAGAATAGTGATTCCCATAGGCTGGAGAGAGGAAGGGGGAGAGGCTGGTCAATGTGCGTAGTGTGACAGTTACATGGGAAAACCAAGTTCTGGTGGTCTATTGCAAAGTGGAGTGACTATACTTAACAATATATAGTTCAAAGTATAACAATATATAGTTCAAAGTAGGTAGAAGAGAGAATCTGTAGTGTTCTTACACAAAGAAAGATTAAATGTTTGAAGTAATAGATATGCTAATTGCTGTAATTTGATCATTACACAATATATACAAGTATGGGGACATTACATATTACCCCTATAAATGTATATAATTATGTGTCAATCAAAAATTTTAAAAATTTAAATGCTAACTAATATGTTTTGCTTTTGTTGCCATCATTCAATACAGTTAAATTAGAAAAGGAGGAAGACATTGTCCTTCTCAAGCCTGCATCAGTAACACCAAGGTGAAGGCATGAGTAGGTGCCAGGAGACTAAAGTCACAGCACGAGACCTCTGTAGATTCCCACGGCCACAGAGCACGTGGCCACCAGCACAGCCGTCCACCCTCTGATGGATAGTGCTGCCTTGGCAGGGATGATCAGGAGTGCCAATCACAGCTAACAGAAGAACAGAGGCCCCTCGCCAGTTCCCTGGGAGTTCCTTTAGCATCTCAAGAAAATGAAAGGGATTGAAAATTACGGAGTCAGATTAATTCTAGTTAGAATAATACATTATATATCACTTCTGGCTCTATGGAGCTATTAATTCCTATTATTACCAATTTTTGAAAATGTATTTATTTATGTGTTTGAAAGGCAGAGTTACAGAGAAGGAGGAAAGGAGATGGGAAGGGAAGAAGGATGTAAGAGAGAGACAGAGACAGAGAGAGATTTATCTTCCACCTACTAATTCACTCTCCCAAAAGGACACAACAGCAAGGGCTGGGCCAGGCCAAAACTAGGAGCCAGGAACTCCATCCAGTTCTCCCACATGGGTGGCAGGGGCTCCAATATTTGAGCAATCATCTATTGCTTCCCAGGTACATTATCAGGGAGCTGGATCAAAAGGGAAATAACTGAGAGTGAGAACCAGTGCTCTGATATGGGATGTGGGCATATTGTGATGCCAGCCCCTTGTTCTTATAATCTTTTAAATTATGCAAACCAAAAATAGAAAAGCAAATGACAATAAAAGTCACACATATCTACCACTAAGAGATCACTACTTAATATATATTTATATGTTTGTTTATTCTTATTTACTTGAAAGGTAGAGCAAGAGAAAGAGAGAGAGAGAGAGAGAGAGAGATCTTCCATCTGCTGATTCATTCCCCAAATACCTGCAAGAGCAAGGGTTGTGTCAGGCCAAAATCAGGAGCCAGAAACTACCCTGGGTCTCTGAAATGGGTGTCAAGGCCTCAAGTACTTGGGCCATCACCTGCTGCCTCCCAGGCACATTAACAGGAAGTTGGATTGGAAGCAGAGGCAGGACTCAATCCCAGTCACTCTGATACGGTATGCTGGTGGTTTAATCCATTGAGCCACAACACCCATCCACCATTCTTAATATTTTGGTGACTCCCCCTGAAAATACAGATACACACCATACCTATTTATATATGTGGGGTCATGCTCTGTTATTATGTAAACTGTGCTTTTTCTTTACATAGCATAACTTGCAAATATGTTTCTGTGTCAATAAATATATTTCTGCAATTATATTTCTGCAGCATAATTTTAAATAGCTACACGGTACTCCATTATATAGAATTTATTTGTTCTATATCTTAACAACCAAACTATTAATATGGATTTCTTTGGCTTGTCCAATGTTTTTCTTGTTATAATTAAAGCACTATGATCATTGTAAATAAATTCCTTTAAGGTTCTTAACAAACTCCTTATTTTCTTTGTATAATTTCTGAAAAGTAGAATTGTTTAATCAATGTTAAGTTTTAAACATTTCAGTTGTCACATTTAAATA
The DNA here is from genome assembly GCA_949820135.1 of Sylvilagus floridanus. Classification (NCBI taxonomy): domain Eukaryota; kingdom Metazoa; phylum Chordata; class Mammalia; order Lagomorpha; family Leporidae; genus Sylvilagus; species Sylvilagus floridanus. Next base: position 114,718,867 of record OX463236.1, read on the forward strand.
TTTTATAAATGATATTTTCTACTGACAAAAGATTCTATTGGTTTTCTAAATGATCACACCAAAATTTTCACTTTCTTTCTCTATACTTTGCAGCATCGAAACAAGGTTCATTATGATGGTAGTGAACTTGCTTTTCTAAAATTGTAATAGGTTCTTATTTTTACTCAAAGTTACAATTCTTCCATTATTTACTAGCTACTCACTTTCTTGAATTTCTTCCACACTTGGAATCTCAAATAATTGGGCTTGAAGCCCAATCTTCTAGCCTATTAACATAAGTAAATGTTTCTAGTAGTTCTATTCATCTTTTGAACAGCTCTATTCATAATCTTTTGATTAAATTGATCATATTTCATAGAACAGTAAGCTGCCTCTATTTAAGTGAATTCAAAGTAGCCTATGGTAGGCCTTTTTGATTTACAAATTTGCTCGTAAAAGCTATGTCCAGATAGCAGTTAAATGCTCAGTCTTTTGATATTAGCACAGCATGAAAAGCAACAGTTTTTATATTTGGGTAGCATACATTTACTTTAAAAACATGCTTACACTCAGAGACAGTTTTTTTAAAGTTGATGGAAAATGGAAACAAAAGATAAATTTATTAGTGCAAAACATTTTTGAAATCCATGCATAGTTTTCTCTTTATATGCATTTTCCATCAACTTTTTGAAAACCCTTCATGTGTCCGTGTGTGTGCGTATGTATGTTTCCTACTGTGATACACTTTGCTGCTTACAGACATGAAATGAATTATTTAACTACTGGACCAAATATTTGCAAATGTGTTTCGTGTTGGCTTCTTATCTGTATGAAGGACACTAGCAGGATGTTGCCTTTTCTATTATCCCAACCTTAGCAAACAAGAGTACAATTTAGCACTTTGCTTGATGATTAATTCTGTTCAAAAGCTCAGAAAATGCTAATGGTTAGGTAAGGAAGAGAGTAATTCAACTCCCAATTTTAGCCTAGATTCACAGCATACACCACTTCTTTCACACAAATCTGTGAAAAATATAGAAAAACACGGCCTTTTTAAGAACAACTATGGGGACCTGCACAAGTTTTTATAAGTAAATGTAACGCAAGTATAGGAGATGTGCTGAGACAACACACTAATTGAATATACTTGGGCAGAGTGGTGGACATGAAAACTGACATGTTGTTTTCTAGAAAAACCGGATATTTAGAAACATAACAAATTGGACAGTGGTATTATGACTCTGATCATTTGAAGGAAACAATGAGCTAATTATCTATCATGCCTCACTGCTATACTTTCCACACCTTGGGGGATCAATTTCACCCAAAAGTGAACAGAGCCAGCACCACACGTTCTGCTCTCAAGCAGTGACCTCTCTGATTCAAATGCAAAATGCTCCTGCAGATGAAATTCACTGGGACAAAGTGTTCAATAGAAAGATTACATTTCCAGTGGGGCAGAAAGATATTTGCCAGCATCTCATTAAGGCTTCGATACAAAGTCTTGGATTTCAATCAGCATCGAGATAGAATGGCAATAATCCAGTACCCGTAGCATTATGCATTTTCCCCATCTACAATAAAATCTTGAAAAAATTTCCAAGAGAATAGATATGGAAAGAAATAACCTCGTAGTCATTGTAATGTCAGCCACAAAACGCATTCTGCGAAGGCTGTGCAGCCTGATAACTTTGCCTCTCGCTCAGGGAGGAGAAGGTGACATCATTTACATTTAGCCCAACGCGTGAAAAAGGTTGAAATTCTGTGCACTGTAAATGTGGCATCCATTCTGCCACCTCTGCAGCCCCACCTCCCATCATTAATATGGTCCAGCCATTTCGTTGCCGGCATTTTATCCTCTTCCCCTGGAAGTAATTTACTGACTTAATGGAAATGTGAGAGATTTGCTTTAACAGATTTTATGAATTTAAGCAAAAGGTCCTGCTGCACATTTCTCTCTGGAGAGAGGTTATTCTTTAGCCAGGAGGCATTTGTAATAGTTCAGTAATCAAAAAAGATTTGCCTCCGACTTGCTAATTTGCTCAGTCTCTTAAGTAACAAAAGCGTCTAAACTCTGCCTCTCAATTTAAAGTGAGTCCCATAAAAGCTTCCAGCTTAGCAAGAAATCTAAGAATCCACAATCTGAGCTTTTAACCCCATTTCAATTTGTGCAAGTGTAATGTCATTAGGGACTGATTTCTGCTATAAGGGAGTTGTGGCTTTTTGTGGAATTTACTACTTTATGGGTGAGGTGGGGGCCAGGAACGCGGAGAGGGCCAACTACTGCAGAAGTGAAGCTTGTTTTCCCGGAAGGATCAGAGCCGAGGAAGATCACAAACTTCCCGAGAGTCTCTTTCCTGTGAAACTTTGGTCAAGGGCTGCCAATTAGGAGCTCTGGCTAGGATTTTCACTAGGGAGTAGAAAACTCAACTGTACCCTTCCTCTCCTTGGTTGCTTCTTATAAAGTATGTCACCATGTCCACAGCTGTGTCCCCAGCATTTAGAGCAGTGCCAGGCACCGGGATGCTCAATACGTGTTGCAGAACAGGCTGCAGCAGAACAGAGCCATCGTCAGTGTTCAGTCTAAGAGAGAAGCTGTGGCTTTGCTTCAGGTTGTATCAACAACCTCCCCGTTCTTTGACAGGCTTCCTTGGGCTGCTTGCCCCAGCTCCTCTGCTTTCTTTTCTGGAACCAATGAATCAAACCGTGCAACTTCATGGGGAAAAGGATAATGAGGACTATGGCCTCTTCACCCAGAAACCAAGAAAAAGAAAAATAATCTGTGAATCTATAATTTTGCCCCCAAAATTTGGCTCTTTCAAAGAAAATCAGGGTAGGCATTGTGGCACAGTAGGTTGGACCACTGCATCCCATATCGGAGAGTCTGTTTGAGTACTTGTTACTCCATTTCTAGTCTAGCTTCCTGCTAACTCTCACCCTGGGAGCAGCAGATGATGGCCCAAGTCTTTGGATTCCTGCCATCCACATGGGAGAACTGGCTAGAATTCCTGGTTCCTGACTTCTGCCTGTCCTAGCTCCAATTGTTGCAGGGGAAATGAATCAGTCGATGGAAGATCTCTCTTTCCTTCCCTAAGCACTTAGGCCATTTTCTGCTGCCTCCTCAAGCACATTAGCAGGATACTGGAGAGCATCATGGACTCAAACCAGCATTCTGATATGGGATGCCAGCATCCCAAGTGGTAGCTTAACTTGCTACATCACAACACTGGCCCCCAATTCTAGTCTTGGTCTACTGTTAATAATTATTTAAGAGAGAGAGAGATTCCCCATCTTTTGGTTCATTCTCTCAATGCCTGCAACAGCCAGGACTGGGCCAGGCTGAAACAAGAAGCTGGGGCATGATCTGGGTCTCCCACGTGAGTGGCCAGAACCAAACAACTTGAGCCTTCACCTGCTGCCTCTGAAGGGTGTGCAGTGGCAACAAGTTGGAATTAGGAATCAGAACTTGAACCCAGGCATTCTACCATCCACTGGTTCACTCCCCAAATGCCTACAACAGCCAGGGCTGAGCTAGGCCAGAGCCAGGAGCCAGGAATTCCATCCAGGTCACTCATATGGGTGGCATGGGCCCAAGCACTTGACCAATCATCCACTGCTTTCCAGAATGCACTATCATGAAGATGGAGCATAAGCAGAAGAGCTGAGATTTGGAACAGTACTTCAATATGGGATGCAGGCATCACAAATGGTGACTTAACCCACTGTACCACAATACTTGCCCTTGGTTGCTTTAAGTATGTGAACAAATACATCCATAGCTCTTGATGCCAGCATATCTTCTCTTAGCCATTAATGCATACCAGATAAAGCCTATATTAAAAGGGACAAGATTAATTACTCAAGTCCCTTAAATGAATCTCTGTTGATCAGCGGTTTTATTTGCTCTCATTATCTAAAATTAGTCTCAGAAATTTGGAAATCATTCATTTATTTGAGTATAAAACCTACAACAAAGAACTGGACCATGCATTCATTCCTCCCTATTTGACAAGATTAACCATACAAGGACCAGATGCTTTTAACACTGACTTGCTGAAATCCTCCTAAAATGGGACTGGTGTTGCAGTGTAGTGGGTTAATTCGCCACCTTTGATGCTACATCCCATATGGGCACTACTGCACGTCTCAGCTGCTCCACTTGTGATCCAGCTCCCTGCTGATGGCCTGGGAAAAACAGCAGATGATGGCCCAAGTGCTTGTGCCTCTGCCACCCATGTGGGAGACCTGGAAGATCTTAGCTCCTGGCCGTTGTGGCCATCTGGGGAGTGAAACAGCAGATGAAAGATCTCTCTCCCTCTCTGTAACTCTGATTTTCAAATGAAATAAATAAATTTTTTAAACCATCCTCCTAAAACAATTACATATTAAGACCAACATGAGGCCGGCGCCGTGGCTCAACAGGCTAATCCTCCGCCTTGCGGCGCCGGCACACCGGGTTCTAGTCCCGGTCAGGGCGCCGGATTCTGTCCCAGTTGCCCCTCTTCCAGGCCAGCCCTCTGCTGTGGCCCGGGAGTGCAGTGGAGGATGGCCCAGGTGCTTGGGCCCTGCACTCCATGGGAGACCAGGAAAAGCACCTAGCACCTGGCTCCTGCCATCGGATGAGCGCGGTGCGCCGGCTGCAGCGCGCCGAATGTGGTGGCCATTGGAGGGTGAACCAACGGCAAAGGAAGACCTTTCTCTCTGTGTCTCTCTCTCTCACTGTCCACTCTGCCTGTCAAAAAAAAAAAAAAAAGACCAACATGAAAAGGCCACAGCAGTGCTCATCCATGCATTTCTTCTCTGTAGTGGCTATGTCTTGCCTATCTTCACAGTAATGTTTTCTCTGAGAAACTGAACTATTGTTTGTGATTGGAATAGCAAGGCAAACATGCTAAGAAGTGCCTGAAAGGGCCTGGTTTTCCATAAGAATATTCTTCAGTGGTTAATTATTTGTCGCATTTGTGTTCAGATGCAACAAAAGGTTCTTTCCTTCCCTCTGTGGGAAATTGTGATAATGCTTTCACTCAAGGCTCCACCCAGAGCTGTGTTGAGTATTCTCATTACCAGAGGCACTACAACAGTATCAGAATATAGGAATTAAAATTTTTTTGTTTTAAAGTATTTGTTTATTTGAGAGGTAGAGAGAGAGAGACAAGCTAACTGAAAGAGCTCCCATGGGAGGGCCAGTGCTGTGGTGCAGCGGGTAGAGCCCTTGGCTTGCAGCACCAGCCTCCTGGGCGCCAGTTCAAGTCCTGGCTGCTCTACTTCCTATCCAGCTCCCTGCTAACATGCCTGGGAAAACAGCAGAAGATGGCCCAAGCCATTGGGTCCCCCACCCACGTGGGAGACCCAGAAGAAGCTCCTGGCTCCTGGCTTTGGACGGGCTCAGCTCGGGCCATTGCGGCCATTTGGGGAGTGAACCAGCAGATGGAAGATCTCTCTCTCTCTCTTTCTCTGCCTCTCTCTGTAACTCTGTCTTTCAAATAAATCAAATAAATCTTAAAAAGAGCACCCATGATTCATAGTCAGGGAGAGGCTAGGGCTGAAGTCAGGAGCCAAGAGCCAGGCGCCAGGAAGTCAGTCCAGGTCTGATGGCAGGAACAGAACTACCTGAGCCATCACATGCTGCCTCCCAGGGTCTGCCTTCATAGGAGCCAGAAATCCCACCGAGCCCCTCCAAGTGGGAGATGCAGCTGTCATAACCAGAGTCCACCACTAACCCAAACATCTGCCCCTTAATTTTTTTTTTCAATTTATTTTATTTTATTTGAAAGGCAGAGTTACAGAGAGGGACAGAGAGAGAGAGGGGTGTTTCGTCCACTGGTTCACTCCCCAAATGGCCGCAACAGCCTGAGCTGGGCCAGGTCGAAGCCAGGAGCCAGGAGGTTCTTCTGGGTGTCCCATGTAGGTGCAGGGGCCCAATCCCTTGGGCCCTCTTCCACTGTTTTCCCAGGCACATCAGCAGGGAGCTGGATCAGAAGTGGAGCAGCCGGGACTCGAACTGGGATGCTGTTGCGGCAGGCGGTGGCTTAACCTATGCCATAGTGCCTGCCTCTTGCCCCCTTGATTTTTAACTTTTCTAGAGTGAACTGAGTGAATGGTTATAACTCCTTAGGGGACGTTTATAAGAAAAAGGAACTTTTCATGATTAAGTTCTGACCTCAGAAAACAATGTAATCAACATTATTTTAATTCAGCACTTTACATGAAAAGTATGGGTTGTATGTTATCTTCCTAATTGTTGAAGATTCTACTTAATTCAAGGAAATGCTACAAAGGACAGAAAGGAACTAATATCTACAGAGTGCCCCCTGCATGGGTGCCTGCCACGTTGTAGGCACTGTGTAGTAAATCACCATGCATGAACCCTCAGTCTGTGTTTGAAAAGTAGAAAACATGAGGGCTAAAAATGCCTTTGGAAAGGCTGCTCCCCATTACAAATAAAATGTTATCATCTTAGATGGTATGACATGCCAAATGTTTTCTTATAGACTGCTTCATAACCCTGATCCAGAAGTGGCATTAATGACCATGGCTTTCCACTCTGGGATCTGGGGTCATTAACCCTTTAATGAATGGCTCTCTGCCATCACACCATTAAGTGCCTTAATGGTGCCTTCTTGGCGCTTCTATTGACTGCAGCATCTCAGTAAATGTTTTTAATTCACCATCAACTTCACCACAATGAGCCTGGCTACTTTCCACTGCCAGCAAGCCAGCTCCCAGTCCTGCACTTTTGGATTTGGGAGCATAACTCTCATCTAGTACTTCTCTGTGACAAGAATCTGGGACACAGATGGCTAGGCCCCTCTCTTATAGATTTGTGCTTTCCATAAATTCAACATAGGTCCAGACACACATTATTATTTACAGAACATTGACGGGGCTGGTGCTGTGGCATAGTAGGCTAAAACTCCGCCTGCAGCACTGGCATCCCATATGCGTGGCAGTTCATGTCCCGTCTGCTCCTCTTCTGATCCAGCTCTCTGCGTATGGCCTGGGAAAGCAGTGGAAGACGGCCCAAGTGCTTGGGCCCCTGCACCTGCTTGGGAGACCTGGAAGAAGCTCCAGGCTCCTGGGTTTGGATCAGCGCAGCTCCAGCTGTTGTGGCCATCTGGGGAGTGAACCAGAGGATGGAAGACACCTCCCTCTGTCTCTCCCTCTCTCTCTCTGTAATTCTGCCTTTCAAATAAATAAATCATAAAAAAAAAAAAACTAGCTCAGTAAGGTAACTTTGTTCAAGTTAGATACAAACAGTATAGTCTGGGGCCTGGCGCCATGGCTCACTTGGTTAATCCTCTGCCTGTGGCGCCGGCATCCCATATGGACACTGGGTTCCAGTCCCAGTTGCTCCTCTTCCAGTCCAGCTCTCTGTGTGGCCCGGGAAGGCAGTGGAGGATGGCCCAGGTACTTGGACCCCTGTACCCACGTGGGAGACCAGGAGGAAGCACTTGGCTCCTGGCTTCAGATCGGCACAGCACGCCTGCTGTGATGGCCATTTGTGGGGGGATGGTGAACCAGCGGAAGGAAGACCTTTCTCTCTCTCTCTCTCTCTCTCACTATCTAATTCTATCTGTTAAATTAAAAAAAAAAACAGTATAGTCTAAGATGGCCTCATAGCATTCAGCTGCCTTGTTTAGCATATAGTAGCTTCCTTCTTCAGGAATACATAGTTACAGAACACCATTTTCTCTTAGTTTTGCTTTAACTTACCTTTCTCTATTACTTTAATAATCACTTTCTTCCACCATGTATTAGTCAGTTTTTCATCGCTTTAACTAAATGTCTGAGAGGAGTTAACCTATAGAGGAGAAGGTCTGTTTTTGCTCGTGGTTTTCAAAGTTCATAGGTCAAGAACAGGTGGCGCCATCAGTCTGGCATCTGACGAAGGTGGTGGGTGGTGGAGCCTATGTAGAGAGAGGATCACATGCTGGACCAGTAAGCACAGAGAGAACAGCTGGGCTGACCTTGGCTTATATAACCAACCCTCCTGTGATAACTACCTTCTGAGGGCATGTGTCTACCTTCCAGACACATAATTGCATCAAGTCTCTACGCTTAGCCCATTGACCATTAACACTGAGCTGTCAACCATTAACATAAGACTTTAGGGGGCAATCCTTCAATATTTGGCCTCTCGAGGTACACCCAAACTATTACCCAACCATAACACCTGTTCTTGAATGCTAGTGTTCTCCAGGGTTCCAGATAGAGCCCTTTCTTTCTCTTTATGTACATTAAACCCAAAGCACTGTTACTTGTACCCATCTTCAACTATCATTTTTTTTTTGACAGGCAGAGTGGACAGTGAGAGAGAGAGACAGAGAGAAAGGTCTTCCTTTTGCCGTTGGTTCACCCTCCAATGGCCACCGTGGCCGGTGTACTGCGGCTGGCGCACTGCGCTGATCCGATGGCAGGAGCCAGGTGCTTCTCCTGGTCTCCCATGGGGTGCAGGGCCCAAGCACTTGGGCCATCCTCCACTGCACACCCTGGCCACAGCAGAGAGCTGGCCTGGAAGAGGGGCAACTGGGACAGAATCCGGTGCCCTGACTGGGACTAGAACCTGGTGTGCAGGCACCAGAAGGCGGAGGATTAGCCTGTTGAGCCACGGCACCGGCCTCAACTATCATTGATCTGTACATTTCCAGCCCAACATCTCTCTTGGACTCTACATCCATATATGCAATGGTTACTGTATATCCCTTTCTTCATGCCAGGAGTTTCTCAAGTCAATCACTTACCAAACTAAGTCCCTGTATTCTCCCTCCTGTATTCCCTCAGAGCATCCAATTACCCAAGATACTGTCCTCTACTAGAGAAGTACTTCCTTTCTCCTCACCTCATGCTTTCTTGTGATGAGATCTCTTCCAGAACATCACCCTTGGTCTCACTCCATCCCCTCCCTCTTTCCTCCCTGCAAGAATTATTTGTTGGTGAGTTTGGGAGAAAAAACATGGGAATAGGCAGCTTCTTCTCTCCTCTTACTTTCCTTCTTTCTGTCGGCATCTGTGTGCTGGAGAAAGCACATCTGCATTCCTCTCTATTCCACTCTGCCGTGACTTTCACAGAAGCAGGCCCCGCAAAGAGACTTGCCGGACTTTATTTACTTTATTTGTTTATTTCTCTCTCTTCCTCTCAAATAATTTAGATTTGGGTGGAGAAAAAGCAGTGTTATGTATCTACCCTATCAACTGCAATGCCTTTAAAAAATTGGAAAGTCCTCCAACTGATGTAGTTTAAAACAATGGGCGATGTTGATCCATTGCTCAGGATGCCCAATAAGGGATCCTCACTACTATTAGAATTAATGAGAAATACAGTACAATTAACTCAGCTTTTCTCATGCAATTTCTTATTTAGGCAGCAAAGTATACATAGGTCTCACTTCTGGAAAATATTGCCTTTGAATAGTAAAACACACACATTCCTTGCAGGCATTGATCTAATCTCCATTAAGTGTTTTGTAACATGCAACTACCTTTGCATGAGGTACTATGCACCTGAAACAGGTGTAATCAGTTGAAATCCAAAATCCCTCTGCAAATGCCTTTCTGCCCTTCTCCATGCTGCTTCGTGTCTCAGGAGGCTGACTTCCCTGTCTAGTTACTGTGTCCTCTGGCTTCTGGTTGGGTTGGGTTGGCCACTCAGGAGCCCTTGTAGGAGATTAGAGAGAGTACTGACTTTTATTCCCCTGATTTCCTTCCTATGAGATCATGTTGAGCTGCCTGGGTTTAAGACAGCCTAACTCCTTGTGTAGGATTTTTTTCTGCTCCTAGATTTCTGTTACTCTTCATAACCTCATCTTTCAGGCCTGGGAGTGGTGACAATTCTGCAGCTCTGGGCCCTGAGCTGGTCCCTGTAGTGCCCTTATGGTTCTCCCACATCCCTCCCATTGGATATTACAGACCAGACCTTTGGGTAAAGAAGCTCTCCTTGAATCACCTAATTTGAGTATGCCATCTCTTTTAGCCTATTGACTCTGATTTAATCAATGAGATTTAATTAGTGTGTGAATTTCTGTTTTAAACTGTTTCTATATTCAAATTGTATTAATAGAAAATCATTTTGTTCCTAAATCCATTGAATAAGTGTTGAACCAAATTGTCATACTGCTCATAACTCTCATGTGTGCCATACCCTAAATTAGTCATGAAATCCTACTGCTTCTACTTATAAGTATTTCTCAAATCCATTCCCATTATTTCTCACTTAAATTACTAACTAGTCTCCCTATCCCTGCTCTAGGTTCCCCTCCTGCCTAACTTCCATACAACTACCAAAAATATTTTTTAGAATATAAATTATGGGCTGGCATTGTGGCCTAGCAGGTGAAGGTCCCACCTGTGATGCTGACATCCCATATGGATGTTGGTTTGAGTCCTGGATGCTCCACTTTTTTTACTATTATTTTGAGAGGTACACTTACAGACAGAGAGAAGGAGAGACAGAGAGAGGTCTTCCATCCACTGGTTCATACCCTAAAAGACTGTAGTGACTGGAGCTGGGCTGATCCGAAGCCAGGAGCCAGGAGCTTCTTCCAGGTCTCCCATGTGTGTGCAGGGACTCAAGCACTTGGGCAACCTTCCACTGCTTTCCCAGGCCATAGCAGAGAGCTGGATTGGAATAAGAGAAGCCAGAACTTGAACCAGCACCCATATGGGATGCTGGCACAACAGGCGGAGGCTTTAGCCCACTACATCACAGCACCAGCTCCCCCAAACCCCAACCCACCCTGGCTGCTCCACTTCTGATCCAGCTCCCTACTAATGTGCCTGGGAAATCAGTGGAAGATCACCCAAGTCCTTGGACCCCTGCACCCATGTGGAAGACCCATAAGTACCTCCTGGCTCCTGGCTTTGATCTGGCCCAGCACTGGCCATTGTGGCCATTTGGGGGTGAACCAGCAGATGGAAGATCTCTCATCACTGTCTCTCCCCCTCTCTGTAACTCTGCCTTTTAAATAAATAAATAAATCCTTTAAAAAATCTAAATTAGAACATGTAACCATTCTCCTTTAAAATGCATTAGTGGAGCCGGCTCCTTAGTGCAGTGGCTTGGGCCACTGCCGTGCCTCAGCATCCCACGTGATGCCTATTTGAGTCCTGGCTGCTCCACTTCTGCCAGTTACCTGCTGGTGTAGCTAGGAGGTCAGTGGAAGATGGCCCAAGTACTTGGGTCCCTGCCACCTACATGGGAGACCTGGGAGAAGGTCTTGGCTCCTGGTTTCTGCCTGGCTCGGCCCTGGCTGTTGCAGTCATTTGATGAGTGAACCAGCAGATGGAAGATCTCTGTCTCTGTCTCTCTAAATCTCCCTTTAAGATAAATTAATAAATCTTTGAGAAAAATAAAATAAAATGCATTAGTACCATCAAGATACAATGCACTCATTAGCAAGTGCAACAGGGACTCTGATTCAACTTCTGCCACTTTTTAAAAACAAATTTTTATTTATTTGAAAGGCAGAGAAAGAGAGATATCTTCCATCTGCTGGTTTACTCCCTACATGGCTGCAATGGCCAGGGTTAGGCCAGGCTGAGGCCAAGAGCCTGGAACTCCATCCAAGCCTTGCATGTGGGGCTTCAGGGGCCCAAGTACTTGGGCCATCTTCCACTGCCTTTCCAGGCACATTAGCGGGGAGCTGGACTGGAAGTTGAGCAGCCAGAACTTGTACCAGCACTCATACAGGATGCTGGTGTCACAGTGGCTTAACCCTCTGTGCCACAATACTGGCCTCAACTTCCACCTCCTTAGCACGTTATACCCAACTCTGCTTGTTGCTAGGAACACTTCCTTCTCACTTGTTCACCTAACTCCAGGTAATCCTGTAGGACATGGCTCAGGTGACCTGGGCTTTTGGAAATCATTCTTAACTTTTCCACTCAAAGCACTTTATCTTTTCATGCTATTTGGTTTACACTCCCACTAGATTCTAAGCTCTCTGTGTACCTTAGTGCCTACTACTTAATAAATACTTTTATCATGTTTTTGAATGAACATTGAATGAAAAATCTTATGAAGGAAATCCAGGTTTTCATTGGCAGTCATTCACAGCTCCCCTTTCCCTTGTATATGGCTGAACATAAAGCAAGAGAGTGAGGGGAAAAGCTAAGGAGTAGAGTGGGAGCCAAGGCCAGCCTTGCAGAGAATATGGAGAGAAAAGCTTTGGAGGTGAGGCAGCTGGGAGGCATCTGGCATTAGCAGAGGAACTCAATGGTGAGACAGCTGCACAGGCTCAGGCTGCAGGGCAGGGCTCAGGCAGGCATGCTGGGCAGCTCCTAGGTGTGCACTGTGGGCAGGGGGCCCTGAGAAACAAAAGGGAACAGTGTTCACTGTTGTTCTTAACCATCGGAACCGGTTTTTTTTTTTTTTTTCTCTTTCAAATAAAATTGTCTTTAAAATCCCAATACGGAAAACAGGTAAGACCAGAATTTGATCAGCCTGGGTTTTATTCAGCTTTCTAACATTTATCCAATGCACAATTTTGATAAACACCTATATTTAAAACTGGGGGTAATAGGTGGCCACTGTAGCCGTCACAGCAATTTAAATATTGAAAGCATCTGAGTCATAGGCTCAGCTCTCTGAGTTGCTTGCACAAGATGCTTGGGGTTCTACAAGCTCTTCCCATGAGGAGGGCCTTTCTCAGCTGTGCACAGGCTGCTGCAGATGCTGTGCTCACTGGTTCTGCAGCAGATGTTACACCACGGGACCTGAGGTGTGGATCTCCCAGACCTGGCTTTCTAGCCCCACACCTTTCCCGCTGGGACCATCTAATTCTTCTGGGCACTCGTTTCTCTCCACCTAAGGGCACTCACTACTGACATCCTGGTGAATTTCCCTCTGGTGTGTTTTCTGTCTGTGAGGGTTCTTCAATAGGAGTTTGTGGGAAGATGAAATGAAGTTTATTCTGCTGCAAAATATTTTTGAAATCCATGTATAGCTTTTTTCCTAACATGTATTTTCCACGAACTTTTGGAAGACCCTCTAGTAAGTTTACAAATAATTGAAATCAGGCTCTATATACAAACGCATATTCTTATTTTTTAAATTTATCTTTATAACAAAGATTTTTGTTACGTCAAAATCTTCAGAAACATAATTTTTAGCAGGGGTAAGTTTCCACCAGCCTACCTGTATCCTAATTGACTACAGCTTTCCTCTATAGTCAGATATTCCAATAGTCAGACATTCAGATTGCTTCTAATTATCTACAATGATAAATAATGGTGCAATAATCTTTGCAAATATCCTTTAACAATGTATTTTCTTGGATGGGCTCTCAGTTGTTGAACAAACTGTTTAACGATGGGAACATTTTTCAGGTCTTGCAAATTATTTTCCTAAATACTGACAACAATGTGCACACTTACTGCAGCATCTGATTAGGAATTTTAATTAAATTGTTACAAAGTCATATTTCCTTGTTTAAATCTACCTGTATTTACAGTGAAGAGATTGAACATATTAGTCATTTGTACTTACTCTGTTGTATACTATCTTTTCCTTTTATTTCCTAGTGTGTTCATATTTTTTCATGATTTACATGAGTTCTCTGAAGGTCAAAAAGTAATTAATAAGTAGTATATGCATTGATTTTATTTATTTTAAGATTTACTATTTATTTGAAAAACAGAGTGACAGACAAGGATGAAGAGACAGAAAGAGATCTTCCATCCAATCCTCAAATGGCTGCAACAGCTGGGGCTAGGCCAGGCCAGAGCCAGGTGCCTGGGACTCCATCCAGGTTTCCAAATGTGAGAGCAAGGGTCCAAGCCCTTGGGCCATCTTCTGCTGATTTCCCAGTCACATTAGCAGGAAGCTGGACTGGAAGTGGGGCAGGTGGGACTCAGGCTGGCGCCCCTATAGAATGCCAGTGTCGCAGGTGGCAGTTTACCTGCTACGCCACAGCGCCAGTCTAAAAGGGTTCCTAGGGACAGATTCATGTCTGGCATGCAGTAATAGATGCGATGACCTCTTTGGCCCCAAGGCCCTAGAAAATGACAGTTGGGACCATTTAACTCCTGCAGGCTTCTGCGTTCTATTCCAGCCTCTAAGGTTAACTTGGCTGCAAGGGCAGGGGAATGTGAGAACTACAGACTCCACGGCTCTGTGACTCTGCTGGTAAAGGTGTGTACTGCTGGTCCAGCTTTGAACTCTGTCCTTTAGAAATGGTCTCTTTTTTAGGCCATGTGTGACCAAGTTCCCACCTCCCGCCCCAATTCCAGGATCACACCCTTATCTTGCGTCTCTACTCCTGACATCCTCTCACTCCATCCTCATCCTCTCCCCTACCTATTAGCCCTCAGGGTATTGGGCCATCTGGGTTGACTCTCAGCACCATCAGTCCCTGTGGCCAATGTCTCATTTCCTGCTGCCATGGTCTCAGGGAGACCATCTACCCGGATCTGATGCTAGACTCATGCCTGCTGCAACTTGCCCCCTCGGCACCCCCCAACACATCTGCCTGTGCCTGGGGAAACTGGTTCGGAGATGGCATCAATACTGATAGATGGGGACAGGATGTCTAGAGGAGGAGGTGCAGGATTGTGGCTCTGATGGGGGGAGGGGAGAATAATGATGTCAATCAGTGAGACTGGGAAGAAGGGAGGAGCAGTCTTGGTGGGGAAGATGACATTTCAGTTCTGGAAGTGTTGGATTTGAGGTGCCTGTAGGATTTCCAGGAGCTATATGGTGGAGAGTTCCATATGCAGTTTGGAAGTTCAGGAGACAGTGTTACATTGTGCAACTATTTCTCAGGGTTGTAAACATATGTGTGTATACACATACATAGGCGTAGATTCACACACACAGACAAAGCTCAACATCTGCCAGGGATCAAAGTTGCTCTATTTGTGAATAGCTAGAAAGAACATGGAGCAAACCACAGTTCGTTCCCCATTATGCAAATCTGTACATTTTGTTAATCAACAGATCTGTATAATTAGAAGCTCATTTCCATGTTAATCTAGAAAATCCTAACCATCCTGAAATTTATCTGAAGTCAGTAAGGTCAAATGTTGAACAAATATTTATTCAAAGATGAATAGTACAGGTCAGTGCTTCTAACCTGAAAGCTAATCAATCTGAGTCTGATTTGGACTTGACATAGGGTTTGTGGTTCACTATATTTCATCTGCCAATTAGTAACTTGTTTTATACCCTCACATTCAAAAGACAATATACACAGGAGTAATGCACAGGAGTAATCTTTAAAAAACAATGAGATTTTATTCTACCACAAGAAGCTAAATCAACACAAGAAACTCTGGGGGAGAAAGATGATGCCCCTACCATACTGGGGAAGGGTTTATATGCTCCTTTAATGGACCACTCATAATTCCCATTATAGTTAATGGAAGTTCTGTGTGTGTATATCAGAGGCACACAGGCTCACTGTCTCTATCAGAAAATGATTCCTTTTGTGTTGATCTCCTAGCTGTGTTTTCATTCTACCTTTTAAAACCATTACACCTAACAGAGTTTTTTGAGTGCATTATAGGTAACTTTAAGAAGCCATCATTATCTCCTCTCTCTTAACCACATAATAGGGGGTAGAAAAGTGAGAGTACAGTATATACACCACGCTGAGTAGAAGGAACTTGCCTTGGATTTTTGAGCCCCTCAGCCTATTTTCTGTAATGTTCAGTGGTGAATCACTCTTAAGTGCTCCATCATTCACTAGGATATGTGCTTCATGCCAAAGGTTACCAGATTACAAAACTATTCTTGGCTCAGAAGGGACTCATAATTCACCATCACCTTATTTTGACACTGAGAGAGAAAATATGTGCATCAAGACAAGTAGAGGAAATAATGAAAAAAAACCTATATTAAGTTAACAATGCAGCAAACACTCCTAAGGGAAAAATACAGACTAGAACAATGATAAGGATAATAGAGAAGTAATGCTGTTAAATTATGAGAGATTTGCTGGTCAGCTCAACGAACACTCCCCTGAGTGAAGATTGGTCTTCAGGAGCTTCTCTTAGACAAGAGAAGAAATGGGAAAGTTAAGATAGTTCTCAAAGTTGGAAGAAAATATTTCCTTGTGCCCATGTTTGTAAGAGCCAAATACATTTCCTGAAGGTGAAGTGGAAATGTTTAGAATGAATTTTTAAAAAACCAAGTGGTTTCGAAGGAGCTGTTAACAGGCAAAGGATGAACAACCTGAGGGGCCCAGAGGCAGGTGTTAGGAATCTCATGAACTCAGATAACCGAAGTGGATTCCGAGAGAACCTCTAATTAACACATGGAAAAAAATGAGAGATCTGGTATTTATGAGAAGGTCCTGAGAAATGTGTTCTTTGACTGGTACGGAGTGTATATTTTGGATTTTAGTACATTTCATGATAGTAAAGTTATAACCAATCAAGTGACAGTTACAGGATATTAAAAGTATAATTAGTAGAAATTTCATACATTGCTAAGGGGCTTTCACTTTTTTTTAACAACGTAAATTCATGGCAAACTTTGAGGAGGGCGCATTTCACAAGGTTGTAAACAAACACAAATGCTATAGCCAACTACTTGGGTAAGAGAACTCATTTTTTTAAAAGATTTATCTATTCATTTGAAAGTCAGAGTTACACAGAGAGAGAAGGGGCAGAGAGAGAGAGGTCTTCCATCAGTTGGGGAACTGGCCGCAAAGGCTGGAGCTGCACTGATCCGAAGCCAGGAGCCAAGAGCTTCTTCCGGGTCTCCTACGTGGGCGCAAGGACCCAAGGACCCAAGCATCCTCCACTGCTTTCCCAGGCCATAGCAATGAGCTGGATCAGAAGTGGAGCAGCTGGGACTCAAACCAGTGCCCATATGGGATGCCAGCACTACAGGCGGTGACTTTACCCGCTATGCCACAGTGCCAGCTCCAGAACTCATTTTTTTTATTATTATTTTTTGCCAAGGAGAGAGAGAGACAGAAAGGTTTTCCTTTTACCGTTGGTTCACCCTCCAATGGCCGCTGCGGCCAGTGTACCACACTGATCCAAAGCCAGGAGCCAGGTGCTTCTCCTGGTCTCCCATGGGGTGCAGGGCTCAAGGACCTGGGCCATCCTCCACTGCACTCCTGGGCCACAGCAGAGAGCTGGCCTGGAAGAGGAGCAACCGGGACAGAATCTGGCGCCCTGACCGGGACTAGAACCCAGAGTGCCGGAACACTGGCCTAGAACTCATTTTAACCCTTACAAATTCTTTCCTTTTCTGATTTGAGTGTGTATTACATTTTTCAGATGCTTTGTGTTTGTATTTAAATTTACTTATTTTTTCTTAAGTTCTTTATTGAATATAACATATACCCAGTAAAGAGAACCCATTTAAAGAGAGTACAATGAGTTTCTTATGGAAATGTAAATTTGTGTAATCCTCATCAGATCAAGAGATGGAGCACTCTCAACAAGAAACTTCCCCATGTCCCTTTCCACTCAGTAGTCCTAATCCTTTCATAGTTCCTAGTCTGACCTGTCATTAGACTAATTCTGCCTGCTTTTGATCTACTCCCTAATTTATGATGGTTTGACTTTACAATGCTGTGGAAGCAATATGTGTTCTGTAAAAACTGCACTTGGAATTTTGAATTTGGATCCTTTCCAGGCTTCCCACATGCAGTAGAATTATCTGTCGTGATGTGGGTGGCAGCGGCACCCATGCAGCCCCTTGAGCACGATGGGAAGCAGCCCATGCTCTCCAGTGAGCCCTGTTGCTAAGTGAGGATGTTGGGGAGGTTAGGGCCTTAGGTGCATTTTTGACATCTGATATTTTCAATTTATGATGGATTAATCAGAATGTGACAGCTTGGAAGTTGAGGAGCACCTGGTTAATCCTGCAGTATGTCAATATTTTACGTCTATCAAATTTTGTGTAGGTTGGCATATTGATTTCAAGTGTAATTCTAGATATGAATTTGTTCAACAAATACCACTGTATCTATTTCTACCCTCTCCTACAAACCATTCTAAAAGATGCAAATTCACTCACACCCCAAAAAACCTTCAGCACTAATGCTTGCCATGACTTCCCTGCCAACTTAAGAAGTAAGAAAGACATGGGATGGGGTCAGTGTTGTAGCACAGCTCGTTAAGCTGCCACCTGTGATGCCAGCATTCCCACATGAACACTGGTTCAAGTCCCAGCTGTTCCACTTCCAATCCAGCTCCCTGCTAATGTGCCTGGGAAAGCAATGAAAGTTGACCCAACTATGGGGTCCCTGCCACCCACATGAGAGACCCTAGTGGAGTTCCAGCTCCTGGCTTCCTGCCCTGGCTGTTGTAGCCATTTGGGGAGTGAACCAATGGATGGAAGATCTGGCTCTGTCTCGGTCTCTCCCTCTCTCTCTGTTGCTCTGCCTTTCAAATGAACAAAATAAATCTTAAATAAATAAATAAATGGGCAGGTGCTGCAGCACAGTGGGTTAAAGCCCCAGCCTGTAGCATTGGCATCCCACAAGGGCATTGGTTCAAGTCTCAGCTGCTCCATTTCCAATCCAGCTTCCTGCTGATGCGCCTGGGAAAACAGTGGAGGATGGCCCAAGTCTAGAGGAAGTTCCTGGCTCCTGGCTTCGGATAGGCTCAGCTCCAGTCATTGTGGCCATCTGGGGAATGAACCAGCAGATGGAAAACCTCTTTCTCTCTCTCTTTCTCTCTCTCTCTCTCTCTCTCTACCTCTCTCTGAAACTCTTTCTTTCAAATAAATAAAATAAAGCTTTAAAAAAAATTGCAAAGCCACAGTAATCAAACAACTTCTATCACTCCAAAAAATTCCCATTGACAGTCCATCCCCCTCTCTGTTCCAGCCCTAGGCAACTACTGATCTGCTTTATGTCATTATGGTTCTGCCTTTTCTAGGATTTCAGATTAATGCAGTCATACAGTGTGTAGTCATTTATGCCTGGTCTCTTTCACTTAGCATGGGATTTTCAAGATTAATTCATACTATTGCTCATTTCTCTCTGCTATTATCCATTGTATAGATATATCTCAATTTTAGCCATTTACTAGTTGGTAGGTGTTTGGATTATTTCCAGAGTTTTTGTTTAGTTTTCCTTTGTTTCATTCTTCTGTGTCAAGGTCTAGATATCTTCTCATCTATCTTATTTGCAAACTAATTGGAATTCTTGAATCTATGGATTGGTGATTTTTATCAATGGTGGAAAAGTGGCTTTTCAGATATTGCCTCTGCTCCATTCTCTCTCCTCTTCCCTTCTAACATGGCATTAGATTCTTATTAGACCTTCTCCTCCTATCCTCCTGCTCTCTAAACATTTATTGCATATTACCTTTCATTCTCTTTATATAATGTTCTAGATAATTTTCTTAATATGACCTTCCAAAATACAAATTTTCTCTTCTATGCCTGCCTCTATTATTTCTAGAACACTGGGACAGAGTACAAATGGAAAATACAAAATGGAAAATAAATATATTAATGTTAGAAATCAAGCTAAGACAGAATTAAATAAAATATGTTTCATTCTCTTACCTTGACAAAGGCCAGATCTCAATTTAAAAATTTTCAGACCGGCACCGTGGCTCAACAGGCTAATCCTCTGCCTTGCAGCGCCGGCACATCGAGTTCTAGTCCGGGTTGGGGTGCCGGATTCTGTCCCGGTTGCCCCTCTTCCAGGCCAGCCCTCTGCTGTGGCCCAGGAGTGCAGTGGAGGATGGCCCAGGTGCTTGGGCCCTGCACCCCATGGGAGACCAGGAAAAGCACTTGTCACCTGGCTCCTGCCATCAGATCAGCGCAGCACGCTGGCCGCGGCAGCCATTGGAGGGTGAACCAACGGCAAAGGAAGACGTTTCTCTCTGTCTCTCTCTCTCACTGTCCACTCTGCCTGTTGAAAAAAAAAATTTCAGATATCCGAAGCTCTGCCCTGCAATACTCATACCATGACATAAGGAGAGCTGATTTCTAACTTCATCATTAAACCCCTTTCCTTCTACCCTCAACTCCACACCATGCTGCAAAATCCAGTTCAGGACAAGCCTTGGGCTTTGTCTCTTGTGCTCTGACCTCTTAAGGCTGTGAAAGTTCACCAGGTAGCAGATGCTCCCTTGGTGCCCATTTTATTTTGTCCTAAGTATTCCTTACTTTCTTGCCAGCTAATTGTAGCACGAAGGAAGGTGTTTTATCCAGCATTTTTAGTAATTTTCATTGGGAATGTCAGTGGGGCACCCAGTCTGTTTTATTACTGTAAAAATCATACAGAGTCTTAACATTTCTCCATGTACTTTACTTAATCCCCACAGATAATGCATTAGCTCATGCACTTATAATTTCTGGCTCCATTCAAAAGCCTTCCAGCTACATTCCTGTTTTCTATCTCTACTTGCTGTTTCTTCTCTCCATTTCCCATCCCCCTAAGCAAGTTATCTCAGTAAGGGTCTCAGAAAGAAACAGAATTCACCCAAGATATGTGAAAATACTTTCATCGAAGGACCAGTTACAGAGAGGAGAGTAGTAGCAGGGAGCAAATAAAGACACAGAACTCAAACTAGCTATGCAGGAGGTGGTAAGGAGACAAAGGAAGAAAGTGAAGTTCCCAGGGCCATGGAAACTAGAGCCATGGAAGAAGAGCAACCGGGCATGAACCAAGGTCATGAAGGGATAGAGCTGTCGCTGGAGATGCAGCATCAAAAGAGGGAAGGAGTAGGGAAGAGATGTTCAGTCTTCACTTTGCATCTGCCTTCTGACGCCCTTGCCTCGGCCCACCTTTGGTCACACCACACAACAAGGCAGCCCTTAAAGAAGCCAAGGTCAACCCCTAGCATCATGCAGCCTGGCAGAGAAGGGCAGGAAAGAATTGGGGGAAGAGAGCGAAAATAACCAGCACATCAGTCTTTTTCCAGACTACCTCATAAGTTCAATATCAAAAACAAACCATATCATGCCATCCTCCGACTTAAAACCTGCCAGTAGATTTGCAGAATCTGTAGGACTAAACCTAAACCAGGATGTTTAATGTTGCCCTGATTATAGCTTCAATCCCCAGTTCTTGTCTTGGTCTACAACCATTCTACATCATTTCCAGGATTCCCAGTATCCCATGCTCTCACAACTTTGTACTTTGGCCATATTCCTTCTTCCCAAGCCACCTTTCTGCATCCTCCTTGCTTGGTCAACTTCCACTCAACCTTTCAGAATCAAAAACTTAGCTCTAGGGGTGGGCATTTGTGTGGAGGGAAACAGTCAAAATTCCACTGCTTGGGATGCCTACACCCCATCTCACAGCTCCTGGAGTTAAGTCCTGGCTCAGCAACTCCAGCTTCCTGTTAATGCACACCTGGGAGGCAGCAAGTGATGGCTTAAATACTTGGGTTCCTGCCATACCTGTGTGAGACACAGACTGAGTTTTAGGCTCCTGGCTTCAGCCTGGCCTGGCCCTGCTGCTGCAAGCATTTGGGGAGTAAATGAGCATGGAGAAGAGCTCTACCTATACGTCTCTGTCTGTCTCTCTGCCTTTCAAATAAAAATAAGTGCAAATTTAAAAACTTAACTCTGGAGGAGGGCATTTGGCCAAGTGATTAAGATGTCCAGATCTCATATCAGAGTATCTGCATTTGAGTCCTGCCTCTGCTCCCAATTCTAGCTTCCTGCTAATGTGTACTCTTTAGGGCAGAAGGTGTTGGCTCAAGTGGGTGAGTTCCTGGGACCTGGCTTAAGATCCTGTCTCCTGGCTTTGGCCCTAGCCTAGCCCTGGCTGCTGTCATATGAGTTGGGGAGTAAATCATGTTCCAGTAGATAGGAGTGTTTCTCTCTCTCTCTCTCTCTCTCTCTCTCTCTCTCTCTCTCTCCCTTCCTCCCTTTCTGCCTCTCAAAAAACAACAAAAAACAAAATGTAGCTGTAGAATTAACTCATACAGAAAGTTTTCCTTTCCAGAGTATTCCCATTACTTCCTTGTTTAACTTCATCATAGTACTTAGTTGAACCGAGTGCCCTTTTACCCTTGAGAAGAGACATGTGCATTTTAGCTTTCCTGTGTAACACAGAGCACCATTCCTGGCGCAATGCTGTAATCAGTAAGCATTTTTCAAATGAATAAATGGAAACTAAATATTAGGAAAGAAGCAAGAAAACAGTATTGCAACAAAGCTCTTGGAAATTTTAGGTTATGGGGGAAAGTCTCAGAATCTAAAGGGTTTTCTTTTTCAATTCATTTCTGTTACATTTATTTATAGGCCGACAAAGATACAGAGAAGACCACAGCCCAAGGACTTAGAATTTGAACGCTAAAAGTTAATTCTAAATGTGGGCTATGTGTTTTCTATCAATTTTCTAGAACATGGGAAAGATATTGCTTTGATGTTAGCTTTAAATCTTGCCATTGTTTTAAATTCTTTTTTTAAGATTTATTTATTTATTTGAGAGAGAGAGTTACAGGCAGAAAGAGGGAGAGACAGAGAGAAAGGTCTTCTGCCTGCTGGTTCACTTCCCAGATGGCCACAACGGCTGTACCAATCTGTGCCAGGAGCACGGAGCTTCTTTTGGGTTTTTCACGTGGGTGCAGGGCCCCAAGGACTTGGGTCATCTTCTACTGCTTTTCCCAGGCCACAGCAGAGAGCTGGATCGGAAGAGGAGCAGCTGGGATCCAAACCATGGCCCATATGGGATGCCAGTGCCAGGCAGGTGGAGGCTTAGCCCACCATGCCACAGTGCTGGCCCCTAAAGTCTTATTTTCGAAACATGTATATCAACCCAGACATTTCTGGAAACTTCATGTTTTGACAACTTTTGCTTTATTTGTATATTAAAAATATGTAACAACTGTGGAAACTATTCTTGCTTCATTTGGATTTCAACAGTATCAAATGCTTTCTCACCAAAAATTCTTCCAGAGAAAACCAAAATCCTCCCACACTGCAACAAAATAGAATTATTTGTTATGATTAACATATCTTTATTTAGATTCTGCCGAAGCTTTCATATGAATCCTCAGTAAGGCTTTGTTTTCTAAAACTATATACTTTTGGGGCTGGTGTTGTGGCAAAGCAGGTTAAGCCTCCATCTGTGACGCCAGCTTCCCATATGGCACCTGTTCCAGTTCTGGTTGCTCCACTTGCAATCCAACTTCCTGCTCATGTACCTAGGGAGGATGGCCCAAGTGCTTGAGACCCTGTGCCGACGTGGGAGAACTGCTCCGGGTTCCTGGCTTCAGTCTGGCTCAGCATTGGCTGTTGTGGCCATTTGGGGAGTGAACCAGTAGAAGATTCTCTCTCCCTCTCTCTCTCTCTCTCTCTCTCTGTCTCTCTGTGTGTGTGTGTGTTTCGCTCTCTGTAACTCTGCTTTTCAAATAAGTAAGTAAATACTGAAAAAAAAAAAAAACTATATTCTTCATATATCCTAAAGTGCAGTTTTATCCATTGGAAAATAACCCTCCTTAAAATTCTGCCACTGTTGAGTCAAACATCTGAAGATCCAACACACTCAACGTCAGGCGCCCCGGACAACGACGGGAATACGCCAAAAGATGAAGAGCACATACCCTCTCACTGGCATCTTCCAGGAAGAAGCCGTCCAAGTCGGCGCCCCAAAGGCTCGCAATACTACGTCTCCCAGAAGACCTTGCGACTACCAGCGACCACAACCCCCAAAATGCACTGCTCCCCGCACGCAGGTTTCCATCGGTGCTGGGGCTTGTAGTTCTCCCAGGTGGTGTCAATTTGAACCACGAGGCGGAGCTTACGGACTCAGCCCCAAGATATTAGGCGTAATTTTCCAGCGGTTGGCAAAGCGAAAAGCCTTCGGGCCTCAGGGAGAGCTGGGCTGTCTTATCTGCTTTGCAACGGGGTAAGTCGTGAAGGAGCTACTCTGCGTCGCAGGGCCCCACCCTCTGTTCCTGAGCGTAAGCTTGGTCTGCTGAAGCCTTGTGTCCCTAAGCTCTCGCCGTAGCAGCCGCCGCCCATCCCTCTTTGTGTGCTTCGGGAAGCCGCTGAGCTGGTGGCGGCGACGGTTGTCGTTGAGGGCTTAGGTGAGGGACGTTACCGGGAAGTTGCCGGCAGGAAGACTCTTTCCCCGTCCCGCCACCTCACAGGTGGGTTGGCTGCTCTGCCTCGAAGGCCCTCCTGCCTGCTGTGTCCCGCGTCGGGACTCGAAGGGCGGCCAGGCAGGTCCTGCTGACAGCGCCCTCGGGCTCTGGGGAGAGGAGGCGGGGGGACCCGGGTGCCGTGACTCAGGGCAGCCGGCGAAGAGGAGCCCACTCCCTTCCCTTCTTGACCCTCGAGAGGCGGCCCGTGGAGCCTTGAGGCTCGGCCAGCGTCCGCCGGCCCCTTCCTCCGGATTCCCTGACCTGGACCGCGCCTTCTTGGCGGTGACCCCGGGCGGGGGGGGGGGGGGTGATTCCTTTTCTGCTTGCTCCGTCTTACAAATACAGGTCGTTGCTAGCGTTTCCCCGCACCTCGTGTGTGTTGGGGAGGTCCCTACGCGAGGCTTGTAGCGCCGAACTCTGCAGACTTCTCTTCCCCGGAGTTTTCAGAAAAGGAACCGATCCGTCATGGAGGCTCTGGCCTCGGGATGAGAGAGAGACGGACGGGTCAGCTGTAGTGAGAGCCGGTCAACCTGTGTTGTTGGGCTTTGCCTAAAAATATGCGTACTCTAATGTCCCTTAGCGGTAGTACCTCCATTTTACGGTGGACACTGAGCAGAACTAACGCGGTTAGCTAACTGCACCTGCAGAGTTGCGTGTGGAAGTTCTCTTCTACCGTGTGCAGCTGGGTAGCAAGGGCGGCGTTTGTCCCGGTGGATAGAGTGAGTCTCTTTAAGGGTCGGTGGAGGCAGCTTGTCACCGTTTTTGTTCACTTGGAATTTATCGACTTGCAATGTCAGTGTCTCTGGACTATTTTATAAGAGAAATTTCCTTTATGTGTTTATTGGAAGATAGGGTTTTTTTTCCCCCCTCTAATGCTCTTTATTTTGATGTAACAATTGAGCTTTTTTTGAGATTCCTCCTACATACAGTTTTCCAGAAGTTGATTTTCCCAATTTTCTTGGTCTGAAGCATAATTTGATACTTCAGTTGTACACGCAGAGACGTTCATCATTCTAAGTCAAAATATGAAAATGATAATAAGTTACCTTTTGCTTTGCCCCTATGATACTTTTTCAATTAAAAAAAAAAAACCTCAAATCATTACTTTTTCCTAAAACTGAGGATAAAGTAATGTTCATGTAGTTGTTTTTGAACTTCTGTTTGTAATGTTATCTACCTTATTCATTATTCATTTAGCCAGTATCAGTGCAATGTTCAGGTCACTGTGCTGTAGACTGTGGAGACAAAAATGACTAAAACACAGGCCTTGATTTCAAGTAGATTACAGTCTAATCTGGAACATTTCAAGTGTGTTCACAAGTAATTGTATAAAAAGTGTCCTAACAGGTGTAAGGTAAGGTATGAGTGGAGGAACAAAGAAGTTGATCGGACTGATAACGATGGTGCCTTTTGCACTATGCTGTCTTTAATATTACTGCTACCATGGCCCTTCTAGAATTTGCAAATTTGCAGGAAAAAAACCTCATGGTTTTTTAGCAAGTTTCTAGGAATGAGTGCAACACTCTGGTAGTAGTTTGGATCTGTGTCACATTACTTGAGAATTCTTAATGCCAGCGCATATTTTAAGAGCCCGTCTTTACCTTTATCTTCATTGCTGTAGTAGGAGGAATATATTGTCATAGAAAATCTGGGCATGTGGGAGTGCGTGTCTGGCACAGTGGTTAGGACCCCATTTGGGATGCCTGCATCTTGTCTAGGAATGTCTGGATTTGTTTCTGGCCCCAGCTTCCTGCTAATGCACATCCTGGGAGGCACCAGGTGATGGTTTGAGCATTTGGGTTCTTGCCACCCACATGACAGAACTAGATATGGATTCCCACTCCTGGCTTCAGCCTTGCCCAACCCTGGCTGTTGGGGGCATTTGAGGAATAAATTGATAAATGGAAGATCCATGCCCCCCCCCCATTCCCTGCACCTTTCAAATAAAATGAAAATAAATAAATTTAATTTTTTTAAAGTAACAAAGTTTTCAAAAACTTGTGGTGGGGAGGATGTTGTTGTGGTGCAGTGGGTTGAGCTACCACCTGCAATGTATCCCATATGAGGGCCTATTTGAGTCCCAGCTGCTCTACTTCTGGTCCAGCTCCCTGCTAATGCTCTTGGGAAAGCAGCAGAAGATGACCCAAGTTCTTGAGGCCCTGCACCCACATGGGAGACCCCAGTGGAGTTCTAGGCTCCTGGCTTCAGACTGACCCAACACCAGCCGCTGTGCCTGGGGAGTGAACCAACAAATGTAAGATCTCACTGTCTCTCCCTCTCTCTGCAACTGTGCCTTTCAAATAAGTAAGTCTTATTTTTTTTTAATTGGGGGCATGTAAACAATAAAGAACTTACTACATGCTTTCCTGGTTCACTCCCAGAATGGCTGCAATGACCAGGGTTGGGCCAAGCCAAATCCAGGAGCCAGTGGAACATTATCTTGGTCTCCCACATTGGTGGCAGGGACCAAAGCACTTGGCCTATCTTCTGCTGTTTCCCCAGGCACGTTAGCAGGGAGTTGGATCCAAAGTGTAGCAGCCATGACTTGAACCAGTGCCCATATGGTATGCCTGCATTGCAGCAGCAGCAGCTTAACCCATTACACCATAATATCAGCCCCTTTGCTTATGTTTTTAAAGTGGAGATTACATGCTCTCTTTATGTAGTATTGAACTGCAGGGCCTCTCGGGATGGTTATCTTTGCTAAGAACTGATTTTTTTTTTTAAGTGCTACTTTGGCCAATGTATTGATTATTGGAATTCATTGTATGCTTGTTAAGGTCACAAACATGTCGGACAAAAGTGAACTAAAGGCTGAATTGGAACGAAAGAAACAGCGGTTGGCACAAATCAGAGAGGAGAAGAAGAGAAAAGAAGAGGAAAGGAAAAAGAAAGAAGTATGTTTAATTTCTTTTAAAGAATAACAATATAAGTAGAGTTTATTCCTAGTACATACTTTTATGTAATAATTCCAAAATAGAAAAAATCTAGCATTTATGACTATAGATGTATTATAATCAGCTCCTACTTTAAAGAAAGCAGGCTAATATGTGAAAATTACACAACTGGTAAATTAAAATGTGATTATTTTTAACTAAATGAAAATGTTGCATATAGATTCCATTTCTAAGATTTGATTAAGAAGTTCAATTTACATATTTAATCTAAGAATGTATTTGTTATATGAGGGTATTTCAAAAACTTTGTAGAAAAAAGAAGGTAAGTTTATTTTAGTATAATAATTTTTGAGATCAATATATAACTATTTCACAATACACTTTATTCATAAGCTTTTTGAAGGCCTCCTCCACCCCTTATAATCTGTGTTGCAAACTAGTGTTGTGGCACAGTGGATTAAGCCACTACCTGGGACACTAGCATCGCATATCAGAGTGGCAGTTTGAGTCTGGCTGCTCTACTTCCAGTCCAGCTCCTACTAATGTGCCTCAGAAGGCAATGGAAGTTGGCCCAAGTACTGAGGCCCCTGTACCCATGTGGGAGACCAGAATAGAGTTCTTGGCTCCTGGCTTTGGCCTGTGCTGTAGCTGACTTACAGCCATTTGGGAGTGAACCAGTGGATGGAATATCTTTTTTTGTGTTTCCCTGTCTCTCTGTTGCTCTGCCTTTAAAATAAAATACATAAATAATCCTTTTCTAAAAAAGAATTTTATGTAAAAATCTATATTATTAGCGCATAAGATGACACTTTTAGCATAGTTTGGACTTATGAAGATTTATTTCTGAACATTTTGCTAGTCTGAACTGCTAATAATTTGTCAGAATTGGTAATATTAATGGCAAACAAATATATAATAGATGACATAATTGATTAGAGGACTTGTTCTTATGTATTTTATCATGAGTTACTTATTGAAAGGCTATATTTTTATTGAGTTGTAGGTTTGATGAGGTAATAGAGTTGGACCAGGTACTTCTGTCTTCTGAGTTTTGACATCACTTGTTTTATTAAATGCAGAAAATATTCATTGACCCTAAGCTGGAGATATCTTACTTATTCCTGCATGAGATACACATTTACTCCTATGGAAACTCTTTGGACAGATATGTATACTTTTACCACAGATGTGTTTTGAATGGCCAGTGAGTGGTAGTTGGTCCTAAGTGTGACTTTAGTACCAAGTTTTGTTTTGTTTTTTTCAATGTGATAGCCTAAATAATAGCTTAGACCTCTAGAAGTCTCTTAGGCAGTAAGAGAAAAATCACTAGCAGAAAAAATGAAGAGACAGTTTATATGCAGCATTGCTGTGATGCTGTTAAGGCCAAAAACTGAAGAATTTGCTAGTTAATGCTGAACAGTTTTTGTTACACTTTCATAAAAGGGTTAGAACTTTATATTAGCTACTTGATTAAAAGCTAACTGGTGAAAGCATGCTTTAAATTAGCAGACCCATTCCAGAATAGTCTCTATAGTCTTCAACTCCTCAATTCTGAGAGTGAATGTGATTGTTTTCTAATTCAGGAGTCTGCTGATAAACTGTTACATGCATTAAAGTTTGTTTGGTAAAATATTCAGTTTTGCTATTTTGATGAAATTTTCTGATGACTTTAAGTTAAAAAGGTATCATAGACTATTGGGAGTAACAAAATTCACTCCGGACAATACATGAGTAATGGGGTTGACTCAAATATACTGCCACATGTATTAAGGTGTATACATGAAGCTTTTCCCTCAAAAGCTTAAATTTTTCTTAAAATGTTGTGAATGATCTGAGAATATAGACTTGAGGGTCTGTAATCTTTTTTTTTATATAAAGCTTTTATTTAAAGAATATAAATTTCCAAAGTACAGCTTATGGATTACAATGGCTTCCCCCCCATAACTTCCCTCCTACCTGCAACCCTCCCCTTTCCCGCTCCCTCTCCCCTTCCATTCACATCAAGATTCCTTTTCAATTCTCTTTATATACAGAAGATCAGTTTAGTACATATTACGTAAAGATTTCAACAGTTTGCCCTCACATAGGGACACAAAGTGAAAAATACTGTTGGAGTACTAGTTATAGTATTAATTCACAATGTACAGCACATTAAGGACAGAGATCCTACATGATTTTTTTTTAAAAATATCTGTAATCTTGAAACCCAAAATCTGAAATGCTCAAAAAAAGAACTTTTTGAGTACCAACATGATTCCATAAATGGAAAATTCTTTTTTTTAATAGAAAGCTCTTATTTAATAAATACAAATTTCACAGATACAGCTTTTGCAATATAGTGGTTCTTCCCCACCCATACCTGCCCTCCCACCCCCAACTCCTGTCCCACTTCCTTCTCTCTCTCCCATCCCATTCTTCATTAAGGTTCATTTTTAATTATATACAGATCAACTCTGTACTAAGTAAAGATTTCAACAGTTTGCACCCACACAGACACACAAAGTATAAAGTACTGTTTGAAGACTAGTTTTACTGTTAATTCGCATAGTACAACTCATTAAGGACAGAGGTCCTACATGAGGAGCAAGTGCACAGTGACTCCTGTTGTTGATTTAATAATTGACACTCTTATTTATATATATTATATATATATATATATATTTTACTTATTTGAGAGGTAGAGTTACAGTGAGAGGGAGAGACAGAAAGGTTTCTGTCCGTTGGTTCACTCTTCAAATGGCTGCAATGGCTGGAGTTGTGCCGATCTGAAGCCAGGAGCCAGGTACTTCTTCCTGGTCTCCCACATGGGTGCAGGGACCCAAGGACTTGGGCTATCTTCCACTGCTTTCCCAGGCCACAGCAGAGAGCTGGATTGGAAGAAGAGCAGCCAGGACTAGAACTGGCGCCCATATGGCATCCTGGTGCTACAGGTGGAGGATTAACCTACTGTGCCATGGCACCGGCCCCACACTCTTTATGTCAGTGATCACCCAAGGCCCTTGTCATGAGCTGCCAAGGCTATGGAAGCCTTTTGAGTCCACAAACTCCATCATTATTTAGACAAGGTCATAGTCAAAGTGGAAGTTCTCTCCTCCCTTCAGAGAAAGGTACCTTCTTTGATGGCCCTTTGTTTCCACTGGGATCTCACTCAGAGATCTTTCATGTTTGCCATTTTTTGCCACAGTGTCTTGGCTTTCCATGCCTGAAATGCTCTCATGGGCTTTTTAGCCAGATCCAAATGCCTTAAGGGCTGATTCTGAGGCCAGAGTGCTGTTTAGGGCATTTGTCATTCTGTGAGTCTGCTGTGTGGCCTGCTTCATGAGTGGAAAATTCTGTACCTGACCTTATGTAACAGTTGCAGTTGAAATACATGTACACTAAAAATGTATAAAATTACATTCAGGCTATGTGTAAAGTATGTATGAAATGTGAATGAATTTCATGTTTAGAATTGGATCCCCTCCCCTAGATACTTCAATATTTACATGCAAATATTCCAAAATTTAAAATTCAAAATCTAAAACATTTCTGGTCTCAAATCATTTGAAGTAAGGGATACTCAACCTGTTTTAAAGTTTATCTAGTTTAATTAGAAGGTTTTGCTAGAATTATACATAGCTGAAATAACAGCTGTCAGAAATTTTCATAACAATGTTTTGTGCTATGTAAAGTGAGTTTTAGTTTTACCAAATACAGTCATATGTTTTTATTATCATAAAAAATACCAATGGGAGAGCATTGGGCCTAGTGATTGGTATTCCTGTGACCCACTGGGAGTTCTTAGTTAAATTCTGGCTCTGGCTCCTGATTGCAGTTTCCTGCTGGTGCAGATCTGGTCATGGCTCAAGTAATCTGATTGCTCTACTTACATGGGAGGCCTGGTTTGAGTTCTCACTGTTGGCATTTGGGGAGTGAACCAGTGGATGGGAGTTCTGTTTCTCTGTCTCTTTGTCTCTCAAATAAAAAAGTAAATAACTTGTAATGTAAAAAAATTAAAATCTTTACATGAATTTTTGATGTTCTTTGCATAAAATTGTGTAAATAAAATGAAGACTTTACACAGATATTAGAGGTACTCCATATTTTTTTATAAGGCAAAAATTGTCAACTTATTTAAAATTTTAAATAATTCCACCTCATTTTTTAGTAGTATTTGTGCTTTTTTTGCCACACTGGGGGAGATTGCCACTTTATTAAAAATAATAATAAAAGGTTGATTTATTTGAAAAGCAGAGTTACAGAGAGAGAGAAATCTGTCTGCTGGTTCACTCCCCAAATGCCTACACAGTTGGGACTGAGCCAGGCCAAAGCCAGTAGCCAGGGACTCCATCCGGGTCTCCCATGTGGCTGGCAGGGGTGCAGGTCTTTGGGCCATCTTCTACAGCTCCTCCAGGCACATAAGCAGGGAACTGGATTGGAAGTGGAGCAGTGGGGACTTAAACCTGTGCTCCTATAGGATGCTGGCATCACAGGCAGCAGCTTAACCTGCTGTGCTAAAAGGCTGACAACCTCTACTTGATTTACCATGGACGGCAATTTTACACTGTAAATAAATTTTCTCAGATTTTATTTATTTGAGAGACGGAGTTACAGTGAGAGGGAAAGACAGATCTTCCATCCACTGGTTCACTCCCCAAATGGCCACAAAGGCTGGAGCTGTGCTGATCCGAAGCCAGGAGCCAGGAGCTTCTTCCGGGTCTCCCACAAGGGTGCAGGGGCCCAAGCACTTGGGTCATCTTCCACTGCTTTCCTAGGCCATAGCATAGAACTGGATTGGAAGAGGGACATCTGGGACATGAACCAGTGCCATGTGGGATGATGGCATCACAGGCAGAGGCTTAACTTAGTACGCCACAGTGGTGGGCCCACCGTAGATAATTTGAAGTTGGCTTTCAGAAGGTTTTTTTTTTATTTATTTTTTATTTATTTGAAAGACAGAGTTAGAGAGAGATCTTCCATCCGCTTGTTCATTCCTTAAATGGCCACAGTGGCTGGGACTAGGGCTGGGCCAGGCTGAAGCCAGGAGCCAGGAGCTTCTTCTAGGTCTCTGACATGGGTGCAGGGGCCCAAGCACTTTGGCTATCATGGCTCTCTTCTCAGGTGCATTAGCAGGGAACTGGATTGGAAGTGGAGCATCTGGGATTCAAAACCAGGGCTCTAATATGGGATGCCAGCATCGTGGAATGTAGCTTAACCCACTGTGTCACAATACCAGCCCTAATGTTAGGAAAATTCTGTGGGACCTCTTTGATTACCTGTAAAGATGGATGAGTTTGGTACTATATCATATGGAGAATATTTACTAGAACTCTATTAAGAACATTTTTCATTTACTTACTATTAAAGTGACTTTAGATTAAAAATTAAGTGTACCTCCTAAAAATATAGTGTTAGAATATTATTTGAAAGATTTTTTGGAAAATTTTCAAACCACATATTAACTTTTTTAATTTCACAGTTAGAGAGCGAATACAAGTGAGTGTGCCCAAGTGTGCTCCCATCACCAGTTCACTGCTCAGATGTCCCATTTCCCATGTGGGTGATGGGGTCTCAGGTATTTTGAGTTGTCTTCTGCTGCCTCCCGGTGTCGGCATTGGCAGGAAGCTGGAATTGAGGTTGGAGCTGGGAATCAAACCCGAACACTCTGTTATAGGCCCATGGGTGTGGTAACCAGCATCTTAACTGCTAGGCCAAATGCCTGTTCCTAAAGTTGAGCTTTTCATTTAAACATTTTAGACCGATCAGAAGAAGGAAGCTGTTGCTCCTGTGCAGGAAGAATCGGATCTTGAAAAGAAGAGAAGAGAAGCTGAAGCACTGCTTCAAAGCATGGGACTAACTCCAGAATCCCCCACTGGTAAGCAGGAACACACACCACTTAGAGGAGACAGGCGTCTGTCCGGTCAGCTCGGACGTAGCTGAGATGAGTGAGTTCATTTGATAGTTTGCATATTTTCCTTATTTGCATCTCTTAAAATCATTAACCTTATAAGTTATTTGGAATTATCTTTCTTTCAGATGTGCTGGTGCATGGTTACTTTATTTGTTGAAAAGAACTGCAAGATTAATATTATTAACATATACCAAACCACCAATTGACTTCTGTTTAAATCAGTCATTAATTTTATTAAACATAAGTGAGTTTTATGAGTCATACTGTGTTAAGCCTTAAGATGACTGTGGTTCCTTAACTCTATATTGCTTTCTGTAGGTTAGAGAGATATGTAATGAATCAGTTACATTGTTAGTATTTGAAAGGTATTAGAGTGGAAGGGGACGCATATAACCTACTCCCAATACCAATAAGGGAGATATTATTGGTACCTTATTTTGACAGTGATTTGACTTAATTGCATTTATTTTCTGGATTATTCATTTTGATAGTTGTACTAAACCAAAAAGCTGATACAGTAGAGGTTCAGGCCAATTTAGTTACATATGAGAAAACGTTAAATGTTTAGTTAAAATAGTTCTGTGCTGGGTGCTGTTACAGTATTTTAGTTTGTCTTTTACAGACAAAATTTCATAGTTAGTTTGTGGGCTAATTCCATTTAGTCCAAGAGACAAATACTAGAGATGGTAACTCTTGTACACTCGTTGTCTGCCTTTACCACTAATACATCCAAAAGGTTTCAAGATGAAAGAGCTAGTCACTCTTCATTGTCTGCTTCATTGTTACATCTTTTTTAAAAAACAAAACACCAAATCTAGTGTGCAGTGTTTGCTTGCATCGTTTTTTTTTTTTTTAAACTAGTAGTGAGGGGAAATTTTTTTAAAGATTCATTTATTTATTTGAAAGACAGAATTACAGAGAGGCAGAGGCAGAGAGAGACATATCTTCCATCCACTGGTTAACTCCCGAAATGGCCGCAACCGGCAGAGCTGGGCTGATCTGAAGCCAGGAGCCAGGAGCTTCTTCTGGGTCTCCCACACGGGTACTGGGGCCCAAGGATTTGGGCCATCTTCTATTGCTTCTCCAGGCCATTAGCAGAGAGCTGGATCCAAAGTACAGCAGCCAGGACTCAAATCAGCGTCCATATGGGATGCCAGCAACAGAGGCAGCAGCTTTACCCGCTGCATCACACCACTGGTCCCCTTTGTTACTTATTTCAGTTCCTTTTCCTTTTTCTTGTTGGTAGAATTTGAAGACTCACGTACTAAATTTTATGTCTTTATTTAATGTTGTATATTGCAATTTATTTTGTTTTAAAAGATTTATTTACTTGAGAAGCAGAGTTACAGAGGAAGAGATAGAGAGGTCTTCCATATGCTGGTTCACTCCCCAAATGGCTGCAATGGCTGGAGCTGGGCCGATCTGATGCCAGGAGCTTCTCCCAGGTCTCCTGTGGGTGCAGGGGCCCAAACATGTGGACCATCTTCCATTGCTTTCCCAAGCCATCAGCAGGGAGCTGGATCAGAAATGGAGGAACCGGGACTCAAACTGGCCCCCACATAGGATGCCAGTGCCGCAGAGGCTTAACCTACTATACCACAGCACCAGCCCCTGTATATTACAATTTAAAAAGTAAGTGAATCAGAAAACCTTTTTCCTTTTTAAAAGATTGATTTATTTATTTGAAAGGCAGAGTTACACAGAGGCAGAGAGAGAGAAACAGAGGGAGAGAGAGGTCTTCCATCTGATGGTTCACTCCCCAAATGACTGCAATAGCCAGAGCTAGGCTGATCTGAAGCCAGGAGCTTCTTCCAGGTCTTCCACATGGATGCAGGTGCCTAAGGACTTGGGCCATCTTCCGCTGTTTTCCTAAGCCATAGCAAAGAGCTGGATCAGAAATGGAGCAGCCTGGGACTCAGCTGGCACCCATTTGGGATGCCGGCACTGCATGTGGCGGCTTTACCTACTATGCCACAGCATCAGCCCCCACTTTTTTCTTGTTACCCTAGTAACTAAACCAAGTTGCTTATTAGTTGTATGCCATTGGCTTTTGTTTTTCTCTTATGGGACTTTTTTGGGGGTCCTTTTTAGGACTTCAATTTCGTTGAACTCACTTGCTCATATTTCTTAATGCCCAGACTCAATCATTGATACTTTTTTATTTACTTACTTACTTATTTATTTAAAAGGCAATGTTAGAGGAGAGACAGATCGAAATCTTTCATCTGTTGGTTCACTCCCTAAATGGCTGCAATGGCCTGGGCTGGGCCTGACTGAAGCCAGAAGCCTAAAATTCCGTCCAAGTCTTTCTTACGGTTGGAAAGAGTCCAAGTACGCTGCTTTCCAAGTGCGTTTGTAGGGAGCTGGATCAGAAGGGAACTGGTGCTCACTGGGATGCTGACATTGCATGTGGCAGCTTAACCCCTGTGCCACAATGCTAGTTTCTCAATCATTGATTATTTAAGATTTATTTTTATTTATTTGAAAGAGTTGCACACAAACAGAAGGAGAGGCAGAGAGAGATAGAGAGATCTTCCACCCACTGGTTTACTCCCCAATTGGCCGAAATGGCTGGAGCTGAGCCTTTCTGAAGCCAGGAGCCAGGAGCTTCTTCTGGGTCTCCCACACAGGTGCAGGGACCCAAGCACTTGGGCCATCTTCCACTGCCTTCCCAGGCCGTAGCAGAGAGCTGTATCATTAGTGGAGCAGCTGGGACTTGAACTGGCACCCATGTGGGATGCCAGCACTGCAGGCAGTGGCTTTACCCCCTACGCCACATCACCATCCCCAATCATGGATTCTTAAGATGCCATTCTTTAGTTGTATCTATTTGGGTGTGTGCTTTTCCTTTTATCTCCCATCTCCAATTCTGTTCTTCCCACTCATGTTTTAAGTACCCTCTTTTGTATTTGTAACAAACATACATCCTTTTAGTCTATCATCCATGTGTTTATATTTTTCAAGATTGCATATATCTATGTCCATTTACTGTTTATTCCATGTTGCTGCATACAAATTTATTCCTGACTGATGTGTAACATTCCATCATGTACTATATTTTACATATCTGTTTTCACCAGTGCTATGCACTTAGATTGCTTTGTCTCTTTTCTTTACTATCATAAACAACACTACAGAGAATATATTCTTTCCCATGGGGACTGTGGAAGAATCCCCAGGGGAAACTGAGGGCTGTTTTTACCCTGTCTGCTTTATCACTGGTGATTATCCAACTTTCTGATTTTTCCCTCTGGTGGGTATAAAGTTGTATTCCAGAATATTTTAATATACATGAACACAGATACAGTATTTTTTTAAAAAATATTTATTTATTTGAAAGTCAGAACTACAGAAATAGGGAGAGACAGAGATCATCTACCCCATGGTTCATTCCCCAGATGGGCACAATGGCCAGGGGTAGGCCAGGCTGAAGCCAGAAGCCAGGAGCTTTTTCTGGGTCTCCCACATGGGTGGCAGGAGCCCAAACATTTGGGCCATCTTCTGCTGTTTTTTCCCAGGCCATTATCAAGGAGCTGGATTGGAAGCAGAGTAACAGGACATGAACTGATGCCCATATGGGATACAGGTATTGCAGGCAGCAGCTTTACCTGCTACACCACAACACTAGCTCCACAAATACAGTATTTTGCAAAATATCATAATATACATTTGATTACAACAAAGATATTTTCACATATCTATTAACTAATCAGGTTTCCTTTTTATGAATTGCATATCATGTCTTGCCCGTCTCCTATTGAGGTTCTTTATCCTGCTGATTTATAGATGTTCATGTTACATTTTGGACATTTCAGGCAGCATTTTATTTGTTTTAGACTTTAAAAAATACTTTCTTCTAGTCTCTTGTATGTTACCTATTATGTTTAAAGTGTTTTTCATTGGACAGAATTTTTCATTTTGATATGGTCAAATTGACCATTTATAACCCCTTTTTTAGTGCTCTAGATCTTTTTTAAGAACAAGTTTTATGTTGAGGCGACATTTTTTCTGTTTTATCTTTTTACTCTGAATTTAGATTTGTGTTATATTTTTAAAAACTGAGGTGGGGATCCAACTTAATCTTTCTCCCTATAATTCACTAATTTTTTATTCACTAATTTTCTCACTGTTAGTCTTTTCCTTCATATCCGTTGCCAACTTTGTCATATAGTATGCTCCTATATATTCATGGGCATTTTGGGCTGTTTGCACTAAAGATATATTTATCTGATCTTAAACCCAATTTAAATTATTTTGACTTTGTATTATATCCTAATTTTTGGTGTAGAAAAGTATCCCTCCAACCCCCTTTCCTCTTTTAAAATCAGCCTACCTTCACAAACATTTTTATTGTCCTCAAAAAATGTTAATAATGTTAATTGTTCGGATAGGCGCAGTGCGCCGGCTGCAGTGGCCATTGGAGGGTGAACCAACGGCAAAGGAAGACCTTTCTCTCTGTCTCTCTCACTGTCCACTCTCCCTGTCCAAAAAAAAAAAAAAAAAAGTTGTTTCCTCATAATCTTGCTGCGCTATACATTGTACTTAGCTTTTACTTTTTCTAAATCTAGAACATCCTCCATATGCATACTACTTTTTGTCTCATGATATCTACTTGTTGGAGAATAGGCCAGTCGGTCTATAGAATGTTCTACTTACTAGGGTTGTCTGATGGCTGTTTTTACATTTAACTTTGATCCTTTATCTCTTATGTTTCCTCTAAACTGGAAATTAGATTAAAAATCTTCATTCAGGTGCTGGCATTGTGGTACAGCAGATTAAGCTGACACCAGCTTCTCAAATCAGAGTGCCAGTTCAGGTCAAGTGTGTTCCACTTCCCATCTAGCTCAGTTGCTGATGCAGCTGGGAATGCAGCAGATGATGGCCTAAGTGCTTGGACCCCTGTCACAATTGTGGGAGACCCAGATGGATTTCCTGGCTTTGGCCTGTCCTGAATGAGACCATTTAGGGAGTGAAACAGAAAGAAGATATCTCTTTCATTGTGTGTGTGTCTCCTTGTTTTGTCACTCTGATTTTCAAATATCTGTTTAAAAAAAAAAAAAAAAAAAACTTGGTTCACTTCAGGCTGAACATCTTTGGCAAGAATAGCTCATCAGTGATGCTATATACTTTCATA
Source organism: Sylvilagus floridanus (assembly GCA_949820135.1). NCBI lineage: Eukaryota > Metazoa > Chordata > Mammalia > Lagomorpha > Leporidae > Sylvilagus > Sylvilagus floridanus. The sequence continues at coordinate 114,756,781 of OX463236.1, forward strand.
TTGAATTGAATCAGTAATGCGTATTACTGGATGTTGAGCTATTAATGATGCTAAGATTGATTACTGGGCTATGATTGTGATATACAAGTCTCTCCATTATAGTTACCCTTGTAACTGATAAGTGAAACTTTGGCAACATACGACCATTCATTTGTCCACCAACCTTTTTCCTAATAGTCTTAATAATCATTGATGAGCCTTATCTCAGTTGTTTGATTAGGAGCTGCAAAATTGCTTTTGTGGCTGGCGCCGCGGCTCAACAGGCTAATCCTCCGCCTTGCGGTGCCAGCACACCGGGTTCTAGTCCCAGTCGGGGCACCAGATTCTGTCCCAGTTGCCCCTCTTCCAGGCCAGCTCTCTGCTGTGGCCAGGGAGTGCAGTGGAGGATGGCCCAAGTGCTTGGGCCCTGCACCCCATGGGAGACCAGGAGAAGCACCTGGCTCCTGCCTTCGGATCAGCGCGGTGCGCTGGCCACAGTGTGCCGGCCGTGGCGGCCATTGGAGGGTGAACCAATGGTGAAGGAAGACCTTTCTCTCTCTCTCTCTCACTGTCCACTCTGCCTGTCAAAAATAAATAAATAAATATTTTTTTTAAATTGCTTTTGTAATTCCCTCATTCCTTTTTTGTTTACTGGCTGAAGTTCTTCTGTAAAAGGGAACTTTCCTTGATACCTGGGGCTGTTTGATTACCCTAAGTGTATTTCCTACTTGAAAATCAGGAGACATGTTTAATTACTAGTAGTCACCTCCAAGGGCTTGGCAGATGAGTTTTTGCACATATTTTAAAAACAGATTAGCTAATATTTAAGATTTTTGTAATTTTCTTATGTTGTCCTTGTTCAGAGGTCCTCATGGTAACAGTTTTAAAATAAATTGAGCGGCTTTCCCTTTTGCTAACTTGTGGAACAATTTGAAAGATAGATGGTACTTCCTGTTTTTTTAAAATCTTGGTAGAATCCTGTACAACTGCTTTGATTCTTATTTCTCCAGGGAATAAAGAGTAAGGTTTTTTTCACTATTTCAAGGTTCTTTTTAAACTAGTTATAGTTTATTCAAATTTTCTATTTCATTTTTTACCCATTTCCCCCCTGCTTTTGTCAGTCTTTTTCTCCCAAAACAATAGTAAACATTTATTATATCTCATAGTTTGTGCTGGTTAGGTGTTTGGTAATGGCTTAGCTGAATGGTTCTGACTCAGTCTTTCATGGAGCTGAAGTCAAGGCGTCAATCAGAGCTGTAGCCATCTACAGGTTGACTGGTGCCAGAGGACTTGGTTTCGAGGTGGCTTATTCAGCTGGCTGGCAAGTCGATGTTGGTTAGGGGGAGGATGAGTTCCTGTCCACATGCACCCTGCCACAGATATGCTTGAGTATCTTTGCAACATGGTTGCCGAATTCTCCTAGAAGGAGTAGCCAAAGAGAAAAAGGGCACCAGGAGAAGGCTATCCTTTTTTTGACTTACCCTTGGATGTCTTAAAACATCTTGTTCTTAACAAATTTCTTATTCTTAAGGTATTTATAAGTAGGTACTTAAGACTGAGTGATTTGTGAATATAACTTCAAATAGATTACATTATTACAAGTCTTATAGAAAACAAAGGTCAAAACTTAAAAATGGATATAGATCACATTTGGTTCAGAGTTTGGTATTCAGGTTGCATGTTAAATTTCCAGTTTGGGGCCAGTGCTGTAGTGTAGTGGGTTAAAGCCCTGGCCTGAGAAATGTGGGCGCCAGTTCTGATCCTAGCTGCTCCTCTTCAATCCAGCTTTCTGCTATGGCCTAGGAAAGCAGTACAAGATAGCCCAAAGTCCTTGGGCCCCTGCACCTATGCAGGAGACCCAGAAGAAGCTTCTGGTTCTTGGTTTCAGATCAGCTCGGCTCCAGCTGTTGCGGCCATCTGGGGAGTAAACCAGTGGATGGAAGACCTCTCTCTGTGTCTCTACCTCTCTCTCTGTAATTCTGTCTTTCAAATAAATAGATAAAATATATTTTTTTTGGACAGGCAGAGTGGACAGTGAGAGAGAGAAGAGAGAAAGGTCTTCCTAGGCCATTGGTTCACCCTCCAATGGCCGCTGCGGCTGGCGCGCTGCGGCCGGCGCACCACGCTGATCCGAAAGCAGGAGCCAGGTGCTTCTCCTGGTCTCCCATGGGGTGCAGGGCCCAAGCACTTGGGCCATCCTCCACTGCACTCCCTGGCCACAGCAGAGAGCTGGCCTGGAAGAGGGGCAACCGGGACAGGACTGGTGCCCCGACCAGGACTAGAACCCGGTGTGCTGGCGCCACAAGGCAGAGGATTAGCCTGTTGAGCCACGGTGCCGGCAAAATATTTTTTTAAAAAATTCTAGTTTTGTGTTAAGACAAATGAATCTTAAGGGAGGCTAATTGATCTTTTGCTTTTTTCTTGCATAACTTTATTTCTTTAATCTTTATCCTAATAAAATTCACATTTCCTGTATGTAATAGCAAGTATGTTATTCAAACATATGAAGAAGCTGTAGGATTAGCTACAATTTTAAAAAATGACCAGCATTGTGGTGTAGTAGGCAAAGCCAGCAGCTTTGCTGGCATCCCGTGGGTCCTGGTTCTGCTCCCAGCTGGTCCACTTCCAATTCAATCCAGCTCCCTGCTAATGGCCTAAGAAAAGCAGTGGAAGGTGACCCAAGTGCTTAGGCCCCTGTACTCACATGGGAGACCCAAAAGATGCTAAAATGGGGGAAGGGCTGGCATTATGACGTAGTGGGCCGGGCTTCTCTTGTGGCATCGGCATCCCATATAGGTGTTGGTTCCTCTCCTCTTCCCATCCAGCTCTCTGCTATGGCCTGAGAAAGCAGTGGAAGATGGTTCAACTCCTTGGGCCCCTGCACCCATGTGGGAGACCTGGAAGAAGCTCCTGTCTCCTGGCTTTAGATTAGCCCAGCTCCAGCCTTTGTGACCATCTGGGGAGTGAACCAGTGGATGGAAGATCTCTCTCTGCCTCTGCCTCTCTCTGTCTGTGGCTCTGTCTAATAAATAACTAAAATTTTTTTAAAGTTTAAAAAAAAAAAAGGGGGGGAACTGGGGCCAGTGCTGTGGCACAATGGGTTAAAGCCCTGGCCTGAAGTGTCACCATCCCATGTGGGCACTGGTTCTAGTCCTGGCTGTTCCTCTTCTGATCCAGCTCTCTGCTATGACCTGGGAGAGCAGCAGAAGATGGCCCAAGTCCTTGGGTCCCTGAACCCATGTGGGAGACCCAGAGGAGGCTCCTGGCTCCTGGCTTCAGATCGGCGCAGCTCCAACTTCTGGCCATCTGGGGAGTGAACCAGTGGATGGAAGACCTCTCTCTCTGTTTCTACTTCTCTCTGTAACTCTGTCTTTCAAATAAATAAAATCTTGAAGAAAAAAATGGGGACTGGGATAGAATTTTTTTAAAGATTTATTTATTTGAAAGGTAGAGTTACAGAAAGGCAGAGGCAGAAGCAGAGAGAGAGAGGTGTTAATCCACTGGTTCACTCCCCAGATGGCTGCAATGGCCAGAGTTAATCTGATCTGAAGGTAGGAGCCAGAAGCTACTTCTGGGTTTCCCACATGGGTGCAGGGGCCAAAGAACTTGGGCCATCTTCACTTTCCCAGGCCATAGCAGAGAGTTGGATCAGAAGAACAGGCAGGACTTGAACCAGCGCCCATATGGGACGGCAACACTGCAGACCAAGGCTTTAATCTGCTACACCACAGCGCCAGCCCCCGGTATAGATCTTTTTTATACCCATAATCTAATTATAAAGTTAATATGGGATTAATACGTTATCTAAATTCATACAATTTGAAATATCATGTAAATTTGACTTCCATTTGAGCTAATTAGAACAGTTTGAAGCATTGCTTTCTGAAACTCATTTTAATACTCATATTTAGTTATTACAGTGCTTAGAAAAAAACATTTATCCATTCATTAGTTAAAAATATTGAGTACCTCTGTAGCCGAGGCTTGGGTTTCTGAACAGTGCAGACAAGAGCCTTGCTGTTTAGGAGCTTATGTTCTTCTAGATGATCGTGGTGATACAGAATGAGATTTCAAGGAGCAGCTTAGGGAGGCTGTTCAGGAAGGCCTCTTGGAGAAGTAGACGTAGAACGTAAGATTGAAAGGAACCAGGCATGCTAAGATTGAGAGGAAGAACACTCCAAGTGAAGGAAATAGTGACCACACTGTTCCTAAGGAATAGACCTTCGTTTTAGTTAGGCTGGTGTGGTTGCCATTTTTATGTGTGGGAGGGAGAAGAGCAAAAATGGGGCAGAGACCAGATCATAGAGGGCCTCATAGCCAATAGTAGGAGTTTTAATGGGAGGGTTTTTTTGTTTTTTGTCTTTCAAATAAACAAGTAAACCTTTAAAAGGCAGGATAACAGAGAGGGAACGGGCAAGAGATCTTCCATCTGCTGATTCACTCCCCAAATTGCCACAACAGCCTTGGCTGGGCCAATGGAAGGTGGTGGTGGTTGTTGTTGTTGTTAAAGATTTATTTATTTATTTATTTATTTATTTATTTGAAAGGCAGAGACAGAGAGATCTTCTTTCAACTGGTTCACTCCCCAAATGGTCACAAAGGCCAGAGCTGGGCCAATCCAAAGCCAGGAGCCAGGAGCTTTTTCGGAATCTCTCACACGAGTGCAGCACAAGTCCTTGAGCCATCTTCCACTGCTTTCCCAGGCCATAGCAGAGAGCACATTTGAAGTGGAGCAGCTGATCTCGAACTGCAGCTCATGTGGGATGCCAGCACTGCAGGAAGTGGCTTTACCCACTATGCCACAGTACTGGCCCCAGTGGAAGGGTTTTAAGCACAATGTCTTAGATGGGTCATTAAACCAAATTATTATAGAGACTAAAAACTGTTTTGTTCAATTATAGCTATAACTAGCCTTCAATTATCAGAGCTTAAAAACATCTCATTTAGATAACTGAATTTTTGAGTGTTGGGTCTAAAAAAAGTAGATTAAGATAAAAATGTCTCTTTCAACCATTTCCAGCCAATAGCAAACTGATTTCCTCTTAAAAATAACTGGAGAGAAAAAGTATTTTTAGCTGAGGTAAATATTGTAGTATTGATATTGCATTTTGATATTCACATAGCATGTACTGTTTAGACTAAACTTAAGAACAAGGGTAGGAAACTTTGTTCTATCATTGGCCATTTTGATATTTATAACATTCACAAGCTACACAAAATTATTAGCTTAAAAATTAGTCTGCTATAGATTTTCTGAATTTTTAGTCCCACCTATGGTTGCCTTGGCAGGGCTGGACCAAATGGCCTTGTAGGACCCCAGCCCGCAGGCCAGGCATTCCCTACCCCTGCTTTGGAAGGATGCTCTCGTGGAGATCATTCGAAGCTTGTTTTTCTTTATGCCACCATTTGTTTTATTGGCTTGGTCTGTGAATGTACGTATGAGAGAAAGGGAGGGAGAATGAAAGAAGGAAAGATTATTAAACCTCAAGCTATTAGCTTGTTGTTATTGCTAAATTAAACTATGCAGAGAGAATTTAGCAAATAGCTAGTTTTGAATTAAAATACATATTTTGTGCATGTGATTAGCCATTGAAAATCTTTAAAGAACATTTTATTTGTAATTTAAAGTGTGTTGTATATTTGGATGAATTACTAAAGGGAGTGGGGAAATCATATTTCATGTCCTATCACTTTCTAAATATAGGTTATTAAAACTTTTTACAGAATATATCGTGTGGTTTAGTTTGCAGCAAAGGCATTTGGGGGAGGAGATAATATCTTCCTCTTGATTGAATATCACCTTAATGGTTATTAACTGTTTGACTCTTGAGACTTCAGCTGTCAGCAATTAAAGAGTAGCGATTCAGTTTGCTGCAGATTTTCTAGATCCTTGAGATGAATTGAAAGCCCATCTATTTTGTGCCTTTCCAATTTCTTGATGTAGGCACCTATTGATATAAACTTTCCTCTTAACATTGATTGCTTTTGCTGTATCCCATAAGTTTTGGTATGTTGTGCTGTTATGCTCATTTACTTCCAGAACATTTTTGATTTCTCTTTTAATTTCTTCTATGACCCAGTGTTTATTCAATAGCATGTTGTTCAATCTCCATGTGTTTGCATATGCTCTAGGGATTCCTGAGTTGCTAATTTCCAACTTCATTCCTTTATGGTCTGAGAAGCTGCATGGTATGATTCTAATTCTTTTGAATTTGCTGAGACTTGCTTTGTGGCCTAGTATGTGGTCAATCCTAGAAAAGGTTCCATGTACTGCTGAGAAGAATGTAAATGCTTTATCTGTAGGATGAAAAGTTCTGTAGATATCTGTTAGATCCATTTGGGCTATAGTGTCATTTCAATCTACTGTCTCCTTGTTGATCTTCTGTCCTGTCGATCTGTGAGTGGAGTATTGAAGTCCCCCACAGGTTCAGTTCTGGTCAAGATAGAACAGTGCCAGGAAATAGAGAACAAGAGTACTTTGAAAAAAAAAAAAAGCCAAATGTCATTGCTTTCATTTGAGTTTGATGTTAGCTTGAAGTTTTAAATAATGTAGAGGCATGTAAGATTGTTTATCAAAGCAGCATGAGCCGATGAACTAAGTCTGCTGAAGCTAGGGAAATAAACAAAGGGTCTGCTTGGATTAGGTTAACGTGTTTAAGATTTTAGCATTTAAGTTCCCAAGTCAGTTTCTAGACATCTTTTCCTGTGTTTGAGGCTCTTATTTCTCGACCATTTTCTGTATGTTAGTGGCAGATTTACCATTACCTTGGACCTTGTGAAGGGTTAAAGGCTTTGTGATGATCCCCCAACTGTTAGAAAATTAGGCTAAGTACATTTCATAATCCTTAAACACATTATGCCTGAAACTCCAGTATTTATTTATAATTTGGCCTGAAGGATTCAGGATGCAAATGAATGCCATGACTGTTAAACTTTTTTTGACAGTATCCTACAGTAAAATCTTTTTGTTATGACCTGGGTTGACTATTTGTTTTTCTTTTCAATATAGAAATACTCTTTGTGTAAAAATTAAGTATTTTAAATTGTAAAGTATAACAGTATTGCTGTAGTAAACATAAGGATTTATTAAAAGCATCGATCTATGGTTTTCCTAAAATGAAATTTTTCCTTTTAAAATTTTACTAGAAGGAATTTGTTTAAAAAAGGATGCAGCTAATAAAACCTCTTAACTTATCTTCATTATTAGATCCCTATCTGTTTTAGTCATTTGACTGCTTTTCTTGTCAGAAATTCTTGGGAGCAGGGACAATATATTACATTTTTATCCCTGGAGCTAGCATAAGCTATACATAAAAATGTTTGTGTAATTATTATTAGGTTTTATGTCTTTGTACCTGCTAAGGCCACATAAAAGCCTTCTGCTTTTAAGACAGCACCACCAACCAGATCTTTTTCTTCAAATATTAAGAAAATACAAAGTAGAAATCGAAATTTCAATGTTTCTTAAAATAAGACTTCTAAGTGGCCAATCTTAAGAAAGTGAATTTAGGCACAAGTTTAAATATATGTTATGTCAAATGTGGAGTTCTGTCACATGAATAACCTAAAAAAGGTAAAATGTATCTGTTACTGAGCAAATAATCAGACCTGTGCTGCTTGCGGGAATAGCCAGTGCTCCAGAGGAGTGTCGGTAAGAGAAAAGTGTTTATTTCAGGAAGCCAGCATCTTGCAGAGAGAGAGAGATCTTTTGATCCAAAATGTGCTCTTTCCACACAATAAGCCAGCAAAGAGGGATTTTTAAAGAACAAGGGTATCTTCATGGGGAGGTTAGAAATGAAATAATGAGTCTGCTTAATAGATAATTATGCAGATGTCCAGACTTTGTTCTGAAGCTGGTCCGTCAGGCTCATCCCCAGAAGTCCAGGGCCTCAGCCAGGTGGAGTCCTCTTGGCAGTGGGGCTCAGAGTCAGTTGAGTGGAGTCTTCTTTGTGAGCTCGGTCAAAAGTCTGCCATTCCAAGTCATCTCCCCTCTACTGCAAATGTCACTATTCACTAGACTAGTCACAGGTAACTCACGATATCAGTAATTGGTTTTTGGAAAAGTAGGGAAGGAGAAGGAAGATGCCTTTCTTACAGTTACATATCTTTATGTTTGTATAACTACTGTTTGACAGTCTTGGGGAGAAATGAAAGTAGATACTGTCAGTTAACCTGTAGCTTTAGTCTGTCTCACCGGGGCAGTATACATTGATTACTGTGATAACTTATTATCTGAATTTTCTGTTATTAAGGAAAATAGGTTTGCTAGTCAATATGTATTGCTTCATCCCTCACCCCCATATTGTAATTTTTGAATATTTTAAATCTGAATTTTAGCTGAATTTTGCTTTCCTTGTTGTCATTTTAAGATTTATTTATTTTTTTTGAAAGGCAGAGAGAAAGAGATCAAGAGGGAAGAACTGCTATATTCTTAAAGCTGTACCTATGAAATTTGTATTCATTAAATAAAAGCTCTCTTTAAAAAAAAAAAAAGAGATTGATCTTCTGTCTCCTGGTTTACTCCCTAAATGGCTACAACAGCTGGGGCTGGTTCAGACTGAAGCCAGGAACCAGGAGATTCAGCTGGGTTCGAAGGGTCCAGTGTATCCAGGCCATCTTCTGCCTTCCCAGGCACATTAGCAGGGAGCTGGATTGGAAGTGGAGCAGCCAGGACTCTAACCAGCACCATATGAGAAGCTAGCACTGCAGCCAAAGGCTTAACTTTCTATGCCACAGTTTTGGCTCTCATTGTAGTATTTTTAAAAATTAATTAATTAATTTGAAAGGCAGAATGACAGAATCATTTGTCTGCTGGTTTACTCCCCAGATGGCTTAAATGACTAAGGCTAGACAAGGCGGAAGCTAGAAGCTAGGAACTCCATCCAGGTCTCCCACTGGGTGTCCGGGGCCCAAGTACTTGGACTATCATCTGCTACCTTCCCAGGCTCATTAGCAGGGAGCTGGATCCAAAGCAGCAGACACGCCAACTGACGTTCCATTATGAGACGGCTGGTTTCACAAGCAGCGGCTTAATCCACTGTACCACGGCGCTGGCCCCCACTGGCATGTTTTACTACTATAAAATTAATTTTTATTACTCTACTTTAAAGAATTAATGCCCTGAATTACATTGAAGAAGAGAATTACATTGAAGAATAAAGGAAACATTTAAGGGAGATAAGTGAAGGGCATTTAAACTTCATTATCTGGTGAAAGCCTAGAAAAGGGAGAGATTGTTTCAGAGAGTTAAGATTTAGAGCAATATCTTTCAAGAGGACAAAAGTAAAATTTGCAGAACAGTTATTTGTTAGTAGTCCAGGCTAGGAGCACTTACATCCACAAGGGGGCGTTATTGTAATACAGGCTGTGTGAGCGCTGCCTGTCTTTGAGGAGCTAGAAAAGACCTCACAACTTTGAGGTCTTCTGGAAGGTCACTCCTTCCTTCTCCCTGACATCTACCGACAGTTCCGTTCTCTGCATTCACTTTCCCTTGGCTCGCTGCCACGTGTAGGTCCTTCTTCCTGAAACAAGCCCTTTCTTGCCAGAGACTTTCCTGTGCTCCTGAAAAATAGTTGGGTTTTGTACCATGCTTCATCCTTGGCTTCTGTGCGGTTTTGAGTGTTTGGCCCAGATGTAATGCTAATTCTGAGTCTGTCATTCTTAGGGCCTTTATTTTAAAATATTATTGTTTCACCATAGGCCAAAAGGCAGCAATGTAAATTTTATGTCCTTAGAGGACAAGATCTTAGCTGACAGGTTAGGGCTTTATGATTGGCTTTTAGTCGTAGAAAATTAAAATCATAGTCTTGCAATATTACTGACAATTCAGGAGTGGGAAACCTTTTTTCTGCCAAGGGCCATGTGGATATTTATAACATTCACGGGACATACACAATTGTCAACTTTATTTATTTTTTTTTTTTTTACAGGCAGAGTGGACAGTGAGAGAGAGAGACAGAGAGAAAGGTCTTCCTTTCCTTTCTCTCTGTCTCTCTCTCTCACTGTCCACTCTGCCTGTCCAAAAAAAAAAAAAAAAAGAAAGGTCTTCCTTTGCCGTTGGTTCACCCTCCAATGGCCGCCGCGGTTGGCGCGCTGCGGCCGGCGCACCGCGCTCGTCCGATGGCAGGAGCCAGGTGCTAGGTGCTTATCCTGGTCTCCCATGGGATGCAGGGCCCAAGCACTTGGGCCATCCTCCACTGCACTCCTGGGCCACAGCAGAGGGCTGGCCTGGAAGAGGGGCAACCGGGACAGAATCGGTGCCCCGACCGGGACTAGAACCCGGTATGCCGGCGCCGCAAGGCGGAGGATTAGCCTGTTGAGCCACGGCGCCGGCCGCCAACTTTAATATTAATCTGTGGGGAGGGCACTGTGGCACAGCGCCAGCATCCCATATGGGTGCCGGTTCAAGTCCTGGCTGCTCCACTCCCTATCCAGCTCTCTGCTAAGGCCTAGGAAAGCAGTAGAAGATGGCCCAAGTCCTTGGACACCTGCACCCACATGGGAGACCCGGAAGAAGCTCCTGGCTCCAGACTTCAGATAGGTGCAGCTCCAGCCTTTGCAGCCATTTGGGGAGTGAACCAGCAGATGGAAGACCTCTCTCTCTGTCTCTACCTCTCTCTGTAATTCCATCTTTCAAATAAATAAAGATAAATCTTTTAAAAAAATTAACCTGTTACAGATTTATTGAATTTCAAGTCTTGCTAACATTTACCTCAGCAGGGCCAGACAGCGAGTTTGCCTACCTGCATGCTGGATGTTTCCTACCCCATACTCATAGGATCTGAATGCTGTGGTGTAGGGTGCCTTTCATCCCCCAACCCTGGCCCTTTTGCTTCATATTTCTCCCTTGGTTCTCAAGGGATTAAGTATGTTTGCTCTAAACTTTACAGGGTTTAACTTTTTAACATATTCTCCTATGTTTATATTAATTCCATTATTTTATACCATTTAAAGCCTGATGTTAGGCTATTTTACATTCAGAATTGTGAAGTAAAGTTAATTTGAATCACTGTTCTTACTGAGCAAATCATATCTAAAATACTTCGTAAAAACTATTAATGGCTTATGTTATTTTCAAAGCTGATTGGACTCAAACCATTCTGAAAATTAATTTCAGAATGAATCTTTTGTTAGATTTGAGAGCCCATGAATTCATTTTTTTTTACTTCCCTAAATATATGCTTGCATTTGTTCTTAGTGATTTGTTGAAGCCTAGGAGATTATATATATATATATATATACACACACATACATACATACTGGCATTGCTTCATAATTACTGTATTCTTCAGTTTTTCTAGACTAATTGGGTTAAAAATGCAATAGCCACCAAATAACACAACTGGTCCCTTTTTAAAAAAAATTCATGTTTCTCCTTTTGCAGTGATAGTGATTTCCACGTACTGAATTTGTTGCTTGTGTGGTATATATAATTATTACAAGATAAAGTTGGTAGGTCAGAACCAAGAGTTCTTTATAAGTCCTCTCTATTAGTTGACTTGAGACAGTCTTTTGGCAGAACAAGCAGAGTTGTGGGATGGAGATATCTACCTAATTACAAATTTAGAATCTTGTTGATTTATTTTGCTCCTGGCTGAGTTTCTGTGAGAATTTGGTGAAATCACCCTCTTGATTTATTTTTTTCTTAAAGCTTAATTTCAGAACTGCCTAGGTTAAAGTATCATATACATATATATATATATATATATGATTATTATTTAGCCTATTTCCCTAAAGAATTTTGGTAAACTTTTTTTTAATGTTGTCTTAATCAAATAAGATACTTTTGAACTTCTTGAGTGGAATTATTGGTACTTGAAGTCACCAGAAAAGGGAAAAAGAATATTAGACTGGAGAAGAATGCTGTAGTTTACCACAAATGATTAAACTGATAGGAATTTTACTATTTCCTCCCATCTAATATGTATACTTGGAAAAACTATTTTTCTGAATGTGAAAATGAAGTACATAATGTAAAGAATCCAAAATTTCTTCTTGAAAATGTTTAATATGAAAACATGATGTTTCACTGTAATTTAATATACATTTATTTGTGTTTGTAGTACAGTATGCAAGCCACTCTTAGGTATTACTCTTTATTCCTGTAGCTGGATCTTGGCCTAAGGGAAGCCTTACAGGGAGACATGGACCTGAAGACGGGGAAATTTAAGCTAAGGAAAGTTTGAAGACATTAATATTCCTCCAGTTCAGATCCATGTCATTTTAGGCACTTTTGAATTAGGCATACAACAGCTAGCACAGTGCCATCCCCACGCAACTATGTAAGACTCTTTGGTCTTGTTATTGTTTCTGATAGATTTAATCAGAATGTTAGAAACATTGATAATGTTTTATAATCTTGAAATTTAAACAGTCAAATCCTGTCTCTCAGGAAATAAACATTCTAACTAGGATTTTTTTTTCCCCTCTTCTAGTCAGTCTTACTGGCTACCAATAGAACTTGGCATTGTTAAAAATGAGGATAAGTTTTGTATCTATTTAAGAAGCAGTTCATCATACTATACTTGTATATTTTGTTAGGTTACCAAATCCATTGTTTTTGATGTAGCACGTGTAGACATTTAAGCATAATTTAAAGTATTTAGTGAATGAGATTATTCTAAAAACGCAAACTTTAAATGTGTATTTCTTCAGTTCACACATGACTAGGACCTTCTTTTCAATAGATTGTTAAAGAATTTTAATTTAATATAAGTTCTATTAGTTACAGTATTGCACATTGAGAAATTAATTTTAAAAAGATACTTGGGATTGGGGATATGTATGATAAAATTTAACCAGAAGATGGCAGTAATGATCCTCCTATCCTCTCTGTTAACGGTAATCAAAAAGTTTTATAAATGTCATAGTATGAAAAGTGCACGTTTAGCTGTTGTTCTATGATATTAAAAGCTGGCAATTTAGGGGAAAGCATTTGCTGTTTATTTTATATACTATGAAAAATGTATTTTTCTATAAGAAGGGATTAAGAATATTTTGGGTGTCTGTATCTTTGTCTGTACACTTCAGTTTTTTCTGAATACTGGGGTAAGGAAGTTACCATAAGTCTTGCCTTGTTTAATTTGCATGTATCACTTTATGTTGTGCATCATGTCTAGAAGGCATGCTGTTTTATAGCCTGTTTGCATTTTTCACCCAAATTGCTGGAAACTAATGGGCATTTTAAAGGAGCCATTCCTTTAGCTCTGGTCATTCTCTAAATTGCTGTTTCTTTGGTTTGGGGGAGGGGGAGAAACAAAATAATTTTAGACATTGTTTTTTGAAGAAAAAAATTTTTAGACAAAAATTAACATTTAAAACTTAATCTTGGGAAACCAGAGATGAAATGATTTCAATAATCATATTTTGGGGGTTTAATTTTTGTCAGCAGTTGTAAATAATGCTTGTAACCTGGAGGTCTTAAAAGTAAGAAATTAGAAAGGGGGAAAAGGAATGTTCTCCTTTGAAAATTAGTGGCCGCATTTGGTGATGGATGAGATAAAGATGCATCCTTCCATAATTTTGCACCCCCTCTTTTTTTTAACATAGATCCCAAATGCATTGTGCCAGAGAAATTGCACAAATCTTCAGCATGCATTGTTAACTTTGTCTTTTCCCCTTTTTTTCTACTATTCATTTTCATCCATGTATTTTCATTTTTTGGTTTGCCATTATTTTCTTTTTTGTTGATTACTTCACGTAAATTATTTTTTGAAACGTCATAAGCTGAGCAGCCTCTCCGTGTAGTAACAGCGGATACCTGTCTGTTTCACTATTTAGTCCCTCCTCCTATGTCTCCATCCTCCAAATCCGTGAGCACGCCAAGTGAAGCTGGAAGCCAGGACTCTGGAGATGGCGCCGTGGGATCCAGGTACAGTCGTTTCCTTATAGTGTTTCACTGTAGGATGCAGTCAGTGCTTGTATGCTGCTGATGCTTTAGAGGGACTGTAAATAGTTGTGTTTACATGATCCTACATTTTTAAAATGTAAATAGCATTGAAGTTCTCATTGTAAATTGAATGAGGGGCTTTTTTTTTTTTTGTACAGTATTTTAACTATCATAGTTAACTTAGTACTACATAGTTGAATGATCTTACACAAATTATTTATATTTTTTAAAAGTGCCAATGTGTTAATTTTTTGTTTAAGCAAACTTTATATTGGTTATTGTGTGTGAATATTTTGTGTATAAATAATGTAAAACCTCTCAGCTGTCATTAATCCCTCATACAGTAATTGGAAAGGCTAAACATTTCAATTAAATAGCCCAATTCTGTTCTGTTAAGTCATTAGTTCTGCTAATTAAGATAGAAACTATTAATTTATAAAATACCAAGAATAAGAATTAAATGCTAAGAAAATATGGAGTGTTTACTGCCAAGTTATGCTGAGTTTGCATCTTTATTATAAAACTATATTTCAAAAATTTTTCAAATTTAATAAGAATCAGTTTTCTTCCAAAGATCATATTGGAAAGTTTTCTTTCTCTCTCTCTCTCTCTCTCTCTCTCTCTCTCTCTCTCTCTCTCTCTCTCTTTCTGTCTCACAGACACACAATAATAGCAAATCTTCACTTAACAGCATTGTACTTTTTGACTTTACAGCTGAAATGAAATTAAATATAGCTATTTGTACTAGGAAAAATTTCCTCTCCAAGAAAGTCTCTTAACACACCTTTTAATGAGAACTAATACATACTTAGAAGTTAAGGAGAATATTGATTAACATCTCCATCTCAGAACTAATTACCAATTTGAAGACACTGTGGTTTATTTTGCCTCTGGCCAGTTAATTCTGATAATTTGATAGCATCATCCTCTTGATTTTTCTTTCTTTCTGAACTTTCACTTCAGAACTGGCCAGGGTAATGTATGTATTTATATATGTAGAATTACTATTCAGCCTTTTTTCATAAAGTATTTTGGTTAACATATCTTTTTTGTTCTCGAGTCCCACTGACTGAAGCATTATCTTTTTTTGTGACATTCATGAGGTTAGAAGTTAGAAGGTTTATCTTTTATATGCTTGAACCCCTTTGATCTACACTACAAATAAGTAATGAGTGTCTACAAGAGAAGGCAAGAAAAAAGAAACAAGGGGACTGGATGATCTATAAACTCAATATCTAATCAGTTTCTGAATAATCAGATTGTTAACAATGAAAAGGTCGGTAAAGAAGCCAGTCTGAATTTAAGGTGTGCTTCCCAAAGGTGTTCTGCACCCAGAAGCAAAATTACCAATCTAAGCACTACGGCCCTTGTAGATACGTGGCAGTTCATTTAAGAAAAAAATCAAAGCTTCCTTTTCAGAAATAATCTAAAATAAAATAATACCTTGTAAGATAGTGTGTATTACAGATTAAAGACTAGTCTAAATCCATTGTTATGGATAAATTTGTTTCTTACATTTGTATTTTTATGCAGATATGTCTGTATTCCTTTAAATACCTTATAAACAACTGGTATTTTCAAGTGAGGGGTTCTTTGTCTTTCTGTAACAAACATTACCATAATAAAAATATTTCCAAAGTTAAGATTACAATATTTATTGTTTCTTTATTTGACATTATATGTGATTTTTATAGATACTTTATGAATTCATTTTTGCTGATTTTGATAGGAGAAAAATTGTTTTAATGCATTGCCAGCAAATTTGCTTTCAAAAGTACTATGTAACATCTACTTGATTTTTAAAATTATTATAAATTATGATGTGCCCTCTTGAGTTTCCTGGGCAATCTAGAGATTATTAGAGGACCTTTAAATGGGTACAGGGAAATTAAAAACTGCAAACAAAAATATCTTTTCATGTTTAGAACAAATATTCAACAAATTACCAACTTTGTGTTGAGCACTCTGGGTTACCTCAGAAAAGAAAATGTTCATGGGCCGTTGCTCGTAGTCTAGTGCACTAATTTAAAGATAACTGCTCACTTTATTGAAAAGCTATAAGACTATTATGCTAACTTATGTTTGGTGTCAAATATTGGTTTTTAATCATTAATAGTAAGATAAGAAAATGCATAATGTATTTCAAGGGATATTTGTTCTAATTAGAAAAATGAATACAAAATTAATTCTAAGTTTAATGGGAGAAAAAAAATCCTTGAATGAGGTGACCTTATAGTTTTTTAATCTGAATACCTACATTGTCTCCTTTGAGATTACAGAGTCACTTTGAAACACTAATTTTCAAGAGGGCTGAGTATAGTTATTTTATATACACACATACAAACAAATAGGAAATTATAAATTCCACTATATCATCTCCAGATTCCATAGTGGAGAACTAATACTGTTGATGGTGATACTGATAATGAGAAAAATGCATTTCTAAATACATAACATTTAAAAAGAATGCCCGAGTTAACTTAATATTGAATAGGCATGATGCTAATGGAAGAATAATAAGAATGATCATAGGAAAATGCATGGAAGTGTGTAAGGCATATGATCCTGGCCACTCAGCTCCATTAGTTGGCCAATACAATCAAAGATTAGCACACTGAAGGAACAGGGTAAGATAGATGAGGCATTATAAAATATGATATCTAAACATGTCTGTATCGCTCTAAATGCCGAGAATTTCCATTGGGGCTGGTGGATATTTGTGAATAAATATAAAAGGCCATGAGAAATGTTATTTCTCATGTAGGTTAGGAAGTTGCATGTCATGAAGTTTGTGCTTCACTGTCTCAGTTACTTGTGTTGTCTCTACAATGTAGGTGAAAGTTATTCAGTAGGGTAATCCATTCCTCTTGGTGTTTTTTCCCATTTTTTGGTCAGTTTGTTTCTCAGGGTTTGGATTACATTGGAGTTTTATATGTTGGAAGATGACTTTAATAAGTATAATCACATAAGTTTTATAATGTTCATTAAGTGCTGACTATTTTGAAGTAAAGTCTTGCTTAATTTTAGACTAAATAATAACCTCAACAAGGAGCTTTATGTCATTGATAATAGCTGGAGCTCTTATATAATGTAAAGGCTGTTGCTAGAGCATTCCTTGGAGACCATCTCATAGGAACTCCTTTTGGGTTAACAAAGCCTAAGTTTGTCACTGTTCGTTGATTAGTACAGAGTAGATCTTCACTGTGGCTTCTTTTTTTCCACTCCATATACACAACCCTATTTGAATTCTGAGATTGCTCTTTATATTTTTAAAACAGGATATTTCTAAAGTTGAATTAATCAGATTGTGTTTATTAAGTTGTTTGGGCAGGAGAAATAGAAAATTATTGTATTAAAATATTATAGTAATTAGAACTAGTTTTGCTTTATAACATGATAAACATTTGACAAATATGATAGTATTAAATGTAGTGCTGTACTTAATGTTTCTATGTGGACTATAACAGTACTATACATAGCTATATATTGCTAACCTATACTAACGCCAGTGTGATAAAATGTCTTTTGTTCTAGTAATAGCTAGATATAGCTTAAGTGTAAAAGATCTCATACAAGTTATTTATCCAGTAGGCAATTCTAAAACACCACCGAATATTTATTTATAAGGATTGATATTTTCCAAATATTAGGTAAATCCTTTAAGCATAAAATATTTTTTCCAGAAAAAAAAATCTATTTTTTCCTAGAGATAAAAATCTTTAGTTGTTTTCTAAAGCAGATGACATGTAAGCCCAAGGCAGTGCTTAACCCACAAATTATAGAAGGGTCACATTTTAGAAACTTTAGCTATTTTGTATCCCAGTGGGATAGTCTTTGGTTTTCTTACTAGGAGGTTTATGTGTTGACTCATTTCCTTTACCAATATGACAATTTCCTGTGCACATTTAATGCTTTGGGCAAGATTAGAATATGTTAACTGAGAAGTTTCTACTAATTTTTTCATTAGAAATCTTGCAATGTTAACACTTTTACAGCCAAGCTTGTTACCATCCATAAGTAATATTTGGATTGTTGTCTGCTTTAGCAGTTTATATTCATTTTGATGCACTACTAGTTTCTCAGAATCTGAAAATATATTTAACTGTTCTGGTTTTATATGTTTGCATCTTTAACCATATTGTGCATATGGCAT
The DNA here is from genome assembly GCA_949820135.1 of Sylvilagus floridanus. NCBI lineage: Eukaryota > Metazoa > Chordata > Mammalia > Lagomorpha > Leporidae > Sylvilagus > Sylvilagus floridanus. Next base: position 114,774,801 of record OX463236.1, read on the forward strand.
GCATGAGTGATACCTGGTGTTTTCGTGGGTTTTTTGTACTAACCAGAACATATGGTTTTTAATTGTGAACAGTACTTTAGCTTTAGCTATTCATAGAATGTATTTGCTTGACTAACTTATGGCCTTTTTTACTAATGCTTCATGGTTGTCCTACAACCATTTAGGACGCTGCATTGGGATACAGATCCATCAGTTCTTCAGCTTCACTCAGATTCCGATTTGGGGTATTGAATAGATTTATTACCTACCCTCTTTTATAATTAATTTTATTGAATGTGAAATTGTCCTAATTTGCTTTTGGTTAAGCTCCTAATATTGTAATACATAGTTAGGACAAGACTTATATTTTACTGTGATACCTCTTTTATCCTGTATCATTAGTAAAAGAAATAGTCTGTGTATGTGATTTTCTAGGTACCTTAAGTCTACTCTCTTCAATGTCCCAATTCCTTTTATTAGTTCTCCATTTTTGTTGTTTTTTAAGATGCCTTAAAGTCTTCAGACTTTTTCTAATACAGTACACGTAATTAAGCCTTTTCTGGCTTACTTGATGTGAAAATGTATTTTCCTATATTCAGTTCTCTGATGATTTCTAACATTTTGATGGAAACGGAGATGTTGATCTCTATACTATGGCTTCATTCATTTACCTAGATGCTAATACATATAAATTTTTTTTGTTGCTCATTTCCCCTGATAATTTTGGACTTTTAAAACATATGGCCATGTATTTTGGAACTGCATGTAAAATAAGAGTAAATAAGCCTTGAATCAGGGCACATAAGAAAAATATGTGAGCTTCTTATACTTTAACTGAGGAAAGCCTCTCTTTTGGATGTCCTGAGGCTTTCTGATACCCCCTCCCAATATTTCCTTGTTTTAGGTAAAAGTGGCTTTTAGATAAGTTAGGTATTACCTTCCTACCTTACTCTTCCTTTAAAATTTTAGAATATTCAATTTTAATATTGTGGTTTTGTCTACTAGACTCTGTATGCATACAAGTTAGTAACTTGTTCCTAATATTGTTGGCTTGATTATTTTTTTTCAGATATGTGTGATTTATTTTTCATATGATTTGAATTTGGACAACCAGAACATGAAGTTCTTATTTTAGATTTTATTCTTACAATGTTTGATTGATTCAGATATACTTAAATTTTCTCAGTAATTCTTTGATTATGCTTTTTTTCTTTATGGCTAAGGTATTCTTTAAAGTTGAAAACATAATTAAAACTTACATCCACACTCAGGGCCATAAATTTTAGAGAAAAAAATTTAAATGTATTAACTTTATTATGATTTATTTTGTACAGGATTTGGATTTAGTTACTAAATAATTTAAAAGAATGTTTATTTTAAAAATTACTGTATTATCAATTATATATATTTCAGATATCTTATTTGATATACTGGAAGTTGTAATAATGTCTTCTTAGATATCCTCTTAAGATAGTTTCATAACAAATCATCTTTGGAAGTTTGGAAGCATGCTTTAGTTTATAATTTAAATAGCTAATACAATTGCCAAGTAAAAATATCTGGCCAATAAGAGGTATTCTTATTTTGGTCCAGTTTCCTCAGCCATGACTGTTTTCTTCTATTTAATATATGGAGGGGTTTTATATATATATATAACTGAAACAGAAGTGACTTTAGTGGTTATATGATATTCAAAAAGATCTGTCAAGGTGAAGGGAACTAAATGTGATCTGAATGAGATCCATATAAACAAATCTTGAAAAGTCCAGGTTCATATTTTTGCTAAAAACAATTCTTATCACCAGCCTCATTTAGCAATCCATTATAAAATTTCTATCTTCTCATTCTGTTACTGCCCATGCATTTACTCTATGAAACCGTTTGTCTTTTTAAAGTGAAAAATAAACACCTTGGATGATTCAGAAATATCTTGTTTTTTTCTACCTTTTAACTCTTACATTAAAACAAATCAAATTCATGATTTATCTAAAATATCTGAATAAAACAGATCTAAATTACAATATTGGCTGCACATGAATGTTTAATTTTAAAGAAATAACATGGTTTGATGTAGTTAAAATGTTTCATTTGTTGTATTTAAAAACATTTGTATTTAATTTAGACGAGGACCTATTAAACTTGGAATGGCCAAAATTACACAAGTTGACTTTCCTCCTCGAGAAATTGTCACATATACAAAGGAAACTCAGACTCCAGTGATGGCTCAGCCCAAAGAAGGTGAGTATCACTCCATGATGATTGTCGCTAAGCCTCTATGTTAAATAAATGGATTCTTTCTTCTCTCTTTGTCTCTCTCAATTTTTTGTTTTTTTGACATATTTTCTTAGGGAAAATATTAAAATGTCATAATTTCTGTATTTGAGCCTTTTTTTAGAGTTTTAATGTTTTTCCTTTAGAAGTTGACAATATAAGCTATGTGTATGCTGTTTAATTTTGCTGATAGAAAGACTTTCAGTCTTCATTTTGTTATTGTTATGCATTCCTTTTAGAAGTAGAGCAGCTTAAGAATGTTCTATTCCTGTCATTAAGTATAATTCTTCCCCAAATGAGAAGGTGTTCCCAGAGTAAATAAAATAATGTAAATTATTTTCTGGAGAGTATGCTGTGTTCTCAAGAGCTGTTGTAGTCTTTCATAATAATGAACAAATCTAGATCTAATTCTGAAACTTCCTGCTTTATGATGTATAGATGCTGTTGATTACATAGTGGCCTTTAATCTGTGTATGATTCAGGTAGGTATGCACAGACATTTTATTGAATATGGAGTTCTTTGATTCTTACCATTTAGGCTGAGGATGGATTTTTAAAATACAGCAATGTTAAAGCATAAAGTAATATGATAGTTCTGATCTTTCTCAACAAGGCTAATGAGTTTATATCATACATAAAATATGTTTACATGAGATTCCTGTTACAGTTTTCTATTCCTAGAGCCATTTATGTATGAGAAAAATAATAAAGTATGTGCCATATGTTAATTGTTCACCATCATGGACATTCAGATTTTGGCAGCAAAAAATATGAACACAAGTGAAGTAATGATTATAAATAGCTTTATCTCTGGTCATGTCAGGGTTTACCATCAAATGAGTTTTGGGTTTTAGAAATGTTGATACTTTCGGAATTGTAGTTAAGGTATTGTAGGCCCATAGTAAATTTGGCTTGTAATAGTCTGTGCATAAGGAACATTTTTTTCCTACTTGTCTAAGAAAATTTATTTCTATTTAATTATAGAAAACCCATCATGAAAACTTTATTATCAAATGATTTATTTTTAAAGTTTCAATTAAATTACTATTGAAGAAACAAAAGTAATATTCACTGGGGAAACTCAAGAAAAGATGGATAAGCAAAAGGTGGGGGCAGTGAAATTCCTGGCTAATACAAAAGACAGTCTTTCAAGTTTCATATTTGCTTATACCTCAAAAGAAAATTAGGATTATAAATATTTATAACCTTTTGATTAAATAGCGGATCATGACTTGCACAACTCTCCTTTTCCTGCTCTCTAAGGATGGAAATGAAATAGATACTTAAACTTTTCCTTTCATTTGTTACCAAAAGGAGGTGATATCAGATACAAAAATGCTTGGAAAATTTTTAGGAAGTCAGGGTAATACTTTAGTCCAAGTTATTTTTTTATTTGCTTTTGTAAATGTTCATTTCTATGGATTTTTTTTTCACTTTGGCTATACTTTTGGTTTGTTGGTAAGATTTTTGTCATTGTAAAATTCTTTATCCTGATGGAAAAAAAACCATGGGTGGTAAACTTGAAGCTTAAGCAACTTTTAAGAGAAAAAAGAAAGAAGGAAAAAAAATTGACTTATACATGTGAAGAATACTAATACAGCAGAATTCTGTAATTTCCAGAAAATATTAAGTAATATATTAATTTGGTGAGTAGGATTCATGTCTCTTTTGGAGCTACAATATTATGTATATTTACTTAGAAGGTGAGCAAAATAGCCAGAATGAGGGCACAGTGATTCATTTTAAAAAATAAATTGGGTTTTTTCCTCATCAAATAATTTGGAGATTGTATTTTCAGTCTTACCGTCATACTCACGAGATGTGTTTTGTTTGAAATGAAGGTATTTTAGGTAATGCCTATTGTGATATACCTATATTCGGCTTCAGTGATGACTTTCATTTTTTTAGCATCATTTTTTCTAATTGTTAAATAGTATGTCATAGAGAATTCAGAAAGTACAGACAGGCCAAAAAGAGTAAATGTTTATACAGCTCTGCATTACCCATTGTTAATGTGGTTTTTTTGCAATGAATGTATTTTTTTCAAAAACCCTACGTATGTATGTGTGTATGTACTTATGCTTGTACTGTTAGAAATTTGCATTTTTGGCCAGCACCGAGGCTCACTAGGCTAATCCTCCACCTGCGGTGCCGGCACCCCAAGTTCTAGTCCTGGTTGGGGCGCGAGATTCTGTCCTGGTTGCTCCTCTTCCAGGCCAGCTCTCTGCTGTAGCCCAGGAAGGCAGTGGAGGATGGCCCAAGTGCTTGGGCCCTGCACCCGCATGGGAGACCAGGAGGAAACACCTGACCCCTGGCTTTGGATCGGTGCAGCGCACCAGCTATAGCAACCATTTGGGGGATGAACCAACGGAAGGAAGACTTTTCTTTCTCTGTCTCTCTCTCTCTCACTCACTAACTCTGCCTGTCAAAAAAAAAAAAAAAAAGAAATTTGCATTTTTAATTGCCTATTATTTGAGATGCCTAAAAATTTTAAATGTGGGCATGTAATATATTGCCTTTGAGCTAATTTGAATGTGGATAGCTGATATAATATATGACACATTTTCAGAAAAATTGGTTTTCCCATTTTTATTTTGCAAGTAATTGTTAAAAAGATCATGATTTGGGGGCTGGTACTGTGTCAGAGTGGGTTAAAGCCCCAGCCTACAGCACCTGAATCCCATATGGACGTGGGTTCAAGTCCCAGCTGCTCCACTTCCGATCTAGCTCCCTGCTGATGTGCTTGGGAAGGCAGCAGAGAATGTTCTGGGTCCTTAGATCCCTACAACCACGTGGGAGAATGGGAGGAAGCTCCTGGCTCCTGCCTTTTGGATCAGCTCAGCTCCAGCCATTGGGGAGTGAGCCCCAATGGAGGATGGAGGATCTCTGTCTCTCTATCTCTACCTCTCTCTGTAACTCTCTTTCAAATAAATAAAGTAAATCTTAAAAAAAAAAAATCATGATTTGTTAGATAAGCTGCTAAGCCAAAAGTGAAAGGTAAACTGTGGGGTTTTTTTTTTTTTGGCTTAAAATTGATCAAAGTAAGGTTTTTAGCATTATCATACATCTTTGCCAAATTTTGTATGCACATCAGGACTGGTTTTCATAGCTTTAAGGCCTAGTCTTAGTAAGTACTCAGTAAATATTTGGTGAAGAAATTAAGTGCTTTTCCCTACTCAAGAGAATGATTTTGTCTACTTAGGATGTTTATTTTCATGCTTTTACTCTGGAACTATTGGGAAAACAGATTATTCTCAAATATTAATGCTACAGTATAATTTGAAATTGGATGAAAAGATAATTAGCCTCAGTTCTTGGTTTTGTTTGTTTTTTTTTTTTTTAAAGATTTATTTATTTATTTGAAAATCAGAGTTACACAGAGAGGAAAGGAGAGGCAGAGAGAAAGAGGTCTTCCATACACTGGTTTACTCCCCAATTGGCCACAACAGCTGGAGCTGTGCCAGTCTGAAACCAGGAGCCAGGAGCTTCCTCCCAGTCTCCCATGTGGGTGCAGGGGCCCAAGGACCTGGGCCATCTTCCACTGCTTTCAAGGCCACAGCAGAGAGCTGGATTGAAATTGGAGCAGCTGGGACTCGAACCGGCGCCCATATAGGATGCTAACACTGCAGGTGGCGACTTCACCCACTAAGACACAGCACCAGCCCCAGTTCTTGGTTTTAATTGTAACATTTTTTTTAAATTAGTTATTTATTTATTTGACAGATAGTGAGAGAGAAAGAGAAAAAGGTCTTCCTTCTGTTGGTTCACTCCCCAAATGGCCGCTACGGCCAGAGCTATGCTGATCCGAAGCCAGGAATCAGGTGCTTCCTTCTGTTCTCCCATGCGGGTGCAGGGGCCCAAGCACTTGGGCCATCCTCCACTGCCTTCCCAGGCCACAGCAGAGAGCTGGACTGGCAGAAGAGCAACTGGGACTAGAACCTGGTGCCGATATGGGATGCCGGCGCTGCAGAGGATTAACCAAGTGAGCCACAGCACCGGACCCCAATTGTAACATATTTTAATCATTATTTACTCAGGTTCAGAAATGAAACCATTATAGATTACCTTTATTGCTACCTTGAATTCCATGATGATGTCCTTGATGTACTGCATACATGTAGACCTGCTCTTTAATGTTCTCTGTATCCTTCTGTATGCTGTGAACAAAACTGAACCTACCAGCATCTGTTAAATATATTCTTTTTAGCTATTCATTATTATGAGACTGTCACTAAAAGTATTTTACTCATGTAGATACACCAGTCAATAAGCTAACCAAATCATGCTATTCTTTTTTGAAGTGTTTTTCAATCTGTGGTTCTAAAGCAATAAATTTAATGTGCTATGATCTGCATTTTTAAAAATGAAACACAGGTTAAGAGAAGGGAATGCAGTATTTCTTTTACACATCTGCATCTCTTTGGGCAGGACTATAATCCAAACTGAACTACTTATTTGTCCTAGGTTCCTACCACAAAGGCATGAAAGTTGCTGCTTCTGTGGAAGCAGGAGAGAAAAACACACCTGAGAGGGAACCAGAGGGGCTTGGTGTAGCATCAGCACCACTAGCTAGGCGACCCTTGATAAGGACGTCAGGTTCCACTTCATGTGTAGAGTTAGCTTTCAGGCCTTTGGTGAGAGGATTATGGATAAATTGTCTCACGATATACCCAATACGGAGTGGGCACTCTTGGTCACCAGTTTAAACATGAAGTTTGGAGAATGGTTAGAAATAGCTGGGAAAATATATTTAACGGATGCTTGTAAGTTCAGTTTTGTTCATAGCATACAGAGGGATACAGAGAACACAAAAGAGCACGTCTACATCTGCAAAGTACATCACGGACATCATCGCGGAATTTTTCTTCTCTTCAGTGATAGAAAGGGAAAGCCATAAGGTTGATGACCAGAGCCCAGTGTCTAATTGGTTTGTCTACGTCAGCACCACTATCTTCTACATTTTCCTGGTAGTCTGGACTTTGTTAATTTTTTAAAGGCCTCTGTATGTTCATTTGTAGTCTAGCAAGTAGTCTGAGTCTATAAGTGTATTGATTATATGCTAAATAAGAAGGTGCTAGATTATATCTTCTTTGGTTTTGTGGTCCTGGTAGTTACAGGTTGACATATATAAGTAAAAGGACAATGAAAATTGTATCCTGATACTGTGGGGCCATCTTTGACTTTTGGAACTACTTATAGAAATGAAATAATTTCCTTTCTAGATCATTGCAATTATTTTCACATCTGGGGCTCTACAATTTATTTTCTCAATTTGTGGAAGTTTTTGGAAGAGGAAAAGAAAATTCTTTAAGATTTTTGTAATGAAAGCACTTCAAACCCATTGTTTCAATGTCATAGTTTTTAAGTCAGTCTGGTTGGTTCTCATTTAAGAATTGTGTAACAGAAAACTCATCAGAAAAAAACTGGAGAAACCACAATTGGAGTGTAACAGAGTAAATTAAACTTAGGCAGTAAAATGAATGCAGAAGTAATATGAGTTACCGAATTAAAGATAAAAATTGATCTTAGGCTTTTTTTTTTTTTTTTCATTAAAAAAATGGCTAGGACTTGCTTTGCAGCATAATGGCTTAAGATGCTGCTTGCTGGCCGGCGCCGTGGCTCAACAGGCTAATCCTCCGCCTTGCAGCGCCGGCACACCGGGTTCTAGTCCCGGTCGGGGCACCGGCTTCTGTCCTGGTTGCCCCTCTTCCAGGCCAGTTCTCTGCTGTGACCCAGGAGTGCAGTGGAGGATGGCCCAAGTGCTTGGGCCCTGCACCCCATGGGAGACCAGGAAAAGCACCTGGCACCTGGCTCCTGCCATCGGATGAGCGCGGTGTGCCAGCCGCAGCGCGCCAGCCGCAGCGGCTATTGGAGGGTGAACCAACAACAAAGGAAGACCTTTCTCTTTGTCTCTCTCTCTCTCACTGTCCACTCTGCCTGTCAAAAAAAAAAAAAAAAAGATGCTGCTTGCTACACCACATCCCATATCAGAAGTGCCTGTTACAACCCTGGCATTGCACTTCTGATCCAGCTTCCTGCTAATGTGACTGGAAAGGAAGATGACTGTAGGCCAAGTTTTGGGGCCCCTGCCACACACGAAGGAGACCAGGATAGAGTTCCTGGCTCCTGACTGTTAGAGCCATTTGGAGAGTGAACCAATGGATGGAAGATCTCTTAGCTCACTTCCTTTCTGTTGCTTTGCCTTTCAAATAAATATAATTGTCTTAAAACAAAAACAGGCCGGCGTTGTGGCTCAACAGGCTAATCCTTGCGGCACCGGCACACTGGGTTCTAGTCCCAGTTCGGGTGCCAGATTCTGTCCCGGTTGCCCCTCTTCCAGGCCAGCTCTCTGCTGTGGCCCTGGAGTGCAGTAGAGGATGGCCCAAGTGCTTGGGCCCTGCACCCCATGGGAGACCAGGAGAAGCACCTGGCTCCTGGCTTCAGATCAGCACGGTGCGCCGGCCGCGGCGGCCATTGGAGAGTGAACCAACAGCAAAGGAAGACCTTTCTCTCTCTCTCTCTCTCACTGTCCACTCTGCCGTCAAAAATAAAAATTTTTAAAAAAGCTAAACCTATGCTTTTAAAAGGCAGTTTTATTCCACTTTTTCTTTTTCTCTCTTCTAGCCATCTGCTTGCTTTCACATTTACTCTCTAAGTTGGTAGTACTGTTTGTGAACTGAAGTGCTTTGCTGTCTTAAAGCACCTACCGTGAATGAAATTGACTAGGACCATGTGACCTCAGTCAATTTTCTTCACAGTAGGTAAACAGCTTCTGGCAAGAACTGGTGCCCAGAGATGTATTCCTGGAAAAGTTACTTTTATTCCAGTACCTCTTAAAATTTTTAACTCTTCAAAATGGCATTATTTTTCTCCACCTCTTTGGTATGGGTTTTCCTTTTTTTAAAGGAAGAAGATTATTTAATCAGCTTATTTACATCTGAGAAAACTGAGGTCCGGGGAAGTTGATTGATAAACCTAAGTTTAGGAGCTACAACCAGAACCCTGCACTGGTTTCCAAGCAGTGCCATTTTCCTTATTCTACTCCACTTTATTATCTATGAGGGCGTGTTAATTAGTGTTGGCGTGGTCACTAGAAATTTTTCCTTGGTACGAGTTGATTAGCATTTATAATGTATGGAAAAATTATATATAAAAAAGCTTTTCATCTTTTATCGCATGATCATCTGGAATCTTAAACTTCCCGATTAAACTACCTTTGTGGGCTTTCTGGTTAATACAGTATTGCTTGTGTCTGAAATGGATTGACAATTTTGGAAGAAAATTTAATAAATTAGGTGCCGGGGCTGTGGTGCACTAGGTTAATCCTCTGCCTGCAACACCGGCATCCCACATGGGTGCCGGTGCTAGTCCTGGTTGCTCCTCTTCCAGTCCACCTCTCTGCTGTGGTGTGGGAAAACAGTGGAGGATGGCCCAAGTTCTTGGGCCCCTGCACCCGCATGGGAGACCTGGAGAAGGCACCTGGCTCCTGGCTTTGGATCTGCGCAATTCCGGTCATTGCGGCTACTTGGGGAGTTAATCAACGAAACAAAGACCTTTCTCTCTGTGTCTCTCTCTCTCACTGTCTGTGACTCTGACTGTCAAATAAGTAAATAAAAACTCTAACTTTCAAAGTAAAAAAAAAAAAAAACCTATAAGAATATAAATATAATTAAAAATTGAAGCATTCATTCTTACCCTTGAATGAAAGACTTTGATCAGCATATCTGAAACTGGCCTCAGAAAATTTTGTATTTGATGAGATCACAGATAACAATCCATAAACAATGTCAGTAGTACTAAAAAAAGTCCAAATTTTATATAAAGAAGACTAGAGAGACAAAATGCATGTTAAAGTAGACTGAATGGTACAGTTAAACTTTAATCCTTTTCTTATTTCCCTCCAATTTAGCATCACATCTGTATTCAGAATATTTCCTGATTAAAAAATCAGCTACGTAATTTTCCTTGTTGAAGGTAAAGTGTTTTAAGGAAATCCAAATGACTTTGCATCCATTCTAAGTGTCTTAAAAGGAATGGATTTCACTAACATGTTCAAAAAACTGTCACAATGAGGATTCTCCTAAATATGCAGTTGGTTTTAAAGAATAAATATAAGAATATGAAGTTATGGACAAATGGACTGATTAAGAATGTTTTGGGAGATAAGGAAAATAATTCCTATACAGTCAGTGTTTTGAAGTTAATGCACTTTTCCTTAATATTCTCATAGGTACTCATGAAGTAATTTATAACTTGAGTTTCTGTAAGTCAAATCATGTTTTTTTTAAAGATTTATTGATTTATTTGAAAGGCAGAGTTACAGAGAGGCAGAAGCAGAGAGAGAGAGATATCTTCCATCCACTGGTCCACTCCCCAAATGGCTACAACAATCGGAACTGGGCCAATCCGTAGCCAGGAGCCAAGAGCTTCCTCCTGGTCTCCCATGCAGGTACAGGGGCCCAAGCATTTGGGCCATCCTCCACTGCTTTCCCAGGCCATAGCAGAAAGTTGGATCAGAACTGGAGCAGCTGGGTCTTGAACCAGCGTCCATATGGGACACCAGCATGGCAGGCACAGCTTTACCCGCTTGCCACAGCGCTGGCCCCTCAAATCATATTTTTATGGCAGGAAATTTCCTGATTGTTAGAACACAGCAGCAACTTCCTTTGTATTATGAATAATCGGGCTACTTTGTAAGTTAAGAATTCTTCACTGGATATTGAATTATCTTAAAACATTGATACCTACATCATGAAAATAAAACTACATAATGAGTTGATAGATGATAAATATATTTCCTAAACAACAGTGCATTAATGATGTGATTTGTTTTTCATTTCATATTGAATGTCCTGTGATTGATTGATAAGTAGCCATATTTTAGTAAGAATTTTCAAAGACTTTGCACATCTTTTTTTTTTTTTAACAAAGTTCTTATGACTGCAATAGAGTGAGTTAGAGAGAAAGTAGTAGGTAATGTGGTGAGAATTTTTTTTTTAAAGATTTATTTATTTAGAGAGAGATCTTCCATTTGATGGTTCACTCCCCTATTGGCCGCAACAGCCAGAGCTGCACTGATTTGAAGCCAGGAGCCAGGAGCTTCCTCTGGGACTCCCACATGGGTGCAGGAGCCCAAGGACTTGGGCCATCTTCCACTGCTTTCCCAGGCCATAGCAGAGAGCTGGATCAGAAGTGGAGCAGCTGGGTCTCGAACCGGTGCCCATGTGGGTTGCCGGTGCTTCAGGCCAGGGCATTAACCCTCTGCACCACAGCACTAGCCCCAGTATCTTTTAAATGTGTTGTAATATTGTAAAATAACTCAAAGTATACTTGACTTAATCTTAGCATAAATATGTTTTAAATGTAATGTGAAATACAGATGGGAAAACTTGTTCTGAAGACTCCTTCCTTCATTTTAACAAAAGCCACCCATTTCACAGAAGATTTAACTTTGATTAACCTACTTCATTGTAGTTAGAGAGTTCCAACAACTGGAATTTCATTCTTTGATTTTGTATCTAGGTACAGCTTAATTTACAGAACAGCATTTTTTTCCATCCTACCAAGATACATTACAATTTTGACGTTAACTCAAAGTAAAAATGCAATGGCTCATTAAACCTAGTCTTAGCATTCATTGACAAGAGATTTGTCTTTTAAAACTAACTGCTGCTTTTCTGCACACTTTAATGCTGAATATATAACCTTGGAATCCCCATCAGAAAAATATGTGGAGTTAACCACTTAGCATATTGTAATGAATATGTATTAATAAACTGAAGAGACATGGCGATCTCATTTTTCAGTCTTCCTGCTCTGTTAGTCTCTCCCAGTTTTAGATATCATAGCTTATGTAATCAGGACTAGCTCAGAAAATCTTTGAAACTGTGAGAGTACAGTGTTAGCCATGTTCATAGTTCCTTAGTAGCTGTCATATCAGTTTATAATAAGAGAAGTGTATTTGCTTCAGAGGAACGTTATTTAATCTGCTATTAGGCGTTTATGCCAAATATTTGGTTTATGTTGATAATTGTTTATGATCAACTTTATAACAAATACTGTTGCAGTTTTTTAGAAAGCATACCATTTGTTTTCCTATCCCTTACCTTAATCACTGTTAGGAAGCTTGGGCTTAAGTGCCATTTATAGTTTGAAAAACAACTTTTAATCCATGTACAAATATTCTAAAAGAAAATCCTGAGAGTGTTTAAATAATTGATACTCATCATCCACCTACAACTAAAATAATTTCAATGTACAAATAGAGCAAATGCTGTATATAGACAGATACAGATCACTCTTACACACTTCATCTACATTTTAAATTTTAAGAGGAAGACTGTCTTATAAACAAGATCTTTACTGTTAAATATGTAGATTATGAGGTCACTTAGCACTAAAGTACTGACCCATATGCATTAGGGCAGGAATTTGACACCTGTCATTGGCAGTGATACTTGGAAGCCATATAATACAAGAAAGTTAAGAAATGGGAATAAGAGGTAGGAGGCTGTAATTTGTAATTCACAGTGTTCAAGAATGACCTGTCCAGGGTGACTCAAAATCTATCCTTGATTTTAGGATTTATGTTCAGTGAACCCTACTAGCAAACAAAATTGATTAGGATAACAGAGTATCAACAGAAAATAGAAAAAAAATATTTATATATATATATTCTCATACTGAGTTTTAATTGAAATGTCCTGTTCTAAAAGTCAACTTTGAAGTTAAATGTCATTAAATCATTTTATTACATTATACCTGCAGATGACTTATGGCAAAATTTCATGCTAATGTTTGAACAATACAATATAGAATTGCCACCAGTTATATTGTTTTCAGATTAATAACCCGTTGTATGAGAATTCATCTAAAAAGGAGTAGTGTCTTTCTGTTTCTCTATGTGATTATTTTGCCCCAAAAAGCTTTCATTTTTTTTTAAGTAGCACAAAAGCTGTAATTGGCATGCTTTGTAAGGAAGTGTCAATGTGCAAGAGAGTGGCGATCACCAAGAATTCTTTCACGTGTTCTTTCCCCTTTGCACCACCGCCTCCTCAGCAGGGTCACTGAGATCACTAGCTTTTCTTGAAATGGCCATTTTCACTGGCAGGTGCATTATACCCTGTATTTTCAGATTGTTTTTCCATTCTGAATGTTTGGCAGGTTGATTGCTCTGGCTGCATTGACGGAGAAAGGGCTGACAAATGCGGTTGGGCTGGCTGAAAAGACAGTGATTACTGTTTTCCTTTGTGGCTGATTGAGGCCCTTGAAAGGAAAAATTTTAACCTTCACCATTTGGTTCAAAAGTATGAGCATATATTGAAATCATTCGTGCCATTTATCCTAGTTCTGTAAACTTGTCAGAACGTAAAAATCGCTCAATTTCAAGTAATGCAGGATTGGCATACGTCATTATCATTTTGATTAAGTTGGAGGTTGTATCATTGTGTGCATTATACGGTGTCATTTAAAGCTTGCTTTCTTTCCACAGGTACAGTTATATTTTTATTGCTTATACTATAGAGTTAGAAAGATTTTCATAGCTCTCTAAACCTAACACTATGTGTGTGGTTTGGCAGCTGGTGTGGCCTACAAGCTGCATTTTGTTTGCAGGGTAAAGACTTGTCTGTAGGCCTCCTGGAGTGCGGGTAATTGCACGGGCTCACCATTGGGGAGAGACGCAGGATTGGAAGCAGTCAGGCGGAAGAATGTTATGCCATCCCATTGCCACCTTGCAGCAGAAAGACGCAGTCGCAGCAGTGCCATCTGGTTGTTGCTGTCTAGTCAGCTGGCCTGGCTGCTGGGACCATGACTTGGCAGCTGGTTCCCATCCTTGACCATTCTTTTGTGTATGTCCTATGTATGTGTGTTTTAGATGATTTTGAACATGGGCTGGGGAAATGACTATAACAAGTAAAGTCTCCTTAGTGAATAGACTCATTACTTGAGGTGCACTCTGCTCCAGATGCCTGCTGCCTGTCCCTTATAGACAGATAACACGTGTGTGGGCAATAAAAACACGCTTGGTTTTTGGGTTTTGTTTGTTTTTTGTCTTTGCATCAAAATCCTCTTAAGTATATAGTGAAAGAGAAGATTAGCAGGATTTTATGTTCCATGGCATTTTAAAATAAGTTATTTTGTTACTGCCTAGTTTGGGGATGTAAGAGATTTAATAATTTATAAAGCCTTTGTAAACATTGTATATTATTTCAATGTATATTTTTACTCAAATTAAGAAAACATGATTTTATGTACTTACTACCATATTACCATATCATATATGGTAGTTAATAAGACTTTCATTTAAAATGACAGAATAGAAAATGTGGGCTCATAGCTATTATCTTTAAAATCTGCCTCTCAGAAAGCAACCTGAGTTAATGTACACTGTCTTTATGCCATATGAAGACCCATTAGACACTGATGGTGTCAGATCACAAGTAAGCAGCCAGCTCTGTGTGCTATTTTAGACGTTTGATTTTCTTCATTCTACAGCACTAATGTGTCAGCATGCTATATGAAACCATGCAGGAGTTGAATGTTCTGTGTAGAACGATGAATGCTTACAAGCTTTTTGGAGACTTCCATGAGGAATTCATCCTAGTTGCTTATGTATCTTACTTCACTTTATATAGCCACAGAATTTAGTATGACAATTGATGAGGTACCAGGAGGTTCCACCTAATTCTTTCTCTACAGTTGTGTTAGTAAAATCATGTTATTTGTGCTTGTGCAATCTTATCACTGGTTTAATTTGCTTTTATCTTAAAAGTTGTGATGCCTTCCAAAATACTACCTCAAATTATTGGTTGTATTCATAAAAATAATTTATCTTTTTATCTTTTTTTTTTTTAGATGAAGAGGAAGAAGATGATGTAGTGACTCCTAAACCAGCAGTTGAACCTGAGGAAGAGAAAATTGTAAAGAAAGATGAAGAAAACGATAATAAAGGTTATCTTAAATTATTTAACTCTAGAAATTTTGGTGTTTTCTAGCAAGATTTCTTTTCTTATTTATGTATTAAAGTAGTAGTAATGCTTTACATCAGAGGTAAGTCTGGATATAGAAGAATGAGTGGCATTCCCTAATCTCATCTCTGAAAGTGAGCTGACATGATTTGACTGACATAAATCAGATCTATAAAAAAACTCAAAACATTTGTTTTCCAGCACCCCCTCATGAACTGACTGAAGAAGAAAAGCAACAAATCTTGCACTCTGAGGAATTTTTAAGTTTCTTTGACCATTCCACAAGAATTGTAGAAAGAGCTCTTTCTGAGCAGATTAACATCTTCTTTGACTACAGTGGGAGAGATTTGGAAGACAAGGAAGGGTAATGTTTAATTGCAAAGATTATAGCTTCAGCAGTGTTAAATTACTTTCAGATTAAGACTGACATATAAGTTATAACATGACCTTTTTTGGATTTGATCTTTTGCTGTAGAGAGATTCAAGCAGGTGCTAAACTATCACTAAGTCGACAGTTTTTTGATGAACGTTGGTCAAAGCATCGGGTGGTTAGTTGTTTGGATTGGTCTTCTCAGGTAAAATATAACAAAACTGGTTACTATTTATTTGTTTTTGTATTATAATTAGTGGGTAGTTTTAGTTACAGAACTTTGTGGCCGGCACCGCAGCTCAATAGGCTAATCCTCCGCCTTGCGGTGCCGGCACACCGGGTTCTAGTCCCGGTTGCCCCTCTTCCAGGCCAGCTCTCTGCTGTGGCCCAGGAGTGCAGCAGAGGATGGCCCAAGTGCTTGGGCCCTGCACCCCATGGGAGACCAGGAGAAGCACCTGGCTCCTGCCTTCAGATAGGTGCCGTGCGCCAGCCACAGCACGCCGGCTGCAGCGTCCATTGGAGGGTGAACCAATGGCCAAAAGGAATACCTTTCTCTCTGTCTTTCTCTCTCACTGTCCACTCTGCCTGTCAAAAAAAAAAAAAAAAAAAAAACTTTGTGTAATGAAGTCAATATATATTATTTAAAATAAAATAATGATGACTGATGGTTCTGTAAGTTACCCTATTCATTTTGTTTTGTGTACTTTGCAAAAAAGGACTGGCAGCATTCTTTGCATTTAACACTTAGAACTCTATTTGTGCCCAAGCCTTATGTTACAATTTTCAGTTATATACCATTCTTTATATAAAATTTTTAAATGTAATTCAATTAAATATTTGAATGTTAAAGCATTTAAAATAACTGCATGAGACCAATGAGCATAAGTCTAGAGATATCCTTTCTTGGTAAAGTGTTAGATATTTCCATTTTCAGAATATACTGATAAAGACAGTTGAACAAGTAGTAACATACAACAGTTCTTACACTTAGCATTTATTTTTGCCTTAATTCTTGTGAGCAGTACCCAGAGTTACTTGTGGCTTCCTATAATAACAATGAAGATGCTCCTCATGAGCCTGATGGTGTGGCCCTGGTATGGAATATGAAATACAAAAAAACTACCCCAGAGTATGTATTTCACTGCCAGGTAAGATGGTCTTTTAACAGTCTTTCTCAAGTTTAAGAAACATTAATGCATTTAGACAAGTGCCTTTTTTCTTTTCTTGTCAACATAATGATTTCATTGGATTGGCATTTACTACACAACTCCATATTTGCAAACAGATGTTAACAGAAAACTGAAGACTTTTTAGTTCAACATGATCTGTCTTTTGTAGGTTTTCTGACATCTCTTAAAATGCTTAATCACACCTAAAGTCCTTTGCAGTTGTGATTTTCTGTTATTGTGATTGATTCTATAAAAGGCATCTTTTCTAAAATGTCCTTTCTTCAGGGAGTTTCCCAGGATCTTACTTGCTGAATACACATTAGATGTTGGCCCACTGAGGTACTTACACATGGCCTGAGGAGTTGGAATTAGATAGTTTTAAGTAGAAACATATGGCTGAAGTAGAAAACAGATGCAGATTTTTTAAGTGGACTTTCTAGATGCTTAGAATTTGCAAGCCTTTTCTTTTTACATAAGTTAAAATTTTAAAATGGTATCATAATCTTGAATAAACACTTAACTGAATCAAAACAAGTACATACTCTACTGTCAGATTACAGTCAGAGGCCAAAGCAGGTTCAGGTATCATTTGAATATTGTAATCAAAGGAAATAATTGTTTGCTTTCTTTGATAAATTGCTTAAATAAATTTATGTCGACAGTCATTATATTTGACTCTTAAGCCTAAAGTTGTCTTAAGGTATATATTTCGGAAACAAAATGAAAAATCTTAAAAATTTATTTATTTTTGTAACCTCTAATATCCTACAGTGAAGAGGGAATTATTTTGGGGAACAGATTTGTATTTATAGCCTGTCATACTCTTGCCATTTGAACCTTAAGTGTAAAAATCTTACTTGCAGTCAGCTGTGATGTCTGCTACATTTGCAAAATTTCATCCAAACCTTGTTGTTGGTGGTACATATTCAGGCCAAATTGTGCTTTGGGATAACCGCAGCAATAAAAGGACTCCTGTGCAAAGAACTCCATTGTCAGCTGCTGCACACACAGTGAGTAAATAAAGTTGTTTTCCATTAGACTTCTGTGAACCTTCACCATTAACTACTTAGTGTCAGTCCTCAGAGTAGTCTCAGAAAGTGCTTCCTTTGATGTCTGCATTCCCCATTTAGCAAACAAGAACCAGGATCTTCCTTCTGTGTTTTTAGAGATAAAAACAGATGAGCTTATCAGGAACTCCTCTCTCTTCTGAGACCTACCTTTTGTTAATCAACAGAATAGCAGCAATTTCACATTAAAAATGTCCTTAAGTTAGGAATCTGTTTTGATATGGAATAGATTGCCTGTCACTAGACTGAAAGTTTTATTTTACTTTTTTGTAAAATAATTTCTGAAAACCTTTTTTAATGTTTCTAGCACCCTGTATATTGTGTAAATGTTGTTGGAACACAAAATGCTCACAATCTAATTAGTATCTCCACTGATGGGAAAATTTGTTCATGGAGCCTGGACATGCTTTCTCATCCACAGGTAGGTTAAACTTGGAAAACTGTCAGATTTTGAGGAAAATTTTATTTAAAAATGTGTGTATATAAACTGCAGCTTATGTTTTATGATAGTATTATAAGTTTATTTGTAACAGCTTATAAACCTAAATGCATGTTAAATACAGTTTATCATACATACATTTTATTTTTAAACTTGCTTCATTTAATTAAGGTAGATATTCTACAAACAGTTTAATGAAAGAATTGTTTACAAACCATTTAAAACTACAAGTTTTTCTGCAACAATTAGGTTGCAAGTTTACAAAATGCCTTCCTGTATTTTCCCCATTTAGGATAGCATGGAGTTGGTCCATAAACAGTCAAAGGCAGTAGCTGTGACATCCATGTCCTTCCCTGTTGGAGATGTCAACAACTTTGTTGTTGGGAGTGAAGAAGGTTCTGTGTATACAGCTTGCCGCCATGGCAGGTAAACCCCAACTGGAATTTATAGTTATTTAACATTCTCCTTGAGTGATCTCATTGAAACAAATTGCCCCTTATTTAAGTAGAAATCTGTGCTGGAGCCACTTGTTATTTGTGACAGATTGAGTTCAGGCATATAAATTAAAACTTACACTTTTTTTTTCATCATTTTGGGGATTCATGATGTATGCTGGACTTTGTAGGTTGTGGTATATTGTGGTTTTTTGTGTGCACACACTCAGAAGTTACTGGTAAGAGAACATTCAGCAATGATACATATAATATGTACATACATCTGCAGTGATACATATAATATGTACATACCATATACTGATCCTCAGACTTGGAAATAATATTTTTAAGTGTTTTCCCATTTCAGCTTATTTGTTCTGTGAGCTTTAGTTCAGTTCTCCTGATAATTGCACAGCAGTGTCACAGCCACGTTTAAATTGACCTCATTTCTCCTGCTGTTCAATCGGTTTTGAAATTGTCTAGCTGTACCTTATCAATTGCTTCCTTAAAAAAAATAGAGTGTCTGGATTTCATCTCAGATACAGATCACCTTTACTTCACTGCTCTTGATTTTTTGATTTAAAAGTTTCCCAGGTTGTGTCGCATACATGTAGCATCCTTTTGTCTCTAATCCACCACTCACATATTGGACGATTTTAAGTTATTCTGATGTGTGTGAGCACAAAGTTAAATTAAGTCAGGATCCGATATAAAAACCTGTAATAAAATGTGTCTGTAAGTGGTCTGCTTACAACAAATTTCCCTAATGTTTTCACTTTTATGAAACAGCAAAGCTGGAATCAGTGAGATGTTTGAGGGACATCAAGGACCAATCACTGGCATCCATTGTCATGCAGCTGTTGGAGCAGTAGACTTCTCTCATCTTTTTGTCACTTCATCGTTTGACTGGACAGTAAAACTTTGGACAACTAAGGTATACCTAAAAATACAGATGTCTGCTCATTTGCTAGGGTTTCTAACACAAGGTGGTGCTCTAATACTTCAAAGGAAAGATAAAAAGCTTTTTAAAGAGCTTAGAATGATTTACTGTTAAATTAAACCTGATTAGAAGTTACACTGAACATAGGTAAGCTACTAGATGTTGTAGTTTTTGTAAAACCATGCTGGCAAATATGAAAAGTCCAGACATAATCAAAGATCATTATTCCCACCAGTCAGGCTTTTCCAACACGGAACTATTTACCCTGAACTGTGTTAGGGAAAAAGCCCCTGAATGTCTCACATAGCACCTCGTACAGTTGTCATTCAGCCCAACACAAAAGCCATGTGTTTGCTCTTGGGAGAGTTTTTAGGGGCTTATTTTACTCTTAATGAGAATCAGAGCCCAAGTGTATTCAGAAAATCATCTGTTTTGTTTCTTGGATTGTTGAATTTTTTTGTTCTTTTAATGAGATTTATGTAATTCACAAAGGTAGAGGAAGAAGAAGATTGTCAGAACTACAGTCTAAGAAATGCACCATCCAGCTGGTCAACCCAAAGCAAGATATAGAATTGGGAAGGCTATTTCTTGATAGTCTTCAAAGAGCCATGTAGCCTATTAGATTTCTGGATATGCCATCAGCTGAGCAATCCTATGTGTACTCACAGGAGACACTGCATCTCTGTTAGCTTTTGGCCAGCTTTCCTTTTCAAAAATTGAAAAGAATCTTTATTTATAGATTTCTTTTAAAAAATGTCAAAGATTTTGTTTGCCAGATTCCTTTTGATTTGAATTGGCAGCATCCATCTTTATGTACATTAACAACAGGATTTAAAAATTTGAAGTTCATCTTGCCTAATCAAGAAAATAACTTCTCTGTGTTGGCAGACTGATCAGTACTTGCTTTTGTGGTACTATATAGCTAGTAGATTAGTGGTTGATACTTTTCCTTTTGTGTTTTGCTGTATCTCAACATAGAAATGCCTTCCAAATAAGAATGACAGACAAGTACATCTCTTTCCTTACTAATTAGGCTAGGCATTGCTTTCTTCTTGAACCTTATCCATATGTTCGCTCAGTTGTGAAATATGCCTCTCTGCTCCCTCTGACCACTTTCCCAGTGGAGGTTAGAGGATGGAACAGCCTAGAATTAGGTTCCAGGTTCCCTGTACAACTTTATCAGAAGAATTTTACTTTATTCTGACTTTTCTGTACACAAATAGTTGTACTCTGTGAAAGGTAGAGGTAAAGCAGCAACAGTCTGCTAAGTAACTCTATTTGGCTATCCCATGGCCCCCTGTGTCATTGCATCTTGCCATTCTTCCTGAATTTACACATCCTGGTTAGTTGTGTTGTTCATTTCTGCCCTGCTAAAAACCTGATGAAGACTCTGCATGGTACTAATGAATAGAAGGGAACTGTTTTTGAGAGAGAGTTCCCATCTACTGCTTTCACTCCTCAGGTGCCCACAGATGGTCCTGGGAGGCTGAAGCCAGGCACTGGGAGCTCAATCCAGGTCTCCCACATGGGTGGCAGGAACACAGTAACTTGAGCCACTGCTGTCTCCCAAGGTCTGCATTAGCAGGAAGCTGGAGCCAGTGGCAGACATCAAATCCAAGTACTCTGATAAGGGACCGGTCATCTTAATAGCTAGGCTCAACACCTGCCTCTAGAAATCCTTTCTGCATGTTCATTGAAAATCCCTAGAAATCTTGATTTGGCATTTCCTCAAATTTAAAGGAACCTATATCTGTGGCCAGCCTCTAATCTTTATCTGCTCAGGAATTTAAAACAGTCAGAGTTCTAGTGCATCAAATTCTTTTCACTACATTATTGAGCTCAGCTACTTTTAGTGTAGAAAGCAAACAATAGATTATTTTTCATGTATAGGTGAAGTTTATACCAATCAAGACATTGCTTCTAATAGTTTTTTGAAGACACTGTTATTATCTCAAAATAGCAAATTTAAAAAATTCACAACAAAGATACTTCAGCAGGTCTGAAAAATGGTAGCACAAAAAAATTGAAGAGTGGAAGTTTCCTCTGGAGATAGCCTTGAAGCTTCTAAAAGAGCTGGAGTACAGGTAGACCTGGTAGATTAACTCAGTGTTCCCCTACATTTATCCATACTTCTTTCAGGTAACTATTAAAATGGAGGAATTATTTATTTGGGAGACAAAACTTTTTTTTTTTTTTTGGACAGGCAGTTAGAGAGAGACAGAGAGAAAGGTCCTCCCTCCGTTGGCTCATCCCCCAAATGGCTGCCACAGCCCGCACACTGCGCCGATCCGAAGCCAGGAGCCAGGTGCTTCTCCTGGTCTCCCATGCAGGTTCAGGGCCTAAGGACTTGGGCCATCCTCCACTCCCTTCCTGGGCCACAGCAGAAAGCTGGACTGCAAGAGGGGCAACTGGGACTAGAACCTGGGGTGCTGATGCCACAGGCAGAGGATTAGCCAAGTGAGCTGCAGCACCGGCTGGGAGACAAAACTTTTTAATGTATACATAGTATGTTCTGGTCTCAGAGAAGACAAGATGGTTGATGCTACAATTTCTTAGAATAGGCAGTTTTCAGATTTTCATAGTTCATAAGTACCTTTAAATTTTCCACAATCTGATGTCTCAAAGCCCCTCCTAAAATAGCTTACTTGTTTAACTCTTAGAGGGTACCAATATTAAAAGGTAAAATTCCAACAGTACGTTTATTAGACAAGTTAAAATGAATGCTTTGAAGTTGGGGTATCTCTTGGGGACTGAACTGGACCCAGTCCCACAAAGTAGCATTTATCTCAGCAGCTTACTCCTGGCCAGTGTCCAGCCTCTCCTTTGCATATTGAGAAGCCTAATTTCATCAGTCCACTAGAGTTGATTAAACAGGGAGTGCTGACTGGAACTAACAGGCTCCTAGGACATTGATATGTTGAAGAATGTCAATTTATTAATTTACAATGAGAAACATAACTGCCAGAAGGCCCAGATACTCAATGCTGACCTGACCAGCTCATTGTTACCCTGTAGACAACCCACATGGGAAGCAAATTATAATCAGAAGATTGCTTAGGGAGTAAGGAATTAGAACAAAAGAAGTTTTATAATTTGAATGTTTAATAGCATCAAGCTAAGATAGCTTGATTCATTCATCTTCGAATAGACAGAGCCTTGCCCTGGGATAGTAATTCTCAAAAGCGATTGCCTGACACTTCCCCTCTCCTGGACAATGCTTGAATACTGTCTTTGTGAGTTGACTACTTTGTATTTCCATGCTTTTTAAAACTATTACTTATGCATTTGCTAGTTCAGTCCCTCAAGTGCCACTGATGGCCCCCAGCAGGAGCTGAAGCTGGGAGCTGGTAACTTAATTCAGGTGTCCCTTGTGGGTGGCAGGAACCCTATTGCTTGAGCCACAACTGCAGCCTCTCTGGATCACAAGTGGAGCAGCCAGGACTGACGGCCGGCACTGCAGATGGCAACCTAACCCACTGCACCAGAGTGCCACCCTTGTATTTGTCTTTTTTTTTTTTTTAAAGATTTATTTATTTGAAAGTCAGAGTTAGAGAGAGGAGAGGCAGAGAGAGAGGTCTTCCATCTGATGGTTCACTCCCCAGATGGCTGCAATGGCTGGAGCTGTGCCGATTTGAAGCCAAGAGCTTCTTCTGGGTCTCCCATGCGGGTGCAGGGGCCCAAGGTCTTGGGCCTTCTTCTCCTGCTTTCCCAGGCCATAGCAGAGAGCTGGACTGGAAGAGGAGCAGCCAGGACTGGAACCGGCGCCCATATGGGATGTCAGCGCTTCAGGCCAGGGTGTTAACCCACTGTGCCACAGTGCCGGCCCCTGTACTTGTCTTTTGATCACTATACACACTTAATTCTGTTTGGCATGTACCTAGATGTGGAAATACTTTGTCATAGACTATGCATATATTAAGCTTTAAGTTGATACCACCAAGCAGTTTTCTAAAGTGGCTTTATAGATGTGTCAGTGCTAATTATTTCTATCACTTTTTTAAAAATTCACTTCATCTTTTTTTTTAAAAAAAAAATGTTTTATTGAGATTTTCATATACTATACTATTCACCTTTTTTTTTAAGTTTATTTATTTGAAAGGCAGAGCTAGAGAGAGAGGGAGAGACAGAGAGGGCAAGATCTCTACCTGCTAGTTTACTCCCCAAACGGCTGCAACAGTCAGGGCTGGACCAGGCTGAAGCCAGGAGTCTGGATCTATCCAGTTGTCCCACATGGGTGCAAGGCCCAAGCACTTGGATCATCTTTTGCTGTTTTCCCAGGACCATTAGCAGGGAGCTGGATGGGAAGTGGAGCAGCTGGGACTCAAACTGGCACCCATATGGATTGTCTGTGTTGTAGGCGGTGGCTTAACCCCCTACACTGGCCCTACAATTCACCTTTCTAACATGTAGAGTTCAGTGGTTTTTACTGTGTTCATAGATGTATATACACTGTCACCAGTATCTAATTTTAGGACACTTTCAAATTTCAGAAAGAAATTCTATATTCAGTAGTAGTTGTTCCTAATTTCTACTTACACATCTCCTAGAAACCACTAATCTTTCTATTTCTGTAGATGAGGCTTTACAGACAGCTCATGGACATCTCATGGAATCACTTTACATACACGTTTTCAAAGGCCATCCACATTGTGGCAAACATCAACTTCATTATTTTTATGGCTGAATATCATCCCATTGTGTAAATATACTCCCTTTTGTTTATCAGTTGATGAATTATTTGGATTGCTTCACTCTTGGGCTATTATAAATAATGCTGTGATCAGCACTCATATATAAGTATTTATGTGTACATTTTCATGTTTCTTAGGTATATACTTGGAGTAGAACTGTTGGGTTCTGTGGTGATCAGTTAGCAGTTTGAGGATCTGCCAAAGTAGCTGTAGCATTTTACATTCCTGCTAGTAAGGTCTGAGGGTTCTGGTTTCTCATAGCCTCACCACCACTTGTTACTGTTATTTTTTATTCTGGCTATCCCAGTGGTGTGAGGTGGTATCTCATTGTGCTTTTGATTGGCCTTCCTCTTGTGACCAGTGATGTTGGGCATCTTGCCATGTGCTTAATGGCTTTTGTTAGAGTTCTGGATACAAGTCATTGATCAAATATATTATGGTTTGCAAATATTTCCTCCCATGGGTAGGTTGCTTTTTCACTTTGTTGAGGGTACAGTTTGAAACACAAAAGTGTTTCGTTTATTTAAGCCAGTTTGTCTACTTTTTGTCACTTGTGTTTTTAGCTTCATATCTGAGAAATCATGGCCAAGACCAGGGTCACAAATGTTTACTTCTTTGCTTTCTTGTCTTATAGTTTTAGCTCTTCTCTTTAGATGTTATAGATTTAATTTCTGTGTATGGTTTGAGGAAAGAGGGGTCTACCATTATTCTTTTCTATGTGTAATACCAGTTTCAGTACCATTTGTTGAAAAGATTTTTCTTTCTCCATTTACTTTTTCTGATATCACAATAATTTTAATTTTGTATCAGATTTGATTGAGATCCTTTACTGTTTATTGTCTGCTGGTGAAATAGGCTTTTCTGTATTTTTAGGATGGAATGGAAAGAATGGTTTTTCTTGTATGAGTCTTTGTTAACAAACTCTTTCTTCAGTGATTAATCTTGTAGAGTGGTGGTGTGTGTATGTGTGTGTATTGTACTTTCTGAATGACAACATATCTATAAAATACCTTATACTTTCTGAGATATGCCTTTTCCGTTCCTCTCCACCACTTTTATTCAAGCCTTCTTGTTCCTTTGTTCCTCCAGTCCTCTATTTCACATTTTGGGTTTTACTCCTTGCAGTTTCTCTTTAATGAGACCTGGGCTTAGATGGGAGCTTTGGTTTGGCAGTATTATTGAGAGTTTTTAGAGCCCCGCCTGAATCGTCAGACCTTACTTCTGTCTCATTGCAGTCTGCTTGCATTTGTTTGTAAGTGTGATTGTGCCACACTCCTTTCAATTTCTGTTGCCATTCTGAGTTTGGCCTGCTATGCTGCCCTGTGAACATCTGCTTGTTGGGGTGGGCTTCTTCAGTTCTCCAGCTGTCAGTGCTACCTTCCTAACCACTTCTTTCCCCACAGATGCTAATACAGTTGTCAGAGGTTTCCACCTGCTTACCTCTGGAGGCCTATCTCCCCATGTTGTTCTGGACGTTGTCTGTGAACCTTTGGGTTTCACTATTCTCTATCTGGTGTGTGGAGAGAGTTACAGATGATTCAAAAAGTATACTGCCACTGTTGTCTTTCCAGAACTCTCTCATTGACAATTTTTTGAAGTATTTTTTAAAAATTATTTGAGAGGCAGAGACGGAAAGATTTTCCATCTGCCAGTTCACTTCCCAAATGACTAGAAAGGCCAGGGCTGAGCCATACTGAAGCCAGGAGCCAGAAGCTTTTTCTGGGTTTCCCACATGGGTGCAGGGGCCCAAGCCATCTTCCACTGTTTCCCAGCCACATTGAAAAGGAGCTGTATTGGAAGTGGAGTAGCTGGGACTTGAACCAGCACCCGAATGAGATACTGGTGCTGCAGACAGAGGCTAAGCCTGCTAAACCACAGCACTGGCCCTTTAAGTTTTTTTTTTTTTTTTTTTTTTTTTTTTTTTTACAGGCAGAGTGGACAGTGAGAGAGAGAGACAGAGAGAAAGGTCTTCCTTTGCCTTTGGTTCACCCTCCAATGGCCGCCGTGGCTGGCGTGCTGCGGCCGGTGCACCGCACTCATCCGAAGCCAGGAGCCAGGTGCTTCTCCTGATCTCCCATGGGGTGCAGGGCCCAAGCACTTGGGCCATCCTCCACTGCACTCCCGGGCCACAGCAGAGAGCTGGCCTGGAAGAGGGGCAACCGGGACAGAATCCAGCGCCCCGATCGGGACTAGAACCCGGTGTGCTGGCACTGCAAGGCAGAGGATTAGTCTTTATTTTTTTCTTAAGAAAATTGGTATGGCCGGCGCCATGGCGCACTAGGTTAATCCTCCGCCTACAGCGCCAGCATCCCATATGGGTGCCGGTTCTAGTCCCAGTTGCTTCTCTTCCAGTCATCTCTCTGCTGTGGCCTGGGAAAGCAGTGGAGGATGGCCCAAGTGCTTGGGCCCCTGCACCTGCATGGGAGACCAGGAGGAAGCTCCTGGCTCCTGGCTTCGGATCAGCATAGCTCTGGCCGTTGTGGCCATTTGGGGAGTGAACCAACAGAAGGAAGACCTTTCTCTCTGTCTGTCTCTCTCTCTCACTGTCTCTCACTCTCTCTATCTGTAACTCTGCCTGTCAAATAAATAAAATCTTTAAAAAAAGAAAATTGGTACATTAAAGCATCTGTAAGTTAAAAAGAAATGAAATTCAATAGTCAATTCTTAGTTTATAACTCCCAGTGATTCTGTAGTGAAACCAAGTATAGGAACTTCTAGGCTGAATTAAATATCATAAAATGTTACAGATATTGAATATGTATCATATTTTTCAATAAGTAAGTTAATGATGTATGTGTATGACTATGCTAAGAATCAACTTTTCCCTTTCAGAATAACAAGCCTTTATACTCATTTGAAGACAATTCAGACTATGTTTATGATGTTATGTGGTCACCCACCCATCCAGCCCTGTTTGCCTGTGTGGATGGCATGGGGAGATTGGATTTGTGGAATCTCAATAATGATACAGAGGTGAGCAGGAAAATAACAAAACTGTACTGAAAAATAGAAAATTGGAGATTTATTGAATAATTTGTGAAATTCCTTTTATCCCAAGAAATGTAAAAGGGCTGTATGATTGTAGCTTCATCACAAAAGAACCAAATCAGCTTTGTACCCTAAATAACAGTGTGCTGTGTAGAGCTGATGGGAAAAATAATGTTGCCAAGAGCACTGGGGCCTTTCCTGGTCCTTCTGACAAGCTCTGTCACATCTCTAATGTCCTGCTAAAGTCTCAGTCATAAGGCAGCTGGAGCTGAAACAGTTTGCATTTATAAGCAAGGAAACACACAGTTTTGAGACTGCTGGAAGTATCTTATTTTAATTCTGAATTTTTAAGTGATCTCTTGGCCTTGATAGAATTGCTTATCATCCATAAACATTAGGCTTAGCCTGACTTGTTTGAATGAAGGAAAAATATATTTGATGACTATTTCAGTGAAGGATTGAAATCAGTGTTGTCACTTTAAAGTGAATATGGAAACCATCAAATTTTCTAAACGTTACCCTAAAATCATTAGCAATGAATTTTAACAGTATCATTTTTTTTAGTAATGTGTATTTTTACCAACTTAGACTTCAAATGTTCTTGGAATCCCTGTTGCTGTCGGGAGTGGAGTTAACATTTCTGTTGTTAACAGTTGTGGAGGACAGAGTCACTTGGTGCCTCCTCCCGTGTCTCTCCTGGTAGCATCTCTCCAAATTCCTTAAAGTGTAAGCTATAAGGTCAGGGAAGTGATGTATTGGAATGTAAGAGTTTTAACACTGTAACTACTAGTGTAGCAGTTTGGGGAGGAACATTCAGACATAGCCAGGAAAAGGTGAGAAGTCGTAGCCAGATGTTTGGACTTGGTTATACATTTTCCAGTTACCTAGAATGGTACCAGTTTTATTAGTTTAGATTTTGGCCTTAGAAATTTTTGGTTACAATTAAATGTGGGTGATTCTGGTAATAGTGAACTCAAAGAATGTATCAAAATAGTTTTCTTTATAACAGGACTGGTATTTTAGAGGGTTAATTCAGTCATTTGGGATTGAATGATGTCAGTTCTATGGACTACTATGCCTCATTTCAAAATTTTTTTAATGTTGTACCTTTAGTCTGAATTATACACTGAATGTTTGCTTCATGTGTGGCAAATACATCTTTCCCCTGAGCATAGGAGAGGCATGATCAGATTTCAAAGGCCTTATTCCATTGTGTTGGCACCATCACCCTGCCTCCCTCCAGTCAGTTCATGGGAATAAGGGGCTTTAGAAAGACTCCTACTGCACCTTCAGTACACTGTGTTTCTAGCAAGTGTGCATAAAATGTAGATTTTAGCTGGCAGAGATACTATGTACAAAAGTAATTCCCTTCCTGTGATATTGAAACATAACCTGTTTATGGGAGCTTTTGACATGTTTTCTTCTAAATGAGTTTTGGCCATGTTTTCAAACAGCTTGACTTCTTAAAGAAGTTAAAACAACTCTTAAAAGTTTATTAAAGAGAAAATTTCAAGCCGATGTATCCAGTCATGTGAGAATTTCTTATGTAAGGGCTTAAGTTATTTTCCCAGACCTTTTTCAAGAATTGACTATAAATGCCATTCAAAATATATCACTGTACAGCAAGGAAGTTGGGAAAATTTTTTATCTGTTTCCATCTTTGTTTTAAAAAACATAGCCAGATTGAAATAAGAATTACTATTTTACATGTTTATAGAAATCTTGATGAAACTTTTAACACTGCACTGTATTTTAAATGACTTTAGGTACCAACAGCCAGCATTTCTGTGGAAGGTAATCCTGCTCTTAATCGCGTAAGATGGACCCATTCGGGAAGAGAGATTGCCGTGGGCGATTCCGAGGGACAGATTGTTATATATGATGTGGGAGAGGTATGGAGCTCGCTGCTTCTAATTTTGACATCTGTTAGTGGCATTGTAGTCAAAGTAGCTTTGTGGCTAAATCTTAGAAGTTCATGAATTGTGTAAACCATACTTTCCACCACAGAGGCATACCTTGAGATTAGTTTTCTTTCTGCACTAGATGTCTTGCTTCCCTGTGTGACAATTTTGAGGGTAATATGTTGGAAGTACCTTGTTTCTTGAAGCTTGTGTTGCTAGAAGTCAATTCTTTAGGCAAAAGAAGAAACTGGGAGTTATAGATGGACTTTAGGCTTTCACATAATTGATATTGAGGTTTTATTTTTCTTTATACATAGATTTGTTTGGGCCAGGTGGTAGAAACCAAAAGTACTGTTGTTTGTTACCTGATAACTATGTTCAATGTAATTCATGAGTCTTTTTAAAAACATTATGTTTATTTGAAAGGCAGAGATACACAGAGGGAGACCAGACACAGAGATCTTTGAACTGTTGGTTCACTCCCCAAATGCCTGCAACAGTCAGTGTTGGGCCCCACCGAAACCAAGAGCCCAGAATTCTATCCAGGCTTCTCACAGAAGGGACAGGACTCAAGTGCTAGAGCCATCACTTGCTGCCTCCTAGGGTATGCATTAGCAGGAAGCTGGAATCGGAAACGGAACTAAGACTTGAACCTAGGTACTCTGATCTGCAGACAGGCAGGCATCCTAACTGGCGTCTGAATGACTGCACCAGATGCCTGCCCTTAAACTGTGAATCTTGAGGCTGGCATTGTGGTGTAGCATGTAAAGCTTTTATCTGCAATGCCAGTATCCTTTATGGGCACCAGTTCATGACCTGGCTTCTCTACTTCTGATCCAGTTCCCCTCTAATGGCCTGGGGAAAACAGCAGAAGATGGCCCAAGTGCTTGGGCTCCTGCTACCCACGTGGGAGACCTGGAAGAAGCTCCTGGCTCTTGGCTTTAGCCTGACTCATCCCTAGCCGTTGAGGCCATTTGGGAAGTAAACCGTCAGATGGAAAATCTGTCTCTCCCTTTCTCACTGTAATTCTTTAAATATTTATTTATTTACTTGAAAAATAAAAAAGAATTGTGAGTCTTGATCCTTGTTGCAAAGCCAATATCAGTATTAACTGAATCTAGCAAACGTTAGAGCTCTCGTGTTTGGGGCTCTGACTTTGTACACAATGCCTAGACTGATTTCCTCCTCTGCAACCCTAGCTAGTGCCTTAGTCACTTTTTCTTTTGGGATGTCTTATGATCTCTCATCTTGCTTGGATACCCCACAGCCTCTATCAGTTGGAACTGAAGGGAAGTAGATTGAATTATTTAGAACAGCCAATAGAACCACACAGCTGAAGATGTTCCATATCCACACCGTCCAGTGAAGTAGCCATTAGCTGCATACGGCTGCTGAATACTTAAAATGTAGTTGGGACAACTAAAGCATTGCATTTTTTAGTTTAATTTTAGTTAATTAACATATAAATAGTCACCTTATGGCTAGTAAGCCACCTTAATGGATAGTATAGATTTAGAAGCGGGCATATGCATCTGCCACACTTGAGTGACTGTTGCCCTAACAAGCAGTGTCCAGCTCCTATATTATCACCCACTTTTATCATGGGATTGCCTCTGTGAAGCCAAAGCCCCTAAGCTGCTTCTCCCCTTTTGCTGAGAGTACAACCCTGAAGAGAACAGCATGCCCTTCTATTGAAGAAATGAAGGTATCAGAGAGATTGTCTTAGGTTCCAAACAGAAGCACTTAGAAACCAGCTGTTATGAACCATGCTTCAAAAACTGTTTGATGCTAAGAAGTGTGCAAGAATAAGGAAGACTCTTTTTTCAGGAACTCTTCCCCACCAGCAGAATCTGTGTGATGGTGCACAGCAGTTGTGTTTACAAAGCATCATTGTTACACTCTCTTGCACTGATGGTGATAAAAGCAAAGTCATTTCTGATGCTGTCAAAACACATTTACAAACACCGTCTTTCATTTTGAAATGTTGTAAATCATTGTTATATTCCCTGTAATTATGGAAAGGCCATTCAGGTCAATTATTACTTTTTAATGGATAGGAAAACTATTTGAAAACCAACTGAATAGTGGGTAAGATGATCTTTTACTTCAGAGTACACAAATATTGTCTTTGTTCTAACAGCAGATTGCCGTTCCCCGCAATGATGAATGGGCACGGTTCGGCCGGACACTTGCAGAAATTAATGCAAATCGAGCTGATGCAGAAGAGGAAGCAGCTACCCGAATACCTGCTTAGTTCCTGAAAAAGAGTGTAGCCTTAGAGGATTTGGGAAAGACTCTTAAGCTATTTGCATGCTTCTGTCCAAATGATTATTAAAAGGGAATTTTGTGGGTTAAACCGTGGATGTAATGCAGCAAGGAACTCTTAACAATGTCCCTTTTGATATAACATACACCTTGTTTTGGATTTGTGTCATTTTTAATACAGCTGACTGACTTTACAGAATGCAGCTTTTTCTGAATTTGACACAGGTATATCTGTGGTATTATTTTTCATTCTTTTCTCCTTCTAACACTATGTGCATTTACTTCTAAAGCACAGATTAAATGAGTTCTGCATACTTTTTAAATAACCACAATTCTCAGTTAATACTGATGTCCTCACTATCCATAATATGTAGGAGCACTGTTTATTCTTAGCCACGGCATGTATACACCCATCCAAGTTCCATTATGACATCTTTTTTCGCCTTTATAACTCATGTGATAGTTATCCATAAATAAAAACAAACATGTGTTAACTTTTCAAATTTTCATTTTTACTTTCTGTAATTTGAAGTTTTCCATCTCTTATACAGTGTCTGTCTTTGCTATTCTTTAAGCTCCGAATGTGAACAGCCACCTGAATCCCTGTAAAGCTTTGTGCTGTAAATATGCCATCCATGGATGCTGTAGAGTTCCCAGTACACTAGGAACTGATACTTAGCTAACCCATCAGTGAAAAAATGCGCCCTGGGGTAGTGTTTGCTTTACCATCTTGTTTTCTTTCACCTAAGATATGCTTACTTAAAAAAGTAAATAGAAAGCTGCCTATTATTTTCACTCAAATGAACCTTCAGTTTGCCGTCGAATCAACTCCACATCTTAAGATCTGTCAGCACAACCTTATCTACACTTCTGAAAGGTAGGTGACAAATATCTAAGAATTAGTATTGAAGTCAGCTGACTTGAGGACTAAAGGAAAAGGCCATAATCAGATCTTGATTTTACCCACTTTAAATTGTCCATTCCTTGATCCTGAGCATTTTGTCCTTCTAAAGTTTAACTATCCTAATTCAAAAGAACATGAACTAGGAAGATTCGAAATCAGAATTTGAGCATTTTTGTTTTGTTAAAAACTTAACTATGAGTACTGTTTGCAGTAAAGAATAATTGACCAGGAATATTAGACCCAAACTCAAGTTCTAGCTCTGGCACTTCTGAGAAATGTGATTTTAGCCCATCTGTGCTTTGTGCTTTTATCTAGGAATTAAGTGTGGATTAGATGGTATCTGAATTTCTTACAGCTCTAAAATTACTATCTCTAATTATATCAGGTAATTCTCCACTTTTACATACTATATTTTCCTAAATGGACCTCCCCCCCCCCCATAATTGCCCATTATATACCAAAGACATTTCATGGTAGCCATGCCTGAGTCAGAATTTCAAGTTCAGCAGTGTCACACTGTGATACATAGGAAAATTCATGGGCCAGCATTGTAGGACAGTGGGTTCAGCCACCACTTGGAACGCCGGCATCCCATATGAGGACCAGTTCGAGTAGTTGCTCCACTTCCAATCCAGCTCTGCTAATGCACCTGGGAAAACAGTGGATGATGGATCAAGTGCTTTGGCCCCTGCCACTCATGTAGGAAACTCGAATGGAGCTCCAGGCTCCTGGCTTCAGCCTGGCCCAGTTCTGGCCATCACAGCCGTTTGGCAAGTGAATTAGAGGATGGAAGAGGTATCTCTTTTTCTCTAACTCTGCCTTTCAAATAAAAATCTTTTTAAAAATTTATATACTTCCTATAATAAAGTTATTGTATTTTTCCCCTCACTTTGTAAAAATGACTAAACAGAAGGTAAACATAAATGTTAAAACATAATGGTGACTTAGGTTGGAAATCAACAGCCATGACATTAAATACTGACTTCGGGCTGGCACTGCAGCTCACTAGGCTTATCTTCCACCTGCGGCGCCGGCACCCCAAGTTCTAGTCCCTGTTGAGGTGCCGGTTCTGGCCCAGTTGCTCCTCTTCCAGTCCAGCTCTCTGGACCTTCCAGTCCAGGCCCAAGCACCCTGCACCCACATGGGAGACCAGGAGGAAGTACCTGGTTCCTGACTTCAGATCGGCGTAGCTCCAGCCGTAGCGGCCATTTAGGAGGTGAACCAACGGAACGAAGACCTTTCTCTCTGTCTCTCTCTCACTGTCAAACTCTGCCTATCAAAAAAAAAATACTGACTTCAATTTGTATTCACTTATGGAAAAAAAAAATTGGTAAGTATTTGCAAAATAATTAACACCAAAGGGTTTTCACCTTCTGGAAATAACTTCTCCCCTCAGAAATGTCAATGTGGGGGCTGGCGCTGTGGCGCAGTGGGTTAATGCCCTGGCCTAAGGCGCTGGCATCCCAAATGGGCTCTGGTTCTAGTCCCAGCTGCTCCTCTTCCAGTCCAGCTCTCTGCTATGGCCTGGGATAGCAGTAGAGGATGGCCCAAGTGCTTGGGCCCCTGTACATATGTGGGAGACCCAGAAGAAGCTCCTGGCTTCGGACCGGCACAGCTCTGGCCGTTGCAGGCATCTGGGGAGTGAACCACCAGATGGAAGACTCACTCTCTCTCTCTCCCTCTCTCTCTCTCTCTCTCTCGCTTCCTCTCGCTACCTCTCTCTGTAACTCTTTCAAATAAATAAGTCTTTTTAAAAAAAAACGAAAATGTGGACCTACACTCAATTTCAGTTTGGAACACATAAACTTACTGTCTTTAAAGATGACTATGAATATAATAGCAGAGCAGAAAATACTGTTAAAATTGATGTGAAATTTGCTGGTAACATGAAAATAACTACAAGTGTCTATATTTTTAGAAATGGAAGCCTTATAATTTTGCAAACTAGTCAGTTATAGAATTTACACCTTTTCTTTCATTTATGCTTTTCTGA
This sequence comes from Sylvilagus floridanus, assembly GCA_949820135.1. Classification (NCBI taxonomy): domain Eukaryota; kingdom Metazoa; phylum Chordata; class Mammalia; order Lagomorpha; family Leporidae; genus Sylvilagus; species Sylvilagus floridanus. The sequence goes on from OX463236.1 coordinate 114,809,180, forward strand.
GTGGGAAACTATAGCTTTCTAATTTCTGTATTTCTCTCCTTTGAATGAAAAGTTAAAGATGATTACTCCTGTTTGTGTTGAGAAAGAACACTTCGTTTTGCAGATATTAACTTGCAGTAAATCCTCAGAATAATCATGTTTATGCTGTTTAAACCAAATATTCATTGCTAGCTTCCTTTCTCTTTACAGATTCAGTTCCAAACAAAGCTTGGAAAATCTCTTCATATAACATTTGTTGCTGTGTCTTGAAGGAATGCATGAATTAACATTTAGGGGGAGGACTCATAGTATTAGGAATGACTGGTCCTAGTCACTCAGTGTTGTTCCATTGTGTTCCACAGCACTACGGATAGACAGTAATCTCCAGCACCTGTAATGTGTGGAAAGGAAGGTCTTGAATGAATGGATGAAAATATGATCTGCTGTTCTCTCCTTTCTATTGAAACATCCATTTTTAAATGTCTTCCACAACCGTAATATTCCAGTGTTGTCAAGTAATGATTTTCTAAACAGAAAGCTGTCTTATATGTAATGAAACTACAATTACAGTTCCAGTTGCTTGTTGCCATCCCTGCTGGTGGTGTCTTGCCTGAATCCTGGGCATAACTCAGTTACCAAGCCAATGGCTTTCTTCCTTTGACGATGGAGTTCCTTTGACGATGGAGGCTTTTGTTTCTACCCAAGCTTTAAGAAGAAAGGAGTTCTTGCTTTCCTGCTGTCACCTTGTAGATTGGGAGCCACCTCAGGGAACTTCCAGGTTTGGGGAAAATACTCTCAGGTAGGACTTCACATTTTTTATTAACATGGAATAATTATTTATAGTTACAGGGTACAGTACATACAGTATATTTCTTTTTTAAAAAATTATTTATTTACTTGAAAGAGTTAAACAGAGAGAAGGAGAGGCAGAGAAACAGAGAGGTCTTTGATCCACAGATTCACTCTCCAATTGGCCGCAACGGCCAGAGCTGCGCCGATCCGGAGCCAGGAGCCTCTTCTGGGTCTCCCATGTGGGTACCAGGGTCCAAGCACTTGGGCCATCTTCCACTGCCTTCGCAGGCCACAGCAGAGAGCTGGATAGGAAGTGGAGCAGCTGCGACTCAAACCAGCACCCATATGGGATGCCGGCACTGCTTTACCTGCTAGCCACATGTATACAGAAGCTACTGATCGAATAAGGGTAATTAGCATTTCCATCTTTTCACTTCCTTATCTTCGGCGGCTTTGAGCTCCTCCCTATAAAATACATATAGACTACTCTGAACTATAGTCACCCCACTGTGGAACACTAGAACTTACTCCTTCTGTGTTTTGATGTGTTATCCAAGACCCCGTCTCCCCATCCTGTCCCTCTTGCCCCTCCTCAGCCTCAGGTAATCACAATTCCACATTCAGATCAACTTTTTTGTATGTGTGTACATATTTGTCTTCCTGTGTCTGAATTTTCACTTAACATGGTGTCTTCCAGTTCCAGACATTTTGCTGCAAATAATTCTTTATGGCTGAATAATAGTCCTCTCTGTGTGTGTGTATATGTGTGTGTGTGTGTGTGTGTGTGTGTGTGTGTACACATTTTCTGAATGATGCAGCAATAAACACGGGAGTGCAAGTATCTCTTTGATGGGCTGATTTCATTACCTTGGATATATGCTCAGTTGTAGTTAGATGCCTCATGCTAGATCTATTTTTGGTTTTTTGAGGAACCTTTCCATAGTGTTCTTCATAATGAGTGTACTGATTTACATTCCCAACCACAGTATACAAGAGTTCCTCTTTCTCCACATTTCTCTAGCATTTGTCATATTTTGTCTTTTTGATAGCAGCCATTCCATGCAGGGTATTAAAATATCTCATGGTTTTGGTTTGCAGTTTTCTGATGGCTAATGATGGTAATTTTTGCATATATGTATTAACCTTTGGAATTTCTTCTTTTGAGAAGTGTCTATTCATATAATTTATCCATTTTTTTCAGTGCATTTTACTGAACTTTTTGGGTGCCTTATATATTTGTCAGATGAATGGTTTGCAAATGTTCACTGTTCAGCTGTGCAGAAACTTCTTGATGCAATATAATCCTGTTTGTCTATTTTTGCTTTTAGTTTCCTGTGCCTTTGGAGTGTTATCCAAAAAGTTATCACCTACAACAAATTTTTTTAAATTTATTTTATTTATTTTGAAAGGCTGAGTTACAGAGAAGGAGAGACAGAGATATCCTCTATCTGCTGGCTCACTTCCCAAATGGCCACAATGGTTGAGGCTGGAGCTGGGCCAGGCCAAAGCCAGGAGCCAGGAGCTCCCTCCGGGTCTCCCACATGGGTGCTGGGACACAAGGACTTGGGCCATCCTCCTCTGTCTTCCCAGGCACATTAGCAGGCAGCTGGATCAGAAGTGGAGCAGCTGGGACTTGAACTGGTGCCCATATGGGATGCTGGTCCCACAGGCAGCGGCTCAATCTGCTATGCCAATGACTTGAAGTATTTCCCCTATGTTTTCTTCTAGCAGTTTCAGAGCTTCAAGTCTTACTTTTAGGTATTTGGTCCATTTTGTGTTCATTTTTGTCTAGGTTGAGAGGCAGAGGTTAAGTTTTGATCTTCTGCCTATGGACATCCAGTTTTCCCAGCACCACTTACTGAAGAGATTATCTTTTTTCAATATATGTTTTTGGTTCATTGGTTAAGGATCAGTTGGCTATAGATGCATGGATTTTTCTTTTATTTTTATTTTTTTTGACAGGCAGAGTGGACAGAGAGACAGAGAGAAAGGTCTTCCTTTGCTGTTGGTTCACCCTCCAATGGCCACCGTGGCCAGTGCGCTGCGGCCAGCACACCACACTGATCCGAAGGCAGGAGCTAGGTGCTTTTTCCTGGTCTCCCATGGGGTGCAGGGCCCAAGCACACTGCACTCCCTGGCCACAGCAGAGAGCTGGCCTGGAAGAGGGGCAACCAGGACAGAATCCAGCATCCCAACTGGGACTAGAACCCGGTGTGCCAGCGCCGCAGGTGGAGGATTAGCCTATTGAGCCACAGCGCTGGCCAAGACGCATGGATTTTTGACTCATTGAAATTTATTAGTACTAGGAAATGACTTACTTAAGATACGGTATACAGATCTGGAGTCTTCTTGTGATACTAAAGAATTGGAAAGCTGTCCCCAAATCAGAATATCCATGTTCAATATTTCTTTTGAAGTAGAGAATTATAATTAGGAACATTGTTTTAATCAGTTTCTTATAGTCTTCCTCTCCACAAATGATAATTTGCTTTTACTGTATTATAATTTTGAAATTAATTTCATATGTAGGGAACTTTATTATAGACTCCATTTTAGGAGATCCTTCATTCCTAACCAGAATACCAAGTGCAAGCCGTTGAATATCAGCACAATGCCGTGCTTTTCACAATAGGCCAGTGCTCTCAGACCTGTGGACTTCAGGTGTTTAGATTTTCTTTCTGGCCTGCCCCACTTTCAGAATTCCCTAACTTCTAAAAGTTTGAGTGGATGTCAGGTATTTAAGTTTTCAGTATGTAGTTTCTAGCCACTGATAGTTTCAGCATAGCCAATCAGCAATCTTTTACAAACTTTTATAAAATTACAGTATTTTGTGTTGTTAGTTTCATAGCAGGAGTCTCAGTTTTGGCTTCTTAATATTCCATTACCAGCTCCCAGTCAGAGGATGGAACAGCTTGCACCCAGGTATGCTTTCTCAAAGGTCTATTTCACTTTGTGAGGTCACTTATTCAGGTCTCTGGTAATGTATTATCCTGCCTCTCTCATAATGTACTTGATTTGGTCAGAAAGCTGTGGGGCAGCAATTGTATGGGGTGTAGAATACACCTGCATTGTGCTGAGCATGCAGAGACCCGACACTGTGACTCCAGAAATCAGGTATACCACTGGTAAGACTTTGAGAGCAAGTAATTTTATCTTTTGTGAACTTTTGTACTAATTTAAAAAAAAAAAAAAAACTTTTTTTCTACTCCAAAGAAAGTAACAGAAATGCTTTGGAACAAAATCTCTTAGACTTCAAGTGTGGCCTGGTATACAAGAGAAAAGAGCAGTGGGATCCAAAGACCCAAGTTCTATTCCTGATTTTCCACAACCCCAGTAACGTTATCTGGGACATGGAACAGTAATATTGTCTGTTAAATGAGGAAAATACTTGTTTTCGTTGACAATTACAAGAGAGAATGTGTATGTGGAGACCTCTGTAAATTACGTTAGAAGTATTATACAAATAAGGGATTTTTTATTAAAGAATACAAGTGTAGAGAGGGCCATTCTCTATAGCTTCCTGTGCAGTGTTACAAGAGTTCAATTTCTAAGTGGCTTGGTGTTCAAGGAATCATTTTTCACTTTATATCCGTTTCATCCTTCAGCATCTTCAGATATTTACAATAGTGAATTGAGAGAAAAATATTAATGGCCCTTGAAAAGAGCTGCTTTTCTTAGGAATATTTTCTCTCATTACATTGTAAAGTTGCAAATTATACTGAGTAGAAAAACAAATGACCCACTCAGAATTTCCAAGATATTTCTAAGACAGTACCTGGACTGTCACATGTGAAGGCTTAGAACTGTTTTTTCAATGATTCAAAAACAAACAAACAAAACACTTGGGTTAAGAAGCGCCTTTGTTGTGGTGAAAGTCAGGAGCTACTTAGGGGTATCAAATGATAAAAAGGCTGGAAAGCACAAAAGGAGCACAGTGTGAAACAAAGACGACTTCCCTGCCCCTGGGTCTCTTGGTCCTTAGCTTAGAGAAGTTCTTCTCCCCAGACCTTCATCCTTGTGGTGTAAAATGAATGCTGTAGAAATACCAGAATAACAGAGCTGGAATAATACGTCCACATGGTTCCAAAAGCTCTAAAAAGTTAATTGATACAAGATGCTATGTTTCAGTAGGAATTTTAACAGCTAGAGGAAAGCCTTGACTCACCCTCAGTGTTTGGTTGGTAGATAAACCCTTTCAAAATATGGTGATCCTGAACTTCCTATTTCAAAGTGCTAAGAACCTTGGACCTTAAGAGTCAACTTGTGTTGAAACAGTTAATCATGGCTTTGGGCAAACGGCTTCACCCCCTCTAAGCCTATTTCCTTATAGGCTGATTCTCAGGCAGTTAAGAATATGAAACCAGAGTATATATAAAAATGGATAAGAAGCTATAAAGCCCCATACAAATATGAGGCATTTTAATGGGGGAGGGGGTGATGAGTAAAGAACATTCACGAGATTTAGCAACTGATCTTCCATAGCTCCCACAATTTACAGACTCTATGTTCTGGCTGTTAGAGATTTAACATAGGCTCTTAGAAATTCAGAGATCTCTGATACAGGCCTCCTTGACCCATTACGAGTCTCTTGTAAACAATTTCTTACACTGGTTTCATGGAAACAGAATAAAATAGGTAAGTTTCAAAGAAATAGAGTGGGGAATGAATGAGTACCTACTCAAAGGTCTTACGTATTGGAAATGTTTATCTCTGTTTCCAAAGTTAGCATATCCTCTGCCTTGCAAAGAACAGAGCTGTGTACATTCTTTTCTTTTTTTCTCCTTAAAGATTTATTTATTTATTTGAAAGGCAGAGTTAGAGGGTGAGAGAGAGGGATAACTTCCATCCATTGGTTCGCACTTCAAATGGCTGCAATGGCTGGGGCCCGGCAGGGCTCAAGCACTTGGGCCATCTGCTGCTGCTTTCCCAGGCCACTGGCAGGGGAGCTTGATCAGAAGTGAAACAGGGGCTGGCGCTGTGGTGTAGTGAGTAAAGCCGCTACCTGCAGTGCCAGCATCCTGTTTGGGTCCCGGCTGCTCCACTTCTGATCCAGCTCTCTGCTATGGCCTGAGAAAGCAGTGTTAGATGGCCCAAGCCATTGGGTCCCTGCACCCATGTGAGAGACCTGGAAGAAACTCCTGGCTTCAGATCGGCACAGCTCTGGCCATTGCGGCCAGCTGGGGAGTAAACCAGTGGATGGAAGACCTCTCTCTTTCTGTATAACTCTGACATTCAAATAAATAAATAATCTTAACCAAAAAAAAATGTGAAACAGCCAGGACTTGAACCAGTGCCCATGTGGGATACCAGCATTGCAGACGGTAGCTTTAATATATATGCCACAACACCAACCTCAACCTGATGTATATTCTGACCAAGCAGTAGTAACAGCTAGCATTTACTAAACGGTTGCATATTTTTTCTCATTTATCCTAGCTCCCTATGATGTTGAAACTCTTCTGATTATTAATTACTAAAGGCAAAATTGATTTGAGAGGGCAGAGCAAAATGACAGCTAAATAAGACACTAGCAGTCAGACACTGATTTGAACACTTCTTCACATACCAAACTACCTTCACCACAGCAAAGAAAGTCAGGTGAGAGATCACAGTGCCTAGTTTTATATAGTAAGAAAAGAGTTGCCCATGTCATCTCTCTCAAGTAGCAATAGCATAGAGAGAACAAGGGAGAAGTAATTAAGTCTAAATTTTAGACATTAAATTGTCTACCAGGCAGTGCCCTATATCCCCTTTCCCCAGGCCAGTATCTGCAGTCTAAGCTTCTGGATCCTCCTCTGCCAGGTGGCCAAGGTTTGTCTCCTACCCTTCCTCTACCCTGCTTTAACAGTGGAGGAAGTTTGCTGTTCACAGGGAGCAGGACAGGAAGGTGAACACGGGACTGCCTTGGAGCTTAGAGCTGCTCTCACTATAGTGAGACAAAGCACCAGAAGAAAAGGCTTGTATTTCCAGGCCACTGTGCACAGAGGGAGCCTCAAGCTCTGCCTTGGCCACTGGGTGAAGACCACCCTGGTGGGAGTGACTCATTTTGTCCAGTATCACTACTAGCCTCACGTGGGCCTGAGATTGTTCAGGCCCTGGTGACTGAGACCCTGGTGTTACTGAGCTTGAGTGGCCAAGGGACTGTTTCCTCCAACCTAGGGCAGACAGCAAAGAACCATACTCCAGTTACTGAGGTATAGACACAAAAATCACAGGACTTCATCTTAGATCGTAGTACATACTGATAAAACCCAACACTGGGCAGATGCTAATGGTCCCTGTTCCCAGGCCTGTACCTGTAAGTAGAGTCTCTGAATCTGCCTCAGTGCCAAGTGGAGATCTGTGGACTTATATCCCAGCCAGTGTCACATATTGTGGCCTCAGGTCACAAGTACACTTGAGCAGCAGACAAATGACCCACTTGATTCCTCCCCCAATGCTAGGTAGCACAAAGAATATAACTGGGCAGAAGAAAAGCTAGGTGGATACCCAGAACTTCATAGAAACCTGGGGCTGGTGCTGCCAGGACTCTGGCCCTGCCACCACCACCACCACCGTGGGCTGCTGCTGAGACCCATGTGTGCCCCTGCCAGACTTCAGACGAGTTCTCACACCCCATGTCTGATCACTGGGATCTACGTGCCCCAGCTAAGACTTAAAGAACGCCCACCACTGCCAATTACAATGGAAGACTACACTACAGCATTTAACTGGGGCAAAAGCCAAAATAGCCTGCTAAACCTCGATTTGAAGGTACATCTTCAGGAAAAAGCCTCTTACCACAAAAGCCACCTTTTAAGTGATAGCTAGTCCACCAGATGCACAAATATCAACATAGGGACACAAGAAATATGAAGATGCAAGGCAATATCACTTCTCCAAAGGAACACAATAATGCTTCCATAACAGACTCCCGAGAAAAATGAGATAGATGAAATGTCTGATAAGGACACTGAAAGAGATACATAGAGATAGTTTAAGAGAACCAAGAAAACACTACATGATGTGAATGAGAAATTCAACAAGGAGAGCTCTTGGATCAAAAAATCTTGAGTTGAAATTTTAAAAATACTGAAATATTCCATAAATCAGATGAAGCTAAAGAAACAATATCAGACCTTCAAGACAAGTCTTGAAAAAAGACCTTTGGAACATTAAAAATATTTAAAAATTGGGGCTATCTGAAGAGAAGAAGCATAGAAAATCTAGTCAATGAAATAATTGAAAACTTCCCCAATCTTGGAAAGATTTGGATGTCCAATTATGTACATAATGACCATAGGACCCTAAATAAACATGACCAGAAAAGATCCTCACCATAAAATAAAGTCAAAACTACCAACACACAACAAGGAGAATTCTAAAAACTTCAGAAGTGCCGGTTAACATGTAAGGGAACCCTACTTGCCTAACAGCAAAGTTCTCAGCAGAAACCTAGTAGGACAGAAAGGAATGGAATGACATATTCGAAGTTCTGAAGAAATATAGTTGCCAAGAATACCAGGCCCCATAAAGCTATCCTTTGTGAATGAAAGAGAATTCCAGACTTCTCAAGACCGATGAAAACAGGATTCATCACCATCAGACTGGCCTTATAAAGGAGTCCTATTACTTCCAGAAACAAGAGAGATAACTACCATATGAAAATGTGAAAGGATACAGCCCACGAGAAGAGCAGGTACACAAAAGAAACAAAGGATATCACAAACATACAGAAGAAAATCAATACGTCACTAAGTCTTTACCTACTGGTAATTGGAAATGTAAAGAAAACAAATTTCCCAATGAAAAAGACTGGCTGAGTGAAAAAGAAACAAGACCCAGTTGCCTACAAGAAACTCACTTCAGTAAAGACAAAGTAGAAGGATGGGAAGATTTTCCTTGCAAATAGAAACCAAAAGCAAGCAGGAATAACTATACTTAATGTTAAGACAAATTAGACTTTAAAACAAATTATAAAAAGAACCCAAGTTGTTATTTCAACAGATCAATTCAACAAGAAGGTATACCAATTGTAAATATATATATATGCACCTTAATGCCAAAGCACCCAATTTTATAAGATTAATATTAAAGCTAAATAGAGATAGATTCCAATACAATAATAGCAGGGAACTTTAACACCCAACCATCATCAATGGACATAACATCAAAAAAAAAAAAAAATCACTGTTACACTGCATTTAAGGCCAAATGGACATAACAGTTATTTACAGAAAGTGTCATCCAACAGCTGTAGAATACAAATTATTTTCATCAGCACATAAACACTCTCTAGGTTAGATTGTTTTAGGCCACAAAATAAGTCTCAACAAATTAAGACAAAATCATATGTATATTTTCTGGCCACAATGGGATAAAACTAAAAAACTTTAGGAATTATACAAATATATGGAGTCTTAACATGCTACTGAATAAAAATGGGTTCCTGAAGAAATCAAAAGGCAATTTAAAAATGTCTTGAAACTAATGAAAATAGAATGTGATGTACCCAAACCAGGACTAAAAAAGTTTAAAGCAATGAGTTATCCACATCAAGAAAGCAAAAAGAAAATATCAACCTAATGATGCATCTTAGACCTACAAATATAAGAGCAAGCCAACCTAAAGTTAATATAAAGACATAACAAAGATGAGAGCATAAATAAAAGGGAGCAAAAAAAGTGCAAATGATCATTGAAAGTTTTTTGAAAAGATAAAATCAATAAAGAATCAAAATTAGAGATTAAAAAGGAAAAATTACAATTGATAACATTTTTTATAAAAAAGATCATTAAGAACTATTAGGAGCAACCATTATGAACAACCAACAAACTGGAACCTCTAAAAGAAATGGATGAATTTCTAGATACATGTAACTACCAAAGTTAAACACAGAAAACAAATCACAGGTGATGAATCAGTGATCCCAAATCTCCCAATAAAGAAAAGCCTGGAACCAGATAGCCACACTGCACAATTCTACCAAGCTTTTAAGAAAGTACTAATTCTCGGCTGGCGCCATGGCTCACTTGGCTAATCTCTGCCTGCAGCACCAGCACCACGGGTTCTAGTCCTGATTGCTCCTCTTCCAGTCCAGCTCTCTGCTGTGGCCCGGGAGGGCAGTGGAGAATGGCCCAAGTGCTTGGGTCCCTGCACCCGCATGGGAAACCAGGAGGAAGTACCCGGCTCCTGGCTTCAGATCAGCGTAGTAGCCATTAGGGGGGTGAACCAATGGAAGACCTTTCTGTCTGTCTGTCTGTCTGTCTCTCTCTCTCTCACATACTGTCTATAATTCTGTCAAATAAAAAATAAAAATTTTTTTTAAAAGTACTAATTCTCAAAGCAAGGCCTGCGCCGTGGCTCAACAGGCTAATCCTCCGCCTTGCGGCGCCGGCACACCGGGTTCTAGTCCCGGTCGGGGCACCGGATTCTGTCCCGGTTGCCCCTCTTCCAGGCCAGCCCTCTGCTGTGGCCCGGGAGTGCAGTGGAGGATGGCCCAAGTGCTTGGGCCCTGCACCCCATGGGAGACCAGGAAAAAGCACCTAGCACCTGGCTCCTGCCATTGGATGAGCGCGGTGCGCCGGCTGCAGCGCGCCGACCGCGGCAGCCATTGGAGGGTGAACCAATGGCAAAAAGGAAGACCTTTCTCTCTGTCTCTCTCTCTCTCTCTCACTCTCACTGTCCACTCTGCCTGTCAAAAAAAAAAAATTCTCAAAGCATTTACAAAAAAAATTGGAAGGGAGAGAACTCTTCCAAACTCATTCTATAAGGCCAGCATTACCTTGATACCGAAACCAGGCAACAATACAGAAAAAAAGTAAAACTATATACCAATGTCCCTTGTAACATAATTCAAATATTCCCAACAAAATAGAAAATCAAGTGCAACAGCACATAGATCATTCAACTGTGACTTACTCCAGGCATGCAGAGTCATATGCTTATCAACATATCACAACAGAAGGATGGTAGAAATTGTATCATCTCAGCAGATGCAGAAAAAGCATTCAATAAAATTCAACATCCATTCATAATCAAAACCCTGGACAAATTAGGTATAGAAAGAACATCATTAACATAATAAAGTTATGACAGACCCCACAGGGAAAAAAAAAAAAACATTGAGTTGGGAAAAGCTTCTTCTCTAAGATCTAGAACCCGACAAGGATGTCCACTCTCACCACTTTTATTCAATATATAGTACTGCAAGTTTGAATCAGAGTAGCTGGGCAAGAGAAAGAAATAGAAGGCATATCAAATAGGAAAGGGGAGTTGAATTATCCAGTTGCAAATGCATATTTCTATATGAAGAAAAACCCAGACTCCAACAGACAAATGAATAAGAACAATCCCATTCACAATGGCTACAAAACAAAAAACTGGAATAAATTCAACCAAGTGAAGGGCCTCTAAAATGGAAATTACAGAACAGGGCCTGGCATTGCGGCACAGTGGGTGAAGCCACCACCTGCAATGCCAGCGTCCCATATAAATGCCATATAAGTGTTGTTCCACTTCCAAAGCAGCTCCCTGCTAACACACCTGGGAAATCAGTGGAGGATAACTGGAGTACTTAGGCCCCGCAACCCACGTGAGAGACCTGGACTTCCAGGCTCCTTTTTTTGGCCTGTTCCAGCTCCAACTGTTGCAGTCATTTGAGAGGTAAACCAATAGATGGAACACCACCCCCCACCAGCTCTACCTTTCAAATAAACAAATCTTTAAAAAAAAAAAAAGGAAATTACAAAACACTAAAAGCAACTGAACAAGACCAAAAAAAGTAGAAAGACCATCCATTTTTCATGGGTTGGAAGAATATTACTATCCACAGTGATTTATATAGATTCAGTGCAATCCCCGTTAAGATACCAATGACCTTCTTTACAGATCCCAAATAGCAAAGCAATCTTAAACAACAAAGCTAAAGGTATCACAATACTTCATTTCAAGACGTACTACAGAGTAATAGTAACCCAAATAGCTTAGTACTGCCATAAAAAAGATATAAACACCAATGAACAGAGATTCCAGAATGAATCCACACATCTACAATCAATAGCTTAAAAAAAAGGCACCAAACATTCCTGGGAAAAGGGACAGCCTCTTCAGTAAGTGGTGGTTGAAAAATAACACCCATATGTGAAAGGTTGAAACTTGACCCCGACCTGTCACTCTACAAAAATCAACACACATGGATCGCCTTGATACATGCTATCTCTCTATACAAAAGTGAATACAAAATGGGCCTAAGACTATACTAGAAAAAATCAGGGAAAGTACTTCAGGACATTCATACAGGCAATGATTTTTTGGTAAGACAAAAAGTACAGGCAACTAAAAACAAAAAATAGACAAAGAGGATTAAATCACACCAAGAAGCTTCTGCACAGCAAAGGAAACAATGAGTAGGCAATCCGCAGAATGGAAGAAAATATTTGCAAACTATTCCTCTTACAAAGGTTAGTATCTAGAACAAATAGGCACCAAAAAAACTCAACAGCAGAAAAATCAAGTTAAAAATGTCAAACAATGTGAATAAATATCTTTCAAAAGAAGAAATTCAAATGACCAACAAATTTATGAAAAAATGCTCAACATCATTAGGTATCAAGGAATGCAAACCAAAATCATAATGAGATGTCATCTTACCCCAGCTAGCATGGCTTATCAAAAAGACAGCAAGTGCTGGTGAGAATGCGGGGAACAGGGAACTCCTGTACACTGATAGTGGGAATACAGATTAGTTCACCTTTTACTCAGAATAGTATAGGGGGCCGACACTGTGGCATAGCGGGCTGGGCCTCTACTTGCAGCACCAGCATCCCATAGGAGCGCTAATTCAGGTCCCAGCTGCTCCACTTCCGATCCAGCTCTCTGCTATGGCCTGGGACAGCAGTAGAAAATGGCCCAAGTCCTTAGGCCCCTGCACCCAAAGAAGCTCCTGGCTCCTTGGCTTCAGATTAGTAAAGCTCCAGCAGTTTCGGCTATTTGGGGAGTGAGCCAGTGGATGGAAGACCTCTCTCTCTGTCTCTGTCTCTCTGCCTCTGCCTCTCTTAACTCTGCCTTTCAAATAAATAAATAAATCTTTAAAGAAAAAAGACAGTGGTAGCCAGAAGTGACTTACCTACAACTAAACAGTACTCAGTTATGGCGTCTCATTTAGCAGGTGTACTGCCTGAACCCACTGAGAAATCACTACTTTTCTCTTTCCTGGCTCTCCATTAAAGTTTATAAGCACTGAGGCAGTAGGCCCAACTATGTCAATGTTACAAATCTAGTAAAAAGCTATCATGTTGGCCGGCGCCACGGCTCAACAGGCTAATCCTCCGCCTAGCGGCGTGGGCACACCAGGTTCTAGTCCCGGTCGGGGTGCCGAATTCTGTCCCGGTTGCCCTCTTCCAGGCCAGCTCTCTGCTATGGCCAGGGAGTGCAGTGGAGGATGGCCCAAGTGCTTGGGCCCTGCACCCCATAGGAGACCAGGAGAAGCACCTGGCTCCTGCCATCAGATCAGCGGTGGCCATTGGAGGGTGAACCAACAGCAAAGGGAGACCTTTCTCTGTCTCTCTCTCTCTCTCACTGTCCACTCTGCCTGTCAAAAAAAAAAAAAAAAAAAGCTATCATGTAAACAATGTGCAAGTTCTGCTTGGATTTTAAAGTTTTCAGACTTCTCAGAATTCCATGTGAGAAGGCGGCAGCCCAGACCTCCTTTGGCCGGCTCACACCAGCACCCTCAGTGCTCTGCGGGGCCTCAGAGTGACACTTGCTGACTTGTTAGCATACATGCCTAAGTTTTGTTCACACACCTATAAACAGCCACCCCTTGGCCACCTTCTCAACTTAGGGTGAGTTTTGGGGACTGTGCACATAGGGAACAGGCCCTGGAAGCTGAACTGTTAGGTAGGAAATTCTGAGTCACAGGTACCTTGACCATGACCTAGAAGGAAATAAAACTGGCTCTAGGTGGCCATATCCCATTGATGCTGTAGACTGTCCCTTGGGAAAGACAAAACTATAAGAAGGCCAAGGCTCAGAGTTCATGGTTCAAGAGGTCCTCTAAAATCAGTCAGTTAGCTACTGGCAGTTCTGGGCTTGCCTCTTCTCCTGAAGTCAACTGAGTTTTTTTTTTTTTTTAAGATAGCTTTGTTAAACTTAATCTGTTATATTTTCAATGCAAATAAAATTAACGATCATTGAAGACTGTTTTATGAACCCTAAGTGTATTATTGCCTTCTAGAGATTGGTTATTAGTATTGACAGAGTCATCACAATTAGGATACAAGGGACTTGCTATTTTGATTTAAAAAAAAATAGGTTGTAAATAATACTTTCAATATCTATAGGACCATCCCAGGAATCATTAACACACTAGTTCTTTCAAAGAAAACTAACTAGGACAGGATAAAGAGGTGGGGTTTTTTTGTTTGTTTGTTGTTTGCTTTAAAGTGGCATTAGACTGGAGCTAAGATAGCAGACAGAAGAATCTACTACCCCCTTCCAACCGTAAATCCTATTAAGTGCTAAAGCAGAAGAAAATCTGCTACAGTACTGAAAAATGAGAGGGCTACCAATTGAATGTAAGTTTGGAGGAATTCCAGAAAGGTAGAAACCAGGAAGGATCAGGGCTGGCATTGTGACATAGCAGGTTAAGCTGCAACCTGCAATGCTGGCATCCCATATAAGCACTGGTTTGAGTCCTGGCTACTTGCTAACATGCCTGGGAAAACAATGGAAGATGACTCAAGTGCTTGGGACCTAGCACCCACATGGGAGACTGAGAAGCAGCTCTTGGCGCACAGCTTTGGTAAGGCCCAGCCCCAGCTGTTGCGGCCATTTGGGGAGCACATCAGAGGATGGAAGATAATCATTCTCTCTCTCTCTCTCTCTCTCTCTCTCTCTCTCTCTCTCTCTCTCTCTCTCTCCCTAACTCTGCCTTTCAAATAAATAAATAAATTTTTAAATTTTTAAAGTATGTTAAAAAGACAAACAGGATTGAAGCTATAGGAAAATAAAATGAGGAAATCACAACTCAAAGCAGGTAAATATTACTACAACAAAAGGAGGATGGCTTGGAATCCAGAGTCATCAGAGCAAGAGGGTGTCCTGGGGTGCTGGACAGGGTGACTCATTAGGGATGAAACAACAGTTAAGCAAGTCCCGGGGCTGCTGCTGTGGTACAGTAGATTCAGCTGCCTCCTGTGACACCATCATCCCATATTTGAGTGCTGGTTTGAGTGCTGGCTGCTCCGTTTCCTACCCAACTACCTGCTAATGCGCTTGGCAAGGTAGTTGAAAATGATTCAAGTGCTTGGGCCCCTGCTACCCATGAGGGAGACCCAGATGGAGTTCCTGGCTCCTAGCTTCAGCCTGGTGCAGCCCTGGCCATTGGGGAGTGTGCCAGCAGATGAAAGATCTTTCTGTGTCCTTTATCTCTTGGTTGCTATGCCTTTCAAATAAATAAATGAATCTTTTTTTTAAAGATTTAGAGAAAGAGTCAGTCTTCCATCCGCTGGTTCACTCTCCAAATGGCCAAAACCAGGAGCTTTCTCTGGGTCTCCCACGTGGATGCAGGGGCACAAGCACTTGAGCCATCCTCTGCTGCTTTCCTAGGCCATCAGCATGGAGCTGGATCACAGTAGAGCAGCCAGGACTCAAATCAGTGCCCTTATGGGATACTGGTTCCATAGACAGAGGCAATGGCTTAACTATGCCACAGCACCAGCCCCTCAGTGAATCTTTTTAAAAATAAAAAATAATTGAGCATGTTCTGTCCCCACCCATGGGTCAAGAGCTGGGCTAAAGAAGTGTCTATACGCATCCTAGAACATGGCTGGGTGAAGCCACTGGAGCTAGAGGGGGCAGAAAGTGCCTCTAGGTTCCTGCTGAGGTACTTTTCCAGGAGGAAAAGAGAGGCCTAGCCCCAGAATCGGGACACTGGCAGCACAGCCCACTGGCCCATCACAGGCTTTGATGAGCAGAAGCAGCAGCCACCAAAAGTGGGTCTCAAACACAATTTTAAAAAAGAGACAGCATCAACCAGAGCCAGGTATACCAGAATGCCACGATTATCAAACAGGAATTTTTAAAAATATTAATATGCTAAGGGAATTAATGGAAACAACAGAAAACACACAGAAACAGATGAATGCAAAATGTAACAAGAGAGATGAAAATTCTAAAAACATAAAAATGCTAGAGATCGGGGCCTGCATTGCAGAATAGCAGGTTAAACCACTGTCTGCAGCACTGGCATCCCATATGGATGCTGGTTTGAGTCCCAGCTGCTGCTCTTCTGATCTAGCTCTCTGCTATGGCCTGGGAAAGTAGCAGAAAATGGCCCAAGTCCTTTGGCCCTTACATCCATGTGGGAGGCTTGGATGAAGCTCTTGGCTCCTAGCTTTGGCCTGGCCCAGCCCTGACCATTGAGGACATTTAGGGAGTGAACCAGCAGATGAAGATTTTTCTCTCTCCCTCTGTCTCTTCCTCTCTTTCTGAAACTCTGATTTTCAAATAGTAAATAAACCTTGAATGCTAGAGATAAAGAATACTAGCAGAAGTGAAGAATGCCTTTGATGGGCTGGCTCATTACTAGACTGGACATGGCTGAGAAAAGAAATTTTGAGTTTGAAACTTCCAAAAGTGAAAAGCAAAGAGGAAAAAGACTGGGGGATGCGGGGTGGGTGGGGAAGGGCCTGTGTTGTCGTGCAGTGGGTTAAGCTGCTGCTTGCAAGGCCAGCAACCCACAGGAGCACATACCTAGGTCCCTGCCACCCACACAGGAGACCTGGATGGAGTTCCAGGCTCTGGGATTTGGCCTGGCCTGGCCTAGACTGGGCCATTACATACATTTTAGGGAGTGAAACCAACAGACAGACTATATCTCTCTCTCCCTCTCTGTCCCTCCCTCTCTCTCTCTCTAACTCTGCGTTTCAAATAAAATAAATCTTAAAAAAAAAAAAAAAAACGAAAATCCAAGAATGGAACATCTATAAAATGTGTAATACCTGAATGACTGGAATAATAAAAAGCAAAGACAAGGGAAGAAACAGCAGCATTTGAAGTAATGACTGATAACTTCCCAAAATTAATGTCAGATACTACAAATCCAGGAAGCTCAGAGGACACAAAGCAGGATAAATGCCAACAAGATTACAACTAGGTATAATACATTCAAACTTCAGAAAATCAAACATACAGAGAAAAATATCTTACCCACAAAGAGGCAAGTTGAAAATTAATTCAACTTGTTCTGAGAAACCGTGTTAACAAGAAGAAAGGTAGTAAAATATCTAAAAAGTTGCAGGAACAAAATCACCAACCTATTTTTTTAAAACTTGATTTGAGAGCAGAGAAACAGAGACAGAAAGTTCCTATCTGCTGGTTTACTTCAAATGCCCCTGACACCTGGGATGGGGCCAGGCTGAAGCCAGGATCCCAGAACTCAACTGGAATCTTCCATGTGGACGGCAGGGACCCAAGAACTTGTGCCATCACCTGGTGTGTCTCAGGGTGCACATTAGCAGGAAGCTAGAATCAACAGCAGAGTAAGTACTCCGCCATAGGAATATGGGCATTCCAACTGATTTCTTAACCAATATGTTATATACCCACCCCAACCTAGAACTCTTCACTTTGAAATTATCCTTTAAAAATTAAGAAAATTTACTACCAGATTTGCCTTGCAAGAAGTGTTAAAAAGTTCTTCAGAGAGAGGGAAAATGATACAGGTCAGAAACTCTGATCTACACAAAGAAAGGAAGAAAATCAGAGAAGGAATAGACAAAAGTGAAAATAAGAACTTATATTATTTTTAACTGGCCTAACAGATAAGTTATATGGTAAGAAAGGCTGGAAAAGAAAATTATATAAAATGCTTAATTAAAACCACAAACTGGGGACACAGTGGGTTAATCCTCCACCTGCGGCATAGCATCCCATATGGGCACCAGTGCTAGACCCGGCTGCTCCACTTCCAGTCCAGCTCTCTGCTATGGCTTGGGAAAGCAGTAGATGGCCCGAGTCCTTGGGCCCCTGCACCCACGTTGGAGACCAGGAGAAGCACCTGGCTCCTGGCTTCAGATCAGTGCAGCTCTGGCCATTGTGGTCATTTGGGGAGTGAACCAACGGAAGGAAGATCTTTCTGTCTTTCTCTCTCACTGTCTTAACTCTAACTCTCAAATAAAATCTTTAAAAACACACACACAAATGGAGAAAGTGTAAAAGAGGAACAAATAAAAAGGGCAACACAGAAAATAGTAACAAATATGGTAGATATTAATCCAACTAAATCAATAATCACTGTAAATCTGAACGGTCTAAATACATCAATTACAAGACAGAAGTTGTCAAAGTGGATTAAAAACAAGACTCCACTGTATGTCACCTACAAGAAACCCACTTTAACTATAAAGACACTTAAGACTAAAAGTAAAGGGAGGAAAATGATGTCATGCTAACACTAATCAACAGTAAGCAAGAGTGGACATACTAATTTGAGACAGAAAAGACTTCAGAACAAAGAAAGTTGCCAGGATAAAGAGAGGCATTATGTAATGATAAAGGGTGAATACTTCAGGAAGACAGAACAATCTGTGCAAGGAGAAACAGATGATTCCACTGGTATGGCTGGATACTCCAGTTCTACTTTGTCAGACATGGGCAGAGCCAGCAGGCAGAAAGTCAGTAGGACATTACTGAACTCAACAGCATCATTAATCAACTGGATATAATGGGTATCTACAGACTACTTCATCCAGTAACAGCAGAATATACATTCCTTGCAAGCTCACATGAAACAATTACAAATTCTGAGCCATAAAACACACTTTAGAAGCAAAAGAAACTATACAATGTCTGCTCTCAGGCAACAAAGGAATGAAATTAGTAATACAAATAGGTGAAAATCTCGGCCAATGCTCAATAGGCACAGGGTTCTAGTCCCGGTCAGGGTGCTGGATTCTGTCCTGGTTGCTCATCTTCCAGTCCAGCTCTCTGCTGTGGCCCGGGAGTGTAGTGAGGATGGCCCAGGTCCTTGGGCCCTGCACCCACATGGGAGACCAGGAGAAGCACCTGGCTCCTGGCTTCAGATCAGCGCGGTGAGCCGGCCACAGTGGCCTTTGGGGAGTGAAGCAATGGAAAAGGAAGACCTTTCTGTCTCTCTCTCTCACTGTCCACTCTGCCTGTCAAAAAAATAGGTGAAAATCTCAAAATACTTGAAGATAAACAACGTATTTCTAATAAACATGTAAGTCAAAGAAGAAATCTTAAAAGAAATTTAAGCGGCCAGTGTTGTTGCACAGCAAGTTAAGCCTCCACCCACAATGGTGACATCTCATGTGAGTGCTGGTTTGAGTCCTCGCAGCTCCACTTCTGATCCACCTCCCTGCTAATGCACCTGGGAAAGCAGCAGCAGAGGGCTCTGGTTCTTGGTCTCCTGCCACTCACGTGGGAGACCTGGATGTAGCTTCTGGCTCCTAGCTTCAGCATAAACCAGCCCCAGCCTCTGCAGCCATTTGTGGAGTGAACTAGTAGAGGGAAGCGCTCTCTCTTTGTCATGCTCTCTTGCGCACTCTCTCTCTGTCATTCCATCTGTCTTTAACTCTGCCTTTCAAATAAATAATTTTTAAAAATTTAAAAATGTGTTAGTTATTGAAAATAAGAGCTTATCAACAGTTGTGAGATTCAGTGAGAGCAATCCTTAGAAATTTATGCATCAAATGCATATAATGGGCTGGCGCCTTGGCTTACTAGGCTAATCCTTCGCCTGCGGCGCCGGCACCCCAGGTTCTAGTCCCGGTTGGGGCGCCAGATTCTGTCCCGGTTGTTCCTCTTACAGTCCAGCTGTCTGCTGTGGCCCAGGAAGACAGTGGAGGATGGCCCAAGTGCTTGGGCCCTGCACCCGCATGGGAGACCAGAAGGAAGCACCTGGCTCCTGGCTTCGGATGGGTCAGTGCGCCAGCCGTAGCAGCCATTTGGGGGTGAACCAACGGAAGGAAGACCTTTCTCTCTTTCTCTCTCACTATCTAACTCTGCCTGTCCAAAAAAAAAATGCATATAATGGAAAAGAAAAATGTAAAATCAGTAACATAAACGTCTACCTTAGAGAACCAAAGAAAGAACAAATCAAATCCAAAGTAAGGGGGCTGACGCTGTGGCACAGTGAGTTAAAGCCCCAACCTCCAGCACCAGCATCCCATATGGGCACTGGTTCTAGTCCTGGCTGCTCCTCTTCCAATCCAGCTCTCTGCTATGGCCTGGGAAAGCAGTAGAAGATGGTCCAACTCCTCGGGCCCCTGCACCCATGTGGGAGACCTGGAAGAAGCTCCTGGCTCCTGACTTTGGATCAGCTCAGCTCTGGCCATTGCGGCCATTTGGAGAGTGAACCAGCGGAATGGAAGACCTCTCTCTCTCTCTGGCTCTACCTCTCTCTGTAACTCTTTCAAATAAACAATTCTTTTTAAAAAAAATCCAAAGTAAGAAGAAAAAACATAATGAAAACTACAGCAGAAATCAATTAGAGCAGAAATTACAAACAGAAAGTTAGTAGAGAATGAAAAAAAAAAGAGGACACAATCTATCAGAAATGAAACAGGAGCCATCACTTCAGATTCCATAGACATTAAAATTATAATAAAAGAATATTATGAACAACTTTATGCCCACAAAATGTAAAGCACAAAACCATAAAATTCCTAGAAGAAAAAAATCTTTGAGAAGGAGATCCTGGGATACAGCAGTGACTTTTTAGATACAACACTAAAGGGATGATCCAGGCATGAAATAACTGATGAGGCAGGCTTCATTAAAATTAAAAACTGCTTGTGACAATGTGAAGAAAATGAGAAGTTAAGACATAAAAAGGAAGACAATATTTGCAAAAGAGAAATCTGATATAGGACTGTATATCCAAAATATACAAGAAAACTTAAAAACTCATTAAAACACTGTCTATCGTTAGCAAACTGCGAATTAAAACAATGAGATAGCAGTACACATTGGTTAGAATGGCCCAAATCAAGATGTTGACACTACTCAATACCACTAGGACATGTAGCAAGAGGAACACTCATTCGTTGCCGGCACAAGTGTAAAATAGTATACCCGCTCTGGAAGACAGTCTGGCAGTCTCTTACAAAACTAAACATGCCATGGGAGACCAGGATAAGCACCTAGCACCTGGCTCCTGCCATCGGATGAGCGCGCCGCGGCAGCCATTGGAGGGTGAACCAACGGCAAAGGAAGACCTTTCTCTCTGTCTCTCTCTCTCACTGTCCACTCTGCCTGTCAAAAAATAAAATAAAATAAAATAAAAAAAAAATAAAAAAAACTAAACATGCTCTCACCATAGACTCTAATCACTCTCTTCCTTGGTATTTACTCAAATGAGTTGAAAACTTATGTTCACACCAGAACTTGCACAATGTTTATTGCAGGTTTATTTGTGATTGCCAAAACTCGAAATCAACCAAGATGTCCTGACTCCACTTCCAATTCCAGCCTCCCATTAATGTGCGCTCTGGGAGGCAGCAAGATGGACTTTAAGTACGTGAGTCCCTGCCATCCATGTGGGAGACCTGGATTGAGAACCTGGCTCCCAGTTTTCTTTCTCTGTTCTGACTTTTAAATAAATTTAAAAAATTTTTTAAAGATCAACAAAGCTAAATTTGAGTCTCTGTAAAATCTAATAAAACTGACCAACCTCTGGTAAGAATCATTAAAATACAGTAAGAAGTCACAAATAATATTGAAAATGAAAAACATAGAATATGATGTACCACAGGCATTTAAAAATAATAAAATTTAAAATTTAGATAAAATGAAAAAATTTCTAGAAAACTTAAAATTTAACAACACTGACCTCAGGAGGACTAATCAAAACCTGAAAATCTGAAAAACTGAAAGAAAAAAAAAATGAATTAACATCCAGCATAACTGACAATCCAGAAAGGAAAGAAAAAAAAAAAAAAAACAGATTCACACTTAGACATATACTCCAAAAACAAAGATTTTCAAAGCAGCAAGAGAAAAGCGTACTTACCATCTATATGGGAACCACAATGTGACCCACAGACTTCTTATCAGAAAAATGGATGCCATGAACCAGGGGAATGACATATTCAAAGTTCTGCAAGAAAAAACTGTCAACCAAGAATTCTATATCCAGGAAAACTACTCTTGAAAGCAGAAGGTAAATTAGTGACATCTTGGAACAAATAATGACGGTGTATGTGTTGCTAACCAGCTCTTCTTGCAAGAATTACTAAATAAAGTCCTTCTAGTATCTGAAAAGAAGCCATTGTAATCTATAAGCTGTATTTTGGAAATTTATATTCTTTAAATAAAAGTGTTAAAAAAAAAAAAGAAAAGAAGTTAACAGTAAATGATAACTCAAATTCACGTGAAGAAATAAACAGCACCAATAAAGGCAATTACATAAATAATATAAATTACATAAATAAAAACACTCTGCTTTATTTTCTCTTATCTTGATTGGCAACGCAAGTGCAGGGAAGGGAATGCTGATTAGGACATCCACATCTCATACTGGAGTAGCTAGGTACAAGTCCCCACTTCCTGCTCCAGTGCATCTTGGGAGCAGCTGATGTAGTTAGTTGGGTCCCTGCTATCCACATACATGGGAGACCCAGTTTGAATTTGGTTCCTGGTCTTCTGCCTAGCCTAGGCCTAGCCCTGGCTGGGGACTGAACACAGATGGTCAGTGGGGTTCTCTGCCTTTTTTTTTTTTTTTTTTTGCTTTTGAAACTTTATTGAGACCCCTCCCATCTGCCAGCCCCACCCCCAAAGGCCCCAATGGGCAGGCAGGGCTGAAGCAAAGGGGGAGGAAGGAAATGTTTGATCCAGGTGTGTGGCATGGGGGGAAAGGGGTGAATGAGCTGAGTCAGCAGGGGGAAGGGAGAAGTAGCCAGGAACCTATACAAGCCCCTCTCCACTCCCATCCTAAGCTTGTAGCGCTGTGCATTGAGGAAGCTCCCCTCGCAGAGGTGCTGGGTTCCATTCCCACCGCCTGGCCCAAGCTTTCAGATTCTAAACGGAAGCACCTGTGTGGGGCTTAGGGCTGGGATTGCTGATCCACCCACCCCAGGACTCGGGAAGACACCTTCCGGATTGCTACAGCCCCCACAGCGCTACAGACCCCTGCCCAATTCTCTCCCTTTGAAATAAATAAAAATAAATACGCGTAGGCATGTGGTGCAGATTAAGCTGCCATTTGAAATGACTGAATACCACATCAATGTGACAGTTTTGAGTCCTGGCTGTTCCACTTCCAATCCAGCTTACTGCTAATTCATCTTGGGAGGCATCAGTTCAAGTTCTTGGGCCCCTGCCACCCATCTGGGAGAACTGGATGGAGTTCCAGGCTGTGCTGTTGCAGGCATTTGTGGGGTCAATCAGCAGAAAGCACATCTCTCTCATTCTGCCTTTCAAGTAGATAAAAAATAAACAAGGGTTGGAGTTGTGGCAATGTGGGTTAATCTGCCTTCAATGCTGGCATCCCATATGAGCACAGGTTGGAGTCCTAACTGCTCCACTTCTTCTTCTTTTTAAGATTTACTTATTTATTTGAAAGGCAGAGTTAAGAGAGAGACAGAGATAGAGACAGATAAAGAGAGAGAGGTCTTCCATCCACTGGTTCACTCCCCAAATGGCCACAACGGCTTGAGCTGAGCTGATCCAAAGCAGGAGCTTCCTCTGGGTCCCCGACGTGGGCACAGGGGCCTAACGCCTTAGACCATCTTCCACTGCCCTCCCAGCCATAGCAGAGAGCTGGACCAGAAGTGGAACAGCCAGGACCCAAACTGGTGCCCATATGGGATGCCGGCACTGTAGGCAGTGGCTTTACCCGCTACACCACAGTGCTGGCCCCTGCTTTACTTCTGAACCTGCTAATGAGCCTGAAATAGCAGCAGCAGATGGTCCAAACATCTGGGCTCCTACTACCCATGTGGGAGATGTGGATAGATTCCAGGCTCCTGGCTTCTGTCTGGCCCAGTCCCAGCTGTTGCAGCCAACGGGGGAGTGAACCAATGGATGAAAGATTGATCTCTCTCTCTAATTTTATTTATTTATTTATTTATTTATTTGAAAGGCAGAAAGAGGGAGAGGAGAGACAGAGAGCAAGAGAGAGAAAACATTTCCATCTGATGGTTTACTCCCCAAATGGCCATAATGGCCAGAACTAGGGTGATCCAAAGCCAAGAGCCAGAAGCCTCTTCTGGGTCTTCCATATGGGTGCAGGGGCCCAAGGACTTGGGCATCTTCCACAGCTTTCCCAGGTGCATTAGGAGGGTGCTGGATCAGAAGTGGAGCAGCTAGTCTCAAACTAGTGTCCATATGGGATGCTGGTGCCACGGGTGGTGGCTTTACCTGCTACACCATAGTGCTGGCCCTCATAACTCTTTAAAATAAATAAATAAATCTTTAAAACAAATAAATACTTTTAAACAATAAATATTTGAAATAAATATAATTGTAAAGAATAATCTTTTGAAATTGTACTATAAGGTTTTGGCTACAATAGCAAAAGGAAGGAAGGAAATGGACTTATTTTTACATATAAAAGTTTTTACATTTTACTGGAATATATTTTATTTGAATTAATATTAATCACAGGTATCTTATGAAAATTAAGATGTATAACTCCCACAGCAACTACTAAGAAAATAACTCCAAAATCAGTTTAAACAAAGGAATTAAAATGGTAGATGCAGGGGTTAAGCTGCAGCCTGCAGTGCTGGCATCCCATGTTGGTGCTGATCTGAGACCCAGCTGCTCCACCTCTGATCCAGCTCCCTATTAATGCATCTGGGAAAGTAGCAGATGGCCCAAAAGCTTGGGCCCCTGCACCCATGCGGGAGTTCAGAAGCTCCTGGCTCCTGGCTTCAGCTTAGCACAATCCTGACTGTTGCAGCCATTTGGGGAGTGAACCAGCATATGGAAGAGCTCTGTTTCTCTTCTCTCACTCCTCTCTCTCGCTCGCTCGCTCTCTCTCTCTTTTTCTCACTTTCACTCTTTCTATAACTCTACCTTTCAAATAAATAAATAAATCTTCAAAAAAAATGCTAGATGACAGAACATATATTTTACAAAAAAAAAAAAAAAAAAGGCTGTAAAAGGAACCTAAGTATAAAGGAGGAAGAGATGAACAACCAAAGAGACAGAAAATAAAACCCAACACTGAATTCAGCAGGGTTGCAAGACATAAGATCAATATATAAGAATCAATAGTATCTCTATATACTAACAAAAAATGAAGTTAAAGCTATGTTAATAAAAATATCATAAATAATGTATTTAGGAATAAATTTAACATATTCACTGCTAACTACAAACATGCCTGAGATTTTAAATGCTATAGTACAGAGTTTACAAGTTTGTAGATTGGAAGACTCAAGATGGTCAAGACAGGCCAGCGCCGTGGCTCAACAGGCTAATACTCTGCCTTGCGGCGCCGGCACACCAGGTTCTAGTCCCGGTCCGGGCACCGGATTCTGTCCTGGTTGCCCCTCTTCCAGGCCAGCCCTCTGCTATGGCCCGGGAGTGCAGTGAGGATGGCCCAAGTGCTTGGGGCCCTGCACCCCATGGGAGACCAGGAGAAGCACCTGGCTCCTGCCTTCGGATCAGCTCAGTGCGCTGGCCGCAGTGCGCTGGCTGCGGCGGCCATTGGAGGGTGAACCAACGACAAAAGGAAGACCTTTCTCTCTCTCTCTCTCACTGTCCACTCTGTCTGTCAAAAAAAAATTAAAAAAAAAAAAAAAAAAGATTGTCAAGACAGCAATTCTCCCCAAGTTGATCTCAACACTTAACAAAATCCCTATCAAAAACTAGCTGGCATTAAGACACTGACAAGCTAATTCTTAAATTTATAGATCTAATATAGCCAAAACAATTGAAAAAGAACAAAGTTAAAGGATTTACACTTTTCTATTTCAAAACTTAATGTAGGGGCCGGCACTATGGCTATTGGCTAAAGCCACTGCCTGCAGTGCAGGCATCCCATATGGGCACCGGTTAGAATCTCGGCTGCTCCACTTTCGATCCAGCTCTCTGCTATAGCCTGGGAAAGAAGTAGAAGATGGCCCAAGTCCTTGGGCCCCTGCACCCACATAGGATACCCAGAAGAAGCTCCTGGCTCCTGGCTTCAGACCAACATAGCTCCATCCATTATAGCCAATTGGGGAGTGAATCAAAAGATGGAAGACCTCCCTCTGTCTCTCTCTCTCTGCCTCTCCTTCTCTCTGCATGACTCTGACTTTCAAGTAAATAAATAAATCTTTTAAAAAGAAACTTAATGTGAAGCTGTAGTAATCAAGAGAGTGTGGTACTTGCAAATAAACCCTTACATGTATGCTCAATTAATTTTGATAAAAGCACCAAAGTGAAGGCTGGTGCTGTGGCAGAGCAGGTAAAGCTGCCACCTGCAACACCAACACCAGCATTCCTTACAGGTGCCAGTTCGAGTCCTGGCTGCTCCACTTCCAATCCACTCCCTGCTAATGGACCTGGGAAAGCAGCCGAAGAGGGACTGGGCCCTAGTACCCAAGTGGGAGATCTAGATGAAGCTCCTGGCCCACTGTAGCCATCCAGGGGAGTCTTCCAGCAAACGGAAGCTATCACTCTTTCTCTGCCTCTCCCTCTCTGTTAACTCTGCCTTTCAGATAAATACATCTTAAAAAAAAAAGCACCACAGCAATTGACTGGAACAAATAGTCTTTTCAAGAAATAGTGGTGGGCATTTGGCTCAGTGGTCAAGATGCCAACTGGAATGCCCACATTCCATACTAGAAGACCTGGGTTCAAGTCCTGGCTCCACTTCCAAATCCAGCTTCCTGCTAACGTGTACATAGGAGGCAGCAGTGACGGCTCAGTAGTTGGGTCTCTGCCACCCAAGTGGGAGACCTGGATTGAGTTCTTGGCTCCTGGTCATTTGGGAAGTAAACCCACAGAAGGTGCAGGGGGATGTCTCTGAATACATACATAACTCAAGGGGCTGGAGTGAGTTGGAGCCCTGGCCTGCAGCACTGGCACCCATAAAGGTACCAGTTTGAATCCCAGCTGCTCCACTTCCAGTCCAGCTTCCTTCTAATGCGAACTAGTGGATCGAAGACCTCTCTCTCTCTCTCTCTCTCTCTCTGTCTCTACCTCTCTCTGTAACTCTTTCAAATAAATAAAAAAAATCTTAAAGAAAAAAAAAACAAACAATATTGAAAGCTTTGGATATCTACATGCAAAAAATGAATTTTGCTCCTTAATACCACATACAAAAATCAACTCAAATGGATCATAAATCTAAGAGCTAAAACAAAAATTTTTCAAGAAAATCTTCATGACCTTAATATAATTAAAGATGACACCAAAAGCATGATGAATAAGACAAAAACTGAACTTAATAAAACTTTGAAACATTTATGCTTCTAAAGACACTATTAAGGGGGCAGCACTGTGGCACAGTCAGTTAATACTCCACCTGCAGCACCGGTATCCCATATGGGCACTGGTTCTAGTCCTACCTGCTCTTCTTCCAATCCAGCTCTCTGCTATGGTCTGAGAAAGCAGTGGAAGATGGCCCAAGTGCTGGGCCCTTGCACCTGGCTCCTGGCTTCCGATCGGTGCAGCTCTGGCCATTGTGGCCATTTGGGGAGTGAACCAATGGATGGAAGACCTTTCTCTCTTTCTCTACCCCTCACTGCCTGTAACTCTACCTCTCAAATAAATAAATAAAATCTTTTTTAAAAAGACACTATTAAGAAAACAGACTGGGAGAAAAAATTGTGAATCTGATGTAGGACCGACACCCGGCATGTATACAGAACTCTTAGAACTCAATAGTAAGACAAGGTCCAACTAAAAAATAGATAAAAGAACCACAAATGTCTCTAAGCACGTGAAAAGATACTCGTTTTACCTACTTATACTTTTCTATAGGTTTTTAAAAATGAATGGTGGTGGTGGGGAACAGATTCAATCATGCTCCTGCATACTAGAAATGACATTTTAAAAATGATATTTTTGGCCAGCGCCGTGGCTCAACAGGCTAATCCTCCGCCTTGCGGCGCCGGCACACCGGGTTCTAGTCCCGGTCGGGGACCGGATTCTGTCCCGGTTGCCCCTCTTCCAGGCCAGCCCTCTGCTGTGGCCCAGAAGTGCAGTGGAGGATGGCCCAGGTGCTTGGGCCCTGCACCCCATGGGGAGACCAGGAAAAGCACCTGGCTCCTGGCTCCTGCCATTGGACGAGCGCGGTGCGCCGGCCGCAGCACGCCGACCGCGGCGGCCATTGGAGGGTGAACCAACGGCAAAGGAAGACCTTTCTCTCTGTCTCTCTCTCTCACTGTCCACTCTGCCTGTAAAAAAAAAAAAAAAAAGAAAAAAAAATGATATTTTTATAATAGCATTCAAATATATGATGTGCCTAGGAATGAATATATATACAACCTTTTTGTATAATTTTTGATAATTATGTTATTGAGACATTAACATGACTTAAATAGAGATATATCATGCTAATAGATATATATTCTCCTAAAATGGCTTACAAATTTATTGCAACTCTGATCACAATTTTAGTGTGTTTGGTTTGTTTATGTTATGATGGGATTTAATAAGCTATGTCTAACTTGTATGTGGAAGGTCAAAGAATGAAAAAACTCTTGAAAAATAACAAGGTGAGGGCCAGCACTGTGGCGCATCGGGTTAACGTCCTGGCCTGAAGCGCCAGCATCCCTTATGGTCACCAGTTCTAGTCCCAGCTGCTCCTCTTCCAGTCTGGCTCTCTGCTGTGGCCTGGGATAGCAGTGGAGGATGGCCCAGGTCCTTGGGCCCCTGCACCCGCGTGGGAGACCTGGAGGAGGCTCCTGGCTCCAGGCTCCTGATCAGCGCAGCTCCAGCCGTTGTGGCCATCTGGGGAGTGAACCAGCAGATGAAGGACCTCTCTCTCTACATCTCTCTGTAACTCTTTCAAATAAATGAAACAAATCTTTAAAAAACAAAAGAAAGAAAAATAACATGGTGAAAAGATTTGCTACACTATATATCAAAACATTTTTTGAAGTATAGATTATTGAAGAGAATATATATTGGCACAGGAAAAGACCAATATAACAAAATAAAGAGGCCAAAAGTAGGTCCATAAACATAATGTCAATTAACACAACAAAGTGTTCAACCCAACAGGGAAAGGAAGGTCTTTTCAATGAACAGTGCTGGCATTAATAGTCTAGCCACATAAAGAAGCAAAAACAATTACCTTGTACTATATGCCAAAGATAGATTCAAATGGGATGAAACCTAAAATATAAGAAGCAAAACTATTTTAAACATCTGACAGGAAAATGTTAATGATTTTTTTGTCCTAGGGAATAAATATTTTTAAAAAATTAAGCTAACCAAAGGGAAAATACCAATGTATCTGAACAATTTTAAATGTTAATATGTCAAAAACATTGGGGAAGAGGGCATAAAATGGTAAAAGATTCTGCAACACAAAGTAGTATAGAATTCTCTTGAAAATAAATTTTAAAAATGGGCAAAAGATTTTAGCACATTACTGCATTCACCAAAGATGAAACCAAAATTGTCAATAAATTATGAAAGGTTCAGTCTCATTTGATACTTTCTTGTGCTAATTAAAACCACAATGAGGGGGCCGGCACCGTGGCTCACTTGGTTAATCCTCTGCCTGTGGCCCTGGCATCCCATATGGGTGCTGGGTTCTAGTCTCAGTTCTCCTCTTCTAGTCCAGCTCTCTGCTGTGGCCCGGCAGAGCAGTGGAGGATGGCCCAGGTCATTGGGCACCTGCACCCGCATGGGAGACCAGGAGGAAGCAAGCACCCGGCTTCTGGCTTCAGCTCGGCGCAGCGCCTTTTAGGGGGTGAACCAACAAAAGGAAGACCTTTCTCTCTGTCTCTCTCACTAACTCTGTTAAATTAAAAAAACAAAACAAAATAAAACAAAACCACAATGAGATATCATTACATACCTACCAGACTGATAAAACTGAAAAGCCAACACATCCTGGGGGGATGTAAGTCAGTCTAAGAATCTTTGTAGAACACTTTGTCATGATCTAGTGAAGCTGAATATAATAAATCCTTTGACTCTATGATTCCACTCTGATGCACTAACCTTTTAAAGATGCATACTCCAGAATATATGTTTAAAATATCCATAGCACTGTTTGCAATATCTCCAAACTGGGAAAAAAATCAAATGTTCATCAAGAATAAAATGAAAAATAAATAATATACAACAGAATCAACAAAGTATATCTATACATAATAAGTGTATGGATACATTTTATAAATAGAATGTCTAGCAAAAGAAGTCTCAAAAGTATACAATTTATTCTGATTCATATAATTTCAAAATCAGCAGCTAACTATAGTGTTTTGGATTATAGAAATAGATATGCATTTATAGATAAATATATTTATTAAAAGTATAAAGAAAAGTAAATGAAGAGTAGGGATGGCATCAAAGTGTAGCAAGGGCATTGTGGGAAGACATATGGAAAACTTGTGGGATGCTAAAAATGATCGAACTTGTGGGATACTGAAAATGATCTATATCTTGGCCGAGTGGCCTCACATGGATGTGTATTTTAAGATTATTTGTCTAAAAAATATGTGTGTGTGTGTGCCATGTGCATGTCTGTGTATACATGGAAACTCACAAGGATTATTTCACAAAGTATGTGAAATTAAAAGTTTATTTCAGGGCAAAAAAGTTTTGAAATTCATACATAATTTTCAAAGTATATGTTTTCTATGAACTTTTTGAAGATTCCTTATATATGTTTCATGTATATTCCATAATAAGAAAATGTACTAATGGCCAGTATATAAGAAATTCAATACCTCTAGTAGTTAGGAAAGTGGAAATTAAAATAATAGTGATCACCTGCCATGATTTGCCTAAAAATATAAAAGAATGATAATATCCATTTTTCCTTGGGTTGAAAAACAAATAGACATTCTCATATGCTGACTGTAAGAAGGCAAATTAGTAAAGCATTTTTGAGGAACACTGTAGTAATAAGTATAAAAATTTAATACTCAGATCTTGTGACTTTCAATTCCAATTTTAAATACTATATCTATTCTAGTGAAACACTACTAGCATATACACTCAAACTATTCATTCAAAGATATTTACAATCCACTACAGCACTGTTTGCAATAGTGAGAGGGAAAATGAGTAAGTATCAAGGGAATATTTATGAAAAGTATCTTAACCCATACAATGAAATACTATGCAGCTATTAAAAAGAAGATAGATATTTATGATCCAACATGGAAAGATCCCAAAGACATATTGAGTGAACAAAAGCAGTCACAGAATAACAAATACATAATATAATCATAGTTTTAAAAATATATACGCATATGTTTATATAGATTTATAAGAAAGAGACTATAAATTTATATTCTAACCTGTTAGCAGAGATTACCTCTGGGTAAGAAGTAGTAGAGGGCAAAAAAAAGAGTAAAGAGGGTATTTTCATATCTCTATACACATACATATTATATGAGCATTTTGTATTTTTAACAAGCAGTAACAGCAAACCAAGTGTATTATTCCTTGTTCCATTCTAATGAGACCAATCTAACACACTTCGAAATAACTTGCTTTCAAGGTTAATTCCTTTGTACATGGAGGGTCTTGAGAAAGCTTATAATTGTGGTTACAGGGCTGTCAGTCATCAGCTGATGAATGCTGTGTAAGATACTAAGTGACTTGGTCCATCTCCAGGCTTGTCCCTTGAAAATATTTGCATACATTCTCATGTCCTGGCTCAATGGCAATAGCAATAATGTTTCCCCCAAAGCACTTTGCTAAAGTAAATAAATTCTGATGGTACACATCAAATCACATCCATAGCAAAGTGTAGACATGGCTGTCAAGACGCATGTTTAGATCCAAATTACTAACACCACCCTTGCTGAGTGACTTTTGGAATAAGCAGTATGCATCTGGACTCTTAAGTAAGGACCTAGATCCCACTAAATAACCAGATAGCGATTTTCTTTTCTTTCTTTTTCCTCCCCCTAACTCCACGCTAGCCCTTTCCCAACCAAACTGTCCATTTCTTATAAAGGTGGGAGACAGAACAAACCAAATCATGAGTTGCTTGAAATCAATAGTGAATCAGAACAAAAAACACTACCAGTATATTCACAAAGGAAAATCCAACCACATTGCATATATTTTGGTGTGTAGTTTATTTTTGTTTGGAATCATGTCCATATGAAGGAAAATTGCCAAAGTATCCTCTATTCTTTCGAAAGCTTGGCTTCTGCCTTGCAAAACTAAGCCAGTAATGCAGGAGACATCCCTATTTCCATATGCACACTGACAGGAGAGGAGCTGTCTAGGAAATGCTTTCTGACTGATGAACAGAGGAGGATCTACATACATGTTACAAATGGAAACACATCAGCACCCGCATATCATTAGCCTGGTCCTCTGCTGTCCACTGGTATGCACGCATCATCATTCCAAAGTATCACCTATTCAGCAGCATCAGCACCAGGTCTCGCTATGCCTTGTATCAGCAAATGCCTTCTTCTAGAATGGAAGACAAACTGGGAATTAAATACACCTGATATTGATGCTTTATTTTCATAAATCACCAAAAAGAGAATGAATTTAATTTTAATACATTTATTCTCATGTGATTCTTAATAAAACACTTTCAAAACATTCTGTACATTTCAAGCCATTCAGAACTGCATTACATTTCTATAAATGTGATTTGTTGGGATGAGGTGCCAAGATGTCTCTGTACAAAGATGTACAATATGTACAGTCACTGTAAGTGCAAGCTGTGCAAAGCAGAGTCTAGAACATTAATTCATGCCAAGGCTTAGAAAAACATTCAACACATAAGACTAAAGCTTGAAACTGCGTTGTGGTTTTCTGCCCCTGGGCAATGGTTACTTTATAAACAAATATATGTATATGTCATATAGAAAGAGTAGTCTGACAGCTCAGCTCAGTCAGCACCATGCAGCTGACTGGATACATTACAGGGCTGCGCTCCTATGTCTCTCTTCAGGGCGCCATTTTGCCACACTCAACGGTCATCTCATCACTGAGCTGCCTTTGACTGAACCACAGCAACAGGAGACTTAAACTTGGGGAGATAAAGGCCAAACTTGTTTTCAATGCCAGCAAAAGTGGCTGTGGCGAGTCTGTATCCACCGATGTGATCAGGATTGGCAGGGGGAAGGTCTGCGATACGTGACTTAGGTGTTGGTTCCGAGCCAGAGGGTTTGCTGTTGACAGGAAAAAGTCAACAGTTAGTGTGCTTGAGACTGATGAGGTTGGTTTACAACTGAACATTCTCAGTTTGACCCACGTGCCACAAAGAAGAATGTGTGTCTCAATCATTTCCATGTCATCTACACTGCATTAGGCGTGATTTATAGCCGCTCTGAAAATAACACATTCATATAATCTACTTAGATGAGAAATGGCCTCAATTTCAATGCTTCTATATCTACATAAGTAGATCCATAGAAATAATATCAGAAGAAAATATCCTTAGTATGAACAATCCCTGGGAAATCAGATTATGGATGATTTTTCTTTTATACTTTACTCTTTTCCAAACGTTCTGCACTAAACATATATTAAGTTAATCATAAACATACATATTTTCAAACTTTCATATATTTTCAGAAGTGTATACTTTCCTTTTAAATGTAGACTCTTATAGGTTACCACACTAAAACTGTATAAAGAGCAATAGATTTAGCTCTTACAGAATGTAAAAGCACAGAAAAGCCTGATGCTTAACATCTCTCCAATGGAAGTGTAAGACTGATCTTACTCTCTTTGTCTAAGTCCCTTTACTCCTTGGTACAACTGCTAATTCCCCATCTGGCCTTTCAGCAGAAAAGGGGTACAAAGGTTATGAGGGAAGGGTTCTGAAATGCGATAGTTTTCTGCTGTAGCTGATAAACTTGCTTTGGGTACAACTTTCCCCACCCAGCAAAATCAACAAATAATTCCTCTTCTCCCCACCACATACAAGTGCTAAGCTTCAGACAGAACAATGTTTTGGTCTATTCCCCTCTAATGCTTATCTCCATGGGACAAAACTTGTCTAAGAACCTACTGAGGTTCCTGCAATAAGTTAGCTCTAAGAACAACTCTACCCATCTAACCATAAATTACTGTGAATAATGAAAGATCAGAGTTGCAAAAGGGCTTGGGCCTTTCAAAAACAATTCACAAAAGTGTTACTAGTACACATTTACACTGCTTCTGGCAAAAAGGCTACATAATAAAATCCACATGATGAGGACCTAACTTCATGAAGCTCAGTATTTGCTTACACTAAAAAAGACAATTTTTCATGCAGTATTTTCATCCATTGCCTCCTTAAGATTTTCCCAAACAACTACTTAATACTGTGTATGACTGGTCTTTGTTGAGGTCTTGCTCTCCTAATACTGAAGCTTCCTAAGCCTACTGTTTTGAATGCATTGGTCTTGAAGGGTCTATCTTACTGGCTTTCTAAGAATTCTAAAAATGTCTTGATGGAACAAACATTTTGATGGTTTTGGTGATTTCTTTGTAGAAGAACTGAACAGCTGTACTTACAAGCCTCCAAAATCAATGTAAAACCACCGCTGGAGAAGTTCATAGGTGACCAAAGTAACACCAAACTGGGGAGAGGATCGAAACACTCGAGCTGCAAAAGACGGGAGGGCGTGGCACAGACTTAAAACCAGGGCGACCATGGCAAAGACAGGCACTGAGAAACAGGGGAGCAGGACACAAATGCTAGCCAGCCATTCCGTGAGGCCCCAGCCCCTACCTGCAGTCCCTTTCCAAAATGCCGAGGGCCCTTCTTCCCGGAGTATCTTCCTGAAACAGTCGATGACACCACTGTAGGTTGTCTGACCAGCGCGGGCAGCCACTTGCAGTCTTGTCTTGATGACATCAGCAGGGGTCACCAGAGAAGCAGCAGGCACCCCTTTCAGGAGAAGGTTACATTCAATTCATCCAAGTACTTTTAAAGGACAGAAAAACTACTAACACTGAACAACACAATCTGCAACTTTAACCACTTGAGGGGAACTCAGAGCCACTTAAACAGAAGTCTGGACACTAATAGAAAAAAAAAATCTAGAGGCCTGTTAGCTGCTTCAGTATGTGTTTTTTTCTGAATTAAGAACATTACTCTACACTGCTTGATACAAAAGAACTGTGAGAGGGAAAAATGCAGCAATATTAATAGGACAATTTCCAAATGTTCCCTTTTGGTTTCCATTATTTTACCCCCTTTTTTGCTGTTTTAAGTAAGATTCAAGACTTTTCATGTATAATAAATAAGAAAATAATGCTAATTTAATGAGCTGCTAAATATATCTGACACCACACTGGGTAAGTTGTACTGATTCTTGCCCAGCCCTATTGTGAGAAGTGAGTATCAATACTCACAGCCATGCACCTGTTGGGAAGGCTAACTCAAGAGTGTGACTCGTTTCACACATGCTTACATGAAAGAAGTCATTACAACTGAAGCGAGAGGAGGCCAGGCAGCCAGGTAAGGAACTACAGGGGAGCTGCAGGATGGCCCTCCCATCTGTCCCCTTCCCATCCGTCCCAGAGCTGGAGTTCCCTGGAGTCAGGTGGAGACTGATCAGCAGTGGGACAGAGAAGATGGATTTTACTTATAACAGGGAACTAAGGAGCACCATAACCTCCCCCGGGGGAAGAAATTCAATTTGGCTTTAATATCACTATATCATCACTAGGCAGATAGAGTTAGCGGGCCTTGTTGGGGGCTCTGTTAGAGAGCAATGCAAATTCTGCACCCTCTTCAGATGAAACTAGGTAAATTGCCTGCCTTGGTGGCAGCAGGCTGAATGCGCTCAGTGCCTGCCAGCAAAGCTTTGCTGGTAAAAATTAGAGAAATTCATCTCTCATTCTGAAAACTGACATCAAATGTCTGTGGGCGAGAAGTTGGTGCCGACTTGGAAAATATTTACTTGGTTCTGTCAACCAACAGCAAATGCTTGCCCACAATCAGACTGTCTTTGCTGGCTGCTCTTTGCTACTGACTGAAAAGCACAGGAGAAAGCCTAGGGGGAAAATGTTGGCCCTCATTTAAATCCAGGAGACAGGTGAGTACCAAAAAAGCAGCTGGACAAGCTCACTCTCCTGGCTTTTGAACAGGCATCTGAATGAAATTACAAATGTCCGAAGACAAGGGACTTGCTGGACCCCAAGAGGGGCTCGAAGCTCCTGCAGGAGTTTTTAAATCATCACAAGTCATTGCCTATTACCACAGGCAAGAGCAACAACACAGTCCATCCCCACATTCTTGGAACCAAGGTCTTCCACCACACGCCAAGCATATCACACTTTGGGACACACTCAGGCTGGCTGGCTGTTTAGCCAGGGCCACCAGAAGAGAATGAGCCCAATAGGGACAGCCACACAGGTGGTCAAAGCCACACTGAGTTCTAAAATGGCTTCTTGCTGGCTATATGGAGAGCAGATACACTCCCTTTCCTTCTTCTATCATTTCTCTGTGTTGGTACCCCTTCTATTCCAAGTCAGCTCCTTCATAACTCAAGAGTAAGGCTACACCTGAGAGACCAGAGGAAGCATCATAGTACCCTCCTGCATTTGTTAGGCTCCTCTTTGAGATGGAATTCCTTTTGTGCATAAGTATCTTAAAGTTTTCATCCATTCCAATGACATTTATTGAGCTCCTATTATTGCTATGTTGGCCATGTAGGGAAGGTGATCATGGAAACTCCTGTCCACAAGGACCTCTCCGCTGGCACACAGCATAGAACTTACACAAACAATCCTGAAGAGAAGGCAAAGTATTAAGGGTCAGAGTTCAGGGTGATCTGTTAAGGGGTACTGTTTTTCGGTTTAATGAAAGTGATGGCAGGAAGAACAGGAACAGCTTCATGAAGAAAGCTCAATTTTAAGTCAAATCATGTAGATTCCTATATACAAAGTAAGAACATTCTAGAGCTATGCATAGCTTGAGGTAGAACAAAACAACTGATTTGATGAAGAACTTTTTCACCTTAATGCTTAGCTTAGCTGCACCAAGGTTTCAGGGGCACAGGAGGCTAAGAAACACATTAATGATGAAAGCCCAATTTAGATGGGCAGATCTAATTTGGCTCAGAGTTGCTAAGCTGCATTAAGCTGTTTATCCACATTATGCAAATGTAATTAACTCTCATCAGAATTATAGCACATCCCACAAAGGAGAAAAAGCGATCATATTTAAATGAAGTCAGATACAAACAATAAACCTTCCAGAAATAAAAGGAAAAAGTATACAGAGATTCTGTATGGCTTAAAAAGGATGAGAAAAGGATTCTTTTGGTTCCAAACAATTCGGTAGTTACCTGCCATGGCTCCAGCTGCAAGGAGATTTAAGCCTCCCACATGTCCATTTTCATCAGCCAGAAGTAGTTTGCAATGAGCATAAACAGGGAAATAGATTGCCGAAAAGGGAATGTCTCGGAGGAAACACGCTTTGGCACCCTATCAAACAGGGAGGAAATAGTTTAAAACAGTGAGTAAACAAGGTCTGAACGCCTGCTCAGGACTGGAGGGCTCAGTGACAAGGCTGAGGTGGCCCTCGAACAGCATTAGAAGGAATGTTGGAAGGGAAACGGAGATGAGGGGAGTCTAGCGCAGCACAGGGAACTACACATGGCTCAAAGCTGGGAAAACATGATGGATCCTGCAGTCCTAGGCTTAGTAACTGAAAAACAGTACTATTTTGATGAGTAGTAATTTTCTGGAATTTCTAGTATAGATTCAAATAAAGTTATCAATTTATCTTTTCTTGTGGTAAGAACATATGTACTTAACAAATTTTTAAGTGTATAGCATATTAACTTTAAGCACAGTGCTGCACAGCATAGCTCCATAATTTAACACTGCATGATGAAACTTTATATCCACCGAACTATACATATACATACGAGTATATGTATTTTAAGGATAATAAAAATTCAGTTCTCAAATATGAGGCTGACTGTTCTTCATAGCTTTGGCAGGAGCTATGAATGGAAGGGTCTAGTCTTAGAATTCCAAGATTAATAGTTTGATTCTTAGGCAACTAGTAAAGACAGTTAGAAAAACTAACAAAGTGGGATGGGCATTGTGGCACAGCAAGTTAAGCTGCCACTTGGGATGTCCACATCCTGTATCCAGGGGCCTTGGATCAAACCCTGCCTCTGCTTCAATCTAGCTTCTTGATAATGTGCCTGGAAGGCAGCAGATGATGGCTCCAAGTAGTTGAGTTCCTGCTCTCCACATGGGAGACTTGATGGTGTTCCAGACTACTACTGACTTCGGCCTGGCCCATCCCATTGTGGTGGAATGAACCAGTGGGTGAAAGATCTCTCCCTCTCTGTCTCTGTCATTCTGCCCTTCAAATAAATAAATACTTAAAAAAAAAAAAACTAACAAATCACCAATTCAAATTTACATCAGCTTATAGTCTTCACAGTGCCAGGTTAGAAGCTACTGGCAGTGCTGAAGGAAGATAACTATGATAGGGAAGAAAAAAAGAAACAGCAACTCTTTCCTCTTTATTTCCCATAACAGAGAATTGAGGGAAGCCCAGACAAAACATCTTAGCAGAAGGTTTCCATGGGAGTAAAAAACACCCAAGAACAGCCTGTCCTGGTAATGAAGGTCACAAGGAACACCTCCGTCAGCTGTGTCAGTAACCCAAGTAACTACCCAGGGCTTTACTTAGCTAGGCAAATTCTGCACCGTGGCACTTGTTTCCCTATTGGCTGTTTTGAAAAGACAATCTCAAACTTTTTTTTTTTTAGGCCAAGGAGTCGCTAAAGGATAATACAGAGAGAAACAATATTCATAAATCCAGCTCTCCATGGGGATACCAAAAAGAATGGCAATTAGGGGTGGCCCGGGAAAGCAAAAGTGTGTACACAATTCTCTCAGATTGTCTCAAGGTCTCCAGAGAGCCCTGTAGCTGTGTGATTCTAATCTAGAGAATTTCTAATTTCTAATTTGCAGCCACAAAAGCAAATTTACACATTTCTGCATGATGGATCTATAAATAAATCAGATGCTGTGGAAACACAGTTGCCCACGGCGGTGAAATTTACCCATTCTCTCTTATACCAGGGGAAGGAATGGGAAGAAATACTCTTCCTTGTTTAAGAAAAATAATAGCTTCTGCTCCATTACATCTGATCTGTAATGATGGGAGTAAGTATACCTGCAGAGAAGAAATCTGGTGACTGGCATTTTGCTAAAGTACAGTATGCCATGTTGTTGTTGTTGTTGTTTTTTAATGGAATTCATTATTGACAAATCCTACCACTTAACTTCTTAAAGACCTGAATCCTACCAAACTCTACTACTGTTTTACTGTGGTCAAATTATTAAGACAAAGAGAAGCTCCTACTGTGAAGATAACAATAGCAGAAATAACTCAGACTCAAAATAAACATAAAAGTATTTTGTAGTCCTTAAATGGTTCAAAGAGAACACCAGCGAAACTTCTCCCAGAGCCCCATCAAATGAAAGGCTGTGAGCCTGCAGCCAGCGGGTCTGCAGTGCTGGCCTCCCTGCTGGCAGCTTCATAAAAGCCTGCAGATGGCCACAGGAGAGCATGCCTGTGTATCCCACTGCCTCTAATAGAAGAGTCTCGATTTGTTCTTTTTGTTTGATTTTTCTACTCGACAGACTACCCTGCTGGACAAAATTGCTTTTCAACCTGGGGATGGGGCATGAGGCGGGGAGGCTGATCTCTGCATTCTTTCACATTTATATTGAGTTCATTGCAACCTAGCTACTACCACACCTGAGGTATCTACTCACCTTATACAGACCAAAAAGTCCCAAGTCCCGGAGTACATTCAAGGCACTGACTCTGGGTCCCGTGGTGATCTCTCCGGCTACCTGCAGGCGAATCTTCACTATCTCCAGTGGGTTAGTAAAGATGACCTGAGAGCCTCCAGCCTGCAAGCAAGGGAGAAGAGACAGAGGTAATTCCCACATCTGAGATGGACTGTCCATGTAAATAAGGAAAAAGAAAAGCCTCCACAGTTTACAACCTTTCATTTTTTAAAAAGATTTTACTTATTTATTTGAGAGGCAGAATTATAGACAGAGGGAGAGACAGAGAGAAAGGCCTTCCATTGGCTGGTTCACTCCTAAATGGCTGCAATGGCCAGAGCTGGGCCAATTCAAAGCCAGGAGCTTCTTCTGGGTCTCCCACGTGGGTGCAGGAGCCCAAGTACTCGGGTCATCTTCCACTGCTTTCCCAGACCATTAGCAGAGATCTGGATCAGAAGTGGAACAACTG
Organism: Sylvilagus floridanus; assembly: GCA_949820135.1. Lineage (NCBI taxonomy): Eukaryota > Metazoa > Chordata > Mammalia > Lagomorpha > Leporidae > Sylvilagus > Sylvilagus floridanus. The sequence goes on from OX463236.1 coordinate 114,849,285, forward strand.
GGATTTGAACCGGTGCCCATATGGGATGCCAACGACACAGGCAGAGGCTTAGCCTACTATGCCACAGTGCCAGCACCTAGTTTACTACCTTTTTACCTCTCTCTTTTTCTTGGGATGAGAGTGGAATGGGTTTGGCTGATGATGGGACATTCAAGGTGCGGGCCCCAAACTCTGTCTCAGGCCAATCTACCTCTGGGTTTGTTTCTATTTGAAATGTCAAGATTGGTTATCAGACCAGTCTTTCCAGGACCACACCAGCTACGTTCAAAACAGCAAAAGTAAGAAACCCATTTGGCAAGCAAAAGTGAAGCCAGATGTGGCAGTGGGGTACTCCACAATGAAAGGAAAGAGATGGTAACAGACTGGAATCTTTTACACACTGGAGCTCAAATTCAGATCCTCAACTATTTCTTCACTCTCTTGTTGCCTTGGATTGTAGAGCAATTAACATAACACGGACCCCATAAGGGTGCCTTAAGGCAGACTCCTCAGGTTCTCAGGTTCAGATTCTGTGCAAAACTCTGAGACAGGGCCATAGCCACAATCATGTAAAAGGAGAGCATTTAGAAAGACAAATTTCAGTATCATTTCAAGATAAAACCAGAAAAATTCTTCAAGGCAGAGCTGGGAAATGGAACATCTAGTTACTAGCAGTATAGGACCCTTAGATCAAAGCCATTGTCTAGTGGTGAGTGACAGAGATTTAAATTTGGATAATGAGAGTGTATCTGCATCTGAAATCTGTTAACAGATTAGAAGTGGGGGAAAAAAAGAATGTTTAACAAAACCACTACCAACTCCTTTCCTTGGTTTTTGGAAGAAAGGAAAAAAAATATGGATGGAACCATGAATATAAAAATAAAGTACATAAAAATATCTATTTCCTTCCATGAAGTGAAAAAAATCTCATTTGTACATAATCTCTTTTGATTTTTTTTTTACTTTTTAAAAAATTTTATTTAAGTTATACAAGTTTCATGTATTTCATATATGCAGATTTAGGAACACGGTGATACTTCCCACCCTATCATCCCTCCCTACATCTTCATCTTAAACTGTAGTTGTTTACATGAACCATAACCATGTTGATATTATCATATTATAAAATAATTGCAACGCACATCACCTGTGATATGAAATATGTGCCTCATTCGAGCCTCCAACTCCTCCACGTGTGTAGGAGAGACTACAAGCCAGACTCAAGACAACCGGTGTGCAGCTGCAGTGCTGTTACCTTCATTCACTCACATTCCTGCTCATTTATCTAAAACCCACGGCCCCTCCAGATCCCCCTCCCGAGGGGTAGCAATATGGTTCAGCCCATTTTCCTAACTGCCCTTGGGCTATGAACTCCCCAGCTACTCCAGTTCCAAACCTGACCCCTGACTCCTTTCAACGTCCACACTTGCCAACACTGACATTGGATTCCTTTCCTCCTCAAGGGCAGCTTTATTGTTCTGGAGTCCCCGGGGCCCTAATCCCCTTTTTGTCCACCTAGCAGGGAGGTGCAGCAATTTGCCTTCTCTCCCTCTTGGTTTCCTATGACTCCCCAACTCGACACAATCCAGACCACTGACACACAGGTCCCCCAACGACTTACTGACCCAATTTTACATGTTGATTTGCCTGTATTTCTCTCTTTTAATCTATTGCACTGCAGGCAGAAGGAAGCATTTCAATGTTTCAATCTAAGCAAACAATACTTTCAAAAGGATTGCTGGGTGCAAAATTATGTTAAAATGATAATCCAAGTAATTGCTCCTGTAGCTAAAGACCAAACCAATTCAAAAAAGTTTACTACTTCCCTGAAATCTCTTGTTTAAATAATGGTTGCAAAGACTATCTTTGGGAAAATACGCTTTATATTCTAAGCTAAAGCAGATTTAAAAAAAAAGAAGAAGAAGAAGAAGAAGAATAGCACTGCAAATTTTGATTATAATCCTCCAAACTTGCTACACCAGATAGTGTCAGCCCCTGGGTGCCAAGTGTTAAATGTGGACATTACGTTTAAATAAATACAAAGTTCTTTCATGTTTTTAATCATTAGTGAATGGTAACACCCTGCAGAGCAGGAATACTCCAATCTGCATCCCCCTACCATATCCCACAGTTCCCTCTTCCCCTGCCATCTCTCATGGAAATAATTGCCAGTTTATTGTGATCTGTACTTCTTTAACAATTCTCCAATTTTCTTAATGAGTATACAAGGAACAAGTTTTCTACTATAAAGGTACAGTTAAGAAAAGGAAATGACTACATTTTAAAACATCTGCATACTGACTGCTATATGCTTTGAAGATTAGTTACCTAGCACACACACTAAATCCCCACAATGTATTGGACATAAATATAAAACTAAAGTGCTGTGCATTTATAAATTACATAATCTAACAAGTGAGCATGCAAATCATTAAACAATGACATTAGAGTAAGGCATACATGTATCTGTTTCACACCTACATACTCTACTGTATTCAAGAAGGAAACTTCTAATAATTATATAGTTTGTATGTGCTTTAAAAATTAGTATATATGGGCCGACACTGTGGCACAATGGGTTAACGCCCTGGCCTGAGGCATGGGCATCCATATGGGCACTGGTTCGAGACCCGGCTGCTCCACTTCTGATCTGGCTCTCTGCTATAGCCTGGGAAAGCAGTGGAAGATGGCCCGGGTCCTTGGGCCCCTGCACCTGTGTGAGAGACCCAGAAGTTCCTGTCTCCTGGCTTCGGATCGGCCAGCTCCGGCCATTGCGGCCAATTGGGGAATGAACCAGCAGATGGAAGACTCCCCCCCGCCCCCTCTGCCTCTCATCTCTCTGTGTAACTCTGACTTTCAAATAAATAACTACATCTTTAAATAAATTAATATATAACCATAAAACCTTATGACGGGCCTAGGAACATGTAGGCAAATACTATCCAAAAATTATTTGAAATACTATCCTTTATCTTATCTTTAGAAAAGATAAAGGTTGCTATTTAATTTGTCTCAAACTTTGGGTGTTTATAACAGAGAAAAACACGTGGCAAAATTAAATAAAATACTTTATTAAATACTGAGGTTAACCACTACCTACCCCATACACATTGGGCTGGTGTCAGGAGGAGGAGGGATACTATCTAAAATTAGTTCAGTTACACTGCTAAGAAATCTAGCAGCCTAGAAAGGAGGATTATGATGTTACCACATTCTATGCCTTAGTGTCTCCCTTCTGAAAAACAATCACAGGGAAATGCCCAAGAAGAGAACAGTTAAGCAGCAACAATTGTATGCTTTTAATCAAGTAGTATGAGTAGGCAATAAAGTTATTCCAAAGGATATAAACAAAACATAAAATATAAATATTAATTGCATATTTAATCACAATATGTCAAAATTTACCCAAGTTTATCAAAATGGTTTAAAGATTAAAACACTGATTTTTCTCCTGTAAAGAGAAACTTGAGTAGCTGGGGAAAAGAACTTTCATAGTATACCTCAGGCACTTTTTTAAACACACAGTGTTACCAATGTAGTACTACTCACCAACAAGAAATGAGAAATAGAACAGGTCTAAGAAACAATGGCTTCCCTGTAGACCTGGTTCTCTCTCACACATTTTTTCCTGGGGTAAATTTGGTAATTTATAGACTTTAAACACATTTTCTAACTAGTTGGCACTAGGTTATCTGCTGATCTAAAACTTTAAAACAGCTTAACTATCTACATATGAGGGTAGTTAATAAAGTACATGGAAAAATAGAATCAAAAGATGTCTATTTTGGGTCCAAAAAAAATCTTGAGATCCATGCCTTTCTTCTTCATAACACACATCTTTCCTGAACTTTTGTTAAGATCTCTCATATGTGTAAACATGTTTAAAAATTAATCAAATACAGCTAGATCTGAAATAATAGAAACTAAGATATATAAAACCTTAAATTAAGCCACAATGATGCACAGCTACAACCATCTAAAAAGACACTGCCTAACTTGACATCTTGTGACTTCTGCTGATGCTTACATTTGATAACATGCCATTGCAGACCATACCACTGGTCAATATTTTCATTGATCAAGCCACCAAAATTAGCTTCTAGCCTATCCAACTGATAAATTTCCCTATCAAATATGCTGCTTATTTTTTTAAAAGAGACATAAGTACTAATACTAACACAGATAGATGCTTTTATTTCTTAGAATTAAGTTCTCATTTCTTGGTTCTAGAACTAGATTAAAAAGATACATACAAGGGAATAGATCTCAGGTTGAATGAGGGTTCTCCATACATAACAGAAATGGAAAGACATAAAAATTTCCATTTAATCTTACATAATTTATGTTTAATGAAAAACTAACCAACTAAAGCAAATGTCAGTAGAGAAAAGAATGTACTACTAAAATGTCAACACACCCCCAAATGCCAGAGGCTGAGCAGTTGTATATAGGATTAGGACTGTTCAACCTTCTGCCCTCACAATCCCACCCCAAGGGCAAGGCCCAGAAAGACTTGGGGATGGGTCCTGCTTGTTCTAAGTCCATTGTTTATTTCTTTGATCTGTTTTCTCCTATAGTTTGGAACTATTTCTCTCCAGCCACAAAATGTGCAATATGAGCAACTCATTGATGAAAATCTTAACCTCAATTTGTTAAAGGCTCTCCAGCAGATGTGTAAAATATGTGAATTTGAAATAGCTAAACAAACTAATGAAAGTCACAGAATTATTTGTCATCAGGACTGCCTCAAAGGAATAGGAACAATGACTCTTACAAACCATTCCTCAAACACTTTTAGCTACTTTCATAAAGCAATGGGAAATGCAGTGGTTCTTTCTAAAACAGTCTAGGACAGTAATAGTTTAAAAGTAATGAACTGCACGACACTCATCATAGAGGGTAGCGATGCTATAGAACAATATATACTCCTAAATAGGGAGAGGGATGCTATTGTCTGAATGCTGATGTTCCCTCAAAATTCACAAGTTAGAACTTAATACCCAATTATGACAGTATTAAAGAGTGGTGCTTTGAGGGGAGGTGATAAGGATTCCGCTCTTTCAAATAGCATTAATGTCTTTACAAAAGAGGTTGAAGGAGCTGCCTTGTCCACATGAGGCATAGCAGTAGACATCATGTTGGAAGCAAAGAAAAAGTCCTTACTAGATGTGAGTCTGCTAGTGCTGCCTGTTGTAATCATTCAGGGAGCGAACCAGCAGATGGAAGATCTCTCTCTCTCTGTAACTTTCAAATAAATAAATAATCTTTTTAAAAAATAAATTAAAAATTGATACAAAACAAGGAGGACTCTCTGAAAATATGTTAAGCTGAAGTCAGCCAGAAAAGAATGCATTTTGTATATTTGATATGAAATCTAAGAACAAACACAACTTTTGACAAAATCAGAAACGTGACTGCCTAAGGGAAGGGTTAACTGTAAAGAAGCAGGAATGACTTTTCTGGGGTGAAATGATCTTTATCTGATCTTGAGTGGTATGACAGTTGTCAAAACCCACTGAGCTGAACACCTAAAATCTTTTCCTCTCCTTAATGTTAATTATACCCAAATAAAAAACCAAATACGTATATATACTCACGTAATTTTGAACAGAAAAAAAGGAAGGGAAGAAGAGAGAGGAGAGAAAAGGGAGGGAAGGAGGGAGGGGGGGAGGGAGAAAGAGAGAGAGGAAGATGGAAAGAGGGGGAGGGAGAAAGCAAAAGCCATTACAGAGTGAAAAGGGATCATCCAGATGTACTGTGATGCAGGGAGAGGCCTTGACTTGATTCCTCAGAGACAAGGAGTTAGTCCTAACAATCATCAACTCAGGTTCACATGAAAATTCCAGCATACATTAGTTGTGTGATTTGGAGTGAATTAGCTTTTCTGAGCTCCTGTTTCTGATCTACCTTTTCCAAAGGGGGTGACTATAATGCATAATGAAGCATTCTGAAAACTCATAAAGGTGTTATTCTTTCCTACAACAGATATTATAACCAAACAGTCAATTATATTTTTGTCTTATATGGATATACAACATACATGTTTATGATTTTATATATATATATATATATATGTATGTATGTATATATATGAGGGAACTTCAAAAATTTCAGGGGGACTAGAATTAAAAGATGTTTATTTTGGTGCTAAAAACTTCTAAAAATCCATTCATGAGGAAGGTCTTTCAAAAGTTCGTGGAAACACAAATATTGAAAAAACTATACATGGATTTTAAAATTCTTTTTTTTAATAAAGATTTTATTTTATTTATTTGAAAGACAGAGTTGCAGAGAGAGGCAGAGACAGAGAGAGGTCTTCCATCCACTGGTTCACTCCCTAAATGGCTACAAAGGCCAGGGCTGCACCGATCTGAAGCCAGGAGCCAGGAGCTTCCTTTGGGTCTCTCACACAGGTGCAGGGGCCCAAGGAGTTGGGCCATTTTCCACTGCTATCCCAGGCCATAGCAGAGAGGTGGATGGGAAGAGGAGCAGCCGGGACTAGAACCGGCGCCCATATAGGATGCCTGCACTTCAGGCCAGGGCATTAACCCACTGTGCCACAGCACCGGCCCCTCAAAATTCTTTTGCACTGAAGAAACAAAACAGCCTTTAATTCATTTTCCCATAAACTTTCATTGTTTTTCTTTTTTTAATTTGAGAGGCAGAGAGATGGACAGAATGACAGGGAGCTCCCATCCCATGGTTTATTCCTCAAGTGCCTGCAAGCCAGGGCTGGGTCAAGCTAAAGTCAGGAGTCTGGAACTTAATCCAGGTTTCCCATGTGGATGACAGGGATGCCAGTACTTGAGCCATCACCTGCTACCTTCCAGGGTCTACAATGGTAGGAAGATGGAATCAGAAGAGGAGCCAGGACTTGAACCAAGGCACTCCAATATCGGATGAAAGTATCTCAAGCAGAGGCTCAGCACCAGGCCTAATGCCCACTCCCACATTGCAGTTTTAATTCATATTTCCTTAATGACTAATGATGTTGAACACCTTTTCATGTGTTTGCAGACATGTGTATTTCTTCAAATCTTTTACCTACTTTGTAACTGGTGCTTGTCTTTTTATTATTTAGTTCTAAGTGTTCCTTACAGATGCTGGATGTAAGTCCTACATCAGATTTGCGATTCTTTCTTCCAGTCTGTCTTCCTAATGGTGTCTTCTGAAGCACAAAAGTTTCAAATTTTTATTAAGTTCAATCTATCAATTTTCCTCTTGGGCATCATGCTTTTTATTCCACCTCAAAACCTCTTTGCTTACACTAAGGTCATAAAGATTTTCTCCTGCATTTCTTGGAAAATTTTTATATTTTAGTTCTTACATTTAGGGTTTTTTTTTTTTAAAGCCACAGTCCCATAGAGAGAGAAGAGACAGAGAGATCCTCTACCTGCTGGTTCACTCTCCCAAATGGCCACAACAGCCAGAGCTGGGCCAGGCCAAAGTCAGGAGCCAGGAGCTTCTTGTGGGTCTCCCACATGGGTGGCAGGGGCCCAAGGCTTTGGGTCATCTTCCACTGCTTTGTCAGGCACATCAGCCAGGAGCTAGATTGGAAGTGGAACAGCCGGGTCTCAAATCAATGCCTACAAAGGATGCTGACATTGTAGGCAGTGGTTTAACCTGTGCCCAATGCCATCCCCTTACATTTAGGTTTTATGACCTACTTTGAATTAATTTTTGTATATGGTATTAAGTAAGGGGCTAAACTCACCTTTTGCATATGGCTTTTCAAAGGTCTCAGTGCTACTTCTATTTTCAAATTTATTTTATTTGAGAGGGAGGAAGAGAGAGAGTAGACAGAGGGAAGAGGAGAGAAGAGAGAACAAAGAAGGGATGGGGGAAAAGTGACAGAGAAAGAGTCCATTGGTTCACTCTCCAAATGCCTGGGAGACAGGAGCTCAACCTAGGACTCCCACATGGGTGGCAGGGAGCCAATTATTTGAGTTATCCTCTGTTGCCTCCCAGGACACACATAAGTAGGAAGCCAGAATCAGGAGGTTAAAGCAGACCTTGAACTCAGGCACTGCAATATGGAATGTGAGCACCCCAAGTGGCATCTTAACCTTTGAGGCAAATGCCCAGCCCCGTCTTTCCATTAAAATTTTTGAAGAACTCATGTGTATATATGTGTGTGTGTGTGTGTGTGTGTGTGTGTGTGCACGAGTGCGTGGCTGTGCAAATATACAGAGAGAAAACAAAGGGAAACTTTCTAACAGAAAAACAAAAACTTATGGCCTGGTAAGATTAGTTTTCATATGAAACAATGGAAAAAATTATTTGAAACCTATTATATCAACTAAAGTACAACAATCAGCATTCATAACAGACATCTACTGAGTAACTACATATACACACATATATTCTTTTACTTTTCTTTCTTTTTTCTTTTCTTTTTTTCTGACAGGCAGAGTGGACAGTGAGAGAGAGAGAGACAGAGAGAGAAGTCTTCCTTTTTCCATTGGTTCACCCCTCACTGGCTGCTGCGGCCGGCGGACTGCGCTGATCCAAAGGCCAGGAGCCAGGTGCTTCTCCTGGTTTCCCATGTGGGTGCAGGGCCCAAGCACTTGGGCCATCCTCCACTGCCTTCCCAGCCACAGCAGAGAGCTGGACTAGAAGAGGAGCAACTGGGACAGAATCTGGTACTCCGACCGGGACTAGAACCCAGGGTGCTGGGGCCGCAGGTGAAGGATTAGCCTATTGAGCTGCGGCGCCAGCCCATGTATTCTTTTTAAAAAAAGATTTATTTATTTATTTGAAAGGCAGAAATAGAGAGAGAGAAAGAGAGAGGGAAGCAGAGAGAGATATCTTCCATCCACTGGTGTACTTCCCAAGTGGCCCCAATGGCCAGGCATAAACCAGGAGCCAAGACTTCCTCTGGGTCTCCCTTGTGAGTGCACAGGACCAAATACTTGGGCCATCTCCTGCTGCTTTCCCAAGAGTATTAGCAAGGGGCTAGATCAGAAGTGGAGCAGCTGGGACTCAAACCTGCACCCATATGGGATGCTGGCACTGCAGCCAGAGGTTTAACCTTTTACGCCACAATGTCGTTTCCACCCCGCTACCCCGGACCCCACATATATTCTTATTCCATCTCCATCAAAAGAAGGGTCAAGCCATTAGTAACCTGAAGTTCAACTTACAGTTAATACAATAACAAGAACTTGGACTGGCACATCTGATTTATCATGAATGCTGCAGTAGTCTTTTTTGAGAAGGTTTTGATATAAATATTTTAAAAATCTTTGGTTAACATTCACAATGAAGATTTAAAATCTGAAAAGGGTGGGGAAACATTTGGCACAGTGGTTAAGACACCGCTCGGTGTGCCCACATCCCATTATCAGAATGCCTGGGTTCCACTCCTGGCTCTGGCTCTTGCTTCCTGCTTCCTGCTAGTGTGTATACCTTGGAAGGCATTAGGTAACAGCTCAAATAGTTGTGTTTCTGCCAGTCACATGCAGGACAGGGACTGGATTTCTGCTTTCTGGCTTCAACCTGACTCAGATTTAGGGAATGAACCAGAGGAAGAGAGAACTTTATCTGTTTGACTTTGTCTTTCTCTGACTTTCAAATAAACCAAATAAATTAAATTGTTAAAATGCACAATCTGGACCCGACATTGTGGTATAGTAGGTAAAGCTGCCACCGCAGCAATGGCATCCCATTTGGGCACCAATTGAGTCTCAGTTGCTCTACTTTCCAATCAGCTCCTGTTAATGGCTTGGGAGAAGCAGCAGGAGATGGCCCAAGTGTTTAGACTCCTGCCACCCAAGTGCGAGACCCAGATGAAGCTCTTGACCCCTGGCTTCGGCCTGGCATAGCCCTGATCATTTTGGTCACTTGGGGAGTGACCCAGTACATGGAAGATTTTTCTCTCTCTCACTCACTCACTCTTTCTCTCTGTCTGTAGCTCTTTCAAATAAATGAATAAATTCTTGAAAAATAAAAATTAACATGTACAATCTGTTTATACTTCTATGCCCAAATATTATATTCTAGTTCTAAGATGAGATATTCCACTGTGACTCCCTCTTTCCCTTTGAAAGTGATAATTGCTTACATTTCCAATCAGAAAGTCAGTCAACAAAACCCTGATGTGGTTTGAAAAACAGTGAGAGAGAGTGTTTATATTGTAAGCAAGCATAAAAGCATGTACTCTTGTGCATTATATGAAAACTTTGGAAGGAAATATACTAAAATGTTAGCAATGAAAAAATAAAACTTTCATTTGGTAATATCTCTGCTCAAGGCAAAAGGAAAAAGAAAATAAGGTTCAAAATTGGCATGAACGAGAAAAGATCAAAAGCTAAGAGACAAGGCTATAAAACTCTTAAAAGAAAACAGAGGCATCAAATCTTCACATTCTTGGATTAGGCAAGGATTTCTTAGATATGATACCGTAAACACAAAAAGAAGAGAAAAAAGAAACTGAACTTTATTAAATTAGATGCTCATTTCTTCAAAAGATATCAAGAAATTGAAAAATATCTGCATATATCCTGATAGAGAGGCACACTCAGAATATGAAAAGGGTTCTTATAACTCAATAGTAAAAGAACAACCAACCCAATTTAAAAATGGGTGGATTCTGAAGATACATTTTTTCAAAAAAGATATATACAAACAGCTAATATATATATACAGAGACACTCAACACTGCCAGTCATTAGCCCCCAATAAGACACCACTTCATACACACTAGGATTGCTATCATAAAAAGACCGACAATAGCAAGTGTTACCAAAAATGTGGAGAAATCAGGTCCCTCATATATTGCTAAAAGGATGTAAAAGGAAGCAGCAATTTTGGGAACCAGTGTGGCAGTTCCTCAAAATGCAGAGTTTCTACATTGACTTGCCAGTTCTGCTCGTTTCAAGAGAAATAAAAATGTATATCCATGTAAAACCTTATATACCAATATTCACAGCAGCATTATTTATAACAGCTAAAAGGTGGAACAACCCAAATGTTTATCAATTGATATACCCTGCATTCAGCAATGAAAAGGAATGAAGTATTGATATATGCTACAACATGTATGCAACTTGAAAACATGCTAAGCAAAAACAGCCAGGCACAAAAGAGTTTGATGGTGAAGTGGGAAGACTGGGGAGTAACAGCTGAAGGGTACCGGGTTTCTTTCTGTGGTGAGAAAATGTTCTAAAATTTATCATGGTGATGGTCAGACAACTTTATGAATATTCTAAAAACCACTGAATTATACACATTAAATGGGGAAACTGTATGATATATTAATTATATTCTCAATAAAGCTATAATTTTTAAAGTTTGTCAGACACATAGCAGGTATCCCATGAATAACGAAACAAATAAATGAAAGGATGAATGGTAACATATACCAGATGTGAAAGAATACAGTTTTAGAGATAAAGGTGGTTTGAATCTCTACTTTGCCAATTACTAAGTTCTAGATTTCACTGATGTTTTAGTTTCAACTCTAGTTGGGAATAATAATGAGATAATCCCTATAAATGCCCTGCCTGGTAGGAAAAGCCCTCATTGCTCATTAGCAACCTAGCAGATTAGAATACATTAAAAGCAAAATCATGGTCAATGACAGTATATTTTAGTTTGGTTGGGTGGCAGGTGCATGGATGCTCATTTTTTAATCAATATTCTTTTTTTTTTCTTTTGACAGGCAGAGTCAGAGAGAGACAGAGACAGAGAGAAAGGTCTTCCTTCCGTTGGTTTACCCCCCAAATGGCCACTATGGCTGATGCGCTGCGCTGATCCGAAGCCAGGAGCCAGGTGCTTCCTCCTGGTCTCCCATGCAGGTGCAGGGCCCAAGGACTTGGGCCATCCTCCACTGCATTCCCGGGCCACAGCAGAGAGCTGGACTGGAAGAGGAGCAACTGGGACAGAATCCGGTGCCCCACACAGGACTAGGACCCAGGGTGCCGGCGCCGCAGGTGGAGGGTTAGCCTAATGAGCCGTGGCGCCGGCCTAATCAATATTCTTTACATCTATACAATGTGTATCACTTTGCATATATCAAACATATATTTTTATACATATTACATGTGTATAAAAATAGACTATAAAATAAACTAGCAACAAAAATATGTAATGGCTGAGAACCTGAGATTTTTACTTCTTGGTCACTTCATGATATAGTCAATACACACCACCTTCCCCAAATGGCAGTAGAATTTCCATCCATTCTACAGGAACTCAAAGGCCAGCTAATCCTTCTGCTAGGACAAAGCCTGCAACTCAATTTGAGCCATTTCTTCCTAACTAGCCTGTGTTAGTTTACATCTTTAAAAGCGCAGCAGTACTCTTCCCACTGGCGGCATTTCCAGCACAAACACTGACAAGGACCCTGCACAATGTATCATCACCACGAGCTGGGAGAGCCAGGATGGTGAGGAAGCTGAAGCTGAAGCCCACAGGCAGCCACTCCACTCAGTTTTTCTAGTGGTTGTTTGCTGGTTATCATGCATGGAACAGAATACCCTGCATTCACAGTGCCTGCTATTCTATAGAGATACCCTTCATTGTTGTTAAAGACTTTATGCTCTGTTGAAATTTATAGATTTTTAGAAGTAGTGGACTACTCTTCAAAGAATCATTTACATTGTAGTATGACTGAATGCATCAGTAGAAATTCAACAATATTTTATTTCCACCATAAATGAAGAGATTTAGAACAAAAGGGAAAGCTGAAAATGTTCAAGGTGAAGAATTGCAGACAACCTAATCATTCTTCCCATAGCCCAATCTATTTTTCATGCTATCAGTTTCCTACTGGGGCTCGTGCTGTGGTGTAGAAAGTTAAGCCACCGCCTGAAATGCAGGCATCCCATATGGGCACAAGTTCCAGTCTCAGCTGCTCAGCTTGAGACCCAGCTCTTGGGAAATGCAGGGAAAGATGGTCCAAGTGCTTGGGCCCCTGCCACCCAGATGGGAGACCTGGATGAAACTCCTGGTCCAGGCCTGGCCATTGCAGCCATTTGGGGAGTGAGTGAACCAGAGGATGGAAGAGCTCTATATTTCCCTCTCTCTCTCTGTAACTCTGCCTTTCTTTCATGTTTTTTAAAGATTTATTTATTTATTTGAAAGTCAGAGTTACACAGAGAGAGGAAAGGCAGACAGAGAGAGAGGTCTCCCATCCACTGGTTCACTCCCCAGAAGGCCACAATGGCTGGAGCTGTGCCGGTCTGAAGCCAGGAGACAGGACCCAGGAGTTCTTCTGGGTCTCCCACGTGGGTGCAGAGGCCCAAGCCCTTGGGCCATCTTCCACTGCTTTCCTAGGCCATAGCAGAGAGCTGGATCGGAAGTGGAGCAGCTAGGACTTGAACTGTCATCCATATGGGATGCCAGCACTGTAGGCGGTGGCTTTACCCACTATGCCACAGCACCGGCCCCAACCCTGCCTTTCAAATAAATAAATTTTTTTTAAAATTTTTACTAGATAATCTATCAAAGTTTCCAAAATTAGTCATGATTTAGAAAGAGACTCAGAGTGTCAGCACAATCATCAAGGAATTCCATACTTCAATAGAAATTATCATTCAAACCTGTAAACCATTCAAATGAGGTCTACACTCAGGAAGAACAAAAGAATCAAATATCTGATTATGTCTTAACCATTTAGTCACATGTTAGACATAGGGACAGATCAGTTTCGTGGCCAAAAATCTCTGGATTTACAAATGGAAACAGGAATAATTAGCTAGGTGGCACAGAAAGAGCATGACTTAGATTTTTGGCTAACGTATGCACATGATGAGTCAGGAAGTTCCTTTACCAAATGAAAACTAAAATCTCAGAAAAAGAATATGATTTGTGGGGCCACTGCAGTGGCACAGCAGGTAAAGCCCCTGCCTGCAGTGCCGGCATCCCATATGAGCGCCGGTTCGAATCTGGGCTGTTCCACTTCCAATTCAGCTCTCCGCTATGGCCTGGGAAAACAGCAGAAGATGGCTCAAGTCCTTGGGCCTTTGCACTCACGTGGGAGACCAGGAAGAAGCTCCTGGCTCCTGGCTTCAGATCGTCACAGCTTCAGCCACTGCGATCATCTGGGGAGTGAACAAGCAGATGGAAAACCTCTCTCTGCCTCTGCCTCTCTGTAACTCTGCCTTTCAAATAAATAAAATAAAATTTAAAAAAGAATATGATTTGCAAAGTTTCTCTCTAGATAAGAAACAACTTTAACATTAAACCAGGATAAAACAGGAGGAAAAAGTATATTTTTTGTGATCCACCTAAAGAAAAGTTTCATTCTATCCATTGTTTGCCTTTTCATAAAAAAGAAAATTCAGCCAAAGAGCCTTCCCTCCTGAGAACACACTGGGATGTGCATGCAGGCATACGTGCAAATCTCCATGCCCATTCACACGCCCATCCACCCTTTCCGTAAGAAGTTGGGTTTCAGAAAGGTGAGAACTCAGGTATGTGCCATGCTGACAAATCTCATCAAGAGTCTGGTGCAGCTCCTCTCACTGGCCTCCGGGGCATATTCTCTAAATGAAAAGCTCTGAAGGTCATCGACCTCATTACCTCAGGGTCTACAAGCAACTGAGGAGGTTTGAACCAACACTGCTCACCAGTTCAACTGGAATTTATTGATGTTTTCAGGAGCAAAAAAACCTAAGTACGACTTAAATGGATCGTGTGCTATCAGATGTGAGACAAATACTCACAAATAAAATTAGCTGAGTTGCAAATTTGGATTTAAGAATTGATCTGAATGCAAGGTCATGCTTATACTTTAAAGAAATCTTTTGTACGTTAAGTAAATATAATCTGATTCTATAGCTTCAGAATTTTTGTCAATAGCTGCAATACAGTTATAGCTGTTTGTCACACTCCCTGGCCCCTAAAAAAAGGAAATTAAAATTAAAATTATCCTACAATGACATACCCAATCCAACACCTAAAACACAATGGCACAACTAATCAACTATCTCACACTTAACTTTAAAGTTTAGGTCTATATAAATGTATGGTAAGTCTACCTTCCACTATATTTTCTGTGATACTTAAGAATAAAATTTAGGATCATTTCAGGAACTTGTAAGAGTGAAAGTACTACTTCTTTTCTGTTTCAAATCAGTTTTGATCACACAATAAAATGTAAAAATCATTCTATATGAATGCTAAGAAAACCTGCTTAGAATCCCTTGAGTTCAAGTGAAATGTCACATCCTACATAATGTGGGAAAAGAAGAGAAAACGTAGTTGCCATAGGAAACACCCAGAATTAATACTTACACAACCCCCAGCAAGAACTTCTGCTGGAAGTGGAATGGAGCCATCTTTTCTGGTAAATTTGTCTCGCACAAAGTCGTTAACCTAATTAGGAAGATAATATCAGTTAACTCCAATCATTTCCTTCACTGGCACACTGTTGCTTTCCCACATCAGGAAAATATTTGTCTCATGATAAATTTAAAAATTATGTTAATGTCTATATAAATTTAAAAATTTATAAATGCCTTTTAATAATGTGCCAGTTCCAGCAGAATTAGTTTTAATTTTTGGCTTAATGGTAAACTAAACAAATGATATAATTTCAGTGAGAAAGAAACTTACAGTCAATTTAATGGCCTTTTCTGGAGCAACCCCTATTAGTTGTGGTATCAGGCCTAGGTAAAGGAGAAAAGTCATAAGCAATAAAGATGTACTACACATAAATACACAAGCCCAATAAGGAAATGTTTGCTCCACATTATTTACCCATTAAACATTTTAGGGTTTACATTAAAATGGGAAAAAATTGATTATCCTAAAAACTCTCCATCTTTCTCTCCCCCCTTTCCTATAGATAGATAGATTGATTATTTATTTACTGGTCAAGGATAATGTCATCTTTTCTTGAGGCTATAGACTTTTTTTTTAAGCACACTGCCTTTAAAGCTTAGTGATCCATTCCTTCCTAAAAGGAGGAGGGTCTCCCCTACTCCAGGAATGGAAGCAAACTTCCGCCCTTGTTACAACCAACCACACACATACATAAACAGGCATTTCAGAGCAGTTAATGCTGCATATGTGGGAAAGCTCTGAAGTGTGCTCTTACACATATCCCTGTCTTGCCACAAATGACACTACCATCATAATAGCTTTCAGTGGCTTGGTTATTATAGAATGCCAACTCCCATAATTTTCTTTTCAGAGAAACCCAGAATTCAGTGTTCATTTATTTAAAAGGAAGCCAAAACTGTAAAGAAAAATACAGTTTTCAGTATCATTTAATGAGTATCTTCCATAAGCAAAATACATGTCTATTGTATTCTTATTTACTAATATATATGTCAAACTCAGGACATTTAAAAAGAATCCCCTCAAAGGAAATTATTATTCTTGGAAAGTTAAATTCCCTAGGCTGCCTGTAAACTGGAAATGAAAAAATATATAAACAATTCAACATCTGAAGATATTCATAGGGCTCAGCTTTCTAAAAGCACACAGCTTATCCAAATTGTTAGCACACATTTTTTGCACACATTTTATTGATAACATTAAACGTTTTATATCCTTTAAATCAACCAGCCAAGGGGCAGCGACATATGTGTTTGAGTGCAAGCTCACTGATGATCTTAAGTCTACTTTGAGGACACTGCTGAATGATTTTCCATGAGTTGAGAGCCAACAAGTAATCATATATACAGGCTACTGTCAGTCAAACTGAATTATCAATGACAAACACAAATCCGTGTACACCTTTCATGGGTAGCAGACTGATTTAAAAGAATAAATCAGCAGATGGCAGTCTTAACTTTCTAACCCTCATGATTACCAGGCTCTATTACTTTTAATCTAACTCCCATACAGCCATGTCAGCATGTGTATTTGTTTTACAACTTGCCTCAATAAGGCTCATGGAATTTTAATAAAGTACTGATTTGTGTCATTTTATCATTGTTGCCTGCAAAGAAATTTACCTAATCTGTCAACAATTTTGTCAATCATGTGACAGAATAATGGACCAGTTCTAAGCAAATATGACAACCTCAATAATCACAGCACTCATAAACAGGACTCCTACAATCTTCTCCCTAATACAAAAGTCCCTCATTTCAATGCTTGATTTTATCAGCTCATATCCTGAATAAAGCCAACAATGCCCTCCTCTACTGGCTATATTGCACTCATTTAATTGATATGACATCTCTATCAAGTGAAATCTTCTGTAAACAGCTAACCACTAGGAAGGCTAAATTATGTACTATAATTATACATCTAGATTTTGTCGAATAGTGGACATTCTCTTTACAGTTTGAAAGTATACGAAGAAAGAGAAAAGTGATCATTTTTCAGAAAAGATGGGAGTACCAAAGAAAAAAGAAAACCTAGTATATTGTTCAATATTGTCTCCCCATTAAACACAATCTATATATACAAGTCTTAATCAGTTTAAAATAAGCATATACATGAGCAGATCCACATTCTGGACAATGCATATCTCTTCCCATCATAGATATGCTGTACAGCAAGAATTTACAGAACATAGGGCTTCGAATGTTTGAGGAAAAGTAATTACATTTCATTCTTAGGAGCAGGGTATCTGACTCTACTTTGACCTCAGAATGATTTTCTTATCTAATTCTACATATACTGGGAAAAGTAAACATTCTCACGACCCTTTCCTTCAAATTTAAGTCTATCAGTTATATTTTTCATTTGAATACCATACATAATGCTAACCACAGGTGTTTTTTTCTGCTATCCATAAGCACCAAGCTTTGTTCAGGCCCAGTCATTTTTTCCTAGGAAGAGATTCTAAGGCCAGCAGTTCAACAGGGCTCAGAATGAGCTAGGGATTAATGATCTGTGTGTGCAAACAAACAAGTACAGTAAATTACATAAATGCCTTGGACCTGAGCATGTAGAGAGTATTTTCAAAGAATTCCAAGTGGCGCCCAGAGGGATTAAAAAATTAATCTCCCTCCAAAAGGAAACCCGAAATTCTAATGTGAAAACACATACATGAAAGTCATTCCCTCTCCAAAGAGAACAAGTTCCTACAGAGCCCACAGGGCTGGGGGGAGGAGGGGTGGGGCAGGGTAGAGAATTCTGCAGAGTTGCTGCCTCTGAGGCCAACAGCACTGCTCGGTCTAGAGTTTGTAGTAACTTCTCCTGCAAGAGAAAAATCTGTCTGCTTTGACTGTCTCTGAGCTATGGGGAAGACAGGAGGAAAACTGAGACTTGGTGCCCGATGTTTTTTTTTTTTTTCCCCCTTCCCTTCCTTCTTTCTTTCCCTCCTTCCTTCACCCAATGACTCACTGGGAAAAACTTATAAATGGTCTCCTTAGATGAGACAAAAAATGTGACATTTCTTTCAGCTGAAACCAGTGTACAGAGGGTAAACTCACCTTTCGGTGGCAGCCTAGCTTCTATCTCACAAAGAGGTACATTTCTCCTCTCTAACTCTCTGAGAAAAAGGCTCTGTATTTCTTAGCTGTCACCTTGTACTTCACCTGCAGACATGTACCTTGGTTTGTAAGAGCATGGTGACCACAGACCCATATTCAGATAACAGAGGATTTGAATGCCAAGAAATATAAATTGCAGGAAGAATTGAAGACCTTGTTTGCAGACTAATACTGCTGATCACCAGAAAGAATGTGCAAAAAAGAAATGAGCAAAGAGAAAATAGAAACAGCCCTAGTCTGGCTGGGCATGATTTCCATAGTTAATGCATGGAAAGTCTTCTACTGACGAGATAAAATCAGTAACCTCAGCAGATTTCTTACTCACCCCGGTAGAGTCCAAAGAAGCCCTCGTAACGCAAGACTTTCTTAAAACAGTCAAAACTGTTTTTGTACATCAGCTCCCCCACAACAGAGCCAGTGCCGCGCTGGTTTTGCATTCGGGTCTTTACCAGGTCTATTGGATATACTGCAGTGGCTCCCACAGCTACAAGCAGAACAATTTTTAGGCTTAAAAAAGAATGTAATTAAATGGAAAGTCCATAAAGCAACAAATCTTATAGCAAAGGATGAGAAAATACATAAAACAGAGCATCAGACCTCACAAAACACTTTATTTTTTCTCTTCTTTTTTTTTTTTTAATTTTTTTTATTTTTGACAGGCAGAGTGGACAGTGAGAGAGAGAGAGACAGAGAGAAAGGTCTTCCTTTGCCATTGGTTCACCCTCCAATGGCCGCCGCGGTCGGCGTGCTGTGGCCAGCGCACCGCGCTCGTCCGATGGCAGGAGCCAGGAGCCAGGTGCTTTTCCTGGTCTCCCCATGGGGTGCAGGGCCCAAGCACCTGGGCCATCCTCCACTGCACTCTCGGGCCACAGCAGAGGGCTGGCCTGGAAGAGGGGCAACCGGGACAGAATCCGGCGCCCCGACCGGGACTAGAACCCGGTGTGCCGGCGCCGCAAGGCGGAGGATTAGCCTGTTGAGCCACGGCGCCGGCCTATTTTTTCTCTTCTAATACACAGCTGAGTCATCCAGGCTAAGTAACCACTGGGATGTATAAATACAGCTGCTTCAGAAAACAACTGTTAAGAATGTTCTTTGGGATCTTAGGTTTATAAATTAGAGTGGATTATCAAGTCCCAACCACCACTTGATTTTCCAAAATGACAACATTAAACTGCTATGTATTAACTTTTATGTTTTCCACTAAATGCCTAACTAAATATTATGCCAGTCACTTCTTAAAATGCCTATACAAGTAAATGTACACTAGGTTGCTGAAATCTTAAATTTTAGTTTAAAATATCTTTTTGCTAAATTAATCTTGGTCACAATTGTAACACTGGGAACAAATTTCAACATGATCCTATTCCTATGTATACAATTAGGTTAAAAAAAATAAGCCCATACTTCTGGATGTCTCAGGGACTAAAAATTGTATTAGATAAGCTAGCATATTCTTTGACTGTTGAAAACCACAACATGCCTTGCAACTTCTAAAACAGACTGAAAGCAATGAAAGTATCAGTCTCATCAGTTCAGGCTTGTTTTGAAAAACTGTAAGCATTATAATCACATCTGTTAGTTCTTCTCAACAAAGCAACTTCAGATTTTACACATTTTTCTATGTAGAGTATTTAAGCAAAACAGTCTTTCAAATTTTGGCTGGGAACAGGCAGGGGAAGAGAAGTTCCTTGTAACAAATAACTCCAAGTCTAGCTATTCTGGACCAGTGAAAAGGGAGATGAAAAAAATCAAGTAGAAGAAAGAGCAAAGGTGAATCACTCGGAGGTTGTTTTATTTCATGAGGTCCTAAGATTGGTGTCCCAAATCTTCATTTCCTTCCTTCCCCCATGCTCGACCCCATAAACAGTCTTATTCTCCACTTTTTCATATGGGCTTTAATGGATATGATTAAGGGGAGTGCAGCACTGCATCTCAGACTTTGACATCATTATAGAGGTTTTGTCCTGAAGACAGACTGGAGCCAGAGGGGCCACAGTCATGCTATGACAAGTCCTCTGATCACAGGTAACAATAAAGAACACCTCAGAAAGCCTCGCAGTAGTGACCCGCAGGGACAATGCACTGCACCTTGGCTGCTCTGTCCTGGTCTAAAGAGATAATATTCCATGGCACAAGCCTGAAACAGCACAGAGACATGTCACTCACCTCCAGCAACTGAGCCCAGAGTGAATCTGTAAGCAGACTCGGCAATCTGGAGCCAGATGGGCCTGCCTAACCCAGCCGATTGCTGCAGGGAAGAAAAAACATGACAATCATCTTGAGAAAGCATACAGCAAAGGAAAAAGCTATAGTCCGCCTGTGTTCCCGGAAGGAAAGACAAAACCTAAAAGTGATATTGTTAATGAGGTATGATAGTCCTGTAGCTAAAAATGGAAGCAATATGTTTCCAAATAGACACCTCTATCTATCATTGGCATTCAAAAACCATATTTGGCCAAGTATGCAGTATCTTTCCCCAACTATTTTTCACAAGCATATATTAATGCTTCATTATCTACTACTATTAGAGAATATACTGTTATTCTACAGAAGTGAGTTTTTAGGAAAACAAACATTTCAGGTATAAAACCATTTCTCCTTTGACTTAAACTTTGAAAATCTTTCTCAGCTGTCTTTATTTCCAAATCAGAGAATACTGATCAGCTTTCTAGTAACCACTGTCCTAGCCATATCCATAATTCTAACATAAAATCTGTGACAAATGGTCAAATTAGACAAAAAGAAACATCCTACAGTGATTCAGAATGTTATTTCACAGGTATCCCAAACATAACATAAGGACCCGAAATAATTTGTGTATACATGTGGGTCAGTTTTGTTCTTTGATATTTGATTTTGAAAATATCTCATGGGCGCCAGGTTCTAGTCCCGGTTGCTTCTCTTCCAGTCCAGCTCTGCTGTGGCTCAGGAAGGCAGTGGAGGATGGCCCAAGTGCTTGGGTCCCTGCACCTGCATGGGAGACCAGGAGGAAGGACCTGGCTCCTGGCTTCAGATTGGCGCAGCGCCAGCTGTGGCGGCCATTTGGGGAGTGAACCAACGGAAGGAAGACCTTTCTGTCTATCTCTCTCTCTCTCGCTGTCTATAACTCTGTCAAATTTAAAAAAAAAAAAAAAGAAGAAGAAGAAGAAAGAAAGAAAATATCTTGGGTCCAGCAACGTGGTGTAGCAGGTAAAGCCACAGCCTGCAGTGCCAGCATCCCATATGGGCTCCAGCTGCTCCACTTCTGACCTGGCTCTCTGCTGTGGCCTGAGAAAGCAGTAGAAGATGGTCCAAGTCCTTGGGCCCCTGCACCCATGTAGGAAAACCCGGAAGAAGCTCCTGGCTCCTGGCTTCAGATCGGCACAGCTCCAGCCGTTTTAGCCAATTGGGGAATGAACCAGTAGATGGAAGACCTCTCTCTCTCTGCCTCTCCTCTCTCTATGTAACTCTTTCAAATAAATAAAATAAATCTTAAAAAAAAAAAAAAGAAGCCGGCGCCGTGGCTCAACAGGCTAATCCTCCGCCTTGCGGCGCCGGCACACCGGGTTCTAGTCCCGGTCGGGGCGCCGGATTCTGTCCCGGTTGCCCCTCTTCCAGGCCAGCCCTCTGCTGTGGCCCGGGAGTGCAGTGGAGGATGGCCCAGGTGCTTGGGCCCTGCACCCCATGGGGAGACCAGGAAAAGCACCTGGCTCCTGGCTCCTGCCATTGGATGAGCGCGGTGCGCCGGCCGCAGCGCGCCGACCGCGGCGGCCATTGGAGGGTGAACCAACGGCAAAGGAAGACCTTTCTCTCTGTCTCTCTCTCTCACTGTCCACTCTGCCTGTAAAAAAAAAAAAAAAAAAAAAAAAAAAAAGAAAATATTTGGGGACCAGCTATGAGACACAGCTGGAAAAGCTGCTGCCTGCGATGCAGACATCCCATATGGGCATGCATTTGAGTCCCAGCTGCTTCACTTCCTATCCAGCTCCCTGCTAATGTGCCTGGGAAAGTGGCAGAGGATGGCCCAAGTGCTTGGGTCCCTCCACCCACATGGGAAATCCAAAAGAAGCTCCAGGCTCCTGCCTTTGAAATGGCCCACTCGGGCTGTTGTGGTCCTTTGAGGAGTGAACCAGCAAATAGAAGATCTCCCTCTCCCTCCCTCTCTTCTTCTCTCCTTCTATAACTATTACTTTCAAATAAAATAAATCTTTAAAAGAAAAACCACAGGGGGCGCTGTTGCACAGCAGCTAAAGCCACAGCCTGCAGCACCAGCATCCCACCTGGCCGCAGTTTTGAGTCCTGGATGCTCCTCTTCTGATCCAGCTCTCTGCTATGGCCTGGGAGAGCAGCAGAAGGTGGGACAAGACCTTGGGCTCCAGCACCCACATGGCAGACATGGAGGAAGCTCCTGGATCCTGCTTTGAATCAGCCCAGCTCCAGCCAATTCAGCCATCTGGGGAGTGAACCAGAAGATGGAGGACCTCTCTCTTTCTCTCTCTCCCTTTCTCTCTCTCTTTCTCACTGCTTCTCTGTAACTCTGCCTTTCAAATAAATTTTTTAAAAAAGAAATTATCCGCTAGACTACATAAGCAGTCTAAAATGAAGGAACAAAATACTTGCTTTTTAAAGGAAACTTAAAATTAGCTTTAAATGAGCTTTAAAAGAAGCATAACAGACAGCGCAGGTATTCTTCATCTACATTAACTCTATATACGTAAATATAATATATTATAAAATTATACATAACACACAATTTTTTTTTTTTTTTTTTTTGGACAGGCAGAGTTAGACAGTGAGAGAGAGAGACAGAGAGAAAGGTCTTCCTTCCGTTGGTTTACCACCTAAACGGCTGCCACGGCCGGCGGCGCTGCACCAATCCGAAGCCAAGAGCCAGGTGCTTCCTCCTGGTCTCCCATGGGGTGCAGGGCCCAAGCACTTGGGCCATCCTCCACTGCCTTCCCAGGCCACAGCAGAGAGCTGGACTGGAAGAGGAGCAACCGGGACAGAATCCGGTGCCCCAAACAGGACTAGAACCCAGGGTGCTGGCACTGCAGGCAGATGATTAGCCTAGTGTGCCAAGGCACCAGCCCATAACACACATTCTAAGTGTACCCAAAAATGATAAAATAATGAGATAAAAAATTTTAAAATAAGCTTTTTTATTTAATCACTGTAAAAAAAATCATTTTGGTATTATACTGACTGAACATGCTTTAGTTTTTTGTTTTGTTTTTTTTTTTTAAGATTTATTTATTTGAAAGGCAGAGTTACAGTGAGGCAGAGGCAGAGAGAGACAAAGATCCTCCATCCACTGGTTCTCCCCAGATGGCCACAACAGGAGGAGCTGGGCGGACCCAGGAGGTCAGGAGCTTCTTCCGGGTCTCCCACACCGATGCAGGGGTCCAAGCATGTGGGCCTCCTTCTGCTTTCCCAGGCCTTAGCAGAGAACTGGATCAGAAGTGGAGCAGTCAGGTCTTGAACCGGTGGCCATGTGGGATGCCAGCACTGCAGGCGGCAGCTTTACTCACTATGCCACAGCACTGGCCCCACTTCGGTTCTTAAAATATTGAACAACCTGCTGGTACAGTGAGGCTCACCAGTTAACTCCTGTACTTTGCTTCAAAGACAACAACAGAAAACATAAACACAATCTGTTCCTTCAAGGTAATGATGATAATTAACATCATACTTTATGAATTCAACTTATGGCATTGCTATCAGCTGAACACTGTGTCCCCTAAGAATCAGTCACCTGCTGAAACCTTTATCTGATCACCAATGTGATGGTATTAGGGGGAGGTTCTTTGGGAGGTAATTAGGTCATGAGAGAAGAGCCCTCATATTAGGATTAATGCTGTATAAAAAGACACCCAAGAAAGATGATCAGGCTATTCCTCTTTCCCCCTCTCCCTCTCTCCTACGGAGGATATAATGAGAACACTGTTATCTGCAAAACAAAAATAGCTCTTTAACAGGAACTGCATTGACTGATGCCTTCATGTTGAACTTCTCAGTCCCACAACTAGGAGAAATAAGTGTTGTCTAAACTACCTAGTCTGGTAATTTGTTACAACAAACTTAAACAAAGACAGGCATTTGGGCTTAAATTTTAAAATCTTTTAAAATCAAGATAGCTGTTATGCTTCTGATTAAACAGGTAGCATTTGCTTTTAACTTCTTAAAACATGAACATAAAACTTTTTTCCCAAAACTGGAATTTCTCAATCACAAAATTGGATGAAAAGAAACCTCATTCTCATAGATTATGGATTATTATCAATCACGTATTTTCTCAAAAGAATATGTTGAATTAAAACTCAGAATAAAAAGGCTTATCCCAAATAAATATCAAATAACCACTAATTCCCTTATTTATACAAAAGGTTTGTCCTTTTGTGTTCAACCACATACTTTTTTTTCTACTCTTCCTTAAATAATGTTGGTAAGTCCTACAAAATCCTATGAAAACTGAAGGATTATACTGTGCTTTAATTCTTAGCTAAAAACATGTTGAACTATAAATACCTAAAAGCCCTTTGACAGAAATGTCATCTCTACCTTTATTAAATAGTATGTATAAGAAAATGTACAATGTATATGGTTACCAAGATTACTTTAAGGCTAGTTATCACTGTATGTTATGGTTCACTTGTATTCAGGTATGCAAATTAATGTAATTAGTGCTATGGATTTCACATGATGAATATTCATAAGTGGAATGCTACTATGACTATCATCACTATTAATGACTGCAAGCTGAATATTTAGTATTTACACTGAAAGAAACTACTCAGCACTAAGATCGCCTACCGTGAGCAAATGGGCCAGAGGAAAAGCCACTCTTTCTCTTAAGGTTATGATTATGAAAGTTGATATTTAACAAGGTTAATTAAGTGTTTCTCAAAGCAAAACATAAGTTGAGAATCTAAAATGTTTTTTAACCTGCTTCCTAAGCATATGTTTATTATAGGAAATGAATTAACACCTCATTTGAACAGAAGTTCCTTTTGTTTTTTTTTTTAAAATGACCTCATCCAAAAATGAGAATTAGATAGAACAAGCTTATATCAGTAACAATTCAAGCAACCTGCCCAAACTAAGCTTCTTCATGTAGCATACCAATCTAAAAAAGTGAACTGTCACTTTCAAATGACATACTCTTAAGAGGTAGAAAAAAAGACAAGAATAAAGTCTTTTATGTTGTGCACTGAAGGACAAAAGAGAAAAAAAAAAAAAAGAAAACCACAAAGAACACATTCTGTATCAACTAAAATGTAAAAGTGGAATGGAAACTAAGGGTAAGGAAAATAAAACAAAATTCTTCTGTCTGCAAATCACACTTCTAAGTTTAATACTCTCAGATTTGAATTCAATAATCTTGGCCCTACAAAGTCAGATTAAACTCACAGCTATCATAAGCATAGGAGAAGGGAGAGAAAAAAAGTTTTATTTAATCATAAACAATAAGTAGTTTTCTCTCTACAAGAGGAAAGTTATGATGTGCCAAGAACAATAAGTCTTAAAAATTTAATAATTTAAGTGTGGTAAATGATAAATGATAGCTAATATATAAACACAATTTTCTCCTTTTTGAGAACAGAGTCCTATTTTTAGTAAAAGTAACACAAGTGACATAAAAACTTTCATAAAATGAATTAGTAAATGGACTGTAATGCTTTCCTCTGTGTACTCATGAATCCAAAATTAAAAGAAGGTCCACAAGAATGCAAAATACGCAAAAGAGACTAAGTTCTATGTCTAAGGAATGCTATAGATGAGAGAGATTTAAAGTCATTCTAGGACGGCACCGCAGTTCAATAGGCTAATCCTCCGCCTGCGGCACCGGCACACCCAGTTCTAGTCCCAGTCCGGGAACCGGATTCTGTCCCGGTTGCCCCTCTTCCTGGCCAGCTCTCTGCTGTGGCCAGGGAGTGCAGTGGAGGATGGCCCAGGTCCTTGGACCCTGCACCTGCATGGGAGACCAGGAGAAGCACCTGGCTCCTGGCTTTGGATCAGCGCAGTGCATTGGCCATGGCGGCCATTGGAGGGTGAACCAACGGCAAAAGGAAGACCTTTCTCTCTCTCATTCTCTCTCTTTCTCACTGTCCACTCTGCCTGTCAAAAAAAAAAAAAATCATTCTAGGGGCTGGTGCTGTGGCATAGTGGGTAAAGCCATCGCCCACAGTGCTAGCATCCCATATGGGGGCCAGTTTGAGACCCAAATGCTCCACTTCTGATACAGCTTCCTGCTAATGGCCTGGGAAAAGCAATGGAAGAAGGCCCAAGTCCTTGAGTCCCTGCACTCACATGGGAGACTGGGAGGAAACTTCTGGCTCCTGGCTTCAGCCTGGCACAGTCCTGACCATTGTGGCCATTTGGGGAGTGAACCACTAAATGGAAGATCTCTCTCTCTCTGCCTCTGCCTCTCATTCTCTGTAACTCTGCCTTTCAAATAAAAAATCTTTGGAAAAAATCATTCAAATATTTTAACAGAATATAACCTAGCTAATATTTCTCTTGTTTTTCTTTTTTTTTTTTTTTTTTGACAGGCAGAGTGGACAGTGAGAGAGAGAGACAGAGAGAAAGGTCTTCCTTTGCCGTTGGTTCACCCTCCAATGGCCGCCATGCTGCGGCCGGCGCACTGCACTGATCCAATGGCAGAAGCCAGGTGCTTATCCTGGTCTCCCATGGGATGCAGGGCCCAAGGACTTGGGCCATCCTCAACTGCACTCCCGGGCCACAGCAGAGAGCTGGCCTGGAAGAGGAGCAACCGGGACAGAATCCGGTTCCCGGACCGGGACTAGAACCGGGTGTGCCGGCACCGCAAGGCGGAGGATTAGCCTAGTAAGCCATGATGCTGGCATAGCTTATATTTCTAAAATTCTCTGATGAAGTGGCCTGTAGCTTTGATACAATTTTCTACAGAAACAAAACTCTGCTTTTTAAAGTACATATATTCCCCAGTAGGTCCATCATAGATCATTTACCCCCAGATAGTTAAAAAAATAATTGTGCAACATATGGTAAAGAAGGAGAGTAAGTCTGCTTACCATTCTCCTGTAGCACCCAAGTTGGCCTTTCACTTGGCTTTACTCTCCAAACTGTTACGTGCTCCAATATGTACACATCTTCTCCCTGCAACCCATCTCCCTTTACTCTACTCACTTACTTCAAATTAAAATTTCCATTTTTCTCACCGCAGGTGGCTTCTATACTACTATAATATACTTATCAATTCTACCAGTGACAAGTATTTTAGCTTGTTTCCAATTTCTTGTTATTACAAATAATGCTGCCACAAACATCCTTGTGCCTTTTAGTGCACAGATGTACTCATTCTTGTTAGGGTCCACATCCAGAAGAGAACAACTAGGTATGCATCTCTAATTGTAGCTGCTACTGACAAATCATTTTCAAAGTTGTGATGCCATCAGTTTTTCTTTTTTTTTAAAGATTTTTTAATTTGAAAGGCAGAGTTATGGAAGCATAGGCACAGGGAGAGAAAGAGAGGTCTTCCATCCACTGGTTCACTCCCCAAATGGATGCAAGCGCAGGAGCTGGACTCATCCCAAGCCAGGAGCCTGGAGCTTCCTCCAGGTCTCCAATGTGGGTGCAGAGGCCCAAGGACGAGGCTTAGGTATTTTACCCATTTTTCAATTAGACTGTCTGCCTTTTGGTTTTGAATCTGTAGAACTTCATTACATATTGGACACAAATCTTGTGTCACTTACATGTATTACAAATATCCTTCTTTCCCTAGAGTATAGTTTGTCTTTTTACCCTCTCTGGTATATTCTGATGAACAAAAATTCTAGAATTTAAGAAAGCTCACTGCATTAATCTTTCTTTGTAACAGTGTTTTTTACCCTCTTCATAAAATCTTTGCTTATCCTAGATCATAAATATAATCTATTTTCTTTCATAATCTTTAATATTTAGAACATCCCACTGGAACAGAATTTTGTGTATTTGTGGGGTAGGAGTTTTCTCTTACATAAATGTCCATTATCAATTAATTTAAGAAAAAAACAAAACAATTTCAGCAGAACAAATAATTGAGTAAAATGTTTCAGGTAATAAATAAAAAAAAATACAATAATGGAATCATCCCTCACTTCTTATCCCTTCCATTTAATGGAAGTAGACGAGAGTCATCTGAGATCATCTTGGAGTTTTCTCATATAGGATTCTCATATTCAATAATAGTAACAACCACAACAATAATAGCAGTTAACATTTATAGAACTCTTAGTAGGTAGCAAGCCTAATATATTATCTCATGTAGTTCTTACACTAATCCTATCCAATGGATATTATTGTCCTTATTTAATAGATGAAGAAACAGAATGGATGGATGTTACATATCAGTACCCAAGCTCTTAACTACTGCCTCCCTCATAATTTCTAGTTCTGCACTCAGATTCTGTATCATTTAACTTTTTAAAAAATTATTTATTTATTTATTTAAAAGAGTTACAGCAAGAGAGGGGGAGAGACAGAGAGAAAGGAGAGAGATCTTCCATCCACTGGTTCACTCCTCAAATGGCTGCACTGGCTAAGGCTGGGCCAGGCTGAAGCCAGGAGACAGGAGCTTCATGTAGGTCTCCCATGTGGGTGCAAGGGCCCAGGAACTTGCGCCATCCTCTGCTGCTTTCCCAGGCACATTAGCAGGGAGCTGGACTGGAAGTGGAGCAGCCAGGACTTGAACCAATGCTCATATGGAATGCTGGTGCTGCAGACAGTAGCTTAATCCGCTATGTCACAGCACCAGCCCCTATCATTCAACTTCTGCCAACAGAGGTGATAAGACATGTCCTTCTTCCTATTTTATTTGTAAGTTTTAAGGATTCCTATAGGGAAACACTGTACATACCACATAATAATTATTTACAGTTAACCCTCTGTATTCATCAGTTCTGAATCTGTGAACACAATCAACTATAGACCAAAAACATCTGGGAGGGACTAGCATTGTGTCATGGCATGGCAAGTAAAGCTGCCACCTGTGACACTGGGATTCCACAGGGGCATTGGTTCGAGTCCCAGAGGCTCCACTACCAATCCAGCTCCCTGCTAATGCATCTGGGAAAGCAGTGGAAGATGGCCCAAGTTCTTGAGTCCCTGTCTCCTACATGGGAGACCGGGAAGAAGCTTTTGTCTCCTGGTTTTGTTCTGCCCAGCACTGGCCACTGTAACCATCTGGGGAGTGAACCAGTGGATATGAGATCTACTCCCCCACCTCCTGTAAATTCTGCCTTTCCAATAAATAAATAAACCTTAAAAAAATCTGGGAAAAAATTGTCCCCATACTGAATATGTTTACATACTTTTAACGTCATTATTCCTAAGCAATACAGTATAACAATGACTTCCACAGCATTTACTTTATATTTGGTATTTTAAGTAACCTAGCAATAATTTAAAGGATATGAAAGGGTGTAGGTAGGTTTTATGTAAATACTATACTATTTTATATAAAATACTGGAGTATCTATAGATTGTGGTACCCATCAAAGATCATGGAACTAATTCCCCTCAAATATCCAGGGACAACCATATTCCTAGTTTGGCAATATAGGAAAAATTACAAGAGAAATCAGGGTATCTTCTGGAAGTAACATGAGAATAGTTATGATTAGCATTACCGTAATTCTATGGAATAAAGAATTTTTTTAATGGAGTCACTAGAATTACAGTCTACATGGCTATCCTAAAATGCCTTACAAATTTGAAATATGTTAATTGAGGAAATCTTTTTCAAGATTGAAAAGTAAAGAAAATGTATTCTATTAGTTTGGTTGCTGTAAGTCCTAGCCTGAATTCCTTACAAACTTTCAAATGCTACAAAATGAAATTCATTGATTCATGCTATTGTACAGAATGCAGGAGTCAAGAGCATTTTAGAAATATTTAGGGGAGGCTGCCCCATTCCACACTCTTCAAAGCTAATTTCATGGGGTTATTTTCCTACCCAGATAGTATCTATAAAATCAGATATGAGACTGTATTGACTCTATGGGATTCAGAGCTACTGTTTCAATCATTCTTTAACATTATAATAAATAAAGACAAATATTATAGCAAAAATTAATAACAAGGTTCTCTTTCTGGTTCATTAATTACTTTTCCTTTTTCTCCTATTGTAATCTATAAGCACAATCCCAGTGAATGTTTTCTTCCATTTGAGGCATGTTTTGTATTTTAAAAACTCCATAAATATCAGTTTAATGATACAAAGTAAACTTAATCTTTACATGTAACTGACAAATCAAAGGAAAACAAATTCTAGAGGAAGGAGGTCAAACTCAGGTATGTTTGTTCTCTTACCATAAACTAGAAAAAAACAATAAGCAAGCTATCCCACAAAAATACTCTATGAGGAAGGAGGTAACAATAGTTCTTTTTTTGTAAAGTTCATTTTTCAGGAATACAAATTTCATGAGTATGACTTTAGAAATATACTTTTTCTTCCTACCATACCTGCCCTCCTACCCACACTCCCACCCCTTCACTTCCTCCCTCTCCCCTTCCCAGTCACATTCTCCATTAAGATTCACTTTCAATTAACTTTGTACATAGAAGACCAAGTCTGTACTAAGTAAATATTTCAACAATTTACACACACACACACAAACACAAAAACTGAGAACTAGCTTTACAGTTAACTCTCATAATACAACAGTAGTTCTTATGGATAATCTTTGAGCTATGTAAAGTCTTCCTCTGGGAAACAGTTTCCAGTTTTCCTAGAGTTCAGGAAGTTTAGCTGTATCATGTACATACATTTTGGCATTTTTGAGAGTAATTATATTCATGAGAGTACTCCTACCTGTCTCTGAAGTTCTGCCAGGTTGTAAGGTAAGGCCCCCTCAGCCAATGGGGCTATTCTCTCGATGTCTGCCAAAGTCAAGCGCCTTCAGGCAAAAATATGGGAAAGAAAGAAGAGTTAGACACTGACAAATTCCTCACACCTGTCTTTCCTTAAAAAGGAAAATATAAACAACCAGAACTATGGTTTAAAATTATTTCCCTATTTTTCAGAGATAATTTTAGGGAGAAAAAATCTTTAGACCCTGTTTACACAAACAAAAAAACAAGAGACTCCAGAGAAACAACGTGGAGTAGACAAATTTAGTAAGATGCTAGTGACAAATATTGAAAGTAAATAACAGTAATTCTTGCTAGAAGTGAAGCATAGATGTTGATGGTACATACAGACTAAATGTATCCCCAAAGTAAATACTAGTTACCATCAAGGAAGGGCAACAGCAGGAGGGAGTCTTTTTTATACTACCTTCTTTCGAATCTTTTGAATTTTTAACCATGTGAAATGCACTACTGTTTCCCAAAAATCTGCTCACAAATAAGTGCATTCCGTGAACCTGCTAAAAGTCACTTTAAATCTACGTATAAGAAGTATTTTTGGCCGTCACCGCAGCTCACTAGACTAATCCTCCGCCTGCGGCGCCAGCACCCTGGGTTCTAGTCCTGGTTGCTCCTCTTCCAGTCCAGCTCTCTGCTGTGACCTGGGAAGGCAGTGGAGGATGGCCCAAATGCTTGGGCCATGCACCCACATGGGAGACCAGGAGAGGCACCTGGCCCCTGGCTTTGGAACTGCGCAGCGCACTGGCCATAGCGGCCACTTGGGGGGTGAACCGATGGAAAAAGAAGACCTTTCTCTCTGACTCTCTCTCACTGTCTAACTCTGCCTGTCAAAAAAAAAAAAAAAAGTACTTTTGTCAACCTTGTAGCAACAGCAATACTGGGACCCTGAGGCCAAGCCTGATGCCAAGAGCAGAGCTCTCTGTGTCCCAAGCCCATGGGCTTCTTTCCAACCCCTCAGTTTTCCTTTTCTGGGATAGATAAAGATTCTGGAGCTGGCATCCCATACAAGCACCAGTTCAAGCCCCAGTTGTTCCATTTCTGATCCAGCTCCCTACTAAAGGCCCCGGAAAAGTAGTGGAGGATGGTCCAAGAGTTTGGGCCCCTGCCATCTATGTGGGAGACCCAGACGAAGCTCATGGCTCCTGGCTTTAGCCTGGCCCAACTTTGGCTGTTGTAGCCATCTGGGTAAGAAACCAGCAGGTGGAAGACACCCCTTCCTCTCTCTATGACTCTGACTTTCAAAGAAATAAATAAATTTTTTAAATTAAATAAAAAATCTCCACCCATGAGCCATCACTACCACCTCTCAGGGTCTGCATCAGCAGAAAGCCACAGTCAGGATTTGAACCCAGTAGGGGATGTGGGCACCTCAATCAGCATCTTAACTGCTGGAATTCATACCTGCCCCTGACATTACAAATTCAATGCCCTCCATGAGCTTTTTGGTGGTTCAGACTTAGAAAATACAGTCATAAACATCTGAGCTTGTCTGTGATGATAGCTATGATGATAATGTCACAGGCATATACCAACACAATGTGGTATATGCTGATCAGTAAGATGACTCTGTACAACACACCAAAAAGATTGCAAGATATTTTTCCATGTACATCAGTCTATTTTATAAATTTAGGTAAATTTCTGCAAATCTTGAAATTTAGAAAGACAAATCAGTATTTTCCCTCCCTTTCTTTCCCTTCTCTCTCATTTTTCTTCCTTTCCCCATTCTGCTTTCTCATGTCCCTCAATCTCTTTTTCTTTTTTTAAAGATTTATTTATTTACTTGAAAGTCAAAGTTACACAGAGAGAGAGAAGAAGGAGAGGCAGAAAGAGAGGTCTTCCATCCTCTGGTTCACTCCCTAGATGGCCGCAATGGCTGGAGATACGCCGATCCAAAGCCAGGAGCCAGGAGATTCTTCCAAGTCTCCCACGCAGGTGCAGGGACACAAGGACTTAGGTCATCTTCTACTGCTTTTCCAGGCCATAGCTTCTGGATCAGAAGTGGAGCAAATGGGACTCGAATCAGCACCCATATGGAATGCTGGTGCTGAAGGCAGTGGCTTTACCTGCTACTTCACAGTGCCGGGGCCCCTCAATCTCTTATTCCTTTTTTTTTTACTCTTCCTCTCTATCTGTTCCCCTTTCCTTTCCTTCCTCTCTTTTCTTCTCTCACCTCATTCTCTCTGCCTCTCTCTCCTGTTCCTTATATCTGCCTCTTAGAATTTATATTCTGAATGAAATACTGCTAAAATGAACTGAAAGCATATCAGCATTTTACATATTAAAAGAATTGCCCTGGGGTGGCATTGTGGAGCAGAGGGTAAAATCACCACTGGGGATGCCCGCATCCCATATCAAGATTGCTGAGATCAAGTCTTGACTCTCTGATTCAGCTTCCTGCCAGTGTGTCTGAGAGGCAGCAGATGATGGCCCAAGTACTTGGGTTTTTGCACTCGCGTGGGAGACCTGAATGGAGTTCTTGGCTCCTGATTCAGTTTGGCCCAGCCTTGGCTGTTATGGCCATTTGGGGAGTGAACCAGTGGCTGAAGATCTCTTCATGCACACACACACACATCCCTTTTTCTCTCACCCCCATTTCCCACTCTCTTCCTATCACTCTGCCTTCTAAATAAACATTTAGGGGGGAAAAGGGGAACTGTTTTATAAAAAATATCTTAAAGAATTATTGGAATAATTACCCTGAAGCATTATATAAGTCTGCAAGCTGATATAAGATATCAATTTCTAATGGAGTAACTTGTCCATAGCGTATGGCACTCTGAGCAAATTCCTCTGGAAGGTAAGAAAAATATGTTAAGATATTAAAATTTTCTTAATAGGCAACAAACTTCTACTTTAACCAATTAGAATATAATCTGATGTGAATGGAATGGGAGAGGGAGCAGAAGATGGGAGGGTTGCAGGTAAGAGGGAAGTTATGGGGGGGGTGGGGAGCCACTGTAATCCAAAAGCTGTACTTTGGAAATTTATATTTATTAAATAAAAGTTTAAAAAAAGAATATAATCTGAAAGATAAAGGGATGTTAGTTTTTATTTTAAAAATCTAAAAAAATTTAAATATTTAAGTTCAATTATATGGCAATAACTACATTTCTGAAAGCTGTTAAAAAACATTATGATACAACACCAAAAACAGATAAATAAACATCAAAGATAAATCAATATCTTCAGAGTCCCTTCTCTTATCTCATTTATTCCCTTCTGTCTCCAGAGTTACAAGATAAACTGGCTGCTCTTCAGTCATCCCAAACATCCTACTACAATTCACCACCAGGAGTAGACTCGCCCGTCTTTCTGTGGCAACTCCTTCCTAGCACAAACAAGCTGCTGCCACAGAGCCACTGACCTGTTTGACAGACTGGGCCAAGGTTCTTTTCAAAGCTGTCAAAGCTACTTTTCCATTCCTGACCTCAGCAGCCCATTAAATCCACCACCTGGATTTCTGGAGCCCACCTGAAACATAGCTACACATGGCAATATGCGGTCTAGATCTGATTTTAGTGTGGTAAACTAGATCAACCTCATGTCTAGAAGAAAAGTGAAAATGTGGAGTATTTAAAAAACCTTACCCTTTGTGACTTCAACATCTTTCCTTGTACCAGCTAGAGTGCTGTATATCTTACGAACAAGCTCCATGTTGTTCAGTAAGGAGTTAAAGGCGTTGAAGTAGGAGAAGCTAACCTGGTGTGAGATACTGCCTCCAGCTGCCTGGAAAATGACAACATGAAAAGTTAAACAAAAACAAAAACTGCAGTTATGGAAACCGTACTTTTCTCAGAGAAAATCCAAGAGTCTTCATTATTAAAATGGTTAACAGCCAGTCCAAAAATACAACGAAAATATCCTACTCAAACACTTAGCACATTTCATGCCCTCGGGGAAGTCTACAAAACTTTAGGTTTTAAGAAGGAAAGCAACATCTGGAAGTTGGACTTCATGGTTCATCTACCTATAAGGTCAGAAACAACAAATATAATTATAACAGATCAAAAACAATGGTTATTTAAACAGGATTTTCAAGATCCTCAACTATGGAACTCCCGTTAGTCCTGGGCAAATGAAACACGCATGTAAAATATAAGGAACATTTCTTAAAATGTGTTTCCCTCCCTTAATACACATACAAAAAAACCAAGTGATAACTTTAAATTTTAAGACTACTTCATTACATCAACATTTTCTAATTTTTTAAGGTCATTATTACCATTTTTTTAGTTAAGGTATTTAACAATCTGTGCTGGACTCTAAATCTATATCATGAAAAGTACAGTTAACAGAAACTCTCCGTCCCCCAGCAACAGCACAGAACCTCTGGA
This sequence comes from Sylvilagus floridanus, assembly GCA_949820135.1. NCBI lineage: Eukaryota > Metazoa > Chordata > Mammalia > Lagomorpha > Leporidae > Sylvilagus > Sylvilagus floridanus. The sequence continues at coordinate 114,884,866 of OX463236.1, forward strand.
GAGGATGTATTCCCATAAAGTTACGTCTCAAGGGGGAACACTGCAAAAGAGGCTCTCTCATGCCTGCGGTTGGGGCCACATGGCCTTCATCACCTATGCTGGGAAAGGAGGTATTTTCTCTTACCACTTGAACATAACTTCAAAAAAGAGTATTTTTTGTAGTTATCAAAAGCTTAATTTCTAAGCCAGAAATCAGAGCAACATATGACTGAAAAGATTATCTACTAAAAATCCAAAGAAATGCTTATGGAAATACCATTGTACCAATCTTAATCCTAAAGCTCTAATATGAACAGTGTAGGTAATAATGGGCAAATACATCCAACCCCACCATCCCTCACACACATGCCTGTAACCCAAACACAGATCATATTTTTATTAGCCTGAATTTGGATACCAGTGACCCAAAAGAAAGACTTAAATTATTCATCTGCATTTCAGAATGGCTTTGGTAAACTGAGGCTATAATAGGTCTGCCTGACCCGGTTGGAAAAGATTAAGTGGATCCCTAAGGTTCACTGAGAGACCTCTTCCCTGTAAGATTTTCTTTCCTTCTTCCTTCTTCATTCCCCTCTTTCCCTCTTTTTCTTTCCTTTTTTTTTTTTGGTTTGGGGCATGAGGTGAGGGTAAAGGAACGGGGGATGGGTGTCAAAGAGGTGAAATGTGTAGGAGAAAGTGACATGCTCCATGTTCAAATTCACCGAAGAAAAAGAACAGAAGTTGATCTTTCTACCCCAGTCTAAATCAGGGATAATGATCCTCAGCTGAAACAACAAGAGCACTCCCTGGCTTTTCTCCACTCAAAACAAGCAGTAATCAAAAACTTACACATGAGCACAATGCATGAACAAGAAAACGCGTAAGTGAGGAAAGCTGCACCACTCTACGTGAGGAAGTGGATGACATGAGCTTGCTATTGGTCCAGGTGATTACTTTAGAGAGATCAGCAATTTGACTGTGTCTGGTGCATACAGACAATGCACAGGTGAAGGGGCAGAGAGAGGAGTGAGCCATAGAGGCTGATGGCCACACCTTTCCTCCATACCTTCTGCCATGGGCATGGTTATTAAAACAGTGCAGGTCCCTCCAGCAGACAGCACCCTGAAGGCAACAAAGGAAGAAGCCATCCTTATAGCAAGACCTTGAAAGCCTGGTGGGTGGAGAGAGGCCAAGATGAAGGCAGAAGTGTCAGGAGCGATACTGCCCCGTAGAAAAAGTAATTGCTCACCCTTGACTACAAACTCTCAGTTCCCTTGAACACTGTAAATGGAAAAAAACATTTTGGAAATGTATGAGAGCAAAATGGTGGCTGTGAATAAAGCTATGATCTGAATAAAAGACCACTCACCATCACTTCTATCGCTGCTGTGTGCATACACCCACCCACACACACACTCACACATTTACCTTCTACCAAGCAAGAATGAAGTTTTGAATAGTTGAGATTACTATGTGTCCACGGAAGCAATCCAGGACCCAAAGTGTTAGGGGAAAGAGAAAGCTAAAGAATTTGCTTTTTACTTACGGAAACTAAGTTCTCCTCCACAAAAGGAGTAAGCATGTGAGACCGAATGGTAACCATGATGTCACTGAAATCTAGGCCAGTTATCATGCCACTTTTGTTTTTGTCTTTCAGTGCAAAAGCTTGTCTTGCATGTTCCAGTTGGAGCTCCTGAAGGGAAAAAGTGGGGAAAAGGCATTAAATTGGTTATAGTACATCCAAAGTATATGTTCTGGACAGTAAGGACAAACATCTTTCCCCCATATGTATTTGCCACAAAACTGAATAATATATAGCTCTGAATTACAAAAAAGTTTTTTACTTCTTTTAAGAAGACCATGTTTTCTTGAAAATGCTCCAAGTTAATCCTCAGGAAGAGGAATGAATCAGAGCATGGCAATAGAGGAAGGAGCAGGGAAGAGACTTAAGATTTTACTTGAAAAGTTTTCATCATTGAAAACAAAGAGTATAATGTTTTCAGTGCTTTATTTCAGCCTTGAAAACATACAGAAATTTATTCTCTTCTGGTTGAAGGTTTTCTTGTCATCCAAGAATATTTTTTGAATTAAGAATTTAGATTCATTTTCACTGTTTCAATTTTAAATGTTGCAATCAAAATCTCTCCCTCTATAAATGAATTACAAATCATTTTTTCAAACAATTTTTAAAAATTAACACAGTAAGGGGAAGGTATGTAGTGCAGCAGTTAAGTGACTGCTTAGGATGCCTGAATCCCACATGTGAGATGTGCCTGGGTTCCAGTCCTGGCTCTGCTCCTTATTACAGCTTCCTAATAATGCACACCCTGGGAGGCAGCAGATCATGGCTCAAGTACTTGGGTCCCTGCCATCCATTTGGGAGACCCATATGGAGTTCTGGTCTCCTAGCTTCAGCTTAGCCAAGCCCTGGCTGCTGCAGGCATTGGGGGAAGTGATCTAGCAGAAAGAGATCTCTGTCTTTCAAATAAAGATTTTTAAAACGAACTCAGTGAGAAACTCTGATGAACTGGTAAGTGCAACACTTTTTAATTCTAAATCAAAGCTATGAGTAACAAACTTCAGGGGCCAGTGCTGTGGCACAAAGTAGGTTAATCCTCCGCCTGCAGCACCAGCATCACATGTGGGTGCCAGTTCACGTCCAGCTGCTCCTCTTCTGATCCAGCTCTCTGCTAATGGTCTGGGAAAGCAGTGGAAGATGGCCCAAGTACTGGGGTCCCTGTACCCACATGGGACATCCGGAAGAAGTTTCTAGCTCCTAGCTTCGGATAGGCCCAGCTCTGGCCATTGCGCCCATTTGGGGAGTGAACTAGTGGATGAAAGACCTCTCTCATTGTATCTCCCTCTCTCTCTCTGTAATTCTACTTTTCAAATAAATAAATCTTTAAAAAAAAAAAACTACATAAGTAGCATTTAGCCATCACTCTGGCTTTGAGCACAGTTACTTATAAACCATAAAACAGCCCAGAATATCTCTAACATTTTAACTATTGGGTAAGCAAGCTTTGTAACATGTGATATCAATAAGAACAACAAAATGTGCCAGTTGTCCTCTGTGTGCTACAAAAAATCAAAACCAGAAAATTTCTTCTCTGGGGACTCATGACATAATCCAAATAAACCTGTTAATGCACCATAATATGGTGCTGTTGGATGTCATTTTCATACTATTTGCAACTCCAGAAATAATGGTCAATTTAAATATGTAAAAGCTTTTCAAAGATAAGATTAAATATTACACTTTTCACAACACTTATCAAAGCCTTCAAATCAACGTTGCTTTACCTTTCTGTGACATTTAAAATAGCTTTTGCGTTTGGGGTGTTTGGTGTAGCCATTAAGACTCCACTTTGGCCTTGGGTTCGAGTTCCAGTTCTGCTCTCAATTCCAGCTCACTGCTAATGCATGTCCTGAGAGGCAACAGGTGATAGCTTAAATGGTTGAGTGACTGCCACCCACATGGGAGAACTGGATTGAATTTCAAGCTCCTGGCTGCAGTCTGTCCCAGCCCTGGCTTTTCAGGGCATTTGAGAAGCGAACAGTAGATAGAAGATGTCTGTCTGTCTCTCTTTTACTCTGCCTCTCAAACAAAAAAGAAAAAGAAAATTTTAAAGAAAAAGGTGCTTTTGGTAGGAAGTTCACCCTTTTCATTTAATTTATTTTCCTTCATATTTGTGATATCTCAATGATAATTCAAAGGAATTAAAATTACCTTAGTTGGGGCAGGCATTTAACCTAGGGATTAAGACATTCGCATCCTACATCAGAGTACCTGAATTCAGTTCCCAGGTCTCACTCCTAATGCTGGCCTCCTGCTAGATCCTGGGACACAGCAGTAATGGCTCAAGTAATTAGCAGCTGTAACCTACACAGGAGACCTGGATAGGGTCCACAGGTCCTGGCTTCCGCCTTGGCCCAATCCAGGACATCATGGGCAATTGGGGATGAACCAATAGAAGGAATCTCTCTCTCTCTCTCTCTCTTTCTGCCTCAGTCTCTCTCAACACTCTCTATCTCACAAATAATTTTTTCAAAAATTGTAATTACCTTAGCAGGTGTTTGTTTTATACTTCATTATAACAGGCCTAACTGTTGCAGGCATTTGGGGTGTGACTCAGAGGATGAAAGATTTCTTTCTCTTTCTTGCCTTTCAAATAAAACAAAAATAAGTTTTTAAAAATTAAAATTAAAAAAATACTCAAACTGAAAAGCTTGGGAAAATAATACATTTGAGAGCTGATTCTCTAAAAGAAAATATCCTCCCAGGTAGTGTTTGTTTAAAGATTCCTCCAAAGAAGATTTTCTCTCAGTTTACCTTGCATCCACTGAAAAAACTTTATATCTATTGTACCCCAATATTTAACTGTTCTATGTAAGCTGAAAGCTTTATAAGTGAAGCTACGTTTTTGTTTCACTTCTCATTTTGAGTCCTTAAGCTAAAATTTTTAACATTTTTTTCTGAAGACTACAAATATATTTATTTTTTTTTAAGATTATTTATTTATTTATTTGACAGGTAGAGTTGCAGACAGTGAGAGAGAGAGAGAGAGAGGAAGGTCTTCCATCCGATGGTTCACCACCCAAAATGGCCGCAACAGCTGGAGCTGAGCTGATCCGAAGTCAGAAGCCAGGTGCTTCCTCCTGGTCTCCCATGCGGGTGCAGGGGCCCAAGCACTTGGGCCATCCTCCACAGCCCTCCTGGGCCACAGCAGACAGCTGGACTGGAAGAGGAGCAACCAGGACTAGAACCTGGTGCCGAAATGGGATGCTGGCAGCAAAGGCAGAGGATTAACCTAGTGCACCACAGCACTACAAATATATTTAAATATTTACAAATATTTGTCTACAAATATATTTAAATGTAGAGAAGGCAGTGTAAGGACCCCTATGTGTCCATCGGGAAGCTTCAACAATGGTCACCTGAAGGTTAATTTTGTTTTATCTATGTTCCCCAGTCTGCCATCTAAGGATCATTTAAAAGCTGAGCCTACACACTCTATAATGATACTTGAGGTATCTGTCTTTGCAAGATAAAGAAAATCCTTCAACTGTTGACATTACAGAAAACAGAAATCTGCTCTTTCCACAATGCTCTTTCAATGACTGTTCTGCCTTAAATTTATTTATTTATTATTTTAAAATCTTTATTCAAATCAGATCCATGTTTATTATTTACATTATTTTTCACTTAGAATTAAAATAATATAATATCAATCTGTAGCTTAATCACTTTTAGCCCTTTACAAAATGTTATTAAAGTCTTTTTAGTTTAAAACTGACCTAGAATAGGGAAAATCAGATTAACATTTTCTTTGACTGAAATGAAAAATTATGAAACACTAGAACATACATGTATACCCACTAAACAGCAGTACACTAAATACAACATCTCCATCATTTCCTCTTATTTCTTGTGGCTATTCTATAATGCCCTTAATATATGTTCAAATAAAATTTCAATAAATCAAAATGCCAATTGAGAGGTCATGAGAAAAAAAAATTCCCTGAACATTCTTTCCATTTACTTGACTGTAAAAACTCATGTTTCCCTAGGTCATGTTTAGAATATCTTAAATCACAATGTAGAAATATTTGGTACATTCTACATGCTAAATTGAGACCACCATTTCTTACCTTTCCTTTGCCTGTTTTTGAGAACCTCCAGTTGTGTAAGGTTTAGCATGTAGAATGTACCAAATATTTCCACATTGTGATTTAAGATATTCTGCCTTATATTTAAAGTCCACATTTTCATCAGTAGTTAATATTTTTAATAAATTTGTAATTTATTTTCATTTTATTTGAAAGTTAGAAAGAAAAGATCACCCACCCACTGCTCCACTACCCAAACACCTGCAATAGCCATGCTTAGGCTGGACCAAAGCCAGCAGCCCAAAACTCCACCTGGATCTTCTACATGGGTAGCAGGGATTCAAGTACTTGAGTCATCACCTGCTGCCTCCCAAGGTACACATCAGCAGGAAGCTGGATCAGAAGTGGAATAAATGGGACATGAATGAGGCACTCCCATAGAGATGCAGGTGTTCCATGTGGCAACTTAATTTCTGTGCCAAATGCTCAGCCACTGAGTATTACTAATAAGACTAAATTGTACCCATGGTTGCCACTGGATATTTCTGGGAGATTAAGATATAAGATATATGAAATGCGGGGCCAGCGCTGTGGGATAGTGGGTAAAGCCACTGCATGCAGCACCAGCATACCATATGGGCACCGGTAAGAGTCCCAGCTGCTCCACCTCTGATCCAGCTCTCTGCTATGGCCTGGGAAAGCAGCAGAAGACGGCCCAAGTCCTTGGGCCCCTGCACCCATGCAGGAAGACCCAAAAGAAGTTCCTGGCTCCTGGCTTCAGATTGGTGCAGCTCCAGCTGTTGCAGCCAACTGGGGAGTGAACCAGTGAATGGAAGATCTCTCTCTCTCTCTCTGCCTCTTCTCTCTCTGTGTAACTCTGACTCTCAAATAAATAAATAAATCTTTAATTTTTTAAAAAAATACATTATGAAAGCAAAAACTTCTAATGCAATGAAAAAACTACATAAATAGCTGTTATACTATATTGTTTAAGGAATGAGGAAAGAAAAAAAGTCTGCACGTGTTCAATACAATTTTTTCACGTACTTTTAATTTGCAGTTGGTTTAATCCAGATGATGAATGCACAGATGCCAAACCCACAAACACAAAGGGCAATATTTATAAAACTTACTATATAAAATAATTTATAAAAATTATAATAATGCAGGTGATTATTGATCTAATCAGAATCATGAGATGATTATGCTGGGGTGGAGAGGGCAAATAATGTCCAAGTCTGTGGTAGGGAAGGAGAGGTAAAAGAACTACTATTTAATGTTTCACAGTTAGAATTCAATCAAACATACCTAAAGAGGGTTGGGTATTGAGATATAGCAATTAAATCACAACTTGGCATATCAGGGTAAGCCACCACCTGCAGCACCAGCATCCCATATGGTCACAGGTTCAAGTCCTGGCTGCACCATTTCCGATCCAGCTTCCTACTAATGTGCTTGTGAAGGCAGGGGAAACTGATGCAAGTCCTTGTGCCCCTGCCACCCACAAGGGAGGCATTGATGAAACTCCTGGCTTCAGCCTGTGTCTCTGCCACCCACAAGGGAGAACTGGACTGACTTCTGGGCTCTGACTTCTGCCTGGGCCAGCCTCAGCTATTAAGGACATCTGGGAGGTAAACCAGCATACAGAAACACTCTGTCTCTCCCCTGCTCTCTCTCTGTCACTCTGCCTTTGAAATAATAAAACTTTAGAAAACACCTAAAGATGGCCAGTGCCGCGGCTCAATAGGCTAATCTTCCAACTGCGGTGCCAGCACCCCGGGTTCTAGTTCCAGCTGGGGCACCGGATTCTGTCCTGGTTGCTCCTTTTCCAGTCCAGCTCTCTGCTGTGGCCCGGGAAGGATGGCCCAAGTGCTTGGGCTCCTGCACCCGCATGGGAGACCAGGAGAAAGTACCTGGCTCCTGGCTTTGGATCGGCGCAATGCACCAGCTGTAACGGCCACTTGGGGGTTGAACCAACGGAAGGAAGATCTTTCTCCCTGTCTCTCTCTCACTAACTCTGCCTGTGAACAGTAAATAAATAAATAAATAATTTTTTAAAAATACCTAAAGGTGAGAAATTGAGAAGCAGACATCTCAACACAAATTTACTGTTTAAATAAATGGAGTAAACACAGAAAGAAATTGCTGTAAGAGTTTAAAGAAGTTGCCTCTGAAGATTGGGAAGTGAAAAACAGAAATGAAATGCCATGGGACTTCTATTTTGTAATAAACTTCATAAACCTAACAGGAGAGGTGACAAAAATAACTAGTATATATTTACACCTGTTTAAAAACTAAACTCACCTGGAGAAACTGTGTGAATTCTGTGTAGTTAAGATGCTTCTTCCGGTTATGACCAAAATGCAGTCGGATAAATTCACAGTCCCAGTTAAAAGGGATATGATGATGAATAATAGTCTGTCCAAAAATTTCCTTGACATTTTCTTAAAAGGGAAAACAAAAACAAATCAGTTATATCTAGAACAACTAGTTTAACTGCAATCTTCCTACAGAAAAAAAATTAAGAGAAGTTTTACATGTCAATATTATCTGCTTCTATTAACTGCAAATTTTTTGTGTACCCAGAAACCCATGCACAGGAACACAATTGATACAAAATATAATTTTACACTTAAGATTGTGTACCACTACCTATAAGGCCATGAAATTCTTAATTTCTCTTGATTTAATTTTAATTAGGAAGTGATTTATATCTTGCACTATAAATGGCTGCTACTTTACATTCTAGTATAAAATCAATAGTGTTTTCCCAGTTCCTCAAGGAGTCGAATTAAGCCCTTTATCAGAAGCATGAATACCTAAATTACAGTATAATACAATATTTGTCATACTAAGTATGGTTTGATTGAGGCTTGATTATTACATTCACACTAGCCTGAATGTGTCTATTGAAGATAGGTATAAGAAATACTACCAAAAGCATATCATTAACTCAGCAGCAAGCACCTTATTAACAGCTTCTGATATTGTCAAAAATATGGTCTTGACACAAAGCTTCAAAATCCCCATAAAATCCATGATTATTAGTCTAAACTATTAAAATGTTTTAGGATAAGCGAAATTAGTGATTCATTTTTAAATAAAGAACCAAACCCAGTACACTAACTTTTAGATAGGCACCAGTCACGCTGTGTAATATACAACCAGAACTCTCTGGCAGCTTGTCGTCATGCACTACCAAGGTCATCACTTTCTTACACAGTTCTATGTTTACTAAAAGATGTCAATTCACAAATGACTGATACTTTAACAAGCATAGACTCTATAGACTAATTTAGAAGCTCATGCCAAAAAAAAAAAATCATTAACAAAATTAAGAAAGCAGGAAGTCTGTTTCATTGATGTCTTAAGAATGAAATTATTCTCAAATTCAAGTCAATTTTATTAGTGAAAGGGTTTTAGAAGAATTAGTAAATATACATTTAATGTTTTATATTCTATGCTATTTTCACTTATATTTCTGCAAATTGAATGAGATATCAATCTCACATTGTAAATAGTTTAATGGATTCCCTTTAATTTTATATATACTTTTTCTTAATAAAAGCATTACTACTGGGGTGGAGGAGTCTAAGAATACTGAACTGGAAATTCTACCAGTCTGAACTCAGTGCTACAGCTCTCAACAGACTACAGCAATCAACAAAGTTAGAAGGCAGCATTGGATGTCACTGGGGAGATGGGATTCTCATCTTTTCTTTCAAAAGGAGTGCAGGATTCATTTCTTACCTAAGTAATAGCAGTATTTCAGTGTTCAAATTATGTCAAGTATTTTCACCTTACCTAAAAACAAATTAAATACATGGGTTTTTTTTTCTTCTAAAAGCCAAGGATTCACTCAATAGCAGTAATACATGAGATCCTGGTTTCTAAGCAATAAAAAAAGATTATCCTTAAACTTATAAGAAAGTTCAAATTGTAAAATGTTAAACTTTGTATAATAATTAAGATAGGTTGGAAAAAATCTAGGGTTAAAAATATTGTAGAAGATAAGCAAAAAAAAAAATGTACAATCTAATTTAATTAACTAGCTGCTTCTACTCCCAAATTAATTTATTTATAATGTTTAACAGCAAAAAGTATTCAATCAAAAAAGCCATGAAAAAGTTGATGGAAAGCAGGAATCAGGATACTTTAAATTTCTACAGGAATTTAATTAAAATTAATAATTAAAGGGACTAAGTTATTTAATAGCAACCTTTATTGTAAAGGGCACAACTCCTAAAACTCATTAGATAAGAATTATACTTATTGCTAACTAGATAATTTTTATATAATGGTGGAATGAAACTGAATCCTTTTTATATGAACAAAATCTCAGAATCTCAAGTATGAAACTACATCAAATCAAGTCAAGATTCAAAGCTTTCAAATGAAGAAAATTTATAGAAACTTTTTTCTCAGAGGCCAACGCTGAGGCATAATAAGTTAAGCCATGGCTTGCAATGCCTGCATCCCATATGGGCACCGGTTTTTGGTCCTGGTTGCTCCTGTTCCAATCCAGCTCCCTGCTGTTGTGCCTGGGAAAGCAGCAGAAGATAGCCTAAGTCCTTGGGCCCCTGCACCTACGTGGGAGACTCAGAAGAAACTCCTGGCTCCTGGCTTTGGCCTGGCCCAGCCCAGGCTGTTGTGGCCATGAGGAGTGAACCAGCAGATAGAAGATATCTCCCTCTCTCTCTGTAACTCTGATTTTCAAAATAAATAAAGAAAATTTTTTCTCTAATCACAGAAAGGATATTTTATAATTAAACTTAAAATGTACAATTCATACTTGGGAAAATACCTTTATAATAAAACTTTAGCTAGACATTCTATTCCTAGCATCTTTAAATGGGATTCCAAAATGTCTCTGAAACAATTAAAATCATGATTTTAATGCCTCACAGTAATCTCCCCAAATTCAGAAGTGTCATTTCCAGGAGTATTTGTTTGGATATTTTCTACCTATCCCCAGTGGTCACCTGGCAGCTTTGTCCCTGATTTTATTATGATCATTATTATATACTGTGGCTTATTAACTAGCCCCCAGACACTTCTAATCATCTCAGTCATGTCATGGGATACAACTATAGCTATTGGCACTAATAAAATTTCAAATCTTCTTTGGCACCTCGGGAGATGTATTCTACTTCCCTTCTGTTATTTCCACTAGCAGCTTCCTGAGGCTGGTTCAGGAACATCACAGAAATAATTAATACAGCTATTGTTCTGAAATCCAATTCATATCCACCACTTGTACTTTTACCAGCATAAGCTTATCCAAAAAAAAAAAAAAATTACATAAAAGTTCCAGAACTGGAGAACAGACATATGTGTGAGGCAATTTCTCAAACAACTGATGTTCTTATCTTACTCAGTTTTGTCAGGTCCTGCATGATATGAAAGGGAACATCATTAATGTCAGATGTATCCAATTCATCTAACTGGAACTGCACAGCAAGCCTCCCCCCGCACCTTCCCTCCCTGAGAGAATCCCGTCTTTCCAGTGGCAAACAAGGATCTTCAGCCCTAAAATAGCATTCCTGAAGAGTGCTATCTCACAATGGCCATAATCCTGGCTTCAAAGAAAGGGATGTAATACTTAACATCTTATTGGCAGCATGATCATGATCCAGTGTTTTATACTAGGTTGGCATTTCTAAAAGAAACAGGAATCCATTCGCTTTCTGATTTGTAGAAAACAATAGGCCACTTTTTCACTTCCTGCAGAGCATGGGTTTATGAAAGGGATGGTTTATAATGCTACTGAAATGGGAATTTGGGCCAGATACAAAAGTAGCCTGTCATTATGTTCTCTTTGCTCAAAGAAGAGGAGCACACCGATTTGTCAGGAGGAAAGCTGATGGTGGAAACTGTGATTAAGTAAAAATGTTCACAGACGTATAACATTAGTCAGCTTAGCTGTATCAGTCGCTTTTAAAGCTTGGCCTAGATGAAACACTCATCGAAGCATATGCATTACATAAATATGTCTTAACAGAGGTTTTAACTTCCCCAGCAGCCCACACTGTGTCTCCCCACGTCATCCACCCTCATCCCTCCCCTGGTTCTTATGGGAGCTTCCTATTGGTCTTGTTCACCTTTCTGCAGTACAGAATTACCTCTGACCGGGGCTGGCACTCTTCTCCAAGACTGCCACCATGCCTGTTCCATGAATGAGCCTGGAAGGAGCTGCTGTACCAACGGTGTGGCCAGAGAACTCCTCCTGTAGGTATACAAGCCATCAGCCCTGTGACACAGCCCACCTACCATCAGCCCAACGCCATCCTGATTCCAAGGATTCCAGCCCAGCAGGAGCCACTGCTTCCAACTTACAGGCTTGAGGCCAAATATTCTTATTGTCAAGGGGAAAAAAATCCTCAATAGCTGAGTTTCACCTGTATGGTTCTTAAAGTGAAGTCGGAGAGGCTTTTAGGACTCCCACCATCAACAGTGAATATCCTTGTGTGTAACTGAACAAAACCGATGGTGAAACTTGTGAAAGTGAAGTTTTTCAGTGGAAGAAAAATTGGAAGGAAAGAGAAGGAACAACTAGGAGGTCAAAAAAGAAAAACAACAACAACAACAAAAGACCAACAACAGGAACTTGTAAAAGTCCCAACCAACCTAGCATGTAGACTCAGTCCTAGACTTCTGGGTTCTATTCCCAGGAGGGTCACTGGTTTCTTGGACCTCTGTTTCTCTAGGGAAAAGTATTTCTATTAGCCCTTTACCTACCTCCAGAAGGGATTACTGCACAGTCAATACAGCAATCGGGCTGCCAAACATATGATATGTCAACATTCATTTTTCAGGAAGATGAGTTCACATTCCAAGAGCACACCTATTCCTAAAGAAGCTAGATGTTCCAACAGTTTGCTATCAAATGCTGTAAAAACTAGTAATATTGGATCTTTTTTTTTTGCCTGAAACTACACTACTCCTGTATATTTTTAAAAAATGACTTTCTCTGCAATGTCTGAGAGCAAAACAAAGAAAAGAATCTCATAAATTTATACTCCTTTAATTAAGCACTCAGACAAAGCTCTATGTCTACCAAATTATAATAGGTGTTTATTACCATAGAATTTCATATTATTCCATCTCTATAGCTTTGTATCCATTGAAAAAGTACACATATCTCATATCTACATTTCTGTCTGCTGTCCCTTTAAATCAGGGGTTGGGAATGTCCAGCTGGTAGGTCATATAAGGCCTACAAAATAATTTAGCCTAGCTCTGCCAAAGCAAATGCAACTGAAATTCAATAAGTCTATAGAAGACTAATTTTTAAGCTGATAATTTTGTATGGCCCAAATGATGTTATAAATAACCAAATGGCCCTTGGCAGGAAAAAGGCTCCCCACCCCTGCTAAATAATAGCAGTGGTTATGCCTAAACCAACCCAAGCCATTCTTTCCTTTAGGGAAGAAGAGCCTATTTTAGAGACATAAATGAATACATTTTTATTTGCCATACAAGTTAATGGTCAAACAGAGTACTAAATCAAAAGGAACCCTTGACTTCTGAGGTTTCTACAGAGGATGAGGATGCACCCTTGCAAAAGCTCACTTTGAGTTCCCTTTCCTAGACAAACACTGGGGAACACAAGGTTTGTGAGTTTTTAAAACAGAGTTCAGAACATATAACCTGTTTCATACTCATTTATTAGTTAAGAGATAAGGGGTTTTTTTTGTTTGTTTATTTGCTTAGAATGATTATATCTTTGTCAAAGCAACAGGCTTTTTGAAAAATTTGGGGTAAATGCAGGGCAGCCATTGACAACAAGAGGTAGTATAACTGCTTATCTAGGTTACCTCATCCAATTCTATCAAGTGGGGTATCCAGTACACTAGTGGACAATAGGGAAACCAAGGCAAGTTTACACTACGTATAGCACACACCAGTCATGCAATGGCCTCTACAAGGCTCATGCCACCTGGCAGTAACAGATACACAAGCCATTACGTGATTATTCACAGCATGCATTAGAAGTTTTATTAAAAGAACATCAAAAAGGAAATAATTAACTAATGGTTTAATTTACTCTTAAAAAACAAAACAACAACAACAAAAAACTTCAGAACCCTTTTCTGAGCCTTCACGTTCTCCAATGGATTACCAAGGCCTCAATGTAAGTCCTCTCTCCAGAATGGAGGAATCTCTAACAACAAAAGCACCTTGTCCAGCACCCAAGTTAAATGTTCAGTATTGCTGTTTATATAAAACTTGCAAAGATGCACAAGTTTAAGTTTATAATTTGATGTGTATACAAAGCATATCTAAAAAAACAAAAGCATAGATGAGAACAATATATATAAGTACAGAGATAACATTATCATTTTAGTCCATGAGAGTTACTGATGGCATCATAGGTTTCCACTGCACCTTGCATCCATAATCTCTCTTAAGTTTTTCTCCTCAGTTATGCACAAGAGAAGACTATACTTTAAATAGCTCCAAAATAGAAAACATAAGGCCACTGAAGTGAAAAGGATCTAACTGTAGCTAGGATGGATCTAAAAATTCCTTCTACCTAAACTTGTGTCTATAAATATATAAGCACAATTATTAAGTGGGTACAAACATGAAAACTGACCCTCATCACATATCTAAAATTCTGTGAAAATAAACAGCAAGTTAATTATTTCCTTATGCAGAAATTCTGTAGTTTTGGATACAGCCTGAAATAAGTGGGCCTTAGAAATCTTGTTAAATAGCATTTGTTGTAGGTAACAGTTTCAGTGCTTTTCCTCTTTTCTTAAAAATATAAACTAGCTTTCATTTATGATTCCTTTAACTTTATTAAGAAATTTGTCTAAAAATGGATCCTCAAAACCAGGGAGGCAGGACAGAAAGAGGAAATGGTCATCATCCTGAGCAAGTAGGTTAGCACCATTGAGAAAGCCATCCAGCTGGCCAGGGATCCCAGGAACAACGCTGAAAGGGGGAAACAGCTTTTTCTTATTTCATAATAATCTTCTTGTCTGTAGATTACGAAGTGAAAGAATGAAAGCAAGATATTGCAGAGTTCATATGTTCTTCAGTTCAAACCGGGTACTATAAAAACTAAAATGGATTTGTTCTGTCTTAAATTCTATTTCATTGAAATCCTAACTCATATAATAGTTCAAGAGAAAAATAAAAGCTCTATAGAATGATAAAGCTGAGATCTAACAACTATAAACTTTCATTTGAATGAAATAAGGTACATAAAAACCAACTACTCAGCTACCTTCTACACTCATTGTCATCTACCAACCAACAATGGCATGAGTCCATATTGTTAGTCTGTAGAATGAAATGACTTGAGAGCCTTATCTTTTAAAATAGAAATTGCAAAAAGCAGTCAAATGGAGGAGACACAAAGAACCATGGTACCCAAAGTAGGTGAACAAAATAAATTAGAATTTGGTTTTGAGAAATCTAATTTTTAAACCACACATGATATAAAAACAAGTATATTGTCACTAACTCAGACATCCTTAGAAACTGTTTCATAAGCATTTCTACACCACATTTTGAAGTGAAACATGTGAGCAGATGTGATACCTATCGAAGACAGAAAATGCAGCATTATTAGTAGTACAAGGCTAATATTGAACGAAGAGATGTTATGGATTGAATGCTTTCAACTATGAATATAGGTATTTCTGAGGAAAGTCAACATTTTTCAGGAGGCAAAGTGGTGAGAGCTTGCTCTAAAGCAAGGATAATACCAAGATAAAAGCAGAAATCTAGAGTTCCATGTGGAAACAGTATTTATTTAGGAAAGTCCTCTCATACAGAAGACAATGGGTCAATGGGCAGAAGAAAGGAAACAGTAAGTGCCAAGCCATAAAATGTGCCCATCAAGGTTATAGCCAAAGGCACCACTCACTGATCCTTCCAACTTACTTATACTTTACCATCATTCTTATCATTACTGCGATACTTCTTACTTCAGGTTTAACTAAAGGACACCTTCTGATAATGCAAACACAACAGTGAATAAATCTTTAACACTAGGCTCAGGGAAAGCCTGATTTTCAGGATTTCTCAATACATTTAAATGAGAATTCATGCAATAAAAGGGACCCAAGTTCAGTTTTGCATGATGAAAAAATTCTAAAGATCTGTTTCATAGCAATGTGAACAGACTTGACACTACTGTACTCTTAAAAATGATTGCTGGGGAAGGCATTTGGCATAGTGGTTACAATAACATTTGGGATGTCTATATCCAATATCAGAATGCCTGGGCTTGTGTCCCGGCTCCGCCCCTGATTCTAGCTTCCCGCTAATGCTAGTGCTAATGATAATGGGAGGCAGCATGTAAGGGATGGAGCAGCTGAGTCCCTGCCATCTACTTCATGGTTACAAATAAAAATCCCAGTTTCTACACTGGGAGATCTCAACAACATGTTAGAGTATACATCTACCAAAGGATTTAAATCAATTTTCACATCCAACTCATATTCTAGCCTTGTTTCCTAAAGCCAAAATTCTAAAATACAGGCTCAGAGAATGCTAATTAATTTTGCCTTAACTCTCTTCTTCAGTCTCATTCTTGATATTAAAATGACACAGTAGCAATTTTGAAAAAATGCTACAGAGAAGCTCTGAACTTCCCATCTAAACTTCCCTTAAGGAATGAGAACACTGTTCCATGTTGTTCACAATCTACTTCATAAAAATTTTGCCTACACTATCCCAAAACAAGAACAGTTTACATCAGCTATTTTAGGAATGAGAAAGTGTCAGTGACTTGATGAACTGAATAAACAGTATTCCTATATTTCTTAATTTGTAATAGTCTAGTGCTTTTATGAAAGTCTAATGAAGAAAATAAAGCCATGTATAAACACTTTTAGGAAATTAATAATTCATTTACTGACTAGAACAAACAAAATCTATATTCAGTTACCAGATTTAAGTTGAAGACTGGACGAGCTTACTAACTTTACTTATCACTTATAATCTTTTTTTCCCCTTACCAAATGTCACTTCTCCATTTCCACTCTTGTCAAACAACTGGAAAGCCACTATGAACATGGAATCTGGAGCACATAAGACAGATTCAAATGCCAAAAACTCTTGATAGGAGATCAACCTGTAATAAAATATAAAATATTGTTAACTGGAAAAGAAAAGGAAAACCTCAGGGATTAATCGACAAAGTTTAGTTTCTCTTTACAAAGGTATTCCCGAGAAGGAACAGAGAGAGGGAAAAGAAAGAGGAAGGATTAGAATATCACCCTCCTGTAAGCTCCTAATAAAGTAATGGGCCTACAAACTTACTAATAGCTCCTAACATCACAAAAAGAAAGAGAATCAGACCAAAACCAGTTAAATTTGACTGTAAGGCTCCAGCTGAGAGCTTCTCAGCCTCAGCACCACTGACATTTTGAGTTGGCGAATTCTTTCTTGGGAAGGGAGTCTCTTGTGCATTGTACCATGGTCAGCAGCACCTGGCCTCCACACACAAGATGCCAACAGCATCCCCCAGTTGTGACAAAGTGTCTACAGACTTTACCAAACATCTCTTGGAAAGCAAAAGTACCTTCATTGAAGATCATTGATCCAAATGTAATCAATTTACAGAAAAACAGAAGGGACAAAAAAAAAAATGTTCACCACCAGTATAGAAATGCAGACTGTGAGAAACTATAGGACAAATATTCTGTAGCTGAAAAAAAATAATTTTAAAGAAAGATAAGGAGAGGAACTTTAAAAGACCTAAAGGATGGGGCAGGCACGTGGCAAAGCATTTAAGTCAACACATGTCTTTGTCCACATCCCATATCTGAGTGTCTGGTTTGAGTCCCAGTTACTCTGCATCCAATTCAATGAAAAAATTAATACTCCTGTTCTTCCAAAATGTGTTTACTGAAATAGAACCATGCTCATCAGCTACAACTAGCAACAGCCATCTAACAAGTGCCCTGAATCCTTCTAGATCTCCCCCAACCCATTCTTAAAATTGAAGCCAGAGGGATCTTTTTTTTTTTTTTTTTTAGGATTTAATTATTTATTTGAAAGGCAGAGTTACACAGAGAGAAGAGAGGCAGAGAGAGAAATCTTCCATCCACTGGTTCACTCCACAGATGGCCACAACAGCCGGAGCTGAGTTGATCTGAAGCCAGGAGCCAGGAGCTTCTTACATGTCTCCCATGTGGGCAAGGGCCCAAGCACTTGGGCCATCTTATACTGCTTTCCCAGGCCATAGCAGAGAGCTGGACAGGAAGTGGAGCAGCCGGGTCTCGAACCGGCGGCCATATAGGATGCCGGTGCTTTAGGCCAAGGCGTTAATCCACTGCGCCATAGCGCAGGCCCCAGAGGGATCTTTTTTATTTACTTATTTTAAAACAGCTTTATTGGGGCTGGTGTCGTGGCTCACTTGGTTAATCCTCCACCTGCAGCACCAGCATCCAATACGGGCACCAGGTTCTAGTCCCGGTTGCTCCTCTTCCAGTCCAGCTCTCTGCTGTGGCCTGGGAGGGCAGTGGAGGATGGCCCAAGTGCTTAGGCCCCTGCACCCGTGTGGGAGACCAGGAAGAAGCACCTGGCTCCTGGCTTCAGATCAGCACCGGCCGTGGCAGCCATTTGGGGAGTGAACCAACAGAAGGAAGATCTTTCTCTCTCTCACTGTCTTTATCTCTACCTGTCAAATTAAAAAAAAAAAAAAAACAGCTTTATTGAGATGTTATTCACCCACTTAAAATGTACAATTCTGTAATTCTAAGTATGGGCACAGAGTTATACAATAATTACTTGCGGCCGGCGCCGTGGCTCAACAGGCTAATCCTCCGCCTTGCGGCGCCGGCACACCGGGTTCTAGTCCCGGTCGGGGCGCCGGATTCTGTCCCGGTTGCCCCTCTTCCAGGCCAGCCCTCTGCTGTGGCCCGGGAGTGCAGAGGAGGATGGCCCAAGTGCTTGGGGCCTGCACCCCATGGGAGACCAGGAAAAAGCACCTAGCACCTGGCTCCTGCCATCGGATGAGCGCGGTGCGCCGGACACAGCGCGCTGACCGCGGCGGCCATTGGAGGGTGAACCAACGGCAAAAGGAAGACCTTTCTCTCTGTCTCTCTCTCTCACTGTCCACTCTGCCTGTCAAAAAAAAAAAAAAAAAAAAAAAACTTGGCCGGCGCCGTGGCTCAACAGGCTAATCCTCCGCCTTGCGGCGCCGGCACACCGGGTTCTAGTCCCGGTCGGGGCGCCGGATTCTGTCCTGGCTGCCCCTCTTCCAGGCCAGCCCTCTGCTGTGGCCCGAGAGTGCAGTGGAGGATGGCCCAGGTGCTTGGGCCCTGCACCCCATGGGAGACCAGGAAAAGCACCTAGCACCTGGCTCCTGCCATCGGATGAATGCAGCGTGCCGGCCGCGGCGGCCATTGCAGGGTGAACCAACGGCAAAGGAAGACCTTTCTCTCTGTCTCTCTCTCACTGTCCACTCTGCCTGTAAAAAAAAAAATAAATAATAATAATAATAATAATAATTACCACACTGAATTTTACAACACTATTACGACATAAATAAGAAACTACAGGGGCCGGTGCTGTAGCGCAGTGGATAAAACTGCTGCCTCCAGTGCCAGCATCCTGTATGAGTGCCAGGTTCAAGTCCCGGTTGTTTCACTTCCAATCCAGCTCTCTGCTATGGCCTAGGAAAGAAGTAGAAGATGGCCCAAGTGCTTGGGACCCTGCACCCACGTGGGAGACCCGGAAGAAGCTCCTGGCTCCTTGCTTTGGACTGGCCCAGCTCCGGCAGTTGCAGCCAGTTGGGTAGTGAACCAGTGGATGGAAGATCTCTCTCTGTCTCTCCCTCTCTCTGTCACTCTGCCTCTCAAATAAATAATCTTTAAATAATAATAATAATTTCTTAAAATAAAAACAAACTGTAATTATCATCACACAATTTTTCAGGAAGTAAATACAAATGAAATTTCCACATACTGCTATCAGGTATCATCACGACCTCATAAGTAAGGAGTAGTAAGTGGTGTTAAGCTCTGAACAAAACTACAGATCAATGGTATTGTGTCATTTGCAAGTGTTAAGTTTATATAATAAAAACAATAGTGAATTGGGGCAGGAAGTAGACAAGCCTTTCACTTTCTACATATTTCAGAAATGTCTGAAATTTTTAGAATAGTAGTATTCTGATTGTGAGGGTAATTTTAGGAATAAAAACTAAAAATAGATTGGTTATAGATATAAATACATAGAGACACACACATCTTATTTCTAAAATGGTCTCAGGAATTGGATATCAAAAATTCAACTGCTTGAAATATAAATCATGTAGTTTTAAAAAATATTTCATGCAGAGCAGGTGCTGTGGCATAGCAGGTAAAGCCACCACCTGCAATGCCAGCAGCTCATATGGGCGCTGGTTCAAGTTGAGGTTGCTCCATTTCCTATCCAGCTCCCTGTTAATGCACCTGGGAGAGCAGTGGAAGATGGCTTAAGTGCTTGGGCCCCTACCATCTACGTGGGAGACCCAGAGCAGCTCCTGGTTCCTGGCTTCAGGTTGACCCAGCTCCAACTATTGCAGCCATTTGGGGAATGAACCAGTAAATAGAAGATTCTATCTCCCTCTCTCCCTCTCCCTCTCCTTCTGTAACTTTGCCTTTCACATAAAATTTGAAAATCTTTTAAACAAATATTTCATAATCAACAGTAAAACTTTCTGCTATATTTATGAGAAGAGCTCTGAGTTTTTCCTCAACTAGCAAAGGTCATAAACTGTCAGAGGACAGAATGACTTTGACCCACAGATTCATTTTCTTTGGCATGCAAACTATAATCTCTATAGTTGTATTAGTTGCCAACATTAGGAAATCATAAGCTTTCTATAAAAATCCAGTTTCCCGATTTTTCTTGATAAATTGCCAGGTTGGGCAACACTAAGTTCCTGGTTCCAACTAACACCAGCTCCCTGAAGACAAGCAGAATTACTTTGTTCAGAGAGATCAGGGCTTAAAACTTTTCCATAGATCACTTGCTCCTATAATTTGAGACTCTCAGTTTCAAAATAGTAGCCCTTTGTTCAAAATACAAAGTCTATGGAATTTATTAAATATCTACATTTTGTCAGCATGTTAAAATATCTATATTTTGTCTGTCACATATATTCCTGCATCTCTAAAGCCAGAAGGACCCTTAGAAAGGCCAAAGAAGTTATCTCCTCAAAGACATTCAATAAGTCCACCCACATTTGGTGTTCTCCCATGACTGCACACTTGCTGCTCCTCACCTCAAACTGAAAAATTAGAAAGGGGCCTGGTGTCTACAGCAAGCAGACCATAATTATAAGAAGGTATCATTAGAATACACAGCAATCCCTAAATACTGCTACACAGGGTGCCTTGTTTAAGGAAAAGTAATTAAGAAAACACAGAAAAGCATTAACAACCTAAACATAAGTCACCTAAACTTAAACATAAGTCACATTATTCAGCCTTAAAAACAAAAGAAATTCTGACACGTGCTACCACATGGATGTGCCTTGAAAATATATGACAAATTAAATACGCCAGAAAGATGCAAAGAACAAATATTGTATGATTCCACTTATATGAAGTACCTGAAAAAGTAAAATTTATCGAAGGACAAAGTGGAATATTAGTTGCCAGTGGCTGGCTGGAGGAGTAGAGGGCGAAAAAACATAAGAAGTCATTGTTTAATTAAAGGAATGAAGTTTCAGCAAGAGACAATGAAAAAGTTCTCGAGAGATAAGATTGCGGATGGTTGCCCTGGGAACGTATTTAAGGCCACTAAACTGTATACTTAAAAACACCTGTAATACTAAGTTTTTTGTTATGTATATTTTAAACACAAAAAAGTCCTCTGAGGTTACCCAGTTGTGTGCATTTTTCAAAAATCAGCTATGGGGGCCGGCGCCCTTGTGCACTGGGTTAATCCTCCGCCTGCGGCACCGGCATCCCATATGGGCACTGGGTTCTAGTCCCGGTTGCTCCTCAGTCCAGCTCTCTGCTGTGGCCTGAGAAAGCAGTGGAGGATGGCCCAAGTGCTTAGGCCCCTGCACCCGCGTGGGAGACCAGGAAGAAGCACCTGCTCCTGGCTTCAGATCGGCGCAGCTCTGGCCGTTGCAGTCATTTGGAGAGTGAACCAAAGGAAGGAAGACCTTTCTCTCTGTCTCTCTCTCTCTCTCTCTCTCACTGTCTGTAACTCTGCCTGTCAAATAAACAAATAAAAATCTTTAAAAAAAAAAATCAGCTATGGCTTCTTGGCCTTTTGGCTAAGATCAAGTGCAGTATCACTTATCAGCAAATAAGGGCCTGCACTGTGGCATAGCGGGTAAAGCTGCCCGCCTGTAGTGCCCACATCCCATACGGATGCCAGTTTGAGTCCCAGCTTCTCCACTTCTGATCTAGCTCTCTGCTAAGGCCTGGAAATCAGTCAAAGATAGCCCCATTCCTTGGGCCCCAGCACCGGCATTGGAGACCCAAAGAAGCTCCTGGCTCTTGGTTCCTGGCTTTGGATTAGCGCAGCTCCAGCCATTATGGCCATCTGGGGAGTGAACCAGTAGATGAAAGACCCTAGCCCTCTCTTTCTGATCTCTGTAACTCTGCTTTTCAAATAAATAATCTTTTAAAGGGGCCGGCGCCATGGCTCAACAGGCTAATCCTCCGCCTTGCGGCGCCAGCACACAGGGTTCTAGTCCTGGTCGGGGAGCCGGATTCTGTCCCGGTTGCCCCTCTTCCAGGCCAGCTCTCTGCTGTGGCCCAGGAGTGCAGTGGAGGATAGCCCAAGTGTTTGGGCCCTGCACCCCATGGGAGACCAGGAAAAGCACCTGGTACCTGGCTCCTGCCATCGGATCAGCGTGGTGCGCCGGCCACGGTGGCCATTGGAGGTTGAACCAACGGCAAAGGAAGACCTTTCTCTCTGTCCCTCTCTCTCACTGTCCACTCTGCCTGTCAAAAATAAAAAAAATAAAAAATAAAAAATCTTTTAAAAATAAATAAAATTAAAAAATAAAAAATCAGCAAATATACCTTTTTTTTAAAGATTTATTTATTTATTTGAAAGTCAGAGTTACAAAGAAAGAGAGGAGAGGCAGAGAGATAGAGAAGTCTTCCATCCGATGGTTCACTCCCCAATTGGCCGCAACGGCCGGAGCTGCGCTGATCCAAAGCCAGTAGCCAGGAACCTCCTCTGGGTCTCCCGTGCAAGTGTAGGGACCCAAGAACTTGGGTCATCTATTGCTTTCCCAGGCCATAGTAGAGAGCTGGATCAGAAGTAGAGCAGCCGGGTCTCCAACTGGCGCCCATACGGAATGCCAGCACTTCAGACCAGGGCATTAACCCACTGTGCCACAGCGCCGGGCCAAGCAAATATACCTTTAAGTTCTGTGTTTTTCACCATCTAAAGAAAATTACTGAAAATACTGACCTAATTAATAATATGCAAGCTGAGATAGTTAAGACATGACAATATCTGTAATTTACTTCAAAATGTATTTTTAAAAAGTAAGATGAACTAGTAGAGGGATGGAAGGATAGACAGCTATGTGAAAAAGCTAGCATAATCAAATATAAAAGTAAAATCTATGTGGTAGATACATAGATAATCACTGTAAAATTCTTTTAACTGTCCTGAATGCTTGAAAATTTTCAAGATAAAATGCTTGGAGGAAATAGGCCACTTGACAATTTCTCTGATACTTTCCTCATCTATTTTTTTATTTTTTTATTTTTATTTTTTGACAGGCAGAGTGGACAGTGAGAGAGAGAGAAAGGTCTTCCTTTTGCTGTTGGTTCACCCTCCAATGGCCGCCACGGCCAGTGCGCTGCGGCCGACGCACCGTGCTGATCAAATGGCAGGAACCAGGTGCTTATCCTGGCCTCCCATGGGGTGCAGGGCCCAAGCACTTGGGCCATCCTCCACTGCACTCCCTGGCCACAGCAGAGAGCTGGCCTGGAAGAGGGGCAACCGGAACAGAATCCGGTGCCCAGACCGGGACTAGAACCCGGTGTGCTGGCACTGCAAGGCAGAGGATTAGCCTCATCTATTTTAAGCTCAAGGCATATGGGTGCCAGTTCGAGTCCTGGCTGTTCCACTTCTAATCCAGTTCCCTGCTAATGTGTCTGTGAAAGCAGCAGCAAGAAACAGTCTGCTTATCTGCTAACAGAGAAACATGCTACAGAATAATTTTTAAAACTTCTTGTTCTTCATCCTGCCATAGATTCTTCTATTGCTAGAAGAACCCAAACAATAGTGTAGTTGAACATACGCAAACAAGCTATTAACTGCTGAATGCAGAAACCACTGATGAGTTCATACCTTAATAAACAGTTTGTTTTCTTTTCATGGAGATTAAGGGGCACTTTCACTTTTTACCATGTCTATCCATGCTATCTGATGGTTTACAAAGAATATGCATTCATGTTATAACTTTGAAATAATATATTTTATGAATTTTCGGTGTATATATCAAAATTTTTCTACAAAGTCCCTTTTAACAAATGTTTTACATTTATTTATTTTCATTTTAATTGAAAGGCATACAGACAGAGAGACAGACACAGAGAGAGCGTCCATCCACTGGTTAATGTCTCAAATACCTGCAACAGACGGGGTTGGACCAGGCCAAGGCCAGGAGAATGGAATTCAATCTGAGTTTCCCACATGTGTGGCAGAGACCCAATTACATGAGCCATCGTCTGCTGCCTCCCAGGGTGTGCATTAGCAGGAAGCTGGATTAGAAGCAGAGTAACTGGGACTCAAACCAGGCTTTTGGATCTGGGATAGAGGTGTTCCAAGCAGTGACTCAACCAACTGAGCCATACATCTGACCCTATAAATTCCTTTTAATTTACTGAATGGGAGCTAGTAAAATGCCGAAACATTAACAGATTAATTTTGCAATTTTTTAAAAAAACAAAACTTCTGCATAAAAGGTTCTTCTATATGCATATGGAACAAAAAAGAAAATATGTTCAAAAAAGTAAAAGAGAAGAAAAGCTATTTTCCTACATTATTGGAAAATAGAACTTCAAGATGAAATTCTGACTAGGACTAAACAAAGAAACTATCATTTTAGAAGTCAGTTTCAAACAAGCGTCTAAATATTTTAGATCAGATCACATAATAATAGTGTCTGAGATCTGCATTTAATACACAAAGTCATTTTGCTTTTCATTATACAACAAGAACTTCAATGTTTAAACCATAGTCTCACAAACAATACTTGGCTAATGGCTTTTACTTTTAGACAAGCCATCATGCTATTTACACGATGCAATGCTGCTTTCCCATGGCTCTACACAGCATGCATATATATCAAAACACATCTGAGGGAAAGAAGATGCAGAAGGAGAGAAAAGGAACAGTATTCAGGTTAGAAAACATGGGAAAGGGGGGCACAGTACAAAAGAGCATGGTATTCACAAATCCTGAACCCACTTTTCCCACACATTTAACAAAATTAGTGACATTTCTTATACTAATTGTACTCATTCAGACTTGGTGTTAGATGATTAGAAGTACTGTTAATGTGTCTCCATTTCAGGGACCGGCGCCATGGCACAATGGGTTAATACTCCACCTGTGGCGCTGGCATCCCATATAGGCGCTAGTTCTAGTCTTAGCTGCTCCACTTCCAATCCAGCTCTCTATGGCCTGGGAAAACAGTAGAAGATGGCCCAAATGCTTGAGTCCCTGCTTCCACATGGGAGACCAGGAGGAAGCTCCTGGCTCCTGGCTTCGTTGCGGCCATTTGGGGAGTGAACCAATGGAGGGAGGACCTTTTTCTCTGTCTCCCTCTCATTGTCTATATCTCTACCTCTCAAATAAATAAATTTTTAAAAAAATGTGTCTCCGTTTCAAAGGATATTCCTCCAAGACTCATTATCAAAAAATGACCTTAGACCAAAGAACACATTTTGGAGTTGGGCAAAAATATACCAAATGAAAGATTCCAATCTTCCACCATCGCCCTAAGTAAAAGGGTGTGAAACAGATAAAAGGAAAAAAAGAGAATATAATTTTGTCAAGAAAAATGGAAGGCTGAAAATTAAGAATTTTGTGTTACTGGGCATGTCAATCAACCTCTCTGAACCTTATTTTCCTTAACTATTAAATGAGGAAGGACTGACATCCTGAAATAAGTCAAACATTAGCAAATCATTTTATTCTGTTGAATTAAAATTATAGAAAAATCTTTTATAATGGAACTTAGCCTTCCTGAAGTCTTAGATCTTCATGAAAATCTATGCCCTCACCTTAGAAAAATGCTGACACAAATTCAAACATTCTCATTATATTACATTTAAGAATCCCTAAAGATCATCCATGAAGAGTAGGCTAAGAATCCTTGTGTTTCTAGAAAATTCTACATCTCTCTACTTTAGAAACAATCTATGCTTCATATACTCATTTATATTTTTGTGACCTAACCCTGTCAGTCAGATTTGCTGTTTAATCCCAATCTGACTCACTTCAAAAACAAAGAAAAAAAATGAAGTTTAAGATTTTTTAAAAAGATTTATTTTATATATTTAGCCGGCGCCATGGCTCAACAGGCTAATTCTCTGCCTTGCGGTGCCGGCACACCCGGTTCTAGTCCCGGTTGCCCCTCTTCCAGGCCAGCTCTCTGCTGTGGCCCGGGAGTGCAGTGGAGGATGGCCCAGGTGCTTGGGCCCTGCACCCCATGGGAGACCAGGATAAGCACCTGGCACCTGGCTCCTGCCATCAGATGAGCGCGGTGCACCAGCCGCAGCGCGCCGACCGTGGCGGCCATTGGAGGGTGAACCAACGGCAAAAGGAAGACCTTTCTCTCTGTCTCTCTCTCTCACTGTCCACTCTGCCTGTCAAAAATAAAAAGATTTATTTTATATATTTGAAAGAGTTACAGAGAGAGGTAGAGACAGAGAGAGAGAGAGAGAGGTCTTCCATCCAATGGTTCACTCCCCAAATGGCTACAATGGCTGGAAGCTACACCGATCCAAAGCCAGGAGCCAGAAGCTTATTCCGGATCTCCCTCGTGGGTACAGAGGCCCAAGGACTTGGGTCATCCTCTACTGCTATCCCAGGCCACAGCAGAGGTCTGGATCGGAAGAGGAGCAGCTGGGTCTGGAACCAGCACCATATGGGATGCAGGTGCTTCAGGCCAGGGCTTTAACCTGCTGTGTCACAGTGCTAGCCCCCAAGATTTTTTTTTTTAATTAGGCATCAGTATTGTGCTTAAGGGTAAAGCTGCTGCCTGCGATGCCGGCATCCCATATGGGAGCTGGTTTGAGTCCAACTTCGGATCCACTTCAGATTCAATTTCTTGCTAATGCACCTGAGAAAAGTAGCAAAAGACAGTCTAAGTGTTTGGGTCCCTGCAACACAAGTGGGAGACCAGGAAAACTCCCAGCTCTAGGCTTTGCCCTGGCCCAGCCCCCAGACTTTGTGGCTACCTATGAGTGAAGCAGCAGATGGAAGATCTCTCTCTTCTCTCCCTCTCTGTAACTCTGACTTTCAAATAATAAATAAATCGTTTTAAAAAATAAGTTTTTAAAATTTGAAATAGAACAAATTTATCTTGTAAAAAGTAAAATAGGTATTTTAAAAAATAAACACTATTAAACAGTATTAGATTCTATAATACTATAGAAAACTCTTTACTGATCTACTGTACTCTGATGACTGAAACCTTGATTGCACTTGACCACATGAAAATGTCCTACTTTGGCCGGTGCCGTGATTCAATAGGCTAATCCTCTGCCTTGAGATGCTGGCACACCAGGTTCTAGTCCCGGTTGGGGCGCCGAATTCTGTCTTGGTTGCCCCTCTTCCAGGCCAGCTCTCTGCTGTGGCCAGGGAGTGCAGTGGAGGATGGCCCAGGTGCTTGGGCTCTTGCACCCCATGGGAGACCAGGAGAAACACCTGGCTCCTGCCTTCAGATCAGCGTGGTGCGCTGGCCGCGGTGGCCATTGGAGGGTGAACCAATGGCAAAAGGAAGACTTTCCTCTCTGTCTCTCTCTCTCTCTCACTGTCCACTCTGCCTGTCAAAAAAATTTTAAAAAAATAAATTAAAAAAATTTAAAAATAAAATAAAGAAAATGTCAAAGATGAACTGAGATGAACTAGGGAAGATGGTCACAAAAGGAAGTATCTGGAAAGATACAGATATTCCGAAGGGTCTCAGATCAAATTAATAACAACAAATACTCTGAAAATGTCTAAGAGCTAAATGTGTATTTACTTTTAATAGTTTTAAAGAAAAAAATCCTGACTAAATATAATTCATTTTCATATACCTTTCTGTCTAATCACTATTGAGAGACCCTATGACTGATAAGCCACTATGGATGATTTCACACTTTTATTTTTTCCATAGGCAGAGTTAGACAGTGAGAGAGAGACAGAGAGAAAGGTCTTCCTGTTTCCATTGGTTCACCCCCCAAATGGCCACTATGGCTGAGGAGCTGCGGCGATGCCACACCGATCTGAAGCCAGAAGCCAGGTGCTTCCTCCTGGTCTCCCATGCGGGTGTAGGGCCCAAACACTTTGGGCCATCCTCCACTGCTTTCCCGGGCCACAGCAGAGAGCTGGACTGGAAGAGGAGCAACCGGGACAGAATCCAGCACCCCCAACCGGGACTAGAACCCAGTGTGCAGGCGCTGCAGGCAGATGATTAGCCTAGTGAGCCAGGGCGCAGGTCCTGATTTCACATATTTTAGAGAGCAAACATAAAATGTCTTACAATATCTCCAACACTTGCCATTTGTTGATTTATTTCTTAAAGATTTATTTATTTATTTGAGATACAGAGAGAGAGAAGGAGAGAGACAGGGAGAGAGTAAGAGAAAGAGAAGGAGAGAGATAGCTTCTGTCCGCTGGTTCATGCCTCAAATGGCTGCAATGGCTGCAGCTGGGCTGGGCCAAAGCCAGGAGCCAGGAGCTTTCTCTAGGTCTCCCACAGGGGTGCAGGGGCCCAAGGACTTGGGCCATCTTCCACTGCTTCCCGAGATGCATTAGCAGGGAAACTGACCAGAAGTAGAGGAGTTGGGACTCGAACCAGCACCCATATGAAATGCTAACACTGCAGGTGGAGGTTTAACCTTCTATACCACTGCACGTCCTCAACATTTGCCATTTATAGGTGATATAAAATCTTTCCAAGGTATAAAATACTCATTCAACAATCATCTGTTGAACACACAGCAAACATCAAAATAAATATAGCAGGATCAGTGTTTTGGTATAGCAGGTAAAGCCGCCACCTGCAGTGCCAGCCTCCCATATGGGTGCTGGTTTGAGTCCCGGCTGCTCCACTTCCGATCCAGCTCTGCTGTGGCCTGGGAAAGCAGTAGAAGACGGCCCAAGTTCTTGGGCCCCTGCACCTGCATGGGAGACCCCAGAAGAAGCTTCTGGCTCATGGCTTTGAATTGGCTCAGGGATTGGATTGAGGAGTGAACCAGTAGATGAACGACCTCTCTCTCCCTCTCTCTCTGCCTTTCTGTAACTCTTTCAAATAAATAAATGAATATAGCACTAATCCTGGCCTCAAAGAATTTAGATACCAACCTTTCTATTTTAACCACTGCAATAGCCACCTAACTGGTTCTCACTACATGTCACTCTTCTCCCACTCCAATGTGGGATCAATTTTTCTAGAATTGATCATACTTGTGGTAATTTTAAAAGTCTCCTGGGGTGGGCATTTGGCACAGAAGTTAAGATCCCACTTGAGTGTTCCATTCCCATGCCACAGTGTCTGTGTTGGAGTCCTAGCTCCATTCTTGATTCCAGCATCCTGTAATGCGCATCCTTGGAGGCAGCAGATAATAGCTCAAATAGCTAGGTTCCTGCCGCCCACACGGGAGACCTGGATTGGTTTCCCAGCTCCGGGCTTCAGCCTGGTCCAGTCCTGGCTGTTGTTGGCATCTGAGGAAAGAATCTGTGGATGAACAATCTCTGTCCCTGTGTCTGTCTGCCTGTCTCTCTCCCTACCTTTTTTTCTTCCCCCCACTTTTCAATTAAATATTATTTTATTTACTTAAAGATTTATTTGTTTTTTGAGAGGCAGAGTTACAGACAGAGAGAGGGAGAGACAGAAAGAGACGTCTTCCATCTGCTGGTTCACTCCCCAAAAGCCAGCAATAGCCAGAGCTGGATTGATCCAAAGCCAAGAGCCAGGAGCTTCTTCTAGATCTCCCACATGGATGCAGGGACCCAAGCACTTGGGCCATCTTCCACTGCTTTCCCAGGTCATTATCAGGGAGCTGGATCAGAAGTGGAGTGGCTGGTACTCAAACCGGCACTCATATGGGATGCTGGCATCACAGGCAGAGGCTTAACCTATTATGCCACAGGGCCTGCCCCAATAAATTTGAAATTAAAAAGAATAAAAACTTTTTACTGTCTAGTTTTCAAAGCTTTTCACTTAGAGTCTCTTCTGTTAGGAAAAAGAACCTTAGCCCAAGACATGAGAATATAGTTTGAAATTGTGAGAGCAAACCAAAATTTTCTGTATATAATTCATGTATTCAAATATAGCAATTGTTCCATAGTTTAGCCAAATTTGACTTTAATAAAAATAATGGTGGCTTTTTCTCCTTGAGCTGAGTAAACTGATACTCTGAAGATACACCTTGTTATTTCTGTGACCACACCTCCATACACTACTAGGCTAAAAATATCTCCAAGACTGAGAGTCACAAGCCCATAGGATGCAAGTCTAGCACCCAAAGTCCCCAACTCCAGTCCAACTGCATTTTTCTCAGCACCAAAGAACCATCACAGCCACCCAAAACCACTTGCAATCCCACCCACCACTCCCCAAAACATACACACATGCCCCTTGATGTGTGAAGCCTCTACTATTCCCTTTCCTGGAATTCTCTCCTTATCTGTGCAACTACCAGCAAATTCCTTTTAGTCCTGTCAAATATCACCTCTTCAATGATGCCCTTTAGACCACTCAACACAGAGCTAACCATGTTTCCTGGGATCCTGTTGGACTTTTCATAAATGTCTATTATAGCAGCTTATCTCACAAGAACTGTATCATTTTGTTTGTTTGGTCATCTTCTTTGCCACAGGACCATGAGTTTCTTCTCAATGTCAGAAACCTCATTTTATTTATTTTTATATTTTTAAGGTCCTACAGTACCTGGCAAACGGTTTTACAATTAATGTTTGCCAAATAAATATGTAGACTAAACTCTTGCGTGGTTTATTTTTCATGATAGCACTTATAGCTTCCTAACATAATATAATCTACTTTAAAAATATTTTTTTTCGCTGGCGCCGTGGCTCAATAGGCTTAATCCTCCGCCCTGCGGCGCCGGCACACCAGGTTCTAGTCCCGGTCCGGGCACCGGATTCTGTCCCAGTTGCCCCTCTTCCAGGCCAGCTCTCTGCTGTGGCCAGGGAGTGCAGTAGAGGATGGCCCAGGTGCTTGGGCCCTGCACCCCATGGGGAGACCAGGAAAAGCACCTGGCACCTGGCTCCTGCCATCAGATGAGCGTGGTGCACCGGCCGCGGCAGCCATTGGAGGGTGAACCAACGGCAAAGGAAGACCTTTCTCTCTGTCTCTCTCTCTCTCACTGTCCACTCTGCCTGTCAAAAAAATATAGATATATATTTTTTTTTCAGAGAGACAGAGAGCATGTACCTATCTTTTATTTTAATCCCTAAATGATTTCAACAACCCAGGGGCCAAAGCCAAGAATCTGGAACTCACTCCAAGTCTCCCATATGAGTGGCAGGAACTCAAATACTTGAGCCATCACCACTGCTTCCAGGGTTCACATTAGCAGGAAACTAGAATTATGAGCTGGGAATCAAAAACAGCCACTGCAGTATGGGATATGGGTGTCTTAACTACTAGGCCAAATACTTGCCCCTTATTTTCTTTGCTATCTTTGAGTGGTTTACTCATTGATGTATCCTAGCACAAGGAACAATGCCTGAAACATAACAGATACTCAATGTAAAATGTAGCTTTTCCCATCACAATTTTTTTAAAAAGAAATAAATTCCAGTACCCTTGCAAATGGCAGTAAATAACAGTTTCTATAAACTTTGAAGAAAATTCCTAGTTTACTAATATAAAAATTCTAGATACTCATAGGTAAACTCATAACTTTTTAATTTTTAATATTCCAGAACACTGGTTTCAGAAAATGCATAAAAGTTCTTACCCATCCTTGGTTTGATCAGCTACTCCTGCCAACAGCTGTACAATCTTTGGATTGCTATTTGGGTCATTATACAGTCCAAGATAGCGTTGTACAAAGTCTTCTGGGGTCATGTAATGTTCTCCATCAACCTCAGTACTGGCATACTAAAAAACAAAACAAAACAAAAAAATAGATACTGGGCAATTAAAATTATTCAACACTATATTTTTTGTGAAAAGGTACATTAAAGATTAAAATCAAAATGAGAATAATAAATGCAGAATTTTTCTCTATATAGTAAGAAATTAAACATCTAGAGTCTGATTTAAAAATACTGCAGAGTACTAATATATATACTCTAATGGAATGAACTTTGGAAACATTATGCTAAGTAAGAGAAGTTAGACACAAAAGGCCACATATTGTTTGATCCCATTTACATGAAATGTCCTCAACTGGGAAATCCACAGAATCAGAGAATTGTGGTTACCAGTAGCTGGAAGAGAATTATGGAAGTTAACTGCTTAACAGGTAAGGAGTTTCTCTTTGGGGATGATAAAAATGTTCTGGAATTAGATAGTAGTGATGGTCACACAACATTGTACACACACACACACACACCCCCACTTGAATTTTATATTTTAAAATGGAGAATTTTATGTCATCTGAATTATATTTCAATTAAAAATATACTAATGGGGCCAGCATCATGGCATAGCAGGTTAAGCCACTGTTGCCTGTAATGCCAGCATCCCATACAGGCACTGGTTCAAGTCTCAGCTGCTTTATTTCCATTCCAGCTCCCTGCTAAAGACTTGGGAAAGTAGCTGAAAATGGCCCAAGTGCTTGGGGCCCTGTACCCCATGGGAGACCAGGAGAAACACCTGGCTCCTGCCATCGGATCAGCGCGGTGCACCGGCCACAGCACGCCGGCCGTGGCGGCCATTGGAGGGTGAACCAACAGCAAAAGAAAGACCTTTCTCTCTGTCTCTCTCTTTCTCACTGTCCACTCTGCCTGTCTAAAAAAAAAAAAAAACAAAAAACAAAAAACAAAAAAAACCTGCAAGAAGCTCCTTGTTCCTGGCTTCAGCCTGGCACAGCCTAGTTGTTATGACCATCTGGGAAGTGAACCAGCAGATGGGAGATCTCTCTGTCCCTCCCTCTCTCTATAACTTTGCCTTTGAAATAAATAAATAAATTTTTAAGTGTGTGTGTGTGTGTGTGTGTGTGTGTGTTTGTGTGTGTGCAAGTGAAAGGATATAAGAAAAATCAGGAAAAGTGAAAGGGTAACCAGGACCTGAAAATGTGAAAACAGTCTCTGTGGATTCCTAGAGCTTCCTATCTTCAAGAATAAATGCAAGTTGGGGGAAAAGACATGGCATAACCTGCTGAACCTTAGAAGTGAAATGAGTATCTTTTTCTCTCCTTCTCTATCTCTGCCTTTCAAATTAAAAAAGGGGGTGGGGAGCAGCACCGTGGTGTAGAAGGCTGGGTCTCTAGCCAGCCTGATGGCTGCAGGTTCAAGTCCTGGTTGTTCCACTTCCAATCTAGCTCCATGCTGGTGTACCTCGGAAGGTAGCAGAGGATAGCCCAAGTAGTTGGGCCCCTGCACCCATGTGTGAGACCTGGAAGAAGAACCTGGCTCCTGGTTTTGGCCTGGCCCAGTCCCAGCCATTGCAGGCATTTGGGTAGTGAACCAGCAGACGGAAGATCGATCTCTCTCTCTTTCTCTCTCCTTTACTTCTGTATTTCGAATAAATTCAAAAAGAGAGAGAAATGAAATGAGTAAAAAAGCCACAACAAATAAGATCTTCCATCATAGGTATTTGTTCAAAGTTCTAATGGCTGGAAAAATATTCTTTTATGCTGATAATGTTTTTAATAATTATAATACTGGTCTATCAGAGAAATGTATTATTTTAAGGGTTTTATGTTATATGGTATGACCAAACATGAACAAGCAAAAGCCCTCCTCTTTGGAATACAGCAAATCAATTTAGTTACTCAGTCAATCAACAAAGCAGTAACATGAGAAAATTTCTCAGAACTGAAGACTGCAAGAGCTCACTAAACACTAAGCACACACACACACACACACACAAAATCCATAGCAGGCCCATCATCACAAAATTGCAGAACATAGGAACTAAACTCTGCAAAGTCTTAGGAGAGAGAAACCTTGTCAATACAAAGGATCATGAACCAGGGGCATCGTGTTCCTCAACAGCAACCTTGAAATCTTGAAGACAATGCAGTAGGCCTTCAATATTCTGAAAAATGACTGCAAAACTGGAACTTCACACTGAACAGAGCCAAACTTTTGATCAAATGTGAGGTCAGGTTAAAAGTACTTTGAAGGGCAGGGCCGGTACTGTGGTGTAGCTGGTAAAGCTGCCGTCTGCAGTGCCAATATCCCATATGAGCACCGGTTCGAGTCTCGGCTGCTCCACTTCTGATCCAGCACTCTGCTATGGCCTGTGAAAGCAGGAGAAGATGAACCAAGTCCTTGAGCCCCTGCATCCGTGTGGGAGACCTGGAAGAAGCTCCTGGCTCCTGACTTTGGATCGGTGCAGCTCCAGCTGTTGCAGCCAATTGGGGAGTGAATCAGCGGATGAAAGACCTCTCTCTCTCTCTCTCTGCCTCTCCTTCTCTCTCTGTGTAACTCTTTCAAATAAATAAATAAATATTTAAAAATAAAAAGTACTTTGAAATATCACTGTTTTCAACACTTTTTTCATTCTTCATGGACTGTTTCTCAGAAAACTATAGGAGAATTTGTTTTAAAAAAGAGGGTTAACCAAGTAAAAAGACAATGTGGGATCCAAGAAACAGGTGACCCAACCCAGGGAAATAGCCCAGGGAAATCCCAGGATTTCCCCCTCTTCCATACAACCTAGTCCTGTCCAGGGCACACACAGGGCTCCAAGAAGCAAAGCCAGTAGGGAAAAGTAATGCCAGATTATCCAGGCCATCTGTCAATGTGGAAAATAACATTAAGGGGAGTTTAAGTCTTTGCTCAAATATCACCTACACACTGAGACCTATCCTTATGACACTATTTAATGTTACAATTCATACCTATATCTGTATTCTCAAATATGTCTATGCTACCCTGCTTTTTTCCTTAGCACCTATTATCTTCTCTTTTTAATTTTTTAAATTTTTTTTTTTATTTTTGACAGGCAGAGTGGACAGTGAAAGAGAGAGACAGAGAGAAAGGTCTTCCTTTTGACCGTTGGTTCACCCTCCAATGGCCGCTGCGCTGATCCGATGGCAGGAGCCAGGTGCTTATCCTGGTCTCCCATGGGATGCAGGGCCCAAGCACTTGGGTCATCCTCCACTGCACACTTAGGCCATCCTCCACTGCACTCCTGGGCCACAGCAGAGAACTGGCCTGGAAGAGGGGCAACCAAGACAGAATCTGGCACCCCGACCGGGACTAGAACCCGGTGTGCCGGCGCCTCAAGGCGGAGGATTAGCCTGTTGAGCCACGGCGCTGGCCCTACCTTCTTATTTATTGGATTTATTGTCTATTTCCCAACTACAACATGTCACAAAGGAAGAATCTTTGTGGAGTCTGTTTACTGATGTATTCTAAGCAATAACAATGCTAGACATAAGCAAGTACTCAGTAAATATTTGTTAAGTTAATGAGTTAGCAATAGATGGATAACAGGTACACGAATAACTAAGCAAGTGAAAATTTTGGAAATTTTTATTCTGTGAATAAGTACTTTTGCTTCCAAAAGTAGAAAATATTATCAAAATATAAGTCTTGGTTCAAGATAAATAGGACTACAATCAAAATAATTAAGATACCAAGGCCGGCGCCTTGGCTCAACAGGCTAATCCTCCACCTTGCGGCGCCAGCACACCGGGTTCTAGTCCCGGTCGGGGCGCCGGATTCTGTCCCGGTTGCCCCTCTTCCAGGCCAGCCCTCTGCTGTGGCCCAGGAGTGCAGTGGAGGATGGCCCAAGTGCTTGGGCCCTGCACCCTATGGGAGACCAGGAAAAAGCACCTAGCACCTGGCTCCTGCCATCGGATGAGCGCGGTGCGCCAGCCGCAGCGCGCCGGCCGCGGCAGCCATTGGAGGGTGAACCAACGGCAAAAGGAAGACCTTTCTCTCTCTCTCTCTCACTGTCCACTCTGCCTGTCAAAAAAAATAAATAAATAAAAAATAAAAAGATACCAAATATTAATTTAATAAAAATTATAAATATACTGAAATAAATGGAAGGAGGTGTGAGGAAACTAAGTCCTCAGGTACTGCCATAGTAAAAAAAAAGTCTCAAAAATAGTATTATAAAAATATGCAGGGAACTCTACCACAACCTCTAACTAGGAAAGCTGTAAGTGGTTGCTTTGGGATGACAGATGGTGAAGAATAATTGTGTAAAGGACTGTTGCTTTGCTTTTGGGTTAAGTATTTCAAATGCCTGCATACATGGTTCTGACTAAACCAAGCCACCTGCCCTCTTAACCAGGTGATAATTAAATCAGAAATATTTCCTTAGTCGTATTCTGAAAAAATAGCAGAGGCTACCACTGCAATTGCTCCATCAGCCTGTGTAAGAAGTAGCCCACAGTGGATTTGTTTTCTAGTTGCTGCTACCAAAAACAGTGCTGGCTGTTGTGGGCACTCAGGGAGTGAACTAGAAGATGGGAAATATATCTATCTCAGATAAATAAAATATAAAGAAAAATAAATACTCTTTTATTTTTGAGGAGGGGGAAGGGACAGTTGGGAGAGAGCAATGATAATAAAGAGAGAATATACAAAAGAAATGCAGTAGAAGGTGTAGCTAAGAAGGCAGTATAAGACCAGATGGAAGAAGAAAACCTTGAGTGCTACACTGAATAGTCTGAACTTTATTTTGTGAGCCTTAGGATACCATTAAATATTTTAGAGGAAGACAGTCATGAACTGACCTGGTGGCATTGTAAAAGAAAAGAGAAGTGGAGAACAGAGGAACTCTCTATGAGACAGGGAGACCAAGTGGTGGTGATGACAAGGTCTGGATGAAACAGGCTGAGGACTGAACAATCAACACAAGTGAAAAAGGAGAAAATAAGTTACTTCACTTGTACAAAAGCATATACAGTGAAAAGTCTTCCTGCTACCTTTTTCCCCTGCTTAATTCCCCACCCCAGGGGTAAACAATTTCTTACATGAGAGTATTCAAAAAGTTTGTGGAAATGGAATTAAAAGACAGCTTATTTTGGTGCAGAACGTTTCTGAAATCCATATATATGAGGGGTCTTCAAAAAGTTCATAAAAGTGCCTGTTACGGTAAATTTCAACTTTTTGCACCAAAATAAACTTACTTTGTATTCTGTTTTTTCCCCCAGACTTTATGAAGTACCCACATTAAATGCTCTGGAGATAGCTATGCATAAACAAGCAAATTATATACAATGAGATGCCTACTGATGACATTTCAGTCACAGCAGACCATATATACAACAGTGGTCCTGTGAGATTATATTGCCTAGTGGTATCTCCGGCATGCTAGTTTGTGTAAGTACACTTTGTTATTTTGAAATTGCCTGATGATGCACTTCTTAGAATTTATGCTCATGGTAAAGTGATGCATGGCTATATACACATGCTAATTTCTCATCACGTTTCCTTTTATGCAGACACACTGGCATACTATTTGTACTGTTCTGTACATCTTGCTTTTTTCAATTCAATCTTCTTGAAAAGCAATTTAGCAATATTAGGGCACTTCAAAACATTTGTGGAAAATGAAATTTAAAAAAAAATTGGGGGCAGGTCTGTGGTCTAGCAGCTAAAATGCCCACATCTCATACTGGAGTGCCTGGCTTCAATATTGGCTCTGCTTCTGATTCCAGTTTCCTGTTAACGCAGACCCTGGGAAAAGTGATTATGACTTGACTGGGTTCCTGCCCCACCCCAAAGCCACTGCAGGCACTGGGGACTGATCCAACAGAAGGGAACATGGGAGCATGCATTCTCTCTCTCTCTCTCTCTTTTTTTTCCCCCTCTTTGGGCCTCTCAAGTGCAGATATATATAAAAATAAGTTGGGACAGGCATTTTGCCTAGTGGTTAAGACACCAGTTAGGATGCCTGTGCCCCACACTGGAATGCCTGGGTTAACTCCTGGTTCTAAGTCCTGATGCCAGCTCCCTGCCAATGCAGAGTGTGGCAAGCAGGAATAATGCCCAAATAGTTGGGTTCCTGCTACCAATGTGGGGGACCCAGATTGAGTTCCTGACTACTGGCCTGGTCCTTGCAGGCATTTGGGGAGTGAACAAGCAGATGGGAACATTCTCTATGTCCACCTCTGCCTGTCAAATAAATAAATATAAAAGCTTTTTTAAAAAGATGCTTATCTTAGTGCAAAATGTTGAAATCTATGCATAGTTTACCATAATATGCATTTTCCATGAACTTTTTGAAGACCTCTTCATGTACTGGATGTACACATATAATTGTTTATAGCAAAACATAAAAACACTCACATCCTTTGACAAGGAATCCTGAGCCAGACTCCATTGAAAAATTAAAAAAGGAAAAACTGAGGCCAGCACTGCGGCATAGCAGGTATAGCCGCCGCCTTAGCCACATCTTCAACATGGGCTTCCCATACGGACTCTAGTTTGAGTCCCGGCGGCTCCACTTCTGATCCAGCTCCCTGCTAGTGTACCTAGGAGAGCAGCAGCAGATGGCTCGAGTGTTTGGGCACCTGCACCCACACGGGAGACCCAGAAGAAGCCTGTGGCCCCTATCTTCAGGATGGCCCAGACCCATACTCAATGTTTACTGAATAAATGAATGCAAGACCTAGCCAATGAGGCCATTTGAGCAGTGAACCAGCAGACGGATGATCTCTTCTCTGTCTCCTCTCTCTCTGTAACTCTGCCTTTCAAATACTTAAAATTTTTTTAAATAGGAAAAACTAAATACAAAATGCAAATATGAAAATATTAGAGATGGAATCATGATGATCTTATTCTTGCTTCACAATTGTTTGAGTGTTCCTATCTGTCTTTAACTAGCAGGTGACAAAACAACAAAGAGAATAGGAAAACATTTCACAGGTAGCATTAACAAAGTTTACAAGTGATCATCCATTTCTTTTTGCCAGAGGGGTTCATTCTCTAAAACCTGACTACTACTGTGTACTCAGACTAGACACAAAAATATACTATATATATGGAATCATCTGGATTTTACAACATTTGTGACTTTGAAAACTATCAGGAAACAGAGCAGCCTTCGCAGCACAAACCACCAAGGACACAGCAGCCAACAAGGAAAACAAATGCTTTTGTTGACAAGTGCTGAAACAGGCTTTGCCAGTATCCGGGGTTATAAATGCTGCCAGAGAACCAATTACCCTGAGGGATTTTGTCAGTGTTTTCCCCAGTTCTCTCAGTCTATTTTAACTTGATTTTAACGTAAAGATAGAGTGTATGGCTCAGAGGGATAAAGCATCAGTCTTCTCATCCACCAGGAGTCAGTACTTGACTTCTAAAGAGACAGTTAACTAATTACCTCATTAAATTAGAGACAATTACTTGGCAATGTCAGTTAGCTTGTTGCCTGAGCAGACAGAACCAAAGAGGGAATGTAGAACTGAAACTAGAATCTGCCCACAATCAGTCAAAACGCTAAAACAGTTTAGGTATTAAGCTGAGAGAAAAGTTAGTACCTCAAAAATTGGTGACACATTTAAGCCAAAAATATTTTTTCAGGGATTGATTTATTTACTTGAAAGGCCCAGTGACAAAGAGGGACAGACATACCTTATATCTGCCAGTTCACTTATGAAATGCTAGCAATAGCCAGGGCTGGGCCAGGCCAAAACGAGTCAGGAACTTCATTTGGGTCTCCCACATGAGTGGAAGGAATCCAAGTGCTTTTCCATCATCTGCTGCCTCCCAGGCACATTAACAGGATGCTGGACCAGAAGCAAAGCAGCTCGGACTCAAACCAGCTCTGAGATGGAATGCAGGCATCCCAAGCAGCAGCTTAACCCACTGAACCACAACACCTACTCCAAAACATACTTTTTAAAATAATTGTTGGGGAGTGGGCATTTAGAACAGCAGTTAAGATGTCTGCATCATGGCCAGCACTTTGGTGTCCTCTAGTTATGGTGCCAGCATCCCATATGGGTTCCAGTTCATGTCCCAGCTGTTCCTCTTCCAATCCAGCTCTCTGCTAATGGCCTGGGAAGGCAGTGGAAGATGGCCCAAGTGCTTGGGCCCCAGTAACCCTGTGGAAGATCCAGAAGAAGCTCCTGGCTCCTGGCTTAGGATCGGCTAGCTCCAGCTGTTGCAGACATTTGGGAGTGAACCAAGAGAGGAAGATCTCTCTCTCTCTCTCTCTCTCTCTCTCTCTCTCCCTCCATAACTCTGCCTCTCAAATAAATAAATCTTAAAAAAAAAAAAAAAGATATTTGCATCCCCTATCAAAGTGCCTGGGGTTCAAGTACCAAGCTCCACTTCCAATTTGAGCTTCCTGCTAATGTGTACCCTGGGAGCTAACAGGTAATGCCTCAAGTACTTGGCTCTCTGCCATCTGTGTAGGAGGTCCAGATTGAGTTCTGGGCTCCTGGCTTTGCTGTGGCTCAGCCCTAGCTGTTGGATGCAATTTGGGGAGCAAAACAAGGGAAGAAAGACCTCTCTTTGCCTTTCAAATAAATAAAAATAAATTTTAAATACTTGAGAATGATTCACTTAATTACTTTTAGTACTTCTTCTTTTAATTGAAGGGATAACAGATTTCTTAACAATAAACATGGCCTAGGTAACACATAAGGCTAGATGTAAGAAAATACTAAGTGGCCTTACTGTGGTTTCTTCTTTCTGCTAATCTAAATGACTTGAGTAGTTACAGTAAAAATGATAAAAAGCGATTTAGGCCGGCGCTGCAGCTCACTAGGCTAATCCTCTGCCTGCGGTGCTGGCACCCCAGATTCTAGTCCTGGTTGGGGCGCTGGATTCTGTCCTGGTTACTCCTCTTCCAGTTCAGCTCTCTGCTGTGGCCCAAGAAGGCAGTGGAGGATGGCCCAAGTCCTTGGGCCCTGCACCCCATGGGAGACCAGGAGGAAGCACTTGGCTCCTGGCTTTCGGATTGGTGCAGCATGCCAGCCGTGGCAGCCATTTGGGGGGTGAACCAACAGAAGAAAGACCTTTCTCTCCTCTGTCTCTCTCTCTCTGTCTAACTCTGCCTGTCAGAAAAAAAAAAAAAAAAAAAAAAGCAATCCTTTTGGCTCTCTGAGCACCACCATGGTGGTCGGCAAGAACAAGCGCCTTATGAAAGGCGGCAAAAAGGGAGCCAAGAAGAAAGGTGGTGGACCCATTTTCTAAGAAACATTGGTATGATGTGAAAGCACCTGCTATGTTCAACATACGAAATATTGAGAAAACACTAGTCACGAGGACCCAAGGAACCAAAATTGCATCTGATGGTCTCAAGGGTCGTGTTTTTGAAGTGAGTCTTGCTGACCTGAAGAACGATGAAGTTGCATTTAGAAAATTCAAACTGATTACAGAGGATGTTCAGGGCAAAAACTGTCTGACTAACTTCCACAGCATGAATCTTACCCATGACAAAATGTGCTCGATGGTCAAAAAATGGCAGACCATGATTGAAGCTCATGTTGATATCAAGACTACCGATGGCTATTTGCTTCGTCTGTTCTGTGTTGTTTTTACCAAAAAACACAACAATCAGATACGGAAGACTTCCTATGCTCAGCACCAGCAGGTCTGCCAGATCCGGAAGAAGATGATGAAAATCATGACACGGGAGGTGCAAACAAATGACTTGAATGAAGTAGTCAATAAATTGATCCCAGACAGCATTGGAAAAGACATAGAGAAGGCTTGTCAATCTATTTATCCTCTCCATGATGTCTTTATTAGAAAAGTGAAGATGCTGAAGAAGCCCAAGTTTGAATTGGGAAAACTCATGTAGCTTCACAGAGAAGGTAGTAGTTCTGGAAAAGCCACTGGAGATGAGACGGGTGCTAAAGTCGAACGAGCTGATGGCTATGAACCACCCGTCCAAGAATCTGCTTAAAATTTAGACTTTAATAGTGACAAATAAAATGTCCAATTTGTGATGGTTTGCTTCAGAAAAAAAAAAAAAGCAATTTAAAACAAAGCTTTGAGTCTCCCAAACAGTTATGCTAAAGATTTAATATATAAGATCATTTGACAGTTTCATAACATTTTCATTTTATTCCTATCATTTCAAAAGCTGACCTAAAATGACTTTAAATGAAATTAATCAAAATTTATGTTCATACTCTGAATAACTTTAGAGTTAATCATTTGCCATTTCAAAGATGTCTCTCAAGCAGTTGTAAATCCTTCTTGGGCAAGAAGTCAAGGACACATGAAAGGCACTGAAAAGAAGTAGTTGACAGTATCGGAACAAAAATAAGTGATCTATTTCCTTGCTTAAACTTTTTCCAAATACAGCTCAACTATCTGAAAATGCAAAAGTACATACACCTTTAATATTTCCACAATATTTAAATTTACATTGAGTATAGTTCACATGTGTTTGAAAAAACCTTGGCATTCTGAAACTTGAGAAATAAAATAGACTGAGAGATTAGAATCCTTAAACATTTGATCAAAATCACTGTCTA
This sequence comes from Sylvilagus floridanus, assembly GCA_949820135.1. NCBI lineage: Eukaryota > Metazoa > Chordata > Mammalia > Lagomorpha > Leporidae > Sylvilagus > Sylvilagus floridanus. The sequence goes on from OX463236.1 coordinate 114,927,207, forward strand.
TAAAAGAAGACAAGATTTCGTATACAGACATGGATTGTAATTACACTGAACTATCTCTAGCTCCAAACAAGATCACACCATCTAGAAATGTCTTGCGATCAAGCCAGTAGATTAACATGTCAAGACCTCACTTGACTGGAATAAACTGAATAGAAGGTACTCCTTTGCAATTTGCCAAATTTAACCTGAAGTGACCTTTAAAATACATGCAACCTACATTACAGTTAACTATATTAACTATACATTACAAAGAACTTACAACTGTAAATTTCCTCTAAGGAAAAAAGTTAATGTAAAATTCGGTTATTTGAGTTAGTAAAAATCCAAATAATCTACATGATACAAATGATCTCTTAAATGGTTTAAGTTCACAAAAGCAGATATTTTGATGTTTCATAGTTCTTCAAGACATTTGAGAGACTATAATAAAGGAAAATTCTGATGCAAATAAAAAACTAGTTACTTTTTACAAATCATACAGCACTATCACAACCAAGGATTTTCTTTCAAGTATATACATCAAAACTGAGGCAATATGTCTGAAAACACTGTGTTTTAAGCCAAAAATCTGCTGAAATCTACTCTTCCAGATTAGTTAGCATACATTTTAAAACTGTTCCTGGAACTAGGGGTGCAGACATCAGTGTGACACAGTTCCTGCCATCAAGCAGCTCAGAGATGATGGCTTGATAGACTCTGAAACTAAGTCAGAAGACTTGGGTTCAAAACCCCTGAGCAATTAATCCACTAAGAAATTTTAGGTAAAATACTCTGCTCCTCTGAGCCACTTCTCAAAAAAAAAAAAAAAAAAAAACCACACACAGGGGAAGGGCGTTACAAAATAGCTATCCTGTTGAAAAATAGATTCTGAAGACAGAAGTAAATAGAAATGATAAACATATACATATGCATATTGAAACAGTTACTGTAAAACAGAAAAGCCCAAGATCCCAGTTTCTCTCCTTGCTTACTGACTTCTCCTGTTTTTGCCCTAACATGAAGCAGTTATTGTTCTAACATTTCACGTCTCTCCAAACCAAAGCTTCATTAGGGTTGGCTTCCAGAATTGGTCATGACTGGTCTCGGCCGCTTCGTCTCTGCCTATCCAACATGTGGCTGTAATATGAGTCCAAACAAACTGTTCCTCCATGACTTTGTTCCAACTGAGATGAACTGACATTTTTGGACCTTAATGTCTTTCAATTTCAGTAACTCAAATGACAAAGCCACATAGTTCAGTAACTACAGATATCACAGAGAACATTTCCCATACAAGAAAAATTAACTCTGTAAAAAACAGAAGAGGACAATATGTACCAAGGCAAGAGTGAGAATAAGAAGCTAGTGCTTTTGCTGTCCTTCACTGTTACTGCGCTTTCTTCCAATGGAAGCCAAATTTAGTCAGGAATGCATGCCCTTTCACTACACAAGCACTCTGGACAAGGAGCAAAGACCACACAGACCTGACACACAAACCTGGGTACAGCAGCCCAGTGTGAAATTTACTTTATTTAAGAATGGTGGCACCATTGAAATCAAAGAGTATTCTATCATAAACAGCAATTTAATGACAGAAAAAAATGATAAACACATAGGACCACATCTTTTAGTTTTAGCAACTTTACTATGCTATATTATTTTTTAATAGGGATTTTAATTACCAATGTAAAAATGTTCTGATAATACTAAAACCAACTACATATGCATCATGGAAAAGCAGTTTTGTTTTGTTGTTGTTGAAACATTTATTTATTTATTTGAAAGGCAGAGTTACACAAAGAGACAGAGAGAGAGAAAGAGATCTTCCACCTGCTGGTTCACTCCCCAAATGGCCCCAATGGCCAGGACTGGGCCAAGTCTATCACATGGGTACAGGGATCCACACACTTGGGCTGTCCTCCACTGACTTCCCAGGCACATTAGCAGAGAGCTGGATTGGAAGCAGAGCAACCATCTCAAACTGGCACCCATAAGGGATGCTAGCATCTCAGGTGGCAGCTTTACCCTCTACACCACACACCAGCCCATGGAAAAGCAGTTTTACACATTTAACTTTAATTAGCACCTACAGTTGCATACTTCTCACACTATAAACAGAATTTGTTTGATTATGCATAGAAAATTCTTCAGAATCCTGACTTTCTAACTCAATGACTTTCATGAAATGCTACATGCTTATTTTTCGTTTGGCTTCAAACATGTATTTTCATTGCCAATTACAGTAAGTCCTACTCTCAGCTACTGAATGATGCAATTCCTAACAGAGTGAGAAGGAATAAGACTCTTACCACTGATATCAACCAAAGCTACCGTATTCATAAGCTAAGTCTACGAAAACAACTTTCCCCTCAAAAATGGCCAAAATCCTTGGAAATAAAATAATGACCCAATGGGGCTGGCGCCGGGGCATACTAGGTTAATCCCCCACCTGCGGCACCGGCATCCCTTATGGGCACCGGTTCTAGTCCTGGCTGTTCCTCTTCAAACCCAGCTCTCTGCTATGGCCTGGGAAAGCAGTAGAAGATGGCCCAAATGCTTTGGGCCCCTGCACCCAGGTGGGAGACCCAGAAGAAGCTCCTGGCTCCTGGCTTCAGATCAGCACAGCTCCAGCCATTGTGGCTATCTGGGAAGTAAACCAGCGGATGGAAGACCTTCCTCTCTTCTCTCTCTCTCACTGTCTGTAACTCTATCTCTCAAATAAATAAATAAGGCCGGCGCCGTGACTCAACAGGCTAATCCTCCACCTTGCGGCGCCGGCACACCGGGTTCTAGTCCCGGTCGGGGCACCGGATTCTGTCCCGGTTGCCCCTCTTCCAGGCCAGCCCTCTGCTGTGGCCCGGGAGTGCAGTGGAGGATGGCCCAGGTGCTTGGGCCCTGCACCCCATGGGAAGACCAGGAAAAGCACCTGGCTCCTGGCTCCTGCCATTGGACAAGCGCGGTGCGCCGGTCGCAGCGCGCCGGCCGCGGTGGCCATTGGAGGGTGAACCAACGGCAAAAGGAAGACCTTTCTCTCTGTCTCTCTCTCTCACTGTCACTCTGCCTGTCAAAAAAAAAAAAACAAAAAACAAAAAACAAAAAAAAACAAAAAAACAAAATCAAATAAATAAATAAAATCTTTAAAAAAAATAATGACCCCAGAGAACCCAATAACTTGAATTAGAATCCTTCCCAGGGTAAATCAAGTTGAATAATTAATTTGGATTATTCTTCAAATACATACTTCAATCTCTTGGTCTAAGTAGCCATGGGAATATACAATGAACATAAATATTTATCAGCCTGAGCTAAACCATGTCTCTCTGACAATCAAGGTGTAGCTCCTAGGGAGAGAGGTCTTAATGTTGGTATTTTTGCTATAGAGAAATAAGGACTTTTATCATGGTAGGATGCAGAAAGTATTAAGGATCCAAAAGACAGAATAATCAAATGTAATATGAACCTAGCTTGGATTCTGTTTTTAATAAGGTAACTTTACGGGCCAGCTCCATGGCTCACTTGGTTAATCCTCCACCAGCGGTGCTGGCATCCCATATGAGTACTGGTTCTAGTACCAGTTGCTCCTCTTCCAGTCCAGCTCTCTGCTATGGCCTGGGAAGGCAGTGGAAGATGGCCCAAGTCTTTGGGCCCCTGCACCCAGGTGGGAGACCCGGAATAAGCTCCTGGATCCTGGCTTCTGATTGGCTCAACTTCCATCCTTGTGGCCATTTGGGGAGTGAACCAGCGAATAAAAGACCTCTCTCTCTCTCTTTGTGTATCTACCTCTCTCTATAACTCTGTCTTTCAAATAATTAAAAACAAATTTTAAAAAAATATTATTAAGCCATCAGGGCAATTTCAACACTGAATAGAAATTGATGGTATTAAGGAATTTTTAAAGATACGATAATGGTATCATGGCTTGGTTGGTTTTTCAGAGTCTTTATCTATAGAGATACATTCTGAAGTATTTATGGATGCACCAATATGATGTCTGGGACCTGCTTCAAAGTCAGCCAGGGGAGCTGAATGAAGGTAGCACAAAGGAAACTAAAAATAAGAGTTGAAAAGCACATGATCTCTTGTGACATCAATTAAGCTCCTGATCCCAATCATAGCTAGGGCCAATATAATCAGGGCCCAAGCAAGTTTACTGAATTTCTGTCACTTCATACTGAAATAATCTTGCCTAACATATCTTCAAAATGTGTTTCTTCCATTTCTAGAAGCCCAGCATTGGCCATAGCAATGGGTTCCCTGGAAGATGTTTTCAGAAATTTCCACAATGCTAAGAGATAGACAGACAGAACAGGGAGACAGTGACTTTAAAAAATGAAAAAAATAAAAAGCTACATGTATAAAGAATGAATCACAAGTCTATCTTTCAGGGCTCTGCCTTGGTATTTCAGAGCCTATCGTTGGACTGCTACTCCTTTTTTGGTCCAGACTGAGCAACTGAAGGTTCAGGAGAAAACTGCCAATATCTTTTGCAGGCTCTCAGGTCTCCCAGCCTTGGACAATGGCTATAACTCTTTTCAGAATCTTACAGACTCCAGAGAAATTATCTCTTATGTTGCTATTTCTGAATATAGGCATTTATGAAGATGTTCAGATGCACATTTCAAAAAATGTAATTGATTTTGTAGATTATAAATACATATTAACATCTTAGTCACTTTACTAGATCCAGCACAGGTATCTGAGAAAGACAAAAGGCTCAGATCCTATTCAGGAAAAAAAAGTTTTAATCTCAACTCAGAAGAGAAGGAAAGGAACGGGAACGAAGTTTTATTTGTTGCTCTCCGTTTGTCAAGCACAGCGTACATGTTATTTCATGTCATCCTTTAACATCCCTATGTGCTAGATTTAGACAGATGAGGAAAAAGGCTCCAAAAGTAATGTTAACACCTGAGGCTACAAAGCAAAGGGGCCAAATGAAGGTTCAAACCCAGGCTAAACAGCAAAGTCCATGGAATCTGCAGCTGCATTCTGCTGCCTCCTAGATGAATAGACTTTCATGCAGCTCAAGGTGTTCTAAGAATCCTACAGACGGGAAGGAAGTGGAAGAAACAGCACCTACCCAATGCATTCAGTCATCCATGAAAACACACAGAAATAGAGAAGATACAGTTCACATATCAATATGATCTATGTAAACTGTAAGTTCAGTTATACCTCTTCTCAATCCAAAATCTTCTCCATGGCCTAAAACAGGCTCTCCTCATGTGGCCCCTTTCCTTCTATCTCTCACTAGCCAATCACCCCTCTTTCAGGATGCTTCAGGCACGCTGGCCTCCTTCCTGCTTGCTGGACACACCAAAGCCTTTTCTACATCTAATCCTCTGCACAAATGAGCCCTCAGGAACTCCCTCTGCCACCTTACCCTTACAGACCTTTCAGTTTTCAACTCTGCATCACCTCTTCAGGGGCCTTCACTGGACATCTTCTGGAATAATAATGCTTTTAAAAATGATGGCCCTTTCCATCATTATGGTTATTTCCTTACTGAATGTATTACAATCTATACTGATCTTTTGTTGTTATTGTCATTGTTGAATTTGTGGGCTCTTAATTGTCTGTCTCATCCCTGGAACGTGAGGCTCTATCTCTGTCTTACCCCCAGTCTCTCTGCTTTTTTTTTTTTTTTGGACAGGCAGATTTAGACAGTGAGAGAGACAGACAGAGAGACAGGTCTTCCTTCCATTGGTTCACCCCCCAAATGGCCGCTACAGCCAGCGCACTGCACCAATACAGAGCCAGGAGCCAGGTGCCTCCCCCTGGTCTCCCATGCGTGTGCAGGGCCCAAGCACGTGGGCCATCCTCCACTGCACTCCCGGGCACAGCAGAGAGCTGAACTGACAGAGGGGCAACCAGGACAAAATCTGGCACCCCAACCAGGACTAGAACCCAGGGTGCCAGCGCCGCAGGCGGATGATTAGCCAAGTGAGCCGTGGCACCAGCCGTCTGCATTTTTCTATCTTATCACTGTATAGATAGAACCTAGCACAGGCAATTAAAGATGTACTGAGTGGCAGCAGAACATAACATGGCATTTCATAACACTAATTTTCTTATCTTTTCAATTGTTCTTCAACCCCAACCCTTCTGACTGATACAAGCCCAATATCTCAATATGGTCCCAGTTTGCCCTTAACATCTAACCTATTTTTTATGAGAATTTGTATAGTTTATAGCAAATACTTTCTAAACAAAAGATCATCTTCAATGCCTGTATTCTGAAAAACTTTAATCAGCACGACTAATAAAGCTAGAGATCCTTTTCCACGTGTTCCACACTGGGTTTATTCAACTCACGTTATTCTGGGAAGCTCTCCTTCAGCTTCAGGTTCTGAATTGCTAACTTCTTTTAAATTATTCATTTGCTCAAAGTTTAATACATTGAGGCTTTTTTCTTTTTTCAGGAATTATATTTTATTTATTTGAAAGGCAGAGTTACAGAGAGAGGGAACAGCAGGGACTCAAACCACCACTCATATGGGATGCTTAGCTTGCTGCGCCACAATGCCAGTCCCTAAGCTGCAGCGTTTAAAATTATTCCTGTTTATTCTTCCCCCAACCTAATATCTATACTTCCTTATCTATACTTCATATGTGTAAATATATACATAACATATATGAAGTGATTTTTTAAAAAATCAACATAAAATTAATTTTACTCACATCAGATAACAGATATTATGTTAGATGGGATTTATGAACAAAAGTTACATAAAATAGTAATAAAAACAGTGTAGTTAATTGTAATTAAAATCGTTGCAGGCAGGGGCTGACATTGTGGCATAGTGGGTTTAAGCTACTGTCTGAAGTGCCCACATCACATATGGGCACAATTCAAGTCCCAGCTGCTCTACTTCCCATCCAGCTCCCTGCTAATGCACCTGGGAAAGCAGTGGAAGATGTCCCAAGTTCTTCAGTCCCTGCACCTGGGGACCCAAAAGAAGCTCATGGCTCCTGGCTTTGGCCTGACCCAGCCCCAGCCACAGCAGCCATTTAGGGAGTAAATAAGCAGATGGAAGATCTGTCTGTCTCTCCCTCTCTCTTGTAACTCCACCTTTCAAATAAATAAATAAATCTTTAAAAATAAGTAAATATAAAAAAAAAATCCTTGCTGGATTGGCACTTGGTGCAGCAGGCAAAGCTGCTGCCTGCAGTGCAGCATCCAATATAGGCACCAGTTCGAATCCTGGCTGCTCTACTTCTGACCCAGCTCTGTTATGGCCTGGGAAAGCAGCAGCAGATGACCTAAATCCTTGGGCTCCTGCACCTGCATGGGAGACCTGGAAAAAGCTGCAGGCTCTGGGCTTCGGATTGGCCCAGCTGCGGCATTTGGGGAGTGAACCAGCAGATGGAAGACTTATCTCTCTCTCTCTCCCTCCCCCCACCCCCATCTATAACTCTGCCTTTCAAGTAAATAAATAAATATTTAAAAAATTTTTGCATGTAGCTATATTTATTAATTAAATCTAAAGTCAGAGCCACACTTTTTAAAAATGAAATGAAATGAAAGTAATCTAAAAGAAATCCATCTTTCTACAAACCAGAAACTTAATTAGAGGCTGGCACATATCAATTTGAAGTAACTTTGGTTTACACACTAGAATCATGGTATACATACTTCTTTGCATCTTTATTTTCTCACTTAATAAATAGATGGAAGTCCCTCTAAATCAGCTCGGCTAGGTCTAACACATTCTTTTTAGTATCTGCATTCACGTGGTTATTACATACTTTTTCTGTCACTCTGCTCTGACAGCATTATTCCGTGCCCCTCCCTTTTTTGAAGAAAACTGAAAAACTGCAATTAACAACCCTGAACATTAATATTCTTATGAGTATTTTTATTTCTCTGATACATATCCCAAAAGTACAACTGTTCATTCAAACAGTATTTTGTTTGCATTTTAAACTACTGCCAGATTGCTTTCTGAAGAGTCTTTCTTTCCACAAAAACAGAAGGGCACCCTTTACCCCTATACTCAGCTTCAGTAGATGTTCTCGCCCTTTAAAACTCGATGATCATTTTTAACTCTAATACTGTGGTACATATCCCTCATTTTTTAAAAATGCCACCCCAACATACATTCCAAAAAAGGGCCTGCCTCCAAAAACAAGCCTGCCTAATTCCCTTCTCAGCCCAGCCACTTGTCAAAAATAAGTAAATACACAGTATATAAACAAATATTTACTGAATAAAAGGATATTATTTTTAATTTAAAATTAGGGGTGTACTTTTCTGCAGTAGTTAATTCTGCACTTGGAATACCTGCAGCCCATATTGGAGTCCCTAGTTTGACTTCTGGCTCCTCAGCTTCCAATCCAGCTTTCTGCTAATACACATGCCAGGAGGCAGCAGGTGATGGCTCAAGTACTTGGCTCCCTGTCACTTATGTGGAAACCAGGTTTGACTTTAGGTCTGGCTCAGTCCTGGCTACTAGGGGCATCTGGGGAGTGAACCAGCAAATAGAAAGGAGATCTGTGTCTGTCTCTCTGCCTTTTAAATAAAACTAAAATGATTTTTTAAGCACTCATTTATTTGAAAAGCAAAACTACAAAGAGAGAGGGAAAGACAGAGAGAGATTGCCCATCCACTGATTTACTCTCCAAATGGCCACAACAGCCAGGGCTGGGCCAAGCCAAAGTCAAGACCCAAGAACTCTATCCTAGACTCCCACATGTGTGGCAGGGGCCCAAGTCCTTGGGTTGTCTTCTACTACCTTCCCAGGCACATTAGCAGGTAGCTGGATCAGAAACCAAGAAGCTGGAATTCAAATCTGCACTTCAATATGAGATGCCAGTATTGTAAGCAGCACTATAACCAACTGTGCCACAATATCAGCCCAAAAAAAAGAAAGAAAGAAAAGAAAGAAAACTGGCTATTATAAAAACTCTAAAAAAGAATCATTGATTGCTTTACATTAGCAGCATCTTCTTGTACTTATTCTCTAATCTAAAATAAACGGGGGCCAGTGCTGTGGCATAGTGGGTAAAACCTCTGCCTGCAGTGCTGGCATCCCACATGGATGACGGTTTGAGTCCCAGCTGCTCCACTTCTGATCCAGCTCTCTGCTATGGCCTGAGAAGGCGGCTCAAGTCCTTGGGTCCCTGCACCTGTGTGGGAGACATGGAGGAAGCTCCTAGCTCCTGGCTTCAGATTGGCCCAGCTCTAGCCTTTGCGGCCACTTGGAGAATGAACCAGCAGAAGGAAGACCTCTCTCTCTCTCTCTCTCTCCCTTCCTCCCTCCTTCCCTCCCTCCGCCTCCCTGTAACTCTGCCCTTCAAATAAATAATAAATCTTTAAAAGATAAAATAAAATAAAGGGGTGCATCTTGTGGTGCAGTTGATTAAGCCATCACTTGGAACAGTACACTCCATATCTCAGTGCCTGCAGTTAGGTTCCACCTATACTTCCAATCCAGCTTCCTGATAATGAAACTAGAAGGCAAATGATGGCTCCTGCTACCCATGTGGGATACCTGGATGGAGTTTCTGGCTCCTGGCTTCAGCCGAACTCAGCCTCAGCTATTGTTGGCATTTGGGGAGTGAAACAATAAATGGAAGATATCTCTCTCTCTCCCACTCTCTCTCTCTCCCTCCCTTTCTCCATCCCTCCCCCCCCCCCCTTTTTCACTCCCTTTCAAATAAGTAAAAAAAAAATTTTTTTTTATTTTTGACAGGCAGAGTGGACAGTGAGAGAGAGAGATAGAAAGAAAGGTCTTCCTTTGCCGTTGGTTCACCCTCCGATGGCCGCCGCTGATCCGATGGCAGGAGCCAGGTGCTTATCCTGGCCTCCCATGGGGTGCAGGGCCCAAGCACTTGGGCCATCCTCCACTGCACTCCTGGGCCACAGCAGAGAGCTGGCCTGGAAGAGGGGCAACTGGGACAGAATCCGGCGCCCCAACCGGGACTAGAACCCGGTGTGCCAGCACCGCAAGGCGGAGGATTAGCCTGTTGAGCCAGGGCGCCGGCAAGTAAAAAAAAATTTTTTTTAATTAAATAAAACTTTGAAAATTAAATAAAACAAGACAGAAAAATACATTTTTGTAACTTTATATGGGACATGGTCTTATTCACTACATTGCTAATAATGAAAAAAGAACATGATAAAAATAATGTTTTAGTTCTTGCATTTAAGTAATGTTTTGGACTGGCATATATCATAGCTTTCAGATGTGCTGCTTTTGCCATACATACAATATGCTGAAAAATGAATGATAGAGAATCTGTGAACTAAAACAAAATATTAAAGATATCTTAAAGGGGCCAGCACTATGGCACAGCAGGTTAAGCTGCCACCTGCAGCGCCAGCATCCTAAATGGGCACCAGTTTGTGTCCTGATTGATCCACTTCTGATCTAGCTTCCTGCTAATGCGTCTAAGAAAGCAGCATTAGATGGCCTAAGTGTTTGGACCCCTGCTCCCACTGGATAAAGCTCCCTAGGTTCAGCCTGGCTGTTGCAGCCATTAACCAGAAGATGGAAGATCAATCAATCCCTGTCTAACTCTGTCTTTCAAATAAGTTTAAAATTTTTTTAAATCATTCATTTAAAAAGTTTTTATTAACCTACTTTGTCACAAAGCACAGACAAGATGGACTCTTTGTTTTGAAATTTGGCAGGGCCAGCACTGTGGTATAGCAGGTAAAGCCACCACCAGCAGTGCCAGCATCCCATGGGGGCTCCATTTCAAATCCCAGCTGCTCTACTTCTGATCCAGCTCTCCACTATGGCAGTGGAAGATGGCCCAAGTCCTTGGGCCTCTGCACCCATGTGGGAAGACCCAGAAGAAGCTCCTGGCTCCTGGCTTCAGATCAGCATAGCTCTGGCCATTGCAGCCAGGGGTTGAACCAGTAGATGGAAGATCTCTTTCTCTTTCTCTGCCTCTCCTTCTCTCTCTGTGTAACTCTGACTTTCAAATAAATAAATAAATCTTAAAATAAGAAAAAAAAAAAAAAGACATTTGTCAGGCTCTGACCAACGGCCTGTGACCTTCCTGTTTTCCTTACCTCACCTCCCTCTTCACATATTCTCCTTTTTTTTTCTTTTTAAGATTTACTTTATTTCTTTGAAAGACAGAGTTACCAAGAGAGACAGAGGAAGAGACAGATCTCCCATACACGGGTTCACTCCCCAAATAGTCAATGGCTAGGGCTGGGCCAGACTGAAACCAGAGCCAGGAGCTTCTTCCAGGTCTCCCACATGGGAGCTGGGGCCCAAGGACTTGGATCACCTGCTGCTGCTTTCCCAGGCTATTAGCAGGGAGCTAGATAGGAAGTGGAGCAGCCAGGACTCAAACCGGTGCCCACTGGGACACCAGGATCTCAGATGATGCTTTACCCGCTATGACACAACGCCAGCCCCTCTACTGTCTCTTTTTGCTACTGTGTACTTCTGATTCAATGAAGTGGGGTCAATGAAAGTGTGTGGATGAGAGAGTTAAAAGAACAATGAGATAATTCAAGAAATGATAGTTGTACTGCTATAATCCAAAAGCTGTACCTATAAAATGTATATTTATTAATAAAAGCTTTTCACAAAAAGAAATGATAGTTGTAATAGTAGTAATAGTAAAATCTTAGCTTCACAACTGGTTGTAAAATTATAGTAAAGTCTGGCACATAAAAATTCATTTGTTGTGCTCTAATTTCATGAATCTGCGGAGGTAGGAAAAATAATCCCATTGAAAATGAGTTTTAAAAAACAGAAAATACAGCTCATCAAAATCTGAAAAAGCAACAAGAAACACAGTAAATAAAACTCTTTCCCTATACTCAAAAATGTTTTGCTCTTATAAGGCTCTTCTCAGGAACACATATGATCCCACTAAGCATGGATCAACTCTACTTTCAAACAGGCATAATTTCTTCTTTTACAAATGAGCCATATTGAATATTTGTGACTTTAAAAATAGCTATTAATTTATTACTTGACTAGTATAGAGACAAACAGAGAAAGACAGAGGTCTTCCATTCATCCCCCATTCATTGTTTCACTCTCCAAATGCTGGAAATAGCTGCGCTGGTCAAGAGGGAAGCCAAGACGCAGGAACTCAATTTGGGTCTCACAAGGGTGGCAGGGACCCAAGTACTTCAACTATCACCTGCTGCCTCCCAGAGTGCACATTAGCAGGAAGCTAGAATTGGGAACAGAGCTGGGACCTGAATCCAGGCTCTTCAATTTGGAATGTGAGTTTCCCAAGTGCTGTCTTAATCACTATTGTGCCAAACATTCACCCCCATACTGGTTATTTGTAAATGTAGCCGATTAATCTCACAATTCTAAATTTTATAAAGGAGAGTTTTCAAATGAGCCTGAACTCAAATGACCCCCATATTCCAATAAAATCAAGTCATACTAAAACAGCAGTAACAGAATAATCTGTATTTTACCTTTTGAATATACCCTTATGAAACTACTACATTCTCATGGGACTATTCTCCTTAGTTCCTCTCTTCTTCCTTCCTACATCAGTTGTGGAAACTCCTTAGAAATCAGTCTTTGATCCTCTGCTCTGTTTATTTTATATTCAATCCCCCCAAACACAAGGATTTATCTACCATCTGTATGAGCATATGTCTGTCCAAACCTGACTTTAACTTAGTAGAACACATTACTTGGCAAACAAACAACCTCAACACCCTCCAAAATTCCCAAAATACATACCTTATCAATTAATACCTACTCTAAAAATAACAGATTCACTACTCTGTCCTTTACTTCCATATATAATACCAAACTCAACAGATTCGTCTCTTACCAAGTCCCTTCTCTGCTACTACCCTAGCCACCAACCACACCCTGTCATTATCTCTCACATATATAATTTCAATAGCCTCTTGGCTGATCACCTTACCTACTTCCAGTTTCCACACTTAGTATCTAACCACAAAAAGAGCTGCCAGAATTCACTTCAACTTGTCCATTCAGAAACCTATAGTGCCTTCCTACTGGTTCAAACTCCTGAGCCAACTGTTCTAGTCAGTTACAGAATGAGAACATTTTTTCTTTTTTTTTGACAGGCGGAATGGACAGTGAGAGAGAGAGACAGAGAGAAAGGTCTTCCTTTTGCTGTTGGTTCGCCCTCCAATGGCCGCCACGGCCAGTGCACTGCGGCCGACGCACCGTACTGATCAAATGGCAGGAACCAGGTGCTTATCCTGGCCTCCCATGGGGTGCAGGGCCCAAGCACTTGGGCCATCCTCCACTGCACTCCTGGGCCACAGCAGAGAGCTGGCCTGAAAGAGGGGCAACTGGGACAGAATCCGGCGCCCCAAACGGGACTAGAACCCGGTGTGCCGGCGCCGCAAGGTGGAGGATTACCCTGTTGAGCCACGGCGCCGGTCAAAATGAGAACATTTTTAAATCTTATCCCTAAGTAACCAGGTTTTTTTTCCTTTAACTTCTTAAAACATAGCTTCTATCAACTCCCACTCTGTCATTCAAAAACCTCCACATTTCAAGATCCTACAAACAGGGTTAAGAATACAGGTGGGGGCTGGTGCTGTGGCACAGTGGGTTAAAGCCCCAGCCTGCAGCACCAGCATCCCATATGGGCGCTGGTTCAAGTCCTGGATGCTCCACTTCCCATCCCAGCTCTCTGCTATGGCCTGGGAAAGCAGTAGAAGATGGCCCAAGCCCTTGGACCCCTGCTCAGAAGAGACCCAGAAGAAGCTCCTGGCTCCTGGCTTCGGATTAGCTCAGCTCAGCCAACTCGGGAGTGAATCAGCAGATGGAAGACCCCTCTTTCTCTCTCTCTCTCTCTTTCTCTCTCTGGCTCTGGCTCTGGCTCTACCTCTCTTTGTGACTCTGTCTTTCAAATAAATAAAATAAATATTTAAAATATATATATATAGGTTCTGGAATTTGAATGGAACCTGATCTCCATGAAACAATATTAACAAAATCATTTAACCTTATCTGTATGACAGGAATACTAAACCTACCTCATAAGGTTGCTATGAAAATGAAAATAATATCCTTAAAACACAAAGCAAATTTCCAGCACACTCTAAAAGATCAATAAACATTAGCCACTGTCATTATCACATAGCCACTCTGATCTAAGCAAGTCAATCTGATTGCTCTACCACTATGCTAAGAATTTGTCTACACTCTTCTTGACTGCTTCAGCCGCAGACTTTCACAGCTGAAACGGGCCACAGAGAGGAGCCAGTCCTATTACATGTCTATCATCATCCAAGTCTTGTGGAAAGAAACGTAAGTGCATGGCACACAGCAAAATAGTCCTTAGTAAGTACTGACATGGTAAATACATTAAGTGCTAAACATATAGTCAAAATATATTTCTTGTCTTCAATTATTATATTTAAAATATTAAGAAATCATATGCATCTGTAATAAAACTGCTTCTATATGGTATCCTATTTCTTCTAGTAACTGTAGTTTAAAGTATTCAAGCCAGGAATAAAAATTATTACTTGGTAACTCTTCTCAAGTTGATCCAACTAGCTATATTGTATCTTTCTAGCTGCTTTTTTCTTTCTAAAGTATCTATGTTCTATTTTATTTTATTAATAATGGTTGGGTCAATGCTTTAAACTTAGTGCTAAATATACAGTTATAACATCCACAAACTTTCAAATATAAACAAGAGCATCATCAAAATAATGCATAAAAAGATGACAATTTACAAAACATTAAATGAGAAACTTAGATTTAAAAGCTGTCAAAGAGCCAGGCACAGTCCCTGCCTTTCTCCTTGTCCCTCCAGCCACTACCAGAACCTCCCTCCCAGTTCCCCCCAAAAAAAAAAAAAAATCCATAAACAATATCAGATTTATTGCCCATATAACTTCTAAAGCTGAGAAGACCTTACTTCCATTCCCTTGCATCCCACTGAGTCTCACATGAAGATGAAAGCAGGAAGACCAGATAATGAGCCTAAGGGCACAACATCCAAATAGCTGCAGGGCCAGAGACTGAACAATGTTCCTGACACCTTACATCACACCACATCTCAATTGATTTCTTCTATGCCTAACTGACCTGAGAAATAAAATATTATAGAACTCCTCACAAAGCAATTGAATATAGTTATATGGCATGATTAACACTGGCATATTTTTATTATTCTCAAGAATATTTGTGAGGAAAAAAGGTTTCAAGTCATAAATGCAGCATTTCTCTTGCAATTACATCTGCTCTGGAAAAGATACGTTCCTCCTTGGATTTTATAAAATTAAATTCTTTTTCATGAGCTATACATATGTATATGTTCACCTGTGCAGCTTCCTCCTCAACAATAACTTAAACAAACCACATGTCTCAGATAAAATGTAATGTATTCTGGCTCATCAGCATATTTTAGAATCTGTTCCTAATATAGAACCATAGACTTTTGATTGAAAGGAACCTTGGAGGTCATCTCTCATTTTACAGAGGAAAATAATACCCTGCAAGGACCTGCCCAAGGTCAGACTATCTACATAAGAACTCAAGTTTGGAAGAGAAAGTTCTCAAAAAAAGATTTCTGAGAAAAACACAATATTTAGTGAAAGATCTCTGTTTCTATCCCTTTACATCTACTTCTTGAGTACAACTTTCTTTACAGAGAAGTCCTGAAATGTAAGAAAAGAAAGTAATACAAAAACTAAAACTTTTTTCTAAGCCCAGTCAAGTACGTTACCCTAAAAGCTTAGCCAAAGGTAGATTCTTGAAGAATCTGAGACTAACATGTTTGTATCATTATTCGGGGAGCAAAAACAAGCAGAGAAGAAAAAGACACAAAATAATAACATTATAATATTATCTCTTTAAATAATTACATGAAGGATTGTTCATAAGCATGAAAACTTCATAAACATTCAACCTTTGAGGAAGAAACAATTTTAGCCATCAGACCTATAAATTATACCAAAATGCCAATAAATTTTGAAATTTTATCTTAGCTTCAGTGCTTAAGCTGTAAATTCTTTTACTTATCTTAAGTCACATTAAATAATCAGTAATTTATCAGTCTTTAATAAAAACTTTTCATTAAATCTCAGTAAGAAAATTATAAGCTACACTGTCTAGCCAAGTTTTTAAGAATCCATGAAAATAGAACATTAGTTAAGGACTGAAAAGGATAAAAGCCTTCTTCTGTTTTTTTCAATGAAAAGTACACTCTAGAAGCCAATTTACCTGTAGGAATATGTTTCTTAACTCCTGAGGATCACCTCGCTTGGTTGTCTGCACCTGTAAGGAAAAAAAAAAAAAAAGCCAGTTAATGCTTCACTAGAGACTACACGACCTCTTCAGATTAGAGTTCACATCACTAACAATCAATGCTCTTATCTTTTATAAAGGCATTTAGTTTAAAACAAACCAAAAGCCCTAATTGCTGATAAGAACTGTCAAATTGGAGATCTGTGACCAGATGGTGAAAAAAACAGGTGTGAACAGCCTAAGATACGACCAATTACCGACCATGCTTTCTCTGGACTGGAAAGGGAAGGCAATGAGTATCAATCTTTTACTTCACTCCACATCTACTAGCAACAGAGTAGTAACCACCCACTTTCAAATCAAGAGGCCAGAAAGAGTGGAGCAACAGGAAAGTTAAAACACCCAAATTAATCGCTTGGCCTAGCAGCCTTTCTTCCCGATGGAAGGCAATCCTAGCATATAATTATCTCCGCGCCCCTCTCCTTCCCCATTCAACCTCAAATATGAGAGCTGCCACAAATACAAATACTTTTGACATCCTGCACCTACAACGCAAATGTCAATCATTGCCCTCGGCCCAATGGAGGCCCCTAATTACTCAATCCTCGCCCCCTCCCCCACCGCAGCACACTGATGCCCTAGGTATCCGCGGCTTTACTTGCTACTTCCTCCCCCTCCTTTTTCCATGCCCTACAACCCTGGACTCCCAATCCCACGCACCTAGGGCAGGACACTACTCTTCCTTCACCGACCCATGGTCCTCCCAAGCCTCTCCAACTCACAATCCCTCCTCCTGCCCCTCCCCCAGCTGGGCATCCTCTCCCTCCGGTCCAAGACCAGCACAGCTCCCCCACCCGCGAGCTGGAGCTCCAGGACGCATTAAGAACTAGGCAAAGAAGGAAATGAGAAGAGGCGAAGGGCTGCAGACGAGGCCCTCGGAATTTCTCCTATGCAATAAAGACAGCAGCAGAGAGTTGGAGTCACCTTGACCGCCATGCTGTGCTCGGAAGCCGGGGACGAGCGAGTGAGCGAGCAGGGCCGAGCTGTCAGGGCGCGCGCGCGCCGCCTCCCCGGCCGCGCCCGCCCTCCCGCTCGCCGGCGCCGCGCGCGTCCCTATGCAAATGAGCAGGGGACGCGCGGCGAGAAGGAGGGCCCCGTGCCCCGGCCCGGTTCCCGGCCCGCTGTGCAGCCTGGCGGAGGAGGGGGCAGCCTCCCACCGGGAAGACGAGGGCGCGAGCCTCGGGATTCCGACGCGCCGCTAGGTTGCTGCAGCTGAGTCGCCGCCAGGAAAGCCCCGGGTTTCCTAGGGCCTCTTTGGGGTGTGGCTTTGGGCTCAGCCTGGTGCCGAGGTCGTCTTCCCCCAGGGCTTAAAGGAACGCTTGGGGCTCATATTGAGCGAGATCTCGAGGGATCAAAGAGAGCACGACTAATAACAGTAATGAGTTAATGACAACTAATGGCAAATACTGACAAGATTGGGAACCACTCGCTGGGAAAAACCTAAGTAAACATAACAGAAATAGGACCTAGGGGTTGGCATGGGACGAATACTTCTATTAGTAGACTTACTCCACTTGCCTAATCACCCCGATCTTCTGTGCAACGAGATGGGGTACAAATACACACGGAGAACACTTGCCCCTACGTCAAAAGAAAGTAATACTCTGTTGGATCTGCTGCCCTACCTTAGTAATGCTACCTTGAACCAAAACAATGTCTCTAAAACCGAGTCTTGCTATTACGACTATATTAGGCCACAAACTGATTCACTCAAACGTTTACTGGGCATCCATTTTATGTAAGATACAGTCTTGCCTGTAAAGAATGCAAAGATAAACAACACAGTCCTCCCTTGATATCTGGAGGGGACTGTTTCCAGAAACCGCTGTGGATTTTGCATGCTCTAGTCCTTTATGTCAAATGGGGGTAATATTTGCACATAACCTATGTGCACCCTCTCATTTACCTTTAAATCATCTCTAGATCACCTATAATACCCAATGCAATGTTAATGCTATGGAAATAGGTGTTACATGGTATTGCGTAGAGAATAATGACAACAAAAAGTCTGTGCATGTTCAGAACAGATACAGGTTTTTTTCCAATATTTTTCCACTAAGGTCCATTGAATCTTTGGATGTGAAACGGAGGATACAGAGAACCAATTGTAATACCGACCGCTAGACATTTACAGAGGGTCAGTGCTTCCCCACAGCCCTCACCACGGTGTAGTTTTGTTTGTTTTTAAACCAAGAAATCTCCTGGGGTTGGGTTGGAGGGTGGGGAGATTGATCTTAATCTCACTTAGCTCTCTAATCCTTCCCAAAGTTGAATCTCACAGGAGGCTTCCCATTTAGCCAGTCTCACTAATCATATTTGGGTTAAGCATCCAGGTTACAAGAAATGAGGAAGGAGGAGTGGCAAATTGAAATTGCTGATGAGTAATGCTTTATTATGAATGCTCCCAAGATGAACTTTTCTTCTACCGTTGTTTTAACTACCACTACTACCTACCTCTCTTACATACTCTTCTTTAGACTAGTCAAAGTATTTTGAATAAGGAAATAGTTTATCCTACTAGCACCTCATGTGCCTGATAACCTATGGTAAGAATGTGAGATTTATGTTACTTTATAAGGAAAGGATGCTTGTTTAGTAGCACAAAGTCTGTCAATTTGAATAAGGGAGTGAAAGGAATTTATTTAAAATGAAGCAAGTATTTTCAACAGGAAACACTATTGAACAAATTCATATTGTTAGAGTGAAAATTTTGGGTTGAGCTGGCCATTCCTGTAAAGGAACATAACATTAAACAGAGCCTACAACAATAGTTAGGTAATAAGTACCATGCCACAGTGAAAATGTCGATTCAAAATAGCTTACTTTTTACCAATTCAAGCACTTTACTGATACTAATCTAGTTGCAATGGAGATTGTAAAATAATTTAAAATTAAATAAAGCTCTCTCTCTTTCTCACTGTCTAACTCTGCCTGTCAAATATATATATATATATATACACACACACATGCACACATGGTCCTGGCCTAAAAACATACACATAGACCAATTTCACAAAATGGAGAGCCAAGAAATAAGTTAAGACATGTGCTTGTATGGCCAACAATTTTTCAACAAGACCACCAAAAAGACAACGGGGGAAATGATGGTCTCTTCTTTAAATGGTGCTGGGAAAACTGAATTTCCACATGCAAAAGAATGAAATTGGGCTCTTACACCATAAACACAAATTGACTCAAAGTGAGTCAGAAATCTAAATGTAACACCTGAAACCATAAAATTCCCAGATGATTAACACAGGGGAAAAGCCCCTTGATATTAGCCTTGGCAACAGTTTTTGACTATTGCACAAAAAGCACAGGCTACAAAAGCAAAAATAAATAAATAAATAAATAAATAGGACTACATCAAACTAAAAAGCTTCTATATAGTAAAGGAAGTAATCAACAAAATTAAAAGCCTGTCTAGGGTGGGGAAAATATTTGCAAACCATATATCGGATCAGGAGTTAATATCAAAGATTTATAAATAAGTCATACAAGTCAACAGCAAAAAAATATAATATCCCAATTAAGAAATAGGCAGGGGCTAATGTTGTGGCACAACAGGTTAAGCCACCAACTGCAGTGCCAGCTTCCCATATATGATTGCCGGTTCGTCCTATCTGCTGCTTCTGATCCAGCTCCCTGTTAACCCACCTAGGAAGCCAGCAAAAGACAGTCAAAATACTTGGTCCCCTGCCACCTACATGGGAGTCTCAGATGGAGTTCTGGGTTCCTGGCTTAGGTCTGGCCTGGCCCCTGACATCGTGGCCATTTGAGGAGTTAACTAGAAGATGGAAAAATCTCTGTTTCTCTCTCTCTCTCTCTCTCTCTGCTTCTCAAAAAATAACTCTTTTTTAAAAAATACATAATAAAAAACAGGCAAAGGGCTTAAACATATTTCTCCCAAAATGCCATAGAAATGGACAACTGTAGTGTGCTCTTCAGAGGAAACACTGGGTAACACTGACTTGTGGCTTCTTCCCTGACTCTAGTTCAAGCCAGTGAAAGTAGCACGTCATGGAATAACAGATAACCTTATTTTTGCCTATATTATCCCTACCACCGTTTGAAAAGCAGTCCCAGAGGCCGGTGCCACAGTTCAATAGGCTAATCCTTCACCTTGTGGCGCTGGCACACCGGGTTCTAGTCCTGGTCGGGGCGCCGGATTCTGTCCTGGTTGCCCCTCTTCCAGGCCAGCTCTCTGCTGTGGCCAGGGAGTGCAGTAGAGGATGGCCCAAGTGCTTGGGCCCTGCACCCCATGGGAGACCAGGATAAGTACCTGGCTCCTGCCATTGGATCAGTGCGGTAATCCGGCCGCAGCAGCCATTGGAGGGTGAACCAATGGCAAAAGGAAGACCTTTCTTTCTGTCTGTCTCTCTCACTGTCCACTCTGCCTGTCAAAAAAAAAAAAAAAAAAAAAAAAGGAAAAAAAAGAAAAAGAAAAGCAGTCCCAGAAATAGTATTTGTTCACTCTCCTGTTACTCTGCTGTTGCATCACCCTGAGTGGATGGGCTTGCCTGGCTGGTTCTCAGGATGAAGACGGGGAAATAATAGGTAATCAGCAGTTATAATTTCTCCAATCATCCCCAACCATTCAATATAACTTTATCTGTGACCTAGTTTTGTGTTGATGACTTGGAAAACAATTAAGCCAGAGTAATGGGGAATGTAGCTTTCTTCAGTGATAAACCCCTCACTGAGATCCATGTGGCAGTAGCAGCAGCATCATTGCATCAAAGACAGTAAGTTCAGGGTTCTACCAGACAGCAGCAGCTAAGTTAAATAACCCAAGGCATAAACAGTGGTAATAAGGGGGGAATGGATCACAGAGAAACAGCTGCTCAATGGATGAGACAAATCCCTCTTTGCACAAATGTACTAGAAATTTTTACATGGAATGTACGGTATTTCACTTTATAGAATTGTTTATGGCTCTAAAGTTCTAACCCATCTCTGAGACATAATTTATATGTAAGAAGGAAACTCGAAGAGAAAATAATCATCTAAATCTATTAAAGTAACAATGTATATACTAAGATGCCTAACTGAATAGTAAATTTATGCAATAGAGATTTAGACCCAAAAAATCAGTTCAAGTAGTACAGTACACAGGCTACACGGATCAATTCGCCACTTCTTGAATTTAGCATTTCTCTGTGTTACGTCCAGAGAATGTCTTATTACCATATTTTTCCTCCTGTGTTCACACCTTAGTCTAACACTTATCTTGATGCCTGGTGTTAGCTATATCGCTATTACTTAAATTCTTGATCCTTTCCTAGCTGGTTACTCTACCAGTAGCCATAAGACACCTTGTACTTCCTAAGTGAAAGCTATTAACATTGTCCTTGTTGCTTGAGTCAGAAATCTGGGTCTCTGACACTTCCTTGCCCCTCACACCCAAGTAGCCACACAGTCCTGCGTTTTCCATTCCCTTCTGTGCTTTTAAAATCTCTTGATTTTAATAGTCTTCATTATGCATCCTAATTGCTCTCCTGGCCTCCAGTTTTCTCTGCCTCCTGTCACTGCCCTCAAATCTATTCTTCACAGTGCTGTCAAGTGTTTGATGTAAAACAGAAATAGAGTCCTATCATTTCCCCATCTTTCTCTGGCTTTCTACTGACTTCAATATAAAATCCAAACTCCTTCATGTGGTAAGATGGGAGCACACTGATCTGGCTTATTATAGCTTATATCTTCCTACTTTTATGCTTGCTCCTTTTTTTTTAAAAAGATTTTATTTATTTTTTATTTGAAAGTCAGAGTTACACAGAGAGAGGAGAGGCAGAGAGAGAGAGAGAGAGAGAGGTCTTCCATTCTATGGTTCACTCCCCAAATGGCCGCAACTGCCAGAGCTGCACCGATCCGAAGCCAGGAGCTTCTTTTGGGTCTCCTACATGGGTGCAGGGGCCCAAGGACTTGGACCATCTTCTACTGCTTTCCCAAGTCATAGAAGAGAGCTGGGTCAGAAATGGAGCAGCGAGGTCTAGAACCAGCACCCATTTGGGATGACGGCACTTCAAACCAGGGTGTTAACCTACTG
This sequence comes from Sylvilagus floridanus, assembly GCA_949820135.1. Taxonomy (NCBI): domain Eukaryota; kingdom Metazoa; phylum Chordata; class Mammalia; order Lagomorpha; family Leporidae; genus Sylvilagus; species Sylvilagus floridanus. The sequence goes on from OX463236.1 coordinate 114,949,473, forward strand.
CACCACAGCACCGGCCCCTGTACTTGCTCCTTTAGTGAAAAGGATTTTGAACTTTTTGCCATATCCTTTGCTGGGAACATTTTACTCTACATCTACTCCATTGTCTATTGTTTCAGAATCAACCTAAGAAGCTCCTCCTCCTGAAAACTATCCCTGGGGTCCTTTCCCCATCTGGGGGAGGCCCCCTTTGAGCTCTCACTGTACCATATGCACAGTGTATATCATACTGCATTATAATTACCTCTTTGGTTATCATCTTTTAAAAAAAAGATCTATGTATTTATTTGAAAGGCAGAGTTACAGAGAGGCAGAGGCAAAGAGAGAGAGAGAAAGAGAGAGAGAGAGGGGTCTTCCATCTGCTGTTCACTCCCCATTTGGCCACATGGCCAAAACTGCACCAATCTGAAGCCAGGAGCCAGGAGCCTTTTCCAGGTCTCCCATGTGGGTGGAGGGGCCCATGAACCTGGGCCACTCCTATTGCTTTTCCAGGCCATAGAAGAGAGCTGTATTGGAAGTGGAGCAGCTGGGTCTCAAACTGGCGCCCATATGGGATGCTGGCACGCAGGCAGTGGCTCTACCCGCTATGCCACAGCGCCTGCTCCCCATCGTCTTTTCTACTTGTGGCTTTCAAACCTTATAGACCCAGACCTATCTCGTAAAAAAAAATATTTTTTTACTACCATAGTACACATAGAAATCAAAATTTCACAGAGCAATACTAACTCTTACTATATACAATATACTCTAGTATTTACTATTCTGTATTATTCTATTTCTTTCTTTTTTTTTCTTCCCTAATTCTGGTTTTAACATATTAAACTGATACCATGGCCCATTACTGGGTCATGACATATTTTAAAATACTACAATAGACTGTGAACTCATAGATTCTAGACCACAGTACATGCTCAAATATAAGAATTGGAAAAAAAAATTTTTAAATAAAATAAATAAAAAATAAAAAAAACTCTGAATCTCCAGGAATTAGCACAAGGCCAACCACATAGCAGTGGTCAGTAAATATGTTTCACAAACAGCACATCTTCATGAATCATCCCCCCACCTCTGTCACTTCCACTTTTAAAAATAAAGATTTCTGTGTGGCGCCACGGCTCACTGGGCTAATCCTCCGCCTACGGTGCTGGCACCCCTGGTTCTAGTCCCAGTTGGGGCGCCAGTTCTGTCCTGGTTGCTCCTCTTCCAGTCCAGCTCTCTGCTGTGGCCTGGGAGTGCAGTGGAGGATGGCCCAGGTCCTTGGGCCCTGAACTTGCACGGGAGACCAGGAGGAAGCACCTGGCTCCTGGTTTCCATTTGGGGGGTGAACCAATGGAAGGAGAACCTTTCTCTCTGTCTCTCTCTCTCACTGTCTAACTCTGCCTTGTCAAGAAAGAAAAAGAAAGAAATCATCCTTTAAATGGCCCAAATATCACATAAGCTAAGCACATTCATAAAATACTGATGAACAACCAATAATAACGAATAATTATAAAGATTTACTGTGTGACAGATACTATTTTAAGCACTTTTAATGAAGTCATCCTCTAAATAACCCTGAATTAGCATTATTTAATAGTATTATCTCCATCTCAAAGGTGAGAAAACTGAGACTGAGAAATTAAGCAGATTAAGCAATTTTACCAAGGTTCTACAACTAGTGAATGGTCATTAAAGGGTCAGGAAAGGATTGTAATAAAAATGTTGTGAAAAATAGCTCAGGAAGCAGTGTAATATATGAAGAAAAGGAGGAAAAATATTTAAACACAGAGGGCTAATCTAGGAATTCCGTTAACTTCTATGAGAGTTCAGGGAAATAAAAATTTAAAATTATAGGGAAGAAATAATGTAAGAGTATTTTCATATTTAAAAGATGAGTTTTTCAGGGCAGGTGTTTGGCATAGCAGTTAAGATGCCACTTGGGATGCCTACATCCCATATCAGGGTGCCTGGGTTCCAGTCCTGGCTCTGTTCTAATCCCAGCTTCGCACTAGTGTACACCATGAGAAGCAGCAGATGTTGGCTCAACTACTTGGGTCCTTTTCACCCACTTGACAGACCCAGGTTGAGTTCATGCCTCATGGCTTCATCCTGGCTCAACCACAGATGTAGGCATTTGGGAAGTGAACCAGCATATGGAAATCTGTCTCTCTCCCCTTAAAATTAAAAATTGTGAAAAGCTGAATTTTCAGTTTTAAAGTGTCCTCTATGAGGGGCTAAAGCTGTGACATAGTGGGTACATCGTCTACATTGCCGGCATCCCATATGGACACTGGTTCGAGTCTTAGCTGCTCCACTTCCAATCCAGCTCCCTGCTAACACTCCCAAGTTTTGGGGCCAGCACTGTGGTATAGAGGGTGAAGCCCCTGCCTGCAGTGCCAGCATCCCATGTGGGTGCTGATTCTAGTCCTGGCTATTGCACTTCTGATCCAGTTCTCTACTATGGCCTGGGAAATCAGTAGAAGGTGACCCAGGTCCTTGGGCCCCTGCACCCCCATGGGAGACACGGAGGAAGCTCCTGGCTTCGGATCAGCACAGCTCCGACCATTGTGGCCATCTGGGAGTGAACCAGCAGTTGGAAGATCTCTCTCTCTCTCTGCCTCTGACTCTCTGTAACTCTGCCTTTTAAATAAATAAATCTTTAAAAAAAAAAAAAAACTTCTAAGTTTTAAACCTGCTCAGGATAGAATCTGAATAACTTAAAAAGACCAAAAACTTACAGAATGTGCCTGGAGGGAAAGGTTATCCAACACAGTATTGAGGAAGCAATGACCACAGAAAACATCTTATGGTTAGTAATCTGGTCACATGAATATGAGAACTGTACATAGTAATTATATAATGTCAAGTGAATGAATCAGAACTTGAAAATGTATGTATGTGGTAAGCACAATTGTATGAGTAATTCAAATATATTAGACTAAGTCTGGAGCAGAATTTTTTCAAAATCACAATTTTGCACAGAGGCCAGACAATCATACATCTCACCAGACCTACTATTATACTTCTTTTTATTATTTGTTTAAGATGTAATGTAAATTTATAGCATGATTGTTTTTCACAAACCACATTAGGATGATGGTTACTTGGTTATCCGATGGAGTCATGGCTATCCTCTTTGGACCTATAAATTGTAGGGTTTTTTAAGGGGGGGTTGTTTTGTAAGGATTAACACCATAGTATTTCAAAGAATCAAACTAAACAGAGTGTGATCCCTCTGTTCCTCCCTTTTCCATTAAAAATTGAGTACTATGCTGACTTTTCCCATTATGTGCAATCATTCCAGTTTGCAGGGAGCCCATACATATAATTGTTAATATTGGCGATATTTCAGAGAACATGTCTTTGAGCCCTCCAGTGAAGATTCCTTTGGCCCACCTGATGTGAAATCATCTACTGTAGCCTATTCTATTTGTAACTCCAATTTCTATAGCATTGATGGTAATATTTGTATGACGACTCTAATTTATGAAGTCTTCCTCTCACACTGGAGTATTTTAAGGCACTGGAGAGTGAAGTAAGAATCTCCTGGAACTACTTGTGGTATACTTATTTCATGCCTAGAAATGCCCTCTTACCCCCAGACTGGTACTAAATAAAAAGTTTATGGTTATCATTTTTCAAAAATCTCAGCCCTGTATGACTCCAATGGAAAAAAAGCGCGTCTTTGAAACATGCCTGGAAAATGTATATTATCTTTTAATTTCATTTCCCATGAACATTTTGAAGTACTTTTGTATCTATGAATAAGATAGCATAAAAATAAAATGCCATCAAAGAATAACCCTTTCAAACCACAGTTATTGTTCTTATATGTCACATAATGATTTAGGTAAGTATTTGTCTACCTTTAATAAATAGATAAAGTGTGCTAATGTAAAACAGATAATAAGGCAATTGTCATTTGTGGTTCGATATAGGCTTCTATACAATTAAATCTTATAGTAGTAAATAAAATTGCCATTTGATATATAAACATATAATCTAATTTATATCCTTTAATTGAAAGCAAAGCAAAACTTAATATAGTTAAATCATATTGATACTATTCGAATGAATTGCACATCTGTCATCTCCCTGCTGCAGTCCTTCTGTGCTTTTTACTCAAAAGAACAATGTGGACATCATGAGAACAAAAGAACTTTAAAGTCCACTTACAAAGGAAAAAATAGCAAAAGTCTTTACCAAATGAAAGAAACATGCAATTTAGCTCAGCAGGACTTCTACATGTCCAAGGACAATGTACAAGAGCAGCCACAATTTTTCAAGAAAATTTTTACCTGGTCTTGTGATTATGGGTTAACAAAGCTTACCTAAAACAAAGTGTTACAATGTTTTACAGGAATTATCTGTTAATTTTTTAAAAATTTATTTTTATTTATGTGAGAGGCAGAAGGACAGAAAGAGACAAAGCCAGACAGACTCAACACACACACACAAGAACTCCCATCTGCTGGTCACTCCCTATATGCACACAACAGCCAGTGCTGAGTCAGGCTAAAGCAAGGAGCCCAGAATTCTATGAAGTTCTCTCATGGAGGTGGCAGGCACTCAGCCACTTAAGCTATCACTCTCCACCTGTACCAGTGAGCAATAGCAGGAAGCTGGAATCAAGAATGAAGGCAATGGCCAGTGCCACGGCTCACTAGGCTAATCTTCCGCCTGTGGCACTGGCACCCCAAGTTCTAATCCTGGTTGGGGCGCCGGTTCTGTCCCAGTTGCTCCTCTTCCAGACCAGCTCTCTACTGTGGCCCGGGAGTGCAATGGAGGATGGCCCAAGTGCTTGGGCCCTGCACCCGCATGGGAAACCAGGAGGAAGCACCTAGCACCTGGCTTCGGATCAGCGTGGCTCACTGGCCGTAGCGGCCATTTTGGGGGGTGAACCAATGGAAGGAAGACTTCTCTCTCTCTCTCTCTCTCTCTCTCTCTCTGCCTGTCAAAAAAAAAAAAAAAAAAAAAAAAAAAGGAAAAAGAATGAAGCCAAGACTTGAACTCAGACACTCTGATATGTGGGCCTCCCAACAGGTATCTTACCTGCTAGCCAAGTGCCCATTCCTCTTTGATAAATTTTTTAAGGGTTGACTCTGGTACAGTAGGCTGAGCCTCTGCCTGCAATACTGGCATCCCATATGGGTGCCAGTTTGTGTCCTGTCTGCTCCTCTTCCAATCCAGCTCTCTGCTATGGCCTGGGAAAGCAGTGGAAGATGGTCCAAGTGCTTGGGCTCCTGCACCCATGTGGGAGACCTGGAAGAAGTTCCTGACTCCAGGCTTCGGATTGGCCCAGCTCTGGCTATTTCGGCTGTTTGGGGAATGAACCAGCAGATGGAAGACTTCTCTCTGTCCCTCCCTCTCTCTGTAACTCGATCTCTCAAATAAATAAATAAACAAATAAATTTTAAAACAAAACAAAACAAAAAGAGTAGAAAAGGTGGTGATTCACAATTATCCCCAGGTGAACAGATCAGAAAAGGGTGCAATTCTCCCCTGACGAGCAGTTCTATATTGGTGAGTGAACACAGCAGGCCCTGGATACAACAGGCCTTGATGAAGCCTTATTTCTGGACAGAAATAAGGGAAGAATATACAATTCTCACTTGGGGTGAAGTATGGAGCTGCTGCATGGAACATCATGGATTTATTCCTGTTTTTTGGGGGGAAAATTTAGGGAGGAAAGGAAAAATATTATATCCACAGTACCTGTAAATCTCACCTCTACTCCAAAAATGTATTCCAAATATAAATCTGGCATGGGGAAATGGTAGCTGATATTTAATATGAATGTTTGGATGGCTAATTGATTTAAGGGTAGAAAAGGAGGTGGAGAGAAGGGTAAGCTCCTGATGGGGAAAAGCTGGCATTCCTTAGAGCTCCACTGGAAAGCTAGAACATAATTTGAGTTAAACTTGAGGGAATCCAAGATTACTCAAAAATCTGGGCTTGCCTGGAAGAACACTGCCATGAAAATCTTATACATTATACCAGCATAGAATTTGTTCTGGCAAAAGAGGACCTCCTGGAAATTGTATTGCTTACACACCCTAAGCCAAAGCTATTATCTAGTGACATCCAGAGTCGAATTTAGTAAGAGAAAGACCTGTCATACACATGTTGGCAGTAATGAGCTAAAGATACTCAGGAATATTTTAATGCAGAGAAACTGAACAGTTTCTGATCTCAAGAACCAAGTGGAAAATTCCAGGTATCACAAACAAGTCATTAAGCAAACATTTAATAGGTGTCAATCATGTGCCAAACATAGTGACTCCCTGAGTATTTCATGAAGGAAATTAGCCCTTTCTTCAACAAGAAAATGGAGAAATATTAGAAAAACACAGGGCCAATTTGAGAGATTTGGACCTTAGCATTAGCTCTATTAACTCAGTAATATCAAGTAAAAATATGAGATTAAGTCAGGGACCTTCGGAGGTACACAGGGATCTACTGAGGTAGAAAGGATTAAGACTAAGTATTCACCATCTTCTTTAGTTTAAAAATATAAAAAGTTCACAATATTACTATTTAATACATAAATTAACAGTAGTATAAATATGTACATATACTTATAAGGAGATATGATCCAAAGTTTGCTTTAGAATTCCTGATTCTAAGTGTTTGGTTTCTCTTACACTATATTTTAAAATAAAGCCATATCTCTAGTAACACTGTCTTCCTTATATACAATAAATTTTATTTTGCAGAGATGAAAACACAAGGCTTTTATACTTCAAATGCATACTAACTCTACAGACTCATCCTTCTTACCTTATGAAGCAGGTTCTCTTTGTATTATATGGTGCCAGAGGGCCTGACCCTTCTTTTCCTCTTAGCTCATCAAGAGACTGGCAAAGAGATTCTCTGAAAGCCCTGGGTTGATGAGATTAATGCCATTAAACTTACCCCCAGAAAATTTTCAGAATCCTTTTATTTTACACTGTATTGAAAAATGACCCGTTGGTTTATCTCAGTGACAACTTTATTTATTCCCTCAAAATACTAATTCTACCATAAAACTGAATTTTATTTTATATTATGAGTCTTCTAAGGAACAGGTTTATAAACTAAGCACTGAACTAATACAACATTATGAAGTTTGCATAAAAACTTGTTAATTCAGGCTTCCACTTCAAGGAAGGTTAAAAGTCTTGCTGTTCATAATTTTGTGTGTAAATAGGTTATAAAGGAGTTGGCTAAAAAACAATCCATTAAAACGATAGATTGTTGAGGCCGGCACCGTGGCACACTAGGTTAATCTGCCTATGGTGCTGGTATCCTATATGGGCACCGGTTCTAGTACAGGTTGCTCCTCTTCCAGTCCAGCTCTCTGCTGTGGCCTAGGAAAGCAGTAGAGGATGGCCCAGGTGCTTGGGCCCCTGCACCCGCATGGGAGACCAGGAAGAAGCACCTGGCTCCCAGCTTCAGATTGGTGCAGCTTTGGCAGATGCAGCCATCTGGGGAGTGAACCAACGGAGGGAAAACCTCTCTGTCTCTCTCTCACTGTCTGTAACTCTACCTGTCAAATAAATAAATAAATAAGATCTTAAAAAAATATATTACAATTTAAAAAAATGATAGATTTTACAACACTGTGAATATACTTAACACAAACTGTACATATATTTTTATTTATTTGAAAGGCAGAGAGCAAGAGTGAGAGACAGCCTGTAAGAGATCATCTTCTAACTGCTGTTCACTCTCCAAATGCCTACAGAAGTCAGGGTTGGGGCAGGTGAAAGCCAGGATCCTGGAACTCAAATTGGAGCTTCCATGTGGGTTACTACAGTTTTCTGGATGACTTTATATCCTTTTTTGTTTTCTAGCTGGATGGAGATTTCTGGATTATTCTTGTGTAACCTGAAACTCATAATCCTACCCTCATTATAATAACATTATAAGTTAAACAAATAAGTTACCTAGCTATTATTTGTCTGTGGAGAGATATATATTTTGAAATAAAGAATTCATTATTCTTTATTTATTTGAAATAAAAATATACTAAGTACCTGCATTTTTCTTTTAGATTTTATTTTTCCTACATCTATGTTCTGATAACTGTATTTTTTTTATAGCATGTAAAAAATTTTCTGGAGGGTTCAAGAGGGCATGATAATGGGGCTGGCACTTTGGCTTAGTGGGTAAAGCAGCCTCCTGCTATGCCAGCATCCCATATGGGCACTAGTTCAAGTCCTGTCTGCTCCACTTCTGATCCAGCTCTCTGGTATGGCCTGAGAAAGCAGCAGAAGATGGCCCAAGTTCTTGGGCCCCTGCATCTAAATGGAAGACCCAGAAGAAGCTCCTGGCTCCTGGCTTCTGATCTGCGCACCTCTGGCCCCTGTGGCCAACTGGGGAGTAAACTAGTACATAGAAGACCTCTTTCTCTCTGCCTCTCTTTCTCTTACTGTGTAACTCTTTCAATTAAACAATAAATCTTTTTTTAAAAGATTTATTTATTTATTTGAAAGTCAGAGTTATAGAGAGACAGCAGAGGCAGAGAGAGAGAGAGAGAGAGAGAGAGAGAGAGAGAGAGGTCTTCCATCTGCTGGTTTACTCCCCAGTTTGCCTCAACAGCCGGAGCTGTACCGACACGAAGCCAGGAGCCAGGAGCTTCCTCTAGGTCTCCCACACGGGTGAAGGGGCCCAGGCACTTGGGCCATCTTCTACTGCTCTCCCAGGCCATAGCAAAGTGCTGGATCAGAAGAGGAGCAGCAGGAGCTTGAACCAGCACCCATATGGGATGCTGGCATTGCATGCCCAAGTACTTGGGTTATCTTCTACTGCTTTCCTGGGCCATAGCAGAGAGCTGGACAGGAAGTGGAGCAGTTGGGTCTCGAACTGGTGCCCCTATGGGATGGTGGCGCTTCAGGCCAGGGCGTTAACCCACTGTCCCACAGCAACAGTCCCAAATAAATAAATCTTTTTTTTTTTTTTTTGACAGACAGAGTGGACAGTGAGAGAGAGAGAGTCAGAGAGAAAGGTCTTCCTTTTTGCCATTGGTTCACCCTCCAATGGCCACCGTGGCCGGCGCACCGCGCTGATCCGATGGCAGGAGCCAGGTGCTTCTCCTGGTCTCCCATGGCGTGCAGGGCCCAAACACTTGGGCCATCCTCCACTGCACTCCTGGGCCATAGCAGAGAGCTGGCCTGGAAGAGAGGCAACCGGGACAGAATCCGGTGCCCTGACCGGGACTAGAACCCGGTGTGCCAGCGCCGCAAGGTGGAAGATTAGCCTAGTGAGCCGCGGAGCCGGCCTCAAATGAAGAAGAAGAAGGAGAAGGAGAAGGAGAAGGAGAAGGGGAAGGGGAAGGGGAAGGGGAAGGGGAAGGGGAAGGGGAAGAAGAAGAGGAGGAGGAGGAGGAGGAAGAGGAGGAAGAGGAAGAGGAAGAAGAGGAGGAAGAGGAAGAGGAGGAAGAGGAGGGAGAGGAGGAAGAGGAGGAAGAGGAAGAGGAGGAAGAGGAAGAGGAGGAAGAGGAGGAAGAGGAGGGAGAGGAGGAAGGGGAGGAAGAGGAGGAAGAGGAAGAGGAAGAGGAAGAAGAGGAGGGAGAGGAGGAAGAGGAGGAAGAGGAGGAAGAGGAAGAGGAGGAAGAGGAGGGAGAGGAGGAAGAGGAGGAAGAGGAGGGAGAGGAAGAGGAAGAGGAGGAAGAGGAGGGAGAGGAGGAAGAGGAGGAAGAGGAGGAAGAGGAGGAAGAGGAAGAGGAGGGAGAGGAGGAAGAGGAAGAGGAAGAGGAAGAAGAAGAAGAAGAAGAAGAAGAAGAAGAAGAAGAAGAAGAAGAAGAAGAAGAAGAGAGGTCGGCATTGTAGTGCAGGGGGTTAAAACCCTGGCCTGAAGCGCTGGCATCCCATATGGGCACCAGTTCTAATCCCAGCTGTTCCTCTTCCAATCCAGCTGCTATGGCCTGGGAAAGCAGTAGAAGATGGCCCAAGTCTTTGGACCCCTGCACCCCATGTGGGAGATCCAGAGGAAGCTCTTGAATCCTAGCTTTGGATCGGCATAGCTCCAGCTGTTCCGGCTAATTTGGGGAGTGAACCAACAGATGGAAGACCTCTCTCTGTCTCTACCTCCCTCTGTAACTCTGTCTTTCAAATAAACTAATTTTTTTTTTTTTTAAAGAGAGAGGGTGATAAAATGTACCAGTTTAGATGCACTTAGGGCTGCACCATCCATAATGTTGCTAGGTCATTCCTCATAGTATAACATGGCCCTTTTCTCTGGAGAGAATCCCTTTACCAGACCTCTCACATGACAATAAATGTTGATAGCAATATCATCTTATTCTTACAAAAAAGTTTACAGTTTACAAAGCTATTTCATAAGTATTATTCCATTTGGCCTTCACAACAACTCAGTGTTGTGAGTGGAAAGATATTATTATCCTACTTAATAGATGAAACAAGACTAAACAACTATGAAGTAGTAGAACTGTCAGGGAACTGAATTTTCCACAAGACTATGCTGCCTCTTCCATATATATTGTGAAAGCAAATTCCTTTTGTAGAAATTTACTTACCTGGTTGTAATGGTCACTTTCTTAAATACCCTGTAGAGCATGGTAAAATATGAGAATTAATTAAAGGGGAAAACCCTATAAAAAAAAAAGGGAATGCTTTTTTTCCTCTTTGGTAATTTTACTTGCCTTTCTGAAAGTCATTATTTTATATTTTAGGTAAACTCTACATAAACATGTTTTCTGTGACATTTAAAAATTATATGTGAATATAAAACTAACTATGCAGGTAGATGACATTAAATATCACACAATATATCAGTAGGTTTCATCATATTTCTTCCTTTTAAGTAAACAAAATGTCACAGGACTAATCTTTTTATTTGTAACAGTTAAGACATGAATTCTTGATTCTTTGTAAGGATCTTAACTATGGGTCAACTCTTGACTGAGCTACAGATAAGGTGATATTGATTTTTTTTTTTTTTAAGACAGGCAGAGTGGACAGTGAGAAACAGAGAGAAAGGTCTTTCTCTGCTGTTGGTTCACCCTCCAATGGCTGCCACGGCCGGTGCACCGCGCTGATCCGATGGCAGGAGCCAGGTGCTTCTCCTGGTCTCCCGTGGGGTGCAGGGCCCAAGCACTTGGGCCATCCTCTATTGCACTCCCTGGCCACAGCAGAGAGCTGGCCTGGAAGAGGGGCAATTGGGACAGAATCTGGCGCCCCAACCGGGATTAGAACCCGGTATGCTGGCGCCGCAAGGAGGAAGATTAGCCTGTTGAGCCACGGTGCCGGCCAGATAAGGTGATATTGAAAGAAAATGAAGAGTCTTGCCATTTTGAAACAAATGATTTAAAAAGATTCTTTTTTTAACTTAGTGTTTTTAGTATCATCGATTTTTTTCTTTTTTAGTTTTCTGTATTAACATTATAACTAATTTCTTGCATATCATTAAGGCTTTAAGAAAAAGTGGGCATTTCCAATACCTTTTTTGAGCTTTATCTTCCGGAAGATCATCTCTGGGTAGTCAAACCAATCAGTAATGGACTGAGTTGCTTGGAGAACTGAGCTCTTTCATGGGGGTGTATACTAAGGTAAATGTGAGCAATTTGTCTTTTCTGGGCTTTGGGTTCCTCATCTCTAAAATGACAGTGGGTATTAGTTCCAGACAATCATCCTCAGTGTCCATTTTAGTTCTAGCACGTATCAACCTAAGACCTCTTGATAAATATTTGTTGTGACAAGATATTCTGGTATATAAATACTGTGGGAATATTTGTGGATGCTTAAAACGTGACTTATCATATCCCAGGGCTTCAACAGCTGCTAAATACTAATAGGGCCTATCACCAAAATCAAGTAGCCCTTGTGACATTGTTCAAGTCAGCAGCGCTGGAGACCTGGAAGGCTAGGTCAGGCCACAGGAGGTATTATTAGGTAATGATTTCAGTGCTGAATGGTTGCCTGGTAACCTTAAGAATGAAAGCAGAGTGCCTACACATTACACTGTATAGCGTTAAAAACATGAAAGGAAAAACTGTGAAGTATTTTGGGGTGGGGGTTGGGCACTGTGGAATAGTAGGTTAAGCTTCTGCCTGCAGCACCGGCATCCCAAAAGGGCATCGGTTGGAGTCCAGCGGCTCTTCTTCCCGTCCAGCTCTCTGCTAATCTGCCTGGGAAAGCAGCGGAAGATGGCCCAGGTGGGCCCCTGCACCCACGTGGGAGACCCCAAGAAGCTCGTGGCTTCCCACAGGCCCAGCTCCGGCCCTTGCAGCCATTTTGGGAGTGAACCAGCGGATATAATACCTCTCCTCTCTCCCTCTCTCTCTTAACTGTTTCTCAAATAAATAAATCATTCTTTAAAAAGTATTCCCGGAAAAAGCAGAAACAAGGCAAATAGGAAGTGAAAATTCTATTTCAGAAAACTCAACCCCTACATTTCACATAGGTAAAAACTAAGCGCTCAGGTGTCCGGATCTACCGATGTGGCTATAAAGTTTTCAGTCTCCAAAACATCTCTTGTTTGGAGAGGGAAGGGTGTGGTGTCCGTATGATTGAAATCAATCCCAAAGAAACTCCTCTGGCTGGCATGCTTCTCAACAGAGAAGCTTCCAGCGCGGCCTGCTGCTTCACCTCAGGCCTTCAACGCGGCTGACGGCACCGGCGGTGGCTAGGCAACAGTCCGCGCAGTCTTCGGCGCGTTAGCCCCCGCCTCTTAAGGCGCTTCCGCCTCTGGGCGCCTCCACACTCTTCCTCTCATTGGCTAGCGTCACGCTGAGGATGGGCGGGGGAAATGCGTCAGGCGGTGAGGTCACTTCCGGCCCGGGAGCGCGCGGGTTGATTCGTCCTCCCTCAGCCGCCGTTGCTCGCAGCTCGGAAATGGCGGGTAAGTTCCCGGGAAAAGTTTACCAAGGGGAGGAGGTGGACAGATCTGGGAAAGAACGCCGGGAGCACGGTGACAGTGCCCGCCTGGAACTTTCGGGCTCTAGCCTGGGTTCCAGAAGGCCTGCTTTGGCCGAGAGGCGCGGAATTCTCGTCGTAGCTTGTCGTCGGCCGCGGTCCGCGCCCCCGCCCCCAACTGCTCGCGCTGCTGCGCCGTTTGCGAACGCCCTGGCGCCCGCCGAGGACCGAAGAGGCCGCGGAAAGCGCCACGACTGTGGCTAGTAAAGTGCCGGGTGTCCCGGGGCTTGTTTCTTTTCCCTTTGCTTTTGCCCACTGCTGCCTTGCACACGTCTGGTCTTGGGCTCGTCGGCTGATTTTAGCGCTCAGCTCCTCCTCTCTCGGGCTCTGCCCATTCCCACTGCAGCCCACTTCTGAGCTAGCGCACTGCTGCCTCTCGGGTCTTGAGTCACTTCTTCATGTCTCCTTAGTCCCTCACGCTTTAATGTTCCCGGCATCGCATGTAGATGTCCGTTGAGAGAGGCACTGTGCCTTCATCTGAACTTCTCTGTTAGCGTAGGACTGTTAACACTGTAGTCTAATTCTCCTCTCTTCCACTTTGCTCTCCTTATGGAGTCCCCTCAGCTTATAATGTTTCATAGCTTATAACTGCCCGTTGTACGTGGATGACGGCTGTTTTGGTGTGAGTATAGTCCTTTTTTCCCAGTTACATAGCTTTTGAAGTCACGGGCGGTTTCTGGTTCATTTATCATTTTTCCCTTGTGCCCTGGTAGTTGTCTCGCTACAGGCTTATGGGTATTGGATAGACACGATATAATGAGAACTCTCCAGATGTTTAAGGAAGATTGTTCCACAAGACTGTAAGATCTTAGGGCACACTGGTAGCACAGAAGAATGGGATTATATGTACTGTATAAGGTGTACATAATTTAAGGATTACATCTAAATTTGAATCTCAGCTCCACCACTTAGTAGTTGGATGATTGCAACCAAATCTCTTTCTAAGCTTGCGATTTTGAATATGAAGCAAGGTGATACGATACTTACTTATAAAGTTATGAAAATTAAGCTAATACATGATTTCATATGTTACATTTTGTTGCTTTGGTTATACATAATGTTAGTGGGTAGAGTAATTTCAGTTTTATAGATTGGGACCATAGAAGTTAAGTAATGTGCTCTGTTTCACAGAGCCAGTAAGTAATGGTGGAGTCTGGATTTAAATCCAGGAATTCTGACTCCATTAATCTGTATTGTCTTTAGTCTTTCCCATTTTCTGTGATGTGTGTTTAACCATTTTGAAAGATTGTGGCATGTTATTTTACCCCTGTTTTGTGCTCATCACTTGTATTTCCTGAATTTTCGGATAATTTTTATTTTCATTTTGTCAAAAGAGTTGTTGTCATCTTTGCCTGAAAGTTTCTCTTGATAATAGTTTTTGCCCCCTTTGTTAATTTTTGTGTGTATTGATGGGTAACTACTTTGTAGTAAAACCATTTGGTCATTCCTGTGGCCCAGTTATGGCTATGCACACAAAGTAAAAAAAGTCTAATAAAGTGGAAGGATTTTTTATTTCCTTTCTTTCCCTGTCCCTATTCCTTTTCTCTTATTCCAGGGATAACCTTGGTTAGCAGTAATTTGTATATCCTTCTCAAAGTAATCCAGGTGTTATGCTACTTTTTTAGTAGTTGATCTGGAGCCCTGTGGGTAGAATTTTTCTAGTTATAGGTGTGAAATACTATCTTAATTATCTTGACATTCTTACTTTGTTTCTTATATTTGATAATGAAGTAGGGATGTCCTATATAGGGATGTCCATTATATTTCTTTTTGAAATGGCTGCTTATTTAGATATAATATCTAACAAGTAATTCATATAAGTTTTTTTTTTTTTTTAAGATTTATTTGTTTATTATTTGAAAGGCAGAATTACAGAGAGGCAGAGAGAGAGAGAGATCTTCCATTTGTTGGTTCCCTCCCCAGATGGCCGGAGCCGCACGGATCCAAAGCCAGGAGCTTCCTCTGGATCTCCAACATGGGTGCAGGGGCCCAAGGACCTGGGCCATCCTCCAGGTGCCTTCCCAGGCCACAGCAGAGAGCTGGATCAGAAGTGGAGCAGCCGGGACTTGAACCGGCATTTAGGCGGCAGCTTTACCCGCTATACCACAGTGCTGGCCCATGTATAAGTTTTTTTTTTTTTTGGGCAGGCAGAGTTAAGACAGTGAGAGAGAGAGAGACAGAAAGGTCTTCCTTTGTCCTTTGGTTCACCCCCCAAATGGCCGTTACAGAGACCGCGCTGTGCCGGTCCGAAGCCAGGAGCCAGGTGCTTCTCTTGGTCTCCCATGAGGGTGCAGGGCCCAAGGACCTGGGCCATCCTCCACTGTCTTCTCAGGCCACAGCAGAGAGCTGCACTGGAAGAGGAGCAACTGGGACAGAATCCACTGCCCCAACCGGGACTAGAACCCAGGGTGCCACAGGCAGAGGATTAGCCAAGTGAGCCGTGGCGCTGGCCTTTTTTTAAGAGATTGATTGATTGATTTTAAAGAGTCACACAGATAGAGAAGGAAAGGCAGAGAGAGAGTGAGAGGGAGATCTTCCATCTGCTGATTTGCTCCCCAACTGGCCACAGTGGCTGGAGCTGCATCAATCCGAAGCCTGGAGCCGGGAGCTTATTTGGGTCTCCCACATAGGTGCAGGGACCCAAGGACTTAGGCCAACTTCTACTGCTTTCCCAGGCCATAGCAGAGAGCCAGATTGGAAGTGGAGCAGCCAGGACTTGAACCAGCGCCCATAGGGATGCCAGCACTGGAGGCAGCAGCTTTACCTGTTATGCCACAGCACCGGCCCCTGTATAAGTATTAAGTGTTCAAAAGTGTCAGTAATATGTCATGCTAATTTTTAGGCTCATTCATGTAAAGTGTGCCTAGTTCATTAGCCTGTGTTTCCAAAGTGATTTTTTTTTTTTATAATACTGGGGGGTACACTTATTGAGGAATATGTACAGAGTAACCTATACTTTTGTGAGCTGTTAACATCTTATCCTTTTTCTACTTAACAATAAGAACCCTATTGGTATGTTGACTATGTAAATCACTTCCAAGTACATCTTTAAAAAAAAATTTTTTTTTTTAAGGATTTGGTGCTATGGAGAAATTTTTGGTAGAATACAAGAGCGCAGTGGAGAAGAAACTGGCAGAGTACAAATGTAATACCAATACAGCAATTGAACTAAAATTAGGTATGTGTGCCATTTCTAAGTGATATTATGTGCATATGTATACTGTGTGTATATGCCTTTTTAAATTTGAACTAGAGTTATGTAAGAGCAATTCATGTAAATATATGGTTTTCATTTAATGAGCACATTCTCGTTTTATTCAGTCTTGGTTTATGTCATGAGTTAATTTTTTTTTTTTTTTTTGGACAGTCAGAGTGGACAGTGAGAGAGAGAGAGAAAGGTCTTCCTTTTGCCGTTGGTTCACCCTCCAACCGCTGCTGCGGTCCGCGTACCGTGCTGATCCAAAGGCAGGAGCCAGGTGCTTCTCCTGGTCTCCCATGGGGTGCAGGGCCCAAGCACTCCCGGGCTACAGCAGAGAGCTGGCCTGGAAGAGGGGCAACCGGGACAGAATCCAGCGCCCCAACCGGGACTAGAACCCGGTGTGCTGGCGCTGCATGTGGAGGATTAACCTATTGAGCCACGGTGCAGGCCATGAGTTAATGTTTGAGAGATGGTGGAGTTTTCCATATACAAAGGACAGTATGGCAAAAAGTAACAGATATATGTGGTCTTTTCTTTTTTTATTATTTATTTATTTATTTTTTAATTTTTTGACAGAGTGGACAGTGAGAGAGAGAGAGAGAGAAAGGTCTTCCATTGCAGTTGGTTCACCCTCTAATGGCTGCCACGGCCGGCGCACAGCGCTGATCCGAAGCCAGGAGCCAGGTGCTTCTCCTGGTCTCCCATGGGATGCAGGGCCCAAGCACTTGGGCCATCCTCCAGTGCACTCCCGGGCCACAGCAGAGAGCTGGCCTGGAAGAGGGGCAACCGGGACAGAATCCGGTGCCCGGACTGGGACTAGAACCCAGTGTGCCAGCGCTGCAGGTCGAGGATTAGCCTAGTGAGCCGCGGCGCTGGCCGGTCTTTTCTTTTTTTAAGATTTATTTTATTTATTTGAAAGAGTTACAGAGAGAGGTAGAGACAGAGAGAGGTCTTCCATCTGCTCGTTCACTCTCCAGACGGCTGCAAAGGGCCAGAGCTGCGCTGATCCGAAACTGGGAGCCAGGAGTTTCTTCTGGGTCTCTCACGTGGGTGCAGGGACCCAAGGATGTGGATCATCTTCCACTGCTATCCCAGACCATAGCAGAGAGCTGGATTGGAAGAGGAGCAGTCGGGAGTAGAACTGCTGCCCATATGGGATGCCGGCGCTTCAGGCCAGGGCTTATAACCCACTGCGTCACAACGCCGGCCCCATGTGGTCTTAACATCTTAATATTTGCCTATTAGGTCTATAAAAGTAATAGACAAGTATTGGTGAAGATGTGGGGAAAAACTGTTGTATTTTTTGGAATATTTGATGTGAATGTAAAATGATATAATTACTTTGAAATGGTTTGGCATTTCTTTTAAAAGTTAAATGGACTGGGGCTCTGGTACAGTAGGTTAAGCAGCTGCCTGCAGTGCTGGCATCCCATATTGGTGATGGTTCAAGTCCTAGCTGCTCCACTTCCAGTCCAGCTCTCTGCTAATGCTCCTGGGAAAGCAGCAGAGAATTTCCCACATCCTTAGACCACTGCCACCCACATGGGAGACCCAAAAAAGCTCCTGGTTCCTGGCTTTAGCCTGGCGCAGTCCCAGCTGTTGCAGCTGTTTGAGGAGTGAACCAGCAAATGGAAGATCTCTCTCTGTGTTTCCTTTTCTCTGTCTCTAACTCTGCCTTTCAAACAAGTAGTCTTTTTTTTTTTTTTTAAAGATTTATTTTATTTGAATGACAGAGTTACAGCGAGAGGTAGAGACAGAGAGGTCTTCCATCTGCTGGTTCACTCCCCAGATGGCCAAAATGGCCGGAGCTGTGCCAATCTGAAGCCAGGAGCCAGGAGCTTCTTCTTCTGGGTCTGCCACTTGGGTGTAGGGGCCCAAGGACTTGGGCCATCTTCTTCTGCTATCCCAGGCCATAGCAGAGAGCTGGATCAGAAGAGGAGCAGCCTGGGGCTAGAACCAGCGCCCATATGGGATGCTGGTGCTTCAGGCAAGGGCTTTAAACCCACTGCGCCACAGTGCCAGCCTCCAAAAAAAAAATCTTTAAAAAGTAAACATAAATTAACTGTATTACCTAGCAGTTCTGCTCCTAAGTATGTATCTACCCAAGAGGAATGAAAGTATATATCCACAATAATATTCATACATGAATTTTCATACATAGGAACATTATTCACAAGCCAAAAAATGCAAGCAACTTTAGATGAACTTTTGCTGGTAAAAGGATAAACAAAATGTGGTCTATATATGATGGAATACTGCTTAACAATAATAAGGAATGAAGTTTTGATAGCTGTTATTAACGACTCTCAAAAATATTATTCTAAGTCGAATAAGCCAGACAAATTCTATTTATTCTATAATTCTATTTGTATGAAATGTTCAGAAAAGACAAGTCTGAAGAGACAAAGTAGATTAGTAGTTGACTGGGACTGGAGGTAGGAACAAAGAGTAAGTGTAAATGTGTATCAGGTTTCTGTTCAGGGTGATGGAAATGTTTTAAATTAGATTGTAATACAACTCTAAATTTACTAAAATTGTACATGTAAAACAGGTGAAAAAAGAATGTAATATAGACTCATGAATCCTGATTCCATTTCTTTCTATACTTTAGTTTCTTCATCTATGAAGTGGATTAAGGGGTGGGTGTTGTGGTGTAGCAGGTTGAGCTGTAGCTTTGGGTGCCTATACTCTTTTTTTTTTTTTTTTTTACATTTTTATTTTTTTTGACAGGCAGAGTTAGACAGTGAGAAAGAGAGAGAGACAGAGAGAAAGGTCTTCCTTTTTCCGTTGGTTCACCCCAAAGGGCCCCTGCGGTCGGTGCATTGCAGCCGGTGTTCTGCGCTGATCTGGAGCCAGGAGCCAGGTGCTTCCTCCTGGTCTCCCTTGCGGGTGCAGGGCCCAAACACTTTGGGCCATCCTCCACTGCCTTCCCGGGCCACAGAAGAGAGCTGGACTGGAAGAGGAGCAACCGGGTCAGAATCCGGCGCCCCAACTTGGGACTAGAACCCGGGGTGTTGGCACCGCAGGTGGAGGATTAGCCTGTTGAGCTGCGGTGCTGGCCTTGGGTACCTATATTCTTTATTGGAGTGCCAGTTTGAGTCCTGTCTACTCTGCTTTTTATCCAGGTTCCTACTTTTGCATCCTGGGAGGCAGGAGAAGATGACTTAAGTGCTTGGGACTCTGCCACCTATTTGGGAGATTTGGGTTGAATTCTGGGCTCCTGAGTTTGGCCTGGATCCCAGACTCAGTTGTTGTAGGGTTTTGGGGAGTCACAGGATGGAAGATATACCCATCTCTCTCTCTCTTTCTCTCTCCCCCATCTCCTTCTACCTTCCCCCCTTTTTCTCAATCTCAAGTCAGTGAAAATAAACAAACATTTAAAAAAATAGGGGGCTGTGCTGTGGCGTAAACATCCGCCTGCAAAACTGGCATCCTGTATATGCACTGTTTTGAATCTTGGCAGCTCCACTTCCAATCCAGCTTATGGCCTGGGAAAGCTGTAGAAGATGGCACAAATGCTTGGGCCCCTGCACCTGTGTGGGAGACCCAAAAGAAGCTTCTGGCTGCAGATCATCCCAGCTCTGGCCTTTGTGGCCATTTGGGGAGTGAACCAGTTGATGGAAGACCTTTCTGTCTCTTCCTCTCTTTATCTGTAACTCTGTCTCTCAAAAAACAAACAAAAAATATGGAGCTGATAATACTTTATAGAGTTTGTAAAGGTAAATTATGTAATTAAATGCAAATAAAATGCCTAAACAACTTGCCATACATAAAATACCAAATAAATGCTTGATGCTGTTATTGTTTTTTTTTTTTTTTTTGCTTATTTGAAAGAGTTACACAGAGAGAGAAGGAGAGGCAGAGAGAGACAGAGAGAGAGAGAGAGAGAGAGAGAGAGAGAGAGAGAGAGTCTTCCATCCACTGGTTTGCTCCCAAATTGGCTGCAACAGCCAGAGCTGCACTGATCTAAAGCCAGGAGCCTAAAGTTTGTTCTGGGTTTCCCATGTGGGTGCAGGGATCCAAGGGATTTGGGCCATATTCTGCTTTCCCAGGCCAAAGCAGAGATCTGGATTGAAAGTGGAGCAGCCGGGACTCAAACCAGTGTTCATATGGGATGCCAGCATTGTAGGCGGTGGCTTTACCTGCTAAGCCACAGTGCTGACCCCTGATGCTGTTGTTGTTGAAAGTAGCACAACTACACAAAGATAAAGAGGGTGACAGAATCAAGATAATACTGGTCTAAAAACTGGATCCTGTTAGGTAGGCTCTTTTGTCATTTAGCTCAGAAATATCTTCAATATTGTTCCCTTTGTTTATATGTAGATCTATTTCATGCTTTTAAATTATATAATACAGTAAGACTGCCATAACTTATTTAAGTATCTAAAGGTAGTTTCTCTTTTGCAATTAAAAATAATTCTATAGTAAATATTTGTGTCTTTACCTACATTTGTGAGTATTTGGAGGCTGTATGACTAGAAATTGAAATGTGGGTTGGTGCTGTGGCCTAGCGGGTAAAAGCCACTGCCTGCAGTGCTGGCATCCCATATGGGCGCTGGTTCAAGTCCTGCTTGTTCCACTTCTGACCCAGTGCACTGCTATGACCTGAGAAAGCAGTAGAAGATGGCCCAAGTGCTTGGGCCCCTGCACCCACGTGGGAGACCTGGAAGAAGCTCCTGGCTCCTGGCTTTGGGTCCACCTAACTCTGTTCATTGCGGCCATTTGGGGAGTGAACTAGCAGATGGAAGACCTGTCTCTTTCTCTGCCTCTGCAACTCTGCCTTTCCAATAAATAAATACATTAAAAAAAAAAAAAAAGAACAAAAAAATTGAAATGCTAGGTTGAGACTAGCACTGTGGCATAGTGGGCTAAGCCTCTGCCTCCAGTGCCACCATCCCTGTGTGCCGGTTATAGTCCCAGCTGCTGCTCCTCTTCTCTTCTCTTCTCTTCTCTTCTCTTCTCTTCTCTTCTCTTCTCTTCTCTTCTCTTCTCTTCTCTTCTCTTCTCTTCTCTTCTCTTCTCTTCTCTTCTCTTTCTTTCTTTCTTTCTTTCTTTCTTTCTTTCTTTCTTTCTTTCTTTCTTTCTTTCTTTTTAAGATTTATTTACTTATTTGAAAGTCACAGTTACATAGAGAGAGGAGGAGAAGCAGAGAAAGAGGTCTTCCATCTGCTGGTTCATTCCCCAGTTGGCCACAATGGCTAGGAGCTGCACTGATCCGAAGCCAGGATCCAGGATCCTCTTCTGGGTTTCCCACATGGGTGCAGGGGCCCAAGGACTTGAGCCATCTTCTACTGTTTTCCCAGGTGGTAGCAGAGCTCTGGATTGGAAGTGGAGCAGCTGGGACTCGAATCAGCATCCATATGGGACGCTGGCATTACAGGCAGTGGCTTTACCCTGTACAAGACAGTGCCGGCCCCAATGGCTGCTCCTCTTCTGATCCAGCTCCATGCTCATGGCCTGGGAAAGCAGTAGAGAATGGCCCAAGAGCTTGGGCCCCTGGACCTGCATGGGAGATCCAGAGGAAGTTCCTGGCTTCGGATCAGCTCAGCTCAGCACTAGCTATTGCAGCCCTTTGGGGGAGTGGACTAGTGGATGGGATACCTTTCTGTCTTTCTCTCTCTGCCTGTAACTTTACCTTCCAAATAAATAAAATAAAATTTTCTATTTTTTTATTTTGTTTATTTTTGATAGGCAGAGTTAGTGAGAAAGAGAGACAGAGAGAAAGGTCTTCTTTTTCTGTTGGTTCACTCCCCAAATGGCTGCCGTGCTGCGCCGATCTGAAGCCAGGAGCCAGGTGCTTCCTCCTGGTCTCCCATGCAGGAGACCAGGTCTCTTCCCTGGTCTCTCCAATGGCCGCCGTGGCTGGCGTGCTGTGGCCGGTGCACCGCACTGATCCGAAGCCAGGAGCCAGGTGCTTCTCCTGATCTCCCATGGGGTGCAGGGCCCAAGCACTTGGGCCATCCTCCACTGCCCTCCTGGGCCACAACAGAGAGCTGGACTGGAAGAGGAGCTACCGGGACAGAATCCGGCGCCCCAACCAGGACTAGAACCCCGGGGTGCCTGCTCTGCAGGCGGTGGACTAGCCAAGTGAGCCGCGGTGCCCGCCAAATAAAATCTTTAAGAAAACAAAAAGGCTAGGTTTTTCAACTTTAGCGCTGTTGACACTCTATGGTGGCCTTTTTTTTTTTTTTTAATGTATTTTATTTGCAAGTTAAAGTTACAGCGAGAGAGGAAAAGACGGAGAGGAGAGGAGGGGAGAAGGGGGATGGGAGAAGGCAGAGGACCAGGGCTGGGCCATGAGCCAGGAGCTTCATCCAGGTCTCTCATGTGGGTGCAGGGGCCCAAGTACTTGAGCCATCCTCCACTACTTTCCCAGACACATTGTCATAGAGCTGGATCAGAGGTGCACAGAAGTGGAGCAGCCGCAGCTTGGGATGCTGGCTTTGCAGATGGCAGCTTAACCTGCTGTGTCACAAGGCCGGCTCCTGGGTGCTGTTCTATGCATTGTATGTTTGATAGCATATCCCTAGTCTCTACTTACTAAATGTCAATAGCACCTTCCTCCATTTTTAAAAATTGAGGGGTTGGCATTGTAGCATAGTGGATAACACTAAACCTGCAATGCCAGTTTCCCATATAGGCACTGATTCGGTTTGTGTTCTGGCTGCACACTGCTGAGCTAGCTCCCTGCTAATGGCCTGGGAAATGCAGCTGGAAGATGGCCCGAGTTTGGGCCCCTGCTACCTGTGGGCAGACCAGGATGGAGCTCCTGGCTCCTGACTGGCCTGACCATTGCAGCCATCTGGAGGAGAGAACCAGTGGTTAGATTGATCCCCCCACCTTTCAGATAAAGAAATATTTTAAAAAAATTACTTATTAGAGAGAACAGGAGCCCTCATTCACTTGTTTATTTCCCAGATGCCTGCAAGGGGTGGAGCTGGGCTGGGACTGAAGCCCAGAGCTGGGAATGCCATCTGTGTTATCAGCCTGGGTGTCAGGAAGCTGGAGTTGGGACCCATAGCTGGGAATCAAACCCAGGCACTCTGAATTGGGATTCCATGTGCTAACCACCAGCCTAAGTGCTCACTTCTCTATTTTTTGATTTTGAAGGACCCATCATTAATGTTTTCTGTAGCAGCCACATCATTTTACATGCCGACAAACAGTGCACAAGGGTTCCAATTTCCCCACATCTTTGCCAACACTATTTTGTCTTTTTGTCATTATTTTTGACCTTTTTAAAAAAATTTTTTTAACATTAATTTCTTTTGAAAGAGAGAGATGGCGAGATAGAGAGCAAGTGCACCTCCATCCTCAGGTTCACACTCCACATGGCCACAATAGCCAGAGCTGGTGCAGGATGAAGCCAGAAGTCCAGAACTCCATCCTGGTCTCCTATATGGTTGGCATGGGCCCAGACGCTTGGACTGTCTTCCACTGCTTTCCCAGGTGCGTTACCAGGGAGCTAGACTGGAAGCAGAGCAGCTAGCACTTCAGATGGTGCTGCAATATAGGATTTTGGTGTTGCAAATGGCAGTTAAATCAACTATGCCACAGCACCCCTCCCCACCCATTCTGATTTATATTTATTTGAAAGGCAGAGAGAGACAGATTTTTCTATTTGCTGGTTAATACCAGCTGAAACCAGGAGCCCAGAATTCAATCCAGGTGTCCTCTGTGGGTGTGGGAAAGACTCAAGTACTAGAACCATCACTTAGTGCTTCTCACAATGTTCATTAGCAGGAAGCCGGAATTGAAGTGGAGCTGGAACATGAACCTAGGCACTCAAAATATGGGATGCTGACACCCAACTGGCATCTTAACCTCTGTGCCAAATGCACATTCCTTTGACCACTTTTTTATTTGATAGTTAAACTTCACGCGGGAAGGTGTTGTGTCATAATAGGTTAAGTAGCCACCTGCAGTGCGAGCATCCCATATGGGTGCTGGTTTGAGTCTCAGCTGCTCTACTTCTGATCCAGCTCCCTGCTGAGGCACCTGGGAAGGCAGCAGAATTTGGCTCAAGTCCTTGGGCCCCTGCATCCACACAGGAGACCTGGATGAAGCTCCTAGCTCCTGGATTTACTGTGGCCCAGCCATGGCTGTTGCAGCCATTTGGGGAGTGAACCAGTGGATGGAAGATTGATCACTGCCTCTCTCCTTCTCTTTGTAACTGCCTTTTTCTTTTTTTCTTTTTTTTAAAGATTTATTTACTTGAAAGTCAGAGTTACACACAGAGAGGAGAGGCAGAGCGAGAGCAGTCTTCCAGCCAATGGTTCACTCCCCAATTGGCTGCATTGGTCAGAGCTGCACCAATCCGAACCCAGGAGCCAGGATCTTCTTCTGGGTCTCCAATGTGGGTGCAGGGGCCCAGGGACTTGGGCCATCTTCTACTGATTTCCCAGGCCATAGCAGAGAGCTGGATGGGAAGTGGAGCAGCCGGGACTAGAACTGGCGCCCATATGGGTTGCCAGTGCTTCAGGCCAGGCCGTTAACCTGCTGTGCCACAATGCCGCCCCTCTTTTTTTTTTTTTTTTTTAAGATTTATTTATTTACTTGAAAATCAGAGTTACACAGAGAGAGGAGGGGCAGAGCGCGAGGTCTTCTATCTGTTGGTTCACTCCCCAGATGACTGCAATGGCTGGAGCTGCACTGATCTGAAGCCAGGATCCAGGAGCTTCTTCTGGGTCTCCCATGTGGATGCAAGGGCCCAAGTGGTTGGGCCGTCTTTTACTGATTTCCCAGGCCATATTAGAGAGCTAGATCGGAAGTAGAGCAGCTGGGACTCGAACTGGTGCCCATATGGGATGCTGGCACTGCAGGCGGTGGTTTTACCTGCTGCGCCACAGTGCTGGCCCCTTAACTGCCTTTCAAATAAATAAAATGAATCTTAAAAAATAAAAAATTTCATGGACCCTTTATATCTTAAGAAAAAATGTCTTTTGACTGTGGTGATTTTGTTGTAAAAGTTAAAAGTTTTTAACCAGATGAAACTTTTCTAGAAGGTTTTTTTATTTATTTGAAAGTCAGAGTTACTGAGAGAGGAGGAGAGTTCTTCCATCTGCCGGTTCACTTCCCAGATGGCTGGAATAGGCTGAAGCCAGGAACTTCATCTGGTTCTTCCACATGGGTGGCATGGCCCAAACACTTGGGCCATCTTCTGCTGCTTTTCCCAGGCCAACCAGGGAGCTGGATTGGAAGTGAGCAGCCAGGACACTGGGATGCCAGCATTGTGAGTGGTGGCTTTACCTACTATGCTGTAGTGCTGACTCTGAGGAATTTTTTTTTAATTAAAAATACATTATTTTTAGTTTGAAAGGCAGGGAAACAGAGAAAGAACTTCATCTGCTGGTTCACTTCCCAAAGGTTTGCAGTTACCCAGGACTGGGTCAGGCTGAAGCTAGGAACCCAGAACTCAATGTAGGTGGCGTGTGTAGGTGGTATTGACCCAGGTACTTGAGCTGTTAGCTGTGCATGAGCTGTTAGATATGCATGAGCAGGAAACTGTAATTGAAAACAGAGCTAGAACTTAAGCCCAGGGGCTCCAATTTTGAATGTGAGCATCCCAAACACTGTGTTAATTGCTGTGGCACATGTCTACCCACTTTTTACCCATTTAAAAATGTACAGTTAGATGGCATTCATTCCTAGTGTGGAGTTAACACCACTATTTCCAACTTTTTTCTCATCAGCCCAAATAGAAATTCTTGTACCCATTAGTCATTAACTTCCCGTTTGTCTCACTTTCTAGCCCTTGGTTACTTCCAGGTTAGAATCAAGGCTTGTGTTTAGTTACCGTGTTTTTCTTGTGTTCTTGAGATTGGATAGGTTAGCAGTCTTTTCTTGGCTTTAATGACCTTGATACTTTTTCAGAGTTCAAGCCAGTTATTTTGTAGAATATTCCTCAATTTGAATTTGATGCTTAGTTGTGGTTTATTTTAGGTTATATGACCTTGATAGGGATATCACAGATCTCATTGTACCCTGACAATTTTTCATCTACCTTCCAATTCCTTTAATTATTTATTTTATTCAATGATTTGTCACCTCTTACTATCAGTTTTTGGTGCTCAAATTGTTCCTAATTTAGCCAATAGGGGACCGATTCAAGTTGGCTTCTTTTTTTTTTTTTTTTTTTTTTTTTTGTGTGACAGGCAGAGTGGACAGTGAGAGAGAGAGACAGAGAGAAAGGTCTTCCTTTGCCGTTGGTTCACCCTCCAATGGCTGCCGCGGATGGCACGCTGCGGCCGGCGCACCGCGCTCATCCGATGGCAGGAGCCAGGTGCTAGGTGCTTTTCCCTGGTCTCCCATGGGGTGCAGGGCCCAAGCACTTGGGCCATCCTCCACTGCACTCCTGGGCCACAGCAGAGGGCTGGCCTGGAAGAGGGGCAACCGGGACAGAATCCGGCGCCCCGACCGGCACTAGAACCCGGTGTGCCGGCGCCGCAAGGCGGAGGATTAGCCTGTTGAGCCACGGCGCCGGCCTTCTATTTCTGTTTTTACAAGTCCCTTTTATTTATTACTCTGTTCTTTGATATATTGGCTCCTCTGAAACAAGATGTTCTAAGGTCATTCATGATCTCTGCCCAAGCCCTAGAATCAGCTATTTCTCCAAGGAGCCTTGGTTTCTTTTAGTGGAAAATGGTATTTTTTAAAAAAGATGTATTTATTTATTTATTTGAACGTCAGGGTTACACAGAGAGAGAAGGAGAAGCAGAGAGAGAGCGGTCTTCCAGCTGATGGTTCACTCCCCATTTGGTCGCAATGGCCTGAGCTGTGCCGATCTGAATGGCGCAGCCAGGAGCCAGGAGCTTCCTCCAGGTTTCCACGTGGGTGCAGGGGCCCAAGGACTTGGGCCGTCTTCCACTGCTTTCCCAGGCCATAGCAGAGAGCTGGATGGGAAGTGGAGCAGCCAGGTCTCGAACCGGTGCCCATATGGGATGCCAGCGCTTCAGGCCAGGCTGTTAATCTGTGCCACAGCGCTGGCCCTGGAAAATGGTATTTTGAAGCCAGGTTCTGGGTGCCAAGTGAGCTCATCACTGTTAGTGTTGGTCTGACATTTATGAAAGCAAGCCTCTTAGTAGGCTGAACTTTGTTCCTTCCTATTCAGTCCCTATCCTCTGCAGGATGATTACTGTTTTAGTTTTTTTTTTTCCTATCAAAATTTGTTTTGCTTGCTCTTGACTTTTATGCAGATGGAATTATACGTACATATTTTGTGACTGGCTTATTTCCTCAACATAATGTTTTTGAGGTCCATCATACTATTGCTGAATACTGTTGTATTGTTGCATACGTCACTATTCTCTGGTTCATAGTTACCTGGGTTGTTTCTAGTTTTAGGATTTTTTTTTTTTAACTTATTTGACAGGTAGAGTTACAGACAGTGAGAGAGAGAGACACAGAGAGAGAAAAGTCTTCTTTCCATTGGTTCCCAAATGGCTGCAACAGCTGATGCTGTGCCAATCTGAAGCCAGGAGCCAGGTGCCTCTTCTTGGTCTCCCATGCGGGTGCAGGGGCCCAAGTACTTGGGCCATCCTCCACTGCCCTCCCAGGCCACAGCAGAGAGCTGGACTAGAAAAGGAGCAACCAGGATAGAACCAGGTGCTCATATAGGATGCTGGCGCCACAGGTGGAGGATTGACCACTTGAGCCATGGCACGATCCCCAGTTTTGGGATGTTTTAAGTAATTATGCTAAAAAATGTTTTTGTACAAATCTTTTTAATGGACATAAGATTTTATTTTGATGAATTTATATTGGTTATTTACTGATCATAGGGTAGGTGTATGTGTAACCTTTGCCAGACTGATTTCCAAAATGCTTTTTTACTTCTATCAACAGTGTGTTAGAATTCATATTGTTATATATCTTCATCCACATTTTATGATGCCAGATTTAAAAATTTTGAGCAATACAACTTTTGTTCTTCCTTACCTATTTGTATGTCTTATAGTTCATTTTCTTGTTTTATTGCACTAGCTGGGACCTCTAATATGATGTGAAATGGAAATGGTGTAGAATTCCCAATTTCAGTAGATGAGTGTTGAGGCTTTTACCATAATAATGATGTTAGCTGAAGATTTTTCATATGTGCCCTTTATCAGGTTGAGGAAGTTTTAACCTATTCCTGCTTTGGTAAAAATTTTTTATTAAGAGTGAATGTTCCGGCGCTGCAGCTCACTAGGCTAATCCTCCGCCTTGTGGTGCCGGCACACTGGGTTCTAGTCCCGGTCGGGGCGCCGGATTCTGTCCCGGTTGCCCCTCTTCCAGGCCAGCTCTCTGCTGTGGCCCGGGAGTGCAGTGGAGGATGGCCCAAGTGCTTGGGCCCTGCACCCCATGGGAGACCAGGAAAAAGCACCTAGCACCTGGCTCCTGCCATTGGATCAGTGCGGTGCGCCTGCCGTAGTGCGCTGGCCGTGGCGGCCATTGGAGGGTGAATCAACTGCAATGGAAGACCTTTCTCTCTGTCTCTCTCTCACTGTCCACTCTGCCTGTCCAAAAAACAAAACAAAACAAAACAAAAGTGAATGTTGCATTCTGAATAACGTTTTTTATATATCTATTAAAATAATTGATTTCTTCCCTTTAATTCTGATAGTGTCAATTATATTGATGAGGTAAATAATAGTCTTGCATTCCAGTGTATTATCTTTTTTTCTGCCTTGCTGAATTTGACTTAGCGATATTTTATTAAGAACTATCTCTCATTTTTGTTCCTAAGAAATAGTGATTTCTTTCCTTATACAATATGTCTTTTGATTTTGGTACCAAAGGTTTGCTGCCCTCATAAAATGAGTTGGAAATGTTTCTGTTTTCTGGAAGAGTTATATAAGATTGGTATTATTTCTTTTTGGATGTGTGGTAGAATTCACCAATAAAGCTCTATTGCCTTGTGTAACTGTTGTGGCCGTGGGACTAAGGCGGCAGACTTGAGATCCATTGGCCTGTGCTACCTGAATTTGAGCCCTGCTGTTGTCACATGCTGCTGGCACTGCCAAAGCTTTATGTGTCTTGAGTTTTCTTTGCTGGAAAGAATTTCAAACTACAAATCTAATTAATAAAACGTAATACCATTCTTATTTTATGTCAGTTTTTATAATTTTTGCTTTTAGGAAATTTGTTTCATCTAATTTTCTCAACAGGAAGTGGTTAATATTCTGTAATACCATTTTACTGACCGTGAAGTCTGTAATCCCTTCTTGGGGATATTTGTTATTTGTGATAATGGTAATTTATATTTTCTCTTTTTTGTTAAGTCTGCTTATAGGTTTATTAGTCTGGTGATCTTTTCAAAAATTGCTTTTTCTCTATCATACTTTCTACTGTAATTCTTATAAATTTCTTTGTTCTTTGGGCTAATTTGCTCTTTTGAAAGTTACTCTTAGGGGCCAGCACTGTGGTACAGTGGGTTAATTCCCTGTCCTGAACTGCTAGCATCCTATATGGGTGGCAGTTCGAGACCTGGCTGCTCCACTTCCTATCCAGCTTTCTGCTATGTCCTGGTAAAGCAGTAGAAGATGGCCCAAGTCCTTGGGCCCCTGCTCCTGCATAGGAGACCCGGAAGAAGCTCCTGGCTCCTGGCTCTGGATCAGCACAGCTATGGTTGTTGCGGCCAATTGGGGAGTGAACCATCGGATGGAAAGTTTCTTTCTCTCCTTCTCTCCCTCTCATCTCTCCGCAAAAAAAAATTTACTCCTTGAAACTTAAATAATTGACTTTGAGCTTTATTTTTTTAATACCAGTATTAATGTTAAAAATTTATCTCTACTGATTTAGTTGCATCCTTCTAATTCTGTTATTATTGCTCAATTCAAAATATTTTCTCTTTTTAAAATTTTTTATTTATTTATTTGAGAGGTAGAATTACAGATAGAGGGAGAGACAGAGAGAAAGATCTTCCATCCTCTGGTTCACTCCCCAAATGGCCACAACAGCTGGAGCTGGGCCGATCAGGAGCTTCTCCCAGGTGCAGGGGCCCAAGCACTTCACCCATCTTTACAGCTTTCCCAAGCCATTGCAGAGAGCTGGATTGAAAAAGGAGCAGCTGGGATACAAATTGGTGCCCATACAGGTTGCCAGTGCTAGATTTGGTAGCTTAGACTGCTATATCGCAGTGCTGGCCCCTTCTCTTCTTTGATATGTGCATTAAACAGAAAAATGTTGCTTACTTTCCAAATATTTGAGACATTCCTAGCTATTTTGCTACCGATTTCTAACTTGTTTTATAGTCTAATATATATTGTTTTATAAATGCCAATTGGCTTTTTTTTTTTAAGAATTAAAAAGCAGAGAGTTACAGAGAGGCAAAGGCAGAGAGAGAAATCTTCAGTCCGCTGGTTTACACTCCAAATGGCTGCAACATCCAGAGTTGGGCCAATCTGAAGCCAGGAACCTGGAGCCTCTTCCAGGTTTCCCATGGAGGTACAGGGACCCAAAGACTTGGGCCATCTTCTACTGTTTTCCCAGGCCATAGTAGAGCTAGATTACAAATGGAGAGCAGCCAGAACTCGAACTGGCCACCCAGATGGTATACTGGCACTGCAGGCGGCAGCTTTACTCACTACGCCACAGTGCCAGCCCCAATTGGCTTATTATTTGTCATTATCTTTTACTGATTTTCTGTCAGAACAATTGAGAGAGGACTTTTGAAATTTTCAGTTGTAACTGTGGATTTGTCTATTTAAGTCTGTTTTTTAAAAAATTTATTTATTAATTAGAAAGAGTTAACAGCGACAGACAGCAAGATATTCCATCTGCTGGTTCACTCTCCAAATGGCCACAATGGCCAGGGCTGGGCCAGGCTGAAGAAAGGAGCCAGGAGCGTCATCTGGGTCTCCCACATGGGTAGCAGGGGTCCAAGCACTTGGGCTATCTTCCATTACTTTCCCAGGTGCATTAGCAGGAAGGTGAATTTAAAGTGAGGCTCAAATCAGTGCCATATGAGATGCCAGCACTGAAGGGTTGCTTTACCTGCTACACCACACTGTCAGCCCCGTTTTATGTCTTATTTTTGCTTTATGTGTTTGCAGCCCTGATATTAGATGCATACAGACTTAGACATTTTGTGTCTTCTTGGTGAATTGACTGTTTACTCATTATAAACTTTTCATCTTTATCTCTGGTAATAAAGACAGCTCTTTATCTCCGTCCCTTCTTTACCTCGTCTTGCCTCATCTTGAAGTCTACTGTGTCAGATATCTGTACAGCAGTTAGAAATTTTTAAACACGAGAGAAACAACAGCATGTTTATATACTGATACCCATCATCTATCAGAGAAGGGGAGAATTATACAGGAGAGAAAAGAGAATATTTGTAGAGTGATACCCCTAAGGATATAAGGGGGGAAATGATCTTACACATCAGTGGAGAAATTAACCTTAGGAGCTTGGAGTTTCTACCATGACAAGAGGAAGGGGAGAATGTATGAGAATGGCTGCAGTAAGTTAGAGGATGGAGGAGTGGCAGTCTGAGTAGGTTTTTTTCTTGAATGTTCCTGTGCCCTAAGTGAGCCAAGAAGCAAGATCACCTGGAGAGAGTGTGATTGTAGAAGCTGTTAGAGGTTTGAAGAAATAGTCATCTGGCTTTGCTGCTCTCGGTCCCGGTGCTTGGAGGCTGGCTTGGGAGGTTGCTTGGCGAGAGCATCCTCGGCGGTTGGTCCGTGTGAGGCTGTGACAGCTGCAGTCGCTCCTCGCCCCCAAGGATTCTAGGAGTCTTCTATGGCTCAAGAATCTCCCAAAAGTTCAGCAGCAGAAATTCCGGTGACTATTAATGGAGAAGTTGATGACTCTCATGAACATGGCTTTAACAGGGATTTGAAGCGTTCATTACCATCTGGACTTGGTCTCTCAGAAACCCAAATTACATCTCATGGCTTTGACAGTACCAAAGAGGGGGTTATTGAAGCAGGAGCGTATCAAGGTGGTCAGAGAACTCAGACAAAACATGGACCAGTTATTCTAGCAGATGAAATTAAAAATCCCGCCATGGAAAAGTTAGAACTCGTTCGAAAGTGGAGTCTAAACACTTATAAGTGCACTCGACAAATTATCTCTGAGAAGCTAGGCCGTGGCTCAAGAACTGTGGACCTTGAACTTGAAGCTCAGATTGATATATTAAGAGATAACAAGAAAAAATACGAAAATATTTTAAGACTGGCTCAGACATTGTCAACCCAGCTTTTCCAGATGGTACATACCCAAAGGCAACTGGGAGATGCATTCGCTGACCTGAGTTTGAAGTCACTAGAACTTCATGTAAGATGATTTTAAATAACTGTTAGGGGCAGGGGGAAATAGTCATAGAAGTATTCTAAGATACTTGTTATATTTATGATTTGCTGAACTCGCAATAAAATTAGAATTTTGAGACAATAAGGCTTAACTGACTTCTCTTCAACCTAGTGATCCAATTGTAATATAGAAAATATGTCAACTGAGGCTGGCTTCAGGAGAAGAGAAAAACTTGGTTAGAGAGAAGGAAAAAAGACAGTATTGGCCCTGCCTGAATCTAAAAATAGCCATGGATGATTCTTTGGTATAGGGAAAAAGTAAACTAGGTACCTACTGGAAGTCTCTTCTAGTCTCCAAATGTGTTGAATAAATTGTAACTTGCTTAACTGGATTTGAAAAAAAAAAAATAGTCATCTGGGTGACTGGGTGCTATGATTGTCAGGTAGCACTAAGGGCCCACTTCAGTTTAGTATTTATGAGTGTAAAGTGAAATCAGCCACATCTAGATGCAAGGGTGTAGCAAAGAGTGGGCATATGAGCAGTTTTTACTAGGATTGGGGTTTTCCAGGCTGCTATGACAAAATTTATGGCAGAGGAGCTGAGGATGTTTATGAGGGAGTGAGACTATTGATGAGCCATAGAATTCTACATTGAAAAGGGCAGAAAGTAAGGATATGAATGAAGTTGGAGTGGAATGGTGAAACTGTGTTCAAATCAGTTTTTTGTAAGTCATGTAAAGGGTTGAAGAATTTGTTAGAAGGGGGATATCAAGAAGTGAATTAGGAAGTTAAGAGGTGATGCTAAGTTTGTACAGTATTTGACATACAGATTAAGAGGATATGGTTGCAAATAAAATCTTTTTTTAAAAGAAGATATGGTTGTCGATAATGAGAGAGGCTAAAGCATGTCATGGGACTAAGTGGCTAAGATAGAGTAAAGATAGCATTCTTGGAGGAGGAATCAAGGAACTGAGAGGCTGGATAGGAAGACGAACTTTCATTAATCTTGAAGTTTCCAAGATTTAAGTTAGATGTAATGTTGGGAAGAGTGACAATGAGCCAGGAGTTGAATTCCTCACAGCAAGAGAGAGGGATACGAAACATGAACTTTAAAGCCATGCTGATTTTTCTTAGAGTTTGGAAGGATGTTGGTCTGAATCTAGCAATGAGGAGTAAGGAGGATGCCTTGTACTAGCAGTATGAAGGTATGGGAGAGAAAAGAGTCTCTGCTTGAGAAGCTTTTAGAAAAACAGTGTCCTTAGGGAGAGCGAGGTATGCCAGTGAACTGTTAGAGCAAGAAGGTAGAGGACAGCATTCAGAAAAGAGGTTAGACAGATGGAGAATTTTGATGACAATTGACTAGTAAGTTTAACGGTGATCACAGTGAATTGGTGTAGTGCTTAAAATAGCATTAGATAAGTAGCTTTATATTACTGTGTGGGAATGAGAATTCCAGTAATAAGGGATAGTTTAGGAACTTGGGAGTTAATGGGAATAGAGAGTGATGGAATTAGTTATGGTATCTCTAACATCTTACAATGTTACAAGCTGGTGGTGCTGATCTAAATGTTGCCAGCACACTTT
Source organism: Sylvilagus floridanus (assembly GCA_949820135.1). Lineage (NCBI taxonomy): Eukaryota > Metazoa > Chordata > Mammalia > Lagomorpha > Leporidae > Sylvilagus > Sylvilagus floridanus. The sequence goes on from OX463236.1 coordinate 114,983,381, forward strand.
GGCCACTCCTGTGTTTTAATATAATTGGAATGGGCATTGTGGTACAGCAGATTATGCTGCCACTTGGGACACCCACGTCACGCATCAGAGTGCAGGTTCAAGTTCTAGCTATTCCGCTTTTGATCTGGCTTCTTGCTAATAATGCCTCCTGAAAGGCAGCAGATGATGGCTCAGTTGCTTGGGCCACCCACCCGCATGGGAGACCTGAGTGGAGTTCCTGGCTCCTGGCTTCAGTTTGGCCCGATCCTGGCTGTTGTGGACATTTGGGGAGTGAACTAGTGGATGGATGATCTCTCTTATCTCTCTCTGTCTCTTGTCTGATTGACTCTTAGCTCTGCCTTTCAAGTAGATAAAAATACATAAAAATGAAAACATTCAAAAAATTAAAATTATTTTTCAATTTAGTATGATCAGGAAAATATGTATTGGCCAAAACAAAATAAGATTTTAATTACAGTTAGCTTGAAGGATATATGGGACCATCTGTGATTCTGAGCATTTATGTCTACATTATGAGCACCTGTCACCAGGTTGTACATATGTTAAATCCTTAAGTATTAAACTTTTATATATTGATCAATGTGCCTTGGTGATTTCTTAATTTTGCTTTTGGCTCATAAAATATATAGACTATGTCTACTATTCATTTTGTCTCTAAAAACTACAGAAATAAGAAGTGATTCTGAGAACTAGGAAGTACAGGAACTATATATAGGAGTGGAAGTAACAGGATGTAGATTCAAAAGGAAGATTCATTGTCAGTTCTGTGTTCTATATAGCAGTAAGTTGCCATTTAGTAGTCCAGGCCCCAAGCCTGTTTTTCTCTCAAGATGACAGACAGAAGTTGGACCAAATACTTGGCCCTTTCCCACTCATGTGGGAGACCAGGATGGAGTCCCTGGCTCCTGACTTCTGCCTGGCCTAGCCCTGGCTGTTGTAGTCATTTGGGGAATGAACCAGCAGATAGAAGATCTCTGTCTCTTCCTGTCTGTTGTTCTGCCTTTCAAATAAATAAATAAATCTTTAAAACTTAAAAAATAAAAAATAATTTAAACTAAGGTCTAATTACAGATCACATACTACATTACTACATTCAGATGTATTTTTTTGTTTTTTTAAAGACTTATTTTGGGACTGGCGCTGTGGTGTAGCAGGTAAAGCCCCCACTTGCAGTGCCAGCATTCCACATGGTGCTGGTTCAAGTCCTGGTTTCTCCACTTCTGATCCAGCTCTCTGTGGTAGCCTGGAAAAACAGTAAAAGATGGCCCAAGTTCTTGGATCTCTGCACCTGTGTGGGAGACTTGGAAGAAGTCTCCTGATTTCACCTTGTCCCAGCCAAGGTCATTGTAGCCATTTGGGTAATAAACTGGCAAATGGAAGATTTCTCTCTCTGTAACTGTTTCAAATAAAGAAATATTTAACAAAAAAAAAAAAAAAAAAAAGAAAGAGAAGAGATTTTATTTATCCGAAAGGCAGAGTTAGAGAGGGAGAGACAGAGAGAAATCTCATGTTTCTTTAATTAATTTTAATCCAGAACAATGCCTCTGCATATATGTAATTTTTTCTTTCCCCCAAGCCATTTATTTATTATATTTATTTGTTTGAAAGGCAGTGAAAGAAAAAGAGAGAGATCTCTGATCTACTGGTTTACTTCCCAGTAGATCTGGACTAGGTTGGAGCCAAGAACCAGAAGCTCATTCTGGGTTTCCCACCAGGGTATCAGGGACCCAACCACTTGACTATCACCTTCTGCTTTTCAGGGTTCACATTGTAGAAAGCTGAGTTGGAAATGGAGGTGGGACTTGAATCCAGGCATTCTGACATGGAATGTGAATGTTCCAAGTGGCATCTTAACGACTGTGCCAAATGTCCCCACCCTGACTGATTTATTTGGAAGACTAAACTTATTACACAGAATTGTTAGATAAATCAACATTGTGAGTTTGTCTGTTTCCATTTTTGGTGTTACTTAACTTGTTCCTCTGTGTTCTGTATTTCCTGTAAATTGGAAAGTAGAATATTCATTCATTTAGAGCAAGCCTTTTTTGATGAGGAAATGTCACAGGCGATGCCATATACTTCATATTACTTTGAATCAAGAGGCATATAATGTTGGTATATTCCACATGTGATGTAAAGTTAGATTAAAGTAACAGAAGGTTACCAAACTTCATCTTGGATTAGCAAGAATTAAAATTGATGATATCTTTGGGTATGGAGTATTCTTAAGAATATAGGAGACATGGCTGGCGCCATGGCTCACTTGGCTAATCCTCTGCCTGCGGCACCGGCACCCTGGGTTCTGTCCCGGTTGCTCCTCTTCCAGTCCAGCTCTCTGCTGTGGCCTGGGAAGGCAGTGGAGGATGGCCCAAGTGCTTGGGCCCTGCACCCGCATGGGAGACCAGGAGGAAGCACCTGGCTCCTGGCTTCAGATTGGCGCAGTGCGCCGGCTGTAGTGGCCATTTGGGGGGTGAACCAATGGAAAAAAGAAGACCTTTCTCTCTGCCTCTCTCACTAACTCTGCCTGTCAAAAAACAAAACAAAACAAAATGGATATAGGAAAACAAAACGGATGTAGAGGACAAAGGAGTTTCTGTAGCTGCTGTTGGGTATATTTTTAGAGGGTATTTAGGCAGTATTTATAAAAGTATTTTACCACTCTTATTTCTTTATTTCCATGTGTTTCCACTATGTATATACTTGTAAAGGTCCAGCTCTCTGCACACAGACACAAACACACACACATGTATGTCATTGAAACATTATTTTTAAATTTATTATTCGAGAGGCAGAGAGATGGACACAGATGGACAGAGAGAACTACCATTTGCTGGTTCACTCTCCAAATGCCCATAGTGACCAGAGCTAGGCTGAGGGAAAAGCTGGAACTCAGGAATGTAACTCAGGTCTCCTGCATGGATGGCAGGGACCCAACTACTTGTGCCATCACCCCTGCCTCTAAGGGTCTGCATTAGCAAAGAACTGGAGTCAGAAGCTGGAGCCAGGAATTGAACAAGGGTATTGTAGAATAGGACATGGGCATCTTAACTACTAAGCCAAGTGCCCGCCTCAAGGAACATTATTTTTAATAGCAAAAGAACTGGTAGCAACATAAATGTCATCTAGCAGTCAAAAAGAAAGGTGCGGTGTTATGGACTTCATCAAACTGAAATTATTCTTGTTCTCAGAATGTTTCTTTTAGCATTCTGGTTTCATTTCCTAGATGTTATGGCTTTTCTTACAATGTCTTGTTTTTATTTTTTTTTCTTTTTACTCTGTTAGGTATATAAATATATATGAAAATTAAAGATGAAATCAGGTACCTCTGTCATATGTATGCTTCTAATTCTTATTAGAGTTTAGAAACAAGCATTCAGAGTACATATTTAAATTTTTACTAATCTCACAAGAATCAAGTATAAGTCACACAATAGAGAAGTAGCATCTTAGGTAAGAAAATTTTTGGCTATATATCAGTGATAATAAAATTCTTAAAATGGAAAAACCTGTCACTTTTAATACCTTTGTATTTTTTATTCTTTTAAACAGTTCGTTTTCCTGAAGATCTTGAGAATGACATTAGAACTTTCTTTCCTGAATATACCCATCAGCTTTTTGGGGATGAGTAAGTAACTTGGTAAAATGTTTGCCAAATTGATATGGCCTCCTTAAAAATAACCGTTGCTTTTTTAAATTAGTAATTTTCATGTGGTTTATCTTAAAATGTATATTAGAATGGTATTTTTTCAGCTCACAAGTGATCACACGGATAGGTCTAAGAGTAGAAGGGTTCACACAAACAAGACTAGTGTCTGCTAATACTAACATTATAGAATGAAAAAGAGAGAGAATGATCTAACATGGGAAGCGAGATACACAGCAGACTCATAGAATGGCAGATGTCCTTAATAGCACTCTGGCCTCAGAATCAGCCCTTAAGGCATTCGGATCTGGCTCAAGAGCCCATGAGAATATTTTAGGCATGGAAAGCTAAGACACTCTGAAAAACAAAAAAAAAAAGAAGACCTAAATGAAAGATCTCTGCGAGTGAGATCCCAGTGGAAAGATCGGGGCCATCAAAGAAGGAGGTACCTTTCTCTGAAGGGAGGAGGGAACCTCCACTTTGACTATGACCCTGTCGGATTAAGATCAAAGTCGGCGAACCCTAAACGCTTCCATAGCCTCGGCAACTCATGACTAGAGCCTGGGGAGATTACTGACGCCATAAACAAGAGTGTCAAATTGTTAAATCAATTTCAGGAGTCACTGTGTACTTATGTCTCATGAGGGATCCGTCCTTAATGTGTTATCCAATGTGAAATAACGCTATTACTAGTAATGAAACAGTATTTTTTTCACTTTGTGTTTCTGTGTGGGTGCAAACTGATGAAATCCTTACATACTATAATATTAAATCGATCTTCTGTGTATAAAGATAATTGCAAATGATTAAAAAAATCTTGGTGTTAAATTGGAAATTGCATAGATAATTAATCAATTCTTTAAAAAAAAATCATGTAGGATCTCTTTCTTTAATGTACTGTACATCGTGAATTAATACTATAACTAGTACTCCAACAATAATTTCAGTTTGTGTCTCAATGTGAGGGCAAACTGTTGAAATCTTTACATAATATGTTCTAAACTGATCTTCTGTGTATAAAGAGAATTGAAAATGAATCTTGATGTGAACAGAAGGGGAGAGGGAGCGGGAGAGGGGAGGGTAGTGGGAGGGAGGGAAGTTGTGAGGGGGGGAGCCATTGAAATCCATAAGCTATACTTTGGAAATTTATATTCTTTAAATAAAAGCAAAAAAAAAAAAAGATTTTATGTATTTACTTGAAAGGCAGAGTGATGGGAAAGGGAAGATAGATGCCTTTCCATCCATTGATTTACTTCTCAGTTGCAATAGCCAGGACTAGGCCAGGCCAAAGCCTGGAATTTCATTTATGACTCATATATGAGTGACAGGGACCTGAGTACTTAAATCGTAATCTGCTGCCTCTCGGGGTGTGCATTGGCAGGAATCTGGATTGGAAGTAGAGGTGTGACTCAGTCCTAGGCCCTCTGATATGGGATGCAGGCATCCCAAGTGGCTGCTTAACTTGCTGTGCCATAATATTCAGTATTTTTTTTTTTTTTACATTAAGATGGTAGTCTCTGGAAAACTCCCATTTGGTGCCATAAATGCGTTATATCATTTAATTCTTGCCATAGTATTAACAATAATATTATTTGCTGCTTTGTATGTTGGTGGAATTGGGTAATTGCCAAAGGACATATGAATTACTAGAGTTTGGAAAGTCTGACTCTAGAGCTCATACTCATAACAACTGCCTTGTTTTACACTGTTTGCTATCTTACTTTTAGTACATCATATACTCCCTTAAAATTTGAAACCAAAGTTTTTATTTTGTGATTAAATAAGCTATGTCATGCTGGCGCTGTGGCATACTGGGTAAAATCGCCTCTTGCAGTGCCAGCATCCTATATGGGTGCTGGTTTGAGTCCTGGCTGCTCCACTTCCAATCCATCTCCCTGCTACTGCACCTGGGAAAGCAACAGAAGTTGTCCCAAGTGCTTGGGCCCCTGTACCCCAAAAGAAGCTCCTGGCTCCTGGCTTTGGGTCAGCCCAGCTCCGGCTGTTGCAGCCATTTGGGGGAGTGAACCAGCAGATGGAAGAGATCTCTCTCTGCCTCTCTGTAATCTGCATTTCAAATAAATAAATAAATCTATCTATCTCATATATATATATATCTTTTATATATGTATAAAATAAGCTATTTATTTTTTCAAGATTTATTATTTTATTTATTTGAAAGACAGAGTTACAGAGAGACAGAGAAAGAGAGGTCTTCCACCCACTGGTTCACTCCCCAAATGGCCACAATGACTGAAGCAGAGCTGATCCGAAGCTAGTAGTCAGGAACTTCTTCTGAGTCTCTCACATGGGTGCAGGTGCCCAAGGACTTGGCCCTCCTCAGCTGCTTTCCTAGGTGCGTTAGCAAGGAGCTGTATCAGAAGTGGAACAGCTGGGACTCAAACCAGTGCCCATATGGGATGCCAGTGTTGCAGGTCTGGGCTTTAACCCTCTGTGCCATAGCGCTGGCCCTAGATAATGCATATTTTTGTGATAGCACTATAGGAGTTAGCACTTCTGTGTCCTCCCTGTATCACATTAAGAAGTCCTTGTCACCAGTTTGTCACCTTGTTTATTATGTTAACTTAGATTACTTAGTTTTGAGTAGTCTTACAGGCTTCTCCACTATAATGTTAACATTTTTCTCTTTGTAATTTATAACTAATCTGTGGGGAAGTTCTTTGAGACTGAATGATAACATTTCCCATCAAACTTTCAGTCAGTAGTGTTAGCACCCATTATTGATTTTTGTCTGAATCAGTTTTTTTCTAAGATAATCATAAAATGGTGATTTTCTGACTATTATACTTTCTACATTTATTAGTTGGCATTCTACTTTAAGGTAGTAAGTACATCTCTTCTTCCCCTTAGAGGAGACTCAAGAATTCTATCTCTTGTTTTTTTATGGGCAGTGAGAAGAAAAGCAAGATTTTTTTTTTTAATAAATTTTTTTTTTATTTGAAATGCATGTTGACACAGAGAGATATCTCCCATCCACTGGTTCACTCTCCAAATGGCTGCAATTGGCTGGGGCTGGGGCAAGCCAAAGCCAGGAGCCAGGAACTCCATCTGGGTCTCCCACATGGGTGGCAATGGCCCAAGTACTTGAGCCATTTTCTGCTGTAGATAGCATGGTTTTTCACCCCAAAACAATTCAGTGTAAGTTTTAGGTAAGGATTGTTTGTAAAACATAACCATGCCATTATCATACCACAAAATTATTAAGTACTTAATATCTATAATCAAATACGTAGTCATGTTTAGATTTACATTTTCTAGTTTTTTTTTTTTTTTAAATCCAGATAAAGGTCCTTATTGTAGTCAATTTCCATGTTTCTTAAATGTAAAAAATTTTAAATCCTTCTATAATCTTTTTCTCTCTGATCCCTGGTCCTATAGAAACTCCTAGTCTATCGTATCATTTATTTTATTTAAGGAATATAGACTTAATGCATTTCATAAGTACAGCTTTAGCAATATAGTAATTCTTCCCATCATACCCACCCTCCCACCCACCAACCCACCCCTCCTCCACCTCTCTCTCTCATTCCCAGTCCCATTCTCCACTAAGATCCATTTTTATTAACTTCATACATGGAAGATCAACTCTATACTAGGTAGAATTCAACAATTTGCATGATAAACCCAAAAAACAAAAAACAAAACCCTATTCCTCTATTCCTCAACAGTCTGATACAAAGAGCTGTTCAAAGTCATTGCATCTTGAAGTTAATTTCACTTTTTTTTTAGAAACTTAATTAAGTTTAATGAAGCACCCAAGAATGATACATCTTTTGGGAGTCTGCCATGTGGGTGCAGGGGCCCAAGCACTTGGGCTATCTTCCTCTGCTTTTCCAGGCCATAACAGAGAGCTGAATTGGAAGAGGAGCAGCCAGGACAGAAACTGGCAGCACTATTTTCTTAAAATTTACCATCCTAACTATTTTTAAGTGAACAGTTTGGTTCTCCTTCACTTAAAACAATTATGTGGCTGCTGCCGCGGCTCAATAGGCTAATCCTCTGCCTGCAGCACCAGCACACCAGGTTCTAGTCCCAGTCGGGGTGCCGGATTCTGTCCCGGTTGCCCCTCTTCCAATCTAGCTCTCTGCTGTGGCCCAGGAGTGCAGTGGAGGATGGCCCAGGTCCTTGGGCCCTGCACCTGCATGGGAGACCAGGAGAAGCACCTGGGCTCCTGGCTTCGGATCAGTGCAGTGCGCCGGCCGCAGCGGCCTTTTGGGGGTGAACCAACGGAAAAAGGAAGACCTTTCTCTCTCTCTCTCTCTCTCACTGTCCACTCTGCCTGTCAGAAAAAAAAAAAAAAGATTTATTTATTTGAAAGGCAGAGGTATAGAGAGAGGCAGAGACAGAGGGAGAGGTCTTCCATCCACTGGTTCACTCCCCAGTTGACTGCAGGGGTCAGAGCTGTGCTGATCCGAAGCCAGGGGTCAGGAGCTTCTTCCAAGTCTTCCCACACAGGAAGGACTTGGGCCATCTGCTACTGCTTTCCCAGCCCATACCAGAGAGCTGAATGGGAAGTGGAGCAGCCAGGATTTGAGTTGGCGCACATATGGGATGCTGGCACTGCAGGCAATGGGTTTATCTGCTAACTGACAGCACCAGCCCCAACTCTTGTTAATTTAACAATTAACACTCTTAGTATGACGTCATGATCATCCGAGGCTCTTGACATGAGCTGCCTAGGCTATGGAAACCTTTTGACTCTACAAACTCTGTTATTATTTAGACAAGTCCATAAGCAAAGTGAAAGTTCTCTCCTCCCCTCAGAAAAAAATACCTCCTTCTTTGACGACCGTTTCTTTCCACTGGGGTCTCACCCACAGAGATCCTTCATATAGGACATTTTTGCCTTAGTGTCTTGGCTTTCCCTGTCTACAATGCTCTTATGCACTTTTCAGCCAGACTAGAATGCCTTAAGGGCTGATTCTGAGGTCAGAGTGCTATTTAAAGTGATTGTCATTCTATGAGTCTGTTAGGACTGCCTCCCATGTTGGAGCATTCACTCCTTTGAATTCTGTTATTACCAGATCCTTAATCCTATCCATATGATCACTTTAACACTTAAGATGGTATTTTTATCACCTAGCTTAAGAGGATTTGGGGCCCCATGGCAAGTTTTAAAACTGTACCCTTAGAAGTAATATATGCAGATTGGTATAGTTTTACAGTTACAAACTTCATATACTTCATAATTACAACTTTAGGAACTTGATGATTCTTCCCACCATGCCCACCCCCCACCCATACTCCTAACACCTCTTCCTTCTCCCTCTCTTATTCCCACTCTTATTTTTTACTGAGATCTATTTTCAGTTGACTTTACACACATATGTTTAACCCTATACTAAGTAAAGACTTCAACAAATTCTATGGGAAAAAAAACTGATCATCATTAGTCAAGGGCTGGCTATTCAAAGTCATTTCATCTTGAAGTGTTAATTTCACTTACATAGATTACCTTTTAGGTTCTCTTTTAGTTATCACAGATCAAGGAGAACATACAGTATTTGTCTTTTTGAGACTGGCTTATTTCACTATGATGTTTTCCAGATTCATCCATTTTGTTGCAAATAACAGGATTTCATTCTTTTTCTAACCACTGTGTGCTATTCCATGGTGTATAGATCTCATTAATTGGTTTATCCAGTTGTCAGCTGACTAGCATTTGGGTTGATTCCACATCTTAGCTATTGTGAATTGAGCTGTAGTAAACATGGGGTACAGATAACTCTTTTATACGCTGATTTCATTTCGCTTGGGTAAATTCCCAAAATCAGATGGCTGGGTCATATGGTAGATCTGTATTCAGATTTCTGAGTTATCTCTGTATTGTCTTCCGCAGTGGCTGTACTAGTTTACATGCCTACCAACAGTTGGTTAGGATACCTTTTTCTCCACATCCTTCCCAGCTTCTGTTGTTGATTTCTACATGAAAGCCAGTCTAATGGGGGTTAGGTAAAACCAAATTGTGGTTTTGATTGATATTTCCCTGATGGCTAGTGATCCTGAGCATTTTTTCTATTGCCTTTTGGGTTTCCTCTTTTGAAAAATGCCTGTTTAAGTCCTTTGCCCGTTTCTTACCTGAGTTGTTTGTTTTGTTGTTGAGTTTCTTGTGCTCTTTATATATCCTAGTTATAAATCCTTTATCAGTTGCATAGCTTGCAAATAATTTCTCCCATTCTGTCAGTTGCCTCTTCACTTTGCTGATCACTTCTTTTGCAGAACAGAAGCTTCTCAATATGATGTAATTCTGTTTGTCAATTTTGGGTTATATTGCCTGTGCCTTTAGGGTCTTTTCCAAGAAAGAACTCTTTCCCTGTGCAGTGTCTTGCAGGGCTTCCCCAATGTTGTTTAATAATTTGATGGTATTGGGTCATAGATTTAGTACTTTAATCCATTTTGAGTGGATTTTTGTGTAAGGTATAAGGTAGGGATCTTGCTTATTTCTTCTGCATGTGGAGATCTAATTTTCCCCATACCATTTGTTGAAGATAGTGTCCTTGTTCTTGCTCCAGGGATTGATTTTAGCTTCTTTGTCAAATATAAGTTGATTGCATATGCTTGGATTGATTTCTGACGTTTCTATTCTGTTCCATTGGTCTGTCCATCTGTTTTGTACCAACACTAGGCTGTTTTGATTATAACTGCCCTGTAGTATGTCTTAAAATCTGGTATTGTGATGTCTTGGCTTAGTTTTTTTTGAATAAGATTACTTTAGCTCCTTGGGGTTTCCTGGGTTTCCATATGAATTTCAGCATTTTTTTTTTCCTGTATCTGAGAAGAATGTCCTTGGATTTTGATTGGTATGACATTGAATCTGTAAATTGCTTTTAGTAGTATGAACATTTTGATGATACAGTTTCTTCCATTTCATGAACATGGAAGATTTTTCCATTTTTTGGTGTGTGTTTTCTTTTTTTTAATGTTTCGTAATTCTCACCTTAGAGATCTTTGAAATCCTTGGTTAAATGTAATCCAAAGTATTTGATATTTTTTGTAGCTATTGTGAATGGGATTGATCGTAGAAGTTCTTTCTCTTCTGTAGCATTGCCTGTGTTTACAAAAGATATTGATTTTTGTGTGTTGATTTTATATCCTGCCACTTCACTAAACTCTTCTATGAGTTCCAATAGATTCTAAATGGAGTCTTTTGGATCCCCTATATCAAGGATCGTGTCATTTGTAAATAGGGTTGGTTTAACTTCCTCCTTCCCAATTCGTATCCCTTTGATTTCTTTTTCTTACCTAATGGTGTTGGCTCAAACATCCAGGACTGTATTTATTTATTTACTTATTTATTTTGACAGGCAGAGTTAGAGAGAGACAAAGAGAAAGGTCTTCCTTCCGTTTGTTCATCCCCTAAATGTCCGCTATTGTGGGCGCGCTGTGCTGATCCGAAGCCAGGAGCCAGGTGCTTCCTCCTGTGCAGTGGGCCAACCTCCACTGCCTTCCCGGCCACAGCAGAGAGCTGGACTAGAAAAGGAGCGATCGGGGCAGAATCCAGCACCCCAACCGGGACTAGAACCCGGGGTGCCAATGCCGCAGGCAGAGGATTAGCCTAGTGAGCCGTGGCACCAGCCTCCAGGACTGTATTGAACAGCACTGGTGAGAGTGGGCATCCTTGTCTTGTTCCAGATCTCAGTGGGAATGCTTCCAACTTTTCTCTGTTCAATAGGATGCTGGCTGTGGGGTTGTGATATATTGCCTTGATTGTGTTGAGACATGTTCCTTCTATACCCAGTTTGCTTAAAGTTTTCATCATGAAAAGCTGTTGTATTTTATCAGATACTTTCTCTATGTTGAGCTAATCGTATGGTTTTTGTTCTTCAGTTTTTAATGTGATGTATCACATTGATTGATTTGTGAATTTAGCATCCTCGCACACCAGGGAGAAATCCCACTTGGTCTGGGTGAATGATCTTTCTGATGTGTTGTTGGACTCAATTGCTTAGTATTTTGTTGAGGATTTTTACATCTGTGTTCATCAGGGAAATTGGCCTGTGGTACTTTCTCTGTTACGTCTTTTTCAGGCTTAGGAATTAAGGTGATTCTGGATTCATAGAAGGAGTTTGGGAAGATTCTCTCCCTTTCAGTTAGCTTGAGAAAAATTGGAGTGAGTTCTTTAAATGTCTGGTAGAATTCAGCAGTGAAGCCATCTAGTCCTGGGCTTCTCTTTGATGGAATGCTCTTTATTACTGATTCAATTTCCTTTTTGGTTATTGGTCTGTTTAGGTTTTCTGTGTCTTCATGGCTCAATTTAGGTAGGTTGTATGTGTCCCAGAATCTATCCATTTCTTCTAGGTTTCCCTATTAGTTGGCATACAGCTCTTTGTAGTAATTTATGATGATTCTTTTCATTTTTGTGGTGTGTGTTATTAACATTTCCTTTTTTCATTTTTTATTGATTTGGCTGTTCTCTCTCTTTTTATTTTTTCAGGTTAGTTGGGCCAGTTGTGTGTCAGTGTTGTTTATTTTTTTTAAAAAACAGCTTTTCATTTCACTGATCTTTTGTGTTTTATTTTTGCTTCAATTTTGTTTATTCTCTAATGTTAATTATTTCTTTTTTTTTATTTATTTATTTGAAAGGCAGAGTTACACAGAGAGAGGAGAGGCAGAGAGAGAGAGAGAGAGAAAGGGGTCTTCCATCCACTTCACTCCCCAATTGGACGCAATGGTTGGAGCTCCACCGATCTGAAGTCAGGAGCCAGGAGCTTCTTCTGGGTCTCCCATGTGGGTGCAGGGGCCCAAGAAGTTGGGCCATCTTCTACTACTTTTCCAGGCCATAGATAGCTGGGTTGGAAGTGGAGCAGTGGGGTCTTGAACTGGAGACGAAATGGCATGTTGGCATTTTAGGCCAGGGCATTAACCCACTGTGCCACAGCACTGGCCCCAAATATTAATTCTTTTTCTTTCTTTCTTTTCTTTTCTTTTTCTTTTTTTTTTTTTTTAACTAGTTTTGGGTTTGATATGCTGTTGTTTCTCTAGGTCCTTGATATGCATTGATAGCAAATTTCTTTGGTGCCTTTCCAGTTTCTCGTTGCATGTACCTGTTGTTATAAACTTTCCTCTTAATACTGCTTTTGCTGTATCCCATAAACTTTGATATGTTGTATTGTAATCTTCATTCATTTCCAGAAATATTTTGGTGTCTCTTTTGCTTTCTTTAATGATCCACTGTTCATACAGGAGCATGTTGTTCAGTCTCCATGTTTACATGTTTTAGAGTTGTTTCTTAAGATTTATTAATTTATTTGAAAGGCAAAGCTACAGAGAGAGAGAATAGAGAGATCTTCCATCTGCTGGTTCACTCCCCAAATGGCCACATGGGCTGGAGCTGAACCTATCTGAAACCAGGAGCCAGCAGCTTCTTCCTGTACTTGGGCCATTTTCTGCTTTCCCAGGCCATAGCCAAGAGCTGGATTGGAAGTGGAGCAGTCAGGACTCGAAGTAGCGCCCATATGGGATGCTGGCACTGTAGGCAGCAGCAGCTTTATCCAGTACGCCACAGTGCTGTTAGATTCTTGAGTTGTTGATTTCCAGTTTCATTCCATTCTGGTCTGAGAAGATTCATGGTGTGATTTCAACTTTTTTGAATTTGCTGAGACTTGCTTATGTCCTAGCCTGTGGTCTATCCTAGAGAAAGTAACATGCACTGTTGAGAAAAATGTTTATTCTGTGACTATAGGATGAAAGTTCTCTAGATATTCATTAGGTCCATTTGGTCTATAGTGTCAATTAACTATGTTGCTTCATTGTTAATTTTCTGTCTGGTTATCCGTCCATTGCTGAAAGTGGAATATCGAAATACCTCATTACTATTGTATTTGAGTCTATGTCTCCCTTTAGATCCATTAACATTTCTTTTAAATAACCAGATGCCCAGTAATTAGGTGCATATACATTTATAATAGTCATATCTTCCTGTTGAATTGTTCCCTTAATCATTACATAGTGCCCTTCTGTGTCTCTTTCAATATTTTTGTGTAAAGTCTATTTTGTCTGATATTAGAGTGGCTGCACCAGCTCTTTTTTGGTTTCTGTTAGCATAGAATATCTTTTTTTCATCCTTTTACTTTCAGTCTGCGTGTTTCTTTGATGGTGAGACGTGTTTTTTATAGGCAGCAAATAGATGGGTTTTGTTTTTCAGTCCATTCATCCATTCTGTGTCTTTTAACTGGAGAGTTGAGGCCATTTAAATTCAGGGTGACTATTGATAAGTAATGACTTGCCCTGCCATTTTCCCGAAATTATTCCTATTGTTTTCTTTGGATTTCCTTTGTACTTTTACTGGGAGATTTTTTGCCTTTACTTTTTTCATAGTGATGACCATGCTTCTGTGTTTCTGTGTGTAGCACATTCTTAAGCATCTTTTGCAGGGCTGGATGGGTGGTGACAAATTTTTAATTTCTGATTGTTTGGGAAGTTCTTTATTTCACCTTCATTCATAAATTGAGAGCTTTGCAGGATGTTGTATTCTGGGTTGACAGTTTTTTTTCTCTTAAGACTTAGAATGTATCTTGCCATTCTCTCCTAGGCTATAGGGTTTCTGTTGAAAAGTTACCTGTGAGTCTAATTGGAGATCCTCTGAAAGTAATCTGGTGTTTCTCTCATGCACATTTGAGAATCTTTTCTATGTTTTACTGTGGAGAGTTTGACTACAGTGTATCATGGTGAAGATCTTTTCTTGTCATGTCTGTTAGGAGTTCTATGTGCTTCCTTGTCTTTCTCCAAATTAAGGAAGTTTTCTGTAATTATTTCACTAAAAACGCCTTCTAATCCATTCTCTTTTTTCACTCCTTCAGGAATTCCTAATACATGTATGTTGAGGGGTCTTTTTATAGTATCCCATAAATCTCCAACACTGTTTTTTTAGTTTCTAATTTCTTTTTTTTTTCCAGTTTGTAAAATTTCCAAAGATTGTCTTCTAACTCAGATATTCTTTGTTCTGCCTCACTGAATCTGTTGTTAAATCTTTCTGCCATATTTGTTTTTTTTTTGTTTTTTTTTTTTTAGTTTTATTTATTTGAAAAGCAAAGTTACAAACAGAGGCAGAAAGAAAGAAGTCTTCCATCCACTGATTCACTCTCCATATGTCTACAGCGACTGGAGCTGGGCCAATCCGAAGCTGGGAGCCAAGAGCTTCTTCTAAATCTCTCACATGGGTACAAGGGTGCAAGCATTTGGGCCATCATCTTCTGCTTTCCCAGGCCATAGCAGAGACCTGCATTGGAAGTGGAGCAGCCGGTATTCGAACTGGCACCCATATAGGATGCTGGTGGTGCTGGTGGCGGCTTTTCCTGCTACGCACAGCGCCGGCCCCTCCACCGTATTTTTTTATTTGTTCTATTGAATTCTTCATTTTCAATATTTTGTCTTGATATCTATAAAATCTCAATTTCGTGGGGTGAAAATTTTCATTCGTATCATATGTGTATTTCTTTAGTTGGTGAATTTACTTCTGATTACTTCTAAGTATTCCTACAACCAATTTTTTGAATTCCATTTCTGGCATTTCTTCAAACTCTGTCTTCTTTCACATTCTAGTATTAAAGTGTTGTGTTCCTCTGAGGGTGTCCTTTTGTCTTCCTTATTCTTGTTTCTTGAATTGCTGCTTTTATTATTAGGCATTTGTGGTGATACTTGGTGGTTTTCCTCCCCCCCCCCCCATGATTGTTTTTATCTTTGAATTACCTTTCTGTTGTTTATTGAAGTGTCCACTCTTTCAGTGAATACCCAGAAGCATGTGCTGGGTGTGGTCAGGGAGTTCTCTTCAGTGCTCCAGGGTGAGGGGAGTGTCTAAGGTGACACTCAACTTGGGCATGGTAAATCTTTTTTTTTTAATCATAGGGGTTTGTTCTGCTCTGTTGGCATATTCTCATGCTCATCTCCTTTCCTCAAAGGCACTAACTGGGCACTAGCCCCAGTGGGTTAAATTTTCATTTGCAGTGCCACAAGAATCACACAAAGGATGCATAAGTCCACCATGTGAACATGGATCCTTCAGGAATGACTCTCACCAGGAACAGGCAGCCCGAGGATGTGTAGCCACCCACAGTGGTTATCCAAAGTCTCAATCACACCCTGTACCCTCCCACACAGCCAGTGTTTTCACAGTCCCAGCACATTCCCAGAGTCACCAGGTGGCGCAGCTGTTGCATATGTCTAAAATGTTGCCCACCCTCTCTCTCTGCTAGTTACAGGATGCCAATGCCTAGTGGTCAAGGAGAGAGAAACATGCCCCCTTTTTTCCCTCTAGGTTGGTAGGTACACTGTCCCTCACAGGACTCCAAGCCAGACTCCCCCCCAGGCTCTTCCCACAGCTTTATCACCAGTGGCTTGGGCTGCTGCAGTCTGGTCTCACCTCACTCCAAAGCTGGTGCTGAAGCTCTTGATGATGGGGTCCTGAGTTGTGTGCATCCACACCTTCCACGTAGGGCCACAGTGTCCCTCTAATTTGTGTGGAGTTTGCTGTTTTCTCCTCAACTCTGGGACATGGACCAATGCCCATATGGGATGTTGGCATCCCAGGTGGCAGCTTTACCCACTATGCCACAATGCTGGTTGCAAGGGACGTGGGTATCTTAACCAGTGTCTTAACCACTAGGCAGACTGCACTCTATCCACTTTTTATTTTAACTGTCTTCTCCTATACTAGAGCAGTAAGCTCCCTCCCTCTTCCACCATCTTGACTCTCCCTGCAAGATATATTTTATAGGCAAAGGGAAAACACACTGAAGAAGGAGTGTGATAAGAGTTTCATGAAGAATGATGCCTCAATTTTTTTTAAGATTTATTTTATTTATTTGAAAGAGTTATAGAGAGGTAGAGAGAGAGAGAGATGTCTTCCATCCATAGGTTCACTCCCCAAATAGCCCCAACGGTTGGAACTGAGCTGATCCAAAGCTAGGAGCCAGTAGCTTTCTCCATGTCTCTTGCGTGGGTGTAGGGACCCAAGCAGTTGGGCCATCCTCCACTGCTTTCTAAGGCTCATTATTGGGGAGCTGAATTGGAAGCAGAGCAGCTGGGCTCGAACTGGCACCCACATGGGATGCAAGCGCTGCAGGCTGGGGCTTGAAGCTGCTGTGCCACAGTGCTGACCTCTCAAAAATTCTTTACTTCATTGGGTTATGATATTTAAGTTATTCTGGATTTGACAAGTGGCCACCTTTCATTATTCTTGTTACTTATTTGTGAAGCAGAGAGACAAATGTAGAGAGAGACAGACAGAGAGATTGTCTACACCTCCCTCATTGCCTGAGAGTGGACAGGGCCTAGTTGGGAATTCAGTCTATTTCTCCCACATGGCTAGAAGGAACCCAGTTGCTGGAGTGAGGAGCTAGGAATGGAAATTTAAACCAGGCACTCAAGTATGGTATGTGGATCTCTCTCTTCTTCTTCTTCTTCTTTTTTTTTTTTTAAAGATTTATTTATTCATTTATTTGAACAAGTTATAAAGAGAGATCTTCCATCTCCTGGTTCACTCCCCAGATGGCTGCAACAGCTAAGGCTGAACCAGGCCAAAGCCAGGGGCCTCATCCAGGTCTCTCCCAAACACTTAAGCCATCTTCCACTTCGTTTCCCAGGCCACTAACCTGGATTGGAAGTGGAGAAGCTGGGACATGGACCAATGCCCATATGGGATGTTGGCATCCCAGGTGGCAGCTTTACCCACTATGCCACAATGCTGGTTGCAAGGGACATGGGTATCTTAACCAGTGTCTTAACCACTAGGCAGAATACCCTCTCTTGTCTACTTTTTGAAACATTTGAGTCCTTTTGATGTGTCCTTATCATTTTGAGGACACTTTACTTCCTGCTACACTAAGATGTTCCAAGTTCATCTTGTACTGTCATTCCTTTTTGTAAAGATGTAATTATTTATTTGAAAGGCAGAGTGATACAGAGAGGGGAGGAGGGGAGAAGAGGGGAAGAGAGAGAGAGGGAGAGGGAGAGGGAGAGGGAGAGGGAGAGGGAGAGAGAGAGAGAGAGAGAGAGAGATCGAGGTCTTCTATTTGGTTTATCCTCAAATCTCTACAAAAGCCAGAACTGGGCTAGGAGCCTGGAGCTCCATCCAAGTCTCCTACATGGGTGGCAGGAATCCAAGTATGTGAGCTATCATCTGCTGCCTTCCTGGGTACATTAGGAGGAAGCTAGATAAGAAGCTAAGGAACCAAGATTTGAACCAGCATTCTGAATTGGGTTTTGGGCATCTCAAGCAGTGACTTAATCTGTTGTGCCACGATGCCCACACCTTGTAGTTCCAGAGTTAGTCATTTTTGCAGGGAATCCTGGTTTGTTGTAGTCTGTGAAAGTATTCAGACACAGTTGACATTTAAAATATTTGCCTTCATGTTTTTTGTCTTATGCGTTATTTTAATATTATTTTAATGTAATGTGTTTTTGAAGTTGATAAATGTCTCTTCATGGAAAAATTTCTGAGAATTTCTCATTTTTTAAAAGTTTCATTTATTTTTACTTACTTAAAAGGCAGAGAGACAGAGACAGAGTTAGAGAGCTCTTCCATCTACTGATTGATTCTCCAAATGTCCCCAACAGCCAGAACTTGGCCAGGCTGAAGTCAGGAACTCATCCCACGTCTCACATGTGGGTAGCAGGGACCCACATGTTTGAATCATCACCCACTGCCTCCCAGGATGTGAATTAGCAGGAAGCTGGAATCAGCAGTAGTGCTGGGACTGGAACCCAGGCACTCTGATATGTGATGTGAGTAACTCAAACAGCATCCTAACCACTGTACCAAAGAGTGGCTCTAGGGACCAGTACTGTGATGTAGCGGGTAAAGCCCGCTGCCTGCAGTACCATCATCTCATATGGGCGCCAGTTAAAGTCTCGGCTGCTCCACTTGTGATCCAGCTCTCTTCTGTGGGCCTGGGAAAGCAGTAGAAGATGACCCAAATCCTTGCACCCTTGCACCCATGTGGGAGACCTGGAAGAAGCTCCAGGCTCCTGGCTTTGGATTAGGTCAGCTCCTGCTGTGGAGCTAATTTGTGGAGTGAACCAGCGGATGGAAGACCTCCCTCCCTCATTCTCCCTGCCCCATTTCTCTCTCTCTCTCTGCCTCTTTGAAACTCTGCCTTTCAATTAAATAAATAAATCTTTAAAAGTTGCCGTAAATTTTTCATATGAGGATTCTTCATAAAAATTCCCAGGGACTGGGCATTCAACTTAGCAGGAAAGGTGCCTCCCTTAGAGGTGAATGTTCAGTGCACCCACTGATGCTGCTCAGGATACCTGTATCCTACATGAGAGTGCCAGGTTTCAAGTTCCACCTCTGCTTCTGTTTCCAGCACACCAAGGAAGGAAGTAGGCTACGGCTCAAGTGATTGTGTTCCAACTACCCACTAGATTGACTTTATGGCTCTCAGGCATTTGGGTAGTGAACTAGTAGACGAGATAGATTCTCCTCTCTGCTGTTGCTCAAATATATAAGAAATTTCTTGGAAAAATATAATTAAGAGTATGAGCTTATTTTGCCACAAAAAGTTTTTGGTGCAAAAATTTTTATTCATGAATGTGGGAAGTCAGTGTTATGCAAAAACTGTATGGATTTTGAAATTGTATTAACACCAGAATAAACTCATACATTTAATTTGTTTCTCTGAATTATAAAGTATCCTTATTACCACATTAGGCTTTTTTAAATTTTTAAATGTTAATAGTTAAATTTTGTTCTATAGACATTTATGCCAAAATTTCAGCCTCCCCGTATATTTTTTAAGGATTTATTTATTTGAAAGTCAGAGTTACAGAGAATCAGAGAGAGAGAGAGGTCTTCCTTCTGTTGTTTCACTCCCCAAATGGCTGCAACGGTTGGAGCTGGGCTGATCCGAAGCCAGGAGCCAGGAGCCTCCTCTGGGTCTCCCATGCAGGTGCAGGGGCCCAAGGGTTTGGGCCATCTTCTACTGCTTTCTCAGGCTGCAGTAGAGAGCTGGATCTGAAGAGGCACAGCTGGGACCCAAACTGGTGCCCATATGAGATGAGGCACTGCAGGCAGTGGCTTTACCTGCTACACCACATCACCTACTCCAGCTTTCCATATTTGAATCATTGTAAATGTTGTAAAAATGAAAATGTTTTTTCTTTGGAATTTTATCTAAGAGGATAGTTACTCTTCTTTTTAGTACAAAAAACATCTTTTTCTGTGGTAATATTGTAGTGCATAAGATCTGTTTTTACAGATGCTGTGTCCAAACAGCGTTTTGCACATTCACTTGTCTGTTTTGCATGATGTCATTGAGAGTGGTGTACTTGCACACCTTTTCTAAGATAGACAGGTGATGGTTGCATAATTGCCATAACCCTGTACCTTATGACCCAAGCATGAAATTGATCTTGATCCTGGTATCATTGAATACCTTTCTTTTGCATGTGATTTTCGGGGTCCTTGGAATGGGTGTACTTACATTTTGTCTCAGAAATCTAGGTGGAAATCTGGAAATGACATTGTATCTTTTGAAAGTCGAAAGATAAAAAGCAACTTTATTGAGATATAATTGTGTACCATACAACTCATTTGTTTGAAATTTATGGTTTGGGGCCGGTGCTGTGGCTCACTTGGTTAATCCTTCGCCTGTGGCAACAGCATCCCATGTGGGTACTGGGTTCTAGTCCCAGTTGCTCCTCTTCCAGTCCAGCTCTCTGCTGTGGCCCGGGAAGGCAGTGGAGGATGGCCCGAGTGCTTGGGCCCTGCACATGCATGGGAGACCAGGAAGAAGCACCTGGCTCCTGGCTTTGGATCGGTGCAGCGCTGGCTGTTGCAGCCATTTGGGAACCAATGGAAGGAAGACCTTTCTCTGTCTCTCTCTTTCTCACTCTCTATTACTCTACCTGTCAAATAAAAAATTAATAAATAAAATTTATGGTTCAGGAGCAAGCGCTGTGGCGCAGTGGAATTAACACCCTGGCCTGAAGCGCCAGCATCCCATATGGGAGCGGTTTCGAGTCCCAGCTGCTCTTCTTCTGATCCATCTCTCTTGTATGGCCTGTGAAAGCAGTAGAAGATGGTTCAAGTCCTTGGGCCCCTGCACCCATGTGGGAGACCCGGAGGAGCTCCTGGCTTAGGATCGGCACAGCACCAGCTGTTGCTGCTAATTGGGGAGTGAACCATCAGATGGAACACCTCTCTCTCTCTCTCACTCTCTCTCTCTCTCTCTCTCTCTGTCTCTGCCTCCTCTCTGTTTTATTCTTTCAAATAAATTTGTAAAAAAACCTTTATGGTTCGGTAGTGTTAGTTATATTCCAAATTTGTGCAGTCATTTACCACAGCCAATTTTAGTACATGTACTTCATTCCTGTTCCAAGCTCCATAATTAATTAGCAGTTATTCCTCTTCCCTCTGTCTGACTCTTTCTAGTCTTAGGCAGTCACTAATTGATTTCCTATCTTTATCGATTTACCTATTTTGAATATTTGGGATTCACTTTTTAGAAGATTCTTGGAGCTAGAAAAGGAAATAGCAAGACACAGATGTAATGGTAGATGGCAGGGAGCAGGACTGGAAAAAATTAGTAGGAGCTCCAGAGTTTTCTCTTAGTTCTTAGAGGAGTTTAGTTAGCTAGATATTATCATTGCTTTCAGCAGCTTTGGATGTTGGTGACAGACTGGTGTGATAAGTTGGAGGGGTTAATTTAAACTAGGTCTTAGCTGCTACTCTGCCAAGATCATAGTTAGTTTACTACTACATGTCTCATTTGAAATGCCTTCTAGTAACAGTAATTGCAGCATCTGTAGCAGTGGTGGTAATGTTTAACATTTACTGAGTATTTATACAATGTGCTAGAGGATACTGTAAGTGATTTAGGTAAATTAACTTACTCATGTAGACCAAACATTTTTTTCAATTGTTTTCAGGGTAGGTATTGTGGCACAGTGGGTTAGGCTGCCACTTTGGATTCTTGCATCTTATATTAGAGTGCCTGATTCGAGTCCTGGCTCCTCTGCTTCCAATCCAGCTTCCTGCTAATGTATCCTAAGAAGTAGCAGATGATAGCTCAAGTATTTGTGTCCTGCCATTCAGGAAGGAGATCCAGATGGAGTTCTGGGCTCTTGGCTTATAGGCATTTGGGATTGAATCAGCTGATGGAAGATCGATCTCTCTTCTCTCACTCTGCCTTTCAAGTAAATGAAAATAAAACATTTTTATTTCTTAAATATTTATTTAATTATTTGAAAGAGTTACAGAGAGAAAGTAAGAGTCAGAAAGAGAGAGAGCTTCTATTCACTGGTTTACTTCCCAGATGGCCACAACAGCTGGGGCTGGGCCAGGCCAACGCTGAAAATCAGGAGCTTCTTCTAGGTCTCCCCTGTGGGTGACAGGGACCAACCACTTGAGCCATCTTCCACTGCTTTCCCAGGCCATTAGCAGGGAGCTGGATCAGAAGAGGAACAGCCAGGACATGAACCAATAGCCATATGGGATGCCAGCATTACAGGTGGCTTAACCTGCTACACCACAATACCGGGACCAAAATAAAACATTTATTTATTTATTTATTTATTTTATTTATTTATTTTTTATTTTTTGACAGGCAGAGTGGACAGTGAGAGAGAGAGACAGAGAGAAAGGTCTTCCTTTGCCGTTGGTTCACCCTCCAATGGCTGCCGAGGATGGTGCGCTGCGGCCGGCGCACCGCTCTCCTCCGATGGCAGGAGCCAGGTGCTAGGTGCTTATCCTGGTCTCCCATGGGGTGCAGGACCCAAGCACCTGGGCCATCCTCCACTGCACTCCTGGGCCACAGCAGAGGGCTGGCCTGGAAGAGGGGCAACCGGGACAGAATCCGGTGCCCCGACCGGGACTAGAACCCGGTGTGCCGGCGCCGCAAGGCGGAGGATTAGCCTGTTGAGCCACGGCGCCGGCCCATTTTTTTTTTTTAAGATTTATTTATTTAAAAGAGTTACAGAGAGAGGTAGAGACAGAGAGAGGTCTTCCATCCGCTGGTTCACTCCCCAAATGGCTACAATGGCCAGAGCTACACTGATCCAAAGCCAGGAGCCAGGAGCTTCTTCTGGGTCTGCCACTTGGGTGCAGAGGCCCAAGGACTTGGGCCTCCTCCACTGCTATCCCAGGCCATAGCAGAGAGCTGGATTGGAAGAGGAGCAGCTGGGACTAGAACCGGTGCCCATATAGGATGCCAGTGCTTCAGGCCCGGCTTTAACCTGCTGCGCCACAGCCCTGGCCCCCAAAATAAAACATTTTTTAAAAAATTATTTGTTTTCATTTTATTTGAAAGGCAGAGAGAGACAATCATTTAGTTTACTCTTCAGATGCCCTCAGGGCTGGGCAGGCTGAAGCCTGGAGTCCAGAACTCAAGCCAGGCCTCCCATGTGGGTGGCAGGGACACAAGTACTTAAGCCAACATCTGCTGCCTCCCAGGGTGTGCATCAGTATGAAGCTGGATCAGAAACAGAATTGGGACTCGTACCAAGCAATCTGATAGGGGATAGAGACGTCCCAAGTGGCATCTTAGCCAATGAACCAAGTATCTGCCCCTAAAACATTTAAGTTAGGCACCCTTTTTCTGTATATTTTAGTGCTTGCTTTGACAGCACATATACTTAAAGATTGGAATGATAGAGAAGATTAGCATGGTCCCTGTGCAAGGAAGTCACACAGATTCTTTTTTTTTTTTTTTTTTTTTAAAGATTTTGTTTATAGTTAGAGAGGGAGAGAGAGAGAGAAGGGTCTCTGATTTTTTGGTTCGCTGCCACAGTGGCTGGAGCTGGGCCGATCAGGAGCTTCTTCCTGGTGTCCTAAGCAGGTGCAGGGGCACAAGCAATGGCCCATCTTCCAGTGCTATCCCACGCCATAAACAGAGAGCTGGATCAGCTGGAATGCCAGCACCACAGGTGAAGGCTCAGCCTACTATGCCACAGTACCAGCCCCATGCAAATTCTATATTATGGATGAAAACTGAAGTCCAGTTTTCTTGCAATTTTTTCCTTTTTCTAAAAAAAATTGTTTAAAATCTTGAAACTACTTATGAAGTTAAATTTGTTTAGATGCAAGTTAATGCTTTTTAATGACTTTGCAGAAATTCATTTTGATTATTGTTTTTGTTTGTTTCAGTGAAACTGCTTTTGGTTACAAGGGATTGAAGATCTTATTATACTATATTGCCGGTAGCCTGTCAACAATGTTCCGTGTTGAATATGCATCTAAAGTAGATGAGAACTTTGACTGTGTGGAGGTAAGGACAGAATACACTTATTTTTAACTGTTTTCCAGTCGAGTTTAGACAGGTTTTAAAATTTAAAGGTCTGAGGAAAGACAGAATCTGATATATAGCAGTTTAAAAAAAAAAAGATTTATTTATTTATTTGGCAGAGTTAGAGGGAGAAACAGAGAGAGGAGTCTTCCATCCGTTGGTTTACTCCCCAAATGGCCACTAAGTCCAAGGCTGGGCCAGGCCAAACTAGGAGACAGGAAGCTCTCGGGGTCTACCATGTAGGTGCAGAGGCCCAAGCACTTGGGCCATCTTTTGCTGTTTTCCCAGAGAATTAGCAGGGAGCTAGATTGGAAGAGGAACAGCCGGGACTCAAACCAATGCCCATATGGATTGCTGGCATCATGGGTGGCAGCTTAACCCACTGTGCCACAGTGCTGGCCTCTATATAGCAGGATTTTTTTTTTAATTTGTTTATTTAAAAGGCAAAGTTACAGAGAGGCAGAGGCAGAGAGAGAGAGAAAGAGGTCTTCCATTTGCTGGTTCACTCCCTAATTGGCCGTAACAGCTGGAGCTGTGCCATTCTGAAGCCAGGAACCAGGAGCTTCTTTAGGGTCTCCCACACAGGTGCAGGGGCCCAAGGACCTGGACCATCTTCCAGTGCTTTCCCAGGCCAGAGGAGAGAGCTGGATCGGAAGTAGAGCAGCAGGGACTCAAACCGGAGCCCGTATGGGATGCTAGCTCTGCAGGCTGTGGCTTTACCTGCTACACCACAGCGCCAGCCCCTATATAGCAGTTTTAAAATCACATATTTGGAGTTGGTGTCATGGTGTAGTGGGTAAAGGTGTTATCCCCTGTGGGCATCGGTTCAAGTCCTGACTATTTCAGTTCCAACCCTGCTCCCTGCTAATGGCTTGGGAGGGCAATGGAAGATGGCCCGAGTGCTTAGGCCCCTGCACCGTTATGGGAGACCCTAAAGAAGCTCCTGGATCCTGACTTTGGCCTGGCCCGGCCCTGGCTGTTGTGGTCAATGGGGAGTGAACCAGCAGATGTAAAACCTCTCTTTCTGTCTCTCCCTCTCTATAACTCTCTGCCTTTTAAATAAATAAATCCTTTAAAAAAATCATATATTCAGGGGCTGACTGTGTGTTGTAGCAGATAAAGCCACTGCCTGCAATGCCGGCATTCCATGTGGGTGCTAGTTTATGTCTTGTCTGCTCTGTCTCCAGTCCAACTCCCTGATGGCCTGGGAGAGGCAGAGGAAGATGGCCCAAGTATTTGGGACCTGGCACCCCACCCACATGGGAGACCTGGAAGAGGCTCCTGGCTTTATCCTGGCCTAGCCCTGGCCACTTAGGCCATCTGGGGAGTGAAACAGCAGATAGAAGATATCTCTGTCTCTCTATGTTTCTCTTTCCCTCTCCCTCCTTCTAGCCCTGTCTTTCTCTGTAACTCTTTCAAAAAAGAACTCACATTTAGTCTAGTTGTCACGGTGTTTGCCTCCCTGTCATTTCAGTTAGCCCTGTAATTGTGATCCTTAATTTGTTGTTTCCTGGGTGGACCTTCTTCCTAAAAATCTTCACTTTTTTTAATATTTATTTGACAAATAGGAATTTAGGGACACACCTCCCAGCTGTTTGTTCACTCCCTCAGTGCCCAGAATGCCCCTGGGCTGGGCTAGAGCCAAAACTCAGGAGCCAGAAATCAACTTAGTCTCCCAGGTGGATAGCAGGAACCCAATCACTGGAACCATCACTGCTGCCTCCTAGGGTCCTCATTATCAGAAATCTGAATTCAGGAGCTAGAGCCAAGTAGTATACTCAGGCACTCCGATACAAGACATGGATGTCTTAATACTGCCTCTTGACTAATATGCCTTTCTCCAAAATAGCACTTTTCTTATCAGAGTTGCATTTACCAGTTGAAAAAAAATTCATATTTATTTATTTATTTATTTTTAAAGATTTGTTTTTACTTATTTGAAAGAATCACAGAGGAAAAAACACACAGAGATCTTTCATCCAATAATTCATTCCACAAATGGCCACAACAGCCAGTGCTGTGCCAGGCTGAAACTAGGAGCACAAAGCTTCTTCTGGGACTCCCACATGGGTTGCAGGAGTCCTAGTACTTGGGTCATTTTCCACACTTCCACAGGTGCATTAGCAGGGAGCCAGATCAGAAGTGGAGGGGTCTGATTTTGAACTGGTACCCGTTTGGGATGCCAGCATCTCAGGCTTTGGCTTAACCCTCTATGCCACGATGCCAGCCTTTATTTATTTTGTATTTTAAAAGTTTGTTATTTCAAAAGCAGAGTAACAGAGCCGTAGAGAAGTCGAGAGATTGTCCATGCACTGATTCACTCCCCAAATGTCTATAACAGCCACAGACCCCAAGTCGAAGCCAGGAGCCAGGAACTCCATCTTGATCTCTTATATGAGTGGCGGGAGCCTAAGTATTTTGCTATTTGCTGCCTTCTTGGCTGCTTCAGCAAGAAGCTGGCTTGGAGGCGGAGAAGCAGGGGCTTGAGCCAGCACTCCAAGATGCAGTGCAGGCATCACAATCTATGGTTTAATCAGCAACACAATGCTAGCCTCACAGGTTTTCATTTATTCTCATTTTCTATTTGAAAGTGAGTAAAAGAGACAAGATAGACATCTTCCATCTGCCAGCTTACTCCCCAAATGTCCCCAGCAGCCAGGACTAGGTCAGGCTGAAGCCAGAGCCCAGAACTCCATGCAAATGTCCCACACGGGTAGCAGGGACCCAAGCACTTTAATACCATCTGCTGCATCCCAGGACTTGCATAGCAGAAGCTGGATTGGAAGTGCAGTAGCTAGGGCTCAATTTAGGTACTACAGTATAGGATGCAGGAGTCCCAAGCAGAGTGTCAACTGCAGATGCCATCCCCAACTGCAGCTTTTGTGGTTTTTTTTTACTGTGATTATGGAAATCACTTATTTTCCTAGATGTCAAAGGTGAAGAGAAAGATCTACATTTTCTACTTTTTATTTATGTAGAGTCTATTTAAATTTCTCTTGGTGCATTTCTGATCCCACAAACATTGTTAATATATTCATTTGTGGGTTGGCGCCGTGGCTCAACAGGCTAATCCTCCACCTTGCGGCGCCGGCACACCGGGTTCTAGTCCCGGTCGGGGCTCCGGATTCTGTCCCGGTTGCCCCTCTTCCAGGCCAGCCCTCTGCTGTGGCCCCGGAGTGCAGTGGAGGATGGCCCAAGTGCTTGGGCCCTGCACCCCATGGGAGACCAGGGAAAAGCACCTAGCACCTGGCTCCTGCCATCGGATGAGCGCGGTGCGCCGGCCGCAGCGCGCCGACCACGGCAGCCATTGGAGGGTGAACCAACGGCAAAGGAAGACCTTTCTCTCTGTCTCTCTCTCTCACTGTCCACTCTGCCTGTCACCAAAAAAAAAAATAATAATAATTATATATATATTCATTTGTGAACATTGATAATTATGCTGTGCACATTATAAAACTAATTGAAACAATTGTTTCAAAAGGGGATGAACGCAGAGAGAGTGATTAAAAAGTGTATCTGTGGTAGACTAAATAATGACACCACCCACCCCTCAGGGTTTGTGTGCAGGACAACTATGTCCTAATCTCTGGAGCCTGTGAATGTGACCTCATACGGCAGAAACCCACTTTGCAGATATGATCAAGTTAATTATCTTGAAATTATCCTGGAATATGTGGGTGGACCCTGAATGTAATCACATGTCGCCTAATGAAAGGGGTTCAGGAGACAGGATTTGATGACAGGAGAGAAGGCAATCTGACACAGGGGCAGAGTGATGTGGCCACAAGCCAAAGAATGCTTAACCACTAGAGGCCCGATTCTCTTCTAGCACCTCCAGAGAAAGTATAGCACCTTGATTTTTGCCCAGTGATACCAATTTCAGACATTGCTTCCAGACTGTGAAAGAACAAATGTCAGTTGTTTTAAGGTACCACATTTGTGGTAATTTGTTAAAACAGCCACAAGAAATTAATACAGATTGTTGTAATAGGAAGTGCATTAATGCTCTAACAAGTAACTACGAATGTAGAAGTTACTTTCGAAATGGGTAGAGGCTGGAAGAATTTATAGGTGAATGATAGAAAAACAGAAATTATGTTGAATAGACTCTTGGTAGAAATAATGGAAGTTAAAGGTATTTCTGGTTAAGGCTCAGAACACAGGAACACAGTAAAGAAAACCTGTATTTTCTTAGAGAATATGTATATTGTCATAAACATAATTCTGGTAGAAAGATGAACTTGAAAGGTGCCTCTGCTGAGGGCTCAAGAATGGAAGGAGGAATATGTGTTTGGAAACCAGAAGAAAGGAGATCCTTGTTACAGTGCGGTGCACAGCATAGTTGAACTGTATCCTGCAACTGTGTGGAAAAGAGAGCTTGTAAACAATGAGCTTTTGAATATTTATTTAGCTGAGGAAATTTCTAAGCACAGAAGGTGTGGTCTGGATTCTGGGTGCTTATAGTAAAATGTAAGAAGAAACAGATGAATTGAAGAAGAAACAATTAAGTAGAGAGGATCTAGGACTGGTGATTTGGGAAATTCTCAGCCTGTGTAGTTTACAGAAGACACTAAAATTAAGACATTCTCTGTTAGGGGAGTGTGCTCTGGAGAGAAAGCTAAGGGTATAAGCAAGGTTATCTTTTGTGAGTGCTCCAGAGATTAGACATGTGATTCATTCATCTCAGTCATCTCTGCAAAAAGCCAGGAATCAAGTTCTAACAAAGATCTCTGGAGGATCCTCTTTGTATGAACTCTCATGAGCGGTGATGCATAGGTGTTTGATAATCAAAATTTCAGGGGCCGGCACCGTGGCTCACTTGGCTAATCCTCCGCTCCCCATCTACACCTGATTTAGATCATTTGGATGATAAGATTTGGGACTTTTCAGCTTATGAGATCTAGATGAGATTTTGGATTTGACTTGATTTTTTTTTTTTTTTCCGGGCTCGGGTGTCTTTATTAAGGATGCTTTAGTCTCGGTCTCTGCTAGCAACGGGGGGTGTGGGGTCACCCCCAGCCCCTCGGGTTGACTTGATATTGTAATCGTTGAGATCTTTGGGGATGCTGGGATGGAGTCAATGTATTTTTTTTTTTAATTTTTCTTTGTAGATTTATTTGTTTGAAACACAGAGTTACAGAGAGACAGAGAGAGAGAGATCACTTCTATACGCTGGTTCACTCCCCAAATGGCCGCAATGGCCGAGGCTGAGCCGATCCAAAGCCAGGAGCTTCTTCTGGATCTTCCATGCAGGTGTTCTTGGGCCATTTTCTGCTGCTTTTCCCAGGCCATTAGCAGAGAGCTGTATTGGAAGAGGAGCAGCTGGGTCTCAAACCGGAGCCCATACAGGATGCTGGCACTGCAGGCACAATTTTATGCACTATGCTACAGCGCTGGCCCTGAGTCAATATATTTTGCATGTGAAATAGACATGAAATTTTGAGAACCTTGAGAAAATTAAGTATTTTTTTTAAGATTAATTTATTTAAAGGCAGAATTACAGAGAGGCAGAGGCAGACAGACAGAGAGGTCTGTTATTTCACTCCCCAGATGACTGTTAACAGCCGGGGCTATGCTGATCTGAAACCAGGAGCCAGGAGCTTCTTCTGGGTCTCCCATGTGGGTGCAGTGGCCCACGTGCTTGGGCCATCTTCTGCTGCTTTCCCAGGCCATAGCAGAGAGCTGGATTGGAAGTGGAGCAGCCGGGATTTGAACCCGTGCCTATATGGGCTGTGGCACTGCAGGCGGCAGCTTTACTCATTATGCCACAGCACTGGCCCTGAAAATTAAATATTTTAAACTCATTCTTTTTCTGGGCATTCCTTATTTAAAGGCATTGTAAATTTATCAAGAATTACTTTACAGAATTGATGTTTTCAAAATTAAATACTATTTTGTTAGTTATACTGATAAAAGAATCTCTTATTCTTTGCACTTAACAAATCCAGCAAGTTTTATTAAACCATATCTGCCATATTGTTGATGATGCTACCCACACACTAGGCAGAAAATTAAAATAGGAAAATAAGCTTCTTATTACTACATACTGGATGTCATAGCTTTTCTGTAATAGTATCAGTTTCTGGAGTCGGCATTTGGCACAGTTTTTTAGTCACCACATCCCATATTGGAGGTACCTGCCTATAAGTCCCAGCTCTGTCTGATTCTAGCTTCTAACTAATGTATACTGTGGGAGGCCACAGGTGATGCCCTGAGTACTGCTACCCATGTGTGAGACCTAGATTGATTCCAGGTCCCTGGCTTCAGCCTGGCCCAATCTTGGCTGTTGCAGACATTTGGGAAGTTAACCAGCAGATGGAAAATCAATCTCCTTTTTCTGCCCTTCAAATGAAAATGAAAATAAATAAAAAATATCAATCCCTAAAGCACTAATAATGGAACCAAATTTATAAAGAATTTAAACAGACTTTAATGTCTGATTTTACATCAACTCTGCGCCCCCGCATCACCTTTTTTGATTAAAAACTCTTATTCCTTGAACTGACTTATTTCATCCCTATTATTTACATTTTTATTTTGTTTTATTGTAAAGTCATACAACTAGTTAAGATTGTTCGAGGAGAGGATCACTTAATGATATTATGCCTAATATGTAGTGGTGTCCTGATTAAAAGACATTAAAACTATGGCCTGTTCTAAATGCATTTAGACTCTTGTTACTTTTTGTTTCTGGTTATTTGAAAAAGGCATATTAAAACAAAACATTTTATGTTTTATGCTATTAGCTCCCAATTTACTGGTTGTAATTGTGAGGGGCTTTCCTCTAGCAGACAGTCCCCTTAAGGATATAAATTCCTTATTGGTGAGCTTCGTGGAATCTTGTATAAAACAAATTTTAGTAGAAAAGAGGTCTGAAATAGTCTCTTTACATTTTTTAAAATTAAACACATTAGTGTACACATTTATGGGCTGCAGTGTGATATGTTGTTACATGTATACAGTGTATAATGAGCAGACCAAGATAATTGGTATGTCAGTCATTTCATTTATCATTAGTCTCACATTATTCAGTTTTAGTGCTATAAATATTATGAATATTACTTGGGATATTTTGTTTACTTGTTTTGTTCCACTTCCCAGCCATATTTGACATGACCCTGCTTGCCAGATATATATATATAACTGTATTTACTATTTGTTTTATTCAATAGTTTAGGTACCTTGGAAGTTTTCTAAATTTTACCAATATGATTGTAATATTGTAGTTGTAATTTGTATTTGAAAAGATTTAACCTTAAACTAGCATTGAACACATTTATTAAAATGGAGTATTTCCATATTCGAATTTTTCTTACTAGTTTAATTCTCCAGAATCAACCCAGCTAGATATTCATATTAAAAATGCAGGTGCTAGTTTTCCTTGTGTTTTAATTCACTGTTTGAGGGGTGGTTTTTTTTTTTTTTTTAAGTTGCATTTGATAGTGGTGAATTGATTTTTTTTTCCCAAAGAAACTATTGACTCAGTTATTGATAAATTTTTCAAATACTACATGCAGTGAAAATAGCTATATATTTGCATTGACTTCTAATTCTTCCATTTTTGAGAACCAGGTTTTTCCATTTACAAATACTTTGTTGAGGAGTAAGAAATCAATATTTTATAATGTATTTGCAGGGTTACTTATTTGCTTCATGGTCAAAGATCATTTATATTAAATGTTAAAGGAGAGATTTTTCTTCCCCTTGTAAAGAAGAATGGAGAGTGGATGTGGGGTAATGTGCTGTCTTTTCTATCTCTTCCGGGACAGTGACGAAACATCTTGCTGGTTTCCGACTAATGGAGGAGCAGCTAGCCATGTAATAATCTGAGGCGAAACTTTACTAAGCAGAGGGACCAGCAAATACAAAGGCCCTGAAAATATAACAGCCTTGGCATTTATACAGTACAGAAAGAAACAGTTTTGACAATTTTGTAGTATATAAATATCCCTGTTAAATCATTGTAGTGATGGAGTGAAGAGTAGGAGATGGTTGAAGGTGATGGCAAAGCTAAATTGTTTAGAGTCTTTGAGGCTACAGTAGGATATTTCTAAGAGATAAGAGTATTGATAGCCTTTAAAGGTTTTAAGTAAGAAGTCATACGATGTGTTTTACATTTTTAAAAGATGATTTTGGGGGACTGTCGCTGTGGCATTGTGAGAGAAGCTGCCGCCTGCAGTGCCAGTATCCCAAGTGGGCGCTGGTTCGAGTCCCAGCTGCTCCACTTCCAATCCAGCTCTCTGCTATGGCCTGGGAAAGCAGTAGAGGATGGCTCAGGTCCTTGGGCCCCTGCACCCATGTTGGGGATCCAGGAGGAGGCTCCTGGCTCCTGGCTTTGGATCCGCCTGGCTCTAGCCATTGCAGCAATTTGGAGAGTGAGTCAGTGGATGGAAGACTTTCTCTCTCTCTCTGCCTGCCTGCCTCTGTCTCTCTGTAATTCTGCCTTTCAGAAACAAATAGATCTTTAAAAAAAAAGATTATATTTTGAAGGTTGAGCCAGTAGGGATTAACATTGAATTAGATGTAATGGATGAGCAAGAGGAACACAGAGTACCCCATTGCCTAAACAGTAGTGATACTATTAACAGATACAGGGAACACTGGAAAAGTAGGTGTAAGTGGGAAAAAATAATCAAGAATTTTATGTTGAATGTTTTGGGTTTGAGACTGTTATATGTCTTATTTGAATTTTGGCAGGTCATACTATGTATCATTATTTTTGAGTAGGAAAAATATACCACTTTAGATGGTTAGTAGCCATAGCAAATCTGCTTAAAAATTAACTTATTGGAATTTGCCATTACATTAATCTTTCATCACCTTTTTTCTTTTCCAAGCTGAGTTCTGCAATTATATCTAAAATTCTTTAGTCACAATCAAGATGCCTGTGAAATCTCCCCACTAGCCATCATCATGAAAGGCGAAATCATAATTCTGAGTTTTACAATACAATAAATTGTATTATTTGGACACTGATGGTTGGTTCATCTTATAGTTATTTCTGACTTTTGCTTTTATTAGTACCTCCTGTGTCCTCTTGGAGTAATTTCACTGCTTTTTTAGTGAAAGAGCATGTAACTAAGCTTGATCAGTCTTGCTGATTGCTAGCATTTCTGTGAAAGGTTTGATAGAGGAAGTTGAAATATATGAACAGGTTATTATCTATGCGTTTCAGTCAGGTTATCCTTTGTCCCATTGATATGGATTGAACTTGAGAGCTAATGAGAGCAGTTTTGAAATATTGTTCTGGAGTCTTTTGTCTTATAGAAAAATCCTACATACTTATAAAAATTAATCTTTTTTTTTTTTTTTTGACAGGCAGGTTTAGACAGTGAGAGAGAGAAACAGAGAGAAAGGTCTTCCTTCCATTGGTTCACCCCTCAAATGGCTGCTACAGCCGGCATGCTGCGTTGATCCAAAGCCAGGAGTCAGGTGCTTCCTCCTGGTCTCCCATGCAGGTGCAGGACCCAAGCATTTGGGCCATCCTCCACTGCCTTCCCAGGCCACAGCAGAGAGCTGGACTGGAAGAGGAGCAACTGGGACAGGACCGGTGCCCCAACTGGGACTAGAACCCATGGTGGTGGTGCCGCAGGTGGAAGATTGGCCAAGTGAGCTGCGGCACTGGCCATAAAAATTAATCTTGAGGGGTTAAGCTTTTGGTGCAGCAGTTAAGACACATGCATACCATACTGGAGTGTCTGGGTTTGAGTCCCAGTTCTGTATCTATTCTAGCTTCCTGCTAATGTGCACCATGGAAGGCAGCAGGTGATGGCTCAAGTACTTATATCCCTGCCACCCACATGAGAGACCTAGATTGAGTTCCAGCCTCCTGGCTTCAGGGTAGCCCAGCCCAGCCCAGCCCTGGCTATTGCAGGCATCTGGGGAGTGAACTGGAGGATGAACAGCATGAACCACCTACTTAATATGCCTTTAGTTGGAAGCTCAAAGATAACTTGCTATAGACATATGTAGACAAATGGTTCTGCTTAACATAAGACATTAGGTTATTGGGTTTTCAAATTGTATCAGTTCATATAGAAGTATGAACATAACAGATTACAAGTTATTCTCAGGCACACTGCTTTATGCAGTGATGAGGAAAACATAGGTTTCTTCCTAAGAACATCTTTATGTACAACAAAGTATAGAACATTGAATTTGAAATGATCATAGAGAATATACAGTTTAAAAACATATCATCATGACCTGCCTACCATAAGACCTAACTAGAATAGTTATTTATATTCTTGGCTTCTTTTAAAGAAATTGCCAGATGTTGGGAAAATACTTACAGGGAATGTCTTTATTAATTATATACATTTAGTACATTAAGTCACATTCTGAATTCTTGGTCTGTTCTGCTTAATTTATTACCCTTTTTACATTTTAACGTAATTTTTTAAAGGTTTATTTTACTTGAAAGTCAGAATTACACAGAGAAGGAGAGGTAGAGAGAGAGGGGTCTTCCATCTGCTGGTTCACTTCTCAATTGGCCGCAATGGCTAGAGTTGCCGATTTGAAGCCAGGAGCTTCTTCCGGGTCTCCCACACAGGTGCAGGGACCCAGGGGCTTGGGCCATCTTAGACTTCTTTCCCAGGCCATAGCAGAGAGCTAGATCTGAAGTGGAGCAGCTGGGACTTGAACTGGCACCCACATGGGCTGTTGGCACTGCAGGCGGTGGCTTTACCTGCTACACCACAACGCCAGCCCCAAATAATTTTAATTAAAGTTTAGAATAATGTTCTTGAAATTTTTCAGTAATCTTCAGAAATACAGTCTTAACTTACAGACCAAAACATTGGAATTAAGAGCTTCGTTTCAGTTCATCTTTAACTCAACATTCAACTAAATATGATGGATTTTTCTTCCTCTAGTGATAATTGCATTTTTTGACCAATATGAATGAATATTCTAAATTTAACTGAACTAAAGTACTTTAGAAAATACAAATCTCTAAGACATGGTGGTTATAGGATATTTTTTTAAAGCAATCATTTAGTAGAGAAATAAAAGCACTTTTCCTTTAGTGAAGCAAAGCTCTGAATTCTAAAATTGAAAGATATTGTTTGAAGTTGTATGTCTTGTGTAATTTTATCAGATACACACATATATGAATATGTGTATATTAATAATTCTTTGCTGTATGCTTAGCCCCCTCCTGTAAAAGTTCTTAAAGGAATGTGTAAACATGTTTAGAATAAAATATTTGAAGATATTTATTATAATTAATAGGTATCCTTTGAAGACTGAAAATTAAACATGAACTCTCTTTAATTTTATTGAGCCCAACTTTTGGATTGCTCCGCTCTCTTCTAGAACTGCTACTTGAACTTGAAACTTACAGTTTCTGAGAAATCTTTGAAGAAGATTTGGTGCAAGATATTTGAGTACAAGATTTTCTGATCATGCTTTGCAGTGTCTTATTTAGAAGACAGAATAGAGGGAAAGTTGTAAAATATATTCTGTGAATACTTGAAGTGACTTTTTAACTGATAGATTACAAACCTCTTTAGTCAAAGTAGTTCTTATTGATTTTTTAAACACCTGAATTAAAAGTGTATTATACTACTTTGCCCATCATGACTGTGGACTTCAGTTGCTACACAATTAAATTAAATTCCTTATATAGTTGCTGAAATTGTACTGGCTCTGTAAAATATGCTGAAGATTGTCTTTCAACGTTATGTAGGAAAAATATTTATTAAATACATACTTATAAAATAAGCAAAGATGGTCTTATCAAATGTGGTTTATTTGATCTTTAGGGTGAGTGGATTACACATTGGTATACATTGGAAATAAACTTTCAGGCAAAATCTTGAAGAACTGTATTTTAAATAACAGCTCTTACTTTTACAGCTATCAACAAATTATATATAAATGTTGGTGGTACCAGAGCATTGAAAATAAAACTTGTTTGTGATAAACTTCATCCTTGGTTCTCTATCCCAAAATGTAACTGAATGATAATAAAGTGCTATTCATCTGCAGGTGCATTGCTTCTACTTAGTTAAAAGATGGTTGAAAGGACAGGAATTAGTAGCATGTTGTATTAGCCTTTTGTAGTGTATTTTGTCCTAAGCATCTTAATTTCCCTGTTTTGAATGCTAAGTAGCAAGGGTCTTGGTTTAGAAGTAATACCCATCATGCATGTAAACGGTATGAAAGAGCTGCTTAGTAAGTTAACACAAAGTGTTCTTGTGTCAGTCCTTGTGGAAATAGATACAATACAAACATTACAGCTGAACTCACGGCAAACTCCATTAAGTAAAAACCTGGCCTCATTGTTCAGGAAAAAGTTTGAATAGAATGCAAGCTCATTTTGTTGAATGTAATGTCAGGCTTTTAGGGACTGTATTGAGGGATAAGGTTTTGTTAAGTTGAGACCAATTCATTAAGTTTTATTGCCTGGTGAGAAGCAGTAATACTTTATTGTAAGACTTCATCAAATATTCATGGTTAAAGAGAAGTAGTAAATGTATTCAATCAAGTGGTCTTTTGCGGTTTTGAAAAGGATTATGAAGTCTGCTCAGCTGATAGTTTTAACATTCATCAAGGTTGTTTAACAAGGGTAATTTTAATCTCTGAGTTTAATTTTGTTGCCCAGTCTTTTTTTTTACTGCCACAAATTCATGTCTGTAAAAATTGTGTCAGATATAGGGATGAGTGGATACTATATCCATTTATATAATTTGTGTATTTCCTAAATTGGTATATATTTTTAAAATTATCATCCTAGTTGTGAATTTGGCATATGAGAGAGTTGTGACCTACTTTTTCATTATGAGGTTGCTATTCATTTGGTCAGGCTGTAGCCTTAACCTCACTGTTCTTGGTGATCTTTTCATGTCTTGGATAATATGATCTCTTGGATACATATAAAATAAGCAACCAGTTCCAGTTATGAATGGATATTTTTTGTATATGATGTCAGAAATTTTAGTAGTGTTGCCTTTGTTTTTGCCCTTGGTATTAGATTACCTGCCTCTTGTAATTTATGTTTATGTTATAGTTAGGCTCATTTTAAATTTGTGTGGCAGTAGTTTGTACATAGGAAACTCATTCTTTTCCAGTTCATTACATGTTTATTACTTTGTCAACTGAAGTTTTAAAATGTTTGTTGGTTTTGTCCTTTTCAAAGAAATTAAGCTAAAAGTCAAATTTGCTGTTAATTTTTTGGGGGGTCCCTTATCTTCCATTTCTTAGGCGGATGATGTTGAGGGCAAAATTAGACAAATCATTCCACCTGGATTTTGCACAAACACGAATGATTTTCTTTCTTTGCTGGAAAAAGAAGTTGATTTCAAGCCATTTGGAACCTTACTCCATACATACTCAGTTCCTAGTCCCACAGGAGGAGAAAACTTCACATTTCAGATATATAAGGTAAGGAAAAACTATTTCTTGGGTAAAGTTATTCCATTTGTCTGCAACTTATATGCAGTTTTGTTATTTTTATTGGTTTTTCTAATTTCAGGAAACAAACTTTTATCATTAAAAACATCTATTTTGTGTGTGTATAAGTGTGTCTGTATGCACACATTTAATCTGAGACTTCTAAACATTTTCCCACAGGATAGTTTTGTGTCTTGCAGACTTGCACTTACCTCTGTGATGAGTTTCACCTGACTTTTCCTGGCTTTTTCCCTAGGCTGACATGACATGTACAGGCTTTCGAGAATATCATGAAAGGCTTCAGACCTTTTTGATGTGGTTTATTGAAACTGCTAGCTTTATTGACGTGGATGATGAAAGATGGCACTACTTTCTAGTGTAAGTACAGTTCTAAAGCAACAGTAGACCTTATTACCTCCACAAAGCCAGCTTTTTAATTGTGGCAGCCCAATTATTGGGACAGTATAATGATATTTTTCCCAGGAAAGAAAAACCATTGTTTATGAGGCTTGAGTTTTCCTTCATTATGCTTTCGGAGACCTTGAGAATAGAACTGAATTAAATGCTGTTGTCCGTTAGGGCCCTGAATGTAGGCTTAAACAGTAAAATGAGCTTTGCCTGTGTTTTCTTTTACTTGCCACCTATTCATCTTTATAATAGGCAAGTGCACTGAAGTGATGTAAAGAGGTCTGATTTATCCAAGTTGCTGCACACCAATTAAGTGAATTGTACATTCAGGACATAGCAGGTGTACCCATTGGGCCCTCACAGAGTAGCTTGCTGACACTGAAAATTCAGTCAGAGAATGGAAAAGAAAATGGACACTGCATGGGAGCGCGACTGTAATTGACCTGCTTGGCTTTCTGTTTTATCTGCAGATTTGAGAAGTATAATAAGGATGGAGCTACGCTCTTTG
The DNA here is from genome assembly GCA_949820135.1 of Sylvilagus floridanus. Lineage (NCBI taxonomy): Eukaryota > Metazoa > Chordata > Mammalia > Lagomorpha > Leporidae > Sylvilagus > Sylvilagus floridanus. Next base: position 115,021,575 of record OX463236.1, read on the forward strand.
CGACCGTAGGCTACATGACAGTCTATAATTACTATGTGTACCCAGACAAAACCCGGCCACGTGTAAGGTAATTGGCAGTATAACACGTGCCTTGTCTTTTATTTCAGAAGAAGGAACTGCTGAAGTTTCCAATACTTGTTAAAATAGTGTTGATTTGTTTAAAAAATCACCATTATTCATTGGCTATGTACTGATTTATTTCATTGTTCCCTTTGAAACTGTGGAAAAGTAAACCTATTTTGAGTGTCTCAGTAATTTTTGTGTTTCTTGAAGGTTGAATTAAAAATAATCACAGACTTTAAAGTGCTCATAATACTACAGTGATTTGCAATTTTTAAACTGGGTATGTTGTGATATTTTAATTTTAAAATAATTTCTTTATCATAGTCAGATGCTGATATTGACTCCATTTCAAGGTCAAGGCCACGGTGCTCAACTTCTTGAAACAGTTCATAGATACTACATTGCATCTCCTTCAGTTCTTGATATTACAGGTATGTAAAACTTGTTTTGTTACTGAAAGAATGAGACTTTCTAAAAAAAAAACTTCTTTACTAACTTTGTTTTTATCAGAAGTAACTATTCAGTTTTAAAGAGCAAAATTCTCCTGCAGCTCTTTAAGAATTATCTAAAAATGACTTAAAATTACATTTTAGATCATATGCCTTTGTGAATAGATTGTTTTTGTGAAGTGTTTAATTGAACAGAATTTTTTTTAAGATTTATTTATTTATTTGAAAGGCAGAGTTAGAGAGGGAGAGACAGAAATCTTCCATCTGCTGGTTCACTCCCCAGATGGTCACAATGGCTGATCTGAAGCCAGGAGCCAGGAACTTCATCTGGGTCTCTCCTGTGGGTGTAGGAGCCTAAGCACTCAGGCCATCTTCTGCTGTTTTCCATGGTATATTAACAAGGAGCTGGATGGGAAGTGGAGTGGCAGCTTTACCCAATAAACCATAGTGCCAGCCTCAAGTGAACAAATGTTGGTCAGGCATAAATCCATTGCAGATATGGTGTAACTTACTTTCTCAGTCTATTTGACAGTTACATCTTCCATTATGGATTAGTTATAAAAGTAGTTTTATGAATAGAATGTTGAGAAGAAGGAAAGAGACTACTATTTAGAAAAAAGTAGAATTACAGATGATATTACATGGCAACCACTGAATTATTGTACAAGTCCGCAGCTCTACTCAAAATGTTCCAGAATCTGAAACATCTTGAGCACTGCCTCACACTTGAAAAGTTTCAGATTTTTCAGGGGCCAGCCTTGTGGCACAGCATGTAAGGCCACTGCCTGCAGTGCCAGCATCCCATATGGGCACTGGTTCTAGTCCTGGCTGCTCTACTTCTGATCCAGCTCTCTGCTATGCTCAGAGAAAGCAGTAGAAGATAGGCCAAATCCTTGGGCCCCTGCACCCACGTGGGAGACCTGGAAGAAGCTCCTGGCTTTGGATCGACCCAGCTCTAGCCATTGCGGCCAAGTGAACCAGCAAATAGAAGACCTCTCTCTCTCTGTCTCTCTCTCTGTCTCTCTCTCTCTCTGCCTCTGCCTCTCTGTAACTCTGCCTTTCATATAAATAAATCTTAAAAAAGTTTCAGATTTTTTCAAACTAAGGATGCTTAGCTGGTAAAGCCAATGCAAATATTCCAAAATCCAAAAAACTCTGAAACCTGAAACACTTATGGTCCTAAGCATTTTGGATCAGCGATACTCAGCCTGTACAGATATTCTCATCTAAATTAGGCAGCAAAACTTGCAAATTCTTTTGAGTTTGAATACATCTTTATTTTTTAAATTGCAGTATTTAGCATGTACCAAAATGCCAGCTTGTTTTAAAAAATGCTGGTTTTGAATTTTATTTAATCAGTTTGTTTAAAGGCCTATACACATAACACACACAAACCCAACTCAAAATAACCAAATTCTGGACTAGCAAATATAAAAAGATTGGTGGCAGATTTTCAGTTTCCTTATTTTTCTTTCAGTATAGTGGTTTTGCTTGACCGATGTAAATAAAGTTTGTCCAAAATAGTGAACTGATCCTGTAGGATAGCTAAATAAACTAGAGGAAAGTATGCCGATTTTAATAATGAGTTCCACACTTACAGAATTGAATTATCTTTTTATCTGACTTTTCTACTACATTAAATGAGCTAGAAATTAAAAAAATCTTGAACAATAAAGAAGTAATTATGAAACTTAGTTTATATCAGGAATTATAAATTGCTTAAATGATACCTCCACTAGCTTAGTAACTTGCAAAACTATAGAAACAATATAAACTATACCATTTTTTTAGGCTTATCTGAACATTGTTTAGTCTCCACTCACAGAGCTTGGACTTGGTGCTACATGAAGGGGCATTTTTGGGGATTTTAATCTGGAGTTCACATAAGTAGTCTTTGTCTACTCTAGTGGGTAATGTGCCAGCAGGGGTTGTTTCTCTGAAGCCTCTTAACCACTTTTCTTCTGTCTACTCCAACCAATAAAGTCCTTCATACTTAGCACCAATTAGCAGATAAAGAATTTTATTTCTTAAATCTCAGTGAAGAGTCATCAATAATGGTAGCCTTTGTTCATTGCTATTATTCATTAGAAACTGAAGTCTCTTTAAAGAAAAAAGGCTAAACATGCAAAAGGACTTCTGAATTTGACAACTAGTTTCAGCCTTTATTTTCAGCATTAACATTTCTCAGCATTATAAAATATTAAAAATGCCTTATCAGCTTTCTCATTAAGATACTTCTTTGGATTTCCATACCCAGTCTTTAAAATATAAAACCTTGCAGTTTCCCAGTCTAGTCATGTTGGTTGCCTTTGTCTCTGTTTCTTATCTTGTATACTTTTAACTTTGCACAACTTTAACAGGCTCTGGATCTCCCTTTGCAATCCAAGAAATTAAGTATATTGAGATGGCCTTGTGCTTATTTGACAAATAGCCAGATAGAGTAATAATTAAATCTTAACATTGGTGGCCAAAGTTGTATTTTACTTCCAATGGATAGGTGTTTGTGGTGTATTTGCCACCCATTTTTCTTTTTTTAGCACTCAATTTTAGGTAGAATAAAGGAAGACAGTTCATTACAGTACGTACTATCTTCTTTGTGAGGATCTCAGTCTCTTAAGATACACATTTGAATACATCTCAGTGTGTAACTTTGTAAGTAGAATCAATGACTACTTTGCCTCCATGTAGAAAATATCCTCACCTGTCCACTCAAGAGTTGGAATCAGACTCAGAAAGTACAGTGAAAGTGAAACTTTATTACCAGTGTTGCAAGATCAGGTATCTGATGAGCATGCACACCTGCAATTTATATCCTAGCACTCAAGTCCCTCCCCTGGTTCCTCATTGGCTGAGTACTGTGAAGTGTACAATCTTCCCAGATGTCACCTAAGTTACATAGTAAGCTTCCTGCTTCCTTCTCTGTGAGTTGGCTACTCCATAACATCCTGTTTTGCTACAAATTTTCCATTCTGTGTTTAAAATGAACCATTTTCTTACATTGCAGAATTCTGAAATGCTGCATTTGGCAATAGAAATTAATCCTGGGCTAGCATATATGGGTGTGTAGCTAGAAAGATAGACATACAGACAGAATGTATATGTGTCTATGTGTGTAGATAGATAAAATATATATCAGTATTTACCAGTAGTATATTAACTACTCTGTATCTTTGTCTTTTAAATTTCCCTTATTCTGGAACTTGAATTGGTGCCCTTACAGGATGCCAGCATTGGAGGTAGCTGCTTAACTCATTACACCACAATGCCCAGCTCCAGGCCATATTCTTTTTTTTTTTTTTTTTTTTTTAAGATTTATATATTTATTTGAAAGTCAGAGTTACAGAGAGAGAGAGGAGAGGCAGAGAGAGAGAGGGCTTCATCCGATGGCTCACTCCCTAATTGGCCACAATAGCCGGAGCTGTGCCAATCCAAAGCCAAGAGCCAGAACTTCTCTGGGTCTCCCACGTGGATGTAGGGGCCCAAGGACTTGGCCATCTTCTACTACCTTCCCAGGCCTAGCAGAGAGCTGGATTGGAAGAGGAACATCCGGGACTGGAACCGGCACCCATATGGGATGCCGGAGCTTCAGGCCAGGGCATTAACCCGCTGAGCCACAGCAGTGGCCCCGCGATAATCTTTTTAAACAATTACTTTATTTATCCGAAAGAGTGACAGAGTTCTTCTATCTGGTGGTTCACTCCTCAGATGCTGCAATAGCTGGGACTGAGCCAGGCCAAAGTCAGGAGTCCTGAACTAAGTCTGGGTCTCCTACATAGGTGGCAGGGACCCAAGTACTGAGCCACCACCCAGGCACTGTGGTAATGTTTGAAAGGCAGAAAGAGAATAAATGAGCAAGTGAGCTCCCATCCTGCAGTTCATTTCCCAAATGCTTGCAACAGTCAGAGCTGGACCAGAGTTGAAGTTAGGAGCCAGGAGCTGAATCTAGATCTCACATGGGTGGCAGGAAACCAATTATTTGGGCCATTGCTGCTGCTTCCCATGGTCTGCATTAGCAAGAAACTAAAGTCAGGACTTGAAGCTGGACATTGAACCCATATACAGGTTTCTTAGTAAACAGGTAAATGTTCACTTGTTTTTTATCTTCTGTACTCTTGCTGAACTTGTTCATTAGTGGAAGTTTTTTGGCTAGGATTTTCTTTGCATGGAACCATGTTGTCTACAGATAAAGATATTTTTACTTCTTCCTTTGTAGTCATATGCATTATATTTTGTTTCCTTGCTTGATTGCATTGCTGAGGTCCTCCAATACAATGCTGACTAGAAATGGTGAGAGCAGATACCGTGTCTTGCTCCCAGTCTTAGAGTGAAAGCAGGTAGTCTTTATTTTAGATTGTGTTAACTGTTGGGGTTTTTTTTTGGTAGATGACCATTGTCAAATTGAGAAAATTCACTTTTACTCCTTTTATGTGATGTTGGATTTTGTTAGCTGCTGTTTTCTGCATCTATTGGATGATCATGTAGTTTTTCTCATTCTTTTAATGTGCTATATTATTTTAGTTGGGTTTTTTGAATGTTTAATCAGCATTGCATTTCTTTCTCTCTCTTTTTTTTTTTCCTAAAGATTTATTTATTTGAGAGGCAGAGAGAGAGAGAGGTCTTCCTTCTGCTGGTTCATTCCCCAAATGGCTGCAATGGCCGGAGCTGGTCTGATCTGGAGCCAGGAGCTTCTTCCAGGTCTCCCACGTGGGTGCAGGGGTCCAAACACTTGGGCCATCTTCTGCTGCTTTCCCAGCCCATAGCAGAGAGCTGGATCGGAAGTGGAGTAGCCGGGATTCGAACTGGTGCCCATATGGGATGCCAGCACTGCAGACGGCAGTCTTACCCATTGTGCCACAGCGCTGGCCCCTAGCATTGCTTTTCTGATACAGATACCATGTGGTCCTTTTAAGTGATTTATCTTATATATTGCTAATTTGGTTTACAAATAATTTGTTGAGGACATTTGCACCTGCATTTAGGAGGGACACTGATTTTTACCAAATCAGTATTTTTTGTGTTAGGCCCTTGATATCAGGGTAATTCTGGCCTCATAGAATAAATTGGGAAATCTTCCCTCCTGTATTTACTGAATAGTTTATGAAGTATTGTCAATATTTCCTCTATAAATGTTTGGTAGAATTTACCAGTAAAGCTTCCTAGTCATGCACTTTCCTTTTTACAAAGACTTTTAGTTAGCAATACAATGTCACTACTTCCTACGGGTCAATTCAGATACTCTTACTTCATGAATCATTTTTGTGTCTTTCTAGAATCCATCCATTTCATCCATGTTGTTTAATTTGACATAAAAGTTCATGGTGTTTATAATTCTTCCAGTTTGTGTAAAGTTGGTAGTACTGTCCCATATAAATATCAGTTAGGTAAAATTGGATGAAAGTGGCATTTAGGTCTTCTATATTATTACTGATTTTCTATAATTCTATCCATTATTGAGAAAGTAGATTGAAATTTCTGTTTTTGTTAAATTGTTTAATTCTGCCAGTTTGGTACTCTGTTGTTAGTTACATATGTGTTTATAATTGTAATATCTTCCAGATGCATTAACTTTTTGTGATTTAAAATGTGCCCCCTTTTTCCTCCTACAGTATTTCTGTTTTAAACTCTTTTTGTGCAGTATTAATATAACCATTTCAGTTCTCATATTGTTTGCATGTTTTATCATTTTCCATCCTTATACTTTCAACCTATTGGTCTTTGAATCTAAATATTTCTCTTGTAGATGACATGTAGTTGGGTCTTTTAAATCCAGTCTGATAATTTCTGCCTTTTGATTGCAGTGTTTCATACTTTTACATTGAATGTAATTATGTGTGCCTGGAATTATGCCTGCCACTATGTTACTTGTTTTAAATGTTTCACATTTCTTTTTGTTCCTGTTTCTCTCTTCCTGTCTTCTCTGGTGTTAAATTATATTTCTAGTGAATGAATTATTTTAATCTCTTTTCAAAAATTTTGTTTAGTTATTTTCCTAGTAGTTGCTCTGAGCAGTGCCACATGCATCTTGTAATAGTTTACTTCAGATTAATACTGAATTCCAATACAATAAAGGAACTGCTTCAATATACTTATTCTCTCTCCTCTCCTGTTTTTGGTTATATATATTACATCTTCAAGTAATCCAAATACTGTTTTTATAATTGTTTTATATAATCAAGAGGAGAAAAATAGAAATATTAGCTTTTATAATTGTTTTTATAATTATTAGTATTCTTAATTTCTTCTTGTGTGTTTGAGGTACCATATTCTCTTAGCCTGAAGAGCTTTTTTTTTTTTTTTCAAAAGATTTATTAGTTATTTGAATGCTGGTTCACTCCCCAGATGGCCACAACAGCTGGGGCTGGGCCAGCCAGAGGCCAGGAGCCTGGAACTCCATTCAAGTCTCCCATGTAGGCGGCAGGAACCCAAGTTTTTGGACGATCTTTTGCTGCTTTCCCAGGAGCATAAGTAGGGAGCTGGATTGGAAGCAGAGCAGCTGGGACTAGAACCTGCACTTCAATATGGGATGCCAGCCCTTGACATCTTGGTTTCTGATGAGACATTTTTATTTGCTTCTTTAAAAGTTTTTTTTTTTTTTTTTTTTTTTTGTCTCTGGCTTTTCATATTTTGCCTTGGCATGTTTAGGTACAGATTGCTTTTTGTTTTTCCTAGTTGAAATTTGTTGAGCTATGTGAATATTTAGATTGTTTTCATCAAATTTGTAAGTTTTTTACCATTGTCTCTCCGTATATTCTTTTTGTTCTTAATTTTATTATTTGGAAATTTTTTAAATTTCCAAAGTACAGCTTATGGATTAGTCTCTCCATATATTCTTTCTGGGTTTCCCGTTAAAGTTATATTGATAGGCTTGAGCAGTTTAATTTAGAGGAGTGTGAAAATCTAATTTTTATTTTTGCGAAATGAGGGAGTACGAATTAGAGAGCTAGTAAAGAGATTATTGTAATAGTTAAAACATACTGGTAGAATCTAATACAGGAATCAGAATGTCCTTCAAGTTTCTGGGTGGCTTGTAAAACTGCGGATGGTCCAGCTAAATTAAAAAGGGAAAGGACTGGGGCCCCCCATATCAGCATACCAGCGCAGCATGTAAAGCTGATGCCAATGATGCTGGCATCCTGTATGGGTGCTGAGTTGAGTCCCCTGCTGCTCTATTTGCAATGTAGCTCTCTGCTGATGTGCCTGGAAAAGCAGTGGAGGATGGCTCAACTGCTTCGGCCCCTGCACCCATGTCGGAGACCCGGAGGAAGCTCTTGACTTCTGGCTTCAGATAGGCCCAGCCCCAGCTGTTGCAGCCAGTTGGGGAGTGAATCAGCAGATGGAAGACCTCTCTTCCTCTCTCCATATAACCTTGCCTTTCAAATAAATAACTCTTTTTTAAGACATGGGAAAGACTGAAGGATGGGCTTGTGTGACAAATTACATTACAATCTTATGTTTATTTGGTAATTGTATAGGAGTATATTTCAGTTACTTTGTTTTACTGATGATTTCTTTATTGTTAATAGGTTATAATTTTACACCAAACAGAAAACTGTGACTTTCAATTCTCACTACTATAAAGCCAATGTCAAATAATACTTAATAACTGCTTGCACATGATGTTAATAACTAAATGCCACACAGAGCCATAAAGAAAGGTATTCAGTACATATGATTTGAATGAATATGTGTCTGAGAATCATAAGTTATTATCCCATCTCAAACTTTTGTTAAGCAGCTTTATTGACATATAATTAACATACCATAACAGTTTACTCATTTGAAATGTACAGATAATTTTGCAACCTTCATAATCTAGCTTTGGAATGTTATGTTCCCCACAAAGGAAACCTCATACCCATTCATACTCCTTGAATCCCAACTCCGCACTCCTACTCTTACCCCTTAAAGCAACTAGTCTCTTTCTGTCTTGCACGTTCTAGACATACAGGTATATAGTATATGACCTGCTTCTTTCACCTAAGGTAGTGTTTTCAAGGTTCATTCTTGCAGCTTGTATCAGTACTTTACTTCTTTTCATTGCCAAATAATATACCATTTAATGGATATATCACATTTTATTTATCCACTCAATGTCTGTTCTCATGGCAGTGCCATACTATCTTGAGTACGGTAGCTTTGAAGTAACTCTTGAAATCCAGAAATGGAGTCCTCCAACTTGTTATTTTTAAGATTGATTGATATATTTGAAAGGCAGAATTACAGAGAGAAAAGTAAACACAGATCATCTATTCACTGGTTCATTCCCCAAATGGCTGGAAGCCAGGAGCTTCTTCTTGGTCTTCCATGTGGCAACAGTCCATGTCCTTGGGTCATCTTCTGTTGCTTTCCCAGGCACATCAGCAGGGAGCTGGATCAGAAGTGGAGCATCTGGGCTTTGGAAATGGCGCCCATGCAGGTGGTATCTTAATCTGCTACGCCACAACACCAGCCCCAAAAAGGGTTTGCTTTTATAAAGGGAGGACATTTTTTTAAATTGTGTAACAAATATAGAAGACTCTAAAGGTTATCGAATTAAAGTAAGGGAGGTAAAATTGAGCTTTGAAACTCTTAGCCATCAAAAATATTCTTGCATTTGGAATTGTTTATCCAAACTTGAATCTCATTTATAGAGATACTTTTTTTTAATAAAGCTAAGATGCATGTGATAATATACCAATCAAAAAGTTTAAATTTGAAATGAGTTCTTATTTCACAAATAATTAAATGTTTTTACAAAAGCGTCACACGTGATTTTACTTGGCAAAGGTAATAGTTCTTTTATAAGGAATAATATTTTCATGTTGTAAATTTTGTTTGTAGTTTTGTTTTAAGAATACTTGCATTTCTAGCCTACCAAATACGTTGAAATTATAGATGATAAAGGAATCATGTTATGTAAAGAATGTGTTATTCTGCTTTATTTCTTCAGCGGAAGATCCATCCAAAAGTTATGTGAAATTAAGGGATTTTGTGCTTGTGAAGCTTTGCCAAGATTTGCCCTGTTTTTCCCGAGAAAAGTTAATGCAAGGATTCAATGAAGAAATGGCGATAGAGGCACAACAAAAATTCAAAATAAATAAGGTATTTTTATTTTGTAGGAAAAAAGATGTAAAATTTAATGTGTTTTTATTAAAGTATATAGCTTAACTACAGCATTGTATGGACATTAAGAGTACATGTGTGGGAAGTAGCAGTAGTTAAAGAGTATAGGTTCTTGGGGCTGGCACTGTGATGCAGCAGGTTAAAATCCTTGGCCTGCAATCCCAGCATCCCATGTGGGTGCCAGTTCAGTCCCAGCTGATCCACTTCCAATCCAGCTCTCTGATAAGGCCTGGGAAAGCAGTAGAAGATGGCCCAAGTCCTTGGGCCCCTACACCGACGTGGGAGATCCGGAAAAGATTCCTGGCTCCTGGCTTTGGATCAGCGCACTACAGCCATTGTGGCTATCTGGGGAGTGAACTGGGGATGGAGGACCTCTCTCTCCCTCTGCCTCTCTCTCCCTTCCTTTACCCCCGCCCCCCGCCTTTGAAATAAATAAATAAATAAATAAATCTTTAAAAAAAATACCTAGCTCCACTCTTAACTGCAGCTTCCTGCTAATGCAGATCCCAGAAGGCAGTGGTGATGGCTCAAATGGTTGGATTCTTGCCCATCCACATGGCAGCCCTAGAGTTGTTCTTGGTTTCTGGCTTTGTTCCCAGCTAGCAAGTGTTGTAAGCATTTGAGGAAGCTTGCCCTTCCATGCTTCCTGCCTTCTTCCCTTTATCTATCTAATCTGTCATCTCTATCTCTATCTATTGCCTCTCACCTGAACAAAATTTAAGAAAAAATTTATATGGGAATATATGTGTAGGTTATCATATGCAAATACTATGCCACTTCCATTGTTTTTTTTTAAAAAGGAATTCAAGCTCCTAAATAGGTCCACAGAGCCCATCATAATCTGTTTCCTGCCTGCTCTGCTAGCTTCAGTTTCCTACATGCTCTGGCATTACTGAACTGCTTGCCATTTCCCCAATGTGCCATATCTTTCTGTGTCCCTTTACATACACTATCCTTTTATCCAGGTACCCACTTCTCCTATTGCCTGGCCAAATGGTACTCATTTTAATTTTTTTCAGGCTTGACTCAAGTATCCCCTCCAGAAAGTACAAATATTGTTTTTCCTAACCCACTCATAGCATACCTCCCTGCTCAAATAAAATTAAAATTAAAAGTTAAACAGCACAAACAGAAACTTTTCTGCTTCAGTGAAACCAGAATTTTTATTCTCCTGATACTCTTTAAACCATTTGTGGTGTCCTCTGTCTGCCCTTTACCTGTCACTAACAGGATTCTGACCTTTGCTCTGTTATCATGGTGTATGTTTTCCTCAGGTGATGTTAACTAACCTTATGGTTTTAACACTTACTGATACTGCTTAAGCTCTCACCCTCAGGCTAGAATTTTCATCATATTAGTATGTTCTGTTGCCTTCTGAATCTACCCCATGGCTGTGAAAACTCATTTTACAGTTTCCTTCTGGTCATCTTTTTCTTTTTTCTTGAATCTTTGTCCCCTTATTATTTGTACTGTCACAGTTCATGCCGTCATTTTGCAGGGAGGGGGCACTGGTTTAGTAGCTTAACTTCTTTTGTTTAATTTTTTTCAATTAATTAATTTATTTATTTGAAAGTCAGAGAGCTCTTCTGTCTGTTGGTTCACTCCCCAGATGGCCACATTTGGGCCATTGCTAGCAGCCAGAAGCTTCATCTGGGTCTCTCATGTAGGTAGCAGAGGCCCAAATACTTGGGCTATCTTCCTCTGCTTCTCCCAGGCCGTCAGTAAGGAACTGGATTGGAAGTGGAGTAGCCAGGACATAGCTGGCGTCCATATGGGATGCCTGTTGTCACAGGTGGTAGCCTTACCTGCTATGCCACAACGCCAGCCCCTAGTTTATTGACTTAATTGGTTTCTTTGCCCTTCTTTTGCTAATGTTTCCATATAGCTAAAATAATGGTTTTCTTAGAATTCACATTTGTGTTCATTGCCTAGTCTCCCATATCAAGACTATCATCCACTGGGGTGAAGTTTAGCTCTTTACCCCAGTAAATAAGGCTTCATCCTCACTTCCTTCCTGCTTCTTGGTTATTTTTTACTTTAGGAATGTCAAGCTTTTCTGTACATGTGCATATATGTACTCAGGCATACATACATACCAACACAGGGCCCTCACCTCTTTCCAGAATGGCATACTCATTTTCAAGAATCACCTGAGGTTTTATTCCCTCAGCATTTCCCACATTCATTAAGTGCACTACTGCAAGAACTCATCAGCACTTCTGTGATTAAATTAAGCATGCCTTGTTCATTTGTTTCACTCAGTACACTGCTAGCGCCTTTACTGTTTTTCCTCTAGTATTTAATACAATTCTTTGTCCATGGCAGACATTAAACATATCCTGTATTCTTTTGGAAATGTCACTGTTTTTTTTTTTAATTTGAAAATGTTCACATTTTTCTTTATTTAACAGCAACATGCTAGACGGGTTTATGAAATTCTTCGCCTCCTTGTAACTGACATGAGTGATGCTGAACAATATAGAAGCTATAGATTGGATATTAAAAGAAGACTAATTAGCCCATATAAGGTATGACTTTCAAACTCTTAACCATTGTATTGTCATTGTTTAAAACATACACACCAGTGCTGTGGTGTAGCATGTAAAGAGAAATGGAAGACCTCTCTTTGCTCTGCTGCTCTGTAACTCTGTCTTTCAAATAAATAAATAAATCTTTAAAAAAATAAACATCAGAAAAGCTAGCAATTGCAGTGTATGGGAAGAGTTCAAATCATTTTGCTAAATTCAATAAAACAGAAAATATCCTTGTAGTTATAAAAATTCTCATTTTCCAACATAAGCTATAAAATTTTTCATTCACTTTAAAAGTAATCCCAATCATGGTTAGTTTTTTTTTTTATGTGTGTCTTTTTAAAAATCTGAATGAATACCCAGACTCTGCCCTTGTTAGTTTTCTTGTTTATTTTTTCCAATCTTTGTATCTTTCCATTTGTCACATTCTCTTTTGCTTTTGTTCTTAAAAATAGCTTTGGTTGCCATTTTTTTTTTTTAAGACAGGCAGAGTGGACAGTGAGAGAGACAGAGAGAAAGGTCTTCCTTTGCCATTGGCTCACCCTCCAATGGCCCCTGCGGCCGGCGCACTGCGCTGATCCAATGGCAGGAGCCAGGTGCTTATCCTAGTCTCCCATGGGGTGCAGGGCCCAAGCACTTGGGCCATCCTCCACTGCACTCCCAGGCCACAGCAGAGAGCTGGACTGGAAGAGGGGCAACCGGGACAGAATCCGGTGCCCGGATCGGGACTAGAACCCGGTGTGCCGGCTCCGCAAGGCGGAGGATTAGCTTAGTGAGCCTCGGCACTGGCCCTTGGTTGCCATTTATAACCTCTGTACCTTACGACAGCTGAAAATATAGCTCAGTTTTGTTTACCTCTTAAAAAAAAAAAAAGGTTTATTTATTTATTTGAAAAGCAGAGTTAGGAGAAACAAAGAGAGAGATCTTCCATCCATTGAGTCACTCCCCAAAATGGCTGCAACAGCCAGATCTGGGCTGATCTGAAGCTAGGAACCAGGAGTTTCTTACGGGTCTCCCATCTGGGTCCAGGGGCTCAAGTACTTGAGCCATCTTTCAGCACTTTCCCAGTCACATTAGCAGGGAGCTGGATTAGAAATGTAACAGCCAGGACTTGAACGGGTACTCATACGGGATGCAGCAGTACAGTCGGTGGCTTTACCTACTACACCATAGTAGGCGGCTCCGCTTTTTTCAAACATTCTTTCTTGGCTTTTCCCCTATTTCTACCATAGTGTTCTCCTTTTAATGCAGAAATTCTCCCTCCTAGATAAGATTTGGTCATACCATTTTGCTACTGTTTGAGTAGATATTGTTCATACTAATTTGTGTAAGAATTTGCTATATAGTTATAACTGAACAATGAGATCATTAGGGAGAACATTTATTAATGTATTTTACAAGTTGAGTACCTGAACATGTGGTTATAACATTTATATATATTATACCTGTAGACATGCATAACCCAATTGCTGAAAATATAAATGACAGAATCTGTCTTAAAATTCAAGCAAGTAAATTAACTGATGAATGAATAATTGTGATTATTATATGTAACTATTATAATGGTCTTCTCAGAGATTGTTTAGTGGCTGGCTGGTGACACAGTGGGTTAAGCCACCGGTTGGGATGCCTGCTTCCTCATATTGGAGTGCTGCTTCAAATCCTGGCTGCTCCACTTTCTAATGCACCTGAAAGGCAGTAAATGATAGCTTAAATTCTTGGGCCCCTGTCAACCATTTGAAAGACCCAGATGGAATTCAAGTCTTCTGGCTCAGCTTGGCCCAACCCTGACTGTTTCGGGCATTTGGAGAATGAACCAAATGCCCTTCCCTTTCCCCCCTTCCTCTCTCTCTCCCTTCCTCCCTCCCTCCCTTCCTTCCTTCCGCAGAGTTAGAGAGAGGGAGAATGAGAGAAAGAGAGAGAGGAAGGTCTTCCATCTACTGGTTCATTCCCCAAGTGGCCTCAACATCCGGAGCTTCATCAATCTGAAGCCAGGAGCCTCTTCTGGGTCTTCTTTGTAGGTGCAGGGGCCCAAGGGTTTGGGCCATCTGCTGCTTTCCCAGGCCATAGCAGAGAGCTGGATCAGAAGTGGAGTGGCTAGGACTTGAACAAGCACCCACATGGGATGCTGGCACTGCAGGCGGTGGTTTTTACATGCTACACCACAGCGCCAGCCCCAGATCTCTTTGTTTTTCTCCCTCTGTCTCTCTCACTGTCACTGTACTTTGCAAGTAGAAGAAAAAAAAAATATATTTTTAAAATTGCCCAAAATGGGGTCAGTCCTATGGTACAGCACGTTAAGCTGCCGCCTGCAGTGTCATCATCCCATCTGGGCCCTGGTTTGGGTCTCAGCTGCTCCACTTCTGATCCAGCTCCCTGCTAATGTGCATAAGATGGTTCAAATCCTTGGGCCCCTACCACCCATGTGGGAGACCTGGAAGAAGCTCCTGGCTCTTGACTTTGGCCCCATCCCTAGCTGTTGTGGCCATCTGGGAAGTGAACCAGCAGATGGAAGATCCATAAATAACTATGCCTTTCAAATAAATATTAAAAAAAATTGTTCAAAGTAACAATCTTAGAAATTAAAAATTCTGAGATATCAGAAAATAGGTAGAAATAGTATTTCTGATGGTCGAAAATAAGAAGAGGACCAACCTTTACACATTATTGAGTACATGATCCGACAACTACTAAATCATTCCATGAACATTTGTTATAGTTTAAGCCATTTCTATTTGTGATATTTTAATATAATCATTTTATATTTAGTCTTAATTTATATATTTAAAGTGCTAACCAGAGGATTGCATATTTCTGTTTTTTTCAATAAAGAATGGAATTAAAAATATTTCTCAGCATTAATTTGTCATAACCTTACTTTTACATATAATACAATTTTGTACAGTAAACCGATTCTTTCAACAGGCTGTTTTATCCTATTTTTGTTTCTAAAATTTTATTACAACATTATTTTGCAGATTTGTGTACCACTGTGTTTTTATAAACATTTTTCATATATTTTATTTACTTAAAATGAGGAGAGAGGTACACACACACACACACACATGCACAGAGAGAGAGAGAGAGAGAGAGATTCTATTTACTGGTTTGCTCCCTAAATGAATGCAGCGGCTGGGACTGGGCAAGTCCAAAGCTGGGACCCTGGATTCCACCTAGATCTCCCATGTGGGTTGTGGGGGCCCAAGCACATGGGCTGTCTTCCTCAGCCTCCCCAAAATACATCAGAAAGGAGCTGCATAGGAGTGGAGCAACTGGGACTTGAATTCTCTCTCTGATGTGGGATGCTCATGTCACAGGCAGTGGCTTGAGTCACTGTGCCACAATGCTAGCCCCCTCTTCAAATCCTTGTAGTGATTAATGTTTAAAAATTTAAATGAGTGGAATCCTTTATGTGTTGTTGTGTTTCCTTAATTTTATTCCTCTAAATCTTTTATATTTTGCATTGTAAAAATGATATCTAAATTAATTAAAAACAAGTTTAACTTTAAAAAATGGTATTTTTGAAGGCTCCCCCCCCTTTTTGTTAAGCATTTATTTATTTGAAAGTCAGAGAGAAAGTTACACAGAGAGGAGAGGCAAAGAGAGAGAGAGGTCTTCCATCCACTGGTTCACTTCCCAATTGGCTGCAATGGCTGTAGCTGCGCCAATCCGAAGCCAGGAGCCAGGAACTTCCTTCAAGTATCCCACGTGGGTGCAGGGGCCCAAGGACTTGGGCCATCTTCTACTGCTTTCCCAGGCCACAGCAGAGCTGGATGGGAAGTGGAGCAGCCGGGTCTTGAACTGGCGCCCATATGGGATGCCAGCACTGCAGGCGGCGGCTTAACCTCTATGCCACAGCACCAGCCCCAGGCTTTTCCAATATTTAATTTGTTAGCTGGAAAATTTACTTAAGAAATATAAACATAAAGAACAGGTTGACAGTATTCAAGATTAGAACTTTCAGTAGCATGAGATAATTTATGTATTTCAGATATTTATGTGATTTCTTACACAGATATAGCAAATGAGAGATATTCCTAAATTTAAAAAAAGAACAAGATAGAAGCATTTGTATGCATTTTTCTGTTTTTAATTTGAAAGGCAGAGACAGAGAACTCTCATGCAGAGTTCTTCCTAGGGGGAAGCCAGGAGTCTGGAACTCTTATCTGGGTCTTTCACAGCCAGGACTCCAGTTGGGAGTCACCAGTATCAGCTTGGTATGCTAGTTCATGCCCCAGATATCTTCAGCAGCTAGAGCTGGGCCAGGCCAAAGCCAGGAGCCAGGACTCAATCCAAGTCTCTCATGTGGGTAGCAGGGACCCAAGTACTTGAACAATCCCTCTGCTGTCTTCCATTGTGTGCATTAGCAGGAAGCTGGAATGTGGAATGGAGCTCAGAGTTCAACTCTCAGGTACTCTGATATGGGATGTGAGCATCTCTAGTGGTATCTTAATCACTATGCCAAATATCCACCCTAAAGAAATGTAGTGTTTTTGTTTTGGTTTGGTTTTTTAGATTGAAAAGTAGATTAATAGAGAAAGAGAGATCTTACATGTGCTGGTTCACTTCCCAAATGGGCCAGGATGAAGCCAGGAGTCTGGAACTCTTATCTGGGTCTTTCATAGCCAGGACTCCAACTGAGGTCACCAAGATCGGCTTAACTTGCTGTGCTTTAACACTGACCCTGAAATGGGTTTTATTTTTTAAATTACTTATTTATTCATCTGAAAGGCAGAGAGGGAAGCTCCCATCTACTTGCTCATTACACAAATGCCTGCAGAAGCCAGCATTGGGCTGAGCTAGAGTGGGGAGGCAGAAACTCAAGCCAGGTCTCCAGTGTGGGTGGCAGGAATCCAA
Organism: Sylvilagus floridanus; assembly: GCA_949820135.1. Lineage (NCBI taxonomy): Eukaryota > Metazoa > Chordata > Mammalia > Lagomorpha > Leporidae > Sylvilagus > Sylvilagus floridanus. The sequence continues at coordinate 115,038,577 of OX463236.1, forward strand.
TTGCTTGCTTGGGTCATTACCTCTGCTTCCTTAGATCTCCATTACCAGGCAAACTAAAATCAGGAGTCCAAGCCGGGAATCAAACTCTGATACTCCGGTGTGGGACACTGGTGTCTTAACTACTGGGGCCAGTGTTGCAGTGCAGCAGGTTAAGCTGCCCTATGCAATACCAGCATTCCATATGGGCAGCTGTTCAAGTCTTGACTTGCCCCACTTTTGATCCAGCTCCCTGCTAATGTGCCTAGAAAACCAGCAGAAGATGACCCAAGTCCTGGGGGCCGTACACCCATGTAGGAGATCCAGATGGAGTTCCAGGCTCCTGGCTTCAGCCTGGCTCATCCCTGGTTGATAACAGCCATTTGGAGTGTGAACCAGTGGATGGAAGATTGATCTCTATGTAACTCCACTTTTCAAATAAATTAATTAATTAAAACAATGTCTCCTCAAAAAGTTGCATCAAAATTATGTCTAAGTGCTTGCAAAAGATGTATCATTCTTGGGTGCTTTGTTAAATTTAAGTTTCTAAAAAAAAATGAAATTCAAGATGCAGTGACTTTGAACATCCCTTGTCTTGACTGTTGAGGAGCAAGATTTTTTTGTTTTGTTTTGTTTTTGTGCAAATTGTTGAACTCTTTATGTAGTATAGAGTTGGTCTTCTGTGTATAAAGTTAATTGAAAATGGCTCTTAGTGGAGAATGGGATGGGGAATGGGAGCAGGAAGAGGAGGAAGGGTAGGAGTGTTGGGTGGGAAGAATCACTATATTCCTAAAGTTGCACTTATGAAGTGCACTAAGTTTGTATTTCTTTAAAAAAAAAAAAAGCTTTCTTTGGGGGAAACAATAAAAATAAATAAATAAATAGGCTAACCAACCACCAGTTTAAGTATACTTAGCTTAATATAGTTTCTCTTCCTCTAAGAATCTGTTTGGCTATAAATTGGCAGTACTTTTCCTTTCCTTTAAACACTGATAATTTATTTAAGTCCTAAGAAAGAAGGTAAAACAGCCTTTATTAACTAGAATCATTTAAAAAGAGACTCTATATGTAGTACAGAATTAATCTTCAGGTGTTCAAAAATGGTAAGTCTGAAAAAGGTGGCTAAAAAGAGATTGATACAACTGCTTAGTTTTTAGCATTGAAACCTTTGTTTCACAGGCATATATTAATTAATAATTGGTTTATAGGCAGAGAATCTATAATTCTTGTTACAATGTCATTGGATTTGGAATCAGGAAACCCAGTGTTGGGGTCTGGTTCTGACAGGACAAGTTACTAACATCTGGGAAATTTGGCTTCCTTTCCATAACATGGGAATGCTTCCCTGCTGAGGAAGTGAACTCACTAGGGAGGATTTTCATTTCCATAGTGTGTATGTCTTCAAAGAAGGCTTGTAAAACGTATTGGAAAGTCTTGGGAATTTATATGCCTCAACACCATTTTATTTCAATAAATTCTTACAAAAGAACCTGTCTACAGTGTACTTCATAAAAGGGAATGTTCAACAGTTAGAAGTTAAGGAGATTTTAGGAATGATGTCATTTTAAAAAATATATTTATAAGCCTTTTTGGAATCTGAAAACTAGCCAAGAAGTTTTATTTTCTGGAAATGAATTCATATTCAGGTCAGATTTAATATGAATAAAGTGACATCAATACCATTTTAAATTTGCATTAATTGTATAGTGTCAGCAGTACTACTGTATGAAACAGAAGTTTTTGTTTGTATTGGGAAAAGAATTATTCTCAAGACTAAAGAAAGTCTCCAGCAATTCTAATATGAAAGTTGTCTTTCACTGTGCACTTGTACTCCCAGGTGTTAATGCTGAATAGAGGACTTCTGCAGATGAGCTTAATTCTTTTTTTAAAATAAATGTTTTAAAAAGTTAATTTATAGGGGGCAAGCGCTGTGGCGCAGCGGGTTAATGCCCTGGCCTGAAGCGCTGGCATCCCATATGGGCGCCAATTCGAGACCCGGCTGTTCCACTTCTGATCTGGCTCTCTGCTGAGGCCTGGGAAAGCAGTGGAAGATGGCCCGAGTCCTTGGGCCTCTGCACCCGCGTGGGAGACCCGGAAGAAGCTCCTGGCTTCGGATTGGCACAGCTCCGGCCGTTGCGGCCAACTGGGGAGTGAACCAGCGGATGGAAGACCCTCCCCCTCTTTAAAAAAAAAAAGTTAACTTATAATACATCACATGTAGACAAAACAGAATATGTAGTTTAGGGACTATGAAAAGTTAATGAGCCGGCGCTGTGGCTCAACAGGCTAATCTTCCGCCTAGCGGCGCCGGCACACCGGGTTCTAGTTCCGGCCGGGGCGCCAGCTTCTGTCCCAGTTGCCCCTCTTCCAGGCCAGCTCTCTGCTGTGGCCCGGGAGTGCAGTGGAGGAAGGCCCAAGTGCTTGGGCCCTGTACCCCATGGGAGACCAGGAGAAGCACCTGGCTCCTGCCTTCGGATCAGTGCGGTGCGCCGGCTGCAGTGGCCATTGGAGGGTGAACCAACGGCAAAAGTAAGACCTTTCTCTCTCTCTCTCTCTCTCTCACTGTCCAGTCTGCCTGTCAAAAAAAAAAAAAAGTTAATGAAACAATTACAATTTATACACAGGATCAATTTTTCTTTGTAGTGTCAGCTTATTTCAATATGAGCTTACTTCTAGTACTTTATTGTACCTTGCTTTAGAAATGTTTAATTTTAAGCTTTTTAAATATTGATCATGCCAGATTTGCCTGGTTTTCTGAAATTATTAGGGCCCCTAGTAAGATGCATTTGTTGTTATTATTTTTTGACAGGCAGACTGGACAGTGAGAGAGAGAGAAAGGGCTTCCTTTTGCTGTTGGTTCACCCTCCAGTGGCCGCCGCGGCTGGTGCGCTGCGGCCAGCGCACTGCGCTGATCCGATGGCAGGAGCCAGGTGCTTCTCCTGGTCTCCCATGCGGGTGCAGGACCCAAGCACTTGGGCCATCCTCCACTGCACTCCCTGGCCACAGCAGAGAGCTGGCCTGGAAGAGGAGCAACCGGGACAGAATCTGGCGCCCCAACCAGGAACTAGAACCCGGTGTGCTGGCGCAGCAAGGTGGAGGATTAGCCTATTGAGCCCGGTGCCGGCACATTTGTTAATTTTTATGATAGTTTAAGGTATTTTTTTAAGATTTTTCTTTTTTAATTGTCTCTTGAAAGGCATTTTAACACAAGAACTAATATTTGGACTCCCCACTGGACTGTCAGGGAGTTAATGTATGTGACTTCTAATATCTGTGAAGTCAGCTCTTTATTATATGCTTCAATAAAACAGAATTGTTATTTTAATCTAGAGCAGATTATCTTTTTTTAAAAAAGATTTATTTATTTACTTAAAAAGCAGAGTTAGAGAGAGAGAGAGGTCTTCCATCCATTGGTTCACTTCCCATTTGGTCACAGTGACCAGAGCTGCGCTGATCCGAAGCTAGGAGCCAGGAGCTTCTTCCAGGTCTCCCACGTTGGGCCGTCTTCCACTGCTTTCCCAGGCCATAGGAGAGAGCTAGATGGGAAGTGTAGCAGCCAGGACTTGAACCGGCACCCTTATGGGATGCCAGCACAGCACGGCAGCTTTACCCACTACACCACAGCTCAGGCCCCATAGAGCATATTATCGTAAATCATGACAATTTCATGCATTGCAATGTTGCCACCTACCAGGAATCTTGTTGTTTTTCGTCATTCTTCCTTCCTCCTGTCACCCAGTACTTTATCCTGTGGATCTGCCCTGCCCTCTCCATGTCTGCTGCTACTAAGAGTTGTATCACCCCTGGCTTGAACTAAAGCAGTAGCTGCTACCTCAGTTGTCCAGTCCTCTTGCGAGTATCACTGACACAGTGTGTTCTAACATGGTGTCCTGCATAAAAGCTGTTACCAGCTCCGTTTTGTACATGCCTCAGCACAGCAGTATACTTCTCAGAATCATGGGGAGAGCTTCATAATACATTTGGTGCAGCAGTTAAAACTTAAGCTGACTAGGGCACTCATGTACCATATTGGGGTACTTGGGTACAGTGGCCACTTCCATTCCTGGCTCTGGCTTTCTGCTAATGGAGACTGGATGAGGGTAGGGGAGCAAGCAGCGAAGGCTCAGGGTTCCTGCTGCCTATATGGGGGAGACCTGGATTGAGTTTACAGCTCTCTCCTTGGCCTTGAACCCAGCCCAGCTCACGCAGGCATTTGGGGAGTGAAATCATTGGAGTGCCTTCCCCTTCTGTTTTTTAAAAATAACATATATCTGGAATTAGTACTGAGATTCACTGAATGCTAACTGACATATTTTTAAATCTGACCGATTTTCATTTATCTAAAACTTTTCCACAGTTTTCCAATAGTTCCAAAATGTTCATGTTAGTATATAGTCCATAAATACGTCTCTGGGTAGGGCAACTTAGAAATGAGCATAGTGGCAAGAAAAAAGGCCAGATTTGAATTAAAAATGAACATAATTAATCAATGTTAGAATAGTGAAGTAAAAAATAATGGCACTTAATATTGGATACCTTTCTTCAGTTACTGTGTTTTATTCATTAAAATAGTTTGAGTCTATACAGGACAGAATTCTTGACTGTGCTTTGGAGGGGGCTACTAGTTATTGTGTCGGCATCACTTAAAACAATTTTAAGTGATTTTAAAGGGTTGCAATTCATGGTTAACATTATGTTTAGGCTTCCTTAAGAAATGTATAGGACAACTTTGACTACATTTCTGTTGTTCTTATTTTTAACACTGGAGACTTAAAATGTAAGGTTATAAATATGTATAACTGCTTTCTTTGTCTAACAAATAAATTGTGTTTGTTGCTTAGAAAAAGCAGAGAGATCTTGCTAAGATGAGAAAATGTCTCAGACCAGAAGAACTGACAAACCAGATGAACCAAATAGAAATAAGCATGCAACATGAACAGCTGGAAGAAAGCTTTCAGGAACTAGTGGAAGATTACCGGCGTGTTATTGAGCGACTTGCTCAAGAATAAAGATTATACTACTCTGTACAGGAAGCTTGCAAATTTCTGTACATTGTGCTGTGAAAAATCTGATGACTTTAATTTTAAAATCTAGTATCATTTTACTTGCATTAAAAGTTGTCTATCTTTAGTTGAATATTTTCTTTTGGAGAGATTGTATATTTTAAAATACTGTCTAGAGTTTATGAGCATATATTACATTTAAGAAAAAAGATATAGCTTCTGAAATATCACTGCAGTTGCTTACCTTCTTAAACAGTATAATAAATGCTTAGTTGTGATATGTTAATGTGTGTTAAGATTCTTAAATACTTAGGATAAACGTTGTCGGTCTTGTTCAAAATCTTAGATTTTATGCTTTTAATATCATGCCTCCCATAATTTGTTTCTGAGATATTTATATGACACCTTTACAATACATTAAGAAAATTCATCCTAGTAATTTATTTTTCCTATATTTTCTAAATAGGAAATGTTTCTGGTATAGGTTTGTTTTGTGTTAAATAAACTCCTGTAATGGCTTGTTGGGGGTAGGTAGGTAAGAGAGAAGGAAACTAGCTACAGCCTAAAATCTAAATGTTTCATATCATATATTAACTGAAGATAATTTAGAAGTTAGCATAAACATTTTATTAATAATAATATGAGAGGATAGCAGTTTGTAAAAATCTAGTTTACCACACTTTTATTGAAATACATCCTGTATAAAATGAGATGCAGGTTAGGATTTGCCATAGTTACCAAGATACTGAGTACAACAGGAAATAAAGTAATAATAAATTATAAGTTGCTTGATACGGAATCGCTAAAAGTAAAAGCTTAAAAAGTGTGTATAATGTATGCTGATGTTATATAACAGCAAAAACAGGATTAAGTTGAGTTTTATTTTTAAAAATCTGGTTTGTTTGATGATGAGGGCAAAATTTCAACTTGGACAAGCATTGTCTTGTCCTTAGATCAAACTTTCCGTTAGTCAGACCTACCAAAATAGAAGAATTAAAGTAACTGGCAGCCTCTGGACAGAATAGCCATGGCCTGCAGCATGATAATGACACAAGCCATCCCCTTAGAATGTGGAAGCTTAAAACTCCAGAATACCTCATTTCAAAATTCTATACATTGAAAAAACTTGTTGGTATCTGATTCTGTATATAAATGCACATAATTTGCTCCAGATTGAAAAACTAGTTCAGTAAAAAGGCTTTCTGCAACTGCATGAAAGCAATTTGTTCTCCATCTGACTTAGCTAGTAAATTTTGAATTAATAATTCACAACTGATACTTTGTGGATGAGCTCTGAGGGGCTAGTGTTGTGGCATAGCAGGTTAAGCCACTACCTGTGATGCAGGCATCCCATATGGGTGCCAGTTAGAGTCCTGACTGCTCCACTTCCAAACTAGCTCCATGCTAATGTGCCTGGAAAAGCACTGGAGGATGGCCTAGCTGCTTGGGCCCCTGCACCCATGTGACTTCAACTTGGTCCAGCCACAGCTGTTCTGGCCATTTGGAAGTGACCCAGAGATGGAAGATCTTTCTCTGTCTCCCCCTCTCTTTAACTCTGCCTTTCAAATAAAAAATAGCTCTGAAGAAAAAAGTCAATACAACTTAAACAAATATCTTTAAAGAATTTTTTTGTGTAGAAATACATATCAGTGGGATATCAATTTCCCTTTTGTAGCAGTGTTCTTATGTTAGGTTCATAAATAAAGATATGATTTAGCATTAACACTTGGGCCTTGAAAGGCTGTACCTTTAGAGTTAGAATTGTAAATGTCTGCTATTTAGGTCTGCATCTGCAGGTTAATTAACTTTCAGGGTAGATGTGTATAAAAACCAACATAGCTACCCTCTAGGTCTTTGTGCTCACATGCCCTATCTCTTCCCATACCCCATCTTAGCCTTCACTCATTTGTCATCCACATTTACATCTCTTTTCTTGCCACCTTTAACTTTGGCTTTCACTGCCCTTCCCTTTTCTACCTTTACTTTACTTTTTCCATCATCTATTAGTTGTATCTTCTGTACATGTAATATCATATTTCCTTCTAAGCATTTTTTAAGATCTAGGGCAGTTATTTATTTATTTTTAAGGAATAGAAATTTCATAAATACAACTTTAGGAATATAGTTATTCTTCCCACCATACCCACACTCCCACCCCTCATCCTCCTTCCTCTCCCCTTCTCCATTAAGATTCATTTTCAATTAACTTTGTACACAGAAGACCAACTCTATACTAAGGAAAGATTTCAACAATTTGTACAGACATGCACACAAACAACTGAGAACTAGTTTTATAGTTAACTCTCATAATACAACTCATTGAGGACAAAGGTTAGTTTTTGTACAGTGTTAGTGCACAGTAACTCCTGTTGTTAAATTAACAATTAACACTCTTAGGTATGACGTCTGTGACCACCCAAGGCTCTTGACATAAGCTACTTAGGCTGTGGAAGCCTTTTGAATCCACAAACTCCATCTGTATTTAGATAAGGCCATAAGCAAAGTGGAAATTCTCCCTTTAGAGAAAAGTACATTCTTCGATGACCACTTCTTTTCGCTGGGGTCTCTGTTTTGCCACAGTGTCTTGGCTTTCCATGTCTGAAATGCTGTCACAGGCTTTTCAGCTGGATCAGGAAGTCTTCAAGACTGATTCTGAGATCAGATGTTTACTTAAAGTGATTGTCATTCTATGAGTCTGTTGTGTGGCCTGCTTCCCATATTGGAACATTCTCTCCTTTTTAATTCTATTTATTACTGTGATCAGACTCTTGCTCCTATTTATATGATCACTTTAAATGACTCTGGCTCCTTTGATACACAGCCTGTTAGCTCTGTATGGCACTACACTCATTTTGTGTGTATGTGTGAGATTCTTTGAGAACTGTATAAATGAATAAATATATAAAAAAGAAAAATATATATCACTTTAACACTTAAGATGGCATTTTTACCACCCAGCATAATGGGATTTGGAGTCCCATGACAAGTTTTTAAGCCGTACCCTTAGAGGTAAGTCCATAGGCATCAGGTTTTTTCATTTATAAAGTTGAGGCTGTACTAAATAATTTCTGGGGTCTTTCCCTCTGCTGTAAGATTTGTACTTATCCTTTTATAAAAAAGGTCTTTTCTCCGTAGCTCTATGCTTCTATACTCAGATGTGGGCATAGATGTGGTAACATCTAAAATAGAATATTTCTGTAAACCACACAAAGTCATCACTTATGCATGATGCAGCTTGTGTGAGAGAGAAAAAAGTACTGTACCCTGACTGCCTCCAAATTAGAGGGGCCTGTACATTACACCTGAGCCTGCTTGTTCTGAAGATTTTTCTGATCCTCTGATCCACTGTCATCCTTATCGACTAGGGAAGAACTAGCTAGCAGCACAGCCCCCAAAGCCATTTGTAAGAACGATTGCAATCATAGACCCTGAAGGTCTACTGATTTAATTGCTTAAATTCGTTTTCAAATTCTTTTTCTTAGTATTTAAAAGCCAGTTTAACAATATTAAATACTAAATAAGTATAGTTAATAAGTAGCTATACTTTTCCATTCTAAATGAAATTCGCATGTTTCTGCATTTAAAAAGATTTTGAGTAGATGTATTTATTTATTTTTGAAAGATTGTTAGGGAGAGACAGATCTTCATTCACTGGTTCACTTACCAGATGGCTACAATGGCCAGTGCTGTGTCAGGCCAAAGCCAGGTGCTTTATTTGAGTTTTGACATGGATGGCAAGTGGCCCAAACACTTGGGCTATCTTCCACTGTTTTTCTCAGGCTACTAACAGGGAGCTGCATGGGAAGTGGAGCAGCCAGGACACAAACTAGCACCCATATGGGATGCCAGCATTGCAGGCAGCAGCTACACCACAATGCTGGCCCTGAACATTGTGTTTTTAACAAACACTTCTAGTGTTTAAAATGTTTTTCATAGATGTGCAATATTTCCTATTGAGGTACCTAGTTTTATATGGACCTAGTTTTTTTCTTTTAGTATAGACTATACATATATATATATACACACACACTATAAAATGCATCCTTAGGAAATGATTTAACAGATTTAATTGTGTATAAATACATACTTATATGTAGATAACACTTAAAATTTAGATGCATATATTTATAATATATTAAGTCATTTCCTTAGGATGAATTCCTGGGAAATTCAGTTACTGAGTCAGAGGGTAGGAATACCTCTGGTTCAGTCACATAAATGTGTTCTGTTGTCTGGAATGGCTGGTAAAATACTACTTCATGTGAATGTATATGCTGATTTTAATAGCAGTTCAGTGGTATTGGATGTTGACTTTATTATTGGTATAAAATCTCATATTTAATATTTTCCATACTTTTTGTGAAAAAGTCTGATACAAATTATCCATTTGATTTGTTGGAAAATTTATCTGACAACATGCCCTCTGATCACACTATGAGTTAGTGACTACAAAGCCAAGACTACACTGGAGTCCTGATTTCTACTCATCTCATTTTCCCTCAAGTAGGCCAGCCAAGACTCAGTCTTGATAGCCCCACCAGGCTTCTTCTAAGGTGCTTCGTTTGTATGATATTTGCCTTAATTACCAAATAACCCAATTGGCCTCTTGTTCGTTAACTTTAGGTGCATGTATTAAGAAATGGCTGTTGGGGATGGTGTTGTGGCCTGTGATGCCAGCAAACCATATGAGCCCCAGTTCTAGTCCCAACTGCTCTACTTCCAATCCAGCTCCCTGCTAAAGCACTTGGGAAAACAGCAGAGGTGGCCCAAGTGCTTGAGTCTCTGCCACCCACGTGATATCTGGACGGAGTTGTAGCTCCTGGCTTTCTCTTGGCCCAGCCTCGCCCATTGCAGCCATTTGGGGAGTTGATGGAAGATCTCTTTCTCTCCCTTTCAAATAATTTTTTTTTTATTAATGGATATATAGGTCTGGCTTGTGGCACAAAAGGGTTAAGCTGCCAGCTTGGGACACCTGGTTCTTTACTGGAGTGCTGGTTGGAGTTCTGGATCCTTCTCTTTAGATCCAGCTTCCTGGTGCACCCTGGGGAGGTAACAGATGATGGCTCAAGTACTTGGGTCCCTGCTGCTCACACGGAAGACCTGGATAGTTTCTGGCTCCTGGCTTTGGCCTGACCCAGCCCTGGCTGTTGCAGGCTTGTTGGAGGTTGAACTTGCAGATGTAAGATCTCTCCGTAGCACTTTCTCTCTGCTTTCAAGTAAAACAAATACATGTTCAAAGAGAGATGGATATTTGATAGCAATTAGTGAAATTTTGCTGCCCCTCCTGTAGTGTGGCTGGGAGTTACTCATTTCCATTCAACATTTAATCTACTTTTCTGTGTTCCTATATTCCTTTACATTTCCATTACATGTATTTCATTTTTGTATTAGGTGCAGTGGAATTACACAGTGCATTTAATTTACACATTGATTTGGATGGAGCTGTGCTGATGACTAAATGAGTTTTAAATAGGAAAGATGTACACAGAAAAAAGCAAAAGGCGTACAGTGAAAACCTTGCCCCAATCCTCCAGAAACCATCACTGTTACTAATACCTTGTGTATCTTTCAGAGATGTCAGAGGCCCAAGGGAGCATATATATAATTCAAGAGTGTCTTTGGCTTCTACCCATGTTTGCCATCAGTCCCACCACTACCACCCTTTGTCAAGACTTAACACACCTCCAGACTCCACTATATGTCCTCTAGGGGGCAAAATCACCCTTGGCTGAGAACCACTGCTCCAAAGGATTGAATGTCCATCCCCTTAAGCACTGACTGTTTTTATTACGTGACTTGTACATAGTTCGAAATGAGAGTATTTTTAATGAGAAATATGCTGTCCTGTCCAGTTACCCAGTTCACTTCTACAGAGGCAATTACTTTTACCTGTTTCTATTTATATCTCTCTTTTCAGTCTGCAAAGATCCATTCTGTTTCAAAAACAACTGGTGACACTATATATAGTACTCAGAATCATAATTTTGCCTGTTAAATTTAGCTCATAACTTTACCAATGTACTTTACTTCAGTTCTAAATACCTTTATTCTAAACAGCTATGTATTGATTTCAGTGTGTTTACCCCAATATAATATCAGTATTAACGAACAGCTAGATTGTTTCTTCTGTGCTACTACAAACAATGCTGTAGGTGAACAGCCATTTGCATACACCTTTTTGTACAGGTGAGTGTATGTGCAGGGTAAAGAGTGATGGGATCACTGGCTGAAAAGCTATGCACATTTTACATTGTGGATTCTACTATTTTTACACATTTAAGATAATAGAAATTTGAGTACGGAGTCTATGAGATGATTTAGAATTCTGTTGATTTTCATAGTTGTACTGATGATACTGTGATTGATGTAGGACAATGTTTTGTTTTTGTTCTCTTTTTTAAAGACTTATTTTGTTTATTTGAAAAGCAGAGTTACTTATAGGGAGAGGTCTTCCATCTGCAAGTTCACTCCCCAAGTGGCCACAGTGACCAGGGCTGGGCCAGGCCAAAGCCAGGAGCCAGGAGCTTCTTCCAGGTTTCCCACGTGGGTTCAGGGGCCCAAGCACTTGGGCCATCCTCTGCTGCTTTCTCAGGCTGTAACAGTTTGGAACAGAAGTGGAGCAACTGGGACTAGAACTGGTGCACACATGGGAAGCCAGCGCTGCAGGCAGAGGCTTAGCCCGCTACATGCTTAGCACACAGCACCATCCCCAATAAAGTAAATCTTCAAAAATGTGTAGGTAGAAATGGAACAATCAGAAAGAGCTCAGAAATTAAAAATGATGGGGCAGTGTTGTGGCACCAGGTTGAGTTACTGCTTCTGATGCCAGCAATGTATGCTGGAGCACTGGTTTGAGTTCTGGCTGCTACACTTCTAGTCCAGATTCCTGATAATGTATCTGAGAAGGCACTTGGGCCCCTGCTGCCCACATAGGAGACCCAGATGGAGTTCCTGGCTCCTGGCTTCTGCCTTGCCCAGCCCTCGATATTGCTGCCATTTGGGTAGTGAACCAAAGGATGGAAGATTCCTCTCTCTTTCTCTCTCTTTTCCTCCCTCCCTCCCTCCCTTTAAAAATTGTACCTCCATCACTATACTTTTAATAAATAAAACTTTTTAGAAGATTAAAAACGATTGTGGGGCAGTGCCATGGTGGAGTAGGTTAATCCTCCACCAGCATCCCATAAGTTGCTCCAGATCAAGTCCCAGCTGCTCCTCTTCCAATCCAGCTCTCTGCTATGGCCTGGGAAAGCAGTAGAGGATGGCCCAGGTCCTTGGGCCCCTGCACCCGTGTGGGAGACCTGGAAGAAGCTCCTGGCTTCTGGTTTCAGATCAGCCCAGCTCTAGCTGTTACAGCCATTAGGGAAGTAAACCAGCAGATGGAAGACCTTTCTCTCTCTCTCTCTCTCTCTCTCTCTCTCTATTTCTGTAACTCTACCTCTCAAATAAATAAATAAAACCTTAAAAAAAAAAAAAAGATTGCTCTGGGACGAGTGCTGTGGTGCAGCGGGTTAAAGCATTGGCCTGCAGTGCCAGCATCCCATATGGGCTCTTGTTTGAGTCCTACTGCCACATTTCCAATCCAGCTCCTTGTTAATGTGCCTGGGAAAGCAGCAGAGGATGGCCCAAGTCCTTGAGCCCCATACCCATGTGGGAGACCTAGAAGAAACTCCTGGCTTTGAATCAGCTGAGCTCCAGTTGCTGTCCCTTGGGGACTGAACCAATGTATGGAAGACCTCTGTGTGTGTGTGTCTCTACCTCTCTCTCTAACTCTGTTTTCAAATAAATAAAATAAATCTTAAAAAAAAAAAAAATTGCTCTAGATCAAGCAGCAGGAAGATCAGCATAAAAAGCTGAATTTCCCAGAACATCAAAAGAAAGAAAAGATGATTAACATGGGAGGTCCAGCAGCCAATTTTAGTCTTAGATAAAAAAAGCAAATGGACATTCTCAAATAGAGTATTTTCTCAAAGTTGAAGAAATGAATATTCAGATTGGAAGAGCTCACTGAAGACTGAACAAGATGAAATCAACACCACTAGCATATTTATTTGGCATTTACTGTCTGCTACGCACCTGTATCAGTTACTCAATTCTAACAACCCCCTGAAGTGTATGTATGGTATTGTCATTAGTGATGCCTAGGAAGCTTTATCTTGACCAAGGTCACATGGCAAAGCTGGAATTTTTGGCTCACTTTGATTTTTTTGTTTTAAAGATTTATTTATTGGGGGGGGGGGGCAGTGCTGTGGCATAATGGGTTAAGTCTCTGCCTGCAGTGCCAGCATCTCTCATGGGCCCTGGTTCAAGTCCTTGGGCCCCTGTACCCATGTGGGAGACCTGGAAGAAGCTCCTGGCTCCTGACTTCAGCCTGGCCTAGCTGCAGCCATTTGGGGAGTGAACTAGCATATGGAAGACCTGTTTCTCTCTCTGTAACCGCTTTTCAAATAAATATTTAAAAACAACAACAACAAAAATTTATTTATGGGGCTGGTGCTGTGTTGCAGTGGGTTAAGCTGTGGCCTGCAGTGCCAGCATCCCATATAGGCACCGGTTCTAGTCCTGGCTGTTCTGCTTCTGAACCAGCTCTCTGTTATGGCCTGGGAAAGCAGTAGAAGATGGCCCAAGTGCTTGAGCCCTTGTACCAGCATGGAAGACCCGGAAGGAACTCATGGCTCTTGGCTTCAGATCAGCTCAGCTCTGGCCTTTGCGGCCATTTGGGGAATGAACCAGTGGATAGGAGATCTATCTCTCTTTGTAACTCTGCCTTTCAAATAAATAAACTGGCATCCATATGGGATGCCATTACTGCAGGCAGCAGCTTTATGTGCTATGCCAAAGTGCCAGCCCCTCATTTGGGTTCTTAGCCGCTGTCCCAGCTTCCCGAAAAGATCCACTCATGCGCTAATTTATTAAGTTTCAGAATGCAAAGTATAAAATAAGGATCTTGAAATGGAGTTTGGCACAGTGGTTAAGATGCCACTTGGGATGCCCACATCCCATTTCAGAGCACCTGGGTTTAAGACCTAGCTCCACTTCCAATTCCAGGTTCCTGCTAATGCACACCCTCGGAAGCAGCAGGTGATGGCTCAAGTAGCTGGGTCCCTGCCATCCATGTGGGAGACCCAGATTGAATTCCTAACTCCTGGCCTCATCTTGACCCATTCCTGACTGCTGCAGGCATTTGGGGAGTGAACCAGTGGGTAGAAGATATGTCTGTCTGTAACTCTCACATAAAGGGGGGAAAAAGCTTTCAGAGGGAAAAACAGGTAACCTGGGAGAGAAGAGGGAATTCAGCATTAGACTTATTTGTATGCTAAAAGATAATGGAATCATACCCTCAAAGGTCAGTGGTGAAATTATTTTGAATCTAGAATCCTCTGCTCAAACTCTCAATTAGCGTGAGAGCAAAATCAAGGCGCCTTTAGAAATCTAAGAAGCCAGGGCTGGGTGCAGCAGGTTAAAGCCCTGGCATGCAGCACCGGCATCCCATATGGGTGCCAGTTTGAGTCCCAGCTGCTCCACTTACGATCCAGCTCTCTGCTATGGCCTGGGAAAGCAGCAGTGGATGGCCTGAGTCCTTGGGCCCCTTTACCAGAGTGACAGACTGGGAGGAAGCTCCTAGCTCCTGGCTTCAGATCAGCTCAGCTGCAGTCACTGCAGCCATCTGGGGAGTGAACCAGCAGATGGAAGGTATCTCTCTCTGTGTCTCTTTCAAATAAAAAAAATAAATCTTGTAAAAATTTTCTTTGAAAGGCAGAGTGACAGAGATCTTCCATCTGCTAGTTCACTTTCCCAGTGCTAAAAATAGCTGGGACTGGGTCCAGCTGAAACCAGGAAGCTTGGAACTCAATCCAGGTCTCCCACATGAGTGGCAGGGACCCAAGTAGTTGAGTCGTCACCTGCTGCCTCTCAGGCTGTGCATTAGCAGGAAGCTGGAATCAGAAAATAGAGCTGACACAGGATGCAGACATCCCAAGCAGCAGCTTCACCTGCTGCACTGTAACACCCACAAGTGGCATCTTTAAATAATGAGGTGGTGCCCTGCCTGCCTTCCACCAACAAAGCAGACTTCGCTGAAAGAAAAGCTAGTGAAGAGCTTTAACAAAGACAGCAGTACTCAACCCTTTCCTTTGGAAGCTGATTTTCAAAGGAATCCGTTTCCTCTGCATCTTATCCGGCAAAGGAGTAAGGTGTGGGAAATTTGCTACCCAGTACAAATCGTCTCCATCTCCAACCACAGCCCTGAAGTTATGGAATCATTTTGTGGGCTCTCTGTGGAGAAGTAAGAATGCAATAAAATATAAGCCCTCTTGCGCTGCCTGACGTGCTATCGTGCATAAGACGTGGTAGGCAGTACCTCATAACTGTCTTGTGAAAAAGCTTGCTCTCTAGCCTCCAGGGTTCATGTCAAACAGACAAAGGCTGGACAAGGGCTGAATCTTCTGTACTTTTCTTGGCCCTTGCTGTCTTTCTCTTAAAATTAGTAGGAATTAGGTGATCCAATTCTTCATCTGTATTCTCTCCCCTCCATTGTAATAAAAGACCAGTTGGACACTGCGCTTGGTCCACTCTCGGTTCACCTGGACAGCTCTTTACATAGTTTAATGAATCTGGCAGGTGAATCCGTGCCCAAGTCCGCGGCTGGATGTTTGCTTGCCGGACTTTCTGAGTCCCCTTTTGTGCAGGCCGTGGGGGCCACCGCAGCGGGGCTCGTTTGCTGTCTGCTCCCAGAGCAGCTGCCGCTTTTCTTCCTTTATGCTTTATCGAGCAAAAGAACACGCAGGGATGGTGGTGCGGGCTGCACAGGAGCAGAATGCACTCCACGCGGGTTATTCTCTGGGTTAAAGTAGACGGGGCGAGTACAGAGGAGCGCGCCTCAATGGGAAGAGAGGCCGTGGCAGCATCTGCCCTCTTGTTTGTTTCAACAGCTTCCGGCTTGACTATACAATGTGCTGAGCGAGAGGCGAGCAGAAGTTAAGCAATGCGCTACTGCTGAGTTTCTCAGCCAGTCTGAGGAGTGGAGGGGAGAGAGGCACAGCCAGCCAGTTTTCTTTTTTCTGTCATGAAGTCCCTTCTTATTTCATAATCTCCACTTTGGAGATTCTTACTGCAGTCTGTTTCGTGTAACTGTTCACTGACCAGACTACTGTTCCATGCTTATAGGTAGGAAGTGTCAAAACCACAATTTTCAATCTCTGATATTTAACGATCAAACTGCTCTCCACCTAAAATGGCCTCACACAGTCCTACAGGACCGTATATTTGAAATCAGATACACTAAGGACTTAATAGCAAACAGAACCATTAAATCCAGCAAGAGAGTAAGAAAAAGGGGACAGTGCAGGTGCAGGGGCTAAAGATGTGTTGGAGGTGCCCACTGCCCATATCGCAGTGCCAGGATTTGAACCCAGCTCCGTTTCTGATCCCAGCTTCCTGGTATCATGTACCTGGGAGGCAGTAGGTGATGGCTCAAGAACTTGGGTCCCTGTCACCCATGTGGGAGACCTGAGCTGAGTTTTGAGCCCCTGACTGTTGTGGGCATTTGAGGGAGGAAACTAGCAGATGAGAGATACCTCTCTCCCTCTCTCTCCCTCCTGCCTTTCAAATAAAATGAAAATAAGTAAATACATTTTTTTAAAAACAGTATAAAGTAGAAATTTACAACACTATAACCAGGACTGTAGCATCACTTCAAGGAGGCAAAGTAGAAAAAAGCACAGGAAAATAAACCATCTCATAGGAGAGCAGAAACAATGAATGGAAGAACTAAGTGCGGAGTGAAGACAGAAGGAAGCTGGGGAGTGCACACACCAGACTACCGTGCCTTCCTCTGCCTTTCTGCCTACGCTTTGCCTGGTCTGCTGTCTTCTCTCCAACAGAGACGTGTGGCTGGGTGTGGTGAAAACAGGTGCTTTTCCTAAGAAAGCCCAGAGGAAGTTCAGATGAACACACATGGACTCGTTAACAGGGACCACCTGGGAAGAGGCCAGATGACCTCTACCTTCTGTAGCAGACATTTCTGTATTTTGGGAATGATTTTCAAAGAGCAGGTCTTCCACGGGTCTACCAAGGAGAAAAAGAAATCCCAACCAGGAGATCAACAGAAAATATCCTTTCTTTTCTTTTACAAATATGGATTAGAAGGGCTGGAATTGTTGTACAGAGTTGGAAAAGCCTCTGTTTATGACAGAATCCCATATGGTGCCAGTTTGAATCTTGGCTGCTCCACTTCCCATCCAGCTCCCTACTAATGCCTCTGGGAAAACAACAGAAGACGGCCCAAGAATTTGGGCCTCTACTACCCACATGGGAGTAGAGATGAAGCTCCTGGCTTCTGGCTTTGGCCTGGCCCAGCTCCAGCCCCAGCCCCAGCCCCAGCTGTTACAGCCATTTGGAGGAGTAAGCCAGTGGATGGAAGATCTCTCCTCTCTATATAACTCTGCCTTTCAAATATATATTTCAAATATATCTATAATGATGGAAAGAGACACTTAAAGGAAAGAGGCATTAGTTCCCTCTCTCCCGCCTTCATCTTTGCAGTAAGTGAAGGAGAGCAAACAGGTGCAGTTTCCTCAGATTGTACATTATTATTAGAGTTCAACGTGTTTCTCAGTTCTTGGCAGCCCTGATGGCCACAATTTGCAAGCCTCACCCCTGGCCCTGCTCCCAGGGGGTTTATCACTAAAAGTATATAATTTGAGTCTTACTTATTTCCTCCTACTTGGAAGAGAGAGAGAGAGAATCTTTCATCTGCTGGTTTACTCCTCAAATGCCCACAACAGCCCTGAGCCAGGCTGAAACCAGGAGCCAGGAACTCGATTTACTTCTTCCACAAGGGTAGCACATAGTGAGCCATCATCTGCCGCCTCCTGGGATGCATTAGCAGGAAGTTGGATTGGAAGGGAAGGTGCCAGGACTCAAGTTGGCATTTCCACATACAATGCCGGTGTCCTGAGTGGTGACTTAACCTGCACGGCAGCACCCACCCAGTTTGGTCCTTTTTTTTTTTTTTTGACAGGCAGAGTGGACAGTGAGAGAGAGAGAGACAGAGAGAAAGGTCTTCCTTTGCCGTTGTTCACCCTCCAATGGCCGCCGCGGCCGGCGCGCTGCAGCCGGCGCACCGCGCTCATCCGATGGCAGGAGCCAGGTGCCAGGTGCTTTTCCTGGTCTCCCATGGGGTGCAGGGCCCAAGCACTTGGGCCATCCTCCACTGCACTCCCTGGCCACAGCAGAGAGCTGGCCTGGAAGAGGGGCAACCGGGACAGAATCCGGCGCCCCGACCGGGACTAGAACCCGGTGTGCCGGCGCCGCAAGGCGGAGGATTAGCCTGTTGAGCCACGGCGCTGGCTATGCACAATCTTGGCAGCATGTCAGTCTCAGCACTCTGATTAGTTTCACAAGGACAATATCATCTCCCTGAAGCCCAGAGTAGGCACTCGCATCCTCCTAGCTACTGATTGGCTGACTGATCACTAAATTCCCTTGAAACCTTGTTTCCTGTCTCCCCTACCACGAACTCCATTCTCCACAAGTGCATAAGCAGTTCCAAGGATTTCCAACTTGGGCATAGGTTGCCCCCTCTAATGGGCCACACTTTTCTTTAGATTCCTGGGAGCAAATATAGTTCCTCTAACATGACATCCCTCAGAGCCAAGCCCAGAAAATGAGGCAAGAGCATTGGCTCGCAAGTTCCGAAGTGGACAGTATGATCGGACAGCTGTGACACAACAGTGACAGGGTTTTGGGACCACCCACCTGCTCTTCCCTACATCCTTCCCTCCCCTCCCTCAACCCCTGCTGTTGTCCCAGGCAGGTGACTGGAACATGATATGCTATCATGCTGAAGCCTATCACTGCTTATGATCTCCCGTGTTATCTTGTAAGCCAAAGGGTTGAAATGGGTGCTGGCCAGACTGGGCCAGACACGGACAATGTTCTGCTCTTATCCTCCAGTGAAGTTAGTCCTGTCCAGCCACATTCTACTGGCCTTTCCCGGAGAGAATGATTAGGAGGGGGCAGCGTGCGCTCCCCTGAGCCCATCTCCATCAGACCTATCAGTAGCTGGAGAGCCCTGAAATCTTCGGAATGTCAATGGAGGAAGGGCTTGGGGAGGGCAAGCTCATTAGAGAGGAGGGGGATTTCAAATTTCACTTGCACAGAAATTATATGACTGAGGAAAATGCCATCAGACAAATCAAGGGTGGGAGGGCAAGGGGCCCATACAACAAAGGCTCCACCGCTTGTCCTGGCTCCCACCTGGCATCACTAGAAATCAGGGCGTAGGCAGCAAAGAGAAACCACCTGATTCAGCCGAACTGTCCCCCATATGGCATTACTTTTCAACATCAAATATGGTGTATTTACACAGTCTCTGTAAGAGTAGCCCTGGATTACTCAGTAACATGTCTGATTGTCTCAAATGACTGGCAAAGGAAACAGGACATTCTACCAGCAAGTTGGCAATGGGAGTGCCCTAGAAATTACCTTTGTGAACATGCAGTCATTCAAAGCTGGAGCCTAAGTGCAGAGGGATCCCATCAGCGCCTAAGGCAGGTTCTCTGCTGTACATGCAGATGAGGTTTTTGCAGGATTCCTACTTGCTGGAAAGAATGTTCATTTGAGTTAAACTATGGAAATAAATAAAAGCACTGCCTTGCACTGAAATAGGACAAATTAGAGGGCAGGATTGGCTTGCTCTTCAAGCCACAGAGTAAAATGCTAAGGAACTGAAATCAAATCAGAGGCCGAACTGTTCCAACCCAAAGGGCACAACTGAGAAGCAGGGTCAGGGAGAACCAAGGCACCTTGGGTCTGGATGACAAATTCACTGGAGTGTGCATGTCCCCAGGCACCACTTGCCCCCACCAAGCTATCCAACCTGCCTTGTGCCCTATGTTATACTTATGTTCTTAAGTATCCGGCACTATAGGCAACCCAAATAAATATATAAAAATCTAAACTTGACAGACAAGTTACAGGATGACACATTACAAAGTAAAAATTTTAAAAAGGATTTACTTCATGTTGAATAACCACATAGAACACTTACAGATGTGACTGCTGAATTCAAATTACACATTACAGAAACTGTATAATTTAAATTTTATCATAGACTATATACAAGTGAAGGAAAACTTAGATGGCATTAAGTCTATAAAATCATTGTCTTTTCAAAAATATACATATACGGGCCAGCATTGAGACATAGTGAGTTAAGCTGCCCCTTGTGACACTGGCATCCCACATGGGCACTGGTTTGTGTCCCAGCTGCTCCATTTTTGATCCAATTCTCTGCTAATGGCCTGGGAAAGCAGCAGAAGATGACCCAAGTGTTTGGGACACAGCCACCCACGTAGGAGACCCAGATGTAGCTCCTGACTCCTGCCTTCAGCCTGGCCCAGCCTTGGGTATTATGGCCGTCTGGGGAATGAACCAGTGGATGGAAGCTCTTTTTCCCTCTGTCTCTCCCTCTCTCTCTGTAACTTTTTTAAATAAATAAATAAATAAATCTTTAAAAATGCATGTCAAAATTTATTTCAGATAGTTTTTTTTTATTTTATTTTATTTGAAAGAGACAGAGAGAGAGAGAGAGGTCTTCCATCTGCTGGTTCACTCCCCAAATGGCTGCAATGGCTGGAGCTGCACTGATCCGAAGCCAGGAGCCAGGAGCTTCCTCTAGGTCTCCCACATGGGTGCAGGGGCCCAAAGGCTTGGGCCAAATTCTACTGCTTTTCCCAGGCCATAGCAGAGAGCTGGATTGGAAGTGGAGCAGCCAGGACTCAAACTGGCACCTGTAAGGGATAACGGCACTGCAGATGGCAGCTGTACCCACTAGCCACAGTGCCAGCCTCTGATTGATTTCTTTTTTTAAAAAGACAAAAATATTTCAAAAGATGACGTGATCTCTTCAAAATCAAGGTTAAAGACCTACAAAACAATAATCACAATTAATAAAAAAAAAGTTAAGATTCAAGAATGAAGTTTTAGACACAGAAAATACCATCCACTGTAGAGAAAATTCCATACACTGGAAAGTGTATTCTGCAAATGTGGGGCAACTATGTCATATTCTAGAAAAGGCAAAAATACAGGAGTTTCCAGGGTATTTAAGGGGATGGAATAGTTAGGATACAGAAGATTTCTAGGGCAGTGAAATGTTTTATGCTTGTCAAACCTATAGACTTATTTTCTTAGAATTGTATCTACAAATCACATTGAATCTGTTAAAAAACTAATTAAAAAAAGAATTGTACGCATGAAAAAAAATTATTCCTGGGGCTGGTGCCTGTGGTATAGAGGGTTAAGCCACTGCCTGCAGTGCTGACATCCCATATGAGTACCAGTTTGAGACCCAGCTGCTCTGCTTCAGATCCAGCTCTCTGCTATGGCCTGGGAAAGCAATAGAAAAAGACCCAAGTCCTTGGCCCCTGCACCTGTGTGGGAGACCTAGAGGAAGCTCCTGGCTCCTGGCTTTGGATCGGCCCAGCTCCAGTCATTACAGCCATTTGGGGAGTGGACCAGCAGATGGAAGACCTCTCTCTCTCTCTGCATCTGCCTGTTCCTCTCTGTAACTCTGCCTTTCAAATAAATAATCTTTCTTTTTAAAGAAGTTATCCCTTATTTCTTTAACCCTGGTTTTGAAAAATTGTTCAACTCTTTATTCAAGAATCCCAAGAACAAAATCTGAATAGTAGAATTCAAGTTAGTGATGTGCCACTGTACAAGTAACCTGCTTCACAGGCAGAAGCATGGGCAGAAATGGAGAAGGGACAGCAGCTGCTCCTCATCTAACATAAGCATTCTGATGCTCTACATGCCCAGGCTTACAGAATACAGAATATTAAAATTGCAAGGAATCCTAGATGTCAGTGCTCCAGCCCTTTAAGCTGTTCAGTGTGCCTACATCCTATAACTTGATGATTTCACAGGACACACTTGCATCATTTTGAGCTCAGCCTAGATAACCAGACTCCAAGCTGAACTTACTGGGGATTTCCTCAGTCAATCCTACTCTGCTGCAGCCACCTGGGCCCACAGTGTTTCTTTGTCCTTCTAGCCGCAGGAGAACAAGTGGTGCACTTGTTTCCCAGGGGTTGGCTAAGCGGGATCACATGAACACGCGTTCTGCTTCAGATGTGTTTGAAACTGGACTTACTGCCTTCTGACATCTGGCTAGGGACTTTTTTCTGCACACTCCCTGAGGCTGCGTGCCCAGCTGGCTCTCAGGATGCTTTACAGCACTCAGATGGCTGGCTTCAGGTAAACAGGAAAACCCTCTCCCTGCTATTGGGCTGAGCTGGGAAGAGATGGGCTTGAAGTAACCTGCAGGAGTACATGTCATTCTCATCCCTGTACATCTTATCTACCTTGCCGAAACACATTATTTCTCATCATCTTTCAAGGTGAGCCAAAAGCACCCAAACCTGGGTCTCCATATGTCATCTAATGGAATGCCAAAACTCATTCTCTTTACGAGTAAGAAACACACACACACACAACCCCAGGATGATGTAATCATTAAAAAGAATGAGTTGAAGCTGTGTTCTAAGATTTAATGTTTATAAATGGAAGGTGGAAAATGCAAGTCATAACAGCAAGTTACTTAAAATGCTTGCACATATTTTCTACAAAAGGCAAAGGCCTGGGGGTGTGTCATAGTGGGTTTAGCTATTGCCTGCAGCACTGGCAACCCATATGGGCACCAGTTTGAGTCCCCGCTGCTCCTTGCTAATGTGGCTGGGAAAACAGTGGGGACTGCCCAAGAGCTTGGGTCCCTGTCACTCATGTGGGAGACCCAGGTGAATGTCCTACATTGCAGCCATTTGGGGAGTGAAGACCCCTCTCTGTCTGTCTCTCTCATGATGGGTTCCACGGAGGGTTCCTTCACCAGACAGTCCTTAGGTATCAGGTCCTGTGCTGGGCATGCACAGACTACCAGGCTAACACCTGGCCCATGATAGGATGGACCAACATGAGCACCATCAGCAAGAGGGACACATATCTGCTCCAGTACTTGGCTCCTAATTGGGCTTCCATAGGTTTCATCTCTTGGCAGTGCCACTGACAGGCATCCTCCTTTGATTCTTTTTAAGATTTATTGCTTTAATTGAGAGGCATAGTTAACAGACCAGATCTTCCACCTGCTGGTTCACTCCCCAAACGGCCGGAGCTGGGCCCATCCAAGGCCAGGAGCCAGGAGCATCTTCTGGGTCTCCCAATCCTGCACTGCTTTCCTAGGCCATAGCAGAAAGCTGGATTGGAAGTGGAGCAGCTGGGACTCGAACTGGTGCCCATATGGGACGCTGGGACTGCAGGTGGATGCTTAACTTACTACACCACAGCGTTGGCCCCTGCCTTTGATTCTCAAGTTGAGTGTGAGGACTGCAGCTAACACTGCTAAGCGGGAGGTGTCCTCCTGGAAAGAGGAATCCCCTGAACATGTTCACCGGAGTACCTGGAATAGATTTTGCAGCGGCAGACAGATCCTGCCTGGTCTGGAGTCTCTGCTGCGTAATGTAGATTCTGGGACAGGAAAGGGACAGTGGTGACTTTGAACCAAATTTTACCTTTGAAGTAAATCCAGGGCAATAATTTGCAATAGCGTGGCAGACGGCGCAAAGTGCTATGTTGAACATCAGCTTGTGCTTTATTCATTTATTTTTTTCTGCCCAACTTCACGTTTCCATGCACCAAAATGTTGATGCTATAAATATGGGATGCCACGCTTACCTGACAGGCCTCTTCCATCCCACCTGGGCGCGGGGGGCTCAGGGCGAGCGCGCGAGCCGCGGCTGGAGCCTGCCTCTCGTGGCCGGAGCCGGCTCGGCTGGCTGCGGATTCCGCTGCTGGCTCCGGTGCCGGAGCCGCTCCCGGGCCAGGGCCGCAGTCAGCGCCCCGCGCGCACGCGCGCTCCCCTCCGGCGCCTTCCGCGCCTCGGGTCTTCGGCTCCCGGGGGGCGGGGCGGCAGGCGCGCTTTCGCGGCCACGTGACCGGCGCGAACATGGCGGCGCCCAGCGGCGTCCACCTGCTCTTCCGCAGAGGTAAGCGCCTGGAGGACGGCTCCGCGGGGTTCGCACGGTAGCACGGTGGCTCGCACGCAGCGCCCCGGGTCAAAGGGTCACACACTCGCGCTCAGACTTTTCGGTGCACACGAATCTATTCTGAGCCCTAGGGGCAGGCGCGGGCACACGCAATGACACTTCCCCCACGCCGCAGGAACACAGACACCCATTTGCTCACGCGTCACTCGTCTGAATGGATCACGTCACCGCGTGGCCGCGGTGCGCAGTAACTCCTGGGGAGTTGCGGGTCCTTGTCTGAAGTTTTCTGTCCCCGCTCGGTTGTGTCACTACTGTAACATTTATTCCGTGTCTGCTCGGTCAGTCAGGTGTATTTTCTTTGAACTTGACTAGCATACTTACTGACAAAAATTATTCCAGCAGCGGAGCAGTGACACCTACGGTAACCCCGAAATGGGTCGGACACCCAGTTGCCTTCTCTTGATCTAGTGTGGTGGCATCTCTCTGGGAGAACTTGCAAAATGTGATTATTCTCTTCCAGTGACTTAAGAGAAGACATGATGTCTGGGTAGTTCTAGAGAGGTGTCATCTTGTGTGGGTGTTGAGATTTTTTTTTGTCAAGGTACCAATATATTTGCAGCTACGTTAGGGAGCTCTGTTGGATTTCAACTACGTTATGAATCTGTTGGAAAGAACTAGGAAGTAGTTTCAAGGATGGGGAAGAGGAAAACCAACATTCTGAGAAGCTACTTAGATATAAGGCATGTAGGTAGTTATTTTTGTTGTGATAGCTACCTTTTAAGTGTCTTTTTTTGGTATAAGATATTGTGTTAAGTACGTTACATATGCCAGCTACCTTTTAAAACCCAGTGAATTAGGAATTCTTCCCTCTTTGCAGAGGTGAAAAGTGAGGCTAGAAATGTTTTAAGTAATTATGACTGAAGTCACACAGATGGTAAGAGGCAGAATGTGCATTTGAGCATGACTTTTCTTAAGAGTCATTTCTCTGTCCTGCATGGTCTGGTCTCCGTAGAAATCAGTTTGCAGAATTTAGATGGCACGGGACCATTCAGATGACTGTGAATAACAAGTATTCACAGAGAGGAAGATGTTTGTGTACGGGAAGCAGGTAGGTAGGTGGAGAGACTTCAGTGAGAGCAGAAATGAACAGGGAGCCCCAGGAGGCTCTGAGGTGAAAGATGTGCAAAAGGAATTGAAGGAGCAGCCTTCCGACTGGTTGCCTGACAGAGGGGAGGCTCAGCCTTGTGAAGAGAGCCGGTTTACATCCTTTAAGGCCTGGGCTTCCGTCCAAACTCCGTGTACTATTTAGGTTCCTTTTCAGTTTTCTCTTTTGACAAGACATGATGGCATTTAGATCTCAGTTTTGCATGCTGCAGGTAATAGGAGGCCCTGAGGAGATAGACAAGGTAGAGGAGGAGCAAATAAGTAGACCTCTCCACCCCAGAACCATATATATGTTTATATACACACAAGTCCTTACAGACACACACACACAAATCCTTCTGCAGGTTACGTAAATAACTGTTCTTCCCTCCCTCCTTTGTTCTCTCCCTTCCTCCCTTTTTTCTATCTTTCAAATTTTCCAGCCAGTGCTTACTGGCTTGGATTTTTTTTTTTTTTTTGACAGGCAGAGTGGACAGTGAGAGAGAGAGAGACAGAGAGAAAGGTCTTCCTTTGCCGTTGGTTCACCCTCCAATGGCCTCCACGGCCGGCGCGCTGCAGCCGGCGCACCGCACTCATCCGATGGCAGGAGCCAGGTGCCAGGTGCTTTTCCTGGTCTCCCATGGGGTGCAGGGCCCAAGCACTTGGGCCATCCTCCACTGCACTCCCGGGCCACAGCAGAGAGCTGGCCTGGAAGAGGGGCTACTGGGACAGAATCCGGCGCCCCAACCGGGACTAGAACCCGGTGTGCCGGCGCCGCAGGCAGAGGATTAGCCTATTGAGCTGTGGCACCGGCCCGAGCTCAGTCTTTCAATCCCAAACCTCAGTTTACTGGAATCCTGTCCTAGCACCTGAAGCCATCGTGCAAGGACTTTTTTTTTTTTTTTTAAAGATTTATTTATTTATTTGAAAGGCAGAGCTACAGAGAGATAGAGGTAGAGAGAGAGGAAAAGAGAGAGGTCTTTCATCTGCTGGTTCATTCCTCAGATGGCCACAACGACTGGAACTGAGCCGATCCAAAGCTAGGAGCCAAGAGCTTCTTCCAGGTCTGCACCATGCAGTGCAGGGGCCCAAGCACTTGGACCATCTTTTGCTACTTTCCCAGGCACATTGGCAGGGAGCTGGATTGGAAATGGAGCAGCTGAGACTTGAACTGGTACCCTTATGGGATGCGGGCACCACAAGCAGAGGCTTAACCCACTATACCACAACACCAGCCTCAGATGGAATTTTTTTTAAATATTTTTTTCAGATTTATTTATTTATTTGAAAGAGTTACACAGTTATGCAGAGAGAGAAGGAGAGGCAGAGAGAGAGAGAGAGAGAGAGGTCTTCCATCTGATGGTTCACTCCTCAGTTGGCTGCAATGGCCGGAGCTGTGCCGATTCGAAGCCAGGAGCCAGGAGCTTTTTCCGGGTCTCCCAAGCGGGTGCAGGAGCCCAAGGACTTGGGCCATCTTGTACTGCTTTCCCAGGCCATACCAGGGAGCTGGATCAGAAGTGGAGCAACCAGGTCTCGAACCGGTGCCCATGTGGGCCGCTGGTGCTGCAGGCCAGGGCGTTAACCCACTGCGACACAGCGCCAGCCCCTAAAAGATTTATTTATTTATTAAAAAGGTAGAGTTATGGAGCAGTGAGGAGAGACACAGAGAGAGAGAGAGAGAGAGAGAAATCTTTCATCTGTTGTTGATTCACTTCTTAAATGGCCAGAATGGCTGGGAATGGGCCAGGCCAAAGCCAGGTGCCAGGAACTCATCCACTGCTTTCCCAGATGAATTAGCAGGGAGCCAGATTGAAAGCAGAGTATGAGACTCCAACCGGCCCTCATATGGGATGCTGACATTGCATGTGGTGGTATAATGCTGTGCCACAATGCCAGCTCTGACATTGAATGTTTGAATGGAATTAGACCCCAGGGAAAAATGTCTTTGGCAACAACACAAAATGCCTTTGTGATTTATAGCATAGGAATGGAGCATCTTGAAGATCCCCACAAAGAATTGGTAGATGGAAATATACTTATTACTGCACTTTAGCAATATATTTATTTACTTTTATTTTAAAAAATATAAAAAGAACTTAAAAGTGCTTTGTTTACTTCTGACCTTAATTCCACAAATTTCTCTATGGAGAATTTGCTTACTATAGGCATTTTTTCGAAAATTTAATGCCCAGGTTGGGGGTATCATTCTACATCATGAATTTTTTTTTTAATATTTATTTATTTGAAAGGCAGAGTAACAGAAAGCGCTCTTCTATCTGCTGGTCCAGTCCCCAAATGGCCACAGTGGCTGGACTCAGCCAGGTTGAAACCAAGAGCCTCTGCCATCCTGCTCTCACACATGTGGCAGAGGCCCAAATACTTGGGCCATCTTTTGCTGCTTCCCGGGTACAGTAACAGGGAGCTGGATTGTAAGCAGAGGAGTTGGAACTTGAACTGGCACTCTGATATGAGATAGTGGTGTTGCAAGTGGTGGCTTAACTCACCAAACTGCAACGTCGGCCTCCTACATCATGAATTAAGTATTTACTTTATACTTTGGCCAGCTGACCAGAAATCCTTGCTATCTTGCACACAGGAAAACATATGCTCAGTTTTGTCAAGCCAACTTAGTTTTCAGATGCATTTCCTGGGTGATTTGGAAAATATGAATGCTAACAAGGAGCTTTTTGCAACACAGTAAACTATGTAATTGCTAATAGCCAAAGAATAGAAATGGAGTTTTGCTATATGATATTTTTTAAAAAGACTTATTTATTTATTTCAAAGGCAGAGGGACAGAGAGAAAAAGAGATCTTCTACCCACTGGTTCATTCCCCAGATGGCCTCAACAGCCAACTCTGGGCCAGGCTGAAGCCAGGAACCAGGAGTTCTATCATGGCCTCTTACCTTTCCCAGGCATGTTGGCAGTGGAGCCAACATGTTGGAAGTGGAGCAACTGGAACTTGAACAGGCATTCTGACATGGGACACCAGTATTGCAAATGACAGCCTGAATTTCTGTGCCACAGTGCTAACCCCTCTATGATATTTTTAAACAAATATATCTCTATTATAAAATGGCTTGTTACTACATAGATGAAGATACTTGCAATCAGTTCTTGGCCTTTTTGCTAAGATCAGGTGAAGAAATATTTATAATCAAATCATGAAGTCATTTGTGTCCCTAAAGCCATATATACTTAAATTTTTTTTTATTTATTTATTTGAAAAGCAAGGCAGGGGAGGAAGGGAGGGAGGGAAAAATGGCTTCAACAGCCAGAGATGGACCAGACTAAAGCCAGGAGCCAGGAGCTTCATCCAGGTCTCCCATGTGGGTGCAGGGGCCCAAGGACTTGGGACATTTTCTGCTGCTTTCCCAGGCCATAGCAGAGAGCTGGATCGGAAATGAAGCAGCTGGGACTCAAACTGGTATTCATATGGGATGATGGCACTGCAGGTGGAGGCTGCCATATATACTCCTAATCTTCTTTGTAGACCAAAATAATGGCATTCACCTATGTAGTCACAGATTTTATGAAATGCACACTTTGCCCAAGCATTAGAAATATGAAAATGCAGTTTGGATACTACATATGTTAGGGAACTTGGCAATGATAGAAGTTTTATGTGTGCAGAGCTTCATTTGAATAACATCTTGCTTTACAGTTATAACTGTGTTATTGCAGAGTAGGATTGCTTTTTTTAGCTTTTGAATATAAAGAATTTTTAAAGAAGATTGATTTATTTATTTGAAAGGCAGAATTACAGAGAGGGAGAGACAGAGAGAAAGGATAGATCTTCCATCTACTAGTTCACTCCCCAAAAGGCCACAACAGCTGGGACTGAGCCAGGTGTAAGCCAGGAGCCAGGGACTCCATCCTGGTCTCCCACATGGGTAGCAGGGACCCAAGTACTTGAGCCACCTTACACAGCTTCACGAGGCACATCAGCGGGAAACTGGATTGGAAGTAGAGCAGCTGGACTCACTCTGTGCTTCTGTGGGAAGCTGGCACTGCAGGTGGTATAGCTTAACCAACTGTGCCCCAAAGCCAGGCTGAGAATTTGAAACATACACACAGAGAGAACAATCCAATGAACTGTGTATCCCTCAACTAGATATAGTAGTCATCAACATACACCCTCTTATTTTGTTCGTATCACCAGCTACTTCCTCTCTCCAAAGCTGG
This sequence comes from Sylvilagus floridanus, assembly GCA_949820135.1. NCBI lineage: Eukaryota > Metazoa > Chordata > Mammalia > Lagomorpha > Leporidae > Sylvilagus > Sylvilagus floridanus. Next base: position 115,067,925 of record OX463236.1, read on the forward strand.
ATTATTTTGAAGCATATCCCAGTTGTATCATATTGTGCATAGTTTTTTCTTCATCTATCTCTAAAAGATAGGGAAACTTTTCTTTCTTTGTGTGTTATTCTTATTAGTTGTAGAATTTCCATTTGTTTCCTTTTTTATTGTAAAAAATTTACTTATTTGAAAGGCAGAGATAAAGAGAGATCAATCTGTCATTTACTGGTTCATTCCTCAAATGCCCACAATGACTGGGCTCTGCCAGGCTGAAGTCAGGAGCCAGAAACTCCATCTGAGTTTCTCGTGTGGCTGAGAGACCCACGTACTTGAGCCATCACCTACTGCCTCTCAGGGTGCATGTTAATAGGAAGTTGGAAGTAGGAGCAGGGGAGCCAGGACTTGACCCCAGGCACTCCTATATGAAATGCAGGCGTCCATTCTTTCCAAATGTCCATTCCTTGTTCTTTTTATATAGTACTGTTTCTCTGTTGAGAGATCCCATTTGTTCATTTATTATGTCCAATTTTTCCTTTGAGTGCTTGAACATACTTATTTATATAACAGCTGTTTTTTTTTTAAAGAGATTTATTTATTTACTTGAGAGGCAGAGTTACAGACAAAAAAAAAAAAATAGAGACAGAGAGAGAAGTCTTCCATCCACTGGCCACTTCCCAAATGGCCACAATGGCTGGAGCTGAGCTGATCTGAAGACAGGATCTAGGAGCTTGTTTTGTGTCTCCTATGAGGGTGCAGAGGCTCAAGCAGTAGAGCCATCTTCCACTGCTTTCCCAGGCCATTATCGGAGAGCTGGATCAGAAGAGGAGCAACTGGACATGAACTGGTGCCCATATGGGATACCGGTGCTGCAGGTGGAGGCTTAATCTACTATGCCATGGTGCCAGCCCCATATAACAGCTGTTTTAAAGTATTTGTATATTAATTCTATCATGTGGGTAGTCTCAGGATCTCAGTTTTATCGATTTTTTTTCTTGACTGTGGATTATATTTTCCTACTTCATCACATGTCATGTGGTATTTAATTGTTTGTGACATCAATGATAATGTCTTGTGGAGGCTGTTATTTTTCTTTAAGTATGTTGAATGTTTTCTGGCCAGGAGTTGGTGATGTTATTGGCAAATCTGTTTGGCTCTGCCAGCCCGGTTTTATTCTTTGTTAGGGTGGATTTACTTGTGTCCCAGGGATGGCCCTTCCTGTAGTGAGGTCAGCGATATTTTCTGTGTGGGGCTAGAGAGTAAATGTCTTAGACTTTAGTCTCTGACACCATGACTCAGCTCTGCCAATGTTGTGCACAGCTGCACAGATTGGATATAAATAAGTGAGCATAGCTGCATTCCAATAAAACTTTGTCTACAAAAATGGTAAGGGGCAGGCATTGTAACACAGTAAGTTAAAACACTGGGTGGGATGCCATTGTCCCATATCAGAGTGCCTGTATTTGGGTCTCAGCTCTTTTCCTGATTTCAGCTTCTTGCTGGTGCACACCTGAGAGGCAGCAAGTGACAGCTTAAGTAGTTGGGTCCCCACAACCCACATGGGAGACCCAGATTAAGTTCCTGCTCATGAGTCCCTGCTTAGGCTTGGCCCAGCCCTGACTGTTGCAGGTGTTTGGGGAGAAAACCAGGGGATGAAGATCTCTTGTCTGTCTCTCTGCCTGAATGTCTTTTTCTATCTCTGCCTTTCAAATAAATAAATTAATTAATTAATTAAAAAAAAAACACAAAGGAAAATTACCCATTGAGAAAAACAATGTAACAGTATTGATACTGGGCAGAACAGAATTTAGGGCAAAAGCATCAAACTAAACAAAGCCAGTCATGGACTTTTTTTTTTTTCCTGTGTACATTCACTATTTCCATAATGATCTCATCAGTCCCATAGCTCTAAACAATATCAATTAAGTTGTTGGCTCCATATTTAGGCCAACTCTACCTTGAAAGGTAGAGTTACAGACAGTGAGAGGGAGAGACAGACAAGTATTCCTTCCGTTGGTTCACCCCCTAAATGGCCGCCACGGCCAGCGCGCTGCACTGATCCGAAGCCAGGAGCCAGGTGCTTTTCCTGGTCTCCCATGCAGGTGCAGGGACCCAAGCACTTGGGCCATCCTCCACTGCCTTCCTGGGCCGCAGCAGAGAGCTGGACTGGAAGAGGAGCAGCCAGGACTAGAACTGGTGCCCATATGGTATGCCAGCGCCGCAGGCAGAGGATTAACCAAGTGAGCCACAGCGCCGTCCTCCAATTGCCTATTGAACATTTCCAGTCAGATGTCTTAATAGACCTCTCAAAATCATTATGTCCAAAACTCTACAACTGGATCTTCTAATCTCTCTCCCACTAAGTCTGCTCCACTGCAGACTTTGTTGATGGCAATATTTAAGAAAATCTTTCTTGAGATACAGTTCAAACATTTAAAGTATATCATCTAGTGGTTTTTTTTTTTTAAATTTATTGATTTATTTATTTTCAAAGTCAGAGTTACGGGGAGGGGGCAGAGAAAGAGGTCTTTTCATCTGCTGGTTCACTCCCCAAATGACCTCAACGGCTGGAGTTGGGCCAGTCCAAAGCCAGGAGCCAGGAGCTTCTTCTGGATCTCTCACATGGGTACAAGAGTCCAAGCACTTGGGTTATCCTCTGCTGCTTTTCCCAGGCCATTAGCAGGAAGCTGGATCAGAAGTGTGGAGCAGCCTGGACATAAATCAGTGATAGGCAACAGGAATAGGATGCCAGCATTGCAGACAGTGGCTTTACCTTGGCCGCCTCAGTATTTTTAGATGCTAATTTTGTTCTGTCAGTTTCTCATATCATGAACCTCCAAATAACCCTCAATTCCTTTTTTTTCTTTCAAGAAATCCTGTTGGAGCTACCTTTAAGGTAGAGACACTGTTACATGGATTTGAGCCACTCTCAAGTCTTAACTGATTATTGTAGTAACCTGCTACTGGCCTCCCTGCTTCTTCCCTTGTCCTCCATACTCCATTCTTGACATAGCAGGCAGATGAGTATTTTTAAAAATGTGAGTTAGATTATGTCATTCTTTTGCTCAAACCTATTGCACTCAGAGTAAAAACAATATTCCTTAAAATGTCTTATAGCACTGAACGCTTTTTAATACATTGTGTGATTTACCTACTTGTCATGTTTACTGTCTGTTGTTCCCCGATGTGCCCTAAGCCCTGAGAACAATGCACAAAGGACTCAATAAAGATTTTTACAATGAATGAAAAGTGATGAGTTAATGGTAATAAAACAAAATCATGAATAATGAACCTTTATGAATCAAATTATGTAGTGAAATACATAAAGCAGAAGCTATCAGAAATAAAGGGAAAATGGATAAAATCACAATCGTAGTAGGAAACTAGTATCCTTCCAGGAATCTGGCATAATAAGTAGACATAATAAGGTTATTGACATTCATAATATTGTAATTAGTAAGTTTTATTTAGTAATCCAATTTGATACTTTATATTAAAACTACTTTTTTTTACAAATACATATGAAATAGGATAAAACTTGATAAATTATGCTGCTAAAAAAAAAAAAAACGCAATGGGGAAGATGTTTGGTGTGGAGGTTAAGACATTGATTGAGATAGCTGTATACCATAAGGGAGTGCCTGGATTCAAGTCCTGGCTCCTCTCCTGAATTCAGCTTCCTACCAGTGCAGATTCTGGAAGGCAGCCAGTGTGATGGCTCAAATACGTGGGTCTCTGCCACTTATGTGGGAGACCCAGATTGAGTTCCCAGTCCTGGTTTTCCCCTAGCCCAACCATGAGCATTGTGAGCACTTGGGGAGGGAACCAGTAAATGTGAGCTTTCTATGTCCATCTGCCTGCCTTTGTCTCTGCCTCTCAAATAAATAAACACATAAACAAGTTATAAAAACCTCAATAGTTCTAGAAAGAAAAATTGTAAACTACATTGTCTGTTCACAAAGCAGTAATGCATTTGTGATGCAGATTAATGGGGAGAGAGAATAGATTTGACCCACTTATTGTAGACACACAGCCACCAAAGAGCCCTAGATAGTGGGAGCCTTGCTGTTAACACTATGCTGGACTTGGAATACACAAATCTTGTCCTCCAAGAATTCATAGTCCTTTAGGGGAATCAGACATGTAAATCCGTTGTTACACAATGAGACAAGTGCACGAAGAAGTAGGCAAACAGTGTGATGGGACCATCCAGTAGACTGAGGAGTCAGCTTCACAAGGAGATGAAGACTGGCCTGAATCTGGGATGGCCAGTGCCAGGGGACTTGGTCAGGGGAAGAGGTCTAGCGGCAGAGAGGGATATGAGGGCCTCTGGGGCCTTCTGGGACTCTGTTGGTTTCACATGTGAGCCACAGGAGAGGTTGGAGGTAGCTACTTTTGGCAGCAAAAGATACAGGATTTTGGAGTGGGTGTTTGGCACTGTGGCTAAGGTGCTGCTTGGGATATCCACATTTCATATGAGACCGCCTGGGTTGCTTTGCTCCAAATTTTAGCTTCCTGCTCATGTACACCCTGGGATTCAGAGGTGATAGCTCAACTGTTGGGTCCCTTCCACCTATGTAAGAAACCTGCACTGAGTTCCTGTCCCCTGGCTTTAGCCTAGCCCAGCCCCAGTCTTTGTGGGCATTTGGGAAGTAAACCAGCAGATGGAAGATCTCTGTCTGTCTCTATCTCTCTGCCTTTCAAATGAAAATGAAAATTTTAAAAGAAGATACAGGATATGGGGACCACCTGAATGGGACAGCTGGGGTGTATGTGTGAGAACGAGAGAAGATGGGCAGACTCCGTTTCCTCAGGGATGGAGAAAGTGACAGATGCACATGCAGATCGCTTTTTCATGTGGGAGAAGGAGCAGAAAATTGAAGAAGCTCTTTATCCCTAGTGACTTCTGTTTCTTTCTATCTGCTTTTGTGGAAATCAGAGATGAAATGATGAAGTAGACAATTGATAAATAGGGAAAGAGATTGATAATGGTTAAAGAGAAAGATTGCCTAGCAAAGTTAATGATCCAAGTGAAACTAGACATTAGTGTGCCTATTTGTAGTAGCCCAGTTCATTGCCCCTGTGATTTCCTCTAAGTGGACATCACCCTGTGTGTATAAAAGAGTGGAGGTAGAGATGGCTTGACTGAAATTTTCCAGATAAATGCACTAGAAGGAGCAATAAGTCAGAGAGGCAGAGAAGAGGGCAAGAAGGGGATTGAGCTGATAAATCCCAGAGTGTATCCTAGGCTGAAAGTGTCATAAGGGCATGAGTCTTGTATCTGCACCCATTATTATTAAAAAGAACTATCTGGAATGTAGAAGAAGCAAAAAGAAAATTTGAGGAAAAGGCAGTTGTCCAATGATGGGAATTCCCAGCAAGGTTCTAGAACAGGTATAGTGGGAAGGAGTGAAGAACTGGAAGATCCGGGGCTAGGGTCTGCAGTTTCATGATGGGGGTCACTTCTGAGCTGGGTCAGTTTTTAGTTTAACTGGGGAAAGAAGCCTGAATAACAGTAGGTGTAGATAGTGCTCTGGGAGCAAGAGGAAGAGAAGATCACTTGGAGTTGGAGTGTTCATGGCACAGAAGAAATGGGAGTTGGATTAGGCTTTGAAAGGCAACCATCAGAGGCCCCAAGAGAGCATTCCGGAGAGGATAAGGCAGCAGTTGTGGCAAAGCTGCGTGAATACAGAAGGCAAGGCATGTGTAGAGGGTTCTGGAGTGGAGAGTTTGGCTAGAGCAGAATTTGTGTTGATGGAGATGAATAACACAAGTTAGGACCAGGTAGTGAAGAGCCTTGAAGGGCAGCTTAGGGTTTATGTTCAAGGCAGCAGGGACCACTGAAGGCTTCTGACAAGGAAGTGAGATTGTGTCTCCATTTTAATCTACTGCCGGGGTGTCTTGGATGTTTCAGAGGGAAAATCATTGCTGTCAATTAGGACATAGTGGAGCAAAGTGTGTAAGGACTGTGAGATGGAAAGGAGAGATGAATGCAAGAGAAAGGGTATAGAGGAGAAACCGTCAGGTCATGGAGGCTTGTTGGGAAGCATGTTGCTGTGGATTCGTTCTGAGAAGAGGAGCGTGGTGGGGGCAAGAGGTGTGGAGTTACCACACAGACCCCAGGAGGAAGTCAGGTGAAAGCAGGCCAGAAGCAAGCAGCCGGTAGACTCGTTTATTTCAGTTGGTACAGCAGCTTAAATAGCCGAGGCAGCCAGTCCCGTCAAGGGGTGGTTTATGCCCTAACCAATCACAGACTGTTGCCAGGCAGTATCCGAAGCCATCCAATCACAGCCTGTTGCCAGGTGGTTTCCCAGGGTGTTTCTGAAGCCTGTCCTGAGTAATTGACGCTCCCTTGCCAGTGGCCATCTTAGCATGGCCTTCTCATTCCACCACAGAAGGGGACCCAAGGAAGGAGAGGACCCATGAGAGCTGAAAAGGAGCAGCTGGCTGAAACAGAGAGCCTGAGCAGGAACAGCCTCAGGAGGAAGCCTTAGGACCACTGAGTCAGGATCAGCAGATCTGGCCACTGGGAGGCCACAGTGACATGGGCCAAAATGTAGCAGAAGGAAATAGGATAAGTGGTAGTTGTCAAGAACTGTGGAGGGTTTTTGTCCCTTTTTTATTTTCTTTCTTTTTTTAAAGATTGATTGATTTATTTGAAAGTCAGAGTTACACAGAGAGGAGAGGCAGAGAGAGAGAGAGAGGTCTTCCATCCGATGGTTCACTCCCCAATCGGCTGCAACTGCTGAACTGCACTGATCTGAAACCAGGATCCAGGAGCTTCTTCTGGGTCTCCCATGCAGGTGTAGGGACCCAAGGACTTGAGCCATCTTCTACTGCTTTCCCAGGCCATAGCAGAGAGCTGGGTTGGAAGAGGAGCAGCCAGGTCTCAAACCAGTGCCCATATGGGATACTGATACTTCAGGCCAGGGTTTTAACCCGCTGCACCACAGCGCCGCTCCCCCCCTCTTTATTTTCTAGTAACAACTTTCTCAACTTATTTAAAATGTATAGTTCCATGGTTTTTAGTATATTCATAGAATCGTGTGAGCACCATCACAATCCATTTTATATCTTCACCATCCCCAAAAGAAACCTCTTACCTATTAATGGTCACTCCCAGTACCCATATCCCCTGCAGCCCTAGGCAACCAGTAATGCCCTGTCTCTGTAGATTTGCCTGTTCTGGACATTTCATATAAATGCAGTCATACAATATGTGGCCTTCTGTTGTTGGTCTTAGACTTAGCATGATCCTTCCTTCCTTCCTTCCTTCCTTCCTTCCTTCCTTCCTTCCTTCCTTCCTTTTTGACAGGCAGAGTTAGACAGTGAGAGAGAGAGAGACAGAGAGAAAGACCCCCAATGGCCGCTATGGCCGGCACTGCTGATCTGAAGCCAGGAGCCAGGTGCTTCTTCCTGGTCTCCCACGCGGGTGCAGGGCCCAAGCACTTGGGCCATCCTCCACTGCCTTCCCGGGCCACAGCAGAGAGCGGAGCAACTGGGACTAGAACCGGTGCCCATATGGGATGCTGGCACCACAAGCGGAGGATTAACCAAGAGAGCCACGGCGCTGACCCAGCATATTTTCAAGGTTCATCCCTACCAAAGTGTACATAAGTACTTCATTCCTACTTATTGTTTAATAATATTCCAAATGGGCCGGCACCGTGGCTCAACAGGCTAATCCTCCGCCTTGCGGCGCTGGCACACCGGGTTCTAGTCCCGGTCAGGGCGCCGGATTCTGTCCCGGTTGCCCCTCTTCCAGGCCAGCCCTCTGCTGTGGCCCAGGAGTGCAGTGGAGGATGGCCCAAGTGCTTGGGCCCTGCACCCCATGGGAGACCAGGATAAGCACCTAGCACCTGGCTCCTGCCATCGATGAGCGCGGTGTGCCGGCCACAGCGCGCCGTCCGCGGCAGCCATTGGAGGGTGAGCCAACGGCAAAGGAAGACCTTTCTCTCTGTCTCTCTCTCTCACTGTCCGCTCTGCCTGTCAAAAATAAAAAAAAAATAATAATAATATTAATATTCCAAATGTACACACAAATTATGTGTATATGTATAAAATCCGCTTTTTATGCCTTTACCAGTTGATGGACATTTGAGTTATTTCCGCTTTCTAGAATCGTGCTACTGTGAACACTTGTGTTGAAGTTTTTGTGGAGGCCTATGTTTTGTTTTGCTTTTGCAGTAGAGGCTTTGGCCATCTTTTGGAGCAGAGGGAAGGAGATAAACTAGTAACTAGGACAAAGGAGCACTGGGAATCCTGGCACTTAGGAGGCTCCTACAGGGAAAGCAGACACTAGAAAGACGCAAAGGACCAGAAGGAGCGGGGGGTGGGGGGGAGTGCCCCAAGAGTGGGGAGGGGGCTCTACTTCTGAAATAGCAGTGAAGGAACGATGATGTAATTGTCTGAATGTTAGTTTGGGTGTCCTCCAAAGACCCATGTGTTAAAGGCTTGGTCCCCAAACTCTTGCGTTAATTATGGTGAGAGGTTGGAAACGTAATCCAATTGTGGTGTGTAGTGGCTAGGCCTTTGGAAGTTATTACACTGGGTTAGGCTGATGGAGTGCAGCCTCCGTGACTGAGTCCTGGTGGCTTCACAGACACAGACACAGACACACTCACACACACACTCACACACACACGCTCACACTCCCTCTTGCCATGAGATGTTCTGTGCCACCTCAGGATCCTGCCAGCAAAAATGTATCACCAGAAGCCTAAGAGATGGTGAGTTGAAATAGACCTCCTTGTTTCATAAGTAACCTGTATCAGGTATTCCGTTGTAGTGGCAAAAAGCTGACTAAGCCAAATGGGAATTTCTTTCTTTCTTTTCCTCCCTCCCTCCCTCCCTCCCTCCCTTCTTTCCTTCCTTCCTTCCTTCCTTCCTTCTTTCCTATGTATGTATGTATGTGAGATGCAGTTACAGAGAGAGGGCAAGGCAGAAAGAGAGGTCTTCCACCCACTGGTTCACTTCCCAAATGGCCACAACAGCCAGACTGAGCTGATCCAAAGCCAGGAGCTGGGAGTTTCTTCCAGGCCCAAGCACTTGGGCCATCTTCTACTGCTTTCCCAGGTCATCAGCAGGGAGCTGGATCAGAAGTGGAGCAGACGGTACTCGAACTGGCACCCATATGGATTGCTGGTGCTGCAGGCAGACATTTAACCTACTATGCCATAGCACCAGTCCCGGGAATTTCTTTTTCTAGAGATGAAAATACTTTTAAAATATGTTTTCTGGTTATAAAAATAATACAAAGAAGCCAAGAGTATAGGTTCTCAGGTCAGCCTGCTTAGGTTTGAATCTTGATACTGCGGCTTAGTAGTTATGGAGCCTTGGTCTGGTTAGTCTCTTTAAGCTTCGGTTTCTTCATTTGTAAAACATGAGTGAGTGAGTCCCTACTTCAGTGGCTGTTCCAAGGACTGAAAGAAATGATACCCATACAGCTGCTTACCCATTGCTGTGGAACACATTGCCCCAAAACAACTACCACTTACTGTGTCACAGCTTCAGAGGGCCAGGACTCCGGGAGTGGCTGAACTGGGTGTCTCTAGCCCAGGATTTCTCACGACCTGCAGGTGAGTTGTTGGCTGAAGGCGTAGCTATGCAGGGACTTGCTGGGGCTGAAGGACCCAGTTCTAACTTCACTCTCGTGACGGTTGGCAGGCTTGGTTTCTTGCTCCCTGTGCCTCCCTGTAGGACTGCTCACAGCAGAAAACTAGTGAGGTGCTTACAAGAAGCCAGGAGAGAGGGAGTGAGAGAGAACCAGAGTATCCATGACAGAAGCCAAAGTCCTTTCTAACTAAACCTCTGAAATGACTTCCCATCACTGTCAGAAGCTGTGGATCACATAGACCATAGTGTGGCAGGGGACCAGTCCAAGGTGTGAATAGCAGGAGATGGGCCTATTGGGGACCATCTCAAAGACCGACCACCCATCACTTAGCATCATGCAAGGCACATGGTAAGCCTGTAATTGCCTCGCTCAGTGGCAGTATTAAGATATTATAGAAATGTGTGAAAAAGAAACTGAACTGTCACCCATGGTCATTTAGATAGAAGGGTTGGCATTTCTTTTTTTTTTCTTTTGGTTTGTAAGTGCCTTAATGGTGGAGATTGATAGCTTTATGCATATTTTTTTTCTTAAAGATTTATTTTATTTATTTGAAAGAGTTACAGAGAGAAGTAGATCCAGAGAAAGAGAGGTCTTCCATCCATTGGTTCACTCCCCAAATGACTGCAACAGCCAGAGCTGAGCTGATCCGAAGCCAGGAACCAGGAGCTTCTTCTGGGTCTCCCACGCGGGCATTAGGGCCCAAGGACTTGAGTCATCTTCCACTGTTTTCCCAGGCCATAGCAGAGAGCCAGATTGGAAGTGGAGCAGCCGGAACTCAAACCGGCACCTATATGGGTTGCTGGTGCTGCAGGCCAGGGCTTTAGCCCGCTGTGCCACAGTACCGGCCCGGTAGGCATTTCTAAAGTGAACTTTCTTCTAAGGAGGGCTACTGGCATTATGACAGTGGTTCTTAAAAAATTTCTACCCCCCAAGAGAAAATCTATTAGTGACTGAAATATCACTGTAGGAAAATTAATCTTGAGATTCCTTTTATCTCTCAGTTTCAAAATCTACATTTCACACTGTTGTTTTCCCTTCAGTTTGGCATGTGATTGTCCTGAATTTGGGGCCTCACACACCACGACTCCGTCATGAGTAAGAGAATGGTTTTCCCATAAGATCAGTTCAAAGTAGGTCAGGAGAGAAAAGAACACCTGGGCCACATTCTCCACAAACGGGCCGACGCTGCTGAGTCCCGGCCCCGCCAGGAGCTGATATTTCAAAGGACAGCTCCTCTGTCTGCTGTCCTCTCCCTGCTTTATGCTCTGTGAATAGCAGCTGTTCAGGGCATGGCCAAGTGCAGGGGCGCTGCAATCAGAGCAGTGAGCGAGGACGCAGCAGGGACAAGGCTGCACTGGGGCCAGGGAGGGAGGCAGGACAAACAGCCAGAGAGCAGGGTGATGGCTTCTTTGTGGAGGGAAGCATGGGGAGGGTTATCAATTACCTAAATTCAAAGAAAGAAAATCTCTTGAACCTCTGTGTTTCTCATAACTTCCCAGCCAAGCCTTCTGCCTCAGAGCACAAGGAGACTGGGTATGTTAAAGAAAAATCACAGCAGCCTGAGAAAGTCTGAGGAAGTCAGTCTAGGTGGATTATTGCTTTGTGGTAGCTGCTTTTACAAGGGTCAGATTAATTTTCTAATGCTGTCTTCTACTTTAATGTTACTGCTTTAATCATTAGAATACCACCAATTCCTTCAGGCAATAGGAAGCTATTGAAGATTTAATGAGATTCATATTGCTTATGCTTAAATGTTGATGACTTCCTGCATGCATATTAATCATTCCTGACCTTGATCTCAAATTCCTTCCCAGTACAAATTCTCATCAAGCAAGTCTACTAGATCCCTCACTATCCCCCAAATCTCTGGTTTGTTTCCAAAAGTAAATAAAAGAACATGAGGTCTGAGCTCCGTGTGTGTCGAATTTTCAGTACCTTTGTCTTCTAGTTCTTACTGTGACTGTTAATCTGGAAAATTTAGGGGGAGAGAAATCACTAACTCTTAACAGGGGATTTAGCCTCATTTGAAAGACTGTGCTGTGTGCAACAGACCTTGAACTCGCCTTAATTGGTTGTCTAGGTCAGCGTGTCCAACTGGCAGCTCTCAGAACCCATCCAGGCCATGGAGCTTGTCCTGGTGGCCTGTGTGTGTGAGCTCCGGCTGTCGAGCAGCAGGACTCGGCCTCTATCCCCTGCCACCTTGGCCCCATCCTTTAGACTGGGCCTGCCCCCTCCTGCCACGGTGGCCTGGGAAACCCGGGCTGGCCACCTGGTCTCCTCATGCCCAGCATCTCTGCATCTGCCCTAATTGTCCCCACAGCCGCCTGGGCAGAGCTTCAGACAACAGCCCTTTGTTGAACCAGGACCCGGGCAAGAGTGGTTGGAGCATGCGGGAGGAGAGGTGGCAAGCCTGATGAACCTGAGGGAATAGGAAAATAAGAGCGAAGGAGTGTGGGAAAGAGGAAGAGATCGTATTAGAACGAGAGCAAATAAACAGATAAGAAGATGAGTGAGGCAGTGTGTATGCAGAGGCAGGATGTGGGTGAGCAGCCTGTGACAGCTGTACTTATCAAGCTGAAGCAAGTAGCCTGGAACTCAGTGAGGGTCTCCGATGTGGGGGCAGAGATCCAGCTTATTGAGCTGTCTCCCAGGATGCATATTAGGAGGATGCTGGACTCACAAACAGAGCCAGGCCTTGATCCTGGGCACAGCAATATGAGATGCAGACATCCCAATAATACCTTTAACCACTGTGTCAAATTCCTGTCCTGGGATAATTTTTGCATACAGATAGGACTTTTTCATGTTTCTAAAGCAGGTAATTTAGGGTTTTGTTTTGTTTTATTTTAGATTTATTTTATTTATCTGAAAGGCAGAGTTATAGAGAGAGAGAGAGAGAGATCTTCCATTTGCTGGTTCACTCCCCAAATGACCACAATGTCTGAGGCTGGTCCAGGCTAAAGCCAGGAACCAGGAGCTTTATTCAGGTCTCCTACATGGGTGCAGGAGACCAGGCAGTTGAGCCATCTTCCACTGCTCTCCCAGGTGCATTAGCAGAGAGCTAGATCAGAAGCAGAGCAGTCTCAGGGTGGGGAGGAGGCCAGCAGCGCTGCGATGTAGTCAGTAAAGCCATTACTTATGGTGCTGGCATCCCATATGGGCACCAATTCAAGTTCTGGCTGTTCCACTTCCAGTCTAGCCTAGGCTATGGCCTGGGAAAGCAGTGGGAGATGGCCCAGGTCCTTGGGCCCCTGTACCTGCCTGGAAGACCTGGAAGAAGCTCCTAGCTCCTGGCTTCAGATTGGCCCAGCTCTGGCCATTGCAGCCATGGAAGTTGATGGAAGACATTTCTTGCTCTTTGCCTCTCTGTAACTCTCTGCCTTTCAAATAAGAGTATTTGTTTACTTGAATGGCAGAGTTACAGAGAGGCAGAGAGGGAGAGGAGTCTTTCAACCACTGGTTCACTCCCCAGATAGCCACAATGGCTGGAGCTGTCCCGATCCAAAGCCAGGAGCCAGGAGCTTCTTCTGGGTCTCCCAAATGGGTCCAGGGCCCAAGGACTTGGGCCATCTTCCACTGCTTTCCCAGGCCATAGCAGAGAGCTGAATTGGAAGTGGAGCAGCCGGGACTCGAACTGGTGCCCATGTGGGATGCTGGCACTGCAGGTGGTGGCTTTACTAGCTAACCATAGCGCTGGCCCCATACTTAATTTTTTAACATTCACATAAAAATTATACATATTCATAGGATACCATGTGATTTTTTAAAGATTTATTTATTTGAAAGGCATAATTACAGAGAGAAGGAATCTTCTATCCATTGGTTCACTCTCCAAATAGCTGCAATGGTTCACTCTCCAAATAGCTGCAATGGCCAGGGCTGGGCCAGACCAGAGGCAGGAGCTAGGAGTTTCCTTCGGGTTTCCCACGTGGGTACAGAGGTCCAAGGACTTGGGCCATCTTCTACTGTTTTTCTAGGCCATGCCAGAGAGCTGGATCGGAAAAGGTGCATCCAGGACATGAACCGGCGCCCATATGGGATGCTGGCACCACAGGCAGAGGCTTAGCCTACTACTCCACGGTGCTGGCCCCTGCAGTTGATCTCTCTCTCTCTCTCTCTCTTTTTTTTTTTTTGACAGGCAGAGTCGACAGTAAGAGAGAGAGACAGAGAGAAAGGTCTGTCTTTACCATTGGTTCACCCTCCAATGGCTGCCGCGGCTGGCGCACCGCGCCGATCCGAAGCCAGGAGCCAGGTGCTTCTCCTGGTCTCCCATGCGGGTGCAGGGCCCAAACACCTGGGCCAACCTCCACTGTACTCCCAGACCACAGCAGAGAGCTGGACTGGAAGAGGGGCAACCAGGACTAGAACCCGGTGCCTAAAGAGTTACAGAGAGAGGTAGAGACACAGAGAGGTCTTCCATCCAATGATTCACTCCCCAGATGGCCACAACAGCTGAAGCTGCACCATCCGAAGCCAGGAGCCAGGAGCTTCTTCCGGGTCTGCCCCGCAGATGCAGGGGCCCAAGGACCTGGGCCATCTTCTACTGCTTTCCCAGACCATAGCAAAGAGCTGGATGGGAAGAGGAGCAGCCCATATGGGATGCCGGCACTTCAGGCCAGGGCTTTAACCTGCTGTGCCTCAGCACCGGCCCCTGCAGTTGGTCTCTTAAAGTCCTGGTGTTCATTGTAGTACCCTGACCTCAAGTGATCCTGGCAAAGACTTACTCTTTTACTCTCTCCTAAGAATCAATCTCTAGCCTTTTGCCGGCGTAGAAGGGCAGTCCCTCCATTTCATAGAGTAGGGCATGGAGCCTGGGGGTTGAGCTTTGTCTTAGAACAGGTTTTCAACCACTCTTCCTTATTTTAGTTCCACATCCCCATTTTGCCCAGAGACTTCCACCTAGCTTCTGGGAATTTTGGCCCTTTCCACTGCCTGAACTGGATCCAGTTTTCTGGTCCTCTACCTCTGAGTCAACTACCTCCCATCATCTGCTTTTCAGCCTCTAGTCTTCTTAGCTCCTGTTATCTCCTCCCCTGTTCTCTCTGGTCTTACAGGCACATGCCTTCACACCCAGGAGAGGCAGTAACAGTAGACATGTATTTGGTTCACCATCTTTTTTGACTTCTAAAATGAATTTTGGTGCCTCATGGCCAGAAATATAGCACTTATTTGTGTCACACTTTCTTTCATTTTATTCCAGTTTTATAATTTCTTTTTTTTAGGGGGAGGGGCTCCTCATCTAATGTCAACCCTTTTCATTTACTCAGTGACAATTACCACCTCTGATCTAATGGAAACCATAGTGCCTCACTCAAGTCTTTCTGCAGATCCTTTTATTGTTCTGTTAAATCCTGGGCCAACTATGAGACTTTGTCCATATTCCTAATTTTGTCCTCCTTTTGTTTCCTTCTTTCTTTCCTTTCTTTTCCCTCCCTCCCTCCTTTGCTTCTTTCCTTTATGATTTTGAATTCTTTCAGATTTACTTGAAATCCAGAGTTAACAGAAAGAGAGAGAGGGAGGGAGGGAGAGACAGAGAGAGCTGCCATCCACAGGTTCCCTCCCAGATAGCCACAATGGCTAGGGTTCAACCAAGTTGAAACCAGAGTTTCATCCAGGTCTCCCATGTGGGTGGCTGGGGCCTAAACACCTGGTTTTCCAGGCCATTAGCAGGGAGCTGGACTGGAAGTGGAGCAGCTGGGACACAAACTGGCACCCATATGGAATGCTGGTGTTACAGGCCGAGGCTTTACCTGCTGCACCACAACTCAGGCCTGCTAGTTTACTTTTTTTTTCCCCATAATACTTCATATATAGTGCCGTAGTCCCCTTGTCTTTGAAGATATATTCCAACCCTGTGGGTTGCCTAAAACCGTGAATAATACTTAATGCTGTATGTACTATGTTTTTTTCTTTTTTTTTTATTTATTTATTTTTTTATTTTTGACAGAGTGGACAGTGAGAGAGACAGACAGAGAGAAAGGTCTTCCTTTTGCCGTTGGTTCACCCTCCAATGGCTGCCACGGCCGGCGCACTGTAGCCAGCGCACCACAGTGATCCGAAGGCAGGAACCAGGTGCTTCTCCTGGTCTCCCATGGGGTGCAGGGCCCAAGCACCTGGGCCATCCTCCACTGCACTCCCGGGCCACAGCAGAGAGCTGGCCTGGAAGAGGGGCAACTGGGAACGAACCCGGAGCCCCAACCGGGACTAGAACCGGGACTAGAAGTCACAGGAAATGAAATCATGGAAAGGAAAACTGTAGCTGTGGGGTCGGGAGGACACTACTGTAACTTCAGTAGTTAGAAATGTATCACCTTCCTTGCATGAAAAAGGCACAGTCCTTGCCCTAGGAAGCTTACAGTCTATCACGTAATGGGCTTACATGGCAATACATGTGTCAAGGACTGTGACAAGGGCCAGCATAAGGACTGTGAAGCACAGTGGCAGGGCATCTACTGTAGTCTTAAAGGATCAAAGAAGACTTCCCAGAGAAGGTGACATTTAAGAAAAGAGCTGAAAGGGGCTGATGTGGTGGCATAGTAGGTTAAGCCACTGCCTGCAATGCTGGAATCCCATATGGGCACCAGTTCAAGTTCCAGCTGCTCCTCTTCTGATCCTCCTTGTGTACCTAAAAAGGCAGCGGAGGATGACCCAAGTTCTTGGGCCTCTGCATCCATATGGGAGATCCTGATAGAACTCTGGCTACTGGCTTCAGCCTGGCCCAGTCCTGGCTGTTGTCGCCATTTGGGGAGTAAATCAGCAGATGGAAGGTCTCTCTGTCTCTCTCTCTAACTCTGCCTTTCAAATAAATAAAGTAAATCTTAAAAAAAAATAAATAAATAAATAAAAAGAAATGACCTGAAGGCTGAATGGTAGTGAAGCAAGAGAGAAGTCAGGGTAGAAGAGTAATAGGTACAAAGGCCTAAAAGGGGAAAACATTATGTTTGATGCAGAGAATACTATGAGTGTCCTGGGACAAGGGCCAGATTTCAAGGGATGAGAAGTAAGGTAACAGGATCCAGATCATAAGAAGTTTGTAAGGTAAATTAATGTGGTTTACTGCAAAAGGCTGTAAGTTCTTTCCCTTTCTCTCTGCTTGTTCTTTTGTTTTATAATTTTGAAGCTCTTCCTGTCAAAAGGTTAGCTCTGTTTTTGTACCCTTTGGATCTCGGGTTGACTATGTAGCTTCTTTGACCAATGAGATGATGTGAACAGTCTTAGAAATACTTGAGTATTATATTTTACTTTCTACTTCCCCTGGCAACACTACAACAATGACCATATGAGAGAGTGCAGGCTGGATGATGAGAGTCACATCATGACTAAGTTTCCACATCACCCTAGCTAACACTGAGCCAGTGTTATAAGGCTGTCTTAGATCACTTCAATCTGACCAGAGAAACCATCCAGCCATGCCACAGAGTTATGAGAACTAGCAAAGATTTGTTGACTGAAAATGCTGAGTTTTGGGGTGATTATGATACCGCCAAAGCAATAAAGATTATAAGTGAGGGTGTGATGTGTTCAAACTAGCATGGTGTAGGGGCTGGCGCTGTGGTGTAGCTGGTAAAGCTGCTGCCTACAGTGCCAGCATCCCATATGGACACTGGTTCAAGTCCCAGCTGCTCCACTTCTTATTGCTCTCTGCTATAGCCTGGGAAAGCAATAGAAGATGGCCCAAGTCCTTGGGCCCCTGCACCTGTGTGGGAGACCCAGAAGAGGCTCCAGGCTCCTGGCTCCTGGCTTCAGATAGGCACAGCTCTGGCCATTGTGGCCAATTGGGGAGTGAACCAGCAGACGGAAGACTCTCTCTCTCTCTCTCCCTCTCTGCCTCTCCTCTCTCTGTGTAATTTTGCCTTTCAAATAAATAAATAAATCTTTAAAAAAAAAAAAAAGAACTAGCATGGTATAAAGATCTCACTGGCTTCCAGGAGGAGGTGGTTTGGAGGAAGATGACTCTGGAAATGGGGAGGCTAGGAGGGAAGCCATTGCAGTTGTTCTGGGTGACAGAGGATAGCAGCCTGAACTAGGATGGTGAGAGTAGAGAGAAGTGAGTTGTTTTAGAAGATATTTGTGAGGTAAATTCATAAACTGGTTATTGTCTGGATTTGAGGATGATGATGGTGGTGGAAAGGGATGAGTAGTGGGTGCTCCCCTGACTCCCAGGTTCTTCTGGCTTGGGTGGTTGAATGGATTGTGGTGCCAGTCATTGAGAACCTAGGAGAGCAAAGTTTGAAAGAGAATGTGAACTCAACATGAGTCATATTGAATGTGAAATGCGTGGAGACTGGAGACAGTCAAGTGGAGATTTCCTTTAAGCAAAGGAAATCAACAGGTCAGGTGAATTCTAGAGAGGGGTCTGGATTGGAAATAGATTTGGAACTCATAAAGATCTGATGGCATTTCCTAGACCAAAGGCCAGTAGCTTGGGCAGCAGAGAAATAAGGACAGATCCCTAAGAAAAGCTGGTATACCAAGGGTAGACAGGGAAGGGGATCCTACACAAGATGAGAAACAGGGAGATTTTATAGTTACTTTCAGTTAATGTTTTAGATAGAGTGTCATACTGTTAATTTAATATGGTTGACCTCTCTTGGCACCAAACCTGCATGTTCAGATACCTTCCACATACCCTCACAAAATATCTTGCTGCTACTTCACATTTGGTGAATCCAAAGACAAAATACAGATTTTTTCCAGACCATAACCACTGGTCTCCTGTGTTCCCTCTTTTCTGTAAATGGCACCACTGCCTCCAAGTCATCTTTGATTCCTGCTCCCTTATCTGTATATATTCAATACAATGTCAAATATTAATTATACCTCTGCAGTCTCCTGTGTCCATCCCCCCCCCCTTTTTTTTGACAGGCAGAGTGGACAGTGAGAGAGAGACAGAGAGAAAGGTCTTCCTTTTCTGTTGGTTAACCCCCCCCTCAATGGCTGCTGTGGCCGGCGCACTGTGCTGATCCGAAGGCAGGAGCCAGGTGCTTCTCCTGGTCTCCCATGGGGTGCAGGGCCCAAGCACCTGGGCCATCCTCCACTGCACTCCCGGGCCACAGCAAAGAGCTGGCCTGGAAGAGGGGCAACCAGGACAGAATCCAGCACCCTGACCAGGACTAGAACCCGGTGTGCCGGCGCCGCAGGCGGAGGATTAGCCTATTGAGCCACGGTGCTGCCCCCCCCCCCCCTTTTTAAAAGATTTTATTTATTTGACAGGTAGAGTTACAGACAGTGAGAGAGAGAGACAGTGAGAGAGACAGAGAGAAAGGTCTTCCTTCCATTGGTTCACTCTTCTAACGGCCACAATGGCCGATCCGAAGCCAGGAGCCAGGCGCTTCCTCCTGGTCTCCCATGCAGGTGCAGGGGCCCAAGCACTTGGGCCATCTTCTACTGCTTTTCCAGGACACAGCAGAGAGCTGGACAGGAAGAGGAGCAGCCGGAACTAGAACCAGCGCCCATATGGGATGCTGGTGCCCCAGGCGGAGGATTAACCAAGTGAACCACAGTGCCAACCTAGTTGGTCCCCTTTTTTTACAGCTCTAAATAACCACAAGATTTAACCTTTTTTTTCTTTTTATTTATCCTCTTGTAATAACCTAACTATACCATATTCTGACTCCCTATTCCAAGTCACTCAGCCCTTTTAATTGCCCTAATGAGTCGTTTCTGATATTGGCATTCCCTTACTCAGAAACTTTAATAATGGGTTACTCTTTATCCTGAGCACTTTAAACTCTTCAGGAGTGAGCATTTGGGGCAACAGTGAGGTGGCCGTTTGGGGTGCCTGCGTTACGTACAGAGTGCCTGGTCTGAATCTTGGCTCCTCTGCGTTCCACCCAGCTTCCTGCCAATGTGTCCCCTGGGAGGTAGCCGATGTTGGCGCACACTTGTGAGTTCTCACATGCTTGCCACTTGCGTGGGAGATCTGGAAAGAGTTCTGTGCTTCTGGCTGCAGCCTGGTTCAGCTCTGGATGTTGTGGGTATTTGGGGAATGAACCAGTGGATTAAAGATTTCTGTCTCTCTGCCTTTCAAATAAAATGAAAATAAATAAGTAAAATCAAAATAAGCCCTTCACAGTATGGCTAAAGCTTACTCTTCCAAAGCATACTCCATACGTTAGCAAACACTAGGTTCGTCAGCCCTTTATGTTTAATAGGCTTTCATAACTCCTCCAGCTTTGTTCAGCCTACAATGCTGTTCTCTGTCCATTTTTGTGTGTGTGTGAAAATCCTATCTGTATATCAGACACTATTTCAAGCGCCATCAGAGCTTTTTTCTGTCTCGCCTGATACTTGTGATCTTGCCCGTCTGCCTGCCTTCCTCCATCCCCTACTTTCCTTCCATCTATATTGGAACCCCACCAGTTGGGGTTCAGTGGTAGGAAGCCGAACTTGCTCTAGCTGTTTTTGGAAGTGCCTTCAGTAAGCATTGGATGCTCCTAATGATATTCTGAGATATTCTATACTTAATTACAAAAGCCTGAGTGGGAGGAGGGGAGAGATAAGCAAAGTTAATCAGTTAACAGCTTTGGGCAAAGCCAACACAAAGACTGTTTCACATTCCTGAATGTGTGTTGAAACCTGGACTTAAATCCCATCACAGCTGACCACCAGGGCCACCTGCACCCTGTTTATATATAAACTTTCCAAACTGTTCACCCAACCGGTGCAGAAGCAACAATTACCTCCCTTTAAGGACTGCCCTCCTGTTGCAAAGCCCCTTCGCCCTTGCTTATCCTCCTCTGATCTATAGCCAGTGTAGGTTCTATGTAAATGGCTTAGCCTTTCATTCCCCAAATTTCTATATTGACTGTTAGCTCTGGGTCCTCTGACCACTTCCAATTGCTACTGAGCCCTGCTTGGTAGTTGCAAGAATTTGTCCTGGGACCTGGTACTTGTTGTTGTTGTTTTTCCCTTGGCTGTCATGTGTTATGACTCAGTAAACCTTTTTGCCTAAGAGATCCAAAAGTGCACAGCAGGTTAAGCTGCCATCTGTAAACCCAGCATTCCATATGGGCACTGGTTCAAGTCCTAGCTGCTCCACTTCCAACTCCTTGCTAATGTGCCTGGGAAAGCAGCAGAAGACGGCCCAAGTCTTGGGTCCTGCCACCCACGTGGGAGACCTGGATGAAGCTCCTAGATGGGAGATGTGTGTGTTTGTGTGTGTCCATTTCTGTCTGTAACTCTAACTTTCAAATAAATAAATAAATCTTTAAAAAATAAAGATTCTGAGGTCTGAAGAGTTTAAAAATAACAGCCTGTATGTTAATCCTGCAGCAGTAACTTTCCAGAACTGGCCCACCAGGAGAGCAAGTAGAACTGTCCCACTAGGGAAGCTAAGCTGCCGCCACCTACAGCTGCTTTTTAGTACTTAGGAAGCTATTCTGGGGCGCCTGAATGCTACTGCATAAAACCTGATATTTCCACAGCTGTGCTCAGCAGCAGAAAAAAGAACTGCAAACACCAGGGATGAGGCCTCTTCCACACTTCCCCATTCACATCAACCACGAATGCATCTAATTGGTAGAGTCAAATCCAGACATAGAACCCCCCACATGCGGGGGAGTCTGGGAAATGTAGTTTTAAGCTATAATACAGAAGTCTACTTATGAAGAGGTTGGAATGGATGTGAAGTCCCCTGTTTCTTCCATGGTCATTTACTGTGAGACAGGAGCTGTAGTACCTGTAATAATTTTCCTAAGTAACCTTAGTATATAATTTAACCTTACTGAATCAATAAATTACTGAATTATCAAGTCCTCTAAGGCAGGAGATATGTATGAGTAATTTCTAAACCCTCCTGCCCACAGTAAATACACAGAATTCTCTATAGAGTGTAAAATCTGACTGTTTGATATGTGAGTGAAATTTATTCATCTTGCCAAGAGTAGCACCCCTACTTGTATTTAAGGAAAACCTTTTAAAATTAGTCTAAGACAAGGTAGTAATTAGAAGGGAGTAGAAAAACTCTAAGGGAAAATTATTTACATGAAAAATAGAAATTGAAATGAGACTTTAGCTGCAAATTACTCCTTTTTTTTTTTTTTCTCAACACTGAAAAAAAGAGAGCCTGTGGAGGGCCTGTGTTACAATAATGTCAGGAATAATGGAGGAAGTTCCTATGGGGAAGGTGCACCTGCCATTGTTTATAGAGTGAGACGATTAAGGTGATGGGTTTAACTGTGATCTATAAACTAAGATCTCCTTATTAAGAATAAAGGCAGGGGGCCAGGGCTGTGGTGCAGTGGGTTAATCCTCCGCCTCAGGTGCTGGCATCCCATATGGGTGTTGGTGCTAGTCCTGGCTGCTCCTCTTCTGATCCAGCTCTCTGTTGTGGCCTGAGAAAGCAGTGGAGGATGTTCCAAGCACTTGGGCCCCTGCACCTGCGTGGGAGACCTGGAAGAGGCTGCTGGCTTCTGGCTTCAGATCGGCCCAGCCCCAGTTGTTGCGACCATTTGGGGAGTAAACCAGTGGATGGAAAACTTTTCTCTCTGTCTCTCCCTCTCTCTGTCTATAACTCTGCCTTTCAAATAAATAAATAATAAAATATTAATATAAAAAAAGAAAGGCAGATGACCTACTGTGCTGATTATGATAAAGCAGAGAGGAAAAAATAGTTATTAGAAAACTAGTGGGATCAGCATTATGGCATAGGGGTAAAGCTGCCACCTGCAGTGCTGGCATCCCATATGGGCGCCAGTTCGAGTCCCAGCTGCTCCACTTCCAATCCAGCTCTCTGCTATGGCCTGGGAAAGCAATGGAAGATGGCCCAGGTCCTTGGGCTCCTGCACATATGTGGGAGAACCAGAGGAAACTCCTGGCTCCTGGCTAGCTCCAGCCATTGTAGCCATTTGGGGAGTGAATCAGTGGATGGAAGATCTCTCTCTCTCTCTTTCTCTCTCTCTCTCTCTCTCTGCCTCTGCTTCCCTGTAACTTTGCCTTTCAAATAAATAAATAAATAAATAAAAATTTAAAAAACAAAAGAAAATATATGCATTTGGAGAACAGGAGGGACTTTCATGCCATAGATCTAAATAGCAAGTTTGATCAACTTGACTTCATGGCTGTTGACACATGAGAATGTAAGGACTCTAAAAATGAATTTGAGTGGTAACTTGTTACATTAAGATACAACAAATAATATATATTGTATTAGAAATCTTTTCTTTATCTGAAATAAGAGGCTCACCTAAAGAGACATTTCTGGGGAGGAGGAGTGGGAACCTCAGTTCAGAGTTTAATTTGCCATGTGACCTTGGGCTAGTCTTCACTGGCAGACTTCCCATATCTGTGTGCCCTCTGAAACTGGAGGTTAGTCTGTCCCAGGGGTTCTAAACCCTGCCTTAGAATCCCCTGGAGGCTCCTTGTACCTTCTCTGAGCAGCAGCAGCAGACTTGGCTCTCATGAGTCCCCAGGGTGCTGATGATGCTCTTCTGAAGAATCACACCGGTGTACCATCTGTGTGTGCAGAATGGGCTCGGGCTAGCCTGAAAATCTGCTCCTCCTCCTCTTTCCCCTGTTTAGATTAGTAACTCCATCATTGACCCAGGGGCCCAGGCCAGAAATGCGGAAGGAGAAGAGTAAGAGTAGCCCCAAGACTTCTCTTCCTTGTCTATCTCCACACACAGGCACTGTGGATTCTGCCTCCCCAGGGACTTCCCAGTAGGGCCTGAAGGGGAGGGGAGTAGGTTTTAGTTTTATTCCAGGCTCTTGCTATGCACAAAGATAAGAATTCTGGGTGCTGATATATATAAGTAACTTTTACTCAAAAGGTGAGAAAGCAAACATACACACACACACACACACACACACACACGAGCATGGGTTGCCTCACAGAGAGATACCTGTCATCAGTGGGCAGTGGACCAAAAGGAGACAGGGATTAGGGAAGGGAGACAGAGAGAGCACCCCAGTACCTCCTTTAGTTGTGGTCTCCATTGGAAGAGAGAGCACCTCCTTTTACCAGCAGGGAGTGGGGGTGTAGAGGGTGCCGTTTGCCTCTGTAGGCATGAAGCTACCAGGGAGTTTTATGATACCTCCATAAAATTCCTCAGTGGATCTTAAATATACATATTTCTATAGCATTTTCCCCAGGTCCCCGATGAAGCAGTTGAATCCCAGGAAAGAGAATGCTTTTGATTGGCAAGTAGATAGAATTACAGCAGGTACCTCCAGCTCAACAGATGCTAGCTGACTGCCTAACCCACATGACTTGTCTTGTTCCATCCTATAATAGCCTTTTTCCTTTATCTCCCTGTCCCCCTTTGCCCAACCTCACCCCAGACAATCCATTCTTTTTTGTTTTTAAAAATTTTTTTTCATTTATTTGATAGAGATCATCCATCTAGTGGTTCACTCCCCAAATGCTTGCCAGGGTGTGGGCCAAGCTGAAATCAGGAAACTGAAACTCAATCCATGCCTCCCACTTGGGTGGCAGGGTCCCAACTACTTGAGCCATCTCTTGTTGCCTCGCTGGGTACACATTAGCAGGAAACTGGATCCGATACACAGTGGGAACCCAGATACTTCACTATGGGACACAGACTTTCCAAGCAGCATCTTAATTACTGTGCCAAATGCTCACCCCCTAGCCAATCCATTCTGCAGATATTCTTAAAATTTAAACATGCTGGTAACATTTCTGTGCTCAAGATACTTTAATGCCTTTCCATAGTTTTTTGGGTTTGTTTTGTTTTTACAGAGTTATATATATATAGAGAGAGACAGAGTTCTTCCATCCACTGGGTCACTCCCCAAATGACTGTGATGGCCGGAGCTGGGCTGATCTGAAGTCAGGAGTCAAGGGCTTCTTCTGGGTCTCCTACATGGGTGCAGGGGCCTAAGGACTTGGGCCATCTTCTGCTGCTTTCCCAGGCTATAGCAGAGAACAGGATCTGAAGTGGAGCAGCGAAGACTCAAATCAAAATTCATATGGGATGCCGGAACTGCAGGTGATGGATTTATCTGCTACTCCACAGTGCCGGCCCCCTTCCCACAGTTTTTAAGATAAAATTTAAGGGCTGGCGCCATGGCTCACTTGGTTAATCCTACACCTTGCAGCACCGGCATCCCATATGAGCACTGGGTTCTAGTCCCGGCTGCTCCTCTTCCAGTCCAGCTGTGGCCCCAGAAGGCAGTGGAGGCTGACGCAAGTGCTTGGGCTCCTGCACCTGCATGGGAGACCAGGAGGAGGCACCTGGCTCCTGGCTTCGGATCAGTGCAGCGTGTCGGCCATGGTGGCCAATTGGGGGGTGAACCAACGGAAGGAAGACCTTTCTCTGTCTCTCTCTAACTCTGCCTGTCAAAAAAAAAAAAAAAGCATATGCCAGGACTGGTGCTGTGGTGCAGCAGGTTAATGCCCTGGCCTGAAGTGCTGGTATCCCATATGACTGCCGGTTCGAAAGCAGTGGAAGACGGCCCAAGTCCTTGGGCCCCTGCACCTGCATAGGAGACCCGGAGGAAGCTCCTGGCTCATGACTTCAGATCAACACAGTTCCTGCCGTTGCAGCCAATTGGGGAGTGAACCAACAGATGGAAGACACTCTCTCTCTCTCTCTCTCTCTCTCTCTCTCTCTGCTTTTCCTCTCTCTGTGTAACTCTGACTTTCAATTAAAATGAATAAATCTTTAAAAAAAAAACATATGCCATTACTAATCACTTAGCAGTACATTTCTGCTCCTTCTTTAAAATCCAGCTCCATACCGACTACTTTCTGTGCTCCACCTCTTTGTTTTCCAGTAGCATCCTGATCCTATGTGTAGTATTACATTATAACCATTTGTTGATTGGCATCTCATTTTTTCCCTTCTAGAAAATTTTCTCCCTTCTAGTTTACTTGAACATAGGGATTCTGAGTCAGGAGTGGGTGGGGCCTGGAAATCTGCATGCCCAACAAGCTCCTGGGACATTCTGAAGACTCCAGCCTTGGTTTTAAGTGGTGCCAGACGCTGTTCTAGTCATCTGGAGTGCAATGGAGCTTCCTTTGTCAAGAAATAAACAAATACAAGCAGGAAATCACTGAATATTTTAGAAAGTGATGAATACTATGGAAAAGTTAGAACTATATGTGGGGGGTGGGTGGCATTGTGGCACTGGAGGTTAAGCTGCCTGTGTTGATATCTCTTATCAGAGCACTGGGTCTAGTCCCAGCTGCTCTGCTTCTGACCCTGCTCCCTGTTAATCTGGGGAAGCTGCACATGGGAGACCCAGATGGAGTTCCAGGTTCATTGTGGCCATTTGGGGCGTGAACTAGTGAGTAAGTGGAAGATCTCTCTCCCTTTTCTGTCACTCAGCCTTTCAAACAAATAAATAAAATAGTTTTTAAAAATCATCTTCTAAGGAAAAAAAAGAACAGTGAGGGGGACTTTCTTATACTTTGTCAATATTTACTACTAAATTACTACAAGTAGTAATTTATTTAATGTGCACAGTATAAATAAGCCAGGATTTAAAAGGCAGGATTTAACCTGCACTGAATCAGAAGAGAACATGAGATTCATGAAATTCAGGTCTGATTTTCTTTATAAAGTTGACAATAAATGGCTTTCCTTTAGTTCAACAGGAAAGATAAAATTTAGTAACTCAGGGAATTGCTTCCAAGGAGTCAAAAGTAAATTATGTTGACATAAATATTTTACTACTATATTTGAAAAAGAAAAAAAAAGGAAACCACAAACCAGGAAAAACTGTTCTGTACTTATCTACAAGACTGAATTAATTTTATTATTTACAAACAACAACAAACGCTTTTACTCCAAAACTTCTTATGTCCTCACCTCCTCATTTTGATTTTTTGTTTGTTCACATTTTCATTTTTAGGTAAAAAGACCTAGGTCCTTTTATCACAAGACTTTTGCTTTGCCTCTCTGGGGTGCTTCAAAGTAAGACAGTCTGTTTCAGTGGGGAAAATCATGTCTTCAACTGTACTCTCAAACAGCTTAATCAGAAGATCTACTGTTTCACCGTACACAATCTTAAAAGTCAAAATTAAGTCACCTACAGAGCCAGCTAAAGGAGCGATGAGCGTTGTTTGGCACAGCAGTGGGAATGGTTTCAGAAAGTCCTGCCGCAAGGAAAGAGTTTTCTTTCACTTGTTAAAATCTGGAACTGCGCTAATTCTGTTGACTGTCAGTTCCTGCAGGGTGTTTACACAGAGTACTTCTAAATGAAGAGTCATTTTTAGAGCAATTAGAGAAGAGGCTAGACAGAGAAAGGGGACTGGAGCCCTCGGGCCAGGGTGAAGGTTTATTGACGGGACAGGGTCAGGCGTCCCCTCCACCACCACGGCCCCGCGTACCTGCCCTCCGGATACACCCAAGACCTTCCTGGCCCTGGCTCCCTGCCCTGAGCCAGGCCCCAAAAGAGTGTGCAGAGGAGGAAGAGGAGGGCCAGTTCTGCCTACACAGCACAGCTCAGTGTTGCAATGCAGGCTTGAAAATATCTGTGGGTCTTTTTCTGCTCCAGATGTTGTATCCCTTTAGGAAGAAGAAACTTTGAAACACATCAAGAATTGTCTGTTCTTTCCACTTTGTAGTTTGTAGTTATTATTGCATCCTGAAGAAAGAAATTGCCTGGGTAGAGCAGTCTTTTAGTTTTGTTTTTTAGTTTTGAGTTACAGGTTTCTGGCAAGCTCCCTGACCACTGCTGTTACCTGGTGGCGCCTATATTTCATCAAATTTAGACAGGCAGACTACCTGGATCCAGGCCCAGATGAACTGCAGGGACTGATCCATCCATCCCGCCCCTCCCCCAACATGCTCCTGCCTATCCCTTTAAGGGAATCTAAGACTTGGAGTTGCCGGATCCCCACGGGAGCTAAAGAAAAATGTGTTCCGGTGTTCGCTGTGGCCCTGCGGTTTCCTCAGCCCTGCTTGCCCAGGGGCTCATGAACATCCCAGCAGTGCCCCCACTTCTCCGGGTTTAGTAATTAATGGAGGAAACATTATTTTGTTTTAAATAAAAAACAAGCAGAGACATCTATCAGTACCCACTGTCAGGGCAGAATTTGTTTGACATCTTGTGATTGCTGCTTACAAAAAGAATGACAGCAGTTATTAAACAAATAAGCTGTTTACTGGTAGTTTTCAGATATCAGAGGAATATCCCTGGGAGTCTTGCTGCCTTTGCTTGCATGAGTAGGAAATAATAGAAGCATTAAACCTTGAAATCTGTGTTGTATTAGATTTGGAGTCATAATACAAATTCAAATGTATGCTTTTTAGCTGTGTAATATACTAGGAGCTTTTCTTTTTATTAGACAATATTTCAAACATTTGTTTTTAAGATTGCAGGAGGAGTATTACCAGTCAATGTGATTGAACTTAATTGCATTTTCTATGAAAATTGTTTTTAGTCTATTTAAATGCATTAATAATTCTTTTCCTGTATTCTAGCTATTCCTGTAGTTCTGCCTTGATAAAAGGTTATGGAAAATTTGTCTATTTGCTTAAAAAACAGAATCATGAATTTAATTTCAATTTAATTGAGAACTTTTGAAATGAGAATGTGAGATTTAGTCAAGTGGGGAAAGCGTTGACTGAATGTTTAGGAACTAAAGTTTTTGTTCTCATATCACAATAATGTGATCCAAGAAAAATAATTCATCGCTGTTTGGCCTAAGTTACCCTCTAGGGAAGTGTTACTGTGATGTCAGATGACATAGAAGCATTGCAAGCTCCCATAGGCACTGGGTGACAGTGGGGATTTGCTGAGAAGTGAGGAGAGAGAGCCTTTTGGAATGTTGGTAATTGTCTGTATCTTCTTAGGTGTTTGGTTGCACAGGTGGCTGCATTTGTCAGAACTCATTGAATGCTACACTTCTGATTTGTGCAGGTCAAGTGGGCATTTGTCCTAGCAGTTAAGATGCTGATTAGCACACCAGCCTCCCATATCAGAATACCTGGGCCTAGATCCTGGCTCCAGTTCCCAATTCCAGCTTTCTACCAATGCATACCCTGGGAGGCAGCAGGTGATAGCTCAAGTCGTTGGGCCCCTACCACTCACAGAAAATCAGATTGAGTTCCCTTCACCCAGCTGCAGCCTGGGTACATCTGGGGAGTGAATCAGTGAGTGAGAGTACTTGATCTATCCATCTGTCTATTTACATATCTATCATCTACCTTTCTATCTCTTTGACTCTCAAGCGATTTTTTTTTGGCTTGGGGGCCATCGTTGTGGTATAGCAGGTTAAGCCGCTAACTGGGCTGTGATACTGTGATACTGTGATACCAACACCTAATACTAATGTGCCTGAGAGGTGATGGTTCAAGTACTTGAATTCTGCCACCCATGTGGGAGACTAAAATGGAGTTCCTGGCTCCTGGCATCAGCCTGGCCCACCCCTGGCTGCTATGGCCATTTGGGAGGTGAGCCAGCAGACAGAAGATCTCTGGGTCTCTGTCCTTCTGCCTTTCAGATAAATAAATGAATAAATAAATGAATATTTTAAAGAAGTGGATAGATGAGTATTGGAACATCTTAGAAATGTGATAGAAGAAAGTACAGTAAAATGTTACCTGTGGGGTTTAGATTGCAAATGTTGAGTATTCACCATAAAATTCTTTCAATGTTTTTGTATGTTTGAACCTTTTCAGGATAAAATCTTAGAGAAAATAAAGGCACTAGGTCTTGCTCATTTGGGTCTGTGTACCTCCATTTTTAATTTCCATCCATAATTCAAAGTCAGACCACCTGGATTAATGCCAAAAAGTGGGAGTTTTGTGAATGTAGCCATTCAAATAAATACAAAAATGCCTCATACATTCTCTAGTTACCTACCAAGAGACCACTACCAAGCATGGAAGCCAAGAGTGTCTTTAAAAACGAAAAGAGCTCTGAGAAACCCAAGCCAGAATGCCCAACCATTGAGCTCTCTTAAGTAGATAAAAACTGGCCTCCGGAACCCTACCATGGAAAAGGATATGGCCTCCTGGCACATGATCTTCGCCAAGAGCAAGCAGGTGCTGCCCTGCTTGGGGCCTTATACTAAGGCCCTATCAAATGAAAATGGGCTTTCAGTTTTCCGCCAAATCCCAAAGATTTGGCCATGAGCTCCTCTACTTTTATCAGAATGCCAAGCTATCTCTTATATCCTGATGGAACCTTCTTTTAAAAGATATCTTGGGGCTGGTGCTGTGGCACAGCAACTAAAGCTACCACCTGCAGTGCCAGCATCCATATGGGCACTGGTTTGTGTCCCAGCTGCTCCACTTCCAATCCAGCTCTCTGCTATAGCCTGGGAAAACAGTGGAAGATGGCCCAAGTCCTTGGACCTCTGTACCTTTGTGGGAGACCCGGAGGAAGTCTGGCTCCTGGCTTTGGATCGGCGCAGCTCCAGCCGTCATGGCCAATTGAGAAGTGAACCAGCAGATGAGAGACCTCTCTCTCTCTCTGCCTCTCTCTAACTCTGCCTTTCAAATAATTAAATAAATAAATCTTTTAAAAAAAATCATTTAGTTAAAACCAAGATTCTGTGTGTTTACAGTGAACTCAGAAATCTGCATTTTAGTAAGTATCCAGTGTAATACCATTGTAGTTATTGGACCACATGAAACATGTCATAGATATATTTTGATGGGTGTTACATTAACTGAGAGAATCTAATTTTTTTTTTGCTTTGAAAAATCATTATTTGAGAGTCAAAGAGAGAGACACATATATGCAGAGACAGACAGAGAGAGCTCCCATCTACTGGCCCGCTCCCCAAATGCCTATAACAGCCTGGAATGGAGCAGACTGAAGCCAGGATCCTAGAACTCAATCCAGGTCTCCCACATGGATGGCAGGAACCCAATTACTTGAGCCGTCACTACTGCCTCCCAGAATCTGCATTGACAAGAAGCTGGAGCTGGGAGTGGGAGCTAGGATTTTAACTCTGGCACTCTGATATGGAATACGGACATCTCAGCTGGCATGTTAACCCTTAAGCCAAATACTTGCCCCCTTTTAGCTTTTGTCATGAAAATTATTTTCAAATTTCTCTATCTTCTTTTTAAAAATGTTTAATCATTTTTATTTATTTGAAAGACTATGTGATGGTGGGGTTGGGGGCACCTTCCATTTGCTGGTTCACTCCTCAGATGTCTGCAATAGCTGGGTCTGGGCCAGCCAAAGCCAGGGGTCAAGAATTCCATCTGGGTCTTTTATGTGGGTGGCAGAGACCCAAGTACTTCAGCCATCATCTGCTGCCTCCCAGACATTTCTAGATTGGAAGCAGAGGCGGGACTCTATAGCAGGCCCTCCAGTTCACAATGTGGGCATTGCAAGCTGCAGCCTAACCAACTGTGCCATAATGTTTTAAACACACATTGGAGAGAATAGATCAATGAACTGGGGCTCATCACCCTATCAGTAATCTTGGTTCTCCTCCATACTCACCTTCTCCTCGCATACCTCCTCCACAGGTGGTCTCAGTAAATGTGAGTTGTACTATTAGAACTAGAAGGGTTTTAGTAGGCATCTATAAAATATTAAAATGTGAGAACTTTTTAAAAAGATTTATTTATTTATTTGAAAGGCAGAGTTACAGAGTCGCAGAGGCAGAGAGATAGAGAGAGAAGTCTTCCATCCACTGGCTCACTCCCCAGATGACTGCAATGGCCTGAGCTGAGCCGATCTGAAGCCAGGAGGAGCCAGGAGCTTCTTCCAGGTCTAGCACATGGGCACAAGGACTTGGGCCATCTTTACTGATTCCTAGGCCACAGCAGAGAGCTGGATTGGAAGTGGAGCAGCCGGGACTTGAACCAGAGCCCATAGGGGATGCCGGCACTGCAGGTGGCTGCTTACCTGCTATGCCACAGCCCCAGCCCAGATAAGAACTCTTAAAAACATACCAAAGAAGGGGACAGGCCTGCAGGACAGAGGTTAAGGCACTGCTTGGGCTACTTGCATCCTATATCTGAGAGCCTGGCTTGAGTCCTGGGTACTCTGCCTCCCATCCAGCAGATGGGAACATAAGGTTGGATATGCCAAGATCACTCTGGGAAGGGGGCAGGAATGGACTCATTCCCCCTTCCCCCCCATTCCACATTGCCAGTTGTGTACCAGACATTGGAGAAGATGGTTAATACTGGAAAACTCCCAACCTCACACCACTCTGTCTGGAGTTAGGCATCAATTGCCATCTTGTACTTAGAGGTAAATCAAATATGTGGATATTTATGTGTGTGAGGATGTGTATTATATTTGATTATATAGATCGTTTTATACATGTATAAATACACATATTTGATTTTCCTTTCTGACTGACATTATGATTTTAAAAAGCTTTTTCTTTATTTGAAATTTATCTTAGTTGTTATTTTTACTGAAGTTTGTAGGATGTTTTCCCTTCCTCAGCCTTTTGGGTCCAGTTACCCATACTTTCTAGCTCATATTATGTCTGCTCAGCTGGATAGTTCTTCTGACAAGAAAGTACAGTCCAAGTTGTAAAAGTTGGACTCTGAGATAAAGAAGTGCAGGTGCAAAGTGATAAGGATTTTACCAGATTGAAGTGACCAAACAGAAGAGAGGGGCAGGTGGCAGCCGCTGCAGGCCTTGTGGTTTGGCAAGTGATTGAGTCCTTGTGCCAGAGCCACCGTAGGTGCTGGAGTGGCAGAGCTCCTGGAGTTGCCATTCCAAGAGGGGCAACGACAGGACACACGTAGACAAGCAAACATGATAACTACAAAGGGGGAAAAGGGCTTTGAAGGAAATGCCAGCAAAAGGGTGCCAGTAATGCGGGAATCCATGTCAGACAGCATGGTCCCCGCCGGCCTCCCTGAGGAAGGGCGTCTGAGCTGAGGTCTGAAGGGTGCAGACGAGCCTGGGGTGGAAGGAGCTGCTGAAAGAGTAAATGCAGAGATGAGAAAGGACCCAGTCTGGGGAACAGGCGGTGAGGGAAGGGCAAAGCGGAGTGTGGGGAGGCCACGAGGTCACGGGTGCCAGACCACGCAGGCTGTAATGAGAAGTTGAATCTATGTTCACAAAGCAGTTGACAAACATTAAAGAATTTTAAACAGGGAAACTTGATATATTCTCGCCTAGACTTTTTGTTTCTACATATGTGTAAACCTCTGTGTATGTGTGTGTTCAATGATACCAGGCTGTAGTGAGCTACAACTTTTGGATTTACCAGTGATATCATGGTCATCCCTGAAAGGAAGACTTATAAAGAAATATAAATTTGTTTTGTTGGGAATCATATGACAAATAGGTTTATTCTTATTTTATATTATTTTTATTTGAGAGAGAGTTGGAGACAGAGAGAGAGCTTCCATTCTCTGATTCACTCCCCAAATGCTCGTATCAGCTGGGACTGGGCCAGGCTGGAGCCAGAAGCCAGGAACTCAGTCCAAGTCTCCCAGTAGGTGGCAGGGACTCTTGGGCCATCACCCACAGCCTCCCGGGGTATATACATCAGCAGGAAGCTGAAACTGGAAGTGAAACCTGGACTCAAACTTGGTGCAGGATGCAAGTGTCCCAAGTGACATCTTAGCTGCTGTGCCAAGTATCTGCCCCACAAGTCAATTTAGATATGTAAAATTTGAAGCCATGGGGTAAAATCAGTTCTTAGGCATCAAAAAGAAAGGACAGTGCTTACTTTTAATGTCTATTATAGTTAGGAATTCATTTTAATAACTTAAGAGCATTAAAATAAATTCCAACTTGGCTCTTGATTTTTCTCATAAACTTGTCATGATTATTGTTTTACTTTAATCATACATTTATTGTTGAAACAACTTCACTGACCATTTTATTCTAGAATACCCCACAGCCTAGACAGAGTGGAAAGTAGTAGAATAAGAACTCAACAGGAAATGTAGAGTCAACACATAATAAACCAGTAGATTCTCAAACTCCACAAAGAACCTGTGCCCTTTTTCAAAATACAATTTCCTGTGGCCAATAATTATACATAACTGTTTTTTGTTTTTAAAATATATTTAACTTCTATAGAAAATACCCCTAGGAACCTTTGAACAATAGAAACTCCAGCATCTTTTAGTTCTTGCCCACTTGTAAACGCCAGCAAAAGCTAGGAGAAACTGCCTGTGTTACAGTGAAACAGAGGCAGGGGTTCTGTTTTCTGGTTTTAAGAGTTCCCTGGGGGCCAGCATTGTAGCATGATGATTAAAGCTGCCACCTGCAATGTCAGCATCCCCTGTGGGCACCGGTTCGAGTCCTGGCTGCTCCACTTCTGATCCAGCTCCTTGTTAATGCACCTGGGAAAGCAGCAGAGGATGGCCTGGTTGATTGGGCCCCTGTAGCCTCATGGGAGGCTGGAGGAAACTCCTGGCTTCCCAGCTCCTGCTGTTGTGACCATTGGGTAGTGAACCAGCAATGGAAGATTCATTCTCTCTCTCTCTCTCTCTCTCTCTCTCTCTCTCAACTCTGCCTTAAAAAAAAAAAAAAAAAAGTTCCCCATTGTATGCATCTATGGGAGCAAACATTTTCCAGAATAGCAACTGAATGAAAAAAAACATAGCCCATGAAAATAACTGCTTCAAACTCATGAACACTCAAAATGCTAATTTTTAAGCCTATATATTTTTCCCAAAGAAACCTTTTATTTAAGGAGTACAAATTTCATAAGTATGGCTTTAGGAATATAGTGATTCTTCCCACCATACCTGCCCTCCCACCCACCCTCCATGCCACCACTTCCTCCCTCTCCAATTCCCAGTCCCATTCTCCAATAAGACTCATTTTCAATTACCTTCATACACAGAAGACTAACTCTGTACTAAGTAAAGATTTCAATAATTTGTACACGCATACAAAACTGTTTGAGAACAAGTTTTACAGTTAATTCCCATAGTACAACTCATTGAGGACAGAGGTCCTGCATAGGAAGTAAGTGCACAGTGACTCCTGTTGTTAATTTAACAATTAACACTCTTATGTATGATGTCAGTGATCACCCGAGGCTCTTGCCATGAGCTTCCAAGGCTGTGGATGCCTTTTTTTTTTAATAGAAAACTTATTTAATATAAATTTTGAAAATACAACTTTTGGATTATAGTGGTTCTTCCCCCCCATAACCACCCTCCTACCTGCAAACCATCCCATCTCCTATTCCCTGTCCCATCCCGTTCTTCAGTAAGATTCATTTTTAATTATCTTTATATACAGAAGATCAACTCTACACTAAGTAAAGATTTCAACAGTTTGCACCCATGCAAACACACAAAGTATAAAGTACTGTTTGAGTACTAGTTTTACTGTTAATTCTCATAGTACAACACATTAAGGACAGAGGTCCTACATGGGGAACAAGTGCACAGTGTCTCCTGTTGTTAACAATTGACACTCTTATTTATGACATCAGTGATCACCCGAGGCTCTTGTCATGAGCTGCCAAGGTTATGGAAGCCTCTTGAGTTCACACACTCTGACCTTATTTAGACAAGACCATAACCAAAGTGGAAGTTCTCTCCTCCCTTAAAAGAAAGGTGCCTCCTTCTTTGATGATCCCTTCTTTTGCGGAAGCCTTTTGAATCCACAATCTCTGTCAGTATTTAGACAAGGCTATAAGCAAAGTGGAAGTTCTTTCCTCCCTTCAGAGAAAGGTACCTCCTTCTTTGATTAAGCCTGTATATATTTTTTAAAATGTATTTGCCTAGGTGGAAACAAATGAACACAAATAAGAAGCATGGCAGTCCAAGGATGCCTCTAGGTTACAGAGGGGGACACCCATGAACCCTTGCCTCAGCCCCCAGCATCTGAATGTATCTTTCTAGTTCAGTTTTTTGATATGCTTTTGGTTTTGTAGTAAAGTTCTGAGCCAGAGTAATGCAGTCAGTAATTACCTGGCTGCCTTTTATCTTACATTCAAGACACTGGAGCAACATCATTAGCAGGAAATACTGTTTCTTATGAAAGTCTTTCATTTAATTTTCCTTTATACTTGAAAATATATTAAGCTTCTCCAAATATTTGACAGTATGTGATTCATTTATTAAAGGATGTCTTCATTCCACAATTAAACACACACCCATATCATGTATTTTGTGTGTGTGTGTGTGTGTGTGAGAGAGAGAGAGAGAGAGAGAGAGAGAGAGACATCTTCCCGAAGCATAGTTTTAAGAAATTTTTTTGAGGAATAAAGGCTGAATGACAAGTTAGGCGTATTTTATCTTAAGTGTTCATCATTTTTAGGAATTCATAATTCAGGGGCCGGCGCTGTGGCATAGTGGGTAAAGCCACCGCCTGCAGTGCCGGCATCCCATATGGGCACCGGTTTGAGTCTTGGCTGCTTTACTTCCCATCCAGCTCTCTGTTGTGGCCTAGGAAAGCAGTGGAAGATGGCCCAAGTCCTTGGGGCCCTGGACCCATTTGGGAGACCCAGAAGAAGTTCCTGGCTAATGGCTCCTGGCTCCTGGCTCCTGGCTTTGGATCAGTGGAGCTCTGGCCGTTGCAGCCAGTTGGGGAGTGAACCAGCAGATGAAAGACCTCTTTCTCTCTCTTCTTCTCCTTCTCACCCTGTGTGGCTCTGACTTTCAAATAAATAAATAAATCTTTAAAAAAATAAAAATTAAAAAAAAAGACATTTGTTCTAAAAAAAAGAAATTTATAATTCAGAAATATTTCATTAGAAGGGGAGATGAAAAACATTTTTAGGTTTTCTCCCCCAGAACTTCATATTATAAAGCAAATTTTTTTTTTTTTTGACAGGCAGAGTGGACAGTGAGAGAGAGAGACAGAGAGAAAGGTCTTCCTTTGCCGTTGGTTCACCCTCCAATGGCCGCCGCAGACGGCGCACTGCGGCCGGCGCACCGCGCTCATCCGATGGCAGGAGCCAGGAGCCAGGTGCTTATCCTGGTCTCCCATGGGGTGCAGGGCCCAAGCACTTGGGCCATCCTCCACTGCACTCCTGGGCCACAGCAGAGGGCTGGCCTGGAAGAGGGGCAACCGGGACAGAATCCGGCGCCCCGACCGGGACTAGAACCCGGTGTGCCGGCGCCGCAAGGCGGAGGATTAGCCTGTTGAGCCACGGCGCCGGCCGAGCAAATTTTAAATAAATGGTGTAATTTGAAATAATTGAAAAGGTCCATTGGTCCCCAAATGTCTTCCCCACAGTCTTCTTGAACCTGAAGTTTCCAACTATTAGAATTATTTCTTTGGGTGAAGGGAATATCCCTATAAAGCCATAGTTTGGTAGGAATTGTTACCCTTCTGTTTTGCTCAGGTTGCATTAGAAGGAATGAGTTGGGTCTGTTTTTAATATCTTTGCTCAAGACCTAGAGGAAAAGAGCAGGTGGGAAGTCTTGGTGGGAGAGCCCAGAGAGACTCTCCTAACAAGGGCTCCAAAGGAGGCTGTGGACTGTGGAGAAGGTGGGTAAAGCCCAGACGTCAGGGGCAGTCCCTGTGACGCCAGTATCCCATGTGGGAGCCAGTTGCTCCACTTCCAGTCCAACTCCCTGCTAATGCACCTGGTAAAGCAGTGGAAGATGCCCAAGTGCTTGGGCCCCTGCACCCACATGGGAGACCCGGAAGAAGCTTCTGGCTCTTGACTCTGACCTTGCCCAGCCCCTGGCATTCCAGCCATTTGGGGAGTAAGCCAGCAGGTGGAAGATTCTCTCTCTCTCTCTCTCTCTCTCTCCCCCTCTCCCTTTCTCTCTCTCCCTCCCTCCCTTCTTCCCTGCCTCTTTGTAACTCTGTCTTTCAAATAAATAAATCTTTAAAAAAAAAAAAAGCCCACACTTTGTAACTGTGAAATGTTCACTTAAAATGGGAGGCAAATTAAAACTCTCATACTGCAAAACAGTTGGTTAAGCCGTCACTTGGGACACTCACATCCCATGTTGGAGTGCCTGGAGTCAACTCCTGCCTCCACTTTTGAACCATTTTCCTGCTAATGCACACCTCGGGAAGCAGCAGATGGTGGCTCAAGTATTTGGTTTCCTGCCACTTATATGAGAGACCTGGATCGAGTTCCAGGTTCTTGACTTTGGCCTGGTCCAGCCCTGGCTGTTGGGAGCAATTAGCAAATAGAAAGTGTCTCTCTGTCCATGTTTCTCCGTTGCTCTACATTTCAACTAATAGATAAATCCTTTAAAAACAAAAACAACAACACAACTCTTGTGCTCTGTTCCTCTGAGTTGTGAAGTGGATATTGTGTAAGCTGGAAGACGCCGTGCAGGCACACTCCCAGTCTCTTTGGAGCATAGTGCTTGAGTGCTTGGCACCCTCGCCTCTTCCACAGTCTGGGGGTAGACAGACAAGTCAAATTCTCAGATGGGTTCTTGGCTAGAACACAAAGTGGCTTTATACAGCTCATCTCTGATGCTTTTCACGGGCGTCTAAGAGAACAGGGAGGCTGTGGACCTGATTAAAGCAAGGAAGTAGCCCAGTGACATAAAGAGGCGTGGTGTGGAATTTGAATCCTGAAATAAAGCCCTCCGTGCCTGACTCTTCAGCCATGGGCATACCCAGTGGCTTCCTTGTGTGTTGTGTGGTTTTGCCTAAGTGCCTGGTCTGCCTGATGGTTACCTGCTGCCTCTTTTTATAGCCTCTGCCTCCTTTGTTGTTGCTCGGCTGGTCAAACATATGTAGCAGTGCCCGGGGGCACCCAGCGTGCCCTGGGGGAGCTAAGTGCTGCCAGATGTAGGGAGCAAGGGTTGATTCACAGGGCCGTGGTTTCAATAGCTAATTTTACCTGTTTTCTTTTGGTTTTGGGTTTCCTTCTTAAAGAAAAATCCATTTGGAGTCCCCCCCCCCCCTTAAATTGCAGTCTCTCATTCCCAGCTCTGCACCACCCCCAAAATGAAAGTGGGAAAAGAAAAGGATGCAGAAGATGTCTGGGTGTTCGGGTTTAATTACATTATGATAAAAATCAGCAAAACATTTGTTTTACCTGATTTAGACCAGTATTTCTATTTCAAAGTAGAGTTGAGTTTCACTGAGTCCATTTTTCCTATGGCAGTCATTTAGATAGAAATAACCTTCTAGATAGAAATTGTATGTCACCTGATTGTGAAAAAGAGATTTATTATTCAAAGCCCCAGGCTTTTAGCTTATTCGGCAAAAGTGGCTAAGTTGAAGGAAAGAATGAAGACCTTAACTCAATTTCCTGTGTGAACTGAACCTCAAGATGACAAAAGAATTGATGAAAGGAAGTTTCTCTTGTAGAAGTATTCTTACTAATGAATAAAGAAGGACTGATAGAAGATCAGTGTTCCACAAACACCTGATGGAATGGTGGCTCTACGTGTTGATCTCCCATGACTACTAACAGCACAAAGAGTGGCAGCTATCAGAGCACACCAGAACACACTCAACATTCTTGCTCCCCTTCCTCCCCCAACAAATTGATGTTGAATCAGAATAAGTTCTTAGCCTGAATAAGAGTCTATAGGAAATAACAAGGCACAAAGAAAACATGTTAAATGATACCACCGAGATAGAACTAGTGAATTCTAGAATGCGGGAGATGCTAAGGACAAATTCATTTCCTTAACAAATACAAGAGAGAAAAAAAAAGGAAAAAGGAATTGATGGGCATCCTAGATGTGTCAACCAAATGCAGTAGCCCTTATTTGAACCTGTTATAATAAACCACTTGTTTAATTTAAATATGTATATATATGTATATATATATCAAAGGAAGATATCCAAAGGCTGACCAAATATTTGACGATATTAAGGGATAACTTAAATTTTTAAGATTTGGTGTTATGTTGTTAAATCACTTAAAAGAGCCCTCATCTTTTAGATGCATGCAGACTAGACTAGACTACAGATGAAATGATGTGATATCTGGGATTGACTTCAGAATAATTTGGTGAGAAGAGAGGATGATTATAGATGAGCAAGATGAGTTGACAATGGATGATGGATACATGGGAGTTTGTTACACTAATTTACTTTTGCATATATTTGAAACTTGCTACAATAAAAAATTTTTAAAAATAAGACAATGGGGCTGGCGCTGTGGTGTAGCAGGTAAAGCTGCTGCCTGCTGTGCCTGTGTCTCATATGGACCCTGGTTCAAGTCCTGGCTGCTCCATTTTATATATATATTTGAAAGTCAGAATTACACAGAGAGAGGAGAGGCAGAGAGAGGTCTTCCATCCGCTGGTTCATTCCCCAATTGGTCACAACAGCTGGAGCTGCCCCAATCTGAAGCCAGGAGCCAGGAACTTCTTCTGGGTCTCCCTTGTGGGTGCAGGGACCCAAGGACTTGGGCCATCTTCTACTGCTTTCCCAAGCCATAGCAGAGAGCTGGATCAGAAATGGAGCAGCCAGGACTCTAACTGGCACCCATATGGGATGCTGGCGCCGGAGGCAGAGGCTTAGCCCACTACATCACAAGCACTATCCCCTGTTCCACTTCTGATCCACTATGGCCTGGGAAAGCAGTGGAAGATGACCCAAGTACTTGGACCCCTGCACCCACATTGGCGACCTGGAAGAAGCTCCTGGCTCCTAGCTTCTGAATGGCCCAGCTCCAGCCATTGCAGCCATTTGGG
The DNA here is from genome assembly GCA_949820135.1 of Sylvilagus floridanus. NCBI lineage: Eukaryota > Metazoa > Chordata > Mammalia > Lagomorpha > Leporidae > Sylvilagus > Sylvilagus floridanus. The sequence continues at coordinate 115,107,954 of OX463236.1, forward strand.
GAGTGAGCCAGCAGATGGAAGACCTCTGTGTCTCTCTGCCTCTTCCTCACTTGTAACTCTGCCTTTCAAATAATAAATAAATAAATCTTTAAAAAAAAAAAAAGATAAGACAGGTTTGCAACTCAGATTTACCACTTGTAACCTTTTGTGATCTTGGACAAATTTGTTCACCTCCTTGAATCTCAGCTCTTCAGTTATTTTCATTTCTGGTTTTGTTTTGTTTTGTTTTGCCTATAAACAAGGCACAGGGAGTCTTCATAGTTTACCTTACACAGGTTCTTGGATCAAATAAAATGTGTGTTAATGTATTAATATGTATAAGGGTGCTTTCTAAATTGCCTCAAATGAGTCAACTGTTTTATTATTATTATGAAGTTCCTGAAAGGATAGTTTTCTAAGAAAATTGGACAGCTATTCCTGTTTCAATGATAGTTGTCCCAGATATATTATCCCAGTTAAGAATCTCTCAGGGTATTTGTTAACTATTTTGTAGTAATATAATAAATGTATGAGTTTACCTTAATTTGTCCATTCTATTGGGTTGATTTTCCACTTTTTTCTGTTGTAAACATTCTTGTGTGTGTGCGTGTTTTGGGAGCATATCTGTATGCATTTCTATTATGTATTTAGCTAGGATTGAATTAGTGACTTCATAGTGATAAAGAGTTTTCCAAAGTGGTTGACCAGTTGAAATTCTCCAGCAGTTGAAAGTTTATTGACCCGTATTCCTACCTCTATTTGTTATTATTAGACATTTTAAGCTTTCTTTCTTTTAAAATATTATTAGTAAACCAAAACATAAAATAAGTGCTTTTTAAAAGAAGTTTATTTTTATTTATTTGAAAGGCAGAGAAAGTGTGAGAGAGAGAAATCTTCCATCTGCTGGTTCACTCCCCAAATGCCTGAAAAGCTGGAGCTGGGCCAGGGTGAAGGCAGGAACCTGGAACTCCATCCAGATCTCTCACGTGGGTGGGAAGGACCCAAATTCTTGGGGTCATCATTCACTTCACATCAACAGGAAGCTGGATCTGAAGTGGAGACAGGACTAGATCTTAGGCATTCCGATATGGGTGAGGGCATCTCAAGCAGCAGCTTAACCCACTGTGCCACAATGCCTACCCCCAAATAAGTTTACTTTTGACGATTACTCATATGTACTTGTAATTTAAAAGACTGAGTTTAATTTGGGGAGTGTTATGTAGGAATATTTCAGAGGTACATAAACTCTGGGCATTGATATCTATTTCCTAAATTATATCTTCCTGTCTAACAGGTAGTACTACCAGAACAAAATTGTATAGTTTCAAAAAAGGAGAGCATATATTTGTACCTTTATATCATTGTGATACTGAACCTGTAATGAATGGCAGCTCAACCTACTGATTGTTCTGTGATGGGCTCTTTGCTACCGTCATCTGCACTTAGCACATAGAAGTTCATTTTTTGTTATAATAATTCATTTTAAATATTTATTTATTTATTTGAAAGTCAGAGATATAGAGAGAGGGAGGAAGGGAGAGAGGTCTCCCATCCGCTGGTTTATTCCCCAAGTGGCAGCAACAGCCAGGGCAGATCCAGGACGAAGCCAGGAACCAGGAGCTTCATCTGGTTCTCCCACGTGGATGGCATGGGCCCAAGAATTTGAGCCATCTTCCAGGTTCATTGGCAGGGAACTGGATCAGAAACAAAGCATCCAGGACTTGAACTGGTACTCCGATAGAGGATGCCGGTGTCCCAGAAGATGTCTTAACTTACTGCACCATAATGCCAGCCCCAAGGGTCATGGGCATCTTAACACGCCTTTTAACCATTTGCCCAAATGCATTTCCCATTTTCCCAATTTTCAGTCAATAAAGAATTTGTGGCAGGAAATGATTAAATGACTTGGTGAAGGCTGACAGCTAGTAAATCATAGGGCCAGAGCTGAAGCTAGACAGTCCAGGTTTACTGGCTCCATCTGAGCTAGGAACACTTAATCACATCAAGACCTCCTGCCCCTGCGGGTGAACTCTGGATGGAGCGACACTGGTCGTCCAGGGCCACCTTCCTTCCTTAGAGAGTGGGTGTGCTGGAGCTTGAGCTGTTCTCTCGTGTGCTGAGGGTCAGGTGAGTAGGGTTGCTTGAACTTCAGGATACAGACTTGCCTCCTTTCACTTCCTCTAGAAGTCGGAAGAAGCAAGGGGTTATGAGAATACTGGCTGTGGGGCTGGTCTAAGTATTACAGGAAGGGACAGGACTTCACTCTCCTTTCTAGTTTTTTCAGGGACACTCAGCGTTAATCTTCTTTCCACTTGGGATTTGAGAGGAAGAAACAGAGAATTGGAGGAAGGAAGCATTAAATGGACTTTTTGCTTTCACTAATTGTTCGACAATGTGGAACATGTTTTCCTGTGGATACCATATTGTCAGTGTTGGCCAAGATAGCTCAGAAAACTCAACAGGTAGCTAAAATGTGTGCTTGCAAGCTGAATTGTTTCCCAGAGTTATTTATTTTTTTCATGACAAATCTAGAGTTTTTAAATTATATCATGACAAAGAGCTTATCTGAAAATTTACTTACATTCTTCATGTGGAAAAATTTATTCCAAAAAGCTAAGGCTTTATACTTGTATTTGTTTTCATGTAGAACAAACTTTATCCATAGTACAGGTCATTGACTACCTGAATACTCTGCTCCAATAAACCATCACTTTTTGGGTGGTAAAGTGGAAAACATCTCTGATAAGATTGAGAATCATTTTCTGTGACTGGGATCAAATTTTAATTAGCTAAGAAAGTTTTAAAAATTGCAGCAACACATAAATCCATCTGTTTTTCATTTGTCATACTTTTATCAACCCAGCTAAAACATGGACACCTAAACCACTTGTAGATCTTCAGACTTGTATGGCAAAAGGAATGATAATTATAATCTGCTTCAGGCTACAGTCTAGAATAATTCAAAAGGAAATGTGAATTGCTAATACAGCAGAGCTCATAAATTCTCAATGTCAGTTTGCCACTTGTGCAGTCAGACTGGTTGGCTAGAGGCAGAAAGACTAGGGTTACATAATACTGATGAGGTCTGAAGTTAGCCCTCACCAAACCCAAATATTGCCAATCTTTCAGATGACTCATGAGGGCCAGCATCACCCAGTCACAGCGCTGGAGTTAAGGGCAGGGTGGATTTGGTAATGATGGGATGGAATGTTAGTTAAAAGCATGAATTCTGGCCATTTTTAGTGCCTGGCCACCTCCTTGCAAATAATTTATATTGCATACATATACTATGTACAATGTTTTGTATTGTATATTATCCCTGGGATGTCTACCTGAGGGGCCCCATAGCTTCCTGCAAAATTCCGCTTGCCACCTCAGGTTTTACAACCCAAAGGTGGAAATGGAACTCATTTCCATGGACACTTCCTGTCTGTCTGTGATCACAGTGGCTGAGGCTAAACCCCTCACAGATCCTAGCCAGCAACTTGCATCATACTGTGTTCAGCAATAATAAGGCCCAAGCCTGAGCTCTCTTTGGGGCTCTAGTGTACCTCGTTTAAGAGTTTGACCTGTGGAGTAAGGAGCAGCCACGACCTGGGGCTCCAGCACCACGGCCGAGCACATGGCTGGAAACTGCAAAAGGAGCCAGGAAACAATATACAGTTCCCCTTCGGGAAGCAGTAGTGCTGGTGCTGTTTCTGACTGACAGCCCAGGGCCAACTGCAGGTTGATTGCTTTGTTTTTGCACATATAAACAGAGTGTCCCAGATTTGAAATAACTTCCAGGGATGGCATTTAACATAGCAGTTAAGATGCCAGTTAGGCTGCTCACATTTCATATCCAAGTGCCTGGGCTCAAGTCCTAGACCTGATTCCAGCTTCTGCTAATATAGACTCTGGGAGGTGGCAGGTGAGGTTCAAGTGCCTTGATCCCTGACACCCATGTGGGAGACCTGGATTGAGTTTCCAGCTCCTGATTTTGGCCTGACCCAGCCCCAAGTGTTCTCTCTCTCCCCCTTTCAAATAAATAAAAATTTTAAAAGATTTAAAAATATATTAGATTATTTTAGGAAGGACAGCTAGTAAATCATAGGGCCAGATCCAGGATGCTGGATGAAATTTTTTTTTTAAGATTTTTATTTATTTGAGAGGTAGAGTTACAGACAGAGAAAGGGAGAGACAGAGAGAAGGTCCTCCATCTGCTGGTTCACTCCCCAGATGACCACAAAGGCTGAAGCTGAGCCGATCTGAAGCCAGGAACCAGAGCTTCTTCTGGTTCTCCCACATGGGTAAAGGAGCCCAAGGACTTGAGCCATCTTCTACTGCTTTCCCAGGTGCATCAGCAGGGAGCTGGTTTGGAAGTGGAGCAGCCAGGACTCAAATGGGTGCCCACATGGGATGCTAGTGCTACAGGTGGCATCTTTACCGGCCATGCCACAGTGCTGGCCCAACAACTAAATATTTTTTTAAAGATTTACTTATTTTATTTGAAAGAGTTACATAGAGAGAGGAGAGGCAGAGAGAGAAGAAGAGGTCTTCCAACCGATAGTTCACTCTCTAATTGGTGCAATGGCCGGAGCTGCGCCGATTGAGGCCAGGGGCCAGGAGCTTCTTCCAGGTCTCCCATGCTGGTTCAGGGGCCCAAGGACTTGGGCCATCTTCCACTGCTTTCCCAGGCCATAGCAGAGAGCTGGATTGGAAGTGGAGCAGCCAGGTCTCCAACTGGCGCCCATGTGGGATACCAGCGCTTCAGGCCAGGGTGTTAACCTCTGCTCCACAGCGCCAGCCCACAACTAAATATTTTAAACAATCGTATTATCCTTAGATTAATCTGAAAATCCAATATAAACTCAATTGTGTGGCCAAACCACTTTCAAAATGATTGAAGTACAAATAGCAAACTGAAAAAAAATTGAAACAGTACAGTACACAAATATTTAATATTTTCAAGTCATAGAGCATACTCTTAAAAAAGTTTTAAAAAATGGCACTATAGCTTAGTGGGCTAAGCCTCCATCTGTGGTGCTTGCATTCCATACCAGCGCCAGTTCAAGCTGCTCCTCTTCTAACCCACCTCTCTACTTACGGCCTGGGAAAGCTGTAGAGGATAGATAGCCCAAGTGCATGAGTCCCTGCACCCATATGGGAGACCCGGAAGAAGCTTTGCATCGGCTCAGCTCCGGCCATTGCGGCTATTTGGAGAGTGAACCAGTGAATGGAAGACCTTTCTCTCTGTCTCTCCCTCTCTGTCTGTAACTTTACCTCTCAAATAATAAATAAATATTAAAAAAAATTAAGTCAGGTGGAATGGCGATTTCACCTAGCAGTTAAACTGCTGGCTGGGATGCCTGCACCTCTTATGGGAGTGCTTGGATTCAAGTGCTGGCTCCACTCTTGCTTCCAGCTTCTTGCTGATAAGCACTCAGAGATGCCACAGGTGGTAAGTCAAGCACCTGGGAGACCAGGACTGAGTTCCCAGCTCCTGACTTCAGCCTGGTTCAGTCCCAGCCTTTGCAGGCATTTGGGGAATGAACCAGTAGATGGGAGCTCTGTCTATCTGTCTTCCTTTGTCTCTTTCTGCATCTGAAATAATAATAACAATAATAAAAAGGGAAAAAACAACCCCAAAGGCTTAAATGGAGACTAGAGAAGAGGATACATAAAAGAAGGAAAAAATCTGCACTTTGGTGGTACGTGAAGAAAAATAAATAGACATAATATTCCCTTTTCATTTTTTTTTTTTTTTGACAGGCAGAGTGGACAGTGAGAGAGAGAAACAGAGAGAAAGGTCTTCCTTTTGCAGTTGGTTCACCCTCCAATGGCCGCCGCGGACGGCGCGCTGCAGCCGGCACACCGCGCTCATCCGATGGCAGGAGCCAGGAGCCAGGTGCTTTTCCTGGTCTCCCCATGGGGTGCAGGGCCCAAGCACCTGGGCCATCCTCCACTGCACTCCCGGGCCACAGCAGAGGGCTGGCCTGGAAGAGGGGCAACCGGGACAGAATCCAGCGCCCCGACCGGGACTAGAACCCGGTGTGCCGGTGCCGCAAGGCGGAGGATTAGCCTGTTGAGCCACGGCGCCGGCCAATATTCCCTTTTCTTTTATCAAATTAACAAAGATTTAAAATAATATTGGTCAGAGTGTAGTGAAATAGGCACCATTGCCATTATAAATTGCTACTTGTATGGAGAACAGTTATGCAAATATGTCAAAACTTTGTGTTTTTCTTAACCCAAGAATTTGACTTCTACAAATTTAAACTAATGCAAAGTATGTCACTGTACTTGCAAAAAAATATTATGCAAGGCAAATAAAAGGGATGCCTGCATTCCATATCCAAGTGTCTGGTTTGAGTCCCAACTCCACTTCCAATCCAGCTTCCTGCTAATGCACCTGACAGCAGCAAATGATAGCCCAACTACTTCAGACACTGCCATCCACATGGAAGACTGGGATGGAGTTCCTGACTCCTGGCTTCATCCTGGCCCAGCCCTGGCTGTTGTGGACATTTGGGGAATGAACCAGCAGGTGAAAGATCTTTCACTCTCTCTCACTCTCCCTTTCTCTCTGTTACTCTGACTTTCAAATAAATAAATAAGAATAAGTAAATAACCTTTTTTTTTAAAAAAAGTGAAAAATCATCTAAATTCTCACCATTAGCTGAATAAAGGACTATGTGGCCCATCCATACAAGGAATTACCATGAAGCCACTGAAAAAGGATCATGCAAAACTATACATTTTGATAGAGGCAGGTGTCATCTTTATATTCGTGGGGAAAAGAAACTACTTTCAGAAATTAATGTGCAAAATAAACACAGAACATTTGTAAAATGTAAGAATACATTGCAAAAATATAGTAAGTAGTGGCTACTTAAAGAAATATTCTGAAGAGTGCTGAATAACAATGATCTTTTGAGAAAGTTTCTACTGTTTTTTCACTTTGCTTTTTATGCTTTCTCAGTGTTGTTATAAAAATATTTTATACCATACATTTACTATTTTCATAATCAGAAAACAAAATAGAATCCACACTTCCTGTCACCCCATGGCTGATGCTGCATGGCTTCAGGGGGATGACCTTTGAGAAGTGGCTTCACAGTGAAACAGGCAGGAGACACTATCCCTTCCCAGCTGCCACAGATCCACCAGACAGCTTCCGGGGGAGGGGAGTGATTGCTTGTCTCTTCTGTCCTTGCTTTGGCACCTAACATGTGTAGGCATTTGGTGTAGTTTTGAGATAGGAGTGCCTGGGTTTGGGTCTCAGCGCCTCTTCTGATTCCAGCTTCCTGCTAATGCACACCCTGAGAGGCAGGTGGAGATGAATCAGATAGTTGGGTCCCTGCCACCCAAGTGGGAGACCTGGATTGAGTTCCAAGTTTTTGGCTTCTGTCTGGCCCAGACCTGGTTGTTGGAGTGAACAACCAGGAGTGAACAAGTGAATGGAAGATCTCTCTCTGCCTCTGTCTCCCTGCCATTCAAATACATAAAAAACAAAAACAAACAAACAAAAAAAACACAGTACCCAATGTATGAAACCATGTTCTGGCACATAGACTAGCCTTGGAGAGCAAATCAGACACAAAGCAAAGGTCATTCCTGAGATGGATGGAAAAGGAAGCTGTGGCCTTCTGTTTGTGTGCTCATGTCTCCTTAGACGCATTGCTGGGCAAGGTGATTTGCAGCTGTTTCTAAAGGCCTCCTTCCTTCACTTCCTGCTGGCCCTCAGCAGGTGAAGGCAGGGCTGTGTCCCCATCTGGCCTGCGGAATGTTTGTACAGATTCCATAAGCCTGCCCTTGCCCTCAGGGCTGAGCCGCATTTGGAACTGGATGAAAACTGAATGAAAAAGTTTTGCGTGGATGTACATCTAATGCTTTGTTTAAATTTCCAATTTGATATCTCAGAAATCTGTCTCTGTGGGTGTTCACTTGGTTTCTGAAAATAGATTAGGGTCTTGAAGTGGTTTCTGAATAAATAATGAAACATGTGTTCGAGGTCTGTAACTCTTCCTTCTTCCTAACCACATCCTAGATAAGCCGCCCATGGTGAGTGTCATTTGTGTGAATAGATTCTCTAGTTTTAGTTTTCAAGGCCCCCTTTTTTTCATTCTAGCTGTCTGGATGATTAATGTGACTAGGAAAGTACTGTTGACCCATTTAAATCATGTCAAACAACATCCATTGCTCATCTACATAATGAAATACACACTGAACATTATATCTTAAGTGTGGGAGCCGGCAAACTACAAAATACTATTTTAGTCATTTAGGTTATGGAATAAAACGTCAGACATGAGGATTAACCATAGCGTTAAACATTAAACTATTCAAATGGTAATTGTCAGTGAAAATCCTTTATAAACCAAAACAACTAGTAACATTTCTGCTTTAGTAATTAACCAGAGAGGTGGGGTGATTGCATACAAAAGAGCAAGTTTTAAGAAAATTCTGTATGTCAAAGTATGTTTTAATATCACTTGATTATTATGGGATTTATTGTAAATAGTTTTTCAATTGTTAATCAGTAGCTTGGAAATAACAGTTTTCTGAAAACTTAGAAAAACTTGTTTGACATTTTTGCTACAGTTCCATTAAACTGGTGTTTGAATAACTTTAGACAGCTAATTTAGAGTTGGAACTATTTTGATCAATGATCTGATAACAAAGATAAGCTTTGACAGCTTTTGAAACATTTAAGTTTTGTAAGGACATCATTTGCACAGTATTTAAATAAGAATTTAAAGGCACTGAATTTAGACTGTTAGGTTTCCATGGTTACACCTTGCCAAGTTATTTTGTGTATTGTGTAAATAGGTCTGTGAGTCACTGATAATTATTTGTTTTTTTGTTTGTTCTGTTGGTAATTCTGTGTTTAGCTTAGTTTAATACAGTTCACACGGCATGCTCGGGTTTGTGTATATTTTAGTGTTTGTGATTGACAGTGATTGAGCATTTCTTATGGAGTGCTTGCGTTTTTTTGTCATAAATGATGTATGTTGGTAAAGTGCTTGAATTGTAAATAAGTTCTTCCTGTATCACTGTTTAATAAACAGGAATTTTTATTCAGAGAAGATTTCTCCATACATTTAAACTGTAAAATTTGGTGAACTCTAGAGTATTTGTGTTAAACAAATTGCACAGCATACCAAATGTGTTTAAATCCTTACAAATTTTAAGTTACTGAGGTTACCAAGTTCAACATAATCGTTCATGGCTAAAAGTGACATTGACTGAATATTATGTAGTAGCAAAATGAAAATAGCATTCTGATCTCACTCTTCAAATTGTGATGTGTGACAGTGAGAGTTCCAGGAGCGTCCAGTGCAAGGCGGAGCCTTTCTGTAAGGTGACTTCTCCCATCCCACCCTGTGCACAAATGTAAGAACTATCAATAGAGCCATGTGTTTAGAAAGATGCGATTCTTAAAAAAAAAAAAAAAAAAAAAAAAGCCAGGGTCTTTTATGCCTGTAAATGAAGAAGAGATTTTCCTTAACCCTCACCTATTAACTGTCAGCATACTAGTGAGACCCCACCAGGAACTCAGAAAAGCCAAATTGGGCTGTGCATGGTTCATCCTGTTGCAAAGAAGCCTTCGCTCCACCCACTGCTGTCCTGAGATGCTGGCCACTTGGTAAAGTGCTTCTGCATCTGCATTATCATTAGATGCTCGCGGTGGCCCAGTAAGGAAGGCAAGAAAGGCCTAGTGCTTTGGATAATGTAGCTTTTAAATAGAGGCTCTGGGACCTAACCCAGGAGCTTGTGATTACTTTGTGAATTACCTGCTTTATAGATTATCCAAAGCACATTTGTGAGTGCAGGCCGGTTTCTACTTACTGATTAGTCCATGTTAGAGTGACCTCTTCCTGCAGTCAGGTAGCCAGTGATAGCGGTAACATTTGTGGGCTGCTAACCTTGTGCCGCTTTCAGTGTAGCACCCTGGACTGTTATCATAGCAGCCTCGTGAGGAAGATATTCGTATTCCACACTGTTAATAGGTGAGGAAAGTAAGACTTAGAGAATTTAACCAACTTGTCCAAGAAAACCAATATGAACTAGAGAAGGAAACCCAATTTAAACAAGAACTCAAGTAGATATAATTAGGAAGGCACATCTTTTAGAATAAAATCTCACGGTGTGTTCACAGATGAAAATAAAGTGTTTTTCTTCTTCTTCTTCCTGTCCTTTTTTCTTTTTTTTTTTTTTTAACCAGAAAGAGAGAGGCAGAGAGAGAGGAGAGAGGTGTTTCATCCCCTGGTTTACTACCCAAACATGCCAAACGGCTGGGATTCCACCATGCTGAAGCCAGAAACCTGGAGTCAGCCTGAGTCTCCTGCATGGGTGGCAAGGGCCCAAATACCTGCTGCCTCCAGGGGGCACATTAGCAGGAAGCTGGGATCAGAAGCAGAATAGCCAGAACTTGAGCCAGGCACTGGTGTACGATGTGGGTAACCCAAGTGGTGACCCATCCAGTGCCTGCCCCTAAAGTGCTTTAAATTCCACACCCCTTTCCCTGCTTTTTATTCCAAAATTGATGGTGTTTTAGTAGACATTCGGGGGTTTTTCTTTTTGTAGCACTCTGGTAGAAATATAGCTCAAAACATGAATTCAGTGCATGTCACATTAGACAATAAATATGTCTGGGATATTTTTTATATCACATCAGTTCTGTGGCAAAATTGAAGTCTATAAAAAGGAGATGATGAATTTGTCATTGCACTAGTGTGAATAATATTGGTCAGCTAATGTTTTCAAATAATGTTGTATTTTCAGGTATGAAAATCAATCTGCTACATACACATGAAAAGTAAACATTTTGTTGGCAAGAAAAAATTTAATTCTTAATCTTCAGTACAAAAATAATATCTAAGGGGCCGGCGTTGTGGCTGTTACAACACCAGCATCCCATATGGGCATCAGTTTGTGTCCCACCTGCTCCACTTCCGATCAGCTCCCTGCTAATATGCATGGGAGGGCAGCAGAAGATGGCCCAAGTGCTTGGGAAACCCAAATCAAGCTTCTGGATCTGGTCTTGGCCAGCCCCAGCTGTTGCCCATTTGGGGAGTGAACCAGTGAATGGAAGATCTTTTTGTCTCTCCCTCTCTCTACCTTTCAAGTAAAACAACAACAACAAAGAAACAGAATACCTAAAATAATAATAATAATAGCTCATTGATCATCCATACCTTTAAAAAAACAAAAACCCACACTCAAAGAGCCAGGTCCTCAGCAGCCTTCCTTGGAAGCCTGTAGCACTTCAATACATTGCACTTTCTGCATTCATGCCACAGTTAGGGAGTAATTATTCCTGGTTAAACTACCTACTCAAATTGAATATAAAATTATTTGTGACAACAGAACTATACCAGTACTAAATTCTGCCTTCTGAGAACTAGAACTTTTTTCCTGTACTAAAGAGGCTACTACGTAGTTATTTTTTTTTAAATAATTTTTGTTTATATAAGGTGAACAAATTTCATGTATTTCATATACAGATTTAGGAGCATAGTGATACTTCCCACTGTACACTCCCTCCCGCCTACACTTCCACCATCCCTTCTCCTTCCTTTCTTATTCTTTTAATTTTTACAATGGCACACTTTCAGTTTACTTTACAGTCAAAAGCTTAACTCTTCTGTATTTCTTATTTTTCTGATTGAAAATAACTCCTTGGGGCCGGCGCTGCGGCTTACTAGGCTAATCCTCCGCCTGCGGCGCCGGGACACCAGGTTCTAGTCCTGGTCGGGGCACCAGAGTCTGTCCCGGTTGCCCCTCTTCCAGACCAGCTCTCTGCTGTGGCCAGGGAGTGCAGTGGAGGATGGCCCAAGTGCTTGGGCCCTGCACCCCATGGGAGACCAGGATAAGCACCTGGCTCCTGCCATGGGATCAGCACAGCGCGCCGGTCACAGCAGCCATTGGAGGGTGAACCAACGGCAAAGGAAGACCTTTCTGTCTCTCTCTCTCTCGCTATCCACTCTGCCTGTCAAAAATAAAAAAATAATAAAAAAAAAAAAAAGAAAAAGAAAATAACTCCTTGGGGCTGGCACCATGGCTCACTTGGCTAATCCTCCATCTGAGGCTCCGGCATCCAATATGGGCAACAGGTTCAAGTCCCAGCTGCTCCTCTTCCAGTCCAGCTCTCTGCTGTGGCCCAGGAGGGCAATGGAGGATGGCCCAGGTGCTTGGGCACCTGCACCTGCGTGGGAGACCAGGAGGAAGCACCTGGCTCCTGGCTTTAGATCGGCATAGTTCCAGCCATAGCGGCCATTGGAGGGTGAACCAACAGCAAAAGGAAGACCTTTCTCTCTGTCTCTCTCTCTCACTGTCCACTCTGCCTGTCAAAAATAAATAAATAAATAAATAAATAACTTACATCCAATGTTTTCTTTTTATTTCATGTCTTTCACTTGGAGTTGTACAATGAAAATATTTTCAGGAAAGTATTAAGATATAGGGCTTTTTGGTTGATTTTGTTTTTTACTTTTGGTATTGATACTGCAGTTTGGGTGGAAGCTCTGAGCTGTCATATCAATTGTTTGGTTATGCAGCAATAACTTTAAATGGCTCATCAAAAAAGAGATGACAGCACTGTGGTGTAGCAGGTAAATGGGCTGCCTGCATTGCCGGCATCCTATATGGATGGCGACTCAAGAATTGGCTGTTCCACTTCCAATCCAACTCTCTGCTATAGCCTAGGAAAGCACTGGAAAGTGGCCCAATTCCTTGGGTCCCTGCACCCGCATGGGAGACCCGGAAGAAGCTCCTGGCTCCTGGCTCCTGGCTTTGGATCAGCACAGCTCCGGCCATTGTGCCATCTGGGGAGCGAACAAGCAGATGGAAGACCTCTCTCTCTCTCTCTCTCTCTCTCTCTCTGCCTTTGCCTCTCTGTAACTCTGCCTTTCAAATAAATAACTAAATAAATCTACTAAAAAAAAAAAAAAAGGAGCAGAGGAGAGGAGGGAAGAAGAAGGGACAGGAGAAATAATATATGGGACAGATACTTAGCCTAGGGATTCAGATGCTGCTTGGGATACCCATATCCCTTATCAGAGTGCCTAGATTCTTGTCCTGGTTCTATTTACAGTCCAGATTCCTGCTAATGCACACTCCTGGGAGGCAACAGTAATAGTCCCTGCCACCAGTATGAAAGACCCAGATTGAGTTCCTGGCTCCTGGCTTTGGCCTAGCCCAGCCTAGGCAGACTTTTATAGGCATTTAGGGAATGAGCCTATGAATGGAAGATCTCGCTTTCTCTCTCTGCCTTTCAAATGGATAAAATAAATTAATTGAAACCCCGAGGCTTATAGATCAATTTAAAAAAGAACAGCCAACGCTATTCCTAGAGCCTTCTCCATATAAATTTCAGTTGACACTATTATAAGATGAACACAAAAATTACACTGTTTCCAAATACTTTAATACAATTTTAAAATACTCATATTAAATCTGTGCAATTTATAAAAACTGTAAGTCCCGACATCTGTTACTGGGTATTTTCATCCAAATAGTTAATATTTTGAGTAGTATTTTATATACAGTAGTATTTATGAGTAGTCTGGCCATAGCTATAAGAATTAAAGAATGGCTTTATCAATTTTTTTAAAAACTGATAATTTTTTTGGATTTTTTTGAATTCCATATGTGATTTCTGTGAATTGCTCTTTCTGATTTTGTGCATTAATATAAAGTTGCTTTATTTTCTTCTTCTTTAACCAAAGCATGTGAGGTAGCAAGAATGTTTCTTGTGAGAAACTTGAGGAAGTTGAAATTTGCCAGATGTTTCGTGCTAACCCAGAAGTGTGCATTCCTTGGGTCCTGGCACTGTGCAAAATTCTTTCCTATTACTTTAACGGAGCCTTGCTTTCGGTTCACTTTGGTGTTATGCTTGTACTCTGATCAGAACTTGTCTTTTATTCTGTGTTTAAACGATATTATGGCATCCAGAAAATCTGGCAAAGAAAATGATATTTTGATGACATTTCTCACAGGGCTCAACTGGAATGAATTATTACATTTTAACCATGACCCTAATAAACAGCTCCTTTATTTTGCCTGGAAAGACACAATATTTCTTTGTCCAGGAAGTTGCCTGAGTATATGTATTGTTGAAGTGCTAAAAAGCTGCTTTTCTCTAAACTTTAGCTGAGAGACAATGGGATTTGCTAAGCGTATAGTATTGCAGCATGACTCAATATTTTATGCTTATTAAGACAAATTTGAATTTTGAAGTACATGTTTTAAAAATCTTAAATGGGGAAATTTCATGCCATAGTCCTGTTTCCCTGTGCAAGTTAGTCATCTCTGCATAAGTTCCACTGATCCACCAAATGATCTGCTTTTAGTTTTAGTCTTTTGAATTTTTGCTGTAATCTTTAATATCCTTCTCCCAGCTATAGTTGGGCCGACCTAAAGGAATTTTTTCTCTGCACCCACAAACAGGAGTCTGTGTTTCTAGAGTAGGTTGAGGTGTTTTTGTTCCCCAGGAGGAGAGGAATGCTTCTTGTTTAAATATCAATCCCTCAAATAAATATGTAAATTCTTAAATGAATAAATGTGGATCCTTGGGTGCTAGTGATGTGCATTCATGACTAATCTCATATTATCAACTTTAAAAACTTTTCCAAGAACTGCAATGAATTGTTTTCCTATGGGATTTCTGAACCTGTCGTTGAGGTTATACTCTCTCTTACTGACAACGTTTTTGAGAAGAAGAGAGATGTAGCATGGAGCCAGCTTCCTGACGGAGCCTTGGGGAAGGTCGTGCTTCGCTGTGACCTGGGCACCGCTCTTGAATGTTGTTATTATTGGAAGCGGGTGCCCTGCGGCTGCTACCCTTCCTCTCCCCAGAAGCACTCCGTGACTGGCTTTCCCATTCATCTTTTCTAGAACCGCCGCTCCCAAGTTTTGGGTTACAGCTTCATGATGAGTTCTGACCTCCACAGAGTGGCGTCTGTCTCACCTGCATTTGACTACTTAGCTTTGCTGATGGCAGCGTCCCAGCCCTACTTGAGGAGAAGGAAGACTCTTCATGGACATTTCCAACTTAGATCATTAAAGAACCAGGATGAGCTTTTACAGTTCAGGATAAAAGGGAGCTATGACTTTGTTGTCACTTAAACTATTTTACACCTTTCTCTTTTATTTCTGTGGCATTTTTGATACTATTTTTGAGGCCATGGCTATAAACAACTTCAAGGACAACACTGTAGGATGTCCAGCAGAATCTTTGCTTCAGACAGGTAGTTATGCCAGCATGTTTTAGCCTCCACTCTGCTTTATTTTGAACATTGAAGAAAAGGAGCAGTTTTCCAGCACCTGCACACCAACTGGGCTTGCATCCTCTTTAGCGATGTTGTTTAATAAACACTACAGCTTTATCATCCAGAGCCTGTTTCCAAATGCTGTTAATTAGGCCCCCCAAAAAAGGGGGTTTCTGGGTTGGTGAAACAGATCTCTGTAACGGCATCTAAGCTTGGAATCCAGGAAGCAGTGGTGTATGGTGTCCATATCCATGATTTCCTGAATCGGAGAAAAAGTGTGGAAAGCATCTGGGGAAAGGGAGGCTCTTTACCAGCTTGTTTCCTGTAAGTTCAATTGGAAGACCTTGTCTGTGCAAATAGATTTCAAAATAGAGCCTGCCCTTTGACTGTCTCCATAATTACATGGCTCGCTCTGTATTTTACTTGGCAGCCAGAGCAGTTAACCCCTGGAAGGAAGGGGCTTGATGGCATGCCCAGCTTGGCTTCCCAGACATGTCCATGAGAATGAATAAACCACTGTTTGGAGAAGCCCACAGCTAAAAACACACTAGTCTTCAACTCAACTGGAGCTCTTTTAAAATAGGTTTCATAATGTTTATTATGACTGGTTAAAAACCTTAACTTGGTCCTCACTGTGTAGATTACAGAGCCGCATTAATTGTTCTAAAAAAGTAGGGAGCTGGGTGAGTCCCTTGTTGCTTTGATGTAATCAACATCTGTCAACAGAATGAATTTGCTTTTGTTTCATTTCAAGGGCCCTTGTCCTTCAGCTTTGCCCAATCAGTATCTGCTTCAGCCTGGGGCATTCCCTAGTTGTGTGGGGTTATTTTTTTTCTCCCTTTAACAAATGCACAGGTTATTTCTTGTGAAACGTGAAACTCTTCTGCCTTTCAGTTGCCTTTAAGGGGAAGGAACCTTTAGTCTTTCTCATTCGGTGGCAAGACATGTACATCTGAGTGCTATTGAGTTATAAAAATCAGTGAGAGAGTTCTGTCGAGTGGTGCAGACTATTTAATTTTTTTTTTCACAAACTTTGTGCAAGTTATGAAACCCGTCAAGTGAACAGTCAGTGTTTTAGGTCAAGAAATGCAAGACACAGTGTTGCTGGGACTGGAAGCCCACCGTGCTTTATGAGCTTGTACTCCTCTGGGTCATTGGTTGTCTTTCCTGACGGGTGATCTCTCTGTAGCTCTAAATCAGCACCTTGAGAATGTTTTCCTGTGGTGCAGTCCCCTCTGAGCCCACTGCTGGAGGCAACATTGGTCAACAGTTAGAGGTATATCAGATTGCTAGCATAAAGTTGCTTTTTGGAGGGCTAATGTATTGTTTAAGCAGATCATTTGGTTTAAAATGAAACTTATCAATGAGTGTAAGGGCCATATTTGAAAATGAATTAGCAAAACACTGTTGTTTTCTCTCTTGCTGATCATAAATCATTTAAATCTGGCAGGCATTCCTCCCTCCATCCAAAATAATTGCCTCCATTTGTAAAATCAATTAGATGTTAATATGCTATAAATAATAGTTTTGTTACTAGACTTTGGCATTTGCTGATCATTATGAAAAAAATACATTGAGTAAGACATTTTACAGGGTGTATTGTAAATTACTTCTTCTCTGTGACTGCTATGGTTATCGAATGTGGAGTAGCACCAGGCTACCTTGCTGTGCTGTTTTCCACCCAGATATTTGATCCTTCTGCAATGTAAGGTCGCTGAGGGTTGATGGCACGCTGCAGGGAGAAAGTGCTTCCTTGGAAACGTATGAGGAAAAATATAGGTGTTGGTAGCCCACACTTGAGTACAAATGGGCTTCGTTCCGTTTTACCACTGCTTAAAATAATAAGCATTTTAAATTTCTTTCTCTTTGAAAGTTCATTCAGATCTCTCCCTTAAAAAGACTTGTTGACCAAAAGAAAACTCACATTTTCCAGGGTAAAATCAGCTTAATTAAGGGTCATTAGGAAAGGTGCACCTAGACACCCAGGGTTCGGTGGGTGAAATGGAAGCGTTTCATTATGTGGTATAGAATGCGTGCGCAGATAACAATTAAAATGGACCCTGAGTAAGAGGCCAATAAAGATAGGGCAGGTTGTGCACAACAACACGAGTTATTTCAAATGCACTCATTCCTCCGTCGTACTCCTAGTCTGTAACCCCGCCTTGCAGACTTAATCTGTAAAGGGAACAAAAACAACTTTTAGAAATTGATGTTAGTACCAAGTATGAAAATATATAAAACCATAACTTAGACTTACATCCCTATCACACATCCAGAATATGGAAAGCGTGCAGCAGGGTCTGGAGGACACGTGGCAATTTCCAGAGACCTTCAGTGTGCTCCTACGTGTTGTGAAAGAGGCATTTGCCTGTAATTTTCAGTGTGGGCTGCAAGTAGGCACTGATAGAATTTTTGTGGCACTGGCAATAATTCTTATTACCTTTGGTAACAAAAAATATTCTAGTGTTCATAACAAATAACACACGGATTTACTGCCCAAACATAAACACTCCCTCGAGCTTCTCTCTCGGGGAATCAGCAGTGGCCTGCCCTACTGTGACAATCTCTCTCAAGATCAGAAGTGTGCAAAGCAACCCTTTGCTGCTCTTGGCTCTCCCACTCTCCTAAGGGCTCTGAGGATTCCCCTTGTCATCTCCTAAACATCAAGATAGTCTACCTACCCCTTGCAGAAATTGATGTGCACCTGCATCATGTATGCCCAGGATGGCTTTACCAAAAGGGTACTCTGTGGTTCTGAGTGAATGACAGTACTAAGAGCGCAGAGAAGACAGCACAGGGCTGATGGGACCTGGCTGGGATTCTTGTCTAAGGACTATTATCGTGCATCACATGAGTTGTAACATTGATGGAAACATGTTGGATGTTAGATGTAGGTATAAGGTATCAGCAACCCCTTTATAAAGAAATGACGGGCAGGCATTTAGCCAAGGGTTTAAGATGCCTGAAATCCGTATCAGTGTGCCTTGGTTTGATCCCTGGCGCTGGCTCCTGACTCCAGCTTCCTGTTAATGCAGACCCTGGGAGATAGTAGTGATGGTGCAGGTCGTTGGATCCTTGCCATCTAGGTGAGAGATCTGGGTTGAGTTCCTGACTCCCAGCTCCAGCCTGGCCCATCCCTGGCCATTGGAGGTATTTGGTGAGTGAACTAGTGGATGAGAGTTCTCTCTCTGTCTTTCTGTTTCTCCCTCTCTCGTTGCCTTTCTCCCCTTCCACCCCTCCCTCTCCCTCCTTCAAACAAATAAGTAATTTATTTTTAAAAAGAAAAGGTACAGTTATCTCTCTCTCTCTCTCTCTCTTTTTTTTTTACAGGCAGAGTTAGTGAGAGAGAGAGACAGAGAGAAAGGTCTTCCTTCTGTTGGTTCACCCCCCTGGCGCACAGTGCCGATCTGAAGCCAGGAGCCAGGTGCTTCCTCCTGGTTTTCCATGCAGGTACAGGGCCCAAGCACTTGGGCCATCCTCCACTGCCTTCCTGGGCCACAGCAGAGAGCTGGACTGGAAGAAGAGCAACCGGGACAGGACCGGTGCCCCAACCAAGACTAGAACCCGGAGTGCCAGCACCACAGGCGGATGATTAGCCTAGTGAGCTGTGGCGCTGGCCCAAAGTACAGTTATCTCTTAGTATCCATCATGAATTGGTTCTAGGACCCCATGGATACCAAAATCTGCAGATGCTCAAGAGCCTTATGTAAAATGGAGCAATATTTGTGTATAACTGTGCATGTTCTCCTGTATACTTTAAAACATCTCTCAATTACTTATAATAGCTAATAAAATTTAAATGCTATGTAAACATTCATATTGTATTGTACAAGGAATAATGATAAGAAAATACATCTGTACATGTTGAGCACACATATAATTCTCTCCATGGTTACTTGACTACATGAATGTAGAATGTGCAGGTGTGGAACTGGGGGATAGAGAGGGGTGGCTCTATATAAAATCTCAACAGACCTTTTCTTCTTTTTTTTTTTTTTTTTTGTGACAGGCAGAGTGGACAGTGAGAGAGAGAGACAGAGAGAAAGGTCTTCCTTTGCCGTTGGTTCACCCTCCAATGGCTGCCGCGGATGGCGCGCTGCGGCCGGCGCACTGCGCTCATCCGATGGCAGGAGCCAGGTGCTAGGTGCTTTTTCCCTGGTCTCCCATGGGGTGCAGGGCCCAAGCACTTGGGCCATCCTCCACTGCACTCCCGGGCCACAGCAGAGGGCTGGCCTGGAAGAGGGGCAACCGGGACAGAATCCGGTGCCCCAACCGGGACTAGAACCCGGTGTGCCGGCGCCGCAAGGCGGAGGATTAGCCTGTTGAGCCACGGCGCCGGCCCAACAGACCTTTTCTAAAATATATAAAATCTTACATAAAATCTCATACTTAAATAGAAAATCTTATATAAAATCCTATACTTATATAAAATCTCAGCAGATCTAGTTCAGATATTGTGGTTTGGGTATCCTTTCTGTGATGCTGAATAGTGTGCACTGAAAGTTTTAATTTTGCTCATTCTTTAATTCGTAATTATTAATTAAAACATAAACATGGTTGGAATCCCTCTTTTTTTGTTTGCCTCATCAACTGGGAGACTCCTGTCTCTCAAAGTTTCCATAATTTACCCATTTCTTCATTTCACCTGTGAAAACACTAGACCCCATTGGCTTGTAATGAACAGTTGTGGATTAAACAACGTGTGGGACCTTGTTATTCCACTACCTTGTGACAACATTGATAGGGTGTCTTTTATCAGATTGAAAAAAGAGATTTCACTTCAACTACAAAAGCATCTTATGAAAGTGGAATTGCTGAGTGCACTACAGAATGGTGATTGTCAACAGATTGGATTTGTGCAGGCTGTGTTCTTGTGTGCCGTCCAGGCGTGTGGGTATGCCGCGTCGTTCCAGCAGTGAGCCTGCCCTCCGGCAGGACAGGTAACAGTGATCATCCTAAAAGTGAATGTCTCAAAAGCCTCATCCAGATATCCTAGTAGTGGTCTGATGACTTCACGTTCAAGTACATAGAAAAGATTTCCCCTGTAATGACTTTGTACTTGATAATACTGATAAAGATCTTTCTTTCGTGTAATCAGTCACATTGAGGAAAATTTTCATGAGTCCTAAAATTGATCAAAGGCTCCAACATCCCATTGCCTGGGATGGAGCACGACAAATGGTAGTGCTGAAGGGACCTCACAGAGTAGGAAGTCCAGCTCCCTCATTTGGTTAAGCCTCTCTGAAGTGCTGAGCACAGAGCTTGGCACCTGTAAGCTCTGGGTCAGTGTCCACCGTCAAGGCCGCTGCTTCAGGTGGCGCAGCCAGCTCTTGGCAGGAGTGGCAGAACTTCAGTTTCTTTTTTTTTTACAGGCAGAGTGGACAGTGAGAGAGAGAGACAGAGAGAAAGGTCTTCCTTTTGCCGTTGGTTCACCCTCCAATGGCCGCCGCGGCCAGCGCGCTGCGGCCGGCGCACCGCGCTCGTCCAATGGCAGGAGCCAGGTGCTAGGTGCTTATCCTGGTCTCCCATGGGGTGCAGGGCCCAAGCACTTGGGCCATCCTCCACTGCACTCCCGGGCCACAGCAGAGGGCTGGCCTGGAAGAGGGGCAACCGGGACAGAATCCGGTGCCCCGACCGGGACTAGAACCCGGTGTGCCGGCGCCGCAAGGTGGAGGATTAGCCTGTTGAGCCACGGCGCCGGCCAGAACTTCAGTTTCAAGGTGCCGTGCAGTGCTCCGTGTCTTTGGCCCTTCCTTCACCATTGAAAGCATGTCTGATGCAGTCTCACGTATTTGCTGGATTGCCTGTTGTCTCTCATACCACAAGAATGTATGCTCCATGAGGCCAGGGAGTTTGTTACCTTGTTCACCACTGTATTCCTGTGTCCAGAGCATGAGATGAATCCTGTAAGTTCATTAACTCTTGAGTGAAAGAATTTAGAGGCCCTTAGAGGCCCCACAGGTAAATATGTTGAAGAGTGAAAAAGGAAAAAAAAATGAGCATTTATGGGACACATTTTTAAATGATGATTTACGTATAAGAGTACTTCAAGGGCCGGCACCACGGCTCACTGTGCTAACCCACCTGCGGCGCCTGCAGCCCAGGTTCTAGTCCCGGTTGCTCCTCTTCCAGTCCAGCTCTCTGCTGTGGCCCGGGAGTGCAGTGGAGGATGGCCCAGGTCCTTGGGCCCTGCACCCCATGGGAGACCAGGAGGAAGCACCTGGCTCCTGGCTTAGGATTGGCACAGTGTGCCGGCCGTGACGTCCACTTGGGAGGTGAACCAATGGAAAAGGGAAGACCTTTCTCTCTGGTTCTCTCTCTCTCACTGTCTAACTCTGCCTGTCAAAAAAAAAAAAAAAAAAAGAGTACTTCAAAAAGTTCATGCAAAATGGGGTTATTAAAGGCTTATTTGAGTACAAAAATAATTTGAAATTTATGCCTCATAATTTGTTTCATAATACACATTTTTCTTTTTTTTTTAACTTTTATTTAGAATATAAATTTCCAAGGTACGACTTATGGATTACAATGGCTTTCCCCCCATAGTTTCCCTCTCCCCCCGCAACCCTCCCCCCTTGCCCGCTTCCTCCACCCTTTCGTTCACATCCAGATTCATTTTCAATTCTCTTTGTATACAGGAGATCAATTTAGCATGTGTTAAGTAAAGAATTCGTCCATTTGCCCTCATATAGTAACACAAAGTGAAATATACTATTTGAATACTCGTTTTAGCATTGAGTCACATTGTACAGCACATTAAGGACAGAGATCCTACATGAAATATATATATATATTTGAAACTGATTAATTTTTTTGATGCAGTTTCCAATGTAACACTGAGTTTTTCTTTTTTTTTTTCATTTTTCGATTATCTTTATATAGAGAAGATCGGTTCAGTATGTATTAAGTAAAAATTTTCATCAGTTTGCATCTACACAGAAACACAAAGTGTAAAAATACTGTTTCAGCACTAGTTACAGCGTTACTTCACATTAGATAACATATTAAGGACAGATCCCACATGGGATATAGGTACACAGTGACTCCTGGTGTTGATTTAACAATTTGACACTCTTATTTATGGCGTCAGGAATCTCCCTAGGCTCTAGTCATGAGTTGCTGAGGCTATGGAAGCCTTTAGGGTTCGCCGACTTTGATCCTATTCCGACAGGGTCACAGTCAAAGTGGAGGTCCCTTCCTCCCTTCGGAGAAAGGTACCTTCTTCTTTGGTAGCCCCGTTCCTTCCACTGGGATCTCACTCGCTGAGGTCTTCCCTTTAGGTCTTCTTTTTTTCCTTTTGCAGAGTGTCTTGGCTTTCCATGCCTAAAATACTCTTATGGGCTCTTGAGCCAGATCTGAATGCCTTAAGGGCTGATTCTGAGGCCAGAGTGTTATTTAGGACATCTGTCATTCTATGAGTCTTCTGTGACTCTGCTTCCCATGTTGGATCATTCTCTCCCTTTCTGGTCCTGTTCGCATAATACACATTTTTCAAGAACTTTTTTTTCTTTGAAAAGCAGAGAGACAAAATGAGAGTCAGACAAAGATCATCCATCTGCGGGTTCACTCCCCAGCTGTGCAGCAATAGCCAGGGCTAGGCCAGGCCAAAGCCAGGAGCCCAGAACCCAGCCTTCCACATGGGTGGCAGGGACTCAGCTATTTGGGCCATCACCTTCTGCCTCTCAGAGCACACATGAACAGGAAGCTGGAGTCAAAAGCAGAGGCAGGACTTGAACCCAGACACTCTGAGATGGGATGCGTGTATCCTAAACTGCTCTGCCAAACTCCTGTCCCCCAAGAACTCTGTGAAGACTTCATTATATGCCTGGATTTCTAAATTTTTGTACCAAAATAAACTTATCCTTTAATTCATTTCTTAACCACTGTAACATTTTTTACTTTTTAACTTTTATTTTATTTAAAAGGCATAGTTACAGCTAGAGAGAGATCTTCCATTTGGGAGTTCATTCTCCAGTTGCCCACAACAGCCAGAGCTGGGTCAAGCTGAAGCCTGAAACCTGAAACTCAATCTGGGTCTCCCACACGGGTGGCAGAGACCTAAGTACTTGATCCATAAACCGCTGCCTCCCAGGATTTGCATTAGCAGGAACCTGGCATCTGGAGTGGAGCTGGGACTTGCACCCAGGCCCTCTAGTGTGGGGTGTGTGTCCCAAGGAGTGTCTTAACCACCATGCCAGATGACTGTCTCTTACTTCATTTTCTACAAACTATTTTTTTTTTTTTTGACAGGCAGAGTGGACAATGAGAGAGAGAGACAGAGAGAAAGATCTTCCTTTGCTGTTGGTTCACCCTCCAATGGCTGCCGCGCATGGCGTGCTGCGGCCGGCGCACCGCGCTCATCCGATGGCAGGAGCCAGGTGCTAGGTGCTTATCCTGGTCTCCCATGGGGTGCAGGGCCCAAGCACTTGGGCCATCCTCCACTGCACTCCTGGGCCACAGCAGAGGGCTAGCCTGGAAGAGGGGCAACCGGGACAGAATCTGGCGCCCCGACCAGGACTAGAACCCGGTGTGCCTGTGCCGCAAGGCAGAGGATTAGCCTGTTGAGCCACGGCGCCGGCATACAAACTATTTTTTTAAGTTGTATTATTTACTTGAGAGGCAAAGTTACAGACAGAGAGAGGAAAATATAGAGGGACAGGTCTTCCATCCACTGGTTCATTCCCCAAATGGCTGCAGTGGCCAGAGCTGGGCCCATCTGAAGCCAGGAGGCAGGAGCATCCTCTGGGGGCTCCCACATGGCTGCAGGGGCCCAAGCACTTGAGCCATTCTCTATTGCCTTCCCAGGACATCAGCAGGGAGCTGTATTGGAAGAGGAGCAGCCGGGACTTGTACTGGCACCCACATGGGATGCCGGTGCCATAGGTAGATGCTTAACCCACTGCACCACAGCACCAGCCCCTCTACAAACTTTCTGAAGCCCCCTTGTATACGCAATCTCAGCTAATGCTCAGTCAGTCTCATAGAAGGGAGAGTATTCCTATACTTCTCCAATGATGGAGAAAGTTGGGTTCAGAAATTTTGATAATTCAGACCTGTTTGATATCAAAGCGCAGACTGCTTTCACTACCAAAGTGCCTTCCAATGAGATCATTTCTGAAAATGCCTGTTTTCATTCTAATTGTTAGATGGCTGCATGGTATTTGCATGTTTCATTATTAATAACACCAAAAAAAAGAAGAAATATTCCCTTGAAATCCAACCCCAGAGAAAACACATTCTGTAGCCAGACATGCTAGCTAGTATATCCTTGAGGGCCCTGGTACACTGTTGGGAGGCATCCTGGGATGGCAGACACAGCCCTGGATTTGGACTTAGGGGACCTGAACTTGGAGCCAGGTCATTTATTACCAAAGGTGTGAGCCTTAGTGCCTCATCTGTAAGCGAGTGACATTAACAGCTGCCTACCTGACAGAATGGTTAAGAGATAACAGGTAGAGCACCTAGCCCTGAACTTCGTGTTTCTTTATTTTTTTTTTTTATTTTACTTTATTTTTTTAAATTTTTTTGACAGGCAGAGTGGATAGTGAGAGAGAGAGAGACAGAGAGAAAGGTCTTCCTTTTGCCGTTGGTTCACCCTCCAATGGCCGCCGCGGACGGCGCGCTGCGGCCGGCGCACCACGCTGATCCGATGGCAGGAGCCAGGTGCTTCTCCTGGTCTCCTATGGGGTGCAGGGCCCAAGCACTTGGGCCATCCTCCACTGCACTCCCTGGCCACAGCAGAGAGCTGGCCTGGAAGAGGGGCAGCCGGGACAGAATCTGGCACCCCGACTGGGACTAGAACCCAGTGTGCCGGCGCCGAAAGGTGGAGGATTAGCCTAGTGAGCCGTGGCGCTGGCCTTTTTTTTTTTTTTTTTTTTAAGATTAATTTATCTTTTACTTGAGAGTCAGAGTTACACAGAGAGGAGAGGCAAAGAGAGAGAGAAAGAGAAAGAGAGAGAGGGAGAGAGGTGTCTTCCATCTGATGGTTCACTCCCCAATTGGCCGCAAGGGCCAGAACTGCACCGGTCGAAGCCAGAAGCCAGGAGCTTCTTCTGGGTCTCCCATGTGGGTGCAGGGGCCCAAGGACTTGGGTCATCTTCTACTGCTATCCCAGGCCATAGCAGAGAGCTGGGTCGGAAGTAGAGCAGCCAGGACTAAAACCGGCGCCCATGTGGGATGCCAGCGCTTCAGGCCAGGGCATTAAACCACTGTGCCACTGCACTGGCCCCTGAACTTTGGGTTAAAGCACTGTTGTTCCAGCTTCTCTTTGTATTCAGTTGATTAATACTGGTCATAATGCGCACTTTCTTTCCTCAGAAGGAAAACCTGTGTGTCTTGTAAGTGGCTGCCTCTGTTCACCCCTCACTGAGGCATGGTCTGGTCGGCAAAGGGAGCTTGACTCAAGGGCATGAATGAATGAAATCAAGCTATCACCACTTTGGGAGGAAATTACTTAATCATCATTCTATCAATAGTTTTGTGTGCCTTTTACATTTTCTGGTATCTCCATGTGTCCACTTATTTTTTCCTTGGGCCTGAGAGAGAAGTAAATACCCTTTTTGTTTTAAGATTTTATTTATTTGAGAGAGAGAATTACAAGCAGAAAGAGGGAGAGACAGGTCTTCCACCTGCTGGTTCATTCCCCAAATGGATGCAACAGTTGGAGCTGGGCAGATCCAAAGCCAGGAGCCAGGAGCCAGGAGCCAGGAGCCAGGAGCTTCTTCCTGGTCTCCCACACAGGTACGGGGACCCAAGTACTTGAGCCATCTTCCAGTGCTTTCCCAGGCCATTAGTAGGAGGCTGGATTGGAAGTGGAGCAGGGGCCAGTGCTGTGGCATAGTGGGCAGCCTGCAGTGTCAGTATCCCACATGGACATTGGTATGAGTCCTGGCTACTCCACTTCTGATCCAGCTCTAGGCTATGGCCTGGGAAAGCAGTAAAAGATGACCCAAGTGCATGGGCCCCTGCACTATCGTGGGGGACCCGGAAGATGCTCCTGGCTCCTGGCTTCTGATCTGCTTGGCTTTGGTTATTGCAGCCATCTGTGGAGTGAATCAGCAGACGGAAGACCTTTTTCTGTGTCTCTCCCTTTCTCTGTCTGTAACTCTAACTCTCAAATAAAGAAATCTTAAAAAAAAAAAAAAAGTGGATCAGCCAGGACTTGAACCAGTGGCCATATGGGATGCCAGTGCTGCAGGCAGAGGCTTAGCCTATTATACCACAGCACTGGCCTCTCCTTTGTGGAGGCCATCCCATCTGCCTTTGTATGCCTCAGTAACAGTTCATAAGAACTCAGGGTTCTTACGGAGATTACTGCGCCAACATATGTAAAGTGCCACGTACAGTAATTGAGCACATAGTACTAGAAGCTAGCATGGAGCCCATGTTTCTTTCCCAAGCTTTGGGAGTATTCAGGAAGGAACAGTTGTTTCTTGGGCATCTGCTGGATGCAGGGCACTGCCAGATTCCCTATTCCAATTAATTCTCAACTGAGACTCAAAAGAGGAAACTTGTTCAGGGCCCCAAGCTAACAAATGATAGGGCTGAAACCACCAAAGTCCAGGCTTCGGCCTTCCAATGATGTGCTTTTCCTGGGACACTGCCCTGTCCCTCGTATATCCATTGACAATCTGAGTGAAGGTAGGAAGAAGAGAGGGAGGAAGAAGGGAGGGAGGAAGGAAGGAAGGGAGGGAGGAACTCCATAGCCAGGACAGGTTTATTTGGAGACAAACCAGAGAGGGACCTGTGAGAGGGGTGGAGCACTACCTTCGCACAGATTATGCTTTTAGATAGGCAGGGCTGTTTTCAGTAGGTGGCCTAAGCTGGTTTACAAGTGCTTTTCAAACGCGGTGGGTGTGGGCTCATGGTTGAGGAAGAAGGCAGCGGGTTGGGATCTGCCCTCAGTCACTGAGGCAAGGAACTGGAAAGCAGTGGGGTGCTTTAGATCTGCTTTCACTCTTGCTCCATCAATCATGAGGGAAATAGCATATTTCAACAACTGCAGAATAAGTGACTGCCTCTATCAAGCAACTTTTTTTTTTAAAAGAAAATATATTTATGGCCTTTTGTGTGTGTTTGGAATTGTTTGAAATACAAAGGCACTTCAAAATGTTCATGAAAAAAATAGAATGAAAAGATACTTTAATTTTCATGCAAAAAATTGAAATTCATGCATAGCTTTTTCAGAATATACATTTTTTCATGAGCTTTTTGAAGACTTCTATGCAGAGATTTCAAAAAATTTTTGCACCAAAATAAGTGAATTTAATTCCATTTTCCACAAACTTTTCGAAACACTCTCACAGTACCCAAGTATGTCTGTAAGTTTGGTTCAACAATATTGTGTCATTGCGGAGGACACTTGGTGTGGTAGTGAAGATGTCCACATCTCATAGTAGGATGCATGAGTTTGAGACCTAGCCCTGCCTCTAATTCCAACTCCCTACTAATGTGCACCCTGGGAGGCAGCAGATGATGGCTCAGGTAGTTGGGTTCCTGGAGGTGTAGGAGACTTGGGTGGAGTTCCCAGCTGCTGGCTTCAATTTGACTCAGCCCCAGCTGTTGGAGGTATGTGGGGAGTGAGACAGCAGGTGGGAGGACTCTCTTTGTTCTTCTGCCTTATAAGTAAAATAAATAAATATTTTAAGGAAAAAAAACATTAGCTGCCAACATTTTGATGGAGCAGGTAAAGCCACCTCCTGTGATGCTGGAATCCCATGTGGGTGCCGGTTTGTGTCCTGGCTGCTCCACTTCTGATCCAGTTCCCTGCTAATGGCCTGAGAGAGCAGCAGGTGACCCAAATGTTTGTCATTTGAGGCGTGAACCAGCAGGTTCTCTCTCTTTCTCCATCTGTAATTCTGGCTTTAAAATAAATCTCTTTTTTATTGAGTTTCATAATCACTTCTCTTTTAATTAATTTTTATTTATTGACAAACAGTAATTGTACAGAGTTATGGGGTACAATGTAATATTTTGATACATGCATACATTATAATGATCATATTAGGATAATTAACATCCATTGCTTCATATATTCTAGGTTTCTTTGTAGTGTGAACATTCAGAAGTCTTTCTTCTAGCCATTTAGAAAAGTACAGTATGTTATTGTTAACTATTATCACCCTACTGTGCAATAGAATGCCAACAGGATTGTTTTTACAATAAGGAAAGAAAGTACTTTTTAATTCAATAAAAGTAAAAACTTTCTGAGGTTTGGCTTACCTATATATATGTATTTTTTTGAGGGAGTTAACTTTGGAGAAGAAGCCAAGAATGGCGCATCTTTTGTGAGCACTTAGACATTACTATAGCTTATAGTAATAGTACATAGATAATAGTATAGTATATGTACTATAGTATAGTACATAGATAATGTCCTCCACTTAGTACACTAAAATGACATAAATCTTTGCCATCAAGCATTACTATTAATTCTCATTATCCAACTCTTTGAGCACAGAGGTTATGCCTGGGAAGTAAGTGCACAGTGACTCGTGTTGTTAATTTAACAATTAACACTCTTATGTATGACATCAGTGATTACCCAAGGCTCATGACATGAGCTGCCTAGGCTAAGGAAGCCTTTTGAATCCACAAACTTCTTCAGTATTTAGACAAGTCCATAAGCAAAATGGAAGTTCTCTCCTCCCTTTAGAGAAAAGTGCATCCTGCTTTGATTGCCACTTCTCTCTGTTGGGGTCTCACCCACAGAAGCCCTTCATGGAGGACATTTTTTGCCACACTGTTTCCATGCCTGACATGCTGTCATGGAAATAAATAAATCTTTAAAATAAAACAAAAACAGTATTAGTGAAATGAAACTTATGACACTGACTCATTGACCATTGGGGTTTGTTTGCATCAGTAGTTTTTCCTGGTTCCATTGGGGATCCTGAGTTTTCGGGCCTGTACTCACCTGCAGTTCCTGTTTGCCCTGTGTGTCACAGCTACAGTGCTACTCTGTGCCACTAGCTCGCAAACACTGTGTGCCTCAGGACCACCGAGGGCTTGTTTTCTTGCAGATTACTGACCTCCTCCCCAGTTTCTGAGTCAGTAGATTAAGGAGGGGCCCAAGAAATCGCATCTTTTTCCCATATGATGCTGATACTGCTGATCTGGGAGCTACCTTTTGAGAATGAGTGCTCTAGACCATGAGAGGGCAAATTTCTGCTGTTACAGACCAAGCAGTAAATGTTTTGGTCTTTTTTAGTAGGCCATATGGTCTGTTACAACCACTCAGCTCTACCCGCCATAGCTCAAAATCAGCCCTAGACAATTGTAAATGAGTAAGTCCAGAAAACTTATTTTTGGGCCCTGAAATCTGAGTTTCTTATAACTTCATGTGTTACAAAATGTTCTTTTTCCTCCTTTTTCCAACCATTTATAAGTGTAAAAACTATTTTTAGATCTTGGTCTGTATAAAAACAAGTAACAGGGCTAGTGTTGTGTCAGTGGGTGAAGGCACTGCTTGCAATGCCGGTATCCCATATGATTGCTGGTTCAAGTCCCAGCTGCTCTGCTTCCATCCAGTTCCCTGCTGATAAACCTGGGAAGGCAGTGGAGGGTGGCCGGCCTACCTCCACCCACTAGGGAGACTTGAGTAGAATTCTAGGCTCCTGACTTTGGCCTGGCCTAGACCTACATGTGGCAGCCATTTGGGGACTGAATCAGCGCATGGGAGTCCACTCTTTCTTCTCTCTCTTTCAAATAATCTCAAAAAAAAAAAAATATATATCAGGCCAGATTTAACCCTTGGGTTGTAGTTGACCAATCCTGCTAATGTAGCTGTGACCTGTTGGGAATTTTTAAAAGCTATTATTCTATTATTTTAAAAAAATATTTATTTGAAAGGCAGAGTTACAGAGAGAAGAGGAGGAGAGGGAGAGAGTGCGCCTGTATCCACTGGTTCACTGCCCAAATGGCCACAACAGCCGAGGCTGAGCCAGGCTGAAGCCAGGAGCCTGGACCTCCATCCAGGTCTCCCAAATGGCTGCAGGGTCCCAACCACTTGGGTCATCTTCTGCTGCCTTCCAGGTACATTATCTGGAAGCTGGATCAGAAGTGGAGCAGCCAGGACTCAAACTGGCTCAAATGGGATGCTGGCGTTGCAGGAAGAGGCTTAACCTGCTGCAGCACAATGCTGGCCCCTAAACTATTCTTTTAATTATACAAGTAATGCAAGTGGATGGTTTAAAAAACCTAACACATAGAAGAAAATAAAATGAATCAAAAAGTGTTCCTCCCAGCTCCAGCCTCAATCACATGCTCCAGAAATTGCCCTCAATTTATAGCCATGTACAAGTGTATATAAATGTATAAGCTCTTTTTATATTACGGAGCTGCTTATGCATATTGTTGAGCATTTGCTTTTTTT
This sequence comes from Sylvilagus floridanus, assembly GCA_949820135.1. NCBI lineage: Eukaryota > Metazoa > Chordata > Mammalia > Lagomorpha > Leporidae > Sylvilagus > Sylvilagus floridanus. The sequence goes on from OX463236.1 coordinate 115,138,560, forward strand.
CCCCAACAATGTATTATGATCTCTTTCTGTATCAATTTATGGAGATGGTTTAGCTTTTTAATTTTTATTTATTTATTTTTTTATTTGAGAGACAAATAGAAAGGAAGACACTTCACACCTACTGGGTCACTGCCCAAATGCCCACAATGACCTGAGCTGAGCTGGGCTAGGCCCAGAACCAGGAGCCAGGAACTCAATCCAGGTCTCCTACGTGGATAGCAGGAAAGCAATTACTTGAGTCCTCACCATTGCCTCCGGGGGTCTGCACTGGTGAGAATCTGGGGTCAAGAGCTGAAGCAGGGAGTGAAGCCCAGTCTAACCCACTGTGATGTGGGACATGGGTGTCTAAGCCGTTAGGCTCAACATCCAATCCTAGTTGATTTTCTTTTAATGCTCCAGAGATTTCTGTTGTGTAGATACAAGGGTACTTCCAAAAGTTTGTGGAAAATGAAGTTTATTTTAGTGCAAAAATTTTTGAAATCCACATATAGTTGTCCTATACCATGCATTTTCCACAAACTTTTTGAGATCTCTTCATATACCACAATATATTTCATGGTTTCTGTTGCTGTTTCTCATTTGGAAACATGTGGGTTGTTTCTTGTTTTATTCTACCACGAGCAAGGCTGCCGTAAGGGTCCATCCCCGTCTCTCATTGTCTGTTAGCTGCAGGATAGACTCCTAGGAGATGAATTGCAAAGGATATGTGCGTGAAAATGTCGATAGATGTCTGTAAATACCTGTGGCGGCTACTTAGGACCGTATGTTGATTTTTCCCTCAGGATCACCTCTACATTTTTGCTATTTGGTCTTTATCTGCCTGGACCATTCATCACAATGAATTTCAGTATAATGCCTCGCTGCACATGAACTTAACACAGAGTAGTAATCCTATGGAGGGCACAAAGTGCAGCTGGCAATTTGTCCGTGATTCTTGAAAGGAAAACGGCTTTACAGAGTAGAAAGCCATCAAAACAGTGCCCTGAATCCAGGGTCATCCTGGACATGGCCGCATAAGGTAGCAGAGCAGAACTTGTTCTTTTATAGATCGGTGCACAGCAGATGTTTCTATATGTTTGTTTCCCATTAGATTAGATTTTCCATTGTGAAGCGTCTCTGTAAACATAGTATTAGCTAATAAATGTTCTGCACTCCTATTGTACTAGAACTCAGAACGCTGCTGCTTTCTTTTCTATTTGGAGCTTTTCCTTTTTGAGTCCACAAAGGATTCGAATAATGAGTTAATAGACAACACCACAACATCTTAAAGTGCAGAGCTATGCTAGTTTTTTTTTTTTAATTAAAGTATGTCTGTTTTTGCTCATAGGTTGTCAGAGAATTTTCTCTTCACCACTCAATCATATCTACTTACACAAGCAGTCAAGCAATCAACAAAGAAGAAATTTCTTCTTCCGGAGACAAAGAAATGTCTCGCACAGTGTAGTGTGGCCTGCTGTGGTTTCTTCAGCTCATCCAGTCCCCAAGGTACGGTGTGGCCTCTTATCTCCTGCCTTTCCCAGCCAGCACAGATGACTGCCGAAGCCACCAAACGTCTTCCCACGTTTGATTTCTGGACCATTCAGTCACAATTGAAAATCTTGATTTGTGATTTTAAATTGTGATGTGAGAAGTTTTAACATCCTGTAGTTCTACAGCATTAATTTTTAAAACTGAAACTCTGAATTTACAATTACTTAGCTTATTTAGGATTAAAATTTCTATCATAGAATTTTTTATATTGAATTTCTAACATGAAAGAAAAACCACACACACAGAGTTCCCTAACTTTCTTTGAGGGAAAAAACTTGATTATTCAGCTGGGGTGATTCTAGAGCGATTACTTGAAACTAATACACTAGATGGCTGTTTTAAAGCCTGCTCTTAAATTTTCCATATTATTAACGCTGCTGTCTTTGAATCATCCTCTAGAGTAAGTTAAATGAGTCTCTTATCTCAGAGTATTCTTGCTTTTTTTTTCAGAGAGTACAATTCTGTAGATAGAGTCTACCCATTTTTCAAAATGCAATGTAAAGGAGGTGTGTGAGTTCTTAAGGAAGGAGAATAGCTAAAAGAAATTCAGATTTGTCACAAAAATTGCCTGATTTCTTCCTTTTATGTATTTTTTCCCCTCTGAGCCCACGTTAACGTTCAGTATGTTATACTTCCTCAAAGTAAATGGCCCATTTTTGTGGCAAGAGCAGGTGAAACAGAAGGGCCCCCAGAGCCCAGCACATGTTCCAAGTTCAACTGAGGCCTGGCCCTCACAGTGAGAGCCAGCATTTGGTATTAGCCACAACAAGGACATTATTTTTCCTTACTAGTAAAGGAAAGAAAGTCTCTGGGCAGGTGAGTATGTTGTTTTAGACATTATAGACAATTTCAGTGGCAACCCACCAGCCCCTCTCCTCTGCCTGTACTTGTCACCTGGACCCATCACAAAGCAGAGTGGAGACGAGAACACATGCTCTCTGGGGGAGACCTGGTGGGTGTTAGCTGGCACTGGTGGGGTAGCCGTAAGAGTGCAGCCGCCCCGCAGAGCTCAGCTGTGGCAAACCAGGCAGTGGCATTACCTGGACCAGAAAAGCCCATCAAAATGGGAGAATAAGTGACTCCTCAAATCCTGCTGGCTGCACTTCACAAAGAGGAGAGCCCTGCCTCAACCTTGCAGACGTGCTGTGATGTTTCCATTGAAGAGTGTTATCTGGCTCAGCTTCCTGTCCCAAACTGCCATGTAGCCTTACTGTGTACCGCTCAACAGTGCTGGTGTAGCAGTTGCTATAAATAGTTTGCAAAGAGCTATGCAAAACCTTGGACTGAAAGGAGCTCTGTGTGACAGAGACTATTTATTTTCCTAATACTGCTGGAGAAATGGTCTACCAGAGTGATCAGAGTTGAATGTTTTGAGTTTAGGGGATTGTTGGGGGGCTTTTGTTTGTTCTCGACAAATGAAGGAAATGTTCTAGGTAATTTTAATGTGCTTGGAGGAGAAAAGGAAAGAGAGCTGTTTTGTTTCCTCCGCCAGCCTCTCAGTTCAAGTGTGGTTGCAGAGTGGAAGAGGTGAATGCAAAAGGCTTCAGTGGGCTTTACTGTCAGTCAGCCCTCTTACAAACCTCCGTGCAGAGAGGGTGTTGGGAGCTGTCCTTTGTATACATCTTACCTTTGTGTTAAGAAGATGACAGGGGGGCCGGCACCGTGGCTCAACAGGCTAATCCTCCGCCTTGCGGCTCCAGCACACCGGGTTCTAGTCCCGGTCGGGGCGCCGGATTCTGTCCTGGTTGCCCCTCTTCCAGGCCAGCTCTCTGCTGTGGCCCGGGAGTGCAGTGGAGGATGGCCCAAGTGCTTGGGCCCTGCACCCCGTGGGAGACCAGGAGAAGCACCTGGCTCCTGGCTTCAGATCAGCGCAGTGCACCGGCCACAGCGGCCATTGGAGGGTGAACCAACGGCAAAAGGAAGACCTTTCTCTCTGTCTCTCTCTCTCACTGTCCACTCTGCCTGTCAAAAAAAAAATTAAAAAAAAAAAGAAGATGACAGGGGTCTTAATGAATCATTTGGCAAACTGGAAGCTTGGTTCTCTCTCTCTCTCTCTTTTTTTAATCAATAGTGGTTTACTCCTAGTGGGCTTGGGCGGAGGAAGGAAGAAAAGAAACCACTGTTTGTTTTGACCAGAAGTCTACTTGAGTCCAGTTTGAGTCAAAGCGTGGTAAGGTTAGCAGACCATCCAGAGGCAGCGCTAACAGGCCATGTTAAGTTCAAAAGGGCAGGGGAAGGAACCGGGGGCAGCCTGGAGGGTCTGCTGTGCTGGCTTCGGAGGTCGGTCCTCCGGCAGGAAGGGCAGAGCTCCATGAAGCAGGAGGCTGTGTCCAACAAAATGATCCCATTGTCGTGCGCTGGGTTCTGATCTTCGTTTTCAATCCTTCTTCCTCAAGCACATAAAGAAGCCAGACTATGTGACGACAGGCATTGTGCCCGACTGGGGAGACAGCATAGAAGTTAAGAATGAAGATCAGATTCAAGGGCTCCGTCAGGCCTGTCAGCTGGCCCGTCACGTCCTCCTGCTGGCCGGGAAGAGTTTAAAGGTGGCGTCTCAGCAGACCTCGGGATGAGCTCCTCCCAGGCAGCGAGCACTCCGCGTTTTCCCCTCTTTGCCTCTAATACTTCTTTTGTACACATCTCATTTGTCTGGAAAAAATTAAGTAAAGCCTCAGGATGGCAGGCAGGGATTTTATTATTTTATGTGTTTATTCAAGACATGGTTTAAATCCAAGTTCAGCTTTAACTAGCAGAATTCTAGAAACACTTTGAACCCATTAGCATATCCAAGTGGGTCCATGGCAATGGCTTTGACTTCTGCCCCCTTACTCCTGCCTGCAGTTTCTGCTTTTATTTCCCATGTTATTTCTGTGTCTGAAGAGTTGCTCTACCTTGTGTTTTGTCTCCTATTTTCTTGCATTATCTCTGCAAAGAAAGATCAGACCAGATGCACAAAGCTATGGATAACATACCAATGTAATTATGTAAAACTATCCTACTGTAAGATTTAGTTCTTTAATAATAATCTACAATACCCTGCTATAGAAGAATCATGAAAGAAAATATAGACCTCTGGTTTCCAAGAGGTAGGCAGAACTTCAGAAGCAAGATTCAAAGATAGAATCACATATATGGTTGTGTGTCATAATTAAGCGTCATGTGAATATAAAACAACTCCAAGAAAATGATTAAAGAAATAGTTGACATTTAATAAATGATTTTTTTTGTTTTATAATTTTAGTTTGACTTACAGTGTTATGGAAATAGTCTTCATGTGCTTATAAAACTCCATTTCAGTTTTCTCTTAGTTTGAAAGTAATTGATGTCAGGGGAAATTTAAAAGCAAAGTTTATTGTTTAGATGTGGAAGAAATCAAGGTTAGTGAAAGTCAGTTGTCTATAAAATGTCTGAGACTCAGTTTTTTCAATGCTGACCCAGAATCTCCATGCCATTGCTGCAAACCCGTGGAAGCTCCTCCTGGGATGAGAATCTGTGTGCTGGCCTAGTGTTCAGCTTTGTCATATAAACTGGAGATCCTTCTGAGCATCACTTTATTTTCCAGTCAGCTCAGAGCACTAACCACTGAGGAAGAGGAAGGAATTGCCAAAGAATGCATGTTTTTATATCTCCAGGCTAAAAGGGAATCATTTCATTTAGTGACTCACAAACGATTTTAAAGGGTCCTACAGTGTAAATTTTCAACTTCCTAATGACCCATAACTCTGTCATATACCCAAATGATTGTCAAAAAGGCACAATTGAGGACTGTTAACATTAGTTATAATTAATTAAAATGTTAGACCATAAATTTACCCTGGTAAATTCATACAGTCATTACGGTAGACATAGCATATCCAGGTTGATAAATACAGTAAATGTCTTCAACTGTCACTGCACAATTTCTTTGTTTAATATTTTAGGTTGACATGACAACTGAAGAGATAGATGCCCTCGTCCATCAGGAAATCATCAGTCACAATGCCTACCCCTCACCTCTAGGCTACAGAGGTTTTCCAAAATCTGTTTGTACCTCTGTAAACAACGTCCTCTGTCATGGTATTCCTGACAGGTATTCATTTGTTAATAACATATTGGTCCTGTGGAAACTAAAACATGAAACCAGGTCTATAACAAGTTGAAAGACACTATATTCAATTGAAACCCACCTGTAAACTTCAGAAGCTGGCAATGGGGAAACAAATTTGGAAGTATTTTGCTTCTAAGTGGGCATAACTGCCACCATTCAATGCTTATTAAAGCAGTTACTAACCTAAAAAAAGTTGTTTTAAATATTTATTTTACCTTCTTAGATTTTAATATAAAAATGGTAAAAGTCCAAATGTACACACATTTTTTGTTATCAATTAGTGTCATGGCTCTTAGTAAAATTAAGGTAAGTAATAAGCAAATCTTTTTAAAGAATTATCAACAGTGGCAATGCATTCATATCGTGTATTATAAAATTTGATGTGACTAATGTAAGGTAAAGATTAGATACAGTTATTCCATTTGTTCCTCTTTCACTCCAGATTATCACGTGACTCATTGGAGTTGTGATTCTAGTCATTAGGTATTATTCTTCTATTCCTTTTATTGAGACCTGTCTATCACCCGTGTTTTTGCTGTTTATGTTTCAGTCGACCTCTTCAGGATGGAGATATTATCAACATTGATGTCACGGTGAGTAAATCATATAAAAAAATAGTCTTTGATCAACTTCAGCATTGCTGGTAGCAACAGGAAGAGTGGATTGAAAACATGAGCTGTGCCAGTGAAGTGCTGTTTACTTGTAGCCCCAGACGCAAGCAGCTGGTTTCCTTTTTTGTCTTTAACTCTGTGTTTATTCCAAGTAAACCCAGGCCTGACTTGAATTTAGGGCTGGAATCAGATGCACTGAGATCAATGTTGGCCTAAGTGAAATGTCAACCCAATCCTGCTATGTGTCATGTTTTTGAGAAGGTGTAATTGTTATTGATCCACTGTGTAGTTAATGCAGAGCACCACAGCACTGGGCAGCTGCTGAAGCTAGATATGTATGAGATGAGCTAACACGAAGAAAGCCAGCATTTTTCCTTCACTCTGCCAAGATTGATCTTCCTCTTCCTGCTGATTTTGAGTGGGGCCTGTCATTATCTTACTCTGTCATTAGGGGCTACATTGGCCTGTGTGTGTCAGTCTATTTGGACAGCAACTCTTTTGCTAGCAGTGTTCCCTAGATTTATTAAAATCCCTGAAGGTAACATCGTGTTCCATTTCTGGTCTAGAGAACCTTGAGCACCAGGCATGCAAACAGAGTAGTTTTCTCTGTGAACATCAGTTTTCACCAAATGGTTAATAGAAATTTTAAATAACAAGCCCAAGTAATTTAACATAGTGACTCCAAATTGTACGAGCTAATCTGTTCTGGTTTTCTTAGCCTTTCACTATTCTCAGACTTAAATTATATATACTCATGTTCTTTTAAAAATTTTATTTGTAACGCTTCCTTTGAATTCTATAGATTGTAAATAAATTCTGCACATCTGGTGAATACTCAATACATTTTAAATAAATCAATAAAATTTAAACATCTGATGAATGCTAGTTGCGATGGACAACATTCAGTTTCTATTAATGAGGAAATAGTCTCAATAATAGTTATTTTATACACATGCTGGAACTGGAAGTGGCCTTCAATCCCAGACACTCCAGTATGGTACTCAGGCCTCCCCAGCAGCATTTTAAACTGCACCAAATACAGACCATGAAACTTAGGTAAGAGTGGGAATAACGTAGAAATAGGCATCCAGTAGTTGAATTCAGTCAGATTTTTAGTTGTTTGAATTAGTTTAAGATTTTTTTCTTCACATCGATTTGGGTGAGGATATAGCCAAAGATCCTTTATTGCTATACTATTTCCTGTATCATTTTGTCCTACTTGGAATACTTGAACGTTTGCTCTCTATATAGATCCTCTTGGTATCTTTCCATCTCAAAATCATGTTGAAAGAAGCATTTTATGAAGTGTGCCTGAAGTCAAGTCTTGTTCATGATACACTTTTACTTTGGATTATACCTGATATTAGGGTTTTACATTTATTATCTCACCTAATCACCCTCTAGTAGAATTTCACTGCTTTGAATGAAATCAGTATACTCTGCCCTACTATTTTCAATGTGTCTAAAGAAAATATTCTACTCATGTTCCTTTTCTAAGTTTCCTGAAGACTTCTAATAAACAATTTCATTTTCAACATTCAAATGATTTTACCAGTTACAAAAGTCATAAAACAAAGTGGCATACTTTTAAGTATCTAGAAATGTGAAGGAATCTGGGAAACATATAAGTCAGTTCCTTATCAAATTCTGTTCCTATGAAATTTTCATTGAATGGACGACTCTGTGACCAGATCCTGTGCTCTTGTGGGAAAGTAATCATTGCATTTTGTGGTTGTTTATGTCTATTTTGCAGCACAAGCACCTAGCCTTCTTTCCTCTTGAAAGTTGAATGGTTTTTGCAAAACACAATGAGATGCCCATAATACTTCTTCAGTAAGTATTTGTTAAATAAATGAATCACAGGGGACAGCATTTGGTGCAGTTTAAAATGCTGCTGGGGAGGCCTGCGTACCATACTGGAGTGTCTGGGATTGAAGGCCACTTCCAGTTCCAGCTTCCTGCTAATGCATATCTTGGGAGGCAGCAGGTGACGGCCTGCATACAGGGGGGGGTTCCTGCCACCCAGTAGGAGACTCAGATCAAGTTCCAGACTCTCAGCTTCAGCCTTGTGCAGCCCCAACTGTTGAAAGCATTTGGAGAATGAACCAGGATGAAATATCTCTGTCTCTGTCTCTTCATCTCTGTCTCTGTCTCTCTTCCTTTCAAATACATTTTAACAATGAATACTTTTTTAATTAAAAACAGAATTGTTAGTAAGAAAATAGGTACAAACAGTAGATATAGATGACTATCACAGACTTCTCAAAAGTATTATATTTCCATATACATTAAATCTTCCAAGTAGTCATTTTTCAAAGCTCAAAAAAAGTAATATAACAAGACAGACTTTTTAAAATATATTTTACATAAATAGCAGCTACATAAACATTCACAGCTACGAATTTTCTTGATAATTGCTCTTCTATTACCAAATTTTATTTTTCTGTATATAAAGTCGGAACAGTTTTCTAAACTGCAAAGAACTGTGAGTGTATAAACTACTACTGTCTTGCCAGGTACTCAAGATAATTTGCTCTGGCAGAGAAAACCTGCTCTATGAACCAGGGTCTACCTCCATGTTCTGCCACTAACTTTCAACAAGTTACTTGTCTGTGCCTTAGTCTCCTGACTCACAAGGTGAAGATCCAATAAAGACAATTCAATGTGGGAGAGCATTCTTAAAATGCAGAATAGTGTACAGATTTAAGACATTAACTCAATATCAGAATTCACAGAAAGCTCACATCAATATCTTTTTTACAACAGTTTTTACATTCTGCTTTATGAGAAAAAGAAATCTGAGAAATTATTAGGCAAGACAAATTTATGCAAAATAGCAAATTCTGTGAAGCATCCAGAGATCAGTATTCAAGCAATCTGCTCTGCCTTCTATATTTATTATGGTGTTTGGTAATCATTGATTTTTTTCATATTGAATGTGGTGTCTTTCAGGATCCTACAGGGCTTCTGAATCATTGAAGATTGATAAAATTACATTTTCTGTATTTTTACTCTTAAACTTGTTTTTTTAATATTCTAATTCTTCCAAAAAAAATCCTTCCCTAGTGTTTTCTGTTAACATTCTGCTGTCTGGAATGTTTCATTAATATTTCACTTCTGAACATAGGATTTTCCTATAACATGTCTCATTGCTGTATTGAACCATTTCAGTTCTTTGAACAAAATTCTCCTCTATTGACATACTTGTCTTATTTCCTCTTGTCTTTACATATCATTTCCCAGCAGAGAACTGGCAAATAAAAGATCAAGCAAATCTTCATGAGCCTGAAGAAACTTTTCACTATGTTAAATATATCTTAGTTCTCTACATCTGTTATGGAAATTATAGGTCAGTGTCTTTGGTAACTAATTTTTTTCATATCCACTTTTGTCTTCTCAGGAATAAATGCAGGACCAAAATATTACAATAGTAATACTGAAGTAGCCGTATTAATCACTTGTTTTTAAATTTTGCAGTAATATCGTTCGCTGTCTTCCTCTTCAGTTTCTGCAAGGTTCCAGCCTATCTGTTTCCTCCTTTTTAATAGACAGATTTGAGAGTAATTCTGGAAGGAGAAAAACCCACGAAACTACTGAGGACACACATGAACGCAATGTATACTTAGGAGAGTAGATTTTCAAACAAGGACGCATTGTAAAATGTCTGCCTGTGTTTAGGTCTATTTCAACGGCTACCACGGAGACACCTCTGAGACATTTTTGGTGGGCGATGTGGATGACTGTGGTAAAAAGTTAGTGGAGGTTGCCAGGAGGTGTCGAGATGAAGCAATTGCAGCCTGCAGAGCGGGGGCTCCCTTCTCTGTAATTGGAAACACAATCAGGTAAGCCTTGCACTGACAGGTAAAGGGAGGGTTGGCAAGTGGTACAAAGGTTATTGGTGGCTTGGTTTAAAGCTGATGACATGTTTTGTGATTCCAAACCATCATTTCAGTCTGATATCAGTATGTGAACTGCCAGGCTGCAGTGTTGTTCCCTGGGTTGGGGGAAGAAAAAAAAAAAAAGATTTTATAAAAGTGAATTATAGCAGGGTCAGCAAAGAAACTTACTGGAGCGCCAAGCAATATTTATAGGGTTGCGTTTGTTTTAGCTTGACGCATTGGTGTGTGGTGTTCCTTTCTCCAAAGCACAGCACAGACAGAAGGAAGTGCCTAGGCAGGGGATGAGCTTCCCGACTCCTTGTCTCAGGAGACAGCAGACAGCTGAATTTTATCAGGGAATGAAGTGGAATGTACTCTTGTGATACAAAGAAGAAACATGTTAGCTCCAACGAGCCTTACCTTCCAAATCTGTAGATTAGCAAATAGCTTGTGGTCCACTGTCTTTTTTTGTTGTCTGGTTCATTTTCCCTATAAACCATTGTTTGTTTTCTGCACAGTGTTTGTTCTGTGTTTGCTTTCTGAGTGTGTGTGTTTTCCGAATTCAAGACTCTTCTTTGTCACCTACTTTTAGGTCTTTTTTCTACCCCTAACTGTTTTGAAATAGACAGGCAGAGTATGTGTTTCCATTGAAAAGTAGTGCATTTTGTTAAAGATGATCACATCGGTGCCCTTTAAAGCTCTGTCCTCATTAATATACACCACTGAATACTTCCCACTTGTCTGAAGGAGGGAAGGCTTGAAAAGATGCTGCCTTTTTCCTTCACACACCTTCAAATACTGTAAGAAAAAAGGCAGTAAAATATCAGCTAAATGTATTTATGGCTTTAAAAATATTGTAACAGTGTCTGAATCAAACTTTAGTAAAATCTCTTTGGGTTATATCTGAGAAGCTTTTATTGAAGACTTTGAACAAAATTGTGTTTTTGACAGTTTTAAATTATAGGCTAACTAGCCTGGGAAAAAAGGATAGTGTCTCTCTGTTCTTTCATAGGAAATGTTGAATCAGACCCCTACTGGGAAAAGAAATTTAATGCATATCTCACTATCTTACTGTCCATGAATATAATAGAAATGAATTCAAAATGCAGTTTTATTTTTGCAAATGGGATGAGTCGATAGATGCACCTCGTATTTTTGAACACCTAGGGTTCAACAAATTTACTGGTGGTGCGCTTGCATTTTAACAAAATTTGTTCTTCAGTGGAAGGGGGCAGAGAACACTGGATTCTTATTCAAGCATTCTGTGGAGCTCTGCATTCATGGCTGTGTCTAAAGGGCATGTCAGCCTTTGATTCTCTCTGAGAGGTAATTATCCTTTTCCTGTCACGGAACAACAAATGATAGCTAACTACAGAGGCACATTTGCAGTAGTCACATTCATCAACTGCAGGAAAAAAAATTCAATTTAATTGTGCACCACAGCTGCACATGGGCTTTTGAGCATTTCTGTTGTTCTCCCTGTCTCGCTATTCCTCCCTCCAGATCTATTTTTTAAACTTTTTTTCTGGTTATTTTTTCCCCTTTTTGTCTCTTCTTCCATTTTTACTCTCTGTACTTTCTTGTTAAAGTAATTTTCCTTTGTGGCTCTCGTTCTTTTTTCCCCATTGAAGGCTATGAATGTAGAAAATTATCACAATTACTCATATAATTGAGCCTCTTTGTAGCAAGTGCAACTCCAGTAGCCTTTCTCCATCATGAAAATGGTTTCATTATAGGGTTTTTCATATTCTCTGACACCATCTACACAGAGGGACAGGCGTGCAGATGAGCTGCGCTAGGAACAGGCTAGATCAGTAAGGTCACAGTAGGAATAATTAGCTCTGCTATGGAAAGAGCATCTAGGCCTTTTACTGCTACATAAATGTACTGTCCGTGGCTTTTAGTCACAAAAAAAACTTACTAACAAATGGAGCTCCCGCCTACTACTTTGAAAAAAAGATTTGTATCAACACTACAATTTTCCATCATTAAGACTAATAACACAGAGGCTAGTATACATCAAGGGGAATAAAAAGAAAAATCTCACATTCAAGTGGCGGCTGGGTGCTGACCTTTGTTCCCTTTTTTTGTGTACGACTTAACTCTTTACAAAAAAGAGCCACACGCCACACCAACATGCAGGTGAACTCCAGCTCGAACTAGCAAAGCATAGCATTCAGTTGGAAAATCTGATAAATCTCCATGCAGGATAATGCATCTCATTACATATGCACTGCATTAATTCTAGCTACATAAAAAAAAAGAAGAAGAAGAAGAAGAAGAGTACAATTGAAAGTGACATTGGATTTTAGCTATCTGGATGCAAAGGTCACTTTTCACAGAGTATGAATTTGCATGCACAAGCTCCTTTGAAAACCAGATCAGTCCCAACAACTGCACTTAGAAAACTATGTGGAACATAACAGACAATGAACTTTTTCCTTTCCCCCTAATACATTGCATTATTTAGATGGTTTCTGTCTGCCGCTGGGGAGGAAGCTGGCCCCATTCTAAAAATGTTTGGTCTGATGTGTGAGAGCAGTGGTTCTGGACATCTATTGTGCCTTTTCTCATTCAGGCAAAATCTTAAGGGAGGAAATAAAGAAACGATATCCACCTTGAAGCCATAAGTACTGAAATCATTACAGACCAAAGGTTTACAAACACCATTCAATTTGATCTCATTTATTTTAAGATATTCCCCATCTTTTGCATAGCCTCCCTCTACTGTTCCACGAGGAAAAGAACATTCCTAGTGCATCTTACACGAGGGTTGTGTTACCAGAAAAGCCCCAGATTGCTATAGGAAATTTTGAAATCCCCCCTCTGAGGCCTAAAGAACAGAGTGATGTCTGTGAAGAGACATTGGCTACAGTGATGTAGTGGAAGAGTTCTCTGTGGGCCCTTCTGCTTTGCGAGGGGCGCCCCGTGTTCTCAGGTCCTGGCGCGAGTATCCTCACGCTGCCTCCGTCTGCTCTCAGATGTTTCCAAAGCCATCTTTTTGTTGCTGCTCCTGGATTATATGATCTGTACACATGAGAATATGATGAATGTGCAGAATCATGCATCACAAATATGTGGCAATTGAATCAAAAATAATTTAAACTTATAGTTGTAAATGTCATGATAAGGGTATCAATAAATGGTTTTTAATGTTTAATTCATAAGTGTATGTTTTGATATTAATTTAGAACAATACAAAGCAGATTTTTAAAAACAATCTCTATTAGATTATGCACATTTAAACAATAAGTGGCTCAGGCAAAATAAGTCATTTTAATGTCATCTGTGATGGATTTTTCTTGACAGCTACTGTAAATTACAATTACGCTGCTTCTCTCTGCACATGAAAGTAAGCACTGCAATAAATTATCTTTTATTTCAGTCCATCACGTCTGCTTTTCAGAAACAAAAAACCTCAAATAAAAGTTCAGCACTGTTATAAGAAAAATACAGCAATTTGTGATCCGGTTTGAAACCAACAAACGAAAAAAGTACCATTCTTTTGGAAAACAGTTGTCGGCTCTCAAAAATATTACTAATTGTACTTGAGCATTCCTTGTCATCAAAAGGGATCCCTGGGTTTGGGTATTCCTTCATTCAGAGAACCCTGCTAAAAATAAAAATCTGGAAGGATTAAAGTAAAACCCCTAACTTATCAAGTCAGGTGTCATTTGAGATCCGCATGTGAAGATCAGTCTTGTTCATAGGATTCATGTGAAAATGTCACAAAACTGTTTCCCTGTATACTTTGATTTCTTTATAAGAGCATGGGCTTAAACATAGTACTCCTCTGCCCTCTTGGGGAATGTATTTTTAGTTATAAAAAGTACTCGAAATGGATTAAGAAATTTAAGTTATCTAGAAAACACTATAGAGTGGCATACAACTGTCTCATAAACAGGAATTAAACTGCCAAAGATGATCACAGGATCTACAACTCCTTAAAGGAGAATTCTCTCCCACGGTCCTCGCCAGCTGAAACACGAGCTGTGATACTAGGATAGCACTGGAAACAAGTTCCGAGCAGCCTTTACACACCTGCTTCCTCCCCTCCCTCCGCAGACGTCCCTGCAAAAGGGCTTCCAACCCTGAACGGGCCTGGGCTCACGGGTAGGTGTCCCTCTATCTTAAAGGATTTTTAGAGGAGACTTCAGCAGAGAGAAGCAGGTGAGATATGCAGGGCAGGAAAACTCTTGAGATCAGAAACAGGTCTCAGCCGGGTGGCATCTGGTGGCCGGCAGCCATTGCGGCCCTTCGGGTCACTGCTACCTGCCCCGCGATTTCCCTTGTTCCCAAGACACCCGCCAAGAGGCAGATCCATGCACCACCTTCCCAGGCCACAGCCACTTTTACCAGCACTGCTGTGTGCTGAGAGCAGAGGAATTTGCCACTACAAGTCATTTGGATGGTCTCTGTGAAGTCGGATTTCAACCCTGCAATCAGGTGAATCTCCTGCTCACCGTGGATCCCGGAGTAATGGAAGAGGCATGCTTTTAAACAGTGGTTGGGAACATTCATGAGATGCTAGCCCATTTGGCCCCAGTAGTATTTGTTAAAAACCAACTGCTAGTGCAAAAACAGAGGGAAGTGCACAGACTGAGCCTCTAGGATTGAGCTCTGCTAAGGGATTCCGCCAAGAACCTGGGAGCTGTGGCCTGCTCCTTCCCTGCTCCACCCGGCCTGAAACCCTCTAACATTCTTGACACATGCATTCTGTGGCACTCCTGTGGCCGGAAGTTCCAGGAGGACCCAGGGAGGCAATTGTTGTCGGAGAATGCACTCAGCTATCTTTAGCCGCCTAGTAATTGCACAGCTGCTTTTATGAAGAGGAGTGAGAGGTATGATGGGGGGAGGGACCCCAAGTGTTTTTCCAGAGTGGGCTTTCTTCCTCTGCTCTCATCGGAAATTAAAATGAAGATCGCCGTTGTAACATACGTTTAAGATGTGGCCATGATGCCTGCCAATCAGTTGGATCCCTTAAAAAAGAAAAAAGAAACTAGATTTTTTTTATAGGAGAATAGTTTATATTGAATGCTGTTCAGATCACAGGTTTATCGAGATTGGATTTACATAATTTACAGGTTTAGGTAGGATCTTAAAAAAAAAAACACCTAGATTATTATGCCTTATTCAGTCATCTCTTTTATACCCTCAGTGTCTGTTCAGAAACTATGTAGCACAAGTGCTTTGGGAGAGATATTAATATTATACCTCCTGCCCAAAGGCCAAAGTCCCTCAGAAATAACCATAACTAAATAGCACAACTTAAGACGTAACAATATTGACTATGGTAACTGTCCTCAGTTCCTGACTAGCTCACCTGTTTCTGCGCTGTCAGTTACCTTGAAATGAAATCTGAATGCGAGGCCGCCCCAGGGCTGGTTGCAGTGACATCCCGGTCTCAGTGAATATCTATTACAAGTCTGGAGATGGTTAAAAAAAATGTCTTAAAACAAGTGTGTAAACATAAATACCCCTGAAGATGCTGGCTAAAAGCCTTTGGGCTTATGTTAAATTAAACCTGCAGTCTGTTGGCAACTCTAGTTTCAGATGTAAAAACTTCGGTTTTGTTAAGAATTGAACTAGCAGTCCTGTAAATCCCACTCCATCGCTGTGGTGGGGTTTCGGGACACAAAGCCCTCATCCACGTGAAAATATAGATCATTAAAATGGTATTTGTTCTTGTCGGCGTGGTGCTCGCAGAAGTAACAGCATTCACCTGATTTCAACAATATCGTTCCTACCTGGAAGTTGAGAATTTCAGGGTTGGATGCGATGTGCTAGATTTCCTTTACACAGGATAGATGGAACTCAAAATATTTGCATATAGAAGTAACTAGGAAGCATTGAGAACTAGGAATCATGGAGTGGGCATTTGGCTCAGCTGTTAAGTTAGGAGTTGGGACCCCTGTGTCCCATACCTGGGTGGCTGGGTTTGAGTCCTGGCAGTTACTGCTGGGCTTTTGGGGAGTGAACCAGTGTATGGGCTCTCTCTCTCTCTTTCTCTCTCTCTCCTGATCTCTTTGCCTCTCAAGTAAATACAGTAAAAAACATTTTTAAACAAGGAATTAGGAATCACAACAGCAACTTCTCTTGAGCGTCATAGTGATTAAAAAGCTTTCTTGATAAATGTAACAGTGTAGGGTTTGAGCGGCCCCCAAATTATCACAGAGTTTTGGAGTGTTTCAAAAATATTGACCAGCAGATCTCATCTTCTGTGTGAATATGTTTGTGAAATGCATGATGATTTTGAAATAGATCGGAATAAAGGGAACCACAGAAGTGGAAAGTCACAGTCCTTGATTTTAATGTTTTCCTTCTAGTTGGATACTGAATCAGTAGCAATTTTATGAAAGGTAGCTTTGTATGACTTGTATTATATGCACACACGTATAACAATCTATATTGCTGTGTATACTTACATGCTGTCTAAAAGTGACCTTGTTTGAATGCTATACTAAGGCAAATGACTCAAACAGCTGTGTTAGATACATAACCTTCTTTCTTCCTGTATCCAAAGGGGGTTGTTACAAGCAACTACAAAAAGTAAAATTATGTCAGCATAAAGAAAACAGATGGATGTTATCATCTGATGCTAAGCATAACTGATTTTTTCTTTTTCAGAGACAATTTTAAATTACTTTGTTTTATCTTAGTATGCATTAAAAACCTATGTACTTTAACTTAAAAAAAAAATTTTTTTTTTGCTACTTCTTAAAGCCGTATAACTCAGCAGCATGGTTTGCAAGTCTGTCCACATTTTGTGGGCCATGGAATAGGATCGTACTTTCATGGACACCCAGAAATTTGGCATCATGGTAAGGAAGTTAATTTGGAAACTGTTTATAGAATGGGGTCAGAATAAGGCACTTTTACTCCTTAAGCTCGTCCTCTAACTTTGAAATTACATCGTCATCAGAGTGTGTGTCTGTGTGAGTACGGGGGGTGGGGGGCTTGCTTAATTTTTACCAGCACATCACTAAGTTACTGGATTAAAGCCCAGCAGTTTCAATCCCAAAATAAGGTTTATTTTCTCTTTGTCTTTTCCCGAAGGGTGCATAGCTGGAAGGCACAAGAGATATTTGTCTAGAAAAAGTTACTAGAAACAAAACGCCATTGCATCAATGTTGCAGCAGCATGCACACATGACTGTTTTCTGTTTTTCTTTTCCTACCCCTTCTTCTAACCGCTGACTGTTGTGGTTAAACTTCATTACATCTTGCACAGCGTTGACAGCTGATGTAGTTCACAGCGTGTACTCTGCAGCGGTTCCTAGATTATGCCCACTCTTGTGTTCCTTCCCCAAAGCCTTCTGTTTGGCACTGCCTGGGTGTTCGCCCCACAGTGGGACCTCAGGGCCTGAAAGGGTGGGAGGATTTGAGCTAGGCTAGGAGGCAGCTCAGCGGGGCACCCCCGCAGGGGCCGCACACCTGGACAGGGACCAGAGAGTTGGTTCTGGGGCCTTGACTTTTGCACTTGGGGTGGGCTAGGTCCTTAGAGGGACTACTGCCTGGAACCACCCCCAGAGGATCCTGGAGACCTAGCAGGCCAGGACTCCCTTCAAAGAGGCGGTTCAGAGAAGGTCCAGGTGAGCATGCACAAGGAGCCAGTGAGCCCTGTGTCCCACCCAGCAGCGGTGCCTGGAGCTCCTGCTTCAGCCGGCACCCCAGGACGCTTGTCCTCTCTTTGCATCCTTTCCCAAGATTGGTTTTTCTTTGGGGTGGGGTGGGAGCAAGGCCTGCAATTCAGTGAGGCCAGGAGACCTGGCAACAGGTGGCCTGGAGGACCATGGCAGGGGGGAGGCCACCCCAGAGCTGTCTAAACCACCCAGGCTGCCCCCTGCCAGGCCGTGGTGGACTTCCAGGTGTGTGTGTGGTGGGGGAGTCCTCTGCCCGCAGCACAGAAAATGCCAGGCCTGAGGCCCAGGGGCTCTGTTTGCCCCCTGTCACCACTCAGGACTCCAGAAGCCTCTTCTTGCTCCACTAAAACAAGAATACCCCAGGGGCCACTTTTTTTAAGCAGCCCCCTCCCCGTTCTGGTTATCACATCCTTCCTCTCGTTTCCTGCTCTCACCCTCTCCTGTGTTCTCTGTTCACAGCAAATGACAATGATCTCTCCATGGAGGAAGGCATGGCGTTCACCATAGGTAATGCTGGGACCCCGCTTTCTAGAGCGGAAGCCGAGGTGCTGGCCTGGGCCCGGCAGGCCCTGGGAAGGACTAATAAAGCCAATCAGCATAATGAAATAATTCGGATGCATAGTAAATCTGATTAAACAACATCCTCAGCCCGTCTTCCTAAATCAGATACTTACTGACACATTTAGGAGACCAGCAGCCCAACCTCTAATTCCGTTACCAGTGTAATGTGGCGTTTGGGGTTTTTTGTGTTTTGTTTTGGTTTGCCTTTTTTCATTAACACCCAGTAACTAGAGGCGATGTGTCCCTTGCGCCCTGTCAGCAAGTGGCACATGCTCTCTGGCTCAGGTTTGACAGAAGTCTGATGGCGTGACTGCTGTCACCACCAAATTCCAATCACCTAGGGCCCTGAATGCATTGGATTTCTGACTGTGGGACTTAATGGAGAAGCAATTAGAGTGAAACAAGAAAATTGTTATTTGCTGATTAATGAATATTTTGAACATGTTTTAAAAATTCAAATATTTTTAAAAACCGACTGGTATTTATAATAAGAGGGACTGGTGTAGGGGTGGTTATTATCCACGGGGTCCTAATTAAACCTTGATTAAAATGCCCTTCTTTATCTAAAAAAAAAAAAAAATCACGAACTAGGTAACTTTGTACATTTTTCCACGCCGTGGCGTTTCCTCTTCCCACCGTCTGGTTTGTCCTACGCCGCATCAATTACCAGCCCGCTCAGGATGACAACGCCAACCTGTGGGGGAAGCTCTTGAGGGGCGCGGGGTGGGGGGAGACTTGCCTATTCTCTTTTGTGATAATCAGCAGAGACAATGTTTGACAAGAGGCTGATGAGGTCACTGCAGTAAATATTTTGCCTCTTGCAGAGCCAATCATCACTGAGGGATCCCCTGAATTTAAAGTCCTGGAGGACGGATGGACTGCGGTCTCCTTGGACAATCAAAGGTGGTTTGTTTCCTGCCCTACTGCTCTCAAACTGTGCTAGAAGGGGAGACCGCCCCGACGGCGCGGGCAAACCCCTGCTGACCGCCGCCCCTTGTGTTTCAGGTCCGCCCAGTTCGAACACACGGTGCTCATCACGTCGCAGGGCGCGCAGGTCCTCACCAAACTGCCCCAGGAGACCTGAGGCGAAACCCGCGGGGCGCAAAGGCCAGGCGCCCCTCTCCGCCTTCCAGGTAGAACTCAGATGAGGAATGGAGCACCGGCGGCCCGCGCCGCCACCGACCCGGCACCCCGCGGCGTCCTGCCGAAACGCGGTGGCGACCGGCAGCCGCCGGGGACTCAGCCCGCCAGCCCCGCCGGGTCTGGGCTTGCGGAACGGAGACGCTGCACCCCAGGCTCGGCTCCCCAGCGCGGCAAACGCCTCTGGAGGGGGAATGGGGACTCTCCTTTGGGAGACCGGGGTCTCAGGGGGAAACATTTTTCCCTTTGCCTTGTCCTTTTCTGCCGAGTAAAAGCCCTTTTAAACACGTGTGTCTGCGCGCCTTACATCTCTGAGTTACAAGGGGGAGAGGGTCAGTGGGTAGTTTGGGGGTCTCATAACTTCTACACGCTACTAGAAAGAAAAAACCCGAACCTGACCGTTAGCTGCGAATTCTTGTAAAGGCTTTTTTTCCCTCCTTGAGCGTCTCACATTGGCGACCCCGAGGGTGCAGCCAGAGGCCAGTACCTGCTCCCAACCCTTGGCCCTTCCCTTCATTCCCCTTCATCGGGGCTTTGTGGTGAAAAGATCATCCTGCAAACGGACCGAAGCTTCCATTACAAACATTTACTTGGCTGTGGACCCTGGGCCTGGCCCATCATAGCTTTTACCAATCCAGAAACGTGACTTTCCTGGGCAGGCACAACCAGTCCTTCAGGGCCTGTGCCCAGTCCTGGGAGCCATCCCAGAGGTCAAGTGTGAGAACCTCCTCCCCTCCGTCTCAATCCCAGTATGCACAAGCCAGACCGTTTGTTGAGTTAGGAATTCAAGCCGATCACCTTCGCCCAGATGGGACCTCTCAGAGGGGCTGCCATGTCCCTAAATGGAGCCCTCCCCAGAATGACCCTCTCCAGACTGCTTGAGCCCTGCAGGGGCAGTGGAGGCCAGGCATTCTGGAGACCCCTGGAATCTCAGCAACAGGAGATAGAACCACCTTTGAGAGCAAGAGCCTGGGTGCCGGGAGGAGTTAACTCCCACCTGCGTGAGGAGCAGGACTCCAAAGGGCGGCACCCTGTATCTCCCAAGCCCCTTCCTGCCTGGAGCACCCTCCCTCGTGCTTGCTCCCCAGGACCTGGTCACACGTGGGCACCAGAGTTGGGAGGGACTGGGCCTCTAGCAGTCCAGGAGGGAAGCTGTCCCCTTCTGGTTATAGTTCAGGAACAAGTCCAGTGACAGTGCCAACTCCTATTTGCCACCAAAAGGGGTTTTGCAAAGTCGTCATCTGCCCAAATATAGCTTGAGCTTGCAGTGGTCATCAAGGAAATGTAGCCACCTAGGGATGCCAGGGCAGATGACATCTGTTGGGTCACCTGCCTGTGTAAAGAGTTGGGAAATGGAGGACAATGAGCTGGCATGAGAAAGTGGTAAATTCCCACTTTTCCCTGAAGTCAGGATTCTCTGAGTTGTCCACCAACCCCTTTTGCTCAGTTTATCTTTGTCTAGGGATGTAGGTTTTTGGATAGAAGTGATTCTGATGCTAATGGGTCTGAAAGCTGGAAAACAGGGGAGAGGTTAAGGATTTACAATATCCATGAAAAAATATTTTTATGTGCTCTGGAGTTGGCCACGAAGGGCGCAGCGGCTGAGACTGCTGTCTGGGAGCAAGCAGATCCCCTAGAGAGGCCTTGGGAGATATGTGCGGGAGAATGACTTCACTTCTCTCCCGGAGCAATCCCCTTGCAACCATTAGCCTGGTATCTTATCTGGAGATCAGCTTATTGCAAAGTTCCCGGAGGATAGCTTTACTAGGAGCACAAGAGCTCACCAACTGCCAGGTAACACGCTGCTTGTGCAGCAGTTATTTCGAGGTGGAGGTATTTATGGGATGAGTTTACAATTCCATTTATTTAAGTGACTAGCCTGAAGTCATATATACATATATGTATTATCTAGATAGCGAGAGACACATCTGCCAATAATCAGCAGCTCTGTCGGAAACAAACTTGATTTAGAACAAACTCCGTTTAACTTGCTTTGAAGTTGAGATTAGAAGGATTTTTAAAAATATCTCCTCTATGCCTCCCCACCCCTCTGCGTGCTGAACTGGCCCATAACTTCGCCCAGAGCCACAGAGATTCCAGCCAGTTCTAGGTCTGGCCACCAGAACCACCGATCCCAGGACTCCAGTAAGTTCTACTCGAAGTCCGGCGCCCTCAGGATAAACGGCGGATCGTTTTGGTCTCCTCTGACTTTGGGCAGGCAAAGGTTTCAGCAAACCGGCATTTCAGAACAGGTGTCACCTTAGCGGTGGGGGTGGGGGAGGTCGGAATCCCCTGGCCTCGCCCAGCAGAGAGAAGATTCGTAGCAGAGAAGCGGGTTAGGGCCCGGAGGCTCAGTGCCCGAGGGGCCCCTGCTCAGCTCCCCTCCCCAGATCTGCTTCTCCCGGCTAAGAAATAATTCCAGAGTGTAGACACTCCCTCGCTTACACACAGTTCACTTCTAAATTCAGCAAGGTTCTAAAGCCACATCCCGCGGGGTCGCGTGCCGGACTTTAGCCTGCAGGAGCCAGCCAGGTGCCCTGCTTCGCAAACGTCTTTCACTCCAGACAAGGAGGGAAGGCGCGCCCAAGGGGCTGTGGAGACACGCGGCCCTCTCTCCCCGGCTCTCCCACCCTGCGATCCTCTAAGCTGCCCCAGCCGTCGGGTGTCCTCACGCCTCTCCCTGAGCTCCAGGAGAACACCCAACTTTCCCCACTCCCCAATCCCGATCCGCTGCCCGCCGCGGCGATCACTTACGTGCGCAGGGCCCGCAAGGCGCGCGCGGGAGACCCGGGGCCCGGGTGGCATCCGAGCGGCTGTGCTGGGGGCATTGCACCGCGCTCCACACCCCAAAACGGGCGCTGGGAAGGAGCAATTAAAGCCACCAGCGCGCTACGGAGATCAGGACGAGCCGGGAGGCTCCGGGGAGGTGTCTGGTGGTAGAGTCATTAGCTGGTTGTTGCTACAAAGCCTCACCGTGTGGTTCGGTGATTAAGAAAAAAAAAAATCTTTTAAACGTTGGCAAACCCGTTATTGGTTTAGAGGTTTGGCTTTTTTTTTTTTTTTTTGCTTTTGTTTTTCTTTTTTTCTCCAACCACGCGCTGCCTGAAATATTTCTGCCCCCGGCATCATTCCCTTACCGAGGAAGAGGAGAAATTCCGCGGGCTGCAGCAGCTGCTTGCAGAAGTTAAAGGAGAGAGAAACTCCCTCCACTAATATCTGTAACGACAGCACCGATGTAATTTGTTTTGAATGTTCGTTTTTATTGGTGTTCCCTTTGCCAAAATGTGCTTGATTACAGAGGTTTGTCCCGTGATCATTGCACACTCCAGAGAGGGGAAGGTGCATCGGCGAGGGTTCAGCTCAGGCCAGATCAAATCCCGGGCTGTTTAACGCTCAAAGTCTGCATGTTGCTATTAGTGTTAAATATATGGCTAATTATGCGTATGAAAATTAAACATCAGTGTTATGCTAATGGGGC
Source organism: Sylvilagus floridanus (assembly GCA_949820135.1). Classification (NCBI taxonomy): domain Eukaryota; kingdom Metazoa; phylum Chordata; class Mammalia; order Lagomorpha; family Leporidae; genus Sylvilagus; species Sylvilagus floridanus. The sequence goes on from OX463236.1 coordinate 115,161,487, forward strand.
GCCTTCAGCTGCGGATCTGAGCACTTGAGACTACCATTTAATCAAATGAATCAGTAACTAATACATCTGCACGTGTGAACTTTCACAAGATCATTTCCCCGTTCCCGGCACACCGCTAAATTATGAAAGAAATAATTATCAACACTTTCTAATTACCTAACAAAGTAATTTGGGATTCACCGTGGGGCTGGCGGGATGGGGAACCAACAGCCCCTAGTAACCAGCATGGTTCGCGCCACGCCGCGTGGGGGTGGCCGGGCGGCGGTAGGGGCTGGCGGAGGGGGGCTCTCGTGAGCTTTTCTGCACCTAATACCCCCAGAAAGTAGAAGGCGCCGTGGCCTTGCTCCTGCCTCCACCAGCCCTGGCCCCCAGACCAGCGGAGCCAACTCTGGTCCCCGGAGGTGAGGAAGATCCTGGGCGACAAAGAGAGCGACGTGTCTGCACATACATGTATTGGAGCCTACCACAGGCCTGGGTTTGCTGCGGGTTTCAGTGTCTCCTAGGGACTCCTGAACCCGGGGTGCTCTCTCCAGACCCCCAGGAGGCCGCAAAATACCCGCCTGGCGTCAGCGGCCGGAGCAGAGCAGAGCCCGCGGCTCTTGGGCTCCACGCTGCGCCGCGCCCTCGGGGCGAGTGAGCCCGGGGCGCACAGCGCGAAGAGAGTGGGGAGGGGAGGGGGAGGCGGAGGAAGGTGGGGAGGGAAAGAGGGTGTGCGTTGGGGGAGGGGGCGGTGCAGCCGCCTTTCCTGGGAGGAGAAGCGCGGGTTCCTGGCTCTCCACGCGCACTGCTTTAATCAGACCCGTGCAGCCTCGAGCTGGAGTGGCCAGCTGGGCCTGGAGCAATGCGAGCGGGCCCCAGGGAGCGGCGGCGGCGGCGGCGCGGCGGCCCAGTGAGTGAGTCCGCCCGGAGGGCCCCCAGACCCCGACCCCAGGGATGTGGCCGCGCGCACGGCCCCAGGCCAGGGAGGCGCGGCCGTGAGGGCGCCGCGCCGGGCACGGGACTCTGGGGACGACTGCTGTCTGCAGGCCGCCTCGGGCGCCCCCCAGTGCGCGCCTGTGCTCTCGGGAGGCGACGGCCAGGCTGGAGAGCCTCCCTAGCTCAGCGCGGGACTGGGTGGCGGCGTGGAGAAGCGGTCCCGGGCCCCCAGAGTGTAGGGCAGGCGAAGGGTGTGGACAGTAGGGGGAGGACGGCGGCGTGGAGCTGCTGGTTGGTTTCTGGGGAGGAAAGCGAGCGAGGGAGGCGGGAGGCCGAGACGACGGAGGTCCCAGCCGCGGATGCCTCAGCCCATTGTGCGCCCTGCACGGCGCGCTCTGTTGCAGAGGAGCCCCGGCCGGGAAGTGTGGACGCATCTCTCCCGAGGCCCGGCCGCCTCGCCCGCTCTAGTCCGGCGGAGCCGGAGCGCCTCGGGCCAATCCCCGGTGATTATGCAAGACGGCGGACCAATCAGCTCCGGCAGCTCATGAATATTTATGACCTTGGCTGAGTCAAAGCTTTGAACCGAGTTTGGGGAGCTCGGCAGGATCATGCTTAGACTTTTCAAAGAGACAAACTCCATTTTCTTATGAATGGAAAGTGAAAACCCCTGTTCCTCTTAAATTGGGTTCCTTCCTGTCCTGAGAAACGTAGAGACCCCCAAAAGGGAAGCAGAGGAGAGAAAGACCCACACCCAGACCCCGCGAGAAGAGATGACCATGACCACCATGCCAGAAAGTCTCAACAGCCCCGTGTCGGGCAAGGCGGTCTTTATGGAGTTTGGGCCGCCCAACCAGCAGATGTCTCCTTCTCCCATGTCCCACGGGCACTACTCCATGCACTGTTTACACTCGGCGGGCCACTCGCAGCCCGACGGCGCCTACAGCTCGGCCTCGTCCTTCTCCCGACCGCTGGGCTACCCCTACGTCAACTCGGTCAGCAGCCACGCGTCCAGCCCCTACATCAGTTCGGTGCAGTCTTACCCCGGCAGCGCCAGCCTCGCCCAGAGCCGCCTGGAGGACCCAGGTACGTGCGCTTGCCTGGGAGAGGGAGAGAAGGGGAGGGGAGTACAGAGAGGGAAGAGGAGAGGAGAGGAGGGGAGAGCGCGAGGTGGGGTGGGGGTGGGGAGGGCGCTGGAGCCATGGAGGTTTCGGATGTCAACCTCTGCATCCTTGTCATAGCAAAGAGATTAAAAAAAATTCACCCAATTCGCAACGAATGCAGCAAACAGTGAATCCGAGACGTCTGCCCTCCCGGCGCTGTCTGCGCTTCTGGGCAGCTCGGTGCGCCAAGCACTCAGTGCCCTGCTGGAAAACAGAAGCCCACATGCACACGTATTCGTCTCGGTAATTATTTATTGCGTAGCGCTATAAACAATGTATGCAATTAAGGGTAATTAAACCTCAACTACCGCTTGCAAAAATAGCAAACTTTCCCTGCAAAGGCAGTAGCTGCGCTCCTAGGAACGGCCCCAGCCCGCCTGCGGCGGCCCGGGACAAGCCCTCGGACTTCGGGGACCCTTCCCTGGCCTTCACGCTTCTTTGAACGTCTACCTCCCGGCCCTGCCTTGGCCACCCCCAGCCCCACCTTGGTAGCCGCTCGCTCCTGGCTCTCGGTGCTAGAGGCAGCCCCTCCGCATAACCTGGGCCCCCGGCTCTGCTGTCCCTGCAGGGGCCGACTCGGAGAAGAGCACCGTAGTGGAAGGCGGCGAAGTGCGCTTCAATGGCAAGGGGAAAAAGATCCGCAAACCCAGGACGATTTACTCCAGTTTGCAGTTGCAGGCTTTGAACCGGAGGTTCCAGCAAACTCAGTACCTGGCTCTGCCCGAGAGGGCGGAGCTCGCCGCCTCCTTGGGACTCACGCAAACGCAGGTACCTGGCCCAGCTGGCTTCCCGCCGCCGGCCGGCGCCCGCCCGGGGCTCCGTTTCGTATTCGCTGGGCCTCAGGGCCGGGGTGTCACTGTGTATGTGTGTGTGTCCGTCCGTGTGTGTCCACCCTTCCTCCCGCGTTCTCTCTGCCCGAGCCCCGTGGCCAACGACGCCGTTTGCCCCACCTGCCTGCCGCCTGGCCCCCTGTCCCTAGACAATCTGATTAGGGCGCAAGAAGGCTTTCCCCAGACGTTTTGTTTGGGGACTCTGAGGTCACACGTGCCCGAGCAACTGGAACAATAGTAGCGGGGCTTAATCCCCCCTTTGCCTTTAAAGTGTGTGGCCAATCACTCAGGGCCTGGGCCCGCGCCTCTGACTCCCTCCTCCTCCTCCTCCCTCCTCCTCCCAGAATGGCGCGCAGGGGTGGAGGGATCCCTGGTTCCTTCTCCTCCTCACCTAGGGTCCCAAACCCTGGGACTAAAGCGGGACTTTGATTCCCGGATTTCTTTAAGTCTCTGGGAGAATCCATAGACGTTTTGATCGCTTCTGGCACGGCTTTACAACGTCCGGCCCGGGAGCAGAGCAGGGCAAAGCACACAGACCTTAGGGAAAGATCGACTTGAGGCCAAAGAAAAGTTCATTCGAATCTCGCAGCCTCCTCAGTCAGCCCCCAACTCACTTAGGTGCAGAAAGGACAGCACAAGAAGATGGTCGAATTGCAAATAAATTTCCTCCACTCCGTCCTAGGTTTGATTCTTTTATTGGTGTTGATAGCAGAATTGCTGGTTGGCGCTGTGCAGGTGCTATGACTCCTGCAGCCGGGGAGCCTGGGTGGGATGGCCTGGAAGCCCCGCAGGCCCCTTGCCACCACGCCCCCTGGCTCTCCGCGAGGCCGGTGGCCCGGCTTCAGCACCCTTGGCTCACGTGGAGGGAGGGTGGTCTCTGCTTCCCTGGCCGAGACTGAGCAGTCTGCGCAGGGTGGCCGACCCGCGGTCCCATTCACTGCTGCCGCGCGACTTAGGTAGGCGCAGCGGGCCCAGCCCAAGTCACATTGTCCATTCTCGTAGGTCAAGATCTGGTTCCAGAACAAGCGCTCCAAGTTCAAGAAGCTGATGAAGCAGGGCGGGGCAGCTTTGGAGAGCAGCGCACTGGCCAACGGCCGGGCGCTGTCTGCCGGCTCTCCGCCCGTGCCGCCCGGCTGGAACCCTAACTCCTCATCCGGGAAGGGCTCGGGCAGCAGCGCGGGCTCCTACATCCCCAGCTACACGTCGTGGTACCCCTCGGCACACCAAGAAGCCATGCAGCAGCCCCAGCTCATGTGAGCCTGCCCGCCGGCGCCTGCCCGCCTCCCTCTCGTCTCCTCCGGCCTGGGCCCCTCCCGCCTCCAGGTCGGTCCACCCCCGTCCACGCGTGCCCTGTGCCCGGAGGAGAAGGGCCTCAGAGGGAAAAGAAGGAACAGAGAAGGCAGAACGGCCGCCGCCGCCTCAGAGCCCCCGCGGTGCAGCCCAGCAACTCCCCAGAGCCCGTGCGCTTCCGCCCGAACCCCGGACCAGGGCCTCACGCGGACGGCCGCGAGTGGCCTCGGAGCGCAAGCTCAGCCACTGAGAGACGCAAGACAGACCTGCTGGACCCGACCCGCCGACCCTCAGCTTCACGGGACCATCAGGAAAAAGGAAACAACAAAAGCACCACAATGTAGGAACAGCAAACGCTCTTTTCTGTCCTGTGTCATCTCCTCTCGCTGTCTGTGCGCCGACGACGTCCAGGTCCTCGCCAGTCCGCCGTCCCGGTTCTGCGGCCTCTGCAGTCCGCGGATCCACGCGGCACGCCGTCTGCCCGGCCGCCCGCCTCCGGATTCTGGCACGTTTTGTCCTCTCGGGCCTTCTCCTAGGCCCCGCCTGGCCACCTGTGTAGCTTGTTTGGGAACTGGGGGAAACTGGAGGGAGGGGGTTTTATTTATTGAGAAATGGACTCCGCCTGAGGCTGACGGGCAATTCGCGGTTCCGGGGCGCCCGCGGAGCGCGCTGTCCAGACGCACTGTTTACTTGAAACGCACCCAGAAACAACGAACAAAGAAGGCGTGATTTTTAACTTATACAGTAACTTTTGTACTTTGCGGGTATGGAGAGGTTGGAGCCAGATAATTTGCGTTTTCTACATGTCCCATATTATTAAAGACTAAAAAAAATAATAATAAGATCAGTGAAGCCAACGTAATTTTGTCATCTCCGGAGAAAGCTTCCTCGTTTTGCCTGGACGAGAAGGAAAACCCTGATTTCTTTCTTGGGTGGAAAGAGAGCGAGAGCGAGGGACCGCGGGGCAGCTGGGAGAAGCAGGCAGGTGTAAGCCCCAGAGCTTTAAGTACCAACGGCGGCTTCACCAGCTCCCGAGGCGAATGCCGTCTCCACGCGAGATCTAAGTGCTGTACATATCGTTGTTATTATTGTTATTGTTCGGTAAACGTTGCACAAGCTTAGCCTTTTTCTGTTCTGTTTGTGTGTGGCTTTAAAACCCGAGGCTTTGTGAAATGAGAATCTTGACATTTTACTTGTGAAATTTGGGAAATGTGATCAAATCAACCGTGTTCTGTGTTCTCTATGTCAAAGTTTAGTTTTATATTGAGAATGTTAACTTATTGCTTTGTATCTTGAAAAAAAAACAAAGAACTTTGTAAATAAGTTATAAAGTTTCTTTGAGACAGTAAAATTATGGTTTCGAGAAAGAACTGCTGTCTCGCGTGCTGTGTAAAGGAGGTCAGGCCCTGTCTTGGGGTACAGGGAGCGCAAGGGACAGCGACTAATCCCTGACAGAAGAGGGCCCCCCCAGACCGGTGAGGCGCCCTCTGCACCTCGTCCCCCTTCCTCAAAGTGTCTAGCCCCCACACGCGTCAGAGGGATGGGCAAGGGCGCTTGAGAACAGGTGCGGCAGGATGGAACCGGGGCTCAGGGACGCAATCGACGGCGAAGATCAGCTCAAAGACCCAGGCCGAGTTCAGAGGCCGCCGGCCTAGGAGATTCAGTGCTCACCCCATTCTCTGGAGGGCTGGGAGTGGGGACCCTGCTTTGCCCCTAGCCTTCGTCGGGACCTGGCCTCCCAGCCCGTGCCTAGCCCGAGGCCCTGCCTCGGTCGAGGGAAAGATGCATCTAGGCGAGCGGCAGGGGCCGGAAGGACACGTCTGTCAGGCTACCCCTCCATCAATCCGCGCGCTCCGGGGGGCCGTGGCACCGTCGCAGGGAGCCACCCGGGCCCCTCCACAGCGAAGAAGCCCGTTCCACCAGAGGATCGAGGCCTTTTTCTGAAAAGGAGATGCCCAGGAAGGGGCAAGTGGGCTCGGCTGGGCTGACTCGCTGGAACCCCAGAGCCGGCTAGAGTCAAACACACCGACGCCCCCGCGTCCCCAAGTCCGAAAGCCAAACCATCACGCCGGGAACCGCCGGTGCAGCGCTCGGATCACTCCGCTCCGGAGGAACACACGCTAGGTCGGCCCGCTCGTCCCCGCCCGCCCGCCCGGTGGCCCCGCGCCCCAGGCCAACCCCGACCCCGACCCCAGGCCCCGCAGCTGAGGTGAGGCAGTTGAGCAGAGCCGTGTGCCCAGACAACCTCTCTGAACGCTTCCTGCCCCGTGCTCCGCCCGCCGACCTCTCTGGCCCGCCGCCTTTGGGGGGCCCTTTCCGGCGCGCGGTGGGGAGCAAAGCGCGGAAGGCGGTGATCTGTGTTGTGACAAGCACCCATTTTTCAATTGGTGCTGGTGAAAGATCAGATGCGCGGGGCTCTTCCGACGCCCTTCGGGAAGGAGGGGGGAGGAAGTGGCAGGGCTGGGTCGGGGTGGGCGCGTGATGGAGGAAGCCGGGGAGTCCGTGGGGGGTGAAGCTCGGGGGACCTCGAGGCCCTCTTTGCGCCTGGAATCGGTATTTTACCTCTCCCGGCGGCCCCCGGAATCAAGAGCCCTGAAAGGGAGCGCAGACCTCTGGGACCGAGGTGTGGGCTGCTGGACCCAACTCCACGCCGCGGCAGGGAACCCACTGCCCAGATCTGGCTCTCGCCTGGGGCGGGTGCCTTCTCCCCTTCGGTTTCTTCTGGGAGAGGAGGTTCTGCTAGCGGCGAGATTTCAGCGCGCATCCGACTCGGGTCCGCCGGACCACCGCCAGGGCCCAGCGCCTCAAGCCACAGGCAAAATCTGTTTGGTCAAGCGGCTTGGAATACTTTGAGATATTAGTTTATACTAATTTAATAATCTCTTGCTAACAGTTCAAATAGAGAAATTATTAGTTTTAGCTCAACGAAGGCGGTCTTTAGTTAGGCTGTATTATAATTATAAGAGGTTGTACTTTTAAAAAATGTTAATCTCAATATAGGCCTAATTAATGCTGCCTTGTTACTGACAAGTAGTTCATCAAATATCTGATTCAAAGATTTTCATAATGAGTATATTAATTAAACTATGAATAATCTAAAGGTGGTTATATTTAAACAATACCTCATTATAATGATTAAATACTGATTTCGAATATTATGTCTTAACAATTGTCACTTAGAAAACACAACCTTTCCTTATGTATGAGTCTGGAATGGCAAAATGCAATTTTGGGATTTTTTTCCCCTTG